>CM040118.1:226626117-229026117 GCA_022559845.1 Amorphophallus konjac
TATCCGGCCTCACTGTCTACGAGGTCGACAATATTCAAGAGGAGAATGCTCCCGAAGAAGAAGATTGGTGTGAGCCAATTATAAAGATAAAGAACGGCTGGCTCCCTTCTGATCGGGCTCAGAGGGTGCAACTGCTACGCAGGGCGACATCCTACCAGCTGATTGACGGCCTACTCTTCAGGCTCGTCCATGAGAAAGATCGATCAGTCCTCCTACGGTGTCTTTCACCCAAGGAAGCAAAGACCGTGATGCATGAGGTCCACTCCGGACTGTGCGGGGCCCACCAAGCGGGAGCTAAGATGAAGAATAACATCAAGTTCAAGGGGTTCTATTGGCCCTCCATGTTTGAAGATTGCAACCAGTATGCTCGTACATGCCATCAATGTCAAGCATTTGGGCCAGTGCCTCGAAGGCCGCCTAATCCACTCCATCCAACTGCGCCTACTTGGCTGTTTGCAGAGTGGGGCATGGACATTGTGGGACCATTCCCACCATCATCTCAAGGCCACAAGTTCATACTGGCCGCCACTGATTACTTCTCCAGATGGGCAGAAACCGTTCCGCTACGAGAAGTTACAGGGGAGATAGTTGCCCATTTCGTAAGGCACTACATTATATACAGATTCGGCACCCCCAGTCGGATCATATCCGATAATGGCACGCCTTTCAAGAACAAGACCATTTATGCTTTGGCATCTAAATTCCATATTGACTGGAGGACGTCATCGGTCTACAATCCTCAAGCCAACGGGTTGGCCGAGGCATTCAACAAAACCCTCTGCAAGCTGCTGTCCAAGATAGTAGGTGGCCGCAATCGGGATTGGGGGAGAAGGTCCATGAAGCCATATGGGCCTATCGGACTATTTATAAAATCCCCACGAGTTGCTCCCCATTCTCTCTGGTATACGGAGCCGAGGCGGTGGTCCCTGTGGAGATCGAGCTGGCATCTTACCGTGTTGCTGTGCACGCCGGATTGCCAGGCCAAGACCAATCTGAAGTTGAAAGAAGGCTCGAGGAATTGTCCAACCTTGAAGGTGAAAGAGTCAAAGCCTACAAGCACTTACAAGTGTATCAAGCCCCCATGACACGTGCCTATGATAAGCTGGTCAAGCAAAGGGCGTTCAAGAAGGGTGACCTTGTCATGGTCAAAGAAAAGGAGGTACTCGCGGGAAGATCCAGCGGCAAACTCCAGCCCAATTGGCGTGGACCTTACGTCATCCAGAAGGTCTACGAAGGAGGGGCCTATACGGTCGTCGACCACAAAGGAGATAATCCCTTTCCTCCTCCCAACGACAAGCATATGAAGCTCTACCATGCGCCACCACAAGAGTTTCTACAGCAGTCTTCACAGGACAGTACCTCTCTTCAGTGAAGGTTAAAAAAAAAATAGGGTTAAAAATACTGATACCCCGGCGGACTCAGTCGGCCTTTAACGGTTGGCTGAGGGTAAAAAGGCCATAGACCCGGTCGAGGTGAAAACCCGAAAGGGCGCCTCGGGCAAAAATGGGCAACCCCTCGGTGTGAAAACCCGAAAGGGCGCACCGAAAAAAGCTAAAGGGGGCCAGCCTCGGCGAAAACCCGAAAGGGCGATGAGGTTGGTAATGTGAAAAAGAAAATAAAAAAATCCCCCCTCTGCTTATTCTATGGGTGGCTCTAAGTCAATGATTCCACCCCATCATGGCCAAAACATCATATTGATGCCATGGCTAAGCCTTACATGTTATCATATGACACCTAGTCCCATTGACATTCTGACCTTGTCATACTATGTCCCCATCGGGATTACCTATGTTTTAGACTTCCCGGGTTCAGACCCCATGTCTCTCTGGGTCGTCCAATCTGTTCTTCACATGTCCCATCGGGCTCGGCCTGTGCATGCCCCTTTCGGGCTGTCGACCCATTTCGCCTATCGGCTTCCGGGTTTAGCTCGTATGTCTCTCTAGATAGTTAAACCCATTTACCCTTTTGCCCCATTGGGTTCGGGCCTCAGTATGCCCTCGCGGGCTGTCAACCCATCATGCCTTCCGGCTCATTTCACCTTCTGGGGGTTTGGCCTCAGTATGCCCTCGCGGGCTGCCAACCCATCATGCCTTTCGACTCATTTTACCATCCTGGGTTGGCTCAGTATGCCCTCTTCGGCTGCCAACCCATCATGCCTTTCGGCTTATTTTACCTTCTGGGTCTGGTCTCAGTATGTCCTCCCGGCTACCAACCCATCATGCCTTTCGCTCATTTTACTTCCTGGGTTTGGCCTCAGTATGTCTTCTCGGGCTGCCAACCTATCTTGCTTTCAGCTCATTTTACCTTTTAAGGATTGGTCTCAGTATGCCCTCTCGGGTTGTCATCCCATCATGCCTTTTAGCACATGTCCCACTGGTCTGGCCTCAGTATGCCCTCTCGGGTTGCCAACCCATCATGCCTTTCGCTTATTTTTCCTCATGATTTGATCTCAGTATGCCCTCTCTCAGGCTGTCAACCCATCATGTCTTTTGGCACATGTCCTACTGGGTCTGGTTTCAGTATGCCGTCTCGGGATGCCAACCCATCATGCCTTTCGGCTTATTTTTCCTTCTGGGTTTGGTCTCAGCATGCCCTCTCGGGCTGCTAACCTATCATGCCTTCTGGCACATGTCCCACCGGGTCTTGCCTCAGCTTGCCCTCTTGGGCTGCCAACCCATCTCGCCTATCGACTTTCGGGTTTGACTCTTACGTCCCATTAGGGCTGTCAAACCTATCTTTGTCTCACCGGGTCTGGCCTCAGCATGCCCTCTCGGGCTGCCAACCCATCTCACCTATCAACTTTCGGGATTTGACTCTCACGTCCCATTAGGGCGGTCAAATCCGTCATTTCCTTCTTCTGGGTCTGACCTCTGCATGCCCCTTCCGGGCTGTCAACCCATCTCGCCTCTTGGCCTTAGACTTGACTCATATATCCCACCGGGATCGCCAAGTCTATTCCTTTGTCCCCACGGGCATGGCCTCTGCATGCCCTCGTCGGGCTGCCAATCCTATTTGTCTATCGGCTCACGTATTTGACTCATACGTCCCACTCGGGCTGTCAAATCCCTTCCTTTCATCCTTTCGGATCTGGCCTATGCATGCCCCTTTCGGGTTGCCGACTCCATCCCGCCTATCGCCTCCAGGTTTAAACACCCGCATGTCCCTTTCGGACGGTTAAACCTACTCCTTTGCTATCTCAACCGGGCTTGGCACATGCACACCCCTTTCGGGTTGCCAACCCGTTCAACCTTTGGCTTTTGGATTTGGCTAATTGCGTCCCACTAGGGCAGTCAAATCCACCCATTTGTCCACCTATGCGGCACACACGTCCCTATGGGAGTGCCACTTTCTCCTTGTCTTATGGCATTATAGGTTAAAAAAAAAAGAAAAAAATGGGGTTAAAAATATTGATTCCTCAGCGACTTGGTTGTTTCTGTTAGAAGAGCAATCAGGGCAAAAATGCTTTAACCCGGCTAAGGTGAAAATCTGAAAGAGCGCCTTAGGAAAAAATGGGTACCCCTCAGTGTGAAAACCCGCAAGGGCGCAATGGAAAAAGTTAAAGTGGGCCACCTCGGCGAAAACCCGAAAGGGCGGTGAGGTTAGTAAAGTGAAAAAAAAAAAGAAAAAAAAGAAAAGGCTTATCAAGCATCAGACTCGCTCCTCCTCAGCTCAGCAAGGCGAGTCTCACTCGGAAGAGCTTCCTCTTGGAGCCCCTCAAGCCTATGGGGAAGAGTCTACATCGCTCGCGCAAGACTGCGCTCCTCGATTTCTTGGACCTCTCGCAAAAGCTCTTGGAGCCCCCCCCTCAAGCCTATGGCAGAATCTATATCGGCGCGCGCAAGACTGTGCTCCTCCTTGGTCTCCTGGACCTCTTGCAAGAGTTCCTCCACTCTTCGGGAGGCCATCTACCTCGCACTCGTAGTGGGCCTTGACTTGGGCGCCCACCCTTAGTCTGGGCTCTCAGAAGTCTGCAAAGTTGCTCCTCCTGCTGAATCGTCAGCTGAGTCCTCCGCCTCCGCTCCTAAATAGCGCGAAGGTGGGCGAAGTCTTCCCATAAAGACGCAAGCTCAGTCATCCAGGCGTCCCGAGGGAGATCCAATGTATGCATCTAGCAATGCTACACTAAGTTGAGGACCATTCGGCCACTCCATCCCAAGGGCCGGGAAACTCCAAAGCGGCTATGAAGCCTCACCAGCTAAAGCCAAGAAAGGAGACATGATCCGATGAGTGCCCTTTCGAAGCAAAATAAAATATACAGAATTTTGATGTACAAGTCATGATGCCTTTACCAAGGGTGGCATTGCACTCGAGTTTGTGCTGGATGGTATCTGCCTCAGCCCGGGTACGGCCGACATCAACCCAGACCAACATGCCCTAAGGGCTGGTCTACGTCAACTCTGGCTATCACGAGTCAACGATTAGCCAGCTTCAACATTCGGCGACGTACCTCAACGGTCAGCCGACACATCTTCAATGATACCTCAGTGGTCAGCTGACATATCTTCAATGATACACCAGTGGTCAGCCGACACAACGACTTTTGGCCAACACACCCCCAAGGGGCGGCCAATGTCAGTTTCCAGCTATCACAGCTCAACAGTCAATCAACGACGACTTAGACGGATGTCTCTCTCCGAGACAGGCCTACATCAACTCTAGGCAACAAGTCTCTCAGAAGCAGGCCTACATCAAATCCGGGCCAACAAGTCTCTCAGAAGTAGGCCCCCATCAACTTCGGGCTAACAAGTCTCTCAGAAGCAGCCCCCATCAACTCTAGGCCAACAAGTATCTGAGAAGCAGGCCTACATCAACTCCGGGCCAACAAGTCTCTCAGAAGTAGGCCCCCATCAACTTCGGGCTAACAAGTCTCTCAGAAGCAAGCCCCCATCAACTCTAGGCCAACAAGTCTCTCAGAAGCAGGCCTACATCAACTCGGCCAACAAGTCTCTCAGAAGTAGGCCCCCATCAACTTCGGGCTAACAAGTCTCTCAGAAGTAGGGCCCCCATCAACTTCGGGCTAACAAGTCTCTCAGAAGCAAGCCCCCATCAACTCTAGGCCAACAAGTCTCTCAGAAGCAGGCCTACATCACTCCGGGACAACAAGTCTCTCCGAGGCAAGCCAGTGTCAACCCTCAGCTTTCTGGAAAGCAACGAAGCAGTAAGGTTGCATGCTCTACAGAGGGCACAGACCGTCCGCCTCCGCCCCGGCTTTGACGAACATTCCGTGGGGGGCATTTGTTGGAAGCAAATTTTGTGTGCAAAAAAAAACCCCTGCCGGGGTGAAAAGAACTCATCCAGGGTGAGAGGGACCCGTCCGGGGTCTGGGGGACCCGTCCGGGGTCTGGGGGACCCGTACGGGGTCGCCCGGCCCCGAGTGGGTTGGCGCGCAGGCGGGCAGGGCCTTCCGGGGGCCGCGCGGGGGGTCGTTTGACCCGGGAGAGACCTGCCCGGGGTCGATCCACCCCGGGCAGGCCTGCCCGGGGTCGGACGACCCCCGGGGGACCTGCCCGGGGTCAATCCACCCCGGGCAGGTCTTGCCCGGGGTCGATTGACCCCGGGGAGGTCCCTTCGGACCTGCTCGGGGTCATTTGACCCTGGACGGGTCCGGGGGGGCCTCCCACCCGGGCAGCCTCCATCTCCCGCGCACGGAAATCAAGGAAAAGACCTCCCCGGGGTCATTTCCATCCCGTTTAAATTACCCGTACGGGTCCAAACGACCTCAGGGAGGTTCCCACTTCTATAAATAGACTCCCAGGGGTCCAGAAGGAAGGGAGACACAATCCACAGCCTACGGAGCACACTCGGAGCGCTTTGTTCATTTGTTCGTTTGTTTTGGCCCGCGAGGGGTAAGTCCCCGGGTCTTGTGTATATGCCCCTATGAGGGTATTTTTTGTAATTTCGCCCCTCAGTGGGCTGTGTTTGTTGTTTCTAAATCTCGGGGGCGACTATGTCATAGAATTCTGCCCCAAGAATGGGATAATTGCTTAAAAGTCCTTCTCAGGATCCAAGAATCATAAATGTCCTGTAAATTGCAGTTTTACCCTGCAACTTTTATAATTGGGGCTACGCCCCTATCTCCCGCGTTAGCGCGGACTTCTGTACAGTTGACAACTCGTCGACTATCCTTGTACTCATTCTGATTATAAAAGCGCTCAGCATGTTTTATGTCCTCGGGGAAAAATTATAGGGGAAACCCCCTGACTTTCACAAAATTGCATATATACCTCTCCTTTGGCGAAATTGACACGCACAAGTCTTCTATGAAGCTATTATCGCTCCTTTCGCCCTGGGAACAACGTGGGCTCAATCCGACACTCAGATGTCACCCCAACTCTAGGTCTGTCCAGGATAAGGTAAAATGACCAAAATATCCTTATGACCTAGAAATGGCTCCAAAGTCCTCAAAACTCTTCAGAAACGGCCTCAATGCCTTGGAAAGTCAGGAACCCGATCCTACTTCCATTTCAGCCCAGAAATTTTTGAAATACCCCTGGCCTAGAAAATTACAGAAATACCCCTGGGGTGGGAAAATTACCAAAATACCCTCCGGGTCCAGAAAAACTCTCCTCTACTTCAAAAATGCCTATGGCTTCCGCATGTTTGCGCTTCCATTCCTAAATCTTAGGGTTTTGCTCAAACTTAGCCCTAACTCAATTGTTTCTGTTGGTCGGTGGTGAGTGAACGGACATCGTGAGCTCTTCAAGAGAGTTTGCCCTCAACATCAGAATCTCTGTAGAAGACTTTGGGGATTTCTTTGACAGTCAAACAAAGTTGTTCGGACGTTAGGCCGATGTAAATCAACACTGACTACGGTCAGTGGGGAGAGGTCCAGCCCTCGAACCCAAATCGTCTGTTACGATGCGCACCTACGGAATCACCCTCTACTCATAGGGGGGATGTTTCTTTTCAAAAAGAACAAAATTCTATACCTTTATCTACGATAAAAAGATTCAGATTTTTTTCGTGTCTCACAACGGACAAAGATATGTTGCTGTCCTCTTCGTGCCACAATCGTCCCTTATATATGCGAGGGACGATCAATGGGCACGATGTGAATCGAATTTTGGTTGACGTTGGAGCAACCATTAACATCATGCCTTTGAAGACTTTCAAGTCTTTATACTTGACGCCTTATTTACAAAAGGTGATCGCGGTCAAAATTTCGGGATTAAATCAGGATTCCGAGGAGGCACTTGGTCGGGTTGAAGTCAAGCTAGCCTTGGGCGATTTTGTCACCTAAGTGACGTTTTATATCATCAACGCCGACACATCGTATAAGGTGCTACTTGGGAGGCCTTGGCTCCATGAGAATTGGGTTGTCCTTTCGACTCTGCACCAATACATTAAGTATGCCAAGGGAGGGGAGCAATATACTGTCTTCGCAGATCATGCTCTATTCCACCCTAATGAGTGCCACCTGGCCGATGCTTCCCTGTATTTTGGGGAGCCTACACTAGCAATCCCCGAGCCTGTAAAAGACGAGGGGAAGCAAAAGGTAGACTTCGAAGTTGAGGAAGGACAGTTGTTTACTGTCAACCAAGACTTGGCAAGATTATACAGGTTAAGCCTCAAGACCGCCTCCAAGCCGACTCAGCCGGAAAGGCGAAACGTCGACTTCGAAGCCAACCTCATCAGCCGAGTCATTGACCGGAGCATCTCCTTACCACCCAAATGTGTTCAACTCTCGTTCCAATGAGAAGAGCACGAAGTGGAACAGTTGAAGACCTTCACAGTCTCCTATCAGCGGAGAAGGAGCAACAAGGGCAAGGGAGACAAGCCGATCATCTTTTACAAAGGTGATTTAGTCCCTTCGGGCCCTCCTAAGGATGATTTCGGTTGGAATACTCTTGTCGACACTGCACCAGAGCTAGTCCAGGAGATGGGCGATATGCCAGAGCACATCCGGGAAATGTGCAAAAAGCAGCATATCCCTCAGGTCCAGGACCCCTCACGAGCGGCATATTTCCACTAGCTGTGGAATCCCCCGCAAGTCTGTGGACAACCTCCCTTCTCCCGTAAAGATACAAGGGGACTTGGCTATGATCAGGAGAGGGACTTCGAGGTCCACTATGCAGTCAATGCCATAGGGCTGCTACCTCCTCATCACAGGCAAGTAGAAGTTGAGCCCGAGATCAGCGACTCTATAAGGGAGTCCGGTGAGACGTCAATGACATTATCGCCAGAAGTCAACACTGATCACCTCCCAGAGGGAGGGACAGCTCAGCTTGTCAATCATCAACAATACGGGGCAAGTCCTTAGACTTCAAGCCACGAGCAAGAGAGCTTCGAAGAATTTGAAGTCTATGAAGCAAATACGGATGAAGAGGGAGACTTCGTCGACCTCCAACCAGCTCCATCAGAGCTTGAAGATGGTGGCCAAGCAACTGTGGACGAGTTGATCGAGATCAATCTCGGAAGTAAAGGGGACCATTGGCCAACCTTCGTAAGCGCTCTCTTCAACGAAGAAGAAAGGCAGGCGTATCGACAACTCCTAGAAGAGTTCAGGGACTGTTTCGGACTTATAAAGAAATGCCCAGGCTCGACCCTTCTGTGGCTGAACACGAGCTGGTAATACTTCCAACAGTCAAGCCAGTCAAGTAAGCCCAAAGGCGTATGCGTCACGAGCTGGAATTGAAAGTCAATGCTGAGGTTGACAAGATGCTTGACGTGGACTGCATAGAGCCTTGCATGTATCCTGTGTGGCTCGTTAATATAGTCTCCGTCAAAAAAAAGAATGGCCAAGTCCGAGTCTGCATCGACTTCAGGGATTTGAACAAAGTATGCCCAAAGGACGACTTCCCTGTCCCAATCACTGAGAGAATGGTTGATATGACCACTGGTCACGAAGCCTTGTCCTTCATGGATGGATCGTCGGGCTATAATCAAATCCGCATGGCCATCAAAGACAAAGACCATACGGCCTTCCGATCTCCTAAGGGGATCTTCAACTATAAAAGGATGCTGTTCGGTCTGAAGAATGTCGGTACAACCTATCAAAGGGCAATGGCCAAGATTTTCGACGAGATGCTGCATGACCTCGTTAAATGTTACGTCGACGACCTGGTTGTCAAGATAAAAAGGCGAGAGGATCATTTAACTGACTTGCATCGAGTCTTCGAAAGGCTTCGACAGTATCAGCTCAAGATGAATCCAATGAAATGTGCCTTCGGCGTCTCCTGCGGCAAGTTCCTCGGCTTTATCGTCAGGTATCGAGGCATAGAAATTGACCCCGACAAAATGAAAGCCATAAGAGGACTGACTCCGCCCAGAAACTTGACAGAGCTCAGATCTCTGCAAGGAAGACTCGCCTATATTAGGCTATATTCATTTCTAATCTCTCGGGAAGATGCCTACCTTTCGACAAACTGATGAAGAAAGGAGCACCCTTCGTATGGGACGATGGCTGTCAGATGGCCTTCGAGCAAATCAAGGAGTATCTACTGATTCCTCCAGTCCTAGGATCACCTGTCAGTGGGAAGCCCCTTATCCTCTATATTGCCGCCATTGATGCCTCTTTGGGGGCGCTTTTAGCCCAGATTAATGAAGAGGGCAAGGAGCAACCGTTGTACTATCTCAGTCGAAAGTTGATCGGGCCTGAGCATCGGTATGCTCCTATGGAAAAGGTGTGCCTAGCTTTGGTATTTGCTGTCAAAAAACTAAGGCACTACCTTCTAGCTCATAGAGTGGAGCTCATCTCAAAATGTGATCCACTCAAATTTCTCCTCAGCCAACCTATTCTCTCTGGGAGACTCGACAAGTGGGCACTTATCCTTATGGAGTTTGACATCACATTCGTCCCACGCAAGGCGATCAAGGGGCAAGGAATGTCGGAATTTTTAGCTGCGCACCCTGTGTCAGAAGAGTCGCCGCTCAACTTCGAGTTGCCCGATGAAGAGGTGTTGGTGCCTTCACAAGCAATCGGGGAACATGGTGAAAACGTCCCACCACAGATGGAGCCGGGCGTCCTCACCCTCGACCTCCCACATTGGGAGTTGTATTTTGATGGTGCTTCCGGGACAATCAAAAGGGCTGGCAGCTGTGGACGCACTTTTTGAACATCTGTTTGTTTGTTCTTTTGTTTATTCGTTTGGTACGTTTATTCATTTATTAAGTGCGTGGGCGTACCAGTCACAGAGTGACGATTCATTCGGACTTCGAAGAAGCCACTAGTGCGCGTCGTCTGACTGATCAGACGAAAGTGGAATTCGGGTCGGGACCAAAACCCGCCGTGCCATAAAGGTCGCGGCGTTAATTACATCTTCCCGGAGGGGAGAACACCCTTAATTAATCGCCAGGAATAAGGGCCCTACTACCTAAAGGATTATGTTAATGAAATGAGATAATAAAGATCTCGAAATTCCGTATTAACGGTACGAGTATTCAGATCATGTCGGTCATTCGTTGACCATTTTATGTTCGGACAAAAATCCGTATTGAAAGCGTACCGAAGACGGAGATGAATCCGTGCAAATGTTTGCCGAGTCTACGACAAGTTTAATAAGAGAGTGGGATTAGATCCCAGTGGGAAAAAAGCAGTTTTAATGAGTTGTTGGCCCGGGGCAATATCGGGTCATGGCCATATCGAGGAGACTCCCAAGATACAAGTCCGATTTGCCGGGGCGCCGTATATGCTCCGGTGTCTGGGGCCTGGGGGAGAAGAGATCCTCGAAATGCACGTCAAGGCATGCGTGTTTTACATTTTTATCTTGTTAGCTTTAATTCCGTTTGAGTGTAGATTTTATTCCATTCATATATTCTTTATCATATTTTGATTGCATTATCATGGCCCCCTTCTCTCTTGTTATTATTTATTTCTATTATTTGTTTTATGTTTCGTTTTCCTTTATCTTCTGGTTTCTCTTTTTTTTTAGTGGAAGGGAGTTCGGTCGACCAATGGACCTTGGTCGGTCGACCGAATGTCCCAGGGGCTAATGATTCACAGAGTTTCAGAGTTCGGTCGACCGAATATGGGCGTTCGGTCGACCGAACCTCCCAGAAACAGGGGGTCGATGGAGGGGTCGACTCCAGCCATGCAGGAGGTCGACCCACTACCGATCGGTCGACCGAAAGGGTCAATTCGGTCGACCGACCCAACAGGGAGGCCCAAACTTCAAATTGCCCAAGGGATTAGTGTTGGATTGAGATTGGGGGTTTAAGTTTATTCATGGAGTGTAGGTATGAGGTTTGATTTATTCATGGAATGCATATGAGTGGTTTGATTTATTCTCCTTTCATGTGGTGAATGTGACCTTGGACAAAAGACCCGGAGGGCAAAGGGTATCGGGTTAAAGTCATGCAATGCAAAGAACGGCTTTGCAAACAATTATCATGGCACACAAGAATTCAATTACATATTCGTATAAGGCGACTCTTGGTACGTGGCGGAGTGCTTACTCACGCATAGTGACAGTTTCCAGCCGGGCGTAACCCGACCTTCCACGGGTCACCATTTTATATACCGGGAGCCACGACGAGTAGGCACACATAAAATGCAACATGCATGGAATCTCTTTTATTTATTTCTGTCCCGGAGAGATCAACAGAGGGCTTTATACAGATTTAATGCACGTGGTGGTACCATGCCTCCAGTGTATGCACGACCTTGGTCCTCTTTTGTGTTCAAGATGTGTATATTGCAGCAGTCCGTAGGGGTCCAGTGGTCTCTTTGTTCATGCACTCCTTTTTTTTTATTCGTTCATCCTTTTTTATAGTTAGAATTATTCAGTCCTTTTTGTTTCTCTTATTAGTTGTATTCCTGACGGAATTTCGGCAGCACCTCTCCCGGACGTAGGATGGTGGGGGGGGGGTGTTAAGCGGGTACTCATTCACGGATAAGTCCGAGATGACCCCTAAATTATATGAATGCGCACGGAAGCGGCAACATCCGAAATGGTAGCGTCGGAGCACGGTGCAAAATCAGGCGGAAAAGGGATTAAAGCATGGAGGGGCCACCGGTTAATGAACCTAGGGTAGCCACCGGTTAAGCGCCATGAAGGGCCACCGGTTAGAGGCCAAGTGGAAAGCCACCGGTTATGCCCTGTTTTGGAGCCACTAGTTATGCTCGCGAGGGAGCCATCGGTTAACAAGGGGAGAACTCCACCGGTTATGCTCGTGAGGGAGCCACCGGTTAAGTTCTAAAGGAGACCCACCGGTTAAATCCCACCAATATGCTCCCTACAGTATGCAAGGGAGGAGGTTTATTACAGCATGGGGGAGAGTCTGATACTAGGAGCTTCTGGGACTCAACCATGGACTGGCATGGGCCCAGGTACTGGCGTTCCCACGAGGAGCTTTCCGAAGAGGAAAGCAAAAGGGAGGAAGCGATAAATACTAGAAAGACTTGAGGGCATGAACCCCTTTGAGCTCAGGGTGGCAGTGCCCCCTTCGAGGCTTGAAGACCCATTAAACTCTGGACATCAGCCCCATTGAGGGATACCTACCAACTGAAGGGGAGGAGAGGGAAACCACTGGTTCTGTTAAACAAAGCAAAAGCAAAGAGGGAGGAGCATAATGTGCTCAGGGGTAGAAGGTAGAAACCATAGGGAGCACAGAGAAACGAGCAGCAGCCAAACAAGTGAAACATGCATTTCGAACATAAAAGCTCTGAAATCTTTTATTCTCCTCCAGAGGACATAGGGGTGTATACATCATGAAAACAAGAAAGAATTCAGCGGGGCTAGAAGGGAAGGAAAAATACAACGGGGCGGGGGAGAGGAGGAGCACTGGCTCTTCTCTCCCCTGCCTTCCTCTTTATCCCTCACCTCACTCACACGCACTTTTATTCTCTTCGGTAGCTCACCTTCCCCACCGGAAGTTCACAGACAAGCTCCTTTTACACTCACACTCTTCTTCTCTTCTTCTCTTCACTCAGGTGGAAGTAACGGTGTAGCCGCTCAGACCCAGCCCTTTCGGAGCCAGTCAGAGAGGAGAGCCCAGCCAGGAGAGAGGAGCAACCAGAGGAGCCTCTAGAAGCCAGCCCACCGAGGAGGAAGCAGCCCCCTTTTCTTCGGCCAGAGGCCCTTTTATATAGACGGACCCAACATCCGCTCCATTTCCATCGAAGGCCCGGGCATCGAGCACGCTGCGTTGCGTTTGCTGGATAAGACGGGGGAGCTGCTGGCCGTGGTGGATCCTCTGGGCAAACGCAGCCCCTTGTCGGATATGGGAAGATGTTGTCGGCCAGCTTTTCGAGCTACCGTTCGAGGATTGGTGCCGTGATTGCCGTTTTAGGGAGCCTAAGCTCCATAGCTCGTAGCGGGGCAGCTTTCCGTAGGACTTGCCGTTGCCACCGTTTAATGGGCAAGAATGGCCACCGGTTATGGGGCCACCGGTTATGGGGCGAAAAAGGCCACCGGTTATGGGGCCACCGGTTAATGGGCAAAAATGGCCACCGGTTATGGGGCCATTGGTTGTGGAAGCTTGGAGGCCCACCGGTTATGGAGGCTGAAGGTGCCACCGTTTAACACCTTGGACTCGCCACCGTTTATGCGCTGAAGAAGGCCACCGTTTATGGCCGCCTGGAACGCCACCATTTATGCATGTTGAGCAGCCACTGTTTAAGGCGTTTGGGAAGCCACCGTTTATGACGTGTTAAGGTGCCACCGTTTATGGGGGCATGGAATGCCACCGTTTATGAGCCGGAGAAGGCCACCGGTTATGGGCTTCAAAGCGCACCGCCACCGTTTAACAAACTTAAAAGGGGGGGCTGCCACCGTTTATGTCCTTGGTGATGCCACTGGGTATGGGGACAGTGTAGGAGAAAGAGCAATGGGAAGAGAGAGAGAGCAGTGAAACGAGAAGAGCATTGGTGGGTTTTGAGGGTTTAAACGGTGGGGAGTTTTGGGTATTAACCGGTGGAGTGAGGAGCCACCGGATATGAGGGAAAAGAGTCACAGGATAAGGTCGCCGGGGTCGGTCGACCGACCGCCCAGTTCGGTCGACCGAACCGGCTGATCCCTTTCCTTTTCCTTTCCTTTTCTTTATTCTTTTATATATACATATATATGCATATGAAGAACATGGTGAAAATTTAGTGTCCACAGCGGCCTCACAGACTTTGTCTCGGGCGCGGGGATAGTTTTTGTATCTTCGCAAGGCGGCATTCTTCACAACTCTTGCGCTCTCATGAAGTCGTTGACTAATAATGAGGCAGACTATGAAGCACTAATTATTGGGCTTCAACTGGTACTTGAGATGGACATCAAGTGCAACAAAGTCTGGGGATTCTCAGCTCGTCATTCGACAAGTCTTGGGCGACTATGACGTCCGAAAGAAGGAACTTATTTCCTACCATGCAGTCGTCATGAGGCTCAAGGAAAAATTTTACCTGTTCGAAATAGGCCATGTCCAAGGGGCAATAATTCCCAAGTTGATGCTTTGGCAAAGTTGGCAGCAACCTTAAAACTCCCACCTGAGGGAGAATTGAATATCACTGTCAGACATCGAAGGCTCATGTCAAGTGTGCTCGACGAAGAGTTTGGCCTCACTGTCTACGAGGTCAATAATATTCAAGAGGAGAATGCTCCCGAAGAAGAAGACTGGCGTGAGCCGATTATAAAGATAAAGAATGGCTGGCTTCCTCCCGATCGGGCTCAGAGGGTGTAACTGCTACGTAGGGCGACATCCTATTAGCTGATTGGCGACTTGCTTTTCAGGCTCGTCCATGAAAATGACTGATCGGTCCTCTTACGGGGCCTTTCATTTAAGGAAGCAAAGACCTTGATGCACGAGGTCCACTCCGGATTGTGTGGAGCTCATCAAGCAGGAGTTAAAATGAAAAATAGTATTAAGCTCAAAGGGTTCTATTGGCCCACTATGTACGAAGATTGCAACCAGTATGCTCGTACATGTCACCAATGCCAAGCATTCGGGCCAGTGCCTCAGAAGCCGCCTAACCCGCTCCATCCAACTGCGTCTACTTGGCCATTTGTGTAGTGGGGCATGGACATTGTGGGACCATTCCCGCCATCATCTCGGGGCCACAAGTTCATACTGGCCGCCACTGACTACTTCTCTAGATGGACAGAGGCCGTTCCGCTATGAGAAGTTATAGGGGAAATAGTCACCCGCTTCGTGAGACACTACATCATATGCATATTCGGCACCCTCAGTCGGATTATATCTGATAATGGCACGTCATTCAGGAACAAGACTGTTTAAGCTTTGGCGTCTAAATTTCATATTGATTGGAGGACGTCGTCTGTTTACAAACCCCAAGCCAACGGGTTGGCCGAAGCCTTCAACAAAATCCTCTGTAAGTTGCTGTCCAAGATAGTAGGTGGCCGCAAACGAGATTGGGGCAAGAAGGTTCACGAAGCCCTATGGGTTTTAAAAAATCAGACTATTTACAAAACCCCTACGGGTTGTTCCCCGTTCTCCTTGGTCTACGGAGCCGAGGCGGTGGTCCCTATGGAGATTGAGCTGGCGTCCTATCGCGTTGCTGTTCACGCCGGACTGCCAAGTCAAGACCAATCTGAAATAGAAAGAAGGCTTGAGGAACTGTCCAAACCTTGAAGGTGAAAGACTCAAAGCCTATAAACACTTACAAGTGTACCAAGCCCGCATGACACATGCTTATGATAAGCTGGTCAAACAAAGGGCATTCAAGAAAGGCGACCTCGTCATGATTAAAGAAAAGGAGGTCTTGGTGGGAAGATCCAGCGGTAAACTCCAGCCTAATTGGTGTGGATCTTACGTCATCCAGAAGGTCTATGAAGGAGGGGCCTATACGGTCGTCGACCACGAGGGAAACAATCATTTCCCTCCTCTCAATGGCAAGCACGTGAAGCTCTACCATGCGCCACCGCAAGAGTTTCTGCTGCAGTCCTCACAAAACATACCTCTACCCAGTGAAGGTTCAAGTTTTTTTTTTTAAAAAAAGAGGGGCTAAAAATATTGATACCCCGGCGGACTTAGTCACCCTTTAAGGGTTGGCTAAGGGCAAAAAGGCCACAGACCCGGCTGAGGTGAAAACCCGAAAGGGCGTCTCGGGCAAAAATGGGCAACCTCTCGGTGTGAAAACCCGCAAGGGTGCATCGGAAAAAGCTAAAGGGGGCCAGTCTCGGCAAAAACCCGAAAGGGCGGTGAGGTTGGTAATGTGAAAAAAGAAGAAGAAGAAGAATCCTCTTCCAACATGCTTTACGGGTGGTTCTAAGTCAGCAATTCCACCCTATAATGGTGAAGACATTATACTGATGCTTTGGTCATATCTCCCATGTCGTCCTGCGACACCCAGTCCCACCAGGGCGTCTCGACGTTGTCATATTCTGTCCCATTGGGATCACCAGCATGTTGAATCTTTGGATTTGATTCATATGCCCCATCTGAGCTGTCAAATCCCTCTCTTTTTCTTGCAGGGTTGACTCATATGTCTCTCGACTAGTCAGCCTCACTTACATTTTAAATTTTGGATTTGACTCTTACGTCCCTTCGGACTGTCAAGTCTGTCTATCCCTTTTCAAGAGTTGATTCCTATGTCCCCAGGCATAGGAATCAAAGAAGTATGCTCGAGATCTTCTCACGAGGTATAATTTCAGCAAGGTAAAACCTCAACCGACACCCATGTCTACATCCATCAAGCTAGGCCAAGATGACAAGGGTAAATCCGCGGACCAAAAACTCTTTAGAAGCATGATAGGATCTCTGTTGTACTTGACTGCTAGTCGGCCCCGACCTTCAATTTGCTATTTGCTTGTGTGCGAGATTTCAGTCCAATCCGAAAGAATCACACATGTCGGCCGTAAAACGTATTTTTAGATATATTGCTGGTTCAGTAAATTTGGGCTTATGGTTTCCGCGTAATTCGAGCTTTGAATTGATTGCTTACTCTGACGTCGATTATGCGGGTTTTAAAGTGGACCGAAAAAGCACCAGCGGGTATTGCCAGTTTCTTGGGGGATGCATAGTCTCATAGGCCTCCAAGAAACAAAATTCAATGACCTTGTCAACCGCCGAAGCCGAATATGTGGCTCTAGACAGTTGCATTGCCCAGGTACATTGGATCCAACAACAAATGATTGACTATAGCATCTTCTTCAAAAACACCTTAATTTTGTGTGATAACACCTCAGCTATAAACTTGTCAAAAAATCCGGTCATCACTCTAGAATGAAGCATATCGAAATTAGACACCATTTCATTCGAGATCATGTTAGTAAGGGTGATGTTGAAATAAATTTCATTGAAACTAATAATCAAATTGGCCGACATCTTTACCAAACCTCTAAATGAAGACAAATTCACATCATTTAGGAGAGAGTTAGGGGTTGTAGGATAGATGAGTCTGACTCATGAGTTTCTGCATTTTGCATCATACTTAGTGTTGCTAGCATGCATATTTTGCATTTGTCTTCCATACAGTTGCATTAGATGGGTCTCCTTCTTCATGCATATGCATCATGTTGCTTGAATTGCAATAAATTGAAATGTGTGAAATTACCACCTTTGTATGAATTGCATTTCTTTTAATAATTATGTATGAACCCCTTCATTGCACTCTTCTATGGCCATACTATTTTGAATTCAATAAGTGCATCTCAATGGAGTTGATTAATCGAAATCTGGGTTATGGAGAGCCTGGTAAATACACTTCAAAGGCAATCTATCATTTCCTTGAAATATCCTCCCCAAATGATTCAAATCTCAAAATATCTCTTTTCCTTGACTTTTATATGTTTTAATCATTGGGGAATCGAGCCTATCCTTCTTGGAACTCCAAAATTGAAAGTCTCCATCCGAACAGGGGATGGGTCGACCCCTGCTTGTTATGTCAAATATGGGGCTCGGGCTGTCTCGAGGGTCGACCCATCGGGTCGACCCGCTACGGTCGATCGCGGTAAAACGCGAACCGCACCGTTTCGTAAAGGGCGTTCTCGCCCTATTCTTCAACCCTTACGCTATTTTAAAGCCCCGGTCCCCTTGTTCGACCAGTCACCACCTCTTGGAAGCCCTAAAACCCTCTCTTGCAACCCAAAGCCGGAGATCTCGCAGGTGGCTACTCGCGTTCCCCCCTTGCTGCATCCAAAAGCATCATTCTTCCTCCCAGATCTGTTGAGGTAAGGCCTGGTGTTTGGAGAGTCTTTATTTCTGCGTGAGGGCCTCTTCTTTTCGAACCAACAGGATCTAGGAAGCCTCTAGGGTTCTGATTTGTCTGGTGGTTCAGATGGCACCCAAACGGCGGTCTTCTCGTCAGGGGGAGGAGTCCAGTCGGTCTGCTCGTCAGAGAGAGGAATCCAGCCGATCTACTCGAAAGGGAGAAGAGTCCAGCCGCACTAGAGAGCAACGGTCCAAAGCAAAGGAGTTAGTAGCCATGAAATCCCAAGCCTTGGCCTCGGTAACAAAGCAGTGCACAGAAAAGTTCTCCGCCCTCGTGCGGTAGATTTATGAATTTGGTTAAATACTTGCCAGGCTTAGTGGATATTATTTGTAGTCAACCAAACCTTGATCATTTCATGTCTGCACACTATCGTGTTTATTACAAATTAGTGAACCAGTTCTATGGCAATATGACAGTTAAAGCTAACAAGCAATTTACAGTTGTAAATGAAGAAGTGATTACATTAACACCCGAATATCTGGGTAAAGCTCTTGGATTGCCATATCATGAAGGTTACACTTTTGGTGATATTGATTTTGATGAAGAAGAGGTCTATCAGATGATGACCTCTGAGGAAATGGGAGACAGGTCCACCACTGGTCTGAATGCAAATCGCTTTCCTTGCAACGCATACTACACCACATGATGACAACCATTTTGCTACCAAAGGGTGGTGGAAGAGACAAAGTAACAAAATTCCACATGTTCCTGTTTTACTGTCTGATGAAGGGTCTCCCTATCAATTTCCCTTCCATTATGCTACTCACATCTCCGCATGTTTGCAGCATACGAACCGCACTCTACCATATGCAGCAGCCTTGACAGCGGTCTTTGAATCAGCTGGTATTGATCTGTCCAAAGAACCACAACAAACCGTGCGTGCGAATGACATCTACTCCATCCACACAATATGCCAGAATATGAACTATGAGTTAAAAGATGGTGTTCTGGTTCGGAAGATCAAAGCTGGACAACCGCAAGTCATCTCAGAGGAAGAAGAGGATAGTGAAGAAGCTGAAGCAGGTCAACCACAACAACAAGGACTTCTTGATGAGGCACTGCCTACTGGGTTTGCTCAGATGATCACTGATAGATTGGATTCCATAGATGGCCGACTAGACAAGTATGGGGAGAGAATGGATGCCCTTATTAATGAAGTAACTGACTTGAGGATTTCCCATGTTGCCTACACTCAGTCCTTCCAAAGGGTCACCACCTTTCTTGATTCGAACACTACTGCTCTGGACGCCCAAACCAGGATGTTTGAAGAAATGATGGATTTCCTTCGAGGTTCACAAGCTCCACCCTCTACACCCTCGGCCTAGATTATGAAGCTCCTATGATACATCACACTTGTTAACCTGTTTTCCCTCTTCTTTTTGATGATGCCAAAGGGGGAGAAATTCTGATATGTGGATGCTTGATTAAAACTATGATACAATAGTATGTGTGGTGTGTGCTTGCTTGCATCTTTGCTTTCATTAGTTCTGTTAGTTAGAAATGTTCAGTTAGAAATGTTGCATCTCATGGCATTGCTCATGTATGCATTTTTTGTAACCCATGAACTCAGACTTTGTAAGTCTTAAAAACTCTACTGTCGGCAAAAAACTATGGATGATGCTTATCTATGGTCAATCGCAGAATGGTTGAATGGAGATGTGTGCTTTCTTTTGTTACTCTTCTTGATTGGTTCAGTTTGGTGCATGGAAAGTAATGTGAACTCATATTCGAGGTTGTGGAATGAAACTGTGAGAGTGGTTCTTCTTTTTCTTGTATAAGCTTTGTCAACGATTAGCTTGATCTATCCTTGAGTTAAGGTCATTATTCAGATTTCGGCTGTACATAGAAGTTCTCTTGTTTATCTTAAAATCTAGCATATAGTATTTTGTCATCATCAAAAAGGGGGAGACTGTTAAACCCTCTGTGTGAAAGTTCTACTTGTTGGATTTTGATGATGACCAAACACTTTATGAGTCTAGAACAATTGTTTGATGAATAAATTAATCAAACTCATTTTAAACTGCTTTACTATGTAATTACCTTTTTTTCTTCTTAGATCATGAACTACTAATGCTGTCGGAGGAGGTATTTTTGCAGGATCAAGATCATCTCTTTTTGTGAGAGTGTTTTGAGTTAAATTTGTCAAAGATTCAATCTAACTCTAATTTTGTATTTTTACATAACTCAGGATGATGCTCACTTCCTAAGTCATTCAAGGAGGCTTGGTGAGATCGAATCAAAACTTTACCCTTGCTAAGTTGAAGGGTTGACCCCTGACTGCTTCTAGCTCTTAGAGTTGAATGTCTTTGATTAAATTCATTGGGTTGACCCCAAGGGTCGACCCCTTGAAGTCATCTAGCGTTTTGATTTCATTTTGTTGAGATAGTGTTCATGGGTCGATCCATGGGTCGACCTCTGAGAGCTCCCGAGCCTTCGGGGTGTTTCGAGTTTTCAGCTGTTCGATGCGTGGGTCGACCCCTGAGAGTACCCGGGCCCTCGGGTCTCTCTGTTTTATGCTGATTGGGTGCATGGGTCGACCCCTGGAGTTTCCACTCCTCGGGCAGACTTTGTCTATAGCTGTTGTGTCTTCGAGGGTCGACCCAATGGGTCGACCCCTGGTGTTACGGACCCCCAGTCCGGTTCGAGATCCGATTCGTGGTAGCCGTCTTCATCTCGTTTTGCCCTAATGTTGGGAGATCCGAGGCTCCCATCTTGTCACACGTGTCCCTCATCCTTGGGACTATAAAACCAATGATTAGGGCGACCCAAAAATAGAGAGAGTGAGGAATATATTCAGACTTATCACTATTTTGTCTTGTAGGAGAAGAAAGCTCGTGGGGAGCCTTTCCAGTGCGAAAAGAAGCTTTCTACCCCGAGAAATGGGCGATCCCCTTGCTGATCAGATACATCCTGAGCAAGAATCGAAGCTCTTCCTCCTCATATGAAGCTGTGCCAAGAGCATCTCGAGCTGAGCATCATCCACCAAGCATCTTTTTGAAGAAAAAGCTACATCCTCCGACTCCATCCAAAGATTGAGGAACCTGCGGTTGCTCAACGTCAAAAGGGAGATATCTAGTGTTTCTAGGAGTTGATATTGTTCACATTTTGCACTCACTCTTCTGGTTCTAAGCAATCATTGTACATCCGAACTTTTTTTAGAGATATCCTGTGTGTGCGTGTGCGTCTGTAGGTTGCAGCGCACGTGTGTGTGTGTTGCTGTGCAGATCACAGCGTGTGTGTGTGTGGGTATTTTTCACTTCATAGTGGAAGCAATCCTCACTCTGTGAGGGGTGGACGTAGGGCTCACGGTTGTGAACTCGAACCACCTAAAATCCTTGCGTTCATCGTGGTTTGCTTCTGCATTCTTAATCGTGTGGGCTTCTTGACGAGAGGAGAACCTTGCTAGTGTTATTCCTTGATAGTGCATCCGGTCGTGTGAGTTCATCTCCGGGTGAGAAGAGTTGTACTTTATTTCTATTGCTATCTCATTCTCGCATTTTCTGGTGATATCATTAAAATTTTTATTGCCAATCAATTCATCCCTCCCCCTCTTGATTGCCATCCACCGGGGACAACATCCTGAATTCTATGCAAGTTCTAGCTTAACACCAATCTCCTGTAACCTTTGACACCAACAGTTAACAGATTTTATATGTAAGCAAGTGCCCCCAAGGAAAAAGAAGGGGTTGGGGAGAGAAGTGGGGAGCAAAGGAGTATTATTAACAACTTGATGACGGGGAAAAACAAAAATGTGATGTGGATTCTTTGAAATGTCTTTGATTGGCAGGTATCAAGCATTGACATCCTCAGATGATGATGATAAGTGGTACGGAGGTGGACTTCTTTACTACCAAGACGAAAGCAGCGAGGCTTACAAGCATTATTCTGACTTTGTCAGGTAAAAAGTCCAAAACTGTTATTCTCTGGAATCATACTTTAAAAATTCGTATTTTTTTGCAGATCACTTTGGGGAATGTACTTCTAGAATTGTCCTATGCTCATGCAAACAAAATGTATTACGAACTATGATTATCAACTACACAGAACCATTCCACACTTGGGGTTAGCCACTTTGATTCTCGAAGACTTCTTTTGAATAAAGGAATTCAAGAAATGTGGGCTGAATCTTGCATGAGATGGTTGGCAAGACAGTTTTATTTGCGTTATGTTTAAAGGAACATGATGGGATTGATAATATAGCTAGACATCAAATCTGTGTATGAGGCCAATGTTTTGTTGGATAGGACGGAAGTGTCCTAGATACAGATTTAGGTCGCACAGGAGTTGAACCTGATCCAACTGCTTGGGCAACAACATTATTATTATTATTATTATTATTTCTTCTCCTCGGCCACATCTAGAAACTTGTTGTGAAAGTTCTTTAAATTGTTTTTCCCCTCTTGAGAACTAGACCTTTGGCATTGCCTACTCTGCAGGGACCAGCCATGGAACCCTTTGAGCATGATTATTATTATTATTATTATTTCTCCTCGGCCACATCTAGAAACCTTGTTGTGAAAGTTCTTTAAATTGTTTTTCCCATCTTGAGAACTAGACCTTTGGCATTGCCTACTCTGCAGGGACCAGCATGGAACCCTTTGAGCATGACCCTGAGAAGGAGAAGCACTACTCCGAAGCTTTGCGCATGGGTCTAGAATGTGGAGATGATGTGCTTGTTGGAGAAGAAATGGAAGCTGCCCTCAAGGAGTATAACCAGATCGGAACAGACCTGGGGATTCTACCGAACTGCAAGGCTCTTGCTGTTGACGATCCAAGCCAGCTGACAAGATGGATCATTGGATATGAAAACCTACCACATCCTCAAGTAGCCGAGTCGAGTTAACATAAACGCCATCGACAATCGGTGTGACCAAGCCAAATGACTTTAATTGAAGTGTGACAGAATGGCAGCTGCAATCGTGCACTTTTCCAAAGAAATGGGCAGTGTGCACGTCTTTGACATTGAACTGGAACTGTGGTGGAGCTGTCAACTTGGGATTCCCTCTGCCTGCGAAACCGATGATGGCCCGAGCCTGTAAAAGATGCGACTAAATCATTGGAACCATGTGTACAGTGTCAAACTGAATTGAACTGCGAGAAATGGCGTGCAGTGTGCACATCACGTAATTTATATCTTGTGTTATGGGCTTCATGATTTGCTATGTTGATGTCATGTCTGTAGAGCCACTGAAAGTTGGTGTTCGCTGCTGCATGAGTATGCTAAATGGTACTCAGTTTTGTGGCAGAGAGCCTATTATTAGTCTCTTTTCCGAGGGCTGGCAACCTTGAAGGGTGTGTTGCTTGAAATACGGAAAAAAAAGGCCTATCAGTAATGTCCTAACCCCATGCTAAATGGTACTCAGTTTTGTGGCAGAGAGCTAGTCTCTTTTCCGAGGGCTGGCAACCTTTAAGGGTGTGTTACTTGAAATACGGAAAGCAAAAAGGCCTATCAGTAATGTCCTAACCCCATTTTTGCTCCCGTGTAAAACTAGTAGCGTAATACTTAAAAACTGTAAACTAGGGTTAGTAGATTTGTAAACGGATCGGATAGTATGATATCTCAATTCATATTCGATTAATAATTAAATTATCCTCTTAGTAATCGAATTATCCGTCGGATATTTTATTTGGATAGCGATCGGATAAATACGAATTCGAATTCGGTTCGAAGTTTAAATGGATAATTATTAGGTCTATTTAGGGGTGAGTTGTGTTAGTCCTGTGAGAGCATTGTATATTATTTTTTTAAAAAATCGTATATTATTTTCTCAAAAAAAAGAATGAAAGTTATTTTTATTTTTGGAGATGTTATCAAAAGATTAGATTTCATCTTAAAAATAAGAGATAATTTACTAAGTGGGTGTAATTGACTTTCTTATTTTTAAATTATTTTTTGAGACCAAAAAAGATAAAAAAATAATCAAATAATATATTAAGATTTAAGTTAATTATATATAGAATATGTGTACCATTAGATTTTTACCTAAGGATTCATATTCGGTCGGATAATATTCGACACGGATATCTCAATATCCGAATTCGTATCTGATTAATAATCGGATATCCGATATCCGATTAAATTATCCGTCGGATATTTTATTCGAATAATTATTCGATTAAACGAATACGAATTCGAATTCGATTTTTACAGCAAATATTGCAATACTGGACACGTCATTTTCTTTTATCACATGTCACGTCGGTCCCACGTGGACCAGTGAGGGAGAAGATTTGCAACACAATATCAAACGCCAATTCGCAGCAAATATTACTTACTCGAACTAGTATCGAGGATGATGTGGATGAAGTCAGCCGCACTGAGCTGACATCAACCTCTCATGATGCTGCCAATGGAAACTTCGGACTAGTTACGTGTTAATAGAGTGGTCCTACATGCCACTGGCAGTGTAATGTTGGGCCCACGTGTACTCCGACATGGCAACCGACTAGACTAAAGAAACCCTAGAAAAGCCTTTTGCTTCCCCCCACCCCCCCCCCCCCAAATTTCTCCACCCGAGAGTGTCCTGCTCCCTTATTCCTCCTGGTTACCTTCTTCCGGTGGCCATTTTTTCTCGGAACCTTGTTGGGCCAACAGGTCTGTACTGGCAATGGCGTTTGGTACGGCCTTATGAGAACCTGAATGATCTCCCCTTGTGACAAGTGATGACGGAGTACTTTCCACGCTGCCATTTTTCTTGGAATTTGTAAGGAGGACATTGACAATCCTGTTTGTTGGTTCCAGTTGGGATAACAGGACGACAACCTACCTATCCGGAGAGGTAAAAAAGTTCGGGAAGGGATTCCGACGCTCCTGGGCTTCAACTGGTTCAGTCAATGAGTTGACTCTACAGCCTACAATTCCGGTAATACGTTTCTGAAGAGTGTAGCGGTAACCGCAAACAACGGTGTTCTAATGTTTTAATGGAAGTACATTCATTCTTAGATGTTATACACCAAATCCATATCCCAATCTAATGGCTGCATCGGTTCACAATGTTTTTATTCTCTCACAACCACGAACAAAGGGTAGGGTAGACCCGGTAATTTTCCGTTTAAAATTCGAACCGAATTCGAATTCGTATTCGTGTATTCGGATAATTATCCGAATAAAATATCCGACAGATAATTTAATCGGGTATCGGATATCCGATTATTAATCGGATACGAATTTGAATATTGAGATATCCGTGTCGGATATTATCCGACCGAATATGAACTCTTAGATAAAATCTAATGATACACATATTATATATATAATTAACTTAAATCTTAATATATTGTTTGATTACCTTTTTTATCTTTTTTGGTCTCAAATTATAATTTAAAAATACGAAATTCACTTACACACCACTTGGTAAGTTATCTACTGCTTTGTAGGATGAAGTCTGATCTTTTGATAACATCTCCCAAAATAAAAATAACTTTCACTCTTTCTTTTTTATTTTAGAAAATAATATACGATGTTCTCACACGGCTAACACAACTCACCCCTAAGTAGACCTAGTAATTATCCGTTTAAAATTCGAACCGAATTCGAATTCATATTTATCCGATCATTATCCGAATAAAATATTCGACAGATAATTCGATTATTAATCAGATAATTCGATTATTAATCAGATATAAATTCGGATATCACACTATTCACTCCGTATCCGATCCGTTTACGGGTCTAGGGTAAGGATTGTGGGAGTTATATATGTGCATTTTAAAAAGCGATCACATCAATATTTTCATTCTCTCACAACCACTGTCATGGTTAGAATTATGAAGTGTTACATCTCCTGAGTGGCACATGCTTGCTTACTCAGTAAATTTACATATATACAAAATCAAGTTTACACGAAGAAACCAGACAGAATCTACGGTTGATACCTCGAGAACGGTGAAACCATGATAGTCCGTTCTCCATAAAATTAATTCAAGCAACCACCTACCTTTTCCTTCTTTGGCCGAGTCTCGCACCGCACTCTCATAATGAGCTTCGTCGTTGCAAATTTTGAGTAAATTTGATATTTTTACGGTGCATTTTCGTTTTGAAGGGAGAAAATGATCTCTACTCCCTTGCATTATTCCTCCCATCTCCATTAACTGCCCTGACCAAGACAGCGATTCCAGTTTTGTTCATGGAAGCGCACACAGTGATGGAGATGCATATCGACACATCGAACAAGTATCTTAGGTCTACTTCGAATATCGAATGACGTTGATTAGGGTGGCTTGTTTGTGCCCAGCGTCGAGCATTGTAACCCTGTTTGAGATGGACGTGGTTGGTGCGAGGAGGCGGCAGCGTCCGACGTCGATGGCAGGTTTTGGGCCATACGGCCGTGTTTGGCAGCGTCTTCGGCATCGACTGATGCCGATTTCCTCATCTTCCAAGACCAGTAGGGAGTGAATCTCATCTCATCGTCTCAGTAGCGGTCCCGTGGATTCCCACCACCAGTAACCACAATAAACAGAATGATAACCGTAAGGATGACAATAATAACAACAATATAAAAGTAACAATAGCACGTAATCAACGAAAAGATAACACAATTTACTAAATTACCCATAATTCCTTGTATCCTCACTAACTCCATGGGCTATACTACTGAGTGGCTCGCACACGCTCCCTCAAGGTTGGAAAGGACCCACAGACTCACGATGGGACTACGGCTACTCGTCAGGGAATCACGATCCCACTATCGTGAAGGCGCTAGCTCACAAAACCTCTCAGAAGGAATCTTAATTAAGGCTATAGGGCCATGAACATAACCTCCCCTCGCAGGACGATCACTGCCTCACTACTGGAGTACGTTAGCCTCGTACCAGTAGGAAAGACCACGACCTCGTAGTCGTAGGAAACTACCTCGCATGCCGAAAGGGCCACGACAACACTGTCGGTAACTCAACCTTAACTGGCGGATCCAACTCTCAAGTCTCCTACACACGACCCACACCCTGACTGCGAGTGGGGCAGAGACACACACACACACATCTCCCTGGGACTGGATAGGATCTATGCCTCTGCGCCCAACAGCACGGCCGTGGCCTGCTACCTGACACGGGGTACGCGCCTCTGCACCCATCAGCACCGTACACTTATCCTAATCAAGGCACACATGCTAGGGCTGTCTTCACCCAGCAACAGGCTATCTTCGCCTGGGAAACACTAAGCGTTGTGCACACAAGGCTATCTTCGCCTGACTCAAATATCGTATCAACACACACACACACACACACACACACACACACACACACACACACACACACACACACATATATATATATAATATATATATATATATATTTCATGCCCTCAAGGCTAACTCAGGAAACCGTGGTCACACCGTTCATCTAACTCACGGGAACGAACCTGCTCACCCGTCACTAAGGAATACCTCGGCCCCAGGCTAGGTCGCAAGTTGGATGTCACAAACTAGCAGTTTCTAGTCTACTAACTCGCACAGGGATGAACCTCAAGCAACCAAGCCACGTGGCGCAGAAATTACCCTTCATAGGGTTTGAACACGTGGGAAGACAACCCCTCGTACACTCGAAATTACTCGGACACATAGTCCACATTGGATACACCTAGCGAGGTCCCACGGCCCACATAAAGACCATGAAATGTAGGCCGCATCTCCTGGACCCTCCGGAGTACAAACAAAGCATGAATCAGCCGGCCACATAATGGCTGGTCTGCCCCTGGGTCGGTCAACTGACCGAGGCACTGGTCGACCGACCTGGCAGGGCTGACAACCCACAGCAGAGAACGGTCGATCGATTCCCCAAATTGGTCGACCGACCTGCACCATCGGTTTGACCGACCCATCAGGTTCGGTCGATCGAAAGCCCCCACAGAGTCCTGCTGCCCTCTGCTCTGAGCCACTCACCTACCAGTTGATCGATCCCACGCATAGGTCAAAAAACGGTCGGGAACCCGTCGTTACAGCCCGAATCGAGCCCATTCGCCCCGAACATGGGAGAAAACATCGAGAAACCTATCCCCACTGGCCACAAGGCTGAAATACACCAATAGACCACATTCACACACAAAAATGATTGGAAATCGTCTCTCACCCTGAAATATATTATTTTCCCTGAAATGTAAACAAGGCCCGCTCTTGGCCTTACCGCCCTCGGATCGCGGGGAAACACACAGCAAACAAGGGGAGATCGCTCCCTGACATCCAACACATCATTATCATTAAGTTAAACCAAAGAAATCACCCAAATCGGCGGAGAACACTGCTCATCCCATAACATGCATATTCCTCCGACAAAATGAAAACCCCCTCTAAACTTGCCCGGATCGGCATAAAACCACGGGGAAAATAATGTGCAAGGGGCCGGGATCCATCCCCCTACCTTGATTGAAGAACCCACGCAAAGTCGGCGTCGATCAACGCCGAAATGCTGAAGTTCTCGCGAGCACACGTACGATTCGTCTCGCCGCCACCTCACGTTCCTCTTGTCCATGCACACCACATGTCGCCTCACGTCGCTTGCCGTCCCCTCCTCGGTGTCCTCCAGCGACTGTCCGAAGAATGGGGGAGGAGATGGGGAGGAACGAGAGAAGAAGGGGGAGACACGGGAGAGGGGGAGAGTGAAACGGGAGAGAGGGGAAGAGGAGGGTTCGAGAGAGTGAGAGAAGAGAGAGGGATGAGGGTTTTAACTAAAAGAAATTTTATTATTTTGTTTTTGTTCTTCTTCTTTTATTCACTGAAAATCCAAACGAAGTGAGAAAATTCTCAAATTTTGATCTGACGTTCCTCGAAAAATGTACAACTTGTCGGTCACACACGAAACCCAGAAATATTTTATTTTCTCTTATTTGAGGGACCTGAAGGTCTGATATTCCCAAAAATAATTTTCAATTAGAGAACACATTCCGAGACCCGCAGGAACACTTCAAAACCCACAGATACAAGATCCAAAAATCAAGGTATGACAGTCCTCTCCCCTTAAAGAAATTTCATCCTCAAAATTCAGGACAAGGCACAATATCTCAAGGAAAAAGATTGATTCATTCCACCAGCAACTCAGAAGCCGAACTCAACTCCTTAATCTCCTTCCAGCACTCCTCATGGAACCCAACCCACTCTCTGATTGGTCTCGCGGGGTAGTAACTTGGTCACCGAAGTCCATTTGCGATCATTAACCACCCGTCAATTGAGAACCTCCACCTTCTAGATACCCAAAATAACTCAGTTTCTTCGATGGATTGCTTTACAAGTCAGAAGCAAGCGCACGAATCACGGTCTTACTTCCACGGATCACCTCTTCCTTACTCCCGCGAACTATCATCCACCGCCACCACTGTTGTGACGACCCAAGATCCGGATACCGGGAAAGGAACCCGATACCATTCGAATCCTGGCCCGTTGCCCACGAGCCGGGGCTCGGAAGGGCTAAAAGGAGTGTCGAGATACAAAGAAATAGGAAATAAAGTAGGATAATTCAACAATTAACAGAAATAATAAACAACTACAACATAGTCCAGTCCAACAGAAAGTAGGTCTAAGGCAGAGAACATACCAAATGCCAAGTGAACACTCGGCCCGGCGAGCTAGCGACTAAGAACCTTCACACATCGCTCTCAAACCTCGAGGAAGAACCGTCGCACCTGAAAAGTAGGGGTGAGCCTCCTGTCACTGACTCAGTAGGGGTCCCGCGAAACCCCAACCGTAAACAACGGTGGCATGGAAAGCAGCAACAAAAGCAGGAACAACAGTAACAGTAGGAACAGTAAACACGGTGGCCGGTAAAATCTCGGCGCTACAGCTACTCCTACTATACCGAAAAGCACGCACCCCGATCTCACAGTCGGGGGACCACCAGACTACGAACCACCAAACTACGACCGCCCTAGTCACGCTACCAGGAAAATGATACGACGCCACTATCGTGGAGGCCTGTCCTCACAGATAAAGGCCCACACCGAAACCACGCGGTCTAGAAACACTGTCACGACCTCGCCGTTGTGAACTCAATGCCGTCTAGGGGAAGCCCTCAGTGACGCTCACCGAAAACCCTAGACCTCGGCTACAGAGAAACGCCTGAGACTATGCACGAAACCCTGTCTCGCAGACGGGAAACGAAAACCCACAACATGGCAACTCACGTCACGTGGCGGGAGTACCGCTCACCAGAGGCAAGGCTGGATGCGTCCACTGACGACTTAGTCCGTAGCCTCAAGTATATCACTACGACGCCCCAGGCAGAGACTAAGACACCGTACAGTAACCAGGAACACAAAACAAGGACTAGCTGGGGTCGCGCTCGTCAGCGCGTGTCCTCTGCCCCCAACTACGCGTGCACATACAGACCATCTTCTCAAGGTCGGGTCCTCTGGCTGGTTTCCCCCCCAGCCAGACTCAGGCTGCAAAGGTAAGGGGCCCTACGGTAACCAGCCTAAAAATCGTCTCTCTCGGGTAAGCCGCTCCACCACCCCCAGGTGGGTCAGCACACGTGTGCCGTAAGAAGGCTACGACCAGTGGGAGGTCACTAAACGTGAACACGGAAAGCCACGCATGCACCCATCATGAGTAACGCGGAGTAATAGGTGGCTCGACACCACCGGACTCTGGATGGTCCACTAGACCTAATAAACCCAACGGTCCTTGAGTCACACGACTCGGGTCAAGATCGTCGTACACAGATAGCTCCACACCGTCAATCTGGCCTATCCCTAGGTCTAAAACCTCGGCACGAAGACTCACGGGGTAGTTCACAACTACCGACACCATTCCCTCATAAAGGGAACTCAAGAGGCCTCCAGCCCTAGGCTGGGTGACTGGACTCACAGTCCGAGGGCCTAACTCGCGGCCCACAGAGCAAACATAGAAGCACGGTTCCCAAGGTAGCTCATAGGCCGCAAAGCTGATTCCCCATCCCGAGGAAAAGTGGGAAACCCCCAGCTCCCAGGCTGGGTGACTGGACTCGCAGTCCAAGGCCTTACGCATGGCCCCACCGCACTCATACCGATACACGGTGACTCGATTTAACGAATGCATAGAAGTCCGAGAACACGCGGGGGAAAACACCCTCTACAGACACAAATTCTCACAGGAATAGCCCATGATGACCCACACAAGGACCCCGGATCACGAAACGTCACGCGGGCACCTCTCCCGCGAAACTGAACCGCATACGGACACCTCGGGGCAAGGGAACACAAAACTCGGCACCCCGGAGGCTAAAAGGGCTTGGCCAAACCCTTGACCGCCCAGAGGCCTGGGCGGCCATCGTCCTGGCCACCAGACCTGGGCCTTGCTGGGTGAGGGCGGCCAGGGTCATGGCCCGCCCAACACCCCTGGGCGGCCAGACCAGTGGCCGCCCAGTGACCTGGGCGGCCAGGGTCTTGGCCGCCCAGACCAGGGCATAGACGGCCACATGGGTGGCCGCCTCCTGCGTCTTCCGATAGCGGACCGAGCTATGCCGTGAGCTCGGTTCCACGCCCATTTGGCTCCCAGCGAAGGGGAAAACAAGGGGAATTCATCCCCGGACATTCCCACAACCGAAAAACCCAATTCAAACCATGATTGGGCCTCGAATCGGCCGAAAACCGCCGCTCACCCTAAACATGCGATTTTAGCCCTGGCATGAAATAAACTCACTCTCGGCCTATAAAACGCGGGGAAAGGAAGTACAAGGGGTAAGGATCCATCCCCCTACCTCCACCGAAGATTCCGCGTGCCGAGGACACCGATCCACGTGAAAACGCCCACGAAGCCCCCGCCGGTTCACGGACGCGCCCCCAAGCTTCCTCCCGCCACCACGCCTCCATCCTCGCCCCGTCCACGCCACTCCTCGCCCCACGAACGTCACCACCTCCCCCTCGTCCGTCTCCGTCGGCCGCCCGGAGAGAAGAGAGGGGGAGAGGAGAGAATGCGAGAGAGAGAAGAGAGAGTGAGAGAAATGAGAGGAGAGAGAGAGGGGGGTATTTATATAGAAAAACCAAAAAATTCAAATAATATCAAAAATAGGGAAAAATACTCTCCACGATCCTCGAAAAATGCACAACGCGATGGTAATGTCCCGGAGTCGGAGAATGCAACGGTTCGCCCTACACGGGGTTCCGAAGGTCCGACAGGCAAAAACATGCGTAAATCGTAAAACTCAATCTGGGACCCACAAAATGATCCGAAACCCACGGATCCTGACCCGATAAATGATCCAAAAAACCTGGGGCATTACAACTGTCCAGTCGAACTCTCTCACACTCCACCGTCTACAGTCGGGGAGGAGAGGGAAAGAACAGAGGAAGTCAGAGGAGGGAGGAGGGAACGAAGGGAGGAAAACAGATCCTGAGAACTTCAATTATACATACCTCTAGATCCAAACTGCCAATTGGACCATTCTGCTTCACGAGGTATAATAAGGTCGTCCGCACAAGCCTCAAATTATTAACCACACCAACTCTGGCCACCATGGTTCTGTACATGATCCAAATTGGAGTGACTTATGGCACTATATCTCATAATGCCATCACTGAAGTTCTCGCATTTAGGGACCATCTATCCTGAACGACAACGAGTTGGCTGACACTCATCAAGACCACAATCTCTTCTTAGCTGGCTAGCCAACAATTTCTAACTCTTGAAGCCCACGCATACAATAACTTGCTCAGATCGAGTGACCCTAAGCTCCTAAACTCTAACTTACTTCCTTCCAAAAAGGAGAGCGCCACGCCTTGTCCTTGACAGTTTGATCCATGGTGCTATAACCCATGCTGAACTCCAAACATCCCTGGTCTCTTGCCAAAGCTAGGTCTCTCCCTCTCAACATCCATTATTCTACTTTACCCGAGTCGCTACTACCATAATAGCTGAACACCCGTGTTGGCACTCAAAATATGATCCTTCGGCAACCAAGCCGCAAAGACGAATGATACGGCCCACTGAAGCGCAGAAGCCGATGAAGACTGGCTTACTGAAGGCTCTTCAAGCTGCCAGAGCCCCGAGCCACCTTGAAGAGAACACCGGGGACTTCACCTTAGGAGAGTCGGAATGAACCTACAACCAACCGGCAGCGCGATCAAGCCTGCCCAATGATCCGCATCGACCTCGTCATGCCGCTACCCCACATCCGTCGCCCGACCAAGGACGACGGTCTACCCAATGGCTCTCCTAAGGAGGAAAAACGTCCTCGGCCGTCCACAACAAGGGGCCGAGGGCTCTGTCAGCAGAGGGTCCCGATCGCCCGACATGGGTTCGGCTCCTCGTCATAATGGGCCCTTCAGTGGCCAATTGATCGCCGTTCAAGGCGGAATTATCCAGGATGCAACACCATCCTGTAAAGAAGCTTTGAGCACGAATCCGTCTTAACCAGGAGCACAAATCGCAGTGCCGAAGGCTGTACCACCAAGACATCCGTGTGCTCGGACCAGACACACGCGGAAGTCTGATCAAGGCCGTTCGTCGTGTCGAGAGCTTCCTCGACTCCACATCAAGGTTTTTCAAGGACCAGGGTGAGAGGAATAGTCAACGGGAGCTTCCGGAATCATCTCCGGACCCACCGGACCGGCACGCCGAGTAAACAAGTTAAAACGGCACCGTCGAACCGACGCGCCAATTACAATAGGGGATGCGTTCCCCGGCGCCGTCAAACCGGCGCGTAAAAAACCGATCGGGACGTGTTCCCGGCGCCACCAAATCCTGCGCGCCCCCTTCCCGGGGCGCCGAATTAACAAAAGGGCTATATATATAGCCTGCCTTCGGCCAGAGAGGGGGGGGATCAGAAGAGAGTGAGAAGGAAGAAAAAAGGGAAGCGGAATCGAAGGAAAAAAAAAGAGAATTAGAAAGAAAGAGGAGAGGTCCAGGGAGAAGGGGTCGAGGGTTCTTCAATCTGAGGAAACCTCCGTTCGAGCCTCTCGGCGGCCGCCACCACGCTCCACTCCAGCCTCCCGGAATCGGAGAAGGAGACCGTCCGTTTCTTATCGATTTAGGTGGGTCTCCGCGTTTCATCCGGTGAATCCCTCTGTTCTTCTTTTGGTTTTCTTCCTCTGGCACAATGTAAGTGAAGGAGGGGAGGGGCGATGATATGAGCCTGACCTCCCCTCCTCTCACCATTTTCCTTTACCCTTTTCACTTTGTCTGTAATCCTTTCTTCATTGGTAAACGACGGCCGATCGACAACGACGGCGCCGGAATCTATTTGCTCTGTATATATATACCTGTGCTGTTCACGGGATGAATGAAAAGCCTTTGTGGTTGTTGTTGTATCTCTTCCTCTCTCTCTCTCACCCTCCTTCGAGCGTGCATTTAATGGTTTCCCCAATATATATATACTCTCGCGTAGCCGGTTTCTCCGACATTGGGTATGCCTTCGGGCTATATGAATTACTCAGTCCCCCTCCCCGGGGTTTTCTCTTGCTTTCGAGTCTGATGCAACGGCCGGGCTTGGCACTGAATATTCCACGGGCTCTGCGAGCAGAGATGCACTTGTGTGCACATCTTTGTCTGTCTCCGCCCAGGGATGAAGACCCTTCACCGTCTCCTGTGTGCCCTGCTTCATAGGCCAGAGGGGCGGGGAAGAGCTCTTAGATTGTCCCCAGTTGTTCAACGGCGAGCCTCATGTCTGCTTGCTTCCGAATATCATATATATATATGCACACATATTCCGTACCCCGGGCTACATGTTAATCACATATCGTGCTCATGTTAGCCTGCTCCGCCCGTGGGGCTTCATCGTTTTACCGTGTTTATAAGCAACTCCTTTGCCCGTCTGCCGCCGTCAAGCGATGTCTCACACTGCTTCCTTTCGTATAGCTTACACCTTAACGGGAGTATGCTCTGTAGCATCACCCCGGCATCCGGGGAGGGGGATATTTCCCAAGTCTTCTGCCTCAGTCACCTAGCCGACAGTGGGCTCGTTCATTGATGACGAATGTCCCTGCAGACCATCGGGTGCACAGCAACGGGGCTAAGCCCTGCAGTCAAAATCCACGGTCCTTAATGGACTTTGTGGTGGCCGTAGGTTGTGTTCCCCTCGTAGGCTAGTCCTCGGGGATTCCTTCCTTATATCGGTCGTCCCGACTTGGAGTGTTGTGGTGACTCGGGTCGCGTGCCCCTCGTAGGCTAGCCCTCGGGGTCTTCGCTCCCATAATGAGTTGCCTCATTCGCTCGCTGTCACCCATGGATTTGGTGCCCCTAGCAGGTTTGACCTCGGGGTTTTCCTCTCCGTTCGGGTTTTTGCAGGCCGCCGTTGTGCCACCCGGCTCTTAGGGGTTGCTCCACTACGTGAGTACTCCCCGCTTCTCCCCGATAAATCCTCCGGGATGGGGAGATGCTGCCGAAATTTCGGCTCGAACGAGTATAACTCGGAATGATCGCCGCGCTCGAGTACAAACCTCGCGCGGGCCCGTGACTCGGCTCCCGGATGCCCCGGGGTCGACCCTGTGAAATAATAGCTTAAATAAATTCTCGAAGTTTTCCAAAGTATTTCAATAAACCCAAGAAAAATGAACAAATTCTCGGTTTTAAGTTAAACTGGCGCCATTCGTTTACGGCGCGGCCTAAGCGGCGCGCTCTAAAACGGCGCGCCCTCCCCGGCGCGCTTCTCCCCGGCGCGCCTCTCCCCGGCGCGCCCCAATTAGGGCCGCGCCGTTTTAAACCCCTTTATTTACCTACGGTTTCGACGCCGTTTTAAGTCCTATACCTACGCTTTCAGGCGCCGTTTCTAACCGCTGTACTCTTTAATCCCTGGCTCGCCCCGAGCGACCCCCGCCTTCCCGAGGGTGAAGTTAATCAACCCTAATTAGGAATAAATTGAATAAAGAGAGGGCCTTTCGAGTCGAAACCTTCTTGCTATCATGTTTTCACCATTATGTCTGTCTTCACTCTACCCTTATCATCATGCTTGTGCCATCCTTTCCCTCGTTGGCAGGGCTTAATAAATATGTGACTGAATCATATTCATCTTCATAATTCTGTCATCTTACTCATCATCATCATCATGCATGCATGTTCGCATGGACCCTCGGGTATATCAAATAGCGTTGACAGAAGGTCGGGTTACGCTCGATCGGAAGTCTTCGCTATGCGCGAGGGTGGTCTTCGGGCCTACGTCCTCCGCCACGTACCAAGGGCCCATAATTTGATAAACTATGCATCCTTGGCATGATAAATAAATGCATCCCGCATGCCTTCGTCATGGTCATCATGTAGCTCCTTTTTTATTCCGGCTTCGACAGTCCGTTATCTCGGCAATTAATCAAAGGTGTTCCCTCCTCGTGGGGGATGTAATTAACGCCATAGCCTTTATGGTATGGCGGACTGCTGGTCCCGACCGAACCTCACATTCGCCCGACACGGGTCAGAATGAGCGCATCATAAAATCGTCACTCATGTGACTGGCACGCTCGCGTCGTCAATCAGTCAGTTAATTACCGGTTAGTTAATTGGTCGATCGATATGTGACATAAGACACGTATATACTTGTATATACACATATATACACGAAATAAAAAACAATAAGATGGTCGGATAAAAATCCCGTCGCAAATAGTCTGGCACGCCCGGTGGGACCAGTGTCACATTTCATCTCTTTGCCGAGATATTCGGGCTTCGAAGCCCTCTCAAAGGCTACTGATTATTTCCCTGTTTGTCTTTGCAGGCAGATCAATGACGATCAACGGGATAACTGGCGTCGACTTCGATCATTCGATCGTTGCTAAACGCACGCAAGGGTACCTAGCGGTACCCATGGAATTCGGCAGCTTCCCTGCCGCTGTGGGCTTCCCCAACTTTTTGGGGTTAGCCTTCGTCGACATCCTGGAGGTCGAAGCCCAGTGCCTGCCAAGGAAGTCACAGAGAAAATGGAGCCTCTGAAGGTTCCCTGCTGCGAAGACTTGCCTGAAAGTCCGGCCCCGGCCGCTAGCTGTTTGGTGCACCACGTCATACGTGGGACCCACCCCAATGTCATCAACGAACACCCTGGAGGACGCCAGCGTCGCCAGGTCCGCAAGAATGCTGCTGTAATCACCGGAACCCTATCTCAGTCGGGAAATCTATGCTAGTTGGAGGCATGCGCGTCTTCCTCGACGGACGCACGGCCCGGGTGACCCCAGACCGAGTCATCCCCAACATTCCTGTCCACAATACCTATCAAGCTCTCGCTGGAAGGAGGGCAGAAAGAGAAGAAACCGGCCCCTATGGCCAAGGAAGCTCGGCACTCAGGCCGAAGAAGTTCAAACAGGTGTGGGTTCCCAAGCGGACCCGACCTGCCCACCATCTAACACCCATCCGCCGCCGTCCTATGAACGACGAGGCGGAGGTGAGAGAGAAAGGGGCTTGCCCCCGAGAAAGAAGAAGAGGTGGTCGCGGATCCTCCGCGCCGCAGAAGTTTCCGGGCCGCTGCCCGCCAAGCCAACGTCCCAGTCACGGGACGAAGATTCCAACATCCGGCCGACAGAGCTCGGCTGGCCTATATCCCTCCTGCTGGAGGTCGACAACTATCCCCCATACTCTATCAAGAGCGGGGTCAGGAGGAGGTAACCTGTCTGATCAGGAACTACTTTCGAGGGCTGGGCAACCCCTCGCTGGGTCAGCAGCGACTAATGCAGACAGTCGCCACTGGGGAAGATTACCGCCCATCAGCGGCGGATGAAGAGGATATGGAAGATAGAATGATGGTGTCGTCAGTCGACGACAATGGATACAACGACGGTTTCGAGATCGAAGCCGATGAAGCCTTCCCCGAGCGGGAAGAAGAAAGAAGAGTTTCTGTGTTCGAGAGGCTGACCTTTCCGCAACAAGCCAGACGGAGGGTCCATCGACAGAGAAGAAGGATGCAGGTCTTTACTTGCAACATGGCTGGTATATCCAGCCGATATGGGGAGCTTCCTGAAGACCCCCAAGAACTGGCTCAATTGGCCGTACGGCCCGGGCCAACTACCCGCAGAACAGAAGCAGCAAGAGAGCTTCTGATGATCATGAGAGGGAAACAACCCCAGGTCTATCCCCGCTGGGATGATAAGGCCCCCGTCTTGACCGCTAATGTGGTGACGACGGAAGAAGAAGACGACGTCCTCCTCGACATCCTGCCTGAGGGTACGTCCGGGGAAACGACAGAGGGTATCCCCACCACTATAGATCCATCAGTTCTGATGCTGCTGCAAAAATATCAACGGGAGATAGACTCTCTGAAGAAACAGCTGATGGAAAAGACTGAGCATTCATCGGCTTCTAAACCACCCGAAGTCCAGGGTGAATCATCCCGGGGAGCGGTTCGTCATGACGACCCTCCACCGCTCTATACACTGTCCCAGCCGTCAGAGCCAAGCATGGCGACAGCACAACAGCGGCCGCCACAGCCTCAGCCGCTGCTACCTCCGGTGCTCCCCCAGGTGCATCCGACACCCCCGCTGCTGCGTCCTCCACAGGCGACCACCCTGGTCACCCCATACCTTCAGCCAGCGCACTTCTATCCGGAGCCAGTCGACCCCACGGTCGTGAACCGGATGATGGTGGAAAGGATGATCGAGCTGAAGCTCGCAGAGAAAAGTGAAGGCGACTACGTCGCATTCGATGCCTATCGGGTGCCCTACCCGCAACACCATGCGGCTAAACGACTTCCCCCAGGGGTCAACAAGCCGCCCAAATTCGACAAATTCAACGGGAAGGGTCCCCTAAAGAGCATATTGCATATTATATGACCGTTATGGGTGATCTGGCCACCGACGAGTCATATCTGCTGAAGTTCTTCGGGTCCTCGCTGACGGGGCTCGCATTTGAATGGTACTCTAGCCTCTCGACGGGTCAATCAGTGATTGGTCGGATATGCAGAGAAAATTCAGAGAAAGATTCCATGTCACAGAGAGGGAGGTCACAGTGGCCGAACTCTACTCAACAAAACAAAGGGCAGATGAGACAGCCCTTGATTACATCAAGAGGTGGAGGAACCTCGGAATGAGGTGCAAGCGGCCCCCGCATCAGGAGGACGCTGTGCAAATATACAAACAAAATCTCAGGAGGGAGGTCCTGGAAAGATGATTGGTATGGAAATACGGTCGTTCGACCGGCTGAATAATGTGGTGGCCGAGGTGGAGGCTTTTCTAGCCAAGCCTGTCCCGGCGTCAACTGCCAGCACAGCCCAGAAAGGCAAGGCTGCGGAACGGCGCCCCACACCTAAAGAAGCGAATGCGCTTGATATCAAGGCATTCGAACAACAGAAGGAGAAAGGCAAGAAAGCGGCTCCCCCGCAACCTGCGAAAGCTCTAGATGATAAAGAAGGTCCTTCGCTGAGGGACAAAATGAAGAAAGCCTATTCCTTTCCAAAAGACAAGACCCGAGTCCTGTTCGACTGGGTAACAGAATACAGCATGGTCACTCTGCCCGAGCCAAGGAGGCCGGAGGACCTGAAAAGAAAAGACAGTCCAAGATTCTGCCCCTACCACCAGATGTTGGGACATCCAATCGAAGACTGTTATGTTTTCAAAGACGTCATCGAAGGAATGGTAAAGAAGAATGAAATAGAGCTGGGAGAGTACAAAGTAGACCCCCTCAGCCACATGAAGCCCCTTTCAGGAGAGAAGCAGTCAACATGATCTCCCTCTACCAGGCATTACCTGAGGAGATCTCTGAAGCAAGCACACGGAGCACCTACGAAATCCATTTTCTGGAGCCCGTGAAAGAACAACAGGGGTGGCAGCAGATCCCTGTGAAGCACAAGAAGAAGAGGGCACCCCGCCCAAAAGAGGGGGCACATATCTGTGGCATTATACTCCGGCCTGCTCCGCCAGTGGTAGCATCCGTGTGGGTCACTCCACCTACAGCTGTCAGAATACATACACCTAACAGGAGGAGACAAACTCCGCTGCCAATAATCAAGGAAACCAATCCTGGAGTCCTTCGACTGCAGCACCTGATTGAAGGGCTAGATGAATATGTGCAGCCCGAATTGAAACCTTTGCTGGTACGGGACCACGTCCCATGGCAAGAACTAGAACAACTTTCACTCAAACAGGTGGGGGAAGCCCAAGCAGCACCCCCTGAAGAGGGCAGCCTGTTCTGGGGGCAGGCACCCGCAGAAACCAAAAAGAAGAGAAAGCAAAAGAAGAAGAAAAGAAAGGCCGCTGGGGCCAATAAAACACAGGTTGTCTCCTGCAATATCCTGTCAGCACTCTTTACCCTATCCGGAGGAGAGGAAGAAGAAGAAATTTGCTTCACACCCCATGCTGGGGGAGGCAAAGCCGAGGCCGCAACTGCTGCGCATGCCACTCGGTCGGGCCGAAAATGGGGGCGCCAGCCACCACCCAATCACAACATCATGTTCAGAGGGGAGCAACTGTCACGCCCCGACGCGGAATATTGGGACGTACAGTTAGAAACGAGCTGGAAAGAGAGAGAACTAAGCTAAATATATATACAAATGCTAAGAAATGGAAATAACTTATTGACCATTAAACAAAACATAACTGGTACATAATCCTCAAATCAACTCAATACAACTGGGATAACAACTCTAAACCACAATAACATAACTGAAGCACAACACACTCTAAACACAACTAACTGATACACTCAAAACATCACTCCTGCCCTTCCCCATCGGTAAGCGCGTCACCTGAAAAGCCTGGAAAGGGGGGAAACAACAACTATGAGCTAACGCTCAGTAGGAAATAACAGATAGGTATAAGTGATTAGCAGTTTAATTACATTTTCAAAATATCATGCTACAAAGGATAATGCAATAAAAGAGTAATGATGATATAATGAAACAAACTTTAAAGATCTTGCAAGGTCAAGAAATATAAAGAAACAGAATGGTAATACTTAAGAGGAATAACAAAGACAAGAATTTACTACAGGAGATAACGATAAAGAGTTGGCCATATCAAGATAATTCAAGTCATGTCAAGCACGTGTGTAGTTTCATTTTCACGTCCAAGTAACAGCAAGTAAGTAACAACAAGTAGAGTATAGAACAGTGAAGAGTGGAAAGTGAAAAGTAGTAGAGAGTAGTAGAGAGTAGTGGAGAGTAGTGGACAGTAGTGGACAGTCCTAGATTTAACTCATGTCATAGTACTGGTGCCAAATGCCACACCTAGTCAATCACCTCCCCGGGGGTACACGTAGTGTTCGGGCGCTCCTCCCAGGACTAGACCGAGCCCTTAATTATTTGCCAGGCATTGATTTCTTTAGATCAAAGATCCCACGAATCTAGACTTCCACAATTTATGGCCAGAATTCCAAGGTTTGAACCATGTAGCAATAACAATTTCAAGTAGGAAGGAGATTCATTTCAGAATTTCAAGGTAAGCACAATCATCAAGAAGATTGAAAACCAATCACAATAAGAGTTAATCATGCTGCGCTACTGTAGTACAGCAGCTATCCAACAAGCTAATCAACATATTAATCCTAATTATCAAGTTAATAAGTCAAAGATTATCCATTATCATTTGAATTAGGACAATTGCCAAAAACTGATTCAAGGTGATAAGGTAAAGGAACAAGCTTGTACAGGAAGGAAAAGAATGCATTAACAGAGATTTAATTACACCATTAACCACTAATTATGTGGGTTTCTATTTAACCATTATATACATTGCAATTAAGATGATGAATGACATGCTTTTACATCGTGATAGAACATAGGAACCAATGCAATTTGAAAATTATAAGGCTCATGATTAGGTCACTGGTTCTTCAAAAGTATAGTTTTCAATTGGTCTAAGTTCAATGGGTCGATCCCCTAATGATCCGGATCGATCCACGGGTCGCAAAACGATGAAAACCGGGTTTCTGGTACATGGGTCGACCCCTTGATGCGGGACGGGACTAAGGACACGACAAGCTCGCGATCGTCCCTTAACGAGGGAAGCGTCGGATGTGCGCGATTGAGAAACCGGCTGTGAGCTAGGGTGGTCGGCTCTCACTTGTGTCCGGATCGGGTCACGGGACGGCTTCGCTCTCTCTCGCAGCAGTGATATTATAAATTGAAAGCGAGCTAGGTATCCCTACACATGCTCTCTAGCAGCGGCATATAAAGCATATAAAGAATTAAGCTAATACCAAGTGTAAGGGTGAAGGCGATACCTCCACGCTCTCGGCGTGGCGAAGATGGGACCCGGCCGGAACTCGTACCCCCGGGAACTTAATACATTATGGTTACAGCAATGCAATTAAGCCCACTCCACGCAGGGAGGTAAAGGGCGACACAAGTGGGCCCGGGAGGACCAGTTTCGGGTTGACGGGCGGTTCCGGACGATGCTTCGGCTTCACGTGTACTCGTGTTAGTGGGGGGCCCACGTATTGACCGGAGGGGTCGTGTGGGGCCTGATGACTCCTCTATTGTGGAGACACCTGGAAAGCATTCCCCTGGGATGGCGAGCTACTGGAACGATCGCCGGACGCCGGGCGGCCCTCGGACGACGCTCGCTGGGAACTCGGCCACGAACCTGAAAGTTCTGTTTCTAGGCGCGCGACTCGGAGAAAACTGCTGCTGCGATCAGCCCCGTCGTCGGAATGCGACAAGATTAGCGCCGTTGGAAAGCTGACTCAGAATACTTCGACGTAGGGTCTTCAAAAATAATAATCAGATCTGTACTTCTGATTATTGAATTTACAATCTTACTGAAATCTGGCCAGAACTGCTGGGGCAGGATCTATCTTCGATGAAGATCGACGTTGACCGGGGAGAAGACCTCCGAATCTGGAAATGACTTCTTCAGCAAAGTTGAAGGTCTTTGAGAGAGGAATCCGGGACTATTTTTGGTTTTTTGATTGGATAAGAAATGGATTTTCTGGGATGTTTTTACTAGACCTGGGTCGGATCTGGGAAACTATGGGCAGACTGTTCTTGGGAACTTGGACGGTTTTTGTAAAATATTTGGAGGGTGAACCAAACATTAAGAAAATTCTTGGTGGTAGAGGGATGTGAACAGAACTCCCAGTAAATTTGGGCGTCCCAACAAAAAATAAAAGATGGTTCGAATGGGGTAGACTCAGAGCTGATGAACAGTGAACAGAACCAGGACAGATCTGGAACTTGGACTTGGACGAAAATCAAACAATAGCTAAAGGATGAATTTTGACGTGATTTTTTTTGTGATGATAAGGATTCTAGAGGGGAACCAACCCTGAAATTTTGAGCTTAAGAAGATGAAGGGAGTGATAGAAGCAATTCAGAGAAGAGGAACCTATCCTGAGTGGACAGAACCACCGAAACCGTTGGCAACGACGCATCGGCGGCGAGACGATGGCGGCGGCGATCACCGGAGCTTCTTCAGATGAGAGAGGGGATCAAGGGGGAGGGGAATTACACTCTAGAAGGGGGCTGGAGGTGGAGGAACCAGAGAGAGAGAGGGGAGGGGCGCAAACTCCAAAGGGGGGGCAAATGCCTATTTTCTCTTCATTAATTCATTCAATATGAAAAATACAACCTTATATAGGATGCCAACCAAACTCAACCTCAACCCTTGGATCTAGGGGTTTAGATTGAAGGGCTGGGATACAATGTGAATCACACATTTAATACATTAGTTTAATCTAATTTGACCATTCTTATTCAACCTTGGACTAAATCTATTCAAACACCACCTACCAAGCCTAATATGGCCAAAAGAGGGGGCGCCCCCTTCATGGGCCTCTCTTGGGCCTAGGCTGGTCCAAGGCCAGCCAACCCAATCCACTAACTCATGTCTAGACTTGGGCCTTCCAAGTCTTGGTGGTCCATGAGAGGGAGTGGCCCAATTGGGCCATAAATGACCAATATGGTCCATAAGGGTAGCATTTGGTCCAATATGAACTAGGCTTTCTAATGGACTCTACTAATGGCAATCTAACCTTGGACTTGACATAACAAATGGCCCATTGGCTTGATATAAGCCTTACAAGGAGCCCAAAAGAAAGAAATTACACAATTACAACTTCATACAAGCCATAACACACAAATACACTTCACCCGTGTATGGAAATCGCCTTTGATGCCCCATCAATTCCCCCCGGGTGGGAGGAACTCGACCCCGTCGAGTAGGGGTATGGCTGCGCGAGTACTACGGCGGATCCGTCACCGTGCCAAGTAGCGCGGGTATGCTCCACTCCAAGTGATCGGCACCTGCTCATTCCATATATACTCGATATGCGAACTGCTATGGCTAAAGGTGGTCACTCCGAAGGGGCACTCTCAAAAGGAAGGAAACAGCTCGAAGACTCACTAGGAATCACCGCTGAGTCCCTATAGGTGACTGATCCGGGTATAGATGTAGAACCGATCCCATACTCATCAAGTGAGTCGACTCGCTTCACACTCATAAGAGAACGACAACGAGCTTGCACAAGACACATGCAGACTCACCATGCACTGACACATGAATGAAAACCACGCAAACAATCGACTCAAAATCACCACACAAACAAACCACACAAAGAAAACACACCGACTCATGCACGACTCTAGACTAAGGTGGTAGCATCAAGCCCACTAGGTGGCGGTATCCTGGGCGGCCGAAGGGTCACCCAGCTCTTCCCCCATGGCATAGTACTCATCGGCCAGTGCCTCATCGGCCTCGTAATCGACACACTCAAGCTCGGGAGGTGCGGATCCTCCAACACCTAAGGCTAGGGTGGTGCGAGCGGGACACTCACTGGCGATGTGGCCGTACCCGTGACAGTGGAAACATTGTATTCGCGATCGACTACTCTCCCCGACAAGAGGGGACTTACCCTTATCATCCCGTCGGGTAGGGGGTGTAGGCAACAATGGGGGAGGTGTAGGTGCCTTGGACAAGAGTGGAGGGGGTGCCGGTACGAGAGGACGGGCTATAGGAGCTGGGGGACGGGCAAAGGGTGCCGGTGGTTGGGATGGAAATAGATCCCGGGGTGGAGGAGGGCGAGGCCGTGGAGCGAAGTGCTCCTGACAGGTGGGCTCCTGAGGTCGAGCCATGGGAGGCCGCTGATGTGGGCCTATAGAGTGACGGGGCTCGGTACTACGGAGAGGGGTGGGGCCCAACCGATGGCTAGACTCGAACTCTCCCTCAAATTGCTCCATCTCGAGAGCAACCTGGTATGCCTCTTCCAACGTCTTGGCATTACGGCGGAAAAGCTCATACTGATAGTGTGGCCGCAAACCAAGTCGAAAGCGGGAAACGGGCATGGTACTCTCCTCCGTGACACCACATCGTAGAAAGTACTCATCAAACTCCGCGATGTATTCGGAGACGGACCGGTCTCCCTGGCTAAGACTTTGCCATCTATCGATGAGTCGCTGGCGGTATGTGGGAGGAAGGTACTTTTGCCGAAGTTTATTCTTCATCTCGGCCCATGTGTCGATCGGGGGTTCTAGCCGCTGAAGTAGTAGGCTCTCCACATTCTTCCAATAAGTTTGTGCCTGCCCCATAAGTTTCATGGTGGCAAATCGGACCCTTCGACGCTCCGACATACCATACCATTCAAAATAACGGTCCATGCCAAACTCCCAATCTAGGTAGACTTTCGGATCCAAAGACCCGTAAAAAGTGGGAGGATCCGCTCGCACGGTCTTAAGGACCCGATCATCATCCTCATCTCGTTGTGGCTGAAAACCACGACGGCGTTGACCATACCCCTCGTAGGCATTGTCGGACCCATAGTCCTCGAGACCAAGGTCACGGTGTGGTAGTTGGGGAACCCGAGGAGGGGCGGGTGGAGGAACCAGTGGTGGCTGGTTTTGGGCCGCGGGAGCGGCCTGGACTTGGGCCATGGGAGCGGGTTGGACTTGGGCCCCCGCGGGAGGAGGTGCGGGTGGACCTTGGGCTGCCCCAGGAGGGTCCCCGTGTGACATCCTATCTAACCGCCCAACGAGGTCTTGGACCGACCTATCGGAGGTCTCCATGCGTCCCTCCATGGCCCTAAGGCGACCATCCATATTCTCGGAGAAGGTCCGAAAGTTAGCATCGGATTGGTCCAACCTAGCCATAATGGCCATCATCGCCTCTTGTAGGGAGTGGAAGTCTCCCGAGGTATCCCGTGGGTTGGCCATAGGTGGTGGTGGTGGGGGTGAGTACTGAGTACCCCGACGAGTGGGCATGCAAACACACTGACTAGAAGACGCCGACTAAAGTAAAACACACTGATGCAAAATGATGCGCCTAGACTTAACCTAAACGCGGTACGCGGCGGAGGTAATCGACCCGAAGGTCACTCGCGCAAGTGTGCGACCTTCCCGATAGGCGTAGCCTAATGTTCGGACAACACCTTTTGATATACCGAGTAAAGGGATGTAAATGCAAAAAGACACTTTTTTTTTGTGATGACCCTAAACACGACTTAGGCCGACTAATGACTAGACGTAAATGACACTCTTTTTTTCTTTTTTCTTTTGACACCCTAGACTCAAACTCGCTCTGATACCAAATTGATGCGGGACGGGACCAAGGACACGACAAGCTCGCGATCGTCCCTTAACGAGGGAAGCGTTGGATGTGCGCGGTTGAGAAACCGGCTGTGAGCTAGGGTGGTCGGCTCTCACTTGTGCCCGGATCGGGTCACGGGACGACTTCGCTCTCTCTCGCAGCAGTGATATTATAAATTGAAAGCGAGCTAGGTATCCCTACACATGCTCTCTAGCAGCGGCATATAAAGCATATAAAGAATTAAGCTAATGCCAAGTGTAAGGGTGAAGGCGATACCTCCACGCTCTCGGAGTGGCGAAGATGGGACCCGGCCGGAACTCGTACCCCCGGGAACTTAATACATTATGGTTACAGCAATGCAATTAAGCCCACTCCACGCAGGGAGGTAAAGGGCGACACAAGTGGGCCCGGGAGGACCAGTTTCGGGTTGACGGGCGGTTCCGGACGATGCTTCGGCTTCACGCGTACTCGTGTTAGTGGGGGGCCCACGTATTGACCGGAGGGGTCGTGTGGGGCCTGATGACTCCTCTGTTGTGTAGACAGCTGGAAAGCGTTCCCCTGGGATGGCGAGCTGCTGGAACGACCGCCGGACGCCGGGCGGCCCTCGGACGACGCTCGCTGGGAACTCGGCCACGAACCTGAAAGTTCTATTTACAGGCGCGCGACTCGGAGAAAACTGCTGCTGCGATCAGCCCCGTCGTCGGAATGCGACGAGATTAGCGCCGTTGGAAAGCTGACTCAGAATACTTCGACGTAGGGGTCTTCAAAAAAAATAATCAGATCTGTACTTCTGATTATTGAATTTACAATCTTGCTGAAATCTGGCCAGAACTGCAGGGGCAGGATCTATCTTCGATGAAGATCGACGTTGACCGGGGAGAAGACCTCCGAATCTGGAAATGACTTCTTCAGCAAAGTTGAAGGTCTCTGAGAGAGGAATCCGGGACTTTTTTTGGTTTTTTGATTGGATAAGAAATGGATTTTCTGGGATGTTTTTACTAGATCTGGGTCGGATCTGGGAAACTGTGGGCAGACTGTTCTTGGGAACTTGGACGGTTTTTGTAAACTACTTGGAGGGTGAACCAAAAATTAAGAAAATTCCTGGTGGTAGAGGGATGTGGATAGAACTCCCATTAAATTTGGGCGTCCCAACAAAAATCAAAAGATGGTTCGAATGGGGTAGACTCAGAGCTGATGAACAGTGAACAGAACCAGGACAGATCTGGAACTTGGACTTGGACGAAAATCAAAAAATAGCTAAAGGATGAATTTTGACGTGATTTTTTTTGTGGGGATAAGGATTCTAGAGGGGAACCAACCCTGAAATTTTGAGCTTAAGAAGATGAAGGGAGTGATAGAAGCAATTCGGAGAAGAGGAACCTGTCCTGAGTGGACAGAACCACCGAAACCGTTGGCAACGACGCGTCGGCGGCGAGACGATGGCGGCGGCGATCACCGGAGCTTCTTCAGATGAGAGAGGGGATCAAGGGGGAGAGGAATTACACTCTAGAAGGGGGCTGGAGGTGGAGGAACCAGAGAGAGAGAGAGGGGAGGGGCGCAAACTCCAAAGGGGGGGCAAATGCCTATTTTCTCTTCATTAATTCATTCAATATGAAAAATACAACCTTATATAGGATGCCAACCAAACTCAACCTCAACCCTTGGATCTAGGGGTTTGGATTGAAGGGCTGGGATACAATGTGAATCACACATTTAATACATTAGTTTAATCTAATTTGACCATTCTTATTCAACCTTGGACTAAATCTATTCAAACACCACCTACCAAGCCTAATATGGCCAAAAGAGAGGGCGCCCCCTTCATGGGCCTCTCTTGGGCCTAGGCTGGTCCAAGGCCAGCCAACCCAATCCACTAACTCATGTCTAGACTTGGGCCTTCCAAGTCTTGGTGGTCCATGAGAGGGAGTGGCCCAATTGGGCCATAAATGACCAATATGGTCCATAAGGGTAGCATTTGGTCCAATATGAACTAGGCTTTCTAATGGACTCTACTAATGGCAATCTAACATTGGACTTGACATAACAAATGGCCCATTGGCTTAATATAAGCCTTACAAGGAGCCCAAAAGAAAGAAATTACACAATTATAACTTCATACAAGCCATAACAGACAAATACACTTCACCCGTGTATGGAAATCGCCTTTGATGCCCCATCACCCCTGGGGTCGACCCCTGTAAAAATGGGGTCTGGCAGCTGAATGGGTCGACCCCTGGGGTCGACCCCAGCAAATTCTGAAGGATGGGTCGACCCCTGGGGTCGACCCCTTCAATCCAGCGCAAGGGTCGACCCCTAGGGTCGACCCCCATGCAGGGGTTGGATGGGTCGACCCCTGGGGTCGACCCTCGGGCCTACTGGGTTTCCCAGAAAACGGGTCGACCCCTGGGGCCGACCCCTGCAAGAACATCAACGAAAGTTGACTCCGGAAAACACATGAACTCATCCAAATGAGGTCCAATTGAGTTGAAATCAAAACCACATGATCTAGGAATCCTAATAGACATTCTAGGGTCATGATACATGAGTTTAGAAACATGAATTTTCACAGAAATCAATTAAATCTCAACTTATACATGATAAATACATGAAAACCCTAGTTCCTGACCTACTTCTACTAAATCATGCAATTCTCTCAACATAAGCAATGAATTTTGGGGCTTCTTGCGTCAAAAGAAAGCTAACTCGATTATGAATCCAACCATGTATGATATGCTACATGAAGATCAGGGTACATGACTCAAAATTAGCCCGAAATCAAGATCTGACTTAAAGGAACACTATATGAATCATGTTCTAGACATGCTCTTACTTCGATGCAAAATACTCTCAACATGCTCAATACAAATTAGGGGTTTCTTCATCAAATGAAAGCTAACAACATGCTGATTACATCATGTAAGTTAATTAGAGTTTGGTTGTTAGATCCTACCTCAAATCGGAGAAAGAATTCGAAACCCTAGAATGAAGAACAAGTTTGACAGCAGCTCACAAAAAGCTCGATATCTCCACGGATACCTAATGAAATTTGGGGCTTTCACTCCCATTGGATAGATCTCGACGAGCTGATCAAGATACTATATTTACAAGTCTCAATTGGTTAAGGGTACCTACCTTAATCGACGGATTAAAGGGCTGGAGATGAAGAATGATGAACTACCAACACCCTCCACCAAAACGACGAATGCTCCCAGATCTGGACTCCTCGTCGGTTGACCCAGCTACCAAATGAAACTAGAGTCGAAGAGCTACATTTCTATAGGTCATGGGGCTTCTGGAGCCTTTGGAGTTGGGAGTATTGGGCGCTGCAAGCTACGTGTTTAGAAACGGCGCCGGAATCCTTGACTCGACCAATTCTATGTCGGCAGCACGTTTTAGGGCTAGGTTTACCTCAAATTGACTGAGGGTAAATGTTCCTTACCTCGTGGCCTTCCATTTGCCCTTGATTTCAGATCATTTGGTTGAGTAATAAGGTCGAATTTCACGTTTTAAGTTGCGATTAGGTAAATGGTAGGTGGAAGTCAAATTCAGGATTAATCCTCTAATTAGACAAGGTTACGTAATTAATTTGGGTCAAGTCCAGAAGACAAAATTACTATAAAAATGATCTTTTACCCAATTACTATTTTTACAGATTTTTCTAAAGTAGTCGAATTTATAGGTTCTATTTTCTAATGAATTAAATATTAATATTCAAAATTCAAATATTAATTCATTTTAATTCGATTTTTAATTAATAAAATCTCAATAAAACTTAATAAATAATCGGGGTATTACACCCTCCCCTACTTAAAGAATTTGGTCCTCCAAATTCACTGCACTATATACGGAAAGTAGGGAAAAGATAGATCACCTAGAATAGGTCGGGATACCGCTTCCGCATAGTATCCTCCGATTCCCAAGTAGCTTCTTCGGTTCCACGCCGACTCCACTGAATTTTGACCATCGGTATAGACCGATTCCGGAGTTGCTGCTGTTTCCGGTCTAGAATCTTGATAGGTCTTTCTTCATAAGTCAAATCTTCCTTTAACTCAAAATCCACATGTTGAATGATGTGAGTGGGATCGTACACATATTTCCGTAACATAGACACATGAAAAATATTGTGTACGCCAGATAACTGAGGCGGTAATGCCAGTCTGTAAGCAACTTCTCCCACTCTATCTAGGATCTCGAATGGACCAATATACCTCGGACTCAGCTTGCCATGAATGCCAAATCTTCGAATCCCTCTCGAAGGAGAGACTTTTAGAAACACATGCTCGCCAACTTGAAATTCTAATGCTCTTCTCCTTGTGTCGGCATAACTCTTCTGTCTTGACTGAGCCACTTGTAACCGGTCTCGGATAACACGGATGTTCTGTGATGATTCTGAAACAAGATCCGGTCCAAGCCATTGCTTCTCGCCCACCTCGTCCCAACACAACGGGGAACGACAGCTTCTTCCATACAAAGCTTCAAATGGAGCCATTTGTATGCTGGATTGGTAACTATTGTTGTAGGCAAATTCAATCAATGCCAAGTGATTACTCCAACTGCCTCCGAAATCAATCATGCAAGCTCGCAGCATATCTTCCACTATCTGGTTGGTTCTTTCAGTCTGTCCATCTGTCTGTGGATGAAAAGTAGTACTGAAATTCAGACGAGTACCAAGAGACTCTTGCAGTCCCTTCCAGAAATGTGAAGTAAATCTCGGGTCTCTATCAGACACAATGCTGACAGGTATACCATGGAGCCTTACCACTTCCTTCAAATATAAAGCAGCCAATACATCAACTGTCCACTTGGACTTAATGGGTAAGAAATGAGCCGATTTTGTCAAGCGATCGACGATCACCCATATCGCATCAAATCCACAACGAGTCTTAGGTAGACCCATAATGAAATCCATGCCAATGTTTTCCCACTTCCATTGGGGTATGTCGAGTGGTTTCAACTTTCCTGCCGGTCTGAAATGTTCAGCCTTAACTTGTTGACAAACCAGACATCTACTCACGAAATCTGCAATTTCCCTTTTCATATTTGGCCACCAAAAGGACCTTTTCAAATCCTTGAACATTTTAGTGTCTCTAGGATGAATAGTGTATTTAGATCTATGTGCTTCCTCCAGAATCTTGTTCTTTAACTCAGCTTCATCAGGTACATAAGTTCTACCCTGGAATAACAATATTCCATCGTCAGCCACCATGAAGTCGGGTCTGCTGCTCAAACTTCCCTTGATCTCAACCAGCTCGGGATCATTATCTTGCAAGGATTTGATCTCCATCAATAATTCGGGCTTAAGTCGAATCTGTGCAATTATAACCCGATCATTATCAACATTTAGATCCAGGCTAGCTAACTGTTCCAATAGCCTCCACTCTTGTAACATGAGACTTGATAATTTAGCCACAGGCTTCCGGCTTAATGCATCTGCCACCACATTGCCTTTACCGGGATGATATTCAATCGAGAAGTCGAAGTCCTTCAAGTACTCCAACCATCTTCTCTGCCTCATGTTAAGTTCTTTCTGAGAAAATAAATACTTCAAACTCTTATGATCTGAAAATACTGTGAATGTTTCTCCATACAAGTAATGCCTCCAAATTTTTAAGGCGAAAACAACTGCTGCAAGTTCCAAGTCATGAACGGGGTAGTTCTCTTCGTGCTTCTTAAGCTGCCTAGAAGAATAAGCAATCACCTTACCATGCTGCATGAGTACACAGCCTAAGCCAATACCAGAAGCATCGGTATAGACCACGAAACCACCGTCGCCAGAAGGTAAAACCAATACGGGTATAGTAGTGAGGCAATCCTTCAATGTTTGGAAGCTCTGCTGACATTCCTCAGACCATTCAAACTTGTTGTCTTTGCGGGTCAATTGAGTGAGAGGTACCGTAATCTTGGAGAAGTCTTGAATAAATCTCCGATAATAGCCTGCCAGGCCTAGGAAGCTTCTCACTTCGGTCACTGTAGTAGGCTGATCCCAGTTCCTTACTGCCTTCACTTTCGAAGGATCAACTGAAATACCTTCTTTGGTGATGATATGTCCTAAGAAGGACACTTCTTGCAGCCAGAAATCACATTTATTGAATTTGGCATATAGTTGATGATCTTTCAATATCTGCAATGCCATCCTCAAATGTTCGGCATGCTCTTCTTCAGTCTTGGAATAAATTAGTATGTCGTCAATGAATACCACGACCCATTGATCAAGATAAGGCCGGAATGCATTATTCATTAACTGCATGAAAGCTGCTGGTGCATTCGTTAGACCAAAAGGCATAACGACAAACTCAAAATGACCATACCTGCTGCGGAAAGCCGTTTTATAAATATCATCTTCCTTAATCCTCAGCTGATGATATCCAGATCGAAGATCGATCTTAGAGAAACAATGTGCTCCCACTATTTGGTCGAATAATTCGTCAATCCTCGGCAATGGGTATTTATTCTTGATAGTTAGCTGGTTCAGTTGCCGATAATCGATGCATAATCTCATCGAACCATCCTTTTTCCTGACGAATAATACAGGAGCTCCCCAAGGTGAAGTACTCGGACGAATAAAGCCCTTCTCGAGCAATTCCATCTGCTGTTGCTTTAATTCCCTTAGCTCCGCAGGGGACATACGGTAAGGAGCTCTAGAAATAGGAGACGCGCCAGGAACAATATCAATGGAGAAGATAACTTCCCGCTCAGGCGGAAGTCCTGGTAGTTTCTCCGGAAAGACTTCGGAGATTTCTCGGACAATAGGAGTGTCCTTTATCTCAACTCGCTGTTCCGGTGTAGCGTGGACAAAGGCTAGAAAAGCCTCGCAACCTCGCCTCATCAGCTTGTCGGCTCGAAGAGAAGAGATGAGCGATACGGGGTTATGGTGCTTGATCCCCGTAAAAGATAAACCAGAATGTCTAGTAAAAGTTACTGAGCTAGAACTGTAGTGAACACTGGCCTCATACTTGGCCAACCAATCTGCTCCAAGGATTACATCATAATCCTTCATATCCATGTAAACTAAGTCGGCTGGAAAGTTCCGTTCATCAATAATAACTTTACTAGAAGGATAGTAATATTGAATAGCCGCTCCAGAACCAATAGGAGTTGATATAACCAATGGAGAATTCATCATAATAGGTTTGACAGATAACGACTTCGCAAATTTCCGAGAAATAAAAGAATGCGTTGCACCAGTATCAAACAGAACAAATGCGGGCTTGTCGATTATAGTAAGGGTACCTTCGACGAGTCCGCCATCATCAGAAATCCCAGTTTCATCCGCATGTAAAGCTTGGAGCCTTCCTTGCGGCTTCTTGATAACTTGAGGTTTTGCCGGTGTAGCTTGTTCCGATAGAAGAGGGCAGTCAGGGATACGGTGTTCCCTACTCCCACATCGTAAACACGCACCTAGCTTGCGCCAGCATTCCTCCATCTTGTGACCTGGACGATCACAATACTTGCACTTGCCCTTGAATGGAACAATAGGGCCGGGTTTCTTCTCTTCATTTCTTGGCATCTTGCCTTTCCACGTTCCCGATCCGATCCACGAACTAGACCCACTCATGGGCCTCTTTTTGCTAGTGCCAAATCCGGGTCTAGGAGTTGGTTGTTCCTTCTTCATGCCTTGCCCACGGATCCTCTCCGTCATCTCTAAGGTATCTTCTAGAACTTGTGCCTTTCTCACCATCTCAGAATAAGTAGAGATCTCCATCGGCGCCAGTTGATTGATGTAGTGAAGCTTCAACCCGTTGAGAAATCGCTTAGCTTTCATATTTTCTGTGGAGATAAGGTGAGTAGCATAGCGCGAAAGCCGAGAGAACTATTCTTCATATTCGGCCACCAATAAGCTTCGCTGTTTTAGAGCCGCGAACTCTGCCGCCTTCTTCTCTTGTACACGATCGGAAAAATATTTGTCGTTGAAGAATTCCTCGAACTCTTCCCATGTGACTTGTTGATCGCCTAGAGTTGCCTTGACGGAATCCCACCAAGTACGCGCGTCCCGCTCCAATTGGAAGGTAGAAAGAAGGACACGCTCTTGGTCGGTGCATTGCAAGACTTCAAAAATTCTCTCCATTTCGTTGAGCCAATGCTCGGCCTCATCGGGGTTAGTCGAACCAGCAAATCTTGGCGGGTTCATTCCTCGAAAGTTCCGGTATAAGTCACCGGTGCCATGACCCGCTGCTCCAGCTTGAGCTACCTGATGTAACGCCTGAGTCAGGCCTTGAACCGTGCGCTGCAGATTCCTCCATTCAGCACGATCGGCTACCATCTACACGAGAAATAGATTACTTAGGTCCAATAAAATAGATAATAACACGATTAAGGAACGAACTTAACCCAAGTTTCTACCCAATCTCACCAGGTTAGGTTCTAGACTTTAACAAGGTTAGAGGTCTAAAGCACCTAAACACGACCAAAAACTCGGTACCTGGCGGAGCTAATCGGTCCGAAGACCACTCGCGCAAGTATGCGACCTTCCCGATAGGCGTAGCCTAACGTTCGGACAACACCTTTTGATATACCGATTATTGCGATGCAATTCAAGAAAACCTAAACTTAGGGAACCTAGGAATATGAAACCTAGGGCTTTGATACCAACTAAACTGTCACGCCCCGACGCGGAATATCGGGACGTACAGTTAGAAACGAGCTGGAAAGAGAGAGAACTAATCTAAATATATATACAAATGCTAAGAAATGGAAATAACTTATTGACCATTAAACAAAACATAACTGGTACATAATCCTCAAATCAACTCAATACAACTGGGATAACAACTCTAAACCACAATAACATAACTGAAGCACAACACACTCTAAACACAACTAATTGATACACTCAAAACATCACTCCTGCCCTTCCCCATCGGTAAGCGCGTCACCTGAAAAGCCTGGAAAGGGGGGAAACAACAACTATGAGCTAACGCTCAGTAGGAAATAACAGATAGGTATAAGTGATTAGCAGTTTAATTACATTTTCAAAATATCATGCTACAAAGGATAATGCAATAAAAGAGTAATGATGATATAATGAAACAAAATTTAAAGATCTTGCAAGGTCAAAAAATATAAAGGAACAGAATGGTAATACTTAAGAGGAATAACAAAGACAAGAATTTACTATAGGAGATAACGATAAAGAGTTGGCCATATCAAGATAATTCAAGTCATGTCAAGCACGTGTGTAGTTTCATTTCCACGTCCAAGTAACAGCAAGTAAGTAACAACAAGTAGAGTATAGAACAGTGAAGAGTGGAAAGTGAAAAGTAGTAGAGAGTAGTAGAGAGTAGTGGAGAGTAGTGGATAGTAGTGGACAGTCCTAGATTTAACTCATGTCATAGTACTGGTGCCAAATGCCACACCTAGTCAATCACCTCCCCGGGGGTACACGTAGTGTTCGGGCGCTCCTCCCAGGACTAGACCGAGCCCTTAATTATTTGCCAGGCATTGATTTCTTTGGATCAAAGATCCCACGAATCTAGACTTCCACAATTTATGGCCAGAATTCCAAGGTTTGAACCATGTAGCAATAACAATTTCAAGTAGGAAGGAGATTCATTTCAGAATTTTAAGGTAAGCACAATCATCAAGAAGATTGAAAACCAATCACAATAAGAGTTAATCATGCTGCGCTACTGTAGTACAGCAGCTATCCAACAAGCTAATCAACATATTAATCCTAATTATCAAGTTAATATGTCAAAGATTATCCATTATCATTTGCATTAGGACAATTGCCAAAAATTGATTCAAGGTGATAAGGTAAAGGAACAAGCTTGTACAGGAAGGAAAAGAATGCATTAACAGAGATTTAATTACACCATTAACCACTAATTATGTGGGTTTCTATTTAACCATTATATACATTGCAATTAACATGATGAATGACATGCTTTTACATCGTGATAGAACATAGGAACCAATGCAATTTGAAAATCATAAGGCTCATGATTAGGTCACTGGTTCTTCAAAAGTATAGTTTTCAATTGGTCTAAGTTCAATGGGTCGATCCCCTAATGATCCGGATCGATCCACGGGTCGCAAAATGATGAAAACCGGGTTTCTGGTACATGGGTCGACCCCTGGGGTCGACCCCTGTAAAAATGGGGTCTGGCAGCTGAATGGGTCGACCCCTGGGGTCGACCCCAGCAAATTCTGAAGGATGGGTCGACCCCTGGGGTCGACCCCTTCAATCCAGCGCAATGGTCGACCCCTGGGGTCGACCCCCATGCAGGGGTTGGATGGGTCGACCCCTGGGGTCGACCCTCGGGCCTGCTGGGTTTCCCAGAAAACGGGTCGACCCCTGGGGTCGACCCCTGCAAGAACAGCAACGAAAGTTGACTCCGGAAAACACATGAACTCATCCAAATGAGGTCCAATTGAGTTGAAATCAAAATCACATGATCTAGGAATCCTAATAGACATTCTAGGGTCATGATACATGAGTTTAGAAACATGAATTTTCACAGAAATCAATTAAATCTCAACTTATACATGATAAATACATGAAAACCCTAGTTCCTGACCTACTTCTACTAAATCATGTAATTCTCTCAACATAAGCAATGAATTTTGGGGCTTCTTGCGTCAAAAGAAAGCTAACTCGATTATGAATCCAACCATGTATGATATGCTACATGAAGATCAGGTTACATGACTCAAAATTAGCCCGAAATCAAGATCTGACTTAAAGGAACACTATATGAATCATGTTCTAGACATGCTCTTACTTCGATGTAAAATACTCTCAACATGCTCAATACAAATTAGGGGTTTCTTCGTCAAATGAAAGCTAACAACATGCTGATTACATCATGTAAGTTAATTAGAGTTTGGTTGTTAGATCCTACCTCAAATCGGAGAAAGAATTCAAAACCCTAGAATGAAGAACAAGTTTGACAACAGCTCACAAAAAGCTCGATATCTCCACGGATACCTAATGAAATTTGGGGCTTTCACTCCCATTGGATAGATCTCGACGAGCTGATCAAGATACTATATTTACGAGTCTCAATTGGTTAAGGGTACCTACCTTAATCGACGGATTAAAGGGCTGGAGATGAAGAACGATGAACTACCAACACCCTCCACCAAAACGACGAATGCTCCCAGATCTGGACTCCTCGTCGGCTGACCCAGCTACCAAATGAAACTAGAGTCGAAGAGCTACATTTCTATAGGTCATTGGGCTTCTGGAGCCTTCAGAGTTGGGAGTATTGGGCGCTGCAAGCTACGTGTTTAGAAACGGCGCCGGAATCCTTGACTCGACCAAATCTATGTCGGCAGCACGTTTTAGGGCTGAGTTTACCTCAAATTGATTGAGGGTAAATGTTCCTTACCTCGTGGCCTTCCATTTGCCCTTGATTTCAGATCATTTGGTTGAGTAATAAGGTCGAATTTCACGTTTTAAGTTACGATTAGGTAAAGGGTAGGTGGAAGTCAAATTCAGGATTAATCCTCTAATTAGACAAGGTTACGTAATTAATTTGGGTCAAGTCCAGAAGACAAAATTGCTATAAAAATGATCTTTTACCCAATTACTATTTTTACAGATTTTTCTAAGGTAGTCGAATTTATAGGTTCTATTTTCTAATGAATTAAATATTAATATTCGAAATTCAAATATTAATTCATTTTAATTCAATTTTTAATTAATAAAAGCTCAATAAAACTTAATAAATAATCGGGGTATTACAGTAACCCTACAAGACACCTCCGTCAGAGGTTAAGGGAGTCCAAATCCCTCCTCCGTCAGGTCTATACAACAAAAGTTGGGGCAAGGTAGTCCCTTCATTCCTTGAATTTATGAAGATGTCAAAAGGGAAGCAGCCCTGCCAAGATGCTAACCCTACATCCGGGGCCATTCACCCGCAGCCAGCGCAATCTGCTGAGGATGCGAACGCGGATGGAGCTTGCCCTACGGCAACTAATAAAGAAGACCCGACAGCCGGTGCCAGTCAAGAGGGTGCCGGGTCCGAGGAAGAGGAAGCAGGTCTGTCTGGACCCACAAATCAAAACCTCCCCAAGCCCAGATGGGCTGAAGAGATGAAGCTCTCCAATGTCCGGGCTGGGAGCCGAATAATGAAGTTGCTCAAAAAGCTCCCCGCTCGATTTACGATCTGGGAAATTCTCTCTTTGAGTGAAGAAACTCGACAGGCGATCATCACTGCTCTGCAGACGTCCACTCATTTTGAAGCCTGCATAGCTGAGGCTATACCAGAAGCCAGTATGACCTTCTCTCCAGAAGACATGCTACTGCCTACTGCCAGCCACAACAGGCCGCTATATATGAAAGGGCACCTGAATGGGAGAGAACTGAACCGGATCTTGGTCGATCCTGGTGCAGCAGTCAACATCCTGCCATACAGAATATACGAGAGGTACCACTTTAATGTGCATCTCAAGAAAGTCGGGGATATGCGTATCGCTGGCTTCAACAAAAAATGTGAAGTATCTATAGGAGTGGCAGAGTTCACACTGACCTTGGCAGATTTCACTACAACGGTGCAGTTCCATGTCATTGACTCTCGCACCTCCTACAAAGCACTGCTCGGCCGCCCATGGCTGCATAAAAATATGGTGGTGCCCTCCACACTCCACCAATGCATCAAATACAGCCTCTAGGGGAAGGAGGAGAGGATATTTACTGATATCCACCCATTCAAGGTGTTTGAATGTCATTTGGCGGACGCCAACCTATATACGGGGTCTCCCCAAAAGGTTTCTGAAGCCGAGACCCCCGTAGGGGCCTCGAAGGATAAATCGGGTGACGGTTGGTATCCACCACCACCGCGCGGATATGTCAAGCCGAAGGTGGTCTCCCACATCACAGCTTCTGGAGATGTCGGCAGGGTAACACCCCCAGCATTATGCCCCAATGCTAAGGAAGTGCAGGTCAATCGACAGCACAATCGCATCGGAGTCCTGGCCGGCCTCACCAAGCCAGTCCCCGGCCTCAATGATCCCACTATCGAACCTTTCAAAGCTTGGGAGGTGACACAGGAAGATGGGCCCCGCAGCTTGTTCTATACAGCTGAGGAGCATCCCACTCGGGAAGATACAGGTTGCAGCCTCCCTGAAGATCTAGGCAACCCGCGGGTTCCTGTCCAAGGTCTGGCATTTACAACTGATCGGATGGCTAAGATGTTTCAGAAGCAACACATCCCTCCCGATCAGTCTCAAAGGTGCAAAGAAGCTTTCCAGAAGATGTGGCATCCTGCAAATCTGGATAAGGAAATGAGACGTGTCTCTCAACATCCAGGGTTGGGCTTCACCCTGGAAGAATATTATTACAGTGGGCGGTACGAGGTGGATACTATCTCCGCCTTCTCTCCTACTGAAGATAGCCCTCTGGGTGCAACCTTTGATGAGTATCCGGCGGAAGTCGAATATCTTGAACTGGCTCAGTCTGGAAATCAAGAAGTGGAAACCTCGGCCCCTTGCCGATGCTGGGAGCAGGTTCACCCTGAAGAAGCGGCCCTTCAAGCCGAATTTGATACGGCTAGCAGCAGCGAAGCCGAAGACAGTCAAGAAGCAGGAGTTTCCCCCTCCCCAGGGGTCCTACTAATGACAACTTCAACATCCTTTCTGCCAATCAGGGAGGCCTTGGTCAACTCCAATCAAGGGGAGCCAGCTACCAGGCAAGAAAAAGCCACTTCTGCGGAAGATACAACTGTTCCAGAAGGCGAAACTTCCTCAACTTCTACTGCAAAATCAGCATGCTGTCCGAGCCTGGCAGTGAACAGTTACCAGCCCGTCATGGCTGCAATCTCATCTGCAAACACCAAGGCTGCTCTCCATCCTTGGAAGCTACGACGGCAATGGATCTGCTAATAGAACAATCCACTCAGCCGCTGGCACAAGAGATCAAGAAACCTCAGGAAGCTCTGGTGGTGTCTGACGAGGAAGTCGAAGTACTCGACCCTCAAGATGGTATTCCAGACTTCGTTGACCTCCAACCGGCACCTCCGGAGATAGAAGACGGAGGCCAAGCCACAGTCGATGAACTGATAGAAGTCAACCTGAAAAATGAGAAGGACCCTAGGCCTACCTTCCTCAGTGCCCAACTATCCCCAGAAGAACGGGAGCTGTACATTCAACTACTGCTAGAATACAGGGATTGCTTCGCCTGGACTTACAAAGAGATGCCAGGTCTAAGCCCCGCTATCTCACAACATGAGCTGGCAATCAACCCTGAAACCGAGCCGGTGAAGCAACCACCGCGGCGCATGAGGCCAGAGCTCATCACCCAAATTTGTGCTGAAGTCGACAAGCTCATTGACGTGGGATTTGTTGAAGAAAATCAGTACACCACGTGGCTGGCAAATATCATCCCCGTGAAAAAGAAGAATGGACAGATCCGGATATGTGTCGACTTCCGAGATCTAAATAAATCCTGCCCCAAAGATGACTTCCCGGTGTCGATAACTGAGGTCATGATTGATGCTACAACCGGCCATGAGGCCCTATCATTCATGGACGGGTCTTCCGGCTACAATCAGATTTGGATTGCGGAGCATGACCGAGTCCATACTGCTTTTCGAACTCCTAAGGGCATTTATCATTATAAGAGAATGCCGTTCGGATTAAAGAATACTGGCGCAACCTATCAGCGCGCAATGACCAAAATATTTGATGAATTGCTCTACCACAAGGTCGAGTGCTACATAGATGACCTGGTGGTCAAAACCAGAAGAAAAGAAGATCATCTGCAAGACCTCCGGATTGTTTTTCAGAGGCTGAGGCAGCATGAGCTAAAAATGAACCCTATGAAATGTGCGTTCGGAGTGTCGAGCGGAAAATTCTTGGGCTTCATCGTCCGATATCGGGGAATCGAGATAGACCCCGCAAAGATCAAGGCGATTCAGGGGTTACCTCTGCCAAGGAACATCTCCGAGCTGAGATCACTACAGGGCCGTTTGGCTTATATCCGGCGTTTCATTTCCAATTTGTCAGGGCGATGCCAGCCTTTTCACAAGTTGATGATGAAAGATGTCCCCTTTTATTGGGATAAAGATTGCCAGGCAGCCTTCGACAAGCTAAAAGACTACCTGAAAACTCCTCCAGTGTTGGGCGCACCGGTGAAAGGGCGACCATTGATACTGTATATAGCAGCTACACATAATTCTCTGGAGGCAATGCTGGCCCAGAATAATGAAGAAGGGAAAAAACAAGCCCTCTATTACCTCAGTCGGAGACTGGTCAGAACTGAAGAGAAATATACTTATATTGAGAAGATCTGTCTAGCGCTGGTCTTCGCAGTTAAAAAGCTCCGACACTATATGTTGTCGCATGAAATCAGCTTGGTATCCAAGGAGGATCCCCTGAAGTACATTATGTCTCAACCGGCACTCAAAGGCTGCCTGGGCAAATGGGCGGTAATCCTTATGGAGTTTGATATCTCCTACGTGCCGCGCAAGGCCGTCAAGGGTCAAGCTATTGCAGACTTCTTCGTTGAGCACCCAGTGCCCGGGGATTGCCCGTTGGAGCCGGAGCTTCCTGAAGATGAAAGTTTAGAAGCCGTGCAAGTACAGCCCTCCTTATGGCAACTATACTTTGATGGCGCTTCCAGAATTGACACCTCTGTCACCGGGTCAGCCAGGGTCAGAGCAGGAGCATGCATAGTCCTGAAATCCCCAGAAGGAGAAGTGGTGCATACATCCTGTTCCATAAACAAGCAATGCACAAACAATGAAGCGGAATATGAAGCCCTGATAATCAGGTTGCAAATTGCTCTGTCCATGGGAATTCAGATGCTAGAAGCATTCGGAGACTCCATGCTAGTTATAAAACAGCTGGAAGGAGAGTTTGATGTGCGAAAGCAAGAGCTCCTCCCCTATCACCAGTTGGCAACTCGCCTGATGTCAAGATTTTACTTCATCAGCATCAAGCACATCAATCGAGGCCGGAATGCTCAGGCAGACGCCCTCGCTAAGCTGGCCAGTTCATTGGCAGTCCCGCCAGACACAAGCCTGAATATAACAGTGATCAACCGCCGACAGGTCCCCAGAGTGACAGAGGTCCTGACCGACGAACAGGAGATGGAAGTAGCAGTCATCGAAGGGGTTCATCAGCCCGATTGGCGAGAGCATCTCCTACGCTGGTTTCAACACCAACAACTTCCAAAAGAAAAGGAACAGAGAATGAAGCTCCTAAGGATCAAGGATTCTTACGAGATGAGAAGCGGGACCTTGTTCCGAATTATGGCAGATGCCCGAAGGAAAGTCCTACTCCGTTGCTTGTCTTCAGCAGAAGCAGGACAGGTGATGCAGGAGGTCCATGCAGGATCAGCTGGAGCACACCAGGCTGGCCCGAAGATGAAAATTGAGATAAAGAAATTGTGTTATTATTGGCCCACTATATTTGACGATTGCTGCAGGTTTGCCAAGGCTTGTCAGAAGTGTCAAGAACATGCTAATGTGGCAAGGAGACCTTCAGTGCCACTACATCCCACCCTACCAAGCTGGCCGTTTGCTCAGTGGGGCACGGACGTGGTAGGGCCGCTGCCAGCATCTTCATCAGGGTGCAGATACATCTTAGCAGCTACAGACTACTTCTCCAGATGGGCGGAAGCAGTAGCACTAAGAGATGTGACGGGAGAACTAGTTGCAAGATTCTTCCGGCAGAATGTAATATTTCGGTTCGGGATCCCCAACCGAATCATCTCTGATAATGGCAGTCACTTTAGGAACTAGAAGGTTTATCGGCTGGCCGACAAATATAAAATCGGCTGGAGGACATCGTCCCCCTACAACCCTCAAGCCAATGGACTCGCAGAAGCTTTTAACAAGACACTGTGCACGCTGCTGGCAAAGACTATTAAGTCTAATAAAAAAGATTGGGAAGAAAGGATGTACGAAGCACTTTGGGCCTATCGTACTATCTACAAGACCCCAACCGGCTGTTCACCTTTCTCCCTTGTCTACGGGTCAGAAGCTGTGGTGCCAATTGAACTTGAAGTTCCTTCATTGCGAGTTGCCATCCAGCACGGACTAGTCAATGATGAGCAGACCAATACAGAAAGAAGATTGGAAGAGCTCATTGAGCTCGAAGGAAAACACCTCCGGGCACAGCAAAACATCCAGCTCTACCAAGCTCGCATGGCCCGTGCTTTTGACAAGCTGGTCAAGGGTTGAGAATTCAAGAAAGGAGACCTGGTGATGGTCAAAAGAAGAGAAGTAATGGCCTCTAACCCCAAAGGGAAGCTGGTCGAAAACTGGGTCGGGCCATATATCATCCGCCGAGTATATGAAGGAGGCGCCTACGTCCTGGTAGACCACAAAGGGGTTATCCAGTTCTCTCCCCTCAACGGAAAGCATATTAAGCTGTATCATGCAACGCAGCCAGCATTCCCCGAGTGATCGGTCGGAATACATTTTCCTTGGTTTAGTGGCATTCCGCCCTAACCGAGCTACATTTTCCTTGGTCTAGTGGCACTCCGCCCTAACCGAGCTACCTTTTCTTTGGTTTAATGGCATTCCGCCCTAACCAAGTGTGGACGTCAAAAAAATGATGATGATCATACGGCATGCACGTCTCAGCACTCGAGAGCGAGTCGAAGACGGAAAGGCCGAATAATCCCCATACTTCCTCCAAGCAGGACGGGCGCATATTAGGTGCTCCGCTACACAACAAAGAAGCCCCTCGGGCAGAAGAGATGGCCCCAGCTTTCCAGTTGGTGGTGCCGAAGGCCTAATCAAAAGAAACGCGGGAATTCAAACACACATTTGGCATGCACCGGAAGTCACTCAAAGTCCTGAACCGGGACTCGGAGGCTCACAACTAAAGTAACATGGAGGGCAAGTATCTGTCTGAATCGCCATAAAGCTGGGAGGGAGCCATTTGACCCTTAAATCGGCGCGCCCCTTCAAGGGGCCTTAAACCGGCGCGCCCCACCCAATGGGCTTTAATCCGGCGTGCCCCCCTTACTTATGCTTAATCCGGCGCGCCCCTTGCTGATGCTAGACCGGAGCGCCCCTTTGTATGTTGTTAATCCGACGCGCTCAACACCACGCCGATTTAACTCAAATAACATCCCATCCGCCAGCCGATGCCCTATTTTTGCATCAGCCTGGTGCTAGAGGGCATTCAATGCTCTGAAGCCCTGTCTCCATGGGCATTCAATGCTCTGAAGCCCTGTCTCCACCCCCGTTCGACAACGCAGCTGCATCGACGGTAAAGAGAAGCATCGATGGGGGGAGTAGCAGCAGCAAACATCCCTTCCTCGGATGAATGCCAGTGTACTGTGCAAATCAACGGATGACACCGCAGACGAATGAAGTGGCGGGAGTTCCTTCCGTCCGAGCGAAGAAAAGGCAACCGACTATATATACTCTGCCTGTTCGACAGAGAAGGAGGAATGGGATATTGAAGAGAGAACCCCCATGGCTGGCCATTGAAGAGAAGAGAGAAGGGAAGAGAGACCGGCTGAAGAAGAAGAGAAGGCCACCCAAAGAGAAGGAAGCTCCACCCATCCACGCCAGAGAGGTGAAGAAAGAAAGAGAAAGGAGAGTGAGAGTGAGAGGTGAGCTCGGAGGGGGAAGAGCTTGTGCTCCGTTCCCCCTCCCCCACTGACATATTTCTTTTCCTCTTTCTGATGTGTTTCCATTGCTTCGGGGTAGATCCCCTCCTGTATCTCTTTTCCCCCTTTCCCTTGCGGATGAATAAAAGGAATGATTTTTGATGGGCATGAGTAGTGTTCTACTGCCGTGATCTCCTCCCCTTTCTCTCGGTTCTCTTGTCATCCAGGGACCTTGGAGCCCTGCCTCGCTGTGGCATGGCCTTCAGGGGAACCCATCGAAGGGATGAACATCTAAAGCCTCTCGTGGCACACATTCGTCCCCCCCCTTACGAAACAATTACCCGTGAGCTATGGGAGTTCTTGAAGGCTAGTCCTCGAGCTCCATACACTCACCTATGGCTTATCGGACCGCCGTGAGGTCTGGATTTGAGGTTCACCCTGGAGCAATCCGTTTGGTGTTCCCCATTCTTCTCTGGCAAGCCTCAGTCCGGGGGAGGTGCTGCCCATTTTTCGCCAGGAACAAACGGGACAAACTATTCTCTGAGGGCCAGAACATCACATGCTTGAAGCCTCTGATCACGACTGAACCTTCGAGTTCCTGCAACAAACCCTCCTAATAAAACATCCAAACTTTCATGCCAATTCACATTAACAAATGATCAAACACTTTCTATCAACTTAATCCACCAATTCGGTGAACAAACCAATCAAAAATTAACTTGCAGTTGAAAGAAAGAAGAACAGAGCCAAAAGAATGGAAGAAAACCTCATAGAAGCTTAACCCGGCGCGCCCTAATCCGGCGTGGGCTAATCCGGCGCGGTACCCCCCCGCGCCGGTTTAGCTTCACACTCAAAACCCCCTTTCATTTTCCTTGCACCTATCCGGCGCGCCCCTCTTGCTTCTTGGCCATTAACCGGCGTGCCCCCTTGGCATCCCTTTATCCGGCGCGCTCCTTTGGCTTCCTTAAACCGGCGCGCATCCCACTCTCCTTTAACCGGCGCGCCCTATTACACTCCCTATCTCAGCGCGCCCCCTTGGCATTCTCTTTAACCGGCGGGCCCCTTGGCATCCCCTTATCCGGTGCCCCCTTTTGCTTCCTTAATCCGGCGTGCCTAAAAGAGAAAGAATGATTAGCCAACGAGAGAAAAGACTTGAAGATAATGAATAAAACTAAACAAAAGTTCTCCCCTTCCATAATCCAAATTTTGTTCCGCGCAGGTCGATCCGCGTGCGAGGGCGCACGTTGGTGAGTTCGGGCTTCGCACTTAACAATTCACACCCCCGGGCTGGGTGCAAAGAGAAAATCGATGATGCCTTGTGGTATCGGATGTGGACCTCGGAACCTCCGACATGGTCATGATCCGAACATATCTCGGGCCAATAGTTCGTTAACTCGACCCGAGTCTCCCGGGATCTAATCCCGCAACCCCACATTAAACTTGTCGTGTCTACGGCAGACATTTGCACGGTTTTATCATCGTCTTCGATGCTTCAAACGTGGACTCGCGTCCAAACAATGAATGGTCCGACCGTGACCGACACGCACGTATACCTTGGAACCTTCATTTCCCAAGACTGTGCGTGAAAAGAAAAGTAATGACGCCTCGTGGCATCAGACGTGGTCCTCGGAAACCCCGATATGGCCATAGTCCGCAACCACCTCGGGCCCATAGATCATCAGCTTGACCCATCTTCATCGGGATCCGATCCCGCACCCACATTAAACTTGCCGCACCTATGGCAGACGTCCATACGGTTTTATCGTTGTCCTTGACGCTATTAATACAGACTTCCGTCCGAATAATGAATGGTCCGTTAGTGACCGACATATATATACCGGCATCTAATCCCACGCTCGCATTAAACTTGCCGTACTCACGGCAGACATTTGCACGGATTTGCTCCCGTCACCGTCTTATTTTCTACACGGACCTTCGTCCGAACACAAAATGGTCCATGAGTGACCGACAAAACCCGAATGGAATGGGGCGGCTCTCGTCCTCCCCGAACCCTACGCATAGGGACATCAATAAGACCGTCGTGAGTCATGCTCGGACCTCGGGTTCGCCCCAACCATGGTCATCGCCTGACCCACTTCCTAGGCCTATAGCCGGCTATCTCTGCACACCTCTTTGTTTTGGAATATAGTCCCGGGACACTTTCCCGCTGCCCTTCGGCACCGGAAATATTAATGATGCCCACGCAAGCCTCGTTTGGACCGCGGGAGGCGCCCCCGGAATGGTCCTGACTCGATCTTGCACCGGGCCAATAAACTCACCGATTTCTGACCGCTCTAATCGGGATTTAACCGAATGCTTCCAGTTCCTGTGAACAATAAATTTGTCGTACCCGGCATACATATGCTCCGGTTTTGCTATGACGATTACTCGTTTCTCAAACCGGACACTCGTCCGAACATCAAATGGTCAACAAATGACCGACATAATCTTGAATGCTTTCTTCTCACCCTCGCACGGGGATTTCAATGCTTCCTAATAGACTTTTCACGTAACTAATTTTCTGGCCATGAGGCCCCGTTTCCCGGCGATTAATCAAGGGTGTTCCCCTCTCCGAGGGGATATAAATGACGCCGTGACCTTTATGGCTCGGCGGGTTCTAGTCCCGACACGAATTACACAATCGTCTGATTAGTCAGATCGAGCGCACAATAAATCATCACTCTGTGACTGGCACGCCCACGCACTTAATAAACGCCAATAAACAAATAATAAACGAACGATAAATTAAATAAAAAGTGCGTCCACACCAAGCTACCCTTCCCTTGGTTTAGTGGCACTCCGCCCTAACTGAGCTACCTTCTCCTTGGTTTAGTGGCACTCTGCCCTAACCGAGCTACATTTTCCTTGGTTTAGTGGCACTCCGCCCTAACCGAGCTACATTTTCCTTGGTTTAATGGCACTCCACCCTGACCAAGCTACCTTCCCTTGATCCAGTGGCATTCCGCCCTGATCGAGCTACCTTTCCTTGGTTAATGGCATTCCGCCCTAACCAAGCTACCTCCCCTTTGGTTAATGACATTCCGCCCTAACCAAGCTACCCTTCCCTGGGTCCAGTGGCATTCCGCCCTGATCGAGCTACCTCGCCTTGGTTAATGGCATTCCGCCCTGACCAAGCTACCTTCTCTTGGTCCAGTGGCATTCCGCCCTGATCGAGCTACCTCCCCTTGGTTAATGGCATTTCACCCTAACCAAGCTACCTTCCCTTGGTCCAGTGGCATTCCGCCCTGATCGAGCTACCTTCCCTTGGTTAATGGCATCCCGCCTTAACCGAACTACCCTTTCCTCAGTCTAGTGGCACTCCGCCCTGACCAAGCTCCCGAAAGAATACACCACGCTGTTGCCATTACCAGCCTTACGTCCGAATCGGCGAGAGATCACTCCTTTGCGTTAGCCTTCAGCCCTTGCTAACGAATGAATTGTTTTGCCCGGCGCAAGGTCTGATGCTCCGGCCGACAGCCATCTACTGTCAACCAAGGGTCGAACGTCGCACTTCGACCTGCCACCCTACACAAATACAAAAAAAAAGAAGAAAAGAAATGGGGTTAAAAATAGAGATACCCCGCCAGACTTGCTCCTATGCCAGGACAAGTGCAAAAATGGCCGTAACCCAGCTGTGGCGAAAACCCGGAAGGGCGTCACAGGCAAAATCGGGTATCCCGCCACGTGAAAACTCGAAAGGGCATGTGGGCAAAAGCAAGAGGGGGCTGGCTTCGGTGAAAACCCGAAAGGGCGCTTGAGTCAGTAAAGTGGTAATTTCCAAATGCCTCTCCTATTCCACCTAATAAAACTCCGAAAGGGACAATCATCAAAGTCCCACCGGGAATCCATTAACAAACCCTTTTCGACCCTCATCATCATCGGCGAGATCGGTCGATATCTACCCTCAACTCGGACCTTACGTCCCTGTTGACAATCTCATCCTTGTTGCGGCAATAACCCGTGCCGACGAACAAACGCTTTTCGACCCTCGTCATCATCGGCGAAGATCGTTCGATCCCTACCCCTAAACTTGGACCTTCCGTCCTTGCTAATAAACCCACCTTTGTTTCCGTAGTAACCTACGCAGATTAATAAACCCACGTTCGATCCTCGTCATCGTCGGCGAGATCGGTCGATCTTTACCCTTGACACGGATCTTACATCCTTATTAATAGACCAGGTCCTTTGCTTCAACGTCTAACCAGTGTCGACGAATCGAAACAGGATTCGATCCTTGTCATCATTGACAAGGCCAGTCAATATTTTCGCGGTCCAATTTTTCCGCATCCCGAATCAAAAAAAAGAAAGAAAGAAAATGGGGTTAAAAATAGAGATACCCCGCCAGACTTGCTCCTATGATCAGGACAAGTGCAAAAATGGCTATAACCCAGCTGTGGCGAAAACCCGAAAGGGCGTCGCAGGCAAAATCGGGTACCCCGCCGCGTGAAAACCCGAAAGGGCGCGCGGGCAAAAGGAAGAGGGGGCTGGCCTGGGTGAAAACCCGAAAGGGCGCTTAGGTCAGTAATGTGAATAAAAATGAATGATGAATAGTGATGAAGCATCCTCCGTCCAGAAGGCCATTTACAAGGTCAAGGCGGAGTCTTCATCCGATATCCCACTTACATACATCTACCCTTACCCGGTTTTTGTCACATCGGCAAGACCGTCTACCTTTTCGACCCTTGTCACCATCGGCAAGATCGGTCGCTACCCTTACCCGGTTTTTGTCATCATCGGCAAGACCGTCTACCTTTTCGACCCTTGTCACCATCGGCAAGATCGGTCGCTACCCTATCCGGTTTTTGTCACCATCGGCAAGACCGTCTACCTTTTCGACCCTTGTCACCATTGGCAAGATCGGTCGCTACCCTTATCCGGTTTTTGTTATCATCGGCAAGACCGTCTACCTTTTGGACCCTTGTCACCATCGGCAAGATCGGTCGCTACCCTTACCCGGTTTTTGTCATCATCGGCAAGACTGTCTACCTTTTCGACCCTTGTCACCATCGACAAGATCGGTCGCTACCCTTACCCGGTTTTTGTCATCATCGGTAAGGCCGTCTACCTTTTCGACCCTTATCACCGTCGGCAAGATCGGTCGCTACCCTACCCGATTTTTGTCATCATCGGCAAGACCATCTACCCTTTTCGACCCTTGTCACCATCGGCAAGATCGGTCGCTACCTACCCGATATTTGTCATCATCGGCAAGACCGTCTACCTTTTCGACCCTTGTCACCATCGGCAAGATCGGTCGCTACCCTACCCGGTTTTTGTCACCATCGGCAAGACCGTCTACCTTTTCGACCCTTGTCAGCATCGACAAGCCCGGTCGCTACCCTATCCGGTTTTTGTCACCATCGGCAAGATCGTCTACCTTTTCGACCCTTGTCAGCATCGACAAGCCCGGTCGACTACCCTCTAACCTGGGCCTCCCGCCCTCATTGATCAACAAAGCATAATTGCGTCTACATTTGACCCACGTCGATGGTTACGACGCGCCTCTCATCACCAGCGGCAAGGTTCGCTAGGTGCGTCTGTCTACGCTACCTATGTCCCACCTTGGCAAAGGCCCTGTTCCGGGAATGGCTGCGTCGCGGTGGAGCGAACACCTCACCCCTTCCCTGAAGGCGTGAGCGCTCTCCTGCGCCATCGGCAAGTATCCCCAGGTTCGGGTGATCAGCCAGAAGAGATAATAGAAGGGAAGAAAAGAAGTCGTGATCGAGACGACGAAAAGAGATATTTTCATTTAATAAGATTTGGCGGAACATATTTCTTTGGCCCGGGACATCCCTCGGGGGTACATAAGCTCCGAATATAAAAAGGAGCAAGATTGGATGCAAAAAAAAGAAGAAGAAGGAAGCAAGGTTACGGCAAAGGACGCCGGAAGATATCTGCCAACTCCAGGAGGCCTAGTGAGGAGTGTCGGGTCAATTCTTGCAACCGTGCCTCAGTAGCTATCAGCTGCGATAACCTCTCGTCCAATGAGGCAAGTTTCCCTTCGGCCAGATCAGCTTCCTCTCTTGACTGGGTTTCGAGGCGCTTGCCTTCCTGTAGTTCGGCTTCGACCTCGGCAAGCTCAGCACGCAACTCCGCCTCCCGTGCCCTGAGGAGCAGCTGGCGTTCTGAGATATTGCCGGCAGCGTTTCTCAGCTGTTCCACGGTCACCCTCAAAGAAGAAGCAGCAGTGCGGCAATCTGCCCTCTCCAGCTTCATAGCCGCCAGCTGATCGGAGACCTCTCGGCTCAGGAACTCCCGCCTGTTGGCGTGCTTTAACAGCATTACAACTCGCGGGGTCCAATCATCCATTGGGCAGCCGAATGCTAAAAGCGATCGGGAGAGATGATCTATCAAGCTTCTCAGCTGCATATAAGTCAGGCCCGGAGAGGCTAACATGGCCCGCTGGAGATTATCCAGAGACTGCCATACCATGTCACCGGAGAATTGTAGGCCCAATGGCGAAGTCTCGGGGAGCTGAAAGTCTACCCTGCTATCTACCTCGGCCCAAATGTCATCGGCCACCCCGAGGGACGTCGACGGCATAGTCTGCACGACGCCCACACCCGGCCCGATTATTGCAGCTGCAGTAGCTAAAGGGGCCTCCATGGTGACAACTTCTTTGCCCGCCCTTTGGGGTGAGGCTACAACAGCCGTATCGGCAATGAAAGGCGCTTGTTCCTCTTGAGCAGTCTCACTGGCCGCTAAAGGAGGAGAGCCCTCTATGACCGACAAAGCTTTAATGATATCGGCCTCGTCTGCAATAATTTCTCCTGCTTCTATGTCCGGAGGACCACTTGGCGACGGCCGTGATTCTGCGCCAGCCACCAAGGCTTGAGCCCTTGCAACCCCGATCGAAACGCCAACTTCGGCCATCACGCCAGGCTCCCTTGAGGTCGCTGCAGCAGCATAGGTCCGTGGAAGCCGCAGGGCAATGGGCCGCACAACTGGTGGGAAGGCCGACTGACCCATATCCACGTCTGGAAGGGGTATGCGGATCATTATAGCTGGCGGTACCACCTCAGCCTGCATTCCATATATGTACATCAGCCAGCTGGCTTGAAAATTAAAAGAAGTGCTGCAAGCAGGAATCAGAATACTTCTACCTCAACCGGCACTATATTTAGGCCTCCAAAAGTTGCCTCTGAAGATTCTGGCCCTTCCCCTGCAGTCGGGTACGATGGCCTGTACTCGGCTCCCAATAGCCTCGGAGGGCTGAACGTTGGCAGATCGCTCTCGTAAGCTGAAGAAGCCCCGGCGTCCTCAGCCTCGGTGTCGACCATGGGGAATCCCTCATCATCGCCGGAGCCGCCACCATAATCAACTTGTTCAGAGGAGGATGATTCTTCTGCTTGTTCTCAGACCTCCGATACCTGAGCGGGAGCCGTGCTGCTAGGAGGAAGCCCTCTATCCAGAATCTCCTCAGTGGTCTCCGCCTCGGGAGCATCCGTCGGGGGAATATCCAGGGGCTGGTCCCTTGGAAACCCTTGCTCTCCGATGGCAACCCCTGCCGTGGCACCGACCTCACGGAGCAGCGTGGGTCGAACACCGACTGGAATTGAAAGACAATAAACAGTCAAGACCCGACTGAAACCACAACATGCCGCTAAGCTCTATAGGCATGCTGCAAATTACCTTCTATGTCTCGATGGGGTGTCGGTGAAGGCAAGTCACCCTCAGCCGAGGCCGAGGGGGCTTCCTCCTCTCTCTCCCCAGCAGCAGCTCCGGTTGCCGCCTCCAACCTAACAACGGCGGAGGTAGTGCCAGCAGCTACTGAAAGGAAGGATGATCAACCAGGGCGGCGGAAATAAACAAACAAGCCATGCAAGAATAAGAAGTCACCTTCGCCCTCAGGCCCTTGCGTCCAGGCGGCCTCAAATTCGGAGAATGACGGAACCCGAGGAAGGGGAACCGTGGGCTCCTCTTCAGCAGCCTTCCTCCGACGTGCCCGAGTAGCGCGAGATTCCGCCCTTTTGGCTTTCTTGGCCCTACTGATGGCCTCCCTAACCTGGGACCTGGTTCACTTTCGTGAATCCCCAGGGGGTAATGGTGTCGTGGTCGGAGCTGGCTCTGGAATATTAAAATATGAAGGCTTCTGGGCCTTAGATATCAACTCCCTACAGTGTCGGGTCGCCTCCATAGAAAGGTGAGCTGCAAAAGCACATAAGTGAGAAGATGCACACTGAATATAGAAGAAGCAGCTTCAGGGCTGAAGAATAAAACAAGCATTACCTGGCAGCCCTGTATATCGGGGACTAAGCGGCCAGTAAAGCAATGCTGGCACCTTGTCCCGGGAAGCCGCCTCGCGGATGAGCCAGCACACATCACCAATTGTTTCACTTTTCTCCGTCAGTTGAGCCAAGTCCTCATGGCCACGAGATGACAAGTGATGATATAAGCTCAAGTGGTCGAATCCCCAACCGTCGACATACTTGAAAGATATGAGGAGCTGATGGTTTCGGATGGCTTCTAACGGACTGGAAATTGAAAGCCCATGAGAATGGAGCAGGGTGAATATCCAGGGGGTGTTGGAATATAAGTCAGCCCGCCTATCTTCCCTCCTGATAAAGGTCCGGTAGGGATGAAAACGGTCGAGTTCTGGGCGCCAGCTCGCCACAGTAGGAAGAGGTTCTTCCACCGGAAGGGGGATTGTCTGAAGAGCAATCCGGTCACTGCTGACCCGGCACAGCCCCTAGAGGGTCTTCACGTAGTCATCCTTCTGGATCTCTGGCATCTTCGGGTCGGCCTTGGATGACCTACCCTTCACAGCTTTCCTGGCCTCTATATATGCCATCACCTCGGTGTTAGACCAGGACTTCAGCTTCTTCAAATAGGAGGGATCAACATCCAAAACAGGCTCCCACTGCGAATCTAGGAAACGACGCTCGGCACTATGCCAGCAGTCTTTCCGGAAGTTCCGATAGAAGCCCGTTCGCGCATTCCACCACTTGATGAAGTCTGGAGTCACTCGGGGCCGACGGGCCGGGGTTGGCACCCTGAATGACACGTCCTCCCGATGATGGAAGTAGTCCCACCATCCACGGGCTTCATCCGTAGTCGTCTGACCGGCCCGATGTCTATTCGGCAGATTGAATCGGGCTGAAGAAGAAAGAATTTGCTGGTCGTACCCAAAATTCTGGCCAAAACGAAAGGGATAATACGGCTCCAGCCACAGTAAGCCGCTCTTCCTGAAGACAAGAACACTGGGACGAATAGACAACGCCCACTCAACCAGTTCCGACTCCAAGATGGGCCTTGTGCTCTTCGACCCAGTCAGCTGATGAATAAATTCCTCTGTCTCAAATAATCGGCATTGCCGCATCCTGTTGACAAGAGGGCTGGAGCTGGCAGCCAAGCTCCAAAAGTGCAGAATGCCAGGGGAATCTGTTGGAACTGTAGTCAACTTCCCCCGAATGGCGAAAAGCTGATCCGCCAGTGAGGACGGTTCGGCACTGGCAAATTCGATCATCCGCGGCAAAGGATGATCTGACTGCATCGACCGGGGAGCTGCTTCAGGAAATAGGGTGCAGACCCAGGCATTAAAAAAGTGGATGGGACCAACTGTCCGTGAATTTCTGGGGATGCGCGACTTGTGCAAATCCCCCAACATTTTATATATGAGGCACAGAGCCACAGGGCACAGGGACAGCTTCGTCCCCCAGGCCATTAAGCAGGCAGGGTAAATAGCCTCCGATCTGATTACTGTCTCGTCCCCTTGAGGGAGGGCAAACGAACAAAGCCAATAAGTCAGATACGCAGCACAATGTGTAACTGCGTCAACTCTTGTGGGATTCGGGTTGACTTGCCGCCCTCTCCCTGAGACAACGGGATATGTCGCTTGGCGTCGAGCCCTCTTCTTCCGTGCCACCGCCGTCGGAACCACCGTGGGGAAGTCCTCGTACTGCTGCTCCCCACCGAAGAAATACTGGAGCCATGTGCCCATCCGCACGCGTCTCTTTTCGCCAGGCTTCCGCGCCTCTCGCGAGTCAAGCGTTAGGCGCAGCAGGGTGCGATATGCCTTCATCATATAACGGTAGGCGAAGCCCGTGAAATATCTACCTTCCCCATCCGTCTGGTCTTTCAGCCAGTCTGGAAAACAAACTTCCTCATACGGCTCCCCGTCTATGGGCAAGCCGCTCAGCTGGGAAAGACTCCAGAGGTCCAGTGAAGTCTCACCCTCTGCAGTGTAAAAAGTGTTGTATTCTGGGCAGAAGACTTCGATCATCCTGCAGCACAGACCTCGGGAGATCGGGTACCTGTACCGTGAAGCATATACACTCTGGTATACACCCGCATGCACCAGGATGGGGGCGTACTGCCACAACACAAAGTCTGTGAATTCAACTGCCCCCGGTTTGAAGGCGTGAGCGTCGGTGGCTTTGAGCTCTCCAAACCACCCCACTGAAATCAGATGTTTGAACCGGACCGCCAAGCAGTCTAAAAGAAAAGGCTCGTCTTGGTATCCCCAATGAAGCGGGGTGAGGAATAAACCGTATACGGGCTTCTCCCTGTCAACACGTCCGGCAGTTTCATTCCAGCGAGCTGGGGTATACTGCGACGCTCTCGTCAGCATCCCAGCCTCGGGGGATAACTCCTGCACCCCGAGCATGGCTCCCCACTTTCTGGGCTCCCCCGGGATATATATAGGCATGCCCTGAGTGACTGACTCGGCCAAACTGTCTCTCTCCGCCAGTAGGGCTCCCTCGGCTCGACGGACGAGAATTAAATCGCGCTTCTATCCAAGGTTGAAGCGCTCAAGGAACGCCATCAGATGCTTGTCCTTAGGATGGTCGAGTCTGACGCCATCCCTTCGATCATACTGGAAGTGGTTGCCGTCAAGAATCAATAAGCGGCCGGTGTCGATGGTGTCGGTCTCTGAGTCTGAAGACTCAGCAACCACAGCTATCTGTCGAGGCCCCCGATCAAGGGAATGGACATTCCCCCATGTCACGGCGACCCGGGATGCAGAGGAAGAAGAGCCGGAGGCCATGTTATCTGCAAAACAACGCCCGGAAAAGAACAAACAAAAGTCAGAAATCAGTTGATCGAAGCAATATTTCTGACAAAATTTCGGCAGCATCTCCCCAGCTCGGGGGTTTGCCAAAAGAGAAGTGGAAGCCGTCCACAAAGGGAGCGGCCCCTAAAAGTAGCCATAGCCATTAGGCCAAGGCCAAATGGGACACCCGAGGGATCTAGCTCCGAGGACAAGTCCTACAAGGAGCCTCCTGGGGCCCGAAGAATGGGTTCGGAACCCGAACAGAATGGCACTCAACTCACCCGCTCACAGGGCGAAATCGCCCGAACCCTGATCCACTCAGCATCGCGGGAAGAAGAGAAAGGGCGGAGAGAGAAGAAATTTTCACAAATGAGCAGTTGTGAAGAAAAAATGAAGAAGAAGCTAATATATAGGGGGGCTCCACCCTTGGGCGCGCCGTTTTAAGCAATTTGCGCGCCGTAAAGAGGGTGCCGTTTTAACCTCCGAAGCTCAGGGCCGCGCCGTTTTAAGCAATTTACGCGCCGTAAAGACGGCGCCGTTTTAACCAATGAAGTAAAGGGCGCGCCGTTTTAAGTGATGCCGTCAAGCTTCCTGCCTCGCCGGATTAACGTCCGAAGCCAGAATTAAGTGCCGTTCGAGCTTCTGTCAACCAAACGAAGCTCATCCGTAGGCCTTGCCGCATTCCTGCCTCACTTGCACCGCCTACGTCTGGGGGGCATTTGTTGGCACTCAAAATATGATCCTTCGGCAACCAAGCCTCAAAGACGAATGATACGGCCCACTGAAGCGCAGAAGCCGATGAAGACTGGCTTACTGAAGGCTCTTCAAGCTGCCAGAGCCCCGAGCCACCTTGAAGAGAACACCGGGGACTTCACCTTAGGAGAGTCAGAATGAACCTACAACCAACCAGCAGCGCGATCAAGCCTGCCCAATGATCCGGCATCAACCTCGTCATGCCGCTACCCCACATCTGTCGCCCGACCAAGGACGACGGTCTACCCAATGGCTCTCCTAAGGAGGAAAAATGTCCTCGGCCGTCCACAACAAGGGGCCGAGGGCTCTGTCAGCAGAGGGTCCCGATCACCCGACATGGGTTCGGCTCCTCGTCATAATGGGCCCTTCAGTGGCCAATTGATCGCCGTTCAAGGCGAAATTATCCAGGATGCAGCACCATCCTGCAAAGAAGCTTTGAGCACGAATCCGTCTCAACCAGGAGCACAAATCGCAGTGCCGAAGGCTGTACCACCAAGACATCCGTGTGCTCGGACCAGACACACGTGGAAGTCTGATCAAGGTCGTTCGTTGTGTCGAGAGCTTCCTCGACTCCACGTCAAGGTTTTTCAAGGACCAGGGCGAGAGGAATAGTCAACGGGAGCTTCCGGGATCATCTCCGGACCCATCGGACCGGCACGCCGAGTAAACAAGTTAAAACAGCACCGTCAAACCGGCACGCCAATTACAATAGGGGATGCGTTCCCCGGCGCCGTCAAACCGGCGCGCAAAAACCGATCGGGACGTGTTCCCGGCGCCACCAAATCCGGCGCGCCCCTTCCCGGGGCGCCGAATTAACAAAAGGGCTATATATATAGCCTGCCTTCGGCCAGAGAGGGGGGGATCAGAAGAGAGTGAGGAGGAAGAAAAAAGGGAAGCGGAATCGAAGGAAAAAAAAAGAGAATTAGAAAGAAAGAGGAGAGGTCCAGGGAGAAGGGGTCGAGGGTTCTTCAATCTGAGGAAACATCCTTTTGAGCCTCTCGGCGGCCGCCACCACGCTCCACTCCAGCCTCCCGGAATCGGAGAAGGAGACCGTCCGTTTCTTATCGATTTAGGTGGGTCTCCGCGTTTCATCCGGTGAATCCCTCTGTTCTTCTTTTGGTTTTCTTCCTCTGGCACAATGTAAGTGAAGGAGGGGAGGGGCGATGATATGAGCCAGACCTCCCCTCCTCTCACCATTTTCCTTTACCCTTTTCACTTTGTCTGTAATCCTTTCTTCATTGGTAAACGACGGCCGATCGACAACGACGGCGCCGGAATCTATTTGCTCTGTATATATATACCTGTGCTGTTCACGGGATGAATGAAAAGCCTTTGTGGTTGTTGTTGTATCTCTTCCTCTCTCTCTCTCACCCTCCTTCCAGCGTGCATTTAATGGTTTCCCCAATATATATATACTCTCGCGTAGTTGGTTTCTCTGACATTGTGTATGCCTTCGGGCTATATGAATTACTCAGTCCCCCTCCCCGGGGTTTTCTCTTGCTTTCGAGTCTGATGCAACGGCCGGGCTTGGCACTGAATATTCCACGGGCTCTGCGAGCAGAGATGCACTTGTGTGCACATCTTTGTCTGTCTCCGCCCAGGGATGAAGACCCTTCACCGTCTCCTGTGTGCCCTGCTTCATAGGCCAGAGGGGCGGGGAAGAGCTCTTAGATTGTCCCCAGTTGTTCAACGGCGAGCCTCATGTCTGCTTGCTTCCGAATATCATATATATATGCACACATATTCCGTACCCTGGGCTACGTGTTAATCACATATCGTGCTCATGTTAGCCTGCTCCGCCCGTGGGGCTTCATCGTTTTACCGTGTTTATAAGCAACTCCTTTGCCCGTCTGCCGCCGTCAAGCGATGTCTCACACTGCTTCCTTTCGTATAGCTTACACCTTAACGGGAGTATGCTCTGTAGCATCACCCCGGCATCCGGGGAGGGGGATATTCCCCAAGTCTTCTGCCTCAGTCACCTGGCCGACAGTGGGCTCGTTCATTGATGACGAATGTCCCTGCAGACCATCGGGTGCACAGCAACGGGGCTAAGCCCTGCAGTCAAAATCCACGGTCCTTAATGGACTTTGTGGTGGCCTTGGGTTGTGTTCCCCTCATAGGCTAGCCCTCGGGGATTCCTTCCTTATATCGGTCGTCCCGACTTGGAGTGTTATGGTGACTCGGGTCGCGTGCCCCTCGTACGCTAGCCCTCGGGGTCTTCGCTCCCATAATGAGTTGCCTCATTCGCTCGCTGTTACCCACGGATTTGGTGCCCCTAGTAGGTTTGACCTCGGGGTTTTCATCTCCGTTCGGGTTTTTGCCGGCCGCCGTGGTGCCACCCGGCTCTTAGGGGTTGCTCCACTACGTGAGTACTCCCATCTTCTCCCCGATAAATCCTCCGGGATGGGGAGATGCTGCTGAAATTTCGGCTCGAACGAGTATAACTCGGAATGATCGCCGCGCTCGAGTACAAACCTCGCGCGGGCCCGTGACTCGGCTCCCGGATGCCCCGGGGTCGACCCTGTGAAATAATAGCTTAAATAAATTCTCGAAGTTTTCCAAAGTATTTCAATAAACCCAAGAAAAATGAACAAATTCTCAGTTTTAAGTTAAACTGGCGCCATTCGTTTACGGCGCGGCCTAAGTGGCGCGCTCTAAAACGGCGCGCCCTCCCCGACGCGCTTCTCCCCGGCGCGCCTCTCCCCGGCGCGCCCTAATTAGGGCCGCGCCGTTTTAAACCCCTTCTATTTACCTACGATTTCGACGCCGTTTTAAGTCCTATACCTACGCTTTCAGGCGCCGTTTCTAACCGCTGTACTCTTTAATCCCTGGCTCGCCCCGAGCGACCCTCGCCTTCCCAAGGGTGAAGTTAATCAACCCTAATTAGGAATAAATTGAATAAAGAGAGGGCCTTTCGAGTCGAAACCTTCTTGCTATCATGTTTTCACCATTATGTCTGTCTTCACTCTACCCTTATCATCATGCTTGTGCCATCCTTTCCCTCGTTGGCAGGGCTTAATAAATCTGTGACTGAATCATATTCATCTTCATAATTCTGTCATCTTACTTATCATCATCATCAAGCATGCATGTTCGCATGGACCCTCGGGTATATCAAATAGCGTTGACAGAAGGTCGGGTTACGCTCGATCAGAAGTCTTCGCTATGCGCGAGGGTGGTCTTCGGGCCTACGTCCTCCGCCACGTACCAAGGGCCCATAATTCGATAAACTATACATCCTTGGCATGATAAATAAATGCATCCCGCATGCCTTCGTCATGATCATCATGTAGCTCCTTTTTTATTCCGGCTTCGACAGTCCGTTATCTCGGCAATTAATCAAAGGTGTTCCCTCCTCGTGGGGGATGTAATTAACGCCATAGCCTTTATGGTATGGCGGACTGCTGGTCCCGACCGAACCTCACATTCGCCCGACACGGGTCAGAATGAGCGCATCATAAAATCGTCACTCATGTGACTGGCACGCCCGCGTCGTCAATCAGTCAGTTAATTACCGGTTAGTTAATTGGTCGATCGATACGTGAAATAAGACACGTATATATGTGTACATACACATATATACACGAAATAAAAACAACAAGATGGTCGTATAAAAATCCCGTCGCAAACAGTCTGGCAACCACTGAGCTTTAAGTTTTTATCCGAGGGCTATCCTTGGCATGATAACTAACCGCCAAAACCTATTTCCTGGGGATTCACGCCTCACTGGCGGATCAGCTTTTCGCCATTCGGGGGAAGTTGACTACAGTTCCAACAGATTCCCCTGGCATTCTGCACTGGCAAATTCGATCATCCGCAGCAAAGGATGATCTAACTGCATCGACCAGGGAAGACTGTTTACGACGGGATTTTTATCCGACCATCTTATTGTTTTTATTTCGTGTATATATGTGTATATACACATATATACGTGTCTTATTTCACGTATCGATCGACCAATTAACTAACCGGTAATTAACTGACTGATTGACGACGCGGGCGTGCCAGTCACATGAGTGACGATTTTATGATGCGCTCATTCTGACCCGTGTCGGGCGAATGTGAGGTTCGGTCGGGACCAGCAGTCCGCCATACCATAAAGGCTATGGCGTTAATTACATCCCCCACGAGGAGGGAACACCTTTGATTAGTTGTCGAGATAGCGGGCTGTCAAAGCCAGAATGAAAAGAGCTACATGATGACCATGATGAAGGCATGCGGGATGCATTTATTTATCACACAGGGGATGTATAGTTTATCGAATTATGGGCCCTTGGTACGTGGCGGAGCACGTAGGCCCGAAGACCACCCTCGCGCATAGCGAAGACTTCCGATCGAGCGTAACCCGACCTTCTGTCAACGCTATTTGATATACCCGAGGGTCCATGCGAACATGCATGCATGATGATGATGATAAGTAAGATGATAGAATTATGAAGATGAATATGATTCAGTCACAGATTTATTAAGCCCTACCAACGAGGGAAAGGATGGCACAAGCATGATGATAAGGGTAGAGTGAAGACAGACATAATGGTGAAAACATGATAGCAAGAAGGTTTCGACTCGAAAGGCCCTCTCTTTATTCAATTTATTCCTAATTAGGGTTGATTAACTTCGCCCTCGGGAAGGCGAGGGTCGCTCGGGGTGAGCCAGGGATTAAAGAGTACAGCGGTTAGAAACGGCGCCTGAAAGCGTAGGTATAGGACTTAAAACGGCGTTGAAACCATAGGTAAATAGAAGGGGTTTAAAACGGCGCGGCCCTAATTGGGGCGCGCCGGGGAGAGGCGCGCCGGGGAGAAGCGCGCCAGGGAGGGCGCGCCGTTTTAGAGCGCACCGCTTAGGCCGCGCCGTAAACGAATGGCGCCAGTTTAACTTAAAACCGAGAATTTGTTCATTTTTCTTGGGTTTATTGAAATACGTTGGAAAACTTCGAGAATTTATTTAAGCTATTATTTCACAGGGTCGACCCCGGGGCATCCGGGAGCCGAGTCACGGGCCCACGTGAGATTTGTACTCGAGCGCGGCGATCATTCCGAGTTATACTCATTCTAGCCGAAATTTCGGCAGCATCTCCCCATCCCGGAGGATTTATCAGGGAGAAGCGGGGAGTACTCACGTAGTGGAGCAACCCCTAAGAGCCGGGTGGCGCAACGGCGGCCGGCAAAAACCCGAACGGAGAGGAAAACCCCGAGGTCAAACCTGCTAGGCGCACCAAATCCGTGGGTAACAGTGAGCGAATGAGGCAACTCATTATGAGAGCGAAGACCCTGAGGGCTAGCCTACGAGGGGCACGCGACCCGAGTCACCACAACACTCCAAGTCGGGACGACCGATATAAGGAAGGAATCCCCGAGGGCTAGCCTACGAGGGGAACACAACCCACGGCCACCACAAAGTCCATTAAGGACCGTGGATTTTGACTGCAGGGCTTAGCCCCGTTGCTGTGCACCCGATGGTCTGCAGGGACATTCGTCATCAATGAACGAGCCCACTGTCGGCCAGGTGACTGAGGCAGAAGACTTGGGGAATATCCCCCTCCCCGGATGCCGGGGTGATGCTACAGAGCATACTCCCGTTAAGGTGTAAGCTATACAAAAGGAAGCAGTGTGAGACATCGCTTGACGGCGGCAGACGGGCAAAGGAGTTGCTTATAAACACGGTAAAATGATGAAGCCCCACGGGCGGAGCAGGCTAACATGAGCACGATATGTGATTAACACGTAGCCCGGGGTATGGAATATGTGTGCATATATATATGATATTCGGAAGCAAGCAAACATGAGGCTCGCCGTTGAACAACTGGGGACAATCTAAGAGCTCTTCCCCGCCCCTCTGGCCTATGAAGCAGGGCACACAGGAGACGGTGAAGGGTCTTTCTCATTTTCCAGGTTGACTTCTATCAGTTCATCGACTGTGGCTTGGCCTCCGTCTTCTATCTCCGGAGGTGCCTGTTGGAGGTCAACGAAGTCTGGAATACCATCTTGAGGGTCGAGTACTTCGACTTCCTCGTCAGACACCACCAGAGCTTCCTGAGGTTTCTTGATCTCTTGTGCCAGCGGCTGAGTGGATTGTTCTATTAGCAGATCCATTGCCGTCGCAGCTTCCAAGGATGAGAGAGCAGCCTTGGTGTTTTCAGATGAGATTGCAGCCATGACGGGCTGGTAACTGTTCACTGCCAGGCTCGGACAGCATGCTGATTTTACAGCAGAAGTTGAGGAAGTTTCACCTTCTGGAACAGCTGTATCTTCCGCAGAAGTGGCTTTTTCTTGCCTGGTAGCTGGCTCCCCTTGATTGGAGTTGACCAAGGCCTCCCTGATTGGCAGAAAGGATGTTGAAGTTGTCATTAGTAGGACCCCTGGGGAGGGGGAAACTCCTGCTTCTTGACTGTCTTCGGCTTCGCCGCTGCTAGCCGTATCAAATTCGGCTTGAAGGGCCGCTTCTTCAGGGTGAACCTGCTCCCAGCATCGGCAAGGGGCCGAGGTTTCCACTTCTTGATTTCCGGACTGAGCCAGTTCAAGATATTCGGCTTCCGTCGGATACTCATCAAAGGTTGCTCCCAGAGGGCTATCTTGAGTAGGAGAGAAGGCAGAGATAGTATCCACCTCGTACCGCCCACTGTAATAATATTCTTCCAGGGTGAAGCCCAACCCTGGATGTTGAGAGACACGTCTCATTTCCTTATCCAGATTTACAGGATGCCACATCTTCTGGAAAGCTTCTTTGCGCCTTTGAGACTGATCGGGAGGGATGTGTTACTTCTGAAACATCTTAGCCATCCGATCAGTTGTAAATGCCAGACCTTGGACAGGAACCCGCGGGTTGCCTAGATCTTCAGGGAGGCTGCAATCTGTATCTTCCCGAGTGGGATGCTCCTCAGCTGTATAGAACAAGCTGCGGGGCCCATCTTCCTGTGTCACCTCCCAAGCTTTGAAAGGTTCGATAGTGGGATCATTGAGGCCAGGGACTGGCTTGGTGAGGCCGGCCGGGACTCCGATGCAGTTGTGCTGTCAATTGACCTGCACTTCCTTAGCTTTGGGGCATAATTCTGGGGGTGTTACCCTGCCGACATCTCCAGAAGCTGTGATGTGGGAGACCACCTTCGGCTTGACATATCCGCGAGGCGGTGGTGGATACCAACCGTCACCCGATTTATCCTTCGAGACCCCTACGGGGGTCTCAGCTTCAGAAACCTTTTGGGGAGACCCCGTATATAGGTTGGTGTTTGCCAAATGACATTCAAACACCTCGAATGGGTGGATATCAGCAAATATCCTCTCCTCCTTCCCCTGGAGGCTGTATTTGATGCATTGGTGGAGCGTGGAGGGCACCACCATATTTTCATGCAGCCATGGGCGGCCGAGCAGTGCTTTATAGGAGGTGCGAGAGTCAATGACATGGAACTGCACCGTTGTAGTGAAATCTGCCAAGGTCAGTGTGAACTCTGCCACTCCCATAGATACTTCACATTTTTGGTTGAAGCCAGCGATACGCATATCCCCGACTTTCTCGAGATGCACATTAAAGTGGTACCTCTCGTATATTCTGTATGGCAGGATGTTGACTCCTGCACCAGGATCGACCAAGATCCGGTTCAGTTCTCTCCCATTCAGGTGCCCTTTCATATATAGCGGCCTGTTGTGGCTGGCAGTAGGCAGTAGCATGTCTTCTGGAGAGAAGGTCATACTGGCTTCTGATATAGCCTTAGCTATGCATGCTTCAAAATGAGCGGGCGTCTGCAGAGCAGTGATGATCGCCTGTCGAGTTTCTTCACTCAAAGAGAGAATTTCCCAGATCGTAAATCAAGCGGGGTGCTTTTTGAGCAACTTCATTATTCGGCTCCCAGCCCGGACATTGGAGAGCTTCATCTCTTCAGCCCATCTGGGCTTGGGGAGGTTTTGATTTGTGGGTCCAGACGGACCTGCTTCCTCTTCCTCGGACCCGGCACCCTCTTGACTGGCACCGCCTGTCGGGTCTTCTTTATTAGTTGCCATAGGGCAAGATCCATCCGCGTTCACATCCTCAGCAGATTGCGCTGGCTGCGGGTGAATGGCCCCGGATGTAGGGTTAGCATCTTGGCAGGGCTGCTTCCCTTTTGACATCTTCATAAATTCAAGGAATGAAGGGACTGCCTTGCCCCCACTTTTGTTGTATAGACCCGACGGAGGAGGGATTTGGACTTCCTTAACCTCTGGCGGAGGTGTCTTGTAGGGTTGCTCCCCTCTGAACATGATGTTGTGATTGGGTGGTGACTGGCGCCCCCATTTTCGGCCCGACCGAGTGGCATGCGCAGCAGTTGCGGCCTCGGCTTTGCCTCCCCCAGCATGGGGTGTGAAGCAAATTTCTTCTTCTTCCTCTCCTCCGGATAGGGTAAAGAGTGCTGACAGGGTATTGCAGGAGACAACCTGTGTTTTATTGGCCCCAACGGCCTTTCTTTTCTTCTTCTTTTGCTTTCTCTTCTTTTTGGTTTCTACGGGTGCCTGCCCCCAGAACAGGCTGCCCTCTTCAGGGGGTGCTGCTTGGGCTTCCTCCACCTGTTTGAGTGAAAGTTGTTCTAGTTCTTGCCATGGGACGTGGTCCCGTACCAGCAAAGTTTTTAATTCGGGCTGCACATATTCATCTAGCCCTTCAATCAGGTGCTGCAGTCGAAGGACTCCAGGATTGGTTTTCTTGATTACTGGCAGCGGAGTTTGTCTCCTCCTGTTAGGTGTATGTATTCTGACAGTCGTAGGTGGAGTGACCCACACGGGTGCTACCACTGGCGGAGCAGGCCGGGGTGTAATGCCACGGATATGTGCCCCCTCTTTTGGGCGGGGTGCCCTCTTCTTCTTGTGCTTCACAGGGATCTGCTGCCACCCCTGTTGTTCTTTCACGGGCTCCAGGAAATGGATTTCGTAGGTGCTCCGTGTGCTTGCTTCAGAGATCTCCTCAGGTAATGCCTGGTAGAGGGAAATCATGTTGACCGCTGCTCTCCTGAGAGGGGCTTCATGTGACTAAGGGGGGTCTACTTTGTACTCTCCCAGCTCTATTTCATTCTTCTTTACCATTCCTTCGATGACGTCTTTGAAAACATAACAGTCTTCGATTGAATGTCCCAACATCTGGTGGTAGGGGCAGAATCTTGGACTGTCTTTTCTTTTCAGGTCCTCCGGCCTCCTTGGCTCGGGCAGAGTGACCATGCTGTATTCTGTTACCCAGTTGAACAGGACTCGGGTCTTGTCTTTTGGAAAGGAATAAGCTTTCTTCATTTTGTCCCTCAGCGAAGGACCTTCTTTATCATCTAGAGCTTTTGCAGGTTGCGGGGGAGCCGCTTTCTTGCCTTTCTCCTTCTATTGTTCGAACGCCTTGATATCAAGCGCATTCGCTTCTTTAGGTGTGGGGCGCCGTTCCGCAGCCTTGCCTTTCTGGGCTGTGCTGGCAGTTGACGCCGGGACAGGCTTGTTGTGTCCCTATGATTTTGATGATGTCTCACACTATAAGTCATTTCTTTTTCTCAAGATAATCTCATGTTTCATCATGTAAGTGAATGGATTAAACAGTAAGGGAATGTTCTGTTCAATTGAACAATTTGACCAAATGAATTTTAGTGTTGCCTGAGTTTTAATGTCTTGATGGTTTCAACACTATGAACTTTTGTGAACAAAAATGTTTCTCTGTGTTAATGTAAATCCTCGAGCCACTTCAGGAAATTTTGGGAGTTGTTTTCGTGTCACTTGAGCCACACTTCGTGTTGTTTCCCCTCTCTAACACGAAATGATTTCATGTCGTCTGAGCGTACAACACTCCGTGTTGATTTCCATGCTTGACAGGAAAACTCGTATGAGGTAATACTTCGTGTTGTTTTATCCTTGTGTTCTCTGTCTTCGTGTCATTTTTCTATGTCGCTTTGTGACCTCATCTCGTGTCATTTTTTTTCTCTGCTTGTTTAACTTCGTGTCACCTACTGTTGCTCCTCGAGTCGTTTTGTATTAGTGTCACTGCTTTATCACGTGTCGTGATAGCCGTGTCACTCTTCTGACTTCGTGTTGTTTTCTGTACCACCCCGTGTTACCCTTATGTCTTCGAGTCCTCTGTATTCGTGTCATTTATAGTTATTTGTCTTCGTGTCATGGTCAGCCCGTGTCGCCTCGTCTTCGAGTCGTTCACTCGAGCTATTTTGTGCTCGAGTTGTTTTTCTTATATTTTCAAGTGTTGTTTCACTTCGTGTCGTCTTTTGTTGCCGTTTGTTAGTTCGTGTTGTCTTTCTGACCCAGTGTACTTTTTGCCTTGTGACCACACCTAGTGTTGGTTTCTGTTCTTCATCTTCGAGTTGGTTTCAGTCCGTGTTGTCCTCGTTTTCATATCGTTAGTTGTTTCTTCGCGTACTGAACACTGCAGCACCTCGTGCTGTTGAATGTACCACCTCGTGTCACCCTTATGTCTTCGTGTTACCTTTCCTAGACCTCGTGTCCTTCGTGTTTTATAACCTCACTTCGTGTCGTTCTCCTCGTTGTGTCTGTTCTGTTACAGTGTACCTCGTGTCGTTCTTTTCCTATCTCGTGTACTGGTCACGTCGTGCTGTTATCATATACCTCATGCAGCTTTAGTTTTAGTGGCCATACTGCGTGTTAATGGTTTTTATCTTCTTACAGGTACGAGGAAGATTATTCCCAAATAATAAAAAGGGGGTGCACGTGATCCAAGACAAGAGTAACCAATCCAATGAGGTCACGTGGCAGGAAGGTTCTGGATCGAGCGTGGGAGGCACACGCGTTTTGTGCCCTATCCACCTGCTGCCGCTATAAATAGAAACCTTCGTCCACCGATGAAGGTGATTAGAGCCAAGAAAGCAAAGGCAGTATTGCAGAGAGCTCGATCCACCAGTAAAGAGAAAGAAAAAGAGAGATAGCAGTGGAGAGAAAGAAAAAGAGAGATAGCAGTGAAGAGAGAAAGAGAGTTTGCAGTATCGGGTTTCTGAAATTGCTTCCCAGGAAGCTACATTTGTATTAACTCTCAGTATCGAATGTTTTCTCGATCAGTCTTTAGTTTCTTTTCTGATTTTCTTTATGTGTTCTTCGTCTATTTCTGATCTGTTCCCCTCCGGTGTGTGGAGGAAGGGAGTCTAACTCCGGTTTCCCTCTGGGTTGCAGAGGAAGAGAGATCGCTGATCTCTGGTGTTGCTAGTGACGGGTTGTCATTAGCAGGTTCCCTCCGGTGTGTGGAGGAAGGGAGAGGTTTCTCCGGTCGTGTTCTAGCTGGGAGCTAGAACCGGTTTCAAGTTCCGTGGGTAGCAGAACTTGGTTGAGGGATTTGTCTCCCTTGGGTTTTTCAAGCTGTTTGGCAGCAAGTTGTTCGCAGACTGAGTCTGCTGTGCTCTAGCAGTGGCTAGTGGAATCCTCACTCTAGTTGGAGTGAGGGGTGGATGTAGATTGCGGACTGCAGTCGAACCACCTAAAAACCGATTGTCTTCTCTGTGGTTTGCAATCTTTATCAGCGCTCTCTATCTGCTTGTCTCTCCGACTAGTTGTGTGTTCAGCTCTTAATCATCATTTTCTTATTCGATCTTGATTGGTACCTACATTTGCATTTCTTTGTGTGCTAGTTTAGAAGGAGCATAAGCGGTAGATTTATTTTCTCGCCTAAGCTTTGCAAATTGGGAGTGATCTATTCATCCCCCCCTTCTATATCACTCTCGCTGCGCTAACATTTGGTATCAGGGCAGGTTTACGCCATGTGGGCGAACAATCAAGCAAATGGCAATGGTCTTAGAACCTTCATGGCCGAAGGTCAATCCATTAGTCGCCCTCCGTTTTTTGATGGTAATAACTATCTGTTTTGGAAGAACAGGATGGAAGTGTTCATCAGGGCTCAAAGTCACAAACTGTGGAGAGTAATCACGGTGGGGCCATATGAGCTGCCACCAAACGAGGAAGCTTAGACAGATGATCATGTGAAGCTCTCGTCACTCAACTGGACGGCGCTGAACATAATCCAGTGTGCTCTTCATCCAGAGGAATATGCTCGTATATCTGCATACAGAACTGCCAAGCGAATGTGGGATGAGCTGCAATTGATCTATGAAGGTACAGCTCGAGTGAAAGCTTCGAAGGTAAATCTCTACACCTCCAAGTATAAAATGTTTAAGATGAATGCAGATGAGAATATAACCGAAATGTATGCCAGGTTATCCTTGATCACTAACACTCTTAAAGGGCTAGGGAAGGATCTTGCTGAGGCAGATATAGTCAGGAAAATCCTTAGATCTTTATCCCCGGCATGGCACACTAAGGCCATTGTGATTGAGGAGTCAAAAGATTTGACTGTCTTAACTGTGAATGAACTCATAGGATCCCTGATGACCTATGAGATGAACTTCCAAGGAGGTGGAGAAGGTAGTGAGAGGAAGGGTGTAGCTCTAAGAGCTTCCCGCAACAAGGGTAGTAAAAGTGGGAGCAGCAGCAGTAGCCCCGAGTCTGAGTCCGAGCTTGAAGGTCTTTCAGATCTCGACCAGGGGGAGCAGGCTATGCTCACTCGTCAGTTCAGAAAGTTTCTGAGGACAAAGGGGAAGACCTTCAGGAAGAAGAACCCACACTCTTTTAACAAGAATGCTGAGTTTACCAATTACAGGGATAGAAATCCTGAGAAACTGACTTGTTTTAACTGTAACAAACAGGGACACATGAAAGGCGAATGCCCAGAACTCCAGAAGAAAGGTCCCTATCTTCAGAAGAAGTTCACAAAGGTGCAGAAGAAGAAAAAGCCACAGGCGATGGTCTGCACCTGGAGCGAGGAAGAAGAAAATCCCGAAGACACTTCCTCGGAGGAATATGAAGAAGGAATTTGTCTTATGGCAAACAGTGAAGAGGAGGTAATAAACGTTTTTGAAAATTTCTCAATTGATGACTGGGAGGATGCTTATGGTGACTTGCTAGATAAATTTAATTCACTTAGCAAAGAGCACAGAGTTCTGAAAAGAAAATTTAACACAAATGTTGAAGAACAAACTCTGGTCTGTGAGGAAAATGCAAAGCTAAAAGAACAACTAGAAGAAATGACCTCACAAAGGAAAGAGAATGATAAGCTTAGGGGAGAAATCCAAGAAAGTAAAAAATAGCTCAATGAATTCAAAACTAAAATTGAAGAAAGCATGAGTGAAATCAGAATGAATTCAGAGAAATATGAAGCTGTGAAGAAAGTAAATGCTGAACTTCTAAAGAATTCTGAGTTTCTTCAAAAGGAGCTGGAAGACAAACAGAAAGTCTTAGAGAAGTTTGTCCAAGGAAAGACTAGCCTAGATGCTATACTAGGAACTAGGGTAAATTCAATAAGGAAGGTCTAGGCTATGACCCAACCAACAAGAGACCCTTGCAATTCAAGACCATCACCTTCTGTCCAGAGAAGGGAAAAGAAAAGCTGGACACACCATCCAGCTCAAACAGCTCTAAGAAAACTCAAAGTCCTAAAGAGAACACAACAACCAGTACTGGACAACCATTCAAGATTGGAATGAACTTTATGAAGAATAACATTGAGTCCATTCACCAGAACACAAATTGTAGCTGGACCAAGAAAACAAATCAGAATAAGAGCTAGAATTATAACAATCAGATGGGTCCAAACAAGACCTACTGGAGGAACAACTTTCATGGTCAAAGATATACCAATCAACAAGCCTACAGAAAATTTCCTAGGAATAGGAAGACCAATGAAAGGAATAGAACTCATTTCCCCAGTTCAGCTGGATTGAAGTTTAACAAACCAGAAAGGAGGGTGCCAGAGAAAACCATGCTGAAACAAATCTGGATACCCAAACACTTGATCAGAGATTTAAACAATGTACTTGGACCCAACTCATCTTGGGTTCCAAATCACTCTGCTTGATATACTTGTGTAGGTCGGCCTGGCAGCTGAAGACAACAAGTGGTACCTCGACAGTGGCTGCTCCAGGCATATGACAGGAGACCGATCCAAGTTCAGCAAGATAGAGATGAAGGCAGGAGGTCTGGTCAAGTTTGGAGGAAAGAACAAAGGTAAAATAATTGGAGTTGGCACAGTAGGTAAGTCTTCCACAAACTCCATTGAAAAAGTCTTACTTGTGGAAGGGCTACAACATAATCTGATCAGCATCAGTCAGTTATGTGACAAGGGTCACAAGGTTGTTTTTGATGATACTTCATGCAAAATCTTTGAAATAAATTCTGATGAGGTTAAATTTGTAGCCAACCGGATTAATAATGTCTACATTGTAGACTTAAATGAGAAATCTGAATCTACTATTTGTTTATCTGCTAACTCTGAAATTGATGCTTTTGAATGGCATGGACGTCTAGGTCATGCTAGCTTTTCTACTTTAAATAAACTGGTCAAACTTGATTTAGTTAAAGGCATGCCTAGAATTAAATTCAATTCCATTTCAAAATCATGTGATGCCTGTGCTCTAGGCAAACAGATCAGAAACTCTTTCAAATTAAGATCTGAGCCATTGTCTTCTAGACCAATGGAACTTCTTCATATGGATCTCTTCGGTCCAACCAGAACTCAGAGTCTTAATGGTAACAGGTTTGGCTATGTCATCATAGATGACTTCTCCAGATATTCATGGATATTTTTCTTAGCAAATAAGAGTGATGCATTTCAAAAGTTTAATCTATTTTTCAATAAGGTCAAACAAGAAGGAAAGTTCAAGGTTAGTTCTATTCAATCTGATCATGGAGGTGAGTTTAAAAATTTCATGTTTACTGAACTTTGTGACAAAGAAGGACTAACTCACAGGTTTTCCTCTCCCAGGACACCTGAACAGAATGGGATCGTGGAGAGAAGAAATAGAACAGTGGTGGAGATGGCCCGAACCATGTTGATTGAAAGTAAGTTACCTAGAAGGTTTTGGGCAGAAGCGGCCAATACAGCAACCTACATAATCAACAGGGCCATGGTAAGACCCATACACAAGAAAACACCCTATGAGCTTCTAAAAGGTAAGAAACCAAACTTGTTTCATTTCAGAATTTTTGGAGCAAAATATTTTATTCATAACAATGATAAGAAAGATTTAGACAAGTTTGAAGCCAGGAGTTCACCTGGAATATTCTTGCGTTACTCAGAAGTGTCAAGGGCATATAGGGTATTTAATGTATCAGATCAGAAAGTGGAAGAATCTCCACACATTCTTTTTAGTGAAAAGAAATATGTTTCTAATGTTGAAAATCTTGACAGGGACTCCAATCATGGTGGAGATTTTCTGGAAAACCAACAAGAAGAAGAGAAGACTCAGCAGAATGGAGAAACAAATTCCCAAAATCAGGAAGGTCAAAGAGAAACAGGTGAGTCTTTAACAAACATTAGATTCCTTAAAGATCACCTGTTAGATAATGTCATAGGCAATCCTGAAGAACCTCTAAGGACTAGATCTCATTTTAGAAATGTGAATAATGACGACCTAATTGCTTTAGTCTCACAAATTGAACCCAAAACAGTAGAAGAGGCCTTAGCTGATCAAGGTTGGGTAAATGCTATGAGTGAGGAATTAGGTCAGTTTGAAAGGAATAATGTCTGGGAGCTTGTCCCAAGACCAGATGGTATTAATGTCATAGGAACCAAGTGGGTGTTCAAAAATAAGATGAATGAAGATGGAATCATCTCGAGGAACAAGGCCAGACTAGTAGGCAAAGGCTACTGTCAGGAATTCGGTGTAGACTTTGATGAATCTTATGCACCAGTTGCTAGGATGGAAGCCATAAGATTGTTGCTTGCCTTTGCATGCTCAAAGAACATTAAACTCCAACAAATGGATGTTAAAAGTGCTTTTTTAAATGGAGTTATTAAAGAAGAAGTCTTTGTTGAACAACCTCCTGGATTTCAATTTTCTCCTCAACCTAACCAAGTTTTCAGGTTAAACAAAGCCTTGTATGGTCTAAAGCAGGCTCCAAGAGCTTGGTATGAAAGATTATCTGAATTTCTGATTAGCAAGGGCTACAAAAGAGGTAAAGTTGATCAAACTTTATTCACTAAGGGCATGAGTAAAGATCTCATCATAGTTCAGGTATATGTAGATGACATTGTATTTGGATCAACTAGGCATGAACTATGTGATGAATTTTCTACCATGATGTCTGCTGAATTTGAGATGAGCTTGGTTGGTGAACTAAAATATTTTCTTGGATTGCAGGTACAGCAGCTAGAAGATGGGTGCTTCATCAACCAAACCAAATACACAATGGAATTGTTCAAAAGGTTTGGCATGGAAAACTTAAAGCACATTACTACACCCATGGGCACCAATACATCATTGGATGCAGATGAGACAGGTAAAGAAGTAAATGCCAAACTTTATAGAGGTATGATTGGATCACTTCTTTACTTAACAGCCTCCAGACCTGATATACAATTCAGTGTAGGAATGTGTGCAAGATATCAGTCTAGACCCACTGAACTACACTTAGCTGCAGTTAAAAGAATCTTCAGATATTTGTCAGCTAGTCACTCTCTTGGTTTATGGTTTCCTGCTTCTCGCACGTTGAATCTAGTAGCATACACAGATGCTGACTATGCAGGCTGTAAACTAGACAGGAAAAGCACAAGTGGCCATTGTGAATTCTTGGGTGGGTGTTTAGTATCTTGGGGCTCCAAGAAACAACATTCTGTGGCCCTCTCCACTGCAGAAGCTGAATATGTGGCTGCAGGGAGTTATGGAACACAAGTAATATGGATTAAACACCAACTTCAGGACTACCAAGTAGACCTGGGGTGCACACCTATTTACTGTGATAATACAAGTGCCATCAATCTTGCTAAAAATCCTGTTTTGCATTCTCGAACAAAACATATAGAGATAAGACATCATTTTATAAGAGATGAGGTGTCTAAGAATAATTTTGAACTGATTCATGTAGGAACAGATAATCAGATTGCTGATATTTTCACAAAATCTCTGGATAATGAAAAGTTCACTACATTAAGAAGAGAGTTAGGCTTATACAAAGTGTCTTAATTATGAAGCCTGTTCCTGTTGTGAGAGGGAGGTTTGTCTATCTGATGGTTAGCCTTCTTGCTTGCTATGTCTTAGGGGGAGCTGAGTTGTAATGTGAGAAGAGAAGTTCTTTGACAAATTCAAAAGGAGTGTCCAGATGTGTAACTCTGCTATTTTTTTTCATGACTAATCTAGTGTAGTTCTCTCAGACAGTAGAGTGTCACTTATCTCTTAAGTCAATAAGTCAGTGTCTCTAAAATCCAATTAGAATCTTTCCTTTGGCACTCACTCAGAGATCTGGACTAATTGCATAAAGTATATCTTCCTACATTGTCATTGATTATGGTTCAGGCCAAAAACTTGTATGTCTTGATATCTGACCCACTCAACTTGAAATCTAGACTTCAAGACTCAATTCAAGAAAAGTACTTTTTGGTATTGTCTTCAATCATTCTATCTCTTTAACTCAAGGGCTTAACTGAACAAACATGTTATGTTTTGATCACTGAGAAACTGGGAGCTTCATCAATGAAATGAATATTTCTCTCAAGTCATGAGGTGTCAAATGCTTAAAATCAATGAAAAGTCATGACAGAGCAATGGTGGCTTGCTGGTGAGTAACTGGGGACTCTGGCCTCTGATCAAGGTGTTTCCTCATGTCAAAAGCCACAGTTACTAACTCTGTTCCTTCATAATAAAAAAAAAAGGGGGGGAAGGATGTAATGAGGTACCCACTCTGAGTAACTGGGGATTCAGGCCTCTAATCAAGGTGTCTCCCTAATGTCAAAGGATGTGACCTACCAACTTACTCATTGATCTTCTTGAAAATCTTCTACAACAAAAATCCCTTGTTGTTATTGCACCTAATGGATTGCTTGTCCTCAATATCTTGAGAACACCTCTCTGAATTTTACTCTTGCTGTCTTGTGGAATAGTTGAATGATCAGCTATATTTGGCCATACTTGTCAACTCCTGCTCTAAATCATCCACTATGTATGCTGATATACTCTTCATAATTCTATTTCTCCATTGTGTACTGAAGCTTAAAGAATCTTCTCTTGATGTTAGAACCTCACTTATTTTCTTAATACCTATTCGTGACTTTCTGCACTAAGATCGTTACTGCACTTCTTCTTCATGTCACCAGCATTGTTATGTCTTCTGCATTTCTTTTTGCTGATGTCAAAGGGGGAGAGAGGTTCTGCTATATCAATGATTTAATCAGTTGGTTGTGGCTAGTCGCCTTGGGGAAGTTCCTGATTATGAGTTGTGGGGGAAATGAGAGTGAGTTAATGAGAGTGAGTTGTAGGGTTTGTCTAATTCATTTGCATAAGCATGCCTTGAATTTAATCTTGGGGAAGTTCCTGATTATGAGTTGTGGGGGAAATGAGAGTGAGTTAATGAGAGTGAGTTGTAGGGTTTGTCTAATTCATTTGCATGAGCATTCTAATTCAGTTGCATGAGCATGCTTTGAATTTAATCTGTTGTTGCAGATGGTATTGATTTCATGTTAAATCTTGATAAACCTTGATATTGCCTGATTCATAGTGTTGCCATCATCAAAAAGGGGGAGATTATTGTGTCCCTATGATTTTGATGATGTCTCACACTATAAGTCATTTCTTTATCTCAAGATAATCTCATGTTTCATCATGTAAGTGAATGGATTAAACAGTAAGGGAATGTTCTGTTCAATTGAACAATTTGACCAAATGAATTTTAGTGTTGCCTGAGTTTTAATGTCTTGATGGTTTCAACACTATGAACTTTTGTGAACAAAAATGTTTCTCTGTGTTAATGTAAATCCTCGAGCCACTTCAGGAAATTTTGGGAGTTGTTTTCGTGTCACTTGAGCCACACTTCGTGTTGTTTCCCCTCTCTAACACGAAATGATTTCGTGTCGTCTGAGCGTACAACACTCCGTGTTGATTTCCATGCTTGACAGGAAAACTCGTATGAGGTAATACTTCGTGTTGTTTTATCCTTGTGTTCTCTGTCTTCGTGTCATTTTCTATGTCGCTTTGTGACCTCATCTCGTGTCATTTTTTTTCTCTGCTTGTTTAACTTCGTGTCACCTACTGTTGCTCCTCGAGTCGTTTTGTATTAGTGTCACTGCTTCATCACGTGTCGCGATAGCCGTGTCACTCTTCTGACTTCGTGCTGTTTTCTGTACCACCCCGTGTTACCCTTATGTCTTCGAGTCCTCTGTATTCGTGTCATTTATAGTTATTTGTCTTCGTGTCGTGGTCAACCCGTGTCGCCTCATCTTCGAGTCGTTCACTCGAGCTATTTTGTGCTCGAGTTGTTTTTCTTATATTTTCAAGTGTTGTTTCACTTCGTGTCATCTTTTGTTGCCGTTTGTTAGTTCGTGTTGTCTTTCTGACCCAGTGTACTTTTTGCCTTGTGACCACACCTAGTGTTGGTTTCTGTTCTTCGTCTTCGAGTTGGTTTCAGTCTGTGTTGTCCTCGTCTTCATATCGTTAGTTGTTTCTTCGCGTACTGAACACTGCAGCACCTCGTGCTGTTGAATGTACCACCTCGTGTCACCCTTATGTCTTCGTGTTGCCTTTCCTAGACCTCGTGTCCTTCGTGTTTTATAACCTCACTTCGTGTCGTTCTCCTCGTTGTGTCTGTTCTGTTACAGTGTACCTCGTGTCGTTCTTTTCCTATCTCGTGTACTGGTCACGTCGTGTTGTTATCATATACCTCATGCAGTTTTAGTTTTAGTGGCCATACTGCGTGTTAATGGTTTTTATCTTCTTACAGGTACGAGGAAGATTATTCCCAAATAATAAAAAGGGGATGCACGTGATCCAAGACAAGAGTAACCAATCCAATGAGGTCACGTGGCAGGAAGGTTCTGGATCGAGCGTGGGAGGCACACGCGTTTTGTGCCCTATCCACCTGCTGCCGCTATAAATAGAAACCTTCGTCCACCGATGAAGGTGATCAGAGCCAAGAAAGAAAAGGCAGTATTGCAGAGAGCTCGATCCACCAGTAAAGAGAAAGAAAAAGAGAGATAGCAGTGGAGAGAAAGAAAAAGAGAGATAGCAGTGAAGAGAGAAAGAGAGTTTGCAGTATCGGGTTTCTGAAATTGCTTCCCAGGAAGCTACATTTGTATTAACTCTTAGTATCGAATGTTTTCTCGATCAGTCTTTAGTTTCTTTTCTGATTTTCTTTATGTGTTCTTCGTCTATTTCTGATCTGTTCCCCTCCGGTGTGTGGAGGAAGGGAGTCTAACTCCGGTTTCCCTCTGGGTTGCAGAGGAAGAGAGATCGCTGATCTCTGGTGTTGCTAGTGACGGGTTGTCATTAGCAGGTTCCCTCCGGTGTGTGGAGGAAGGGAGAGGTTTCTCCGGTCGTGTTCTAGCTGGGAGCTAGAACCGGTTTCAAGTTCCGTGGGTAGCAGAACTTGGTTGAGGGATTTGTCTCCCTTGGGTTTTTCAAGCTGTTTGGCAGCAAGTTGTTCGCAGACTGAGTCTGCTGTGCTCTAGCAGTGGCTAGTGGAATCCTCACTCTAGTTGGAGTGAGGGGTGGATGTAGATTGTGGACTGCAGTCGAACCACCTAAAAACCGGTTATCTTCTCTGTGGTTTGCGATCTTTATCAGCGCTCTCTATCTGCTTGTCCCTCCGACTAGTTGTGTGTTCAGCTCTTAATCATCATTTTCTTATTCGATCTTGATTGGTACCTGCATTTGCATTTCTTTGTGTGCTAGTTTAGAAGGAGCATAAGCGGTAGATTTATTTTCTCACCTAAGCTTTGCAAATTGGGAGTGATCTATTCATCCCCCCCCTTCTATATCACTCTCGCTGCGCTAACAAGGCTTGGCTAGAAAAGCCTCCACCTCGGCCACCACATTATTCAGCCGGTCGAACGACCGTATTTCCATACCAATCATCTTTTCCAGGACCTCCCTCCTGAGATTTTGTTTGCAAATTTGCACAGCGTCCTCCTGATGCGGGGGCCGGTTGCACCTCATTCCGAGGTTCCTCCACCTCTTGATGTAATCAAGGGCTGTCTCATCTGCCCTTTGTTTTGTTGAGTAGAGTTCAGCCACCGTGACCTCCCTCTCTGTGACATGGAATCTTTCTCTGAATTTTCTCTGCATATCCGACCAATCACTGATTGACCTGGCCGAGAGGCTAGAGTACCATTCAAATGCGAGCCCCGTCAGCGAGGACCCGAAGAACTTCAGCATATATGCCTCGTCGGTGGCCAGATCACCCATAACGGTCATATAATATGCAATATGCTCTTTAGGGGACCCCTTCCCGTTGAATTTGTCAAATTTGGGCGGCTTGTTGACCCCTGGGGGAAGTCGTTTAGCCGCATGGTGTTGCGGGTAGGGCACCCAATAGGTATCGAATGCGACGTAGTCCCCTTCACTTTTCTCTGTGAGCTTCAGCTCGATCATCCTTTCCACCATCATCCGGTTCACGACCGTGGGGTCGACTGGCTCCTGATAGAAGTGCGCTGGCTGAAGGTATGGGGTGACCAGGGTGGTCGCCTGTGGAGGACGCAGCAGCGGGGGTGTCGGATGCACCTGGGGGAGCACCGGAGGTAGCAGCGGCTGATGCTGTGGCGGCCGCTGTTGTGCTGTCGCCATGCTTGGCTCTGACGGCTGGGACAGTGTATAGAGCGATGGAGGGTCGTCATGACGAACCGCTCCCCGGGATGATTCACCCTGGACTTTGGGTGGTTTAGAAGCCGATGAATGCTCAGTCTTTTCCATAAGCTGTTTCTTCAGAGAGTCTATCTCCCGTTGATATTTTTGTAGCAGCATCAGAACTGATGGATCTATAGTGGTGGGGATACCCTCTGTCGTTTCCCCGGACGTACCCTCAGGCAAGATGTCGAGGAGGACGTCGTCTTCTTCTTCCGTCGTCACCACATTAGCGGTCAAGACGGGGGCCTTATCATCCCAGCGGGGATAGACCTGGGGTTGTTTCCCTCTCATGATCATCAGAAGCTCTCTTGCTGCTTCTGTTCTACGGGTAGTTGGCCCGGGCCGTACGGCCAATTGAGCTAGTTCTTGGGGGTCTTCAGAAAGCTCCCCATATCGGCTGGATATACCAGCCATGTTGCAAGTAAAGACCTGCATCCTTCTCCTCTGTCGATGGACCCTCCGTCTGGCTTGTTGCGGAAAGGTCAGCCTCTCGAACACAGAAACTCTTCTTTCTTCTTCCCGCTCGGGGAAGGCTTCATCGGCTTCGATCTCGAAACCATCGTTGTATCCATTGTCGTCGACTAACGACACCATCATTCTATCTTCCATATCCTCTTCATCCGCCGCTGATGGGCGGTAATCTTCCCCAGTGGCGACTGTCTGCATTAGTCGCTGCTGACCCAGCGAGGGGTTGCCCAGCCCTCGAAAGTAGTTCCTGATCAGACAGGTTACCTCCTCCTGACCCCGCTCTTGATAGAGTACGGGAGATAGTTGTCGACCTCCAGCATGAGGGATATAGGCCAGCCGAGCTCTGTCGGCCGGATGTTGGAATCTTCGTCCCGTGACTGGGACGTTGGCTTGGCAGGCAGCAGCCCGGAAACTTCTTCGACGCGGAGAATCTGCAACCACCTATTCTCCTTTCCTCGGGGGCGAGCCTCTTTCTCTTCTCACCTCCGCCTCGTCGTTCATAGGACGGCGGCAGATGGGTGTTAGATGGTGGGCAGGTCGGGTCCGCTTGGGAACCCACACCAGTTTGAACTTCTTCGGCCTGAGTGCCGAGCTTCCTTGGCCATAGGGGCCGGTTTCTTCTCTTTCTGCCCTCCTTCCAGTGAGAGCTTGATAGGTATTATGGACAGGAATGTTGGGGATGACTCGGTCTGGGGTCACCTGGGCCGTGCGTCCGTCGAGGAAGACGCGCATGCCTCCAACTAGCATAGATTTCCCGGACTGAGATAGGGTTCCGGTGATTACAGCAGCATTCTTGCGGGCTTGGCGACGCTGGCGTCCTCCAGGGTGTTTGTTGATGACATTGGGGTGGGTCCCACGTATGACGTGGTGCACCAAATAGCTAGCGGCTGGGGCCGGACTTTCAGGCAAGTCTTCGCAGCAGGGAACCTTCAGAGGCTCCATTTTCTCTGCGACTTCCTTGGCAGGCGCCGGGGCTTCGACCTCCAGGATGTCGACGAAGGCTAACCCCAAAAAGTTGGGGAAGCCCACAGCGGCAGGGAAGCTGCCGAATTCCATGGGTACCGCCAGGTACCCTTGCGCGTGTTTAGCAACGATCGAATGATCGAAGTCGACGCCAGTTATCCCGTTGATCGTCATTGATCTGCCTACAAAGACAAATAGGGAAATAATCAGTAGCCTTTGAGAGGGCTTCGAAGCCCGAATATCTCGGCAAAGAGATGAAAGGTGACACTGGTCCCACCGGGTGTGCCAGACGGGATAAGGAAAACCCCGGGATCAGAAGAGAGTGAGGAGGAAGAAAAAAGGGAAGCGGAATCGAAGGAAAAAAAAAGAGAATTAGAAAGAAAGAGGAGAGGTCCAGGGAGAAGGGGTCGAGGGTTCTTCAATTTGAGGAAACCTCCGTTCGAGCCTCTCGGCGGCCACCACCACGCTCCACTCCAGCCTCCCGGAATCGGAGAAGGAGACCGTCCATTTCTTATCGATTTAGGTGGGTCTCCGCGTTTCATCCGGTGCATCCCTCTGTTCTTCTTTTGGTTTTCTTCCTCTGGCACAATGTAAGTGAAGGAGGGGAGGGGCGATGATATGAGCCTGACCTCCCCTCCTCTCACCATTTTCCTTTACCCTTTTTACTTTGTCTGTAATCCTTTCTTCATTGGTAAACGACGGCCGATCGACAACGACGGCGCCGGAATCTATTTGCTCTGTATATATATACCTGTGCTGTTCACGGGATGAATGAAAAGCCTTTGTGGTTGTTGTTGTATCTCTCCCTCTCTCTCTCTCACCCTCCTTCGAGCGTGCATTTAATGGTTTCCCCAATATATATATACTCTCGTGTAGCCGGTTTCTCCGACATTGGGTATGCCTTCGGGCTATATGAATTACTCAGTCCCCCTCCCCGGGGTTTTCTCTTGCTTTCGAGTCTGATGCAACGGCCGGGCTTGGCACTGAATATTCCACGGGCTCTGCGAGCTGAGATGCACTTGTGTGCACATCTTTGTCTGTCTCCGCCCAGGGATGAAGACCCTTCACCGTCTCCTGTGTGCCCTGCTTCATAGGCCAGAGGGGCGGGGAAGAGCTCTTAGATTGTCCCCAGTTGTTCAACGGCTAGCCTCATGTCTGCTTGCTTCCGAATATCATATATATATATGCACACATATTCCGTACCCCGGGCTACGTGTTAATCACATATGGTGCTCATGTTAGCCTACTCCGCCCATGGGGCTTCATAGTTTTACCGTGTTTATAAGCAACTCCTTTGCCCGTCTGCCGCCGTCAAGCGATGTCTCACACTGCTTCCTTTCGTATAGCTTACACCTTAACGGGAGTATGCTTTGTAGCATCACCCCGGCATCCGGGAAGGGGGATATTCCCCAAGTCTTCTGCCTCAGTCACCTGGCCGACAGTGGGCTCGTTCATTGATGACGAATGTCCCTGCAGACCATCGGGTGCACAGCAACGGGGCTAAGCCCTGCAGTCAAAATCCACGGTCCTTAATGGACTTTGTGGTATCCGTGGGTTGTGTTCCCCTCGTAGGCTAGCCCTCGGGGATTCCTTCCTTATATCGGTCATCCCGACTTGGAGAGTTGTGGTGACTCGGGTCGCGTGCCCCTCGTAGGCTAGCCCTCGGGGTCTTCGCTCCCATAATGAGTTGCCTCATTCTGGGAAAGGTAGCTTGGTTAGGGCGGAGTGCCACTAAACCAAGGGAAAGGTAGCTCGGTTAGGGCGGAGTGCCACTAAACCAAGGAAAATGTAGCTCGGTTAGGGCGGAGTGCCACTAAACCAAGGGAAAGGTAGCTCGGTTAGGGCGGAGTGCCATTAAACCAAGGAAAAGGTAGCTCGGTTAGGGCGGACTGTCACTAAACCAAGAAAAACTTCGAGAATTTATTTAAGCTATTATTTCACAGGGTCGACCCCGGGGCATCCAGGAGCCGAGTCACGGGCCCGCGCGAGGTTTGTACTCGAGCGCCGCGATCATTCCGAGTTATACTCGTTCGAGCCGAAATTTCGGCAGCATCTCCCCATCCCGGAGGATTTATCGGGGAGAAGCGGGGAGTACTCAGGTAGGGCGCGCTTCTCCCCGGCGCGCTCTCCCCGGCGCACCTTTCCCCGGCGCGCCCCAATTAGGGCCGCGCCGTTTTAAACCCCTTCTATTTACCTACGATTTCGACGCCGTTTTAAGTCCTATACCTACGCTTTCAGGCACCGTTTCTAACCGATGTACTCTTTAATCCCTGGCTCGCCCCGAGCGACCCCCGCCTTCCCGAGGGCGAAGTTAATCAACCGTAAGTAGGAATAAATTGAATAAAGAGAGGGCCTTTCGAGTCGAAACCTTCTTGCTATCATGTTTTCACCATTATGTCTGTCTTCACTCTACCCTTATCATCATGCTTGTGCCATCCTTTCCCTCGTTGGCAGGGCTTAATAAATATGTGACTGAATCATATTCATCTTCATAATTCTGTCATCTTACTTATCATCATCATCATGCATGCATGTTCGCATGGACCCTCGGGTATATCAAATAGCGTTGACAGAAGGTCGGGTTACGCTCGATCGGAAGTCTTCGCTATGCGCGAGAGTGGTCTTCGGGCCTACGTCCTCCGCCACGTACCAAGGGCCCATAATTCTATGAACTATGCATCCCCTGTGTGATAAATAAATGCATCCTGCATGCCTCCGTCATGGTCACCATGTAGCTCTTTTCATTCTGGCTTTGACAGCCCGCTATCTCGGCAACTAATCAAAGGTGTTCCCTCCTCGTGGGGGATGTAATTAACGCCATAGCCTTTATGGTATGGCGGACTGCTGGTCCCGACCGAACCTCCCATTCGCCCGACACGGGTCAGAATGAGCGCATCATAAAATCGTCACTCATGTGACTGGAACGCCTGCGTCGTCAATCAGTTAGTTAATTACAGGTTAGTTAATTGGTCGATCGATACGTGAAATAAGACACGTATATATGTGTATATATACATATATACACGAAATAAAAACAACAAGATGGTCAGATAAAAATCCCGTCGCAAACAGTCTGGCACGCATGGTGGGACCAGTGTCACCTTTCATCTCTTTGCCGAGATATTCGGGCTTCGAAGCCCTCTCAAAGGCTACTGATTATTTCCCTGTTTGTCTTTGTAGGCAGATCAATGACGATCAACGGGATAATTGGCGTCGACTTCGATCGTTGCTAAACACGCGCAAGGGTACCTTTCGGTACCCATGGAATTCGGCAGCTTCCCTGCCACTGTGGGCTTCCCCAACTTTTTGGGGTTAGCCTTCGTCGACATCCTGGAGGTTGAAGCCCCGGCGCCTGCCAAGGAAGTCGCAGAGAAAATGGAGCCTCTGAAGGTTCCCTACTACGAAGACTTGCCTGAAAGTCCGGCCCCGGTCGCTAGCTGTTTGGTGCACCACGTCATACGTGGGACCCACCCCAATGTCATCAACGAACACCTTGGAGGATGCCAGTGTCGCCAGGCCCGCAAGAATGCTACTGTAATCACCGGAACCCTATCTTAGTCTGGGAAATCTATGCTAGTTGGAGGCATGCACGTCTTCCTCGACGGACGCACGGCCCGGGTGACCCCATACCGAGTCATCCCCAACATTCCTGTCCACAATACCTATCAAGCTCTCGCTGGAAGGAGGGCAGAAAGAGAAGAAACCAGCCCCTATGGCCAAGGAAGCTCGGCACTCAGGCTGAAGAAGTTCAAACAGGTGTGGGTTCCCAAGCGGACCCGACCTGCCCACCATCTAACACCCATCCGCCGCCGTCCTATGAACGACGAGGCGGAGGTGAGAAGAGAAAGGGGCTTGCCCCCGAGGAAAGGAGAAGAGGTGGTTGCGGATCCTCCGCGCCGCAGAAGTTTTCGGGCTGCTGCCCGCCAAGCCAACGTCCCAGTCACGGGATGAAGATTCCAACATCCGGCCGACAGAGCTCGGCTGGCCTATATCCCTCCTGCTGGAGGTCGACAACTATCCCCCGTACTCTATCAAGAGCGGGGTCAGGAGGAGGTAACCTGTCTGATCAGGAACTACTTTCGAGGGCTGGGCAACCCCTCGCTGGGTCAGCAGCGACTAATGCAGACAGTCGCCACTGGGGAAGATTACCGCCCATCAGCGGCGGATGAAGAGGATATGGAAGATAGAATGATGGTGTCGTTAGTCGATGACAATGGATACAACGACGGTTTCGAGATCGAAGCCGATGAAGCCTTCCCCGAGCGGGAAGAAGAAAGAAGAGTTTCTGTGTTCGAGAGGCTGACCTTTCCGCAACAAGCCAGACGGAGGGTCCATCGATAGAGGAGAAGGATGCAGGTCTTTAGTTGCAACATGGTTGGTATATCCAGCCGATATGGGGAGCTTCCTGAAGACCCCCAAGAACTGGCTCAATTGGCCGTACGGCCCGGGCCAACTACCCGCAGAACAGAAGTAGCTAGAGAGCTTCTGATGATCATGAGAGGGAAACAACCCCAGGTCTATCCCCGCTGGGATGATAAGGCCCCCGTCTTGACCGCTAATGTGGTGACGACGGAAGAAGAAGACGACGTCCTCCTCGACATCCTGCCTGAGGGTACGTCCGGGGAAACGATAGAGGGTATCCCCACCACTATAGATCCATTAGTTCTGATGCTGCTACAAAAATATCAACGGGAGATAGACTCTTTGAAGAAACAGCTGATGGAAAAGACTGAGCATTCATCGGCTTCTAAACCACCCGAAGTCTAGGGTGAATCATCCCGGGGAGCGGTTCGTCATGACAACCATCCATCGCTCTATACAATGTCCCAGCCGTCAGAGCCAAGCATGGCGACAGCACAACAGCGGCCACCACAACATCAGTCACTGCTACCTCCGGTGCTCCCCCAGGTGCATCCGACACCCCCGCTGCTGCGTCCTCCACAGGCGACCACCCTGGTCACCCAATACCTTCAGCCAGCGCACTTCTATCCGGAGCCAGTCGACCCCACGGTCGTGAACCGGATGATGGTGGAAAGGATGATCGAGCTGAAGCTCGCAGAGAAAAGTGAAGGCGACTACGTCGCATTCGATGCCTATCGGGTGCCCTACCCGCAACACCATGCGGCTAAACGACTTCCCCCAAGGGTCAACAAGCCACCCAAATTTGACAAATTCAACGGGAAGGGATCCCCTAATGAGCATATTGCATATTATATGACCGTTATGGGTGATCTGGCCACCGATGAGGCATGTCTGCTGAAGTTCTTCGGGTCCTCCCTGGCGGGGCTCGCATTTGAATGGTACTCTAGCCTCTCGGCCGGGTCAATCAGTGATTGGTCGGATATACAGAGAAAATTCAGAGAAAGATTCCATGTCACAGAGAGGGAGGTCACGGTGGCTGAACTCTACTCAACAAAACAAAGGGCAGATGAGACAGCCCTTGATTACATCAAGAGGTGGAGGAACCTCGGAATGAGGTGCAAGCGACCCCCGCATCAGGAGGACGCTGTGCAAATTTGCAAACAAAATCTCAGGAGGGAGGTCCTGGAAAAGATGATTGGTATGGAAATACGGTCGTTCGACCAGCTGAATAATGTGGTGGCCGAGGTGGAGGCTTTTCTAGCCAAGCCTGTCCCGGCGTCAACTGTCAGCACATCCCAGAAAGGCAAGGCTGCGGAACGGCGCCCCACACCTAAAGAAGCGAATGCGCTTGATATCAAGGTGTTCGAACAACAGAAGGAGAAAGGCAAGAAAGCGGCTCCCCCGCAACCTACAAAAGCTCTAGATGATAAAGAAGGTCCTTCGCTGAGGGACAAAATGAAGAAAGCTTATTCCTTTCCAAAAGACAAGACCCGAGTCCTGTTCGACTGGGTAACAGAATACAGCATGGTCACTCTGCCCTAGCCAAGGAGGCCGGAGGACCTGAAAAGAAAAGACAGTCCAAGATTCTGCCCCTACCACCAGATGTTGGGACATCCAATCGAAGACTGTTATATTTTCAAAGACGTCATCGAAGGAATGGTAAAGAAGAATGAAATAGAGCTGGGAGAGTACAAAGTAGACCCCCCTCAGCCACATGAAGCCCCTCTCAGGAGAGCAGCGGTCAACATGATTTCCCTCTACCAGGCATTACCTGAGGAGATCTCTGAAGCAAGCACACGGAGCACCTACGAAATCCATTTTTTGGAGCCCGTGAAAGAACAACAGGGGTGGCAGCAGATCCCTGTGAAGCACAAGAAGAAGAGGGCACCCCGCCCAAAAGAGGGGGCACATATCCGTGGCATTACACCCCGGCCTGCTCCGCCAGTGGTAGCACCCGTGTGGGTCACTCCACCTACGACTGTCAGAATACATACACCTAACAGGAGGAGACAAACTCCGCTGCCAGTAATCAAGGAAACCAATCCTGGAGTCCTTCGACTGCAGCACCTGATTGAAGGGCTAGATGAATATGTGCAGCCCGAATTGAAACCTTTGCTGGTACGGGACCACGTCCCATGGCAAGAACTAGAACAACTTTCACTCAAACAGGTGGAAGAAGCCCAAGCAGCACCCCCTGAAGAGGGCAGCCTGTTCTGGGGGCAGGCACCCGCAGAAACCAAAAAGAAGAGAAAGCAAAAGAAGAAGAAAAGAAAGGCCGCTGGGGCCAATAAAACACAGGTTGTCTCCTGCAATACCCTATCAGCACTCTTTACCCTATCCGGAGGAGAGGAAGAAGAAGAAATTTACTTCACACCCCATGCTGGGGGAGGCAAAGCTGAGGCCGCAACTGCTGCGCATGCCACTCGGTCGGGCCGAAAATGGGGGCGCCAGCCACCACCCAATCACAACATCATGTTCAGAGGGGAGCAACCCTACAAGACACCTCCGCCAGAGGTTAAGGGAGTCCAAATCCCTCCTCTGTCGGGTCTATACAACAAAAGTGGGGGCAAGACAGTCCCTTCATTCCTTGAATTTATGAAGATGTCAAAAGGGAAGCAGCCCTGCCAAGATGCTAACCCTACATCCGGGGCCATTCACCCGCAGCCAGCGCAATCTGCTGAGGATGCGAACGCAGATGGAGCTTGCCCTACGGCAACTAATAAAGAAGACCCGACAGCCGGTGCCAGTCAAGAGGGTGCCGGGTCCGAGGAAGAGGAAGCAGGTCCGTCTGGACCCACAAATCAAAACCTCCCCAAGCCCAGATGGGCTGAAGAGAAGAAGCTCTCCAATGTCCGGGCTGGGAGCCGAATAATGAAGTTGCTCAAAAAGCTCCCCGCTCGATTTACGATCTGGGAAATTCTCTCTTTGAGTGAAGAAACTCGACAGGCGATCATCACTGCTCTGCAGACGCCCGCTCATTTTGAAGCCTGCATAGCTGAGGCTATACCAGAAGCCAGTATGACCTTCTCTCCAGAAGACATGCTACTGCTTACTGCCAGCCACAACAGGCCGCTATATATGAAAGGGCACCTGAATGGGAGAGAACTGAACCGGATCTTGGTCAATCCTGGTGCAGCAGTCAACATCCTGCCATACAGAATATACGAGAGGTACCACTTTAATGTGCATCTCGAGAAAGTCGGGGATATGCGTATCGCTGGCTTCAACCAAAAATGTGAAGTATCTATGGGAGTGGCAGAGTTCACACTGACCTTGGCATATTTCACTACAACGGTGTAGTTCCATGTCATTGACTCTCGCACCTCCTACAAAGCACTGCTCGGCCGCCCATGGCAGCATGAAAATATGGTGGTGCCCTCCACGCTCCACCAATGCATCAAATACAGCCTCCAGGGGAAGGAGGAGAGGATATTTGCTGATATCCACCCATTCGAGGTGTTTGAATGTCATTTGGCGGATGCCAACCTATATACGGGGTCTCCCCAAAAGGTTTCTGAAGCCGAGACCCCCGTAGGGGCCTCGAAGGATAAATCGGGTGACGGTTGGTATCCACCACCGCCTCGCGGATATGTCAAGCCGAAGGTGGTCTCCCACATCACAGCTTCTGGAGATGTCGGCAGGGTAACACCCCCAGAATTATGCCCCAAAGCTAAGGAAGTGCAGGTCAATCGACAGCACAACCGCATCGGAGTCCCGGCCGGCCTCACCAAGCCAGTCCCCGGCCTCAATGATCCCACTGTCGAACCTTTCAAAGCTTGGGAGGTGACACAGGAAGATGGGCCCCATGCTTGTTCTATACAGCTGAGGAGCATCCCACTCAGGAAGATACAGATTACAGCCTCCCTGAAGATCTAGGCAACCCGCGGGTTCCTGTCCAAGGTCTGGCATTTACAACTGATCGGATGGCTAAGATGTTTCAGAAGCAACACATCCCTCCCGATCAGTCTCAAAGGCGCAAAGAAGCTTTCCAGAAGATGTGGCATCCTGCAAATCTGGATAAGGAAATGAGACGTGTCTCTCAACATCCAGGGTTGGGCTTCACCCTGGAAGAATATTATTACAGTGGGCGGTACGAGGTGGATACTATCTCCGCCTTCTCTCCTACTGAAGATAGCCCTCTGGGAGCAACCTTTGATGAGTATCCGACGGAAGCCGAATATCTTGAACTGGCTCAGTCCGGAAATCAAGAAGTGGAAACCTCGGCCCCTTGCCGATGCTGGGAGCAGGTTCACCCTGAAGAAGCGGCCCTTCAAGCCGAATTTGATACGGCTAGCAGCAGCGAAGCCGAAGACAGTCAAGAAGCAGGAGTTTCCCCCTCCCCAGGGGTCCTACTAATGACAACTTCAACATCCTTTCTGCCAATCAGGGAGGCCTTGGTCAACTCCAATCAAGGGGAGCCAGCTACCAGGCAAGAAAAAGCCACTTCTGCGGAAGATACAACTGTTCCAGAAGGTGAAACTTCCTCAACTTCTGCTGCAAAATCAGCATGCTGTCCGAGCCTGGCAGTGAACAGTTACCAGCCCGTCATGGCTGCAATCTCATCTGCAAACACCAAGGCTGCTCTCTCATCCTTGGAAGCTGCGACGGCAATGGATCTGCTAATAGAACAATCCACTCAGCCGCTGGCACAAGAGATCAAGAAACCTCAGGAAGCTCTGGTGGTGTCTGACGAGGAAGTCGAAGTACTCGACCCTCAAGATGGTATTCCAGACTTCGTTGACCTCCAACCGGCACCTTCGGAGATAGAAGACGGAAGCCAAGCCACAGTCGATGAACTGATAGAAGTCAACCTGGGAAATGAGAAGGACCCTAGGCCTACCTTCCTCAATGCCCAACTATCCCCAGAAGAACGGGAGCTGTACATTCAACTACTGCTAGAATACCGGGATTGCTTCGCCTGGACTTACAAAGAGATGCCAGGTCTAAGCCCCGCTATCTCACAACATGAGCTGGCAATCAACCCTGAAACTGAGCCGGTGAAGCAACCACCGCGGCGCATGAGGCCAGAGCCCATCACCCAAATTTATGCTGAAGTCGACAAGCTCATTGACGTGGGATTTGTTGAAGAAAATCAGTACACCACGTGGCTGGCAAATATCGTCCCCGTGAAAAAGAAGAATGGACAGATCCGGATATGTGTCGACTTCCGGGATCTAAATAAAGCCTGCCCCAAAGATGACTTCCCGGTGCCGATAACCGAGGTCATGATTGATGCTACAACCGGCCATGAGGCCCTATCATTCATGGACGGGTCTTCCGGCTACAATCAGATTTGGATTGTGGAGCATGAACGAGTCCATACTGCTTTTCGAACTCCTAAGGGCATTTATCATTATAAGAGAATGCCGTTCGGATTAAAGAATGCTGGCGCAACCTATCAGCGCGCAATGACCAAAATATTTGATGAATTGCTCTACCACAAGGTCGAGTGCTACATAGATGACCCGGTGGTCAAAACCAGAAGAAAAGAAGATCATCTGCAAGACCTCCGGATTATTTTTCAGAGGCTGAGGCAGCATGAGCTAAAAATGAACCCTATGAAATGTGCGTTCAGAGTGTCGAGCGGAAAATTCTTGGGCTTCATCGTCCGATATCGGGGAATCGAGATAGACCCCGCAAAGATCAAGGCGATTCAGGGGTTACCTCTGCCAAGGAACATCTCCGAGCTGAGATCACTACAGGGCCGTTTGGCTTATATCCGACGTTTCATTTCCAATTTGTCAGGGCGATGCCCGCCTTTTCACAAGTTGATGATGAAAGATGTCCCCTTTTATTAGGATGAAGATTGCCAGGCAGCCTTCGACAAGTTAAAAGACTACCTGAAAACTCCTCCAGTGTTGGGCGCACCTGTGAAAGGGCGACCGTTGATACTGTATATAGCAGCTACACATAATTCTCTGGGGGCAATGCTGGCCCAGAATAATGAAGAAGGGAAAGAACTGAAGAGAAATATACTTATATTGAGAAGATCTGTCTGGCGCTGGTCTTCGTAGTTAAAAAGCTCCGACACTATATGTTGTCGCATGAAATCAACTTGGTATCCAAGGAGGATGCCCTGAAGTACATTATGTCTCAACCGACACTCAAAGGCCGCCTGGGCAAATGGGCGGTAATCCTTATGGAGTTTGATATCTCCTACGTGCCGCGCAAGGCCGTCAAGGGCCAAGCTATTGCAGACTTCTTCGCTGAGCACCCAGTGCCCGGGGATTACCCATTGGAGCCGGAGCTTCCTGAAGATGAAACTTTGGAAGCCGTGCAAGTACAGCCCTCCTTATGGCAACTATACTTTGATGGCGCTTCCAGAATTGACACCTCTGCCACCGGGTCAGCCAGGGTCAGAGCAGGAGCGGGCATAGTCCTGAAATCCCCAGAAGGAGAAGTGGTGCATACATCCTATTCCATAAACAAGCAATGCACAAACAGTGAAGCGGAATATGAAGCCCTGATAATCGGGTTGCAAATTGATCTGTCCATGGGAATTCAGATGCTAGAAGCATTCGGAGACTCCATGCTAGTTATAAAATAGCTGGAAGGAGAGTTCGATGTGCGAAAGCAAGAGCTCCTCCCCTATCACTAGTTGGCAACTCGCCTGATGTCAAGATTTTACTTCATCAACATCAAGCACATCAATCGAGGCCAGAATGCTCAGGCAGACGCCCTTGCTAAGCTAGCCAGTTCATTGGCAGTCCCGCCAGACACAAGCTTGAATATAACAGTGATCAACCGCCGACTGGTCTCCAGCGTGACAGAGGTCCTGACCGACGAACAGGAGATGGAAGTAGCAGTCATCGAAGGGGTTCAGCAGCCCGATTGGCGAGAGCATCTCCTACGCTGGTTTCAACACCAACAACTTCCAAAAGAAAAGGAACAGAGAATGAAGCTCCCGAGGATCAAGGATTCTTACGAGATGAGAAGCGGGACCTTGTTCCGAATTATGGCAGATGCCCGAAGGAAAGTCCTACTCCGTTGCTTGTCTTCAGCAGAAGCAGGACAGGTGATGCAGGAGGTCCATGCAGGATCAGCTGGAGCACACCAGGCTGGCCCGAAGATGAAAATTGAGATAAAGAAATTAGGTTATTATTGGCTCACTATATTTGACGATTGCTGCAGGTTTGCCAAGGCTTGTCAGAAGTGTCAAGAACATGCTAATGTGGCAAGGAGACCTCCAGTGCCACTGCATCCCACCCTACCAAGCTGGCCGTTTGCTCAGTGGGGCACGGACGTGGTAGGGCCGCTGCCAGCATCTTTATCAGGGTGCAGATACATCTTAGCAGCTACAGACTACTTCTCCAGATGGGCGGAAGCAGTAGCACTAAGAGATGTGACGGGAGAACTAGTTGCAAGATTCTTCCGGCAGAATGTAATATTTCGGTTCGGGATCCCCAACCGAATCATCTCTGATAATGGCAATCACTTTAGGAACCAGAAGGTTTATCGGTTGGCCGACAAATATAAAATTGACTGGAGGACATCGTCCCCCTACAACCCTCAAGCCAATGGACTCGCAGAAGCCTTTAACAAGACACTGTGCACGCTGCTGGCAAAGACTGTTAAGTCTAATAAAAAAGATTAGGAAGAAAGGATGTACGAAGCACTTTGGGCCTATCGTACTGTCTACAAGACCCCAACCGGCTGTTCACCTTTCTCCCTTGTCTACGGGTCAGAAGCTGTGGTGCCAATTGAACTTGAAGTTCCTTCATTGCGAGTTGCCATCCAGCACGGACTAGTCAATGATGAGCAGACCAATGCAGAAAGAAGACTGGAAGAGCTCGTTGAGCTCAAAGGAAAACGCCTCCGGGCGCAGTAAAACATCCAGCTCTACCAAGCTCGCATGGCCCGTGGTTTTGACAAGCTGGTCAAGGGTCGAGAATTCAAGAAAGGAGACCTGATGATGGTCAAAAGAAGAGAAGTAATGGCCTCTAACCCCAAAGGGAAGCTGGTCGAAAACTGGGTCGGGCCTTATATCGTCCGCCGAGTATATGAAAGAGGCGCCTACGTCCTGGTAGACCACAAAGGGGTTATCCAGTTCTCTCCCCTCAACGGAAAGCATATTAAGCTGTATCATGCAGCGCAGCCAGCATTCCCCGAGTGATCGGTCGGAATACATTTTCCTTGGTTTAGTGGCATTCCGCCCTAACCGAGCTACATTTTCCTTGGTCTAGTGGCACTCCGCCCTAACCGAGCTACCTTTTCCTTGGTTTAGTGGCACTCCGCCCTAACCGAGCTACCTTTCCCTTGGTTTAGTGGCATTCTGCCCTAACCGAGCTACATTTTCCTTGGTTTAGTGGCACTCCACCCTAACCGAGCTACCTTTTCCTTGGTTTAATGGCACTCCGCCCTAACCGAGCTACCTTTCCCTTGGTTTAGTGGCACTCCGCCCTAACCGAGCTACCTTCTCCTTGGTTTAGTGGCACTCCGCCCTAACCGAGCTACCTTCTCCTTGGTTTAGTGGCACTCCGCCCTAACCGAGCTACATTTTCCTTGGTTTAATGGCATTCCGCCCTAACCATGCTACCCTTCCCTTGGTCCAGTGGCACTCCGCCCTGACCAAGCTACCTTCCCTTGGTCCAGTGGCATTCCGCCCTGATCGAGCTACCTTTCCTTGGTTAATGGCATTCCACCCTAACCAAGCTACCTCCCCTTGGTTAGTGGAATTCCGCCCTAATCAAGCTACCTCCCCTTTGGTTAATGGCATTCCGCCCTAACCGAGCTACCCTTCCCTTGGTTTAGTGGCACTCCGCCCTAACCGAGCTACCTTCTCCTTGGTTTAGTGGCACTCCACCCTAATCGAGCTATATTTTCCTTGGTTTAGTGGCACTCCGCCCTAACCGAGCTACATTTTCCTTGGTTTAATGGCACTCTGCCCTGACCAAGCTACCTTCCCTTGGTCCAGTGGCATTCCTCCCTGATCGAGCTACCTTTCCTTGGTTAATGGCATTTCGCCCTAACCAAGCTACCTCCCCTTGGTTAGTGGCATTCCGCCCTAATTAAGCTACCTCCCCTTTGGTTAATGGCATTCCGCCCTAACCAAGCTACCCTTCCCTTGGTTTAGTGGCACTCCGCCCTAACCGAGCTACCTTCTCCTTGGTTTAGTGGCACTCCGCCCTAACCGAGCTATATTTTCCTTGGTTTAGTGGCACTCCGCCCTAACCGAGCTACATTTTCCTTGGTTTAATGGCACTCCGCCCTGACCAAGCTACCTTCCCTTGGTCCAGTGGCATTCCGCCCTGATCGAGCTACCTTTCCTTGGTTAATGGCATTCCGCCCTAACCAAGCTATCTCCTCTTTGGTTAATGGCATTCCGCCCTAACCAAGCTACCCTTCCCTGGGTCCAGTGGCATTCCGCCCTGATCGAGCTACCTCGCCTTGGTTAATGGCATTCCGCCCTAACCAAGCTACCTTCGCTTGGTCCAGTGGCATTCCGCCCTGATCGAGCTACCGCCCCTTGGTTAATGGCATTTCGCCCTAACCAAGCTACCTTCCCTTGGTCCAGTGGCATTCCGCCCTGATCGAGCTACCTTCCCTTGGTTAATGACATCCCTCCTTAACCGAACTACCATTTCCTCAGTCTAGTGGCACTCCGCCCTGACCAAGCTCCCGAAAGAATACACCACGCTGTTGCCATTTCAGGCCTTACGCCCGAATCGGCGAGAGATCACTCCTTTGCGTTAGCCTTCAGCCCTTGCTAACGAATGAACTGTTATGCCCGGTGCAAGGTCTGATGCTCCGGCCGACAGCCATCTACTGTCAACCAAGGGTCGAACGTCCCACTTCGACCTGCCACCCTACACAAATACAAAAAAAAAGAAGAAAAGAAATGGGGTTAAAAATAGAGATACCCCGCCAGACTTGCTCTTATGCCAGGACAAGTGCAAAAATGGCCGTAACCCAGCTGTGGCGAAAACCCGGAAGGGCGTCACAGGCAAAATCGGGTACCCCGCCACGTGAAAACTCGAAAGGGCTCGTGGGCAAAAGCAAGAGGGGGCTGGCTTCGGCGAAAACCCGAAAGGGCGCTTGAGTCAGTAAAGTGGTAATTTCCAAATGCCTCTCCTATTCTCCACCTAATAAAACTCCGAAAGGGACAATCATCAAAGTCCCACCGGGAATCCATTAACAAACCCTTTTCGACCCTCGTCATCATCGGCGAGATCGGTCGATCTCTACCCTCAACTCGGACCTTACGTCCCTGTTGACAATCTCATCCTTGTTGCGGCAATAACCCGTGCCGACGAACAAACCCTTTTCGACCCTCGTCATCATCGGCGAAGATCGTTCGATCCCTACCCCTAAACTTGGATCTTCCGTCCTTGCTAATAAACCCACCTTTGTTTCGGTAGTAACCTATGCAGATTAATAAACCCACGTTCGATCTCATCGTCGGCGAGATCGGTCGATCTTTACCCTTGACACGGATCTTACATCCTTGTTAATAGACCATGTCCTTTGCTTCGACGTCTAACCAGTGTCGACGAATCGAAACAGGATTTGATCCTTGTCATCATTGACAAGGCCAGTCAATATTTTCGCGGTCCAGTTTTTTCGCATCCCGAATCAAAAAAAAAGAAAGAAAGAAAATGGGGTTAAAAATAGAGATACCCCGCCAGACTTGCTCCTATGATCAGGACAAGTGCAAAAATGGCTATAACCCAGCTGTGGCGAAAACCCGAAAGGGCGTCGCAGGCAAAATCGGGTACCCCTCCGCGTGAAAACCCGAAAGGGCGCGCGGGCAAAAGCAGGAGGGGGCTGGCCTGGGTGAAAACCCGAAAGGGCGCTTAGGTCAGTAATGTGAATAAAAATGAATGATGAATAGTGATGAACCATCCTCCGTCCAGAAGGCCATTTACAAGGTCGAGGCGGAGTCTTCATCCGATATCCCACTTACATACATCTACCCTTACCCGGTTTTTGTCACCATCGGCAAGACCGTCTACCTTTTCGACCCTTGTCACCATCGGCAAGATCGGTCGCTACCCTTACCCGATTTTTGTCATCATCGGCAAGACCGTCTACCTTTTCGACCCTTGTCACCATCGGCAAGATCGGTCGCTACCCTATCCGGTTTTTGTCACCATCGGCAAGACCGTCTACCTTTTCGACCCTTGTCACCATTGGCAAGATCGGTCGCTACCCTTATCCGATTTTTGTCATCATCGGCAAGATCGTCTACCTTTTCGACCCTTGTCACCATCGGCAAGATCGGTCGCTACCCTTACCCGGTTATTGTCATCATCGGCAAGACTGTCTACATTTTCGACCCTCGTCACCATCGGCAAGATCGGTCGCTACCCTTACCCGATTTTTATCATCATCGGCAAGACCGTCTACCTTTTCGACCCTTGTCACCGTCGGCAAGATCGGTCGCTACCCTACCCGGTTTTTGTCATCATCGGCAAGACCGTCTACGCTTTTCGACCCTTGTCACCATCGGCAAGATCGGTCGGTACCTACCCGGTTTTTGTCATCATCGGCAAGACCGTCTACCTTTTCGACCCTTGTCACCATCGGCAAGATCGGTCGCTATCCTACCCGGTTTTTGTCACCATCGGCAAGACCGTCTACCTTTTCGACCCTTGTCAGCATCGACAAGCCTGGTCGCTACCCTATCCAATTTTTGTCACCATCGGCAAGACCGCCTACCTTTTCGACCCTTGTCAGCATCGACAAGCCCGGTCGACTACCCTCTAACCAGGGCCTCCCGCCCTCATTGATCAACAAAGCGTAATTGCGTCTACATTTGACCCACGTCGATGGTTACGACGCGCCTCTCATCACCAGCGGCAAGGTTCGCTAGGTGCGTCTGTCTACGCTACCTATGTCCCACCTTGGCAAAGGCCCTGTTCCGGGAACGGCTGCGTTGCGGTGGAGCGAACACCTCACCCCTTCCCTGAAGGCATGAGCGCTCTCCTGCGCCATCGGCAAGTATCCCCAGGTTCGGGTGATCAGCCAGAAGAGATAATAGAAGGGAAGAAAAGAAGTCGTGATCGAGACGACGAAAAGAGATATTTTCATTTAATAGGATTTGGCGGAACATATTTCTTTGGCCCGGGACATCCCCCGGGGGTACATAAGCTCCGAAAATAAAAAGGAGCAAGATTGGATGCAAAAAAAAAAAGAAGAAGGAAGCAAGGTTACGGCAAAGGACGCCGGAAGATATCTGCCAACTCCAGGAGGCCTAGTGAGGAGTGTTGGGTCAATTATTGCAACCGTGCCTCAGTAGCTGTCAGCTGCGATAACCTCTCGTCCAATGAGGCAAGTTGCCCTTCGGCCAGATCAGCTTCCTCTCTTGACTGGGTTTCGAGGCGCTTGCCTTCCTGCAGTTCGGCTTCGACCTCGGCAAGCTCAGCACGCAACTCCGCCTCTCGTGCCCTCAGGAGCAGCTGGCGTTCTGAGATATTGCCGATAGCGTTTCTCAGCTGTTCCACGGTCACCCTCAAAGAAGAAGCAGCAGTGCGGCAATCTGCCCTCTCCAGCTTCACAGCCGCCAGCTGATCGGAGACCTCTCGGCTCAGGAACTCCCGCCTGTTGGCGTGCTTTAACAGCATTACAACTCGCGGGGTCCAATCATCCATTGGGCAGCCGAATGCTAAAAGCGATCGGGAGAGATGATCTATCAAGCTTCTCAGCTGCATATAAGTCAGGCCCGGAGAGGCTAACATGGCCTGCTGGAGATTATCCAGAGACTGCCATACCATGTCACCGGAGAATTGTAGGCCCAATGGCGAAGTCTCGGGGAGCTGAAAGTCTACCCTGCTATCTACCTCGGCCCAAATGTCATCGGCCACCCTGAGGGACGTCGACGGCATAGTCTGCACGACGCCCACACCCGGCCCGATTATTGCAGTTGCAGCAGCTAAAGGGGCATCCATGGTGACAACTTCTTTGCCCGCCCTTTGGGGTGAGGCTACAACAGCCGTATCGGCAATGAAAGGCGCTTGTTCCTCTTGAGCAGTCTCACTGGCCGCTAAAGGAGGAGAGCCCTCTATGACCGACAAAGCTTTAATGATATCAGCCTCGTCTGCAATAATTTCTCCTGCTTCTATGTCCGGAGGACCACTTGGCGACGGCAGTGATTCTGCGCCAGCCACCAAGGCTTGATGATGAGGGCATCCCTTGCCCCTCCACTCTTTTTCCAGACTCGGATTGTTCGACGGCAAGCACCATTATATTTGTCATGTATTTTTGAGACTAGTCATGTAATCTTCACATTTTCTTTGAGTCATTATCATGTAATTTTCCCTTTATTTTGAGTCATGTACCTAGGTAGTTGAGTCATTTTCCTAAAGTATTGAGTCATTATGTTGGTTAGATAGGTTAATGGGCCCAATCCATTGGGCTAGGCCCAGGGGCGCCCCTCCCTTGGACTGTGTGGTCTTTAGTTAGTTTGTCAGGGTCAGTTTGGTCTTAGGAAAATTATGGAGTCTATAAATACCCCACCCCTCTCTCATTTGTAACAACTTTTGATGAATATTGAAAAGCATTTGCCATCTCCCTCTCAATATCTCCCTCTCTCTCTCTCTCTCTTACTATCACTCTCTCTAAGTGGGTTGTACCCCCTCTCTCTCTCTCCTCCCCACCCCAATTTCGAAATTCACTCTCTCTCCTCCCCATTCACCCCTCATTAAGGCCCCTTCCCCTTCCCCATGCACTCATTCAACTCCCCCTCCAACCCCTAGGTGGAAACCCCTTCTCCTAGGCACCTTTCCACTTTCCAAAGCACCCCACCACCTTCCCAAGGCTGAATTAACCCCTCCCAAAGCCCAAATTCGAATTTCCCTCTCCCTAGGGCTGTGCCCCTCCATCTCCCCCACCCCCAAGCTCCCAAATTCGTCCCCCACCTCCCCTTGGTCAAACCAAGTTCACCCCCCCTCTCCCTTGCTCTCCCCTTGCACATCTCCTCATTCTATCTCTGTTTCAGGCAGCAGAACTACAACAAGTTGCAGACGCAGCCACGACCGTTACTTGAAGATTCAAGTAGCAAGGCCTACATCTCTGGAAAGGTCTTCCAGAGAGCTTTCCAGGCGAGGCGGTTTCGTCAGCATCCGAGCTCCGAGCAGTCCGCAGCATCCATTCTCCCTCGACTGCGCAGGAGACCCCAGGCAAGGAGCCAGAACGTGATTGGAAGCTCAACCACGGCAAACCCTTTGGGATTCAGATCAAGTGTTCTTCAGAAGAAATCTTCCCTTTCAAGTCCTCTTTAATCCTCAAGAAGCAGAGCTGCATTTGGATATCGGCATCAGAAGTTACGAATTTTCTACTCCAAGGCATCAGGTCAGTTTTCAGGAGCCAGAACCGACATCCCTCTGCTCATCTGTTCGTCCCGGTATACTCCAACATCGTCCGACATCGCCGTCAAGTCCGAAAGAAAGAAGACTTGACCACGGTTCCAACGGTTCAAGTCTCGCCTCAATCAGAGCTCGGTAGCAATCGTGGCACCCCCTGCATCCAGTCACATGGTTCTGCACCAGACAGAGGCAGAACCAACCATCCCGGTTCCAGACTCTGCCACAGCCAGCTCGTGAAGGCTCTGAGCGCCATTTTTGGAGGGGAGAAACTACTTCCCGCTAGCTGCCACCTCCAAGAAGAAGGGACTCAATCGACCTCTGAAACCCTCTGTTCCAATTTTCTTCGTCGGAGAGGGCAGACTGCCCCTGTGGTCCCAGGTTAGATCAGTCTTCATTTCTCCGGTCACTCCTCTCTCCACTGACATCGGATTGCATCCCCGTCAACTCCTGCTCGAAGCTACTCCGACCAAGTTCGCGTCACCGCTAGTTTCATTCCAATCGGAGTCCGGGAGAGCCCACAGTGACTTCTGCAACCTACTGCTTCAGCCCGATACCAGCCAGAGACCAGACGGTGGTGTCCTGTTCCAGTCGCCGGTGCAGTCAGCCCCGAGACTCAAAGCTTCCCCAAAAATTCAAGCTTCATCCCCTGTCAGCTGAGGAACTTTTGGCAGTGGTTTCGTCAAGTTTGGAGCCCCGTGGAGCCCGTGGCAGTGTCAACAGCGACACCCTATCCTGCAGACCTGCAGATTGGCAGAACCGGCGGACTCGGAAGATCGGCTTTTCCTTTGCATAAAACCCCACCCCGCTTGGCCGGCTGAAGGCCCCTCCCTGCGTGGAGGTAGTTTTGAATGTAATAAGAATAATCCCCACCCCAAGTTCATCCCTCCTGCGTGAGGTGTAGTGGTGTAATTCTTTCAATTTCAGGTTCAAGCTACATCGCCGCGGCGATCGGGTGTATACCCTCGCCTCCCGGCTCGCCCTCGTCTCCGGCCGGAGTCGGCGTCTTCACGCCGGCTAGGTGAGCCTCAGTCCCTCTCTTGCTTGGTTTAATCACTTGCTTAGCTTAGTATTATTGCTAGTACTGCGTCGGACGGAGAGTGAGAGCTCGGCCCAACTTGCTAGTTCCGTGAGTGACCACCGCGGGCGAGTTGAGAGTGAACCCACTAAACCCACACCCTTGGTGTGCTGGCCGCCCATGGTTTGGGCATCCTAGGCCCACTTGGGGTTCTCCACAAGCTAGCCAACCATTGGAGCTTCATGGTCCCGCCTCGGACCCTCTCCCACATCGCTTAGTTGCCAACGGGCACAAGTGTGCACCAAACGGGTGAGTTCGCTAGTGTGAGTCCGCTGCTCAACTTGAATGCTTGAAAATAGGTCCAAGGTTCGGTGTCACATCAAGTGGTATCAGAGCAAGTTCACAACTTGTCTCTATCAAGTTGGTCCTAGGGCATGTCTAAGCATTTAGAGTCTTCAAATGCATCACTCTTGTCCCCTAATATGGCCACCTCATATCGACCTTACCAATCGGCCCACTCCATAAGTCCAAGTCACCAAAAGATGCCTACCACTAACACCCATAACTTCCCGGGCCATATCAACTACTTCATGAAAGCCTTGACCTATGCCAATGAGCGGCTTGATAACATATCGGGCCGACTCGACCAACTTGGAAAAAATAGGCCCGCCCCAAGGACGGACGATAGGATGGCCCCTTTCCCACTTCCCACCTTTGATGGGACCTCTCCTAGCAAATATTTAGATTGGGAAGCTACAATGGACCAATACTTCAATTGGTATCATATTTCCAAGGATGAAAAAGCATGGGTTGCCAAAATGCAACTAACCAAAAGGGCTCAAACTCATTGGTGTAAAATTGAGGGCTTAAGGATAATTAGACGGGAAGCTCCCCTCACCACATGGGAGGACATGAAGGATCAACTAAGGGCTAGATATGTGTCCCCTTCTCACTCGGATCACCAAAACCCAAGGAGCACTCCCACTCCTCCCACCCCACCCATCCAAACCCTTATCACTAAAACCCAAGTACCTAAGACCTCCACCTCCCCACCTAACCCCATGAGGTCCCCCACACCCCAACCAAAACCCCCTTCCCTAACCTACACTAGTCAAGCCCCTTTAGCCCCCACTTCCACCCCAAATGATCCCAAGGGCAAGAGACCCCTAACCGACCCAATTCCCTCCATGGTGACCACCACTCATCTAACCCTCACCATTAAAAACCATGTGGACACCATGTCCACCCCTCCACTAAGGCCCATAATGGCCACCACCCCAAAACCCAAAACCCCTCACCCAACCCACCTCCCACTTCCTACACCAATCTTTCCCCAACCTAGGCCTCCTCTACTTCCCCTTCCTAGCCCAACCCAAGCCCATGCTTATTCACCACCCCGGGAGTGTCATACGCTAGCTATCACCAAACCACCCACCATAGATCCCCCTACTCCATTAGCAATAGAAGTTGCAACCCCCACACCCACCCAAGTGGAAAAAGATGCCCCTCCGGATCCACCTCCCTACATAGAGGAAATCCAAAGGCCAAACAACTCACACACCCCTAGCCTAGATCCTCTAGAGACACCCAACCTCACCATAGATAAGTCCATACTCCAATGGCTCAAGAAAAGTCTCACCATTCCTAGTTCACAACCATGCCACCTACCTATGGGATATCAATCTCAAATCATTCCCATTCAGCCACATGTCACTTATCAAACTTCCTATTGTGTGGAAGATTTGGGAGACTTAGTGAACTACCTACATGGGCAAATTCACTTGACCAATATGCTAGCCATGAGGCCGCCCGAAACTAACACCATTAGCCTAGCATATCCCACAATTGGCTCCATCACTTCCATCTATACTAATGGCCAAGTTACTAGTGAGATCATCCTCCTTCTTCCCATGGAGGAAGAACCTATCATAGTCTACTCCCCAACCATTGAGATCCCAAGTGCTTTGATTGGCCAACCCATTAGCAACCTTGGCCCAATTATCTTGGAGGAGGATGACTCACCATTTGAGGTCCTTAAGAACACGGAGTACCCCTACCTAGGTGACCCTTACCATGATCCCTTTGACCCTTTTCTATGGGAGCCTAAATCTCCATGTGACCCTCTCCCCCTATTCACCACTCACCTCACCCTACCCATACCACCCATGTTGACCCAAACTCCTCCCTTCCTGGAATCGGGTTACACCATGAGAGCATTGACCTTAGACAACAAACACCTCGGGATTGAGGAAATGACCCACCCTATATCCACCTACCTAGATCCCTTCGACCCTTTTGAGTGGAAGCTCAAAGACCACCCCACCATCCCACATAAGGAAGTCATCTTTGGGAAAGGAGTTCATATGTCTTGGCACATCACACCGCTTGGCATGATTAGTCCGTCGGGTACATTCATCCATATCACCCACATGTCAAGAAGAAAATATGAGTGGTCAATATTTGGTTGTCATGGTCCACCATCATTCATCATAAATCTCAAGCATGTTAGGAGCATTCATGGATGTTCGGATCCTCCAACATTCATCACACTCACTCACAAGAGGGACACCTATGGATGCCCTGGTCCTCCCAAATCCTTCAAAGTCTTCATACCATCAATGCATGATAGGTCTATATGTGGTTGTCCTGGACCCCCTTTGCATACCATACATTGTCAACTCACACCGCGTCATAGTATATGGCATATGTATTCAAGCAAGTATCAAGCAACAAGCGGTGAGATTCACAACAAGCGAGCAAAAACTCGTGAGCGCCACTTGGAATTCCAAGTTGGTAACTTGACGATGATGACTTTGGAGTGGCTCTACCCTAGGGTCACCTCCAAATTGAGGGCACGAGGACTTGGACCTTGCCAAGTTCTGAGTGACTTTTGGCAACCCGGCTTATGGGTTGAACTTTCAAAAGAGTTTTGGGATTCTCCCCATTTCTCATGTGGCGGATCTAGCACCCTATAAGGGCACCGCGGTGGATCCTAGTGAGTGCCTCCAGCTTACACCTACCCTTGTGAGAGACACCCTCGGAGTGCCACCACAAATAGCCTGAGAGCCCGACGTGAGCACACAGCGGCAATACTAGGCAAGCAAGATCCCATCACCAGCATGAGGGTATGACCGAGTCACTTTGTCGACTGAAGCACCGTTCCCCGACTAGAGTCGCGGGTTGAGTATGGAGATCGTGGATCGCCCCGAGCTGCAGTTCGATGCACTACTTCCCTGGTGGACCCATACTCGACGGAGTCGAGTTTTCCCCACCCCGGGGGTATGATGAGGGCATCCCTTGCCCCTCCACTCTTTTTCCAGACTCGGATTGTTCGACGGCAAGCACCATTATATTTGTCATGTATTTTTGAGACTAGTCATGTAATCTTCACATTTTCTTTGAGTCATTATCATGTAATTTTCCCTTTATTTTGAGTCATGTACCTAGGTAGTTGAGTCATTTTCCTAAGTATTGAGTCATTATGTTGGTTAGATAGGTTAATGGGCCCAATCCATTGGGCTAGGCCCAGGGGCGCCCCTCCCTTGGACTGTGTGGTCTTTAGTTAGTTTGTCAGGGTCAGTTTGGTCTTAGGAAAATTATGGAGTCTATAAATACCCCACCCCTCTCTCATTTGTAACAACTTTTGATGAATATTGAAAAGCATTTGCCATCTCCCTCTCAATATCTCCCTCTCTCTCTCTCTCTCTTACTATCACTCTCTCTAAGTGGGTTGTACCCCCTCTCTCTCTCTCCTCCCCACCCCAATTTCGAAATTCACTCTCTCTCCTCCCCATTCACCCCTCATTAAGGCCCCTTCCCCTTCCCCATGCACTCATTCAACTCCCCCTCCAACCCCTAGGTGGAAACCCCTTCTCCTAGGCACCTTTCCACTTTCCAAAGCACCCCACCACCTTCCCAAGGCTGAATTAACCCCTCCCAAAGCCCAAATTCGAATTTCCCTCTCCCTAGGGCTGTGCCCCTCCATCTCCCCCACCCCCAAGCTCCCAAATTCGTCCCCCACCTCCCCTTGGTCAAACCAAGTTCACCCCCCCTCTCCCTTGCTCTCCCCTTGCACATCTCCTCATTCTATCTCTGTTTCAGGCAGCAGAACTACAACAAGTTGCAGACGCAGCCACGACCGTTACTTGAAGATTCAAGTAGCAAGGCCTACATCTCTGGAAAGGTCTTCCAGAGAGCTTTCCAGGCGAGGCGGTTTCGTCAGCATCCGAGCTCCGAGCAGTCCGCAGCATCCATTCTCCCTCGACTGCGCAGGAGACCCCAGGCAAGGAGCTAGAACGTGATTGGAAGCTCAACCACGGCAAACCCTTTGGGATTCAGATCAAGTGTTCTTCAGAAGAAATCTTCCCTCTCAAGTCCTCTTTAATCCTCAAGAAGCAGAGCTGCATTTGGATATCGGCATCAGAAGTTACGAATTTTCTACTCCAAGGCATCAGGTCAGTTTTCAGGAGCCAGAACCGACATCCCTCTGCTCATCTGTTCGTCCCGGTATACTCCAACATCGTCCGACATCGCCGTCAAGTCCGAAAGAAAGAAGACTTGACCACGGTTCCAACGGTTCAAGTCTCGCCTCAATCAGAGCTCGGTAGCAATCGTGGCACCCCCTGCATCCAGTCACATGGTTCTGCACCAGACAGAGGCAGAACCAACCATCCCGGTTCCAGACTCTGCCACAGCCAGCTCGTGAAGGCTCTGAGCGCCATTTTTGGAGGGGAGAAACTACTTCCCGCTAGCTGCCACCTCCAAGAAGAAGGGACTCAATCGACCTCTGAACCCTCTGTTCCAATTTTCTTCGTCGGAGAGGGCAGACTGCCCCTGTGGTCCCAGGTTAGATCAGTCTTCATTTCTCCGGTCACTCCTCTCTCCACTGACATCGGATTGCATCCCCGTCAACTCCTGCTCGAAGCTACTCCGACCAAGTTCGCGTCACCGCTAGTTTCATTCCAATCGGAGTCCGGGAGAGCCCACAGTGACTTCTGCAACCTACTGCTTCAGCCCGATACCAGCCAGAGACCAGACGGTGGTGTCCTGTTCCAGTCGCCGGTGCAGTCAGCCCCGAGACTCAAAGCTTCCCCAAAAATTCAAGCTTCATCCCCTGTCAGCTGAGGAACTTTTGGCAGTGGTTTCGTCAAGTTTGGAGCCCCGTGGAGCCCGTGGCAGTGTCAACAGCGACACCCTATCCTGCAGACCTGCAGATTGGCAGAACCGGCGGACTCGGAAGATCGGCTTTTCCTTTGCATAAAACCCCACCCCGCTTGGCCGGCTGAAGGCCCCTCCCTGCGTGGAGGTAGTTTTGAATGTAATAAGAATAATCCCCACCCCAAGTTCATCCCTCCTGCGTGAGGTGTAGTGGTGTAATTCTTTCAATTTCAGGTTCAAGCTACATCGCCGCGGCGATCGGGTGTATACCCTCGCCTCCCGGCTCGCCCTCGTCTCCGGCCGGAGTCGGCGTCTTCACGCCGGCTAGGTGAGCCTCAGTCCCTCTCTTGCTTGGTTTAATCACTTGCTTAGCTTAGTATTATTGCTAGTACTGCGTCGGACGGAGAGTGAGAGCTCGGCCCAACTTGCTAGTTCCGTGAGTGACCACCGCGGGCGAGTTGAGAGTGAACCCACTAAACCCACACCCTTGGTGTGCTGGCCGCCCATGGTTTGGGCATCCTAGGCCCACTTGGGGTTCTCCACAAGCTAGCCAACCATTGGAGCTTCATGGTCCCGCCTCGGACCCTCTCCCACATCGCTTAGTTGCCAACGGGCACAAGTGTGCACCAAACGGGTGAGTTCGCTAGTGTGAGTCCGCTGCTCAACTTGAATGCTTGAAAATAGGTCCAAGGTTCGGTGTCACATCAAGTGGTATCAGAGCAAGTTCACAACTTGTCTCTATCAAGTTGGTCCTAGGGCATGTCTAAGCATTTAGAGTCTTCAAATGCATCACTCTTGTCCCCTAATATGGCCACCTCATATCGACCTTACCAATCGGCCCACTCCATAAGTCCAAGTCACCAAAAGATGCCTACCACTAACACCCATAACTTCCCGGGCCATATCAACTACTTCATGAAAGCCTTGACCTATGCCAATGAGCGGCTTGATAACATATCGGGCCGACTCGACCAACTTGGAAAAAATAGGCCCGCCCCAAGGACGGACGATAGGATGGCCCCTTTCCCACTTCCCACCTTTGATGGGACCTCTCCTAGCAAATATTTAGATTGGGAAGCTACAATGGACCAATACTTCAATTGGTATCATATTTCCAAGGATGAAAAAGCATGGGTTGCCAAAATGCAACTAACCAAAAGGGCTCAAACTCATTGGTGTAAAATTGAGGGCTTAAGGATAATTAGACGGGAAGCTCCCCTCACCACATGGGAGGACATGAAGGATCAACTAAGGGCTAGATATGTGTCCCCTTCTCACTCGGATCACCAAAACCCAAGGAGCACTCCCACTCCTCCCACCCCACCCATCCAAACCCTTATCACTAAAACCCAAGTACCTAAGACCTCCACCTCCCCACCTAACCCCATGAGGTCCCCCACACCCCAACCAAAACCCCCTTCCCTAACCTACACTAGTCAAGCCCCTTTAGCCCCCACTTCCACCCCAAATGATCCCAAGGGCAAGAGACCCCTAACCGACCCAATTCCCTCCATGGTGACCACCACTCATCTAACCCTCACCATTAAAAACCATGTGGACACCATGTCCACCCCTCCACTAAGGCCCATAATGGCCACCACCCCAAAACCCAAAACCCCTCACCCAACCCACCTCCCACTTCCTACACCAATCTTTCCCCAACCTAGGCCTCCTCTACTTCCCCTTCCTAGCCCAACCCAAGCCCATGCTTATTCACCACCCCGGGAGTGTCATACGCTAGCTATCACCAAACCACCCACCATAGATCCCCCTACTCCATTAGCAATAGAAGTTGCAACCCCCACACCCACCCAAGTGGAAAAAGATGCCCCTCCGGATCCACCTCCCAACATAGAGGAAATCCAAAGGCCAAACAACTCACACACCCCTAGCCTAGATCCTCTAGAGACACCCAACCTCACCATAGATAAGTCCATACTCCAATGGCTCAAGAAAAGTCTCACCATTCCTAGTTCACAACCATGCCACCTACCTATGGGATATCAATCTCAAATCATTCCCATTCAGCCACATGTCACTTATCAAACTTCCTATTGTGTGGAAGATTTGGGAGACTTAGTGAACTACCTACATGGGCAAATTCACTTGACCAATATGCTAGCCATGAGGCCGCCCGAAACTAACACCATTAGCCTAGCATATCCCACAATTGGCTCCATCACTTCCATCTATACTAATGGCCAAGTTACTAGTGAGATCATCCTCCTTCTTCCCATGGAGGAAGAACCTATCATAGTCTACTCCCCAACCATTGAGATCCCAAGTGCTTTGATTGGCCAACCCATTAGCAACCTTGGCCCAATTATCTTGGAGGAGGATGACTCACCATTTGAGGTCCTTAAGAACACGGAGTACCCCTACCTAGGTGACCCTTACCATGATCCCTTTGACCCTTTTCTATGGGAGCCTAAATCTCCATGTGACCCTCTCCCCCTATTCACCACTCACCTCACCCTACCCATACCACCCATGTTGACCCAAACTCCTCCCTTCCTGGAATCGGGTTACACCATGAGAGCATTGACCTTAGACAACAAACACCTCGGGATTGAGGAAATGACCCACCCTATATCCACCTACCTAGATCCCTTCGACCCTTTTGAGTGGAAGCTCAAAGACCACCCCACCATCCCACATAAGGAAGTCATCTTTGGGAAAGGAGTTCATATGTCTTGGCACATCACACCGCTTGGCATGATTAGTCCGTCGGGTACATTCATCCATATCACCCACATGTCAAGAAGAAAATATGAGTGGTCAATATTTGGTTGTCATGGTCCACCATCATTCATCATAAATCTCAAGCATGTTAGGAGCATTCATGGATGTTCGGATCCTCCAACATTCATCACACTCACTCACAAGAGGGACACCTATGGATGCCCTGGTCCTCCCAAATCCTTCAAAGTCTTCATACCATCAATGCATGATAGGTCTATATGTGGTTGTCCTGGACCCCCTTTGCATACCATACATTGTCAACTCACACCGCGTCATAGTACATGGCATATGTATTCAAGCAAGTATCAAGCAACAAGCGGTGAGATTCACAACAAGCGAGCAAAAACTCGTGAGCGCCACTTGGAATTCCAAGTTGGTAACTTGACGATGATGACTTTGGAGTGGCTCTACCCTAGGGTCACCTCCAAATTGAGGGCACGAGGACTTGGACCTTGCCAAGTTCTGAGTGACTTTTGGCAACCCGGCTTATGGGTTGAACTTTCAAAAGAGTTTTGGGATTCTCCCCATTTCTCATGTGGCGGATCTAGCACCCTATAAGGGCACCGCGGTGGATCCTAGTGAGTGCCTCCAGCTTACACCTACCCTTGTGAGAGACACCCTCGGAGTGCCACCACAAATAGCCTGAGAGCCCGACGTGAGCACACAGCGGCAATACTAGGCAAGCAAGATCCCATCACCAGCATGAGGGTATGACCGAGTCACTTTGTCGACTGAAGCACCGTTCCCCGACTAGAGTCGCGGGTTGAGTATGGAGATCGTGGATCGCCCCGAGCTGCAGTTCGATGCACTACTTCCCTGGTGGACCCATACTCGACGGAGTCGAGTTTTCCCCACCCCGGGGGTATGATGAGGGCATCCCTTGCCCCTCCACTCTTTTTCCAGACTCGGATTGTTCGACGGCAAGCACCATTATATTTGTCATGTATTTTTGAGACTAGTCATGTAATCTTCACATTTTCTTTGAGTCATTATCATGTAATTTTCCCTTTATTTTGAGTCATGTACCTAGGTAGTTGAGTCATTTTCCTAAGTATTGAGTCATTATGTTGGTTAGATAGGTTAATGGGCCCAATCCATTGGGCTAGGCCCAGGGGCGCCCCTCCCTTGGACTGTGTGGTCTTTAGTTAGTTTGTCAGGGTCAGTTTGGTCTTAGGAAAATTATGGAGTCTATAAATACCCCACCCCTCTCTCATTTGTAACAACTTTTGATGAATATTGAAAAGCATTTGCCATCTCCCTCTCAATATCTCCCTCTCTCTCTCTCTCTCTTACTATCACTCTCTCTAAGTGGGTTGTACCCCCTCTCTCTCTCTCCTCCCCACCCCAATTTCGAAATTCACTCTCTCTCCTCCCCATTCACCCCTCATTAAGGCCCCTTCCCCTTCCCCATGCACTCATTCAACTCCCCCTCCAACCCCTAGGTGGAAACCCCTTCTCCTAGGCACCTTTCCACTTTCCAAAGCACCCCACCACCTTCCCAAGGCTGAATTAACCCCTCCCAAAGCCCAAATTCGAATTTCCCTCTCCCTAGGGCTGTGCCCCTCCATCTCCCCCACCCCCAAGCTCCCAAATTCGTCCCCCACCTCCCCTTGGTCAAACCAAGTTCACCCCCCCTCTCCCTTGCTCTCCCCTTGCACATCTCCTCATTCTATCTCTGTTTCAGGCAGCAGAACTACAACGAGTTGCAGAAGCAGCCACGACCGTTACTTGAAGATTCAAGTAGCAAGGCCTACATCTCTGGAAAGGTCTTCCAGAGAGCTTTCCAGGCGAGGCGGTTTCGTCAGCATCCGAGCTCCGAGCAGTCCGCAGCATCCATTCTCCCTCGACTGCGCAGGAGACCCCAGGCAAGGAACCAGAACGTGATTGGAAGCTCAACCACGGCAAACCCTTTGGGATTCAGATCAAGTGTTCTTCAGAAGAAATCTTCCCTCTCAAGTCCTCTTTAATCCTCAAGAAGCAGAGCTGCATTTGGATATCGGCATCAGAAGTTACGAATTTTCTACTCCAAGGCATCAGGTCAGTTTTCAGGAGCCAGAACCGACATCCCTCTGCTCATCTGTTCGTCCCGGTATACTCCAACATCGTCCGACATCGCCGTCAAGTCCGAAAGAAAGAAGACTTGACCACGGTTCCAACGGTTCAAGTCTCGCCTCAATCAGAGCTCGGTAGCAATCGTGGCACCCCCTGCATCCAGTCACATGGTTCTGCACCAGACAGAGGCAGAACCAACCATCCCGGTTCCAGACTCTGCCACAGCCAGCTCGTGAAGGCTCTGAGCGCCATTTTTGGAGGGGAGAAACTACTTCCCGCTAGCTGCCACCTCCAAGAAGAAGGGACTCAATCGACCTCTGAACCCTCTGTTCCAATTTTCTTCGTCGGAGAGGGCAGACTGCCCCTGTGGTCCCAGGTTAGATCAGTCTTCATTTCTCCGGTCACTCCTCTCTCCACTGACATCGGATTGCATCCCCGTCAACTCCTGCTCGAAGCTACTCCGACCAAGTTCGCGTCACCGCTAGTTTCATTCCAATCGGAGTCCGGGAGAGCCCACAGTGACTTCTGCAACCTACTGCTTCAGCCCGATACCAGCCAGAGACCAGACGGTGGTGTCCTGTTCCAGTCGCCGGTGCAGTCAGCCCCGAGACTCAAAGCTTCCCCAAAAATTCAAGCTTCATCCCCTGTCAGCTGAGGAACTTTTGGCAGTGGTTTCGTCAAGTTTGGAGCCCCGTGGAGCCCGTGGCAGTGTCAACAGCGACACCCTATCCTGCAGACCTGCAGATTGGCAGAACCGGCGGACTCGGAAGATCGGCTTTTCCTTTGCATAAAACCCCACCCCGCTTGGCCGGCTGAAGGCCCCTCCCTGCGTGGAGGTAGTTTTGAATGTAATAAGAATAATCCCCACCCCAAGTTCATCCCTCCTGCGTGAGGTGTAGTGGTGTAATTCTTTCAATTTCAGGTTCAAGCTACATCGCCGCGGCGATCGGGTGTATACCCTCGCCTCCCGGCTCGCCCTCGTCTCCGGCCGGAGTCGGCGTCTTCACGCCGGCTAGGTGAGCCTCAGTCCCTCTCTTGCTTGGTTTAATCACTTGCTTAGCTTAGTATTATTGCTAGTACTGCGTCGGACGGAGAGTGAGAGCTCGGCCCAACTTGCTAGTTCCGTGAGTGACCACCGCGGGCGAGTTGAGAGTGAACCCACTAAACCCACACCCTTTGTGCTGGCCGCCCATGGTTTGGGCATCCTAGGCCCACTTGGGGTTCTCCACAAGCTAGCCAACCATTGGAGCTTCATGGTCCCGCCTCGGACCCTCTCCCACATCGCTTAGTTGCCAACGGGCACAAGTGTGCACCAAACGGGTGAGTTCGCTAGTGTGAGTCCGCTGCTCAACTTGAATGCTTGAAAATAGGTCCAAGGTTCGGTGTCACATCACTTGAGCCCTTGCAACCCCGGTCGAAACGCCAACTTCGGCCATCACGCCAGGCTCCTTTGAGGTCGCTGCAGCAGCATAGGTCCGTGGAAGCCGTAGGGCAATGGGCCGCACAACTGGTGGGAAGGCCAACTGACCCATATCCACGTCTGGAAGGGGTATGTGGATCATTATAGCTGGCGGTACCACCTCAGCCTGCATTCCATATATGTACATCAGCCAGCTGGCTTGAAAATTAAAAGAAGTGCTGCAAGCAGGAATCAGAATACTTCCTACCTCAACCGGCACTATATTTAGGCCTCCAAAAGTGGCCTCTGAAGATTCTGGCCCTTCCCCTGCAGCCGGGTATGATGGCCCGTACTCGGCTCCCAATAGCCTCGGAGGGCTGAACGTTGGCAGATCGCTCTCGTAAGCTGAAGAAGCCCCGGCATCCTCAGCCTCGGTGTCGACCATGGGGAATCCCTCGTCATCGCCGGAGCCGCCACCATAATCAACTTGTTCAGAGGAGGATGATTCTTCTGCTTGTTCTCGGACCTCCGATACCTGAGCGGGAGTCGTGCTGCTAGGAGGAAGCCCTCTATCCAGAATCTCCTCAGTGGTCTCCGCCTCGGGAGCATCCGTCGGCGGAATATCTAGGGGCTGGTCCCTTGGAAACCCTTGCTCTCCGATGGCAACCCGTGCCGTGGCACCGACCTCAGGGAGTAGCGTGGGTCGAACACCGACTGGAATTGAAAGACAATAAACAGTCAAGACCCGACTGAAACCACAACATGCCGCTAAGCTCTATAGGCATGCTGCAAATTACCTTCTATGTCTCGATGGGGTGTCGGTGAAGGCAAGTCACCCTCAGCCGAGGCCGAGGGGGCTTCCTCCTCTCTCTCCCCAACAGTAGCTCCGGTTGTCGCCTCCAACCCAACAACGGCGGAGGTAGTGCCAGCAGCTACTGAAAGGAAGGATGATCAACCAGGGCGGCGGAAATAAACAAACAAGCCATGCAAGAATAAGAAGTAACCTTCGCCCTCAGGCCCTTGCGTCCAGGCGGCCTCAAATTCAGAGAATGACGAAACCCGAGGAAGGGGAACCGTGGGCTCCTCTTCAGCAGCCTTCCTCCGATGTGCCCGAGTAGCGCGAGATTCCGCCCTTTTGGCTTTCTTGGCCCTACTGATGGCCTCCCTGACCTGGGACCTGGTTCGCTTTCGCGAATCCCCAGGGGGTAATGGTGTCGTGGTCGGAGCTGGCTCTGTAATATTAAAATATGAAGGCTTCTGGGCCTTAGATATCAACTCCCTACAGTGTCGGGTCGCCTCCATAGAAAGGTGAGCTGCAAAAGCACATAAGTGAGAAGATGCACACTGAATATAGAAGAAGTAGCTTTAGGGCTGAAGAAGAAAACAAGCATTACCTGGCAGCCCTGTATATCGGGGACTAAGTGGCCAGTAAAGCAATGCTGGCACCTTGTCCCGGGAAGCCGCCTCGCGGATGAGCCAACACACATCACCAATTGTTTCACTTTTCTCCGTCAGTTGAGCCAAGTCCTCATGGCCACGGGATGACAAGTGATGATATAAGCTCAAGTGGTCGAATCCCCAGCCGTCAACATACTTGAAAGATATGAGGAGCTGATGGTTTCGGATGGCTTCTAACGGACTGGAAATTGAAAGCCCATGAGAATGAAGCAGGGCGAATATCCAGGGGGTGTTGGAATATAAGTCAGCCCACCTGTCTTCCCTCCTGATAAAGGTCCGGTAGGGATGAAAACGGTCGAGTTCTGGGCGCCAGCTCGCCACAGTAGGAAGAGGCTCTTCCACCGAAAGGGGGATTGTCTGAAGAGCAATCCGGTCACTGCTGACCCGGCACAGCCCCCAGAGGGTCTTCACGTAGTCATCCTTCTGGATCTCTGGCATCTTCGGGTCGGCCTTGGATGACCTACCCTTCACAGCTTTCTTGGCCTCTATATATGCCATCACCTCGGTGTTAGACTAGGACTTCAGCTTCTTCAAATAGGAGGGATCAACATCCAAAACAGGCTCCCGCTGCGAATCTAGGAAACGACGCTCGGCACTATGCCAGCAGTCTTTCCGGAAGTTCCGATAGAAGCCCGTTCGCGCATTCCACCACTTGATGAAGTATGGTGTCACTCGGGACCGACGGGCCGGGGTTGGCACCCTGAATGACACGTCCTCCCGACGATGGAAGTAGTCCCACCATCCACGGGCTTCATCCGTAGTCGTCTGACCGGCCCGATGTCTATTCGGCAGATTGAATCGATCTGAAGAAGAAGGAATTTGCTAGTCGTACCCAAAATTCTGGCCAAAATGAAAGGAATAATACGGCTCCAGCCACAGTAAGCCGCTCTTCCTGAAGACAAGAACACTGGGACGAATAGACAACGCCCACTCAACCAGTTCCGACTCCAAGATGGGCCTTGTCCTCTTCGACCCAGTCAGCTGATGAATAAATTCCTCTATCTCAAATAATCGGCATTGCCGCATCCTGTTGACAAGAGGGCTAGAGCTGGTAGCCAAGCTCCAAAAGTGCAGAACGCCAGGGGAATCTGTTGGAACTGTAGTCAACTTCCCTCGAATGGCGAAAAGCTGATCCGCCAGTGAGGACGGTTCGGCACTGGCAAATTTGATCATCCGCGGCAAAGGACGATCTGACTGCATCGACCGGGGAGCTGCTTCAGGAAATAGGGTGCAGACCCAGGTGTAGACACGCCATTCCTGACGTCTCCCGAGAAAGTCTCATATTACTATACAACGCCCCGCAACGGCTTACGCATTTTGAATCGCTCGAGTGCTTCCTTTTCGTGAGTCTTCTTCTGCCCTTTTCGGCATCCGGAATCGTCTCGTCATGGCATTCGGACGGCATCAACGCCAGTCAGACGCATCAGGAGGTTCCGGAACCAAGAAGGGTGTCTGTCGGGCGGCCACCAATGCTTGTCCGAGGACCTGGGTGGGTCTTAATGGGGGCATCCAGGACCCTGGACGCCCCCATTCTTTTAATTTATTTTACTTTTATTTTTCAAAACAAAAAACGTAAATAAAAAATAATATATTAATGGAGGCGTCCAGGGGCCTGGACGCCTCCATAAAAATAAATATAAAAAAATATATATATATGCCAGTTGGCATAAAAAGATAAAACAAAATAATAAAAAATGATATTAATGGAGGCGTCCAGACCCCTGGACGCCTCCATAAAAATAAAAATAAAAAAATATTTAATGCCAGCTTTGGCATAAAAAGACAAAACAAAAAATAAAAATAATATATTTATGGAGGCGTCCAGGCCCCTGGATGCCTCCATCAACTCCCTCACGGGCGCCGCCCACCGAACGACGGTTTGTCGTGTGTGAAAAAGGTCAAATTATGGAGACGTCCAGCCCGCTGGACGCGCCCATTTCAAAATCACGAGGCGCCGCTCACAAAACCATGCGTTGTGTCAAACCGCGTGCGATCGTCGGTGGTGTTCGGTGGACCTGTTAGGGGCGTCCGGGGCCATGGACGCCTCCATAAAAATATTTCAAAAAAATTAATAAAAATAGAATAAAATATTAGTTCGGCCCTGATGGAAGTGTCCAGGGTCCTGGACGCCTCCACCCTCCGGAGCCCTATAAATAGAGGCCCACCCCCTCAGTTCTGGGGGAGCTTCGAAGAGATCCGATAGGCTGCCGGAGCCTAGAGGCTACCGGAGTCATTTTCTAACCCGTGGGGTCTTTTGTAGGTGGAGGTTCTACCGGCTTCTCGGGTGCCCACGCTCGCGAGAGGAAGGTCGTCTTCATCCACCGCGCTTCCACGCCATCCCTACGCTGCCGGAGCTCCACCGGATTTCACCATCGGCACATCCAATAAGCCAATCATTTCCTTTTCTTCTTAGTTCTTTTGCATTCCTCATCTCGCATCATCTATCCCCCTTCATAAGGGCGCCTCTTCTTATATACTTCTTGCATCCATCATCTCATTTCCCTCCTACTCGAGTCTGAGAGGGGTTTAAAAGACAACACCAACCAGGTGTGTGTCTTGCCATCATTTCGTTATTTTTATCGCAAGGATTTGAATACTACACCTTCATCTTTCTAATCCACTCGTTACTTGTTTATCGTTGTTTTGCAAGGGTACCCAAGGAAAGCCCTCTCCGTCGGCCGGCCGAAGGGGGAGGAAGAAGCAACCCGCCATCTCCCGCTCTTGAGGTAGGCGCGATCACTTTCTTTATTTTGGGGTCTTTCGGCCCCTGGCGATCACATCTTGTTCTCGAGGCCGCGGCGAGTCACTTCCCCAATGGCCGTTTAAATTCCCGTTCTTATATGTTATATTCTTATCTATTCATATTCTCGAGGCCGCGGCGAGTCACTTCCCCAATGGCCGTTTAAGTTCCCGTTCTTATATATTATATTCTTATCTATTCATGTTCTCGAGGCCGCGACGAGTCACTTCCCCAATGGCCGTTTAAATTCCCGCTCTTTATATTCTCGTTATATTCTGTTATATTCTTATCTGCTTATATTCTCGAGGCCGCGGCGAGTCACTTCCCCAATGGCCGTTTCAATTCTTGTTATTTAATTTCTGCACCATTCTCGTCCCCCCCGAGGTCGTGGCGAGTCACTTCCCGCTATGGCCGTTTAACCCCCATATCTTGCTATATTAAATTTGTCCCGCTTGCCCCACCGGAGCAATCTCCCGTGGTGGCCCCTTCTCTTTTCTCTTATTTCTGTGTTGCAGCAAATAAAAAGAAGGAGCCCGCGCGCTCCGCGTCCTCTACATCCCCCGAACCGCGTGACGTCGCTCACAGATTGGCGATCATGGTGGGACATCTACTGCTTCCTTTCGGCTACCCTTGCAAGTTCGGCACCATCCGTGACTCTCCACCTTGGCGCTCGCGCGCGCCCCCGTTGTGCTCACGGCAACACTGTCAGTTTTGATTGGTTCTTTGTTTATTATATGTCTGTTATTTCTGTTGTTTTCCCACTCCATATCTCTGTCAACATTTCATTGCATGCATCCATCCCTCTTTTCTATCCTTTTTCATTTTTTTGAGGATCACCCTTTCCCGGTGAAGGAAGGACTCTCCGTTTGGGAATTCCTCTCAACGGACTAGAATCTCCTACACTGGGACCTCCGTAAGTCCCCGACATCGAAGAATCTCCTCTTCGTTCACTGGGCTGGTTGTACCATTGAAGTTCCCCGGAGTTAGTCATTTCATTCGTGGTGAGACGAGAGACCCTAGCTGACACGACGGTGAAACAAAAATAAACTAGGGTCCCTATTTTGTGTGAACTTCGGATCTCGCTAAAAACACAAAAAAATCATCAAAATGAAAACACAAAAAAAGGCGTAAAGGCATCAACTTGTTTGATAATCTCTGCTACCTGCTTGCTAGTGTATGTTTTTGCGTTCTGGGAAAACTGTGAGCATGGCTCACGAGTCTTTTGAGGAGAACCACCCTAGTCGTGATTTGTCAGCCGACCCGCGAGTCTATGCTATGGACTCGGGTCCTTCTCATGAGCACTCGCATGAGGTGTAGGTTATTGTCGGGGACACATCCCCACCGCAGGATATCTCTTCCTTACTGGGCATCCTCGCCAACACGGAGCTTACCTCTGAACAGCTCCGGGCCTTCCAGGCCATTCTAAAAGGGAAATCTGTTTCCCCCACGCCCCAGGAATCAACTCCGGCCATCGCACCCCTCCAAGAGTCCGTGCAGGCCATTCCATCTCCTTCATTGGCGCAAGCCATCCAGTCTCCCTCGCTTCAAGGACAAGCGAGCCAACAACCACCCTCATTCCAGTTCCCGTCACAATCTCAAACTCCCATTGTTCCCCACACACCGCTTCAGCCAGGGCCAACTGTCGGCGGTCCGACAGCTCCCTCTCATTCCGGGTTCCCCCCTCAAGTCTCCGGGAGACAGTTTCTCCCCCAGTGGCAAGTGCCACCTTCACCTCCAGAGGAGCTCGCCCAATCGCTCCTCAATAGGTTCAATCGCATGGATGAACAGTTTCAAAATCTGAGAAGGATGGTGGACGTGAAAGCCACCCCGGAGGTTGCTTTGCCAATCCTTCCCGTCATTCATCTTCCTCCCTCCGAAATGCCCACGTACCGCAGATACAATGGTACCGGCAACCCCTTCATTCACCTCAAGGATTTCATGTATGAATCCTCATATTGGCAAAACGATCAGAGGTCCCTGGCATACCTCTTTCGGAGATCATTGGATGGTCCCGCGCTTGAGTGGTTCTATTCCTTGGAGCCCCGCGAGGCTAAGAATTTTGAAATAGTCCAGAGAAGGTTCTTGCAGAAATATAGGGATAGGGTCGGTCCCTCACTCTCCATTACCGACCTAGTGGCCGAAAAGATGAAGCCTGACGAGGATTTTGTCCGCTATGCTGATAGATGGAGGTCTCTGGCGGAAAGAATAAGGGATACCCTCTCTGAGCCCGAACAAGTGAAGATGATTGTGTCTAATGCAACCCCACAGTTCAGACACGTCCTGGCCATGAATAAACTTACTACAATGGAGGAACTCTATGAAAGGGCCCGATACATCCAAACCCAGTTAAAAGACTCCCCCATTATGAACATATTTGAGTCGTCAAAGCCCAAAGTGGTCAGAAAGATAGGCACTGGTGTCCCGGGCGGAGCCACAGAAGGGGTCGTGACAAATGAGCAAGTGGGTGCGGTCAACAATGCCAACTATACGGTCAACCCAAGGCCTCCACAAATGCCCTGACTTCCCCTCCAACCAGGTCCTTTCCCTCTTCGTCCTCCACCCCAAAATAATCCACCCCAGGATAATATGCCTCCATTACGTCAACCCCAGCAACAACAACCACAACCTCAGCAACAACAACCACCGCTTCAGTACAACCAAGTTCCACCCCCGGGGAACTATAGTCCCCAACAGCAACAAAGGAGGCCGCTCGGTCCCAAGAGAGCCTACTATCCACCATTGCCAGAAACCTTAGCAGACATTTTTAATGCCCTCATGGCATCAAACCAACTCGCCCTACCCAGAGAAAGGCCCGTGTGGCCCCCAAATGTTGATACCTCCAAATACTGCATCTACCACAGGCAGCCAGGACACATAGTAGATTACTGCTTCCATTTCAAAGATTACATCCACGATATGAATGATGAACATCAAATAGATTGGGATGAAATGAGACGATACGTCACCGCTCTTAAGGCTAGGAGACCTCCTCATAGGCCACAGCAGCAGTTACAACAACAGCAGCAGCAACAACCACAACAACAACAACAGCCTCAGCAGGCCCCACAACAACAGCCCGACATGGGCATAATCCAGAATCCATTACCGGAGCACCAACAGCCCAATCATCAGGTTAACCCCATCTCCTCCTTCCCGGAAGTCGGGAGAGAGCAGGTGTGGCACCAGGAAAGTACCTCTATTCTTTCTTCCTCCAACCCCATCGTCATGCAACTCCCTCGCCTTGCCCGGGTAGCACCTCTCTCTCATCAACCCGCGTCAGTATCGCCTTCACCATTTCCACTACCATTACGCCCTCTCATCCGTACCCCGATCTCCTATCAACCGACACTCTCCACTATGCCTTCACACCCTCTCATCTTCTCTCACTCCCCCACTTTACCATCCACCTCTACCACATTTACCCCTACGCCTTCTAAACCCCTTATCATCCATCAACCATACATAACCCCGTCTTTCTCCACCGTATCACCACTAATGCCTTCAAAATCACTCATTACTCATCGCCCACCTCAAAATCATTGCCCACTTCAAGCCCTACCCACTTCTACTTCGTCTCCACCTCCACCTTCCAGACCCCTTATCCTTCATAATCCGCGCGATATCCCCTCTACCTTCACCTTGCCTCCACCTACCAAACCCCTCATCAGAATCCCTGCTCTCGTCATCACCCCTGCTTCATCGACCATTCCTCCACCACTACCCCTCAAACCTCTATTAAAACCCACTGCTACCCCCACAGAGGTACAAAAGCCGCAGGCAATGGTGCTTCGGAGTGGAAGGATTTTCCACAGGGTTTTCCCCCACAACAGTCAGAATCTTGAGCAATCTCAGCCAAAGAAGGATGATGGAGAACAACCAGAAAGAGCTATCCCTGGAACACAGTATGATCTATTAAAACATTTGGACAAGACGCCTGCTCGGATCTCCATCCTGGAGCTTCTTCAAAGATTCACATCCCACTAAGCAGCCTTAATGGAGTACCTTCAAAGAGTCATGGTTAATGAAGACCTCCCCGTGGAGAAGATTTTGACCGTCCTGACCCCAACAGACACACAACCGGCCATCATGTTCCACAACTACGAGCTCGCTCCCAAGGAAGCTCGGAAATATGCATTGTGCATTTCAATAAAAATCAATGGGGTATCCATAAACCCGTGTCTTGTGGACACGGGTGCGTCCATAAATGTGATCTCCATGAGCACTCTTCAGTTGTGTGGGATCGACGAGGAACAAATAAGACCTTCCTCGATCACGGTCACGGCCTATGACAATAGCAAAAGGCCGCCGCAGGGGATGATTATTCTGAAGGTAGAACTAGGCCCCATGTCAATTCCCACGGAATTCCATGTCCTCGACATGGACCCCACATTCAAGGCTATACTGGGTCGCCCTTACATCGAAGCCATGGACGCTGTGCCTTCCACCAACCATCAGTGCATGAAGTTTCCTTACAATGGGAGAATTATTAAAGTGGTCAGTACACCTGTCCTTCACACAGTGGATGCTATCAACACCTCTCTGCCCTCTGTTTGGCCGTCTCATCGGCCCATATTGTCACTACTGGATGTACGTGATTCATCTCACGTTCTACTAGCACCAAAGGAGCCGGTCAGGACAACCGCAACATCATGTCTACCTTTTCACTCCAAAGGTTGGGAGATTATGAGGAACATCGGCTATCAACAGGGTAAAGGTCTGGGCGCACAATTACAGAGGATGCTCAAACCGCCAAAGGAAATTAGGCCGAACCGTAGGTTTGGCCTAGGCTTCAAAGGACCGTTCAGGGCGGATTGGAAGCCCCTCACATGGACTCTATCAAACCACTTCAACAGAGGGCCCGTTGTTCAGATGGGAGATTACCCACGAGAAGCATATGGGGGATCACATGCTGTATATTTGGCTGAAAAATGTCCGAGGATCACCAAAAGAGGCAAGATCAAAGATCCGGAATGCGAGTGGAACAAATGGTTCGACATACGGGACATTTCCGTTGCACTGGAAAGGATGTTCTCGTCTCCGCAACTTGAAGGACCGCCATTGATCTCCGGAATACCAGAGAATATTACCACTCTTGCCAAGGTTCCAAACTATCCTCGTCCTCGCCAGAAGGACTCTGTCATCGACGGATCTTCATCCGTCCTCAACATTGCCGTCGACGGCTCATTAGCCGCCATCTTCTCCATCCACTCGTCTCAGCCTTTGCTGATATCTTCTTCCTGGGCCAGACAATTGTCTGATGATCTTCCCAGATCCCCTTCTCTGTTTACATACCTAAACGGGCTTTTCAACCCGCGCCAGGTCTTCAACCATGATCTGCTCTATGAGCCTCACAATCCTATAGTCATAACCACTTTTCTCTCTCCTCCAATCTCTTTTCACTACTTTGTCATTAAAAATGAAAACGAAAAAAAAACGTCAATTTTCAAACTCCCCAACAACACATCTTCGTTGAGGAAACCTACTACATCTCACACGGGTGCGTACCGCCTTGCGGACCACCAGTCCAAGGTCCGATGAGCGACCTTTTCTACCCCTCCTCTGAGGGGTCTTCTCCTGTACATTCTACACCATCCTCTTCGTCTTCCTCTTCTTCTGTAAATATTGTCAGTCAATCTAGGAATGTTAGGCCAAGGGTAGTACCTAGGAAGAAATCCAAGGGTAGGCAGATCCCTCGTCGATTCCTTCTGGATTTAGCCACCAGGTGTCAAGCCCTCCTTGCCATCCCCCAGTTGCTAGAAAATCACATCCGGCTACCAAAAATAGAATGTGAGGGCGACTGTGCATTTGATGAAGGGTATGGAGTCTACGAGATCACGAATGAAGAATGCCCCACTGAAGATGAGGGTGAAGAATATGAGGATGCGGCGGGCGCATACGCAAGTGGAATGAGGAGATTCGACGAGCCGTCAACTGCCGTAGAAGAATCCACCAAAGAAGTCAACTTGGGAACTGAGGAAGATCCTAGGATCATCCTCATAAGTGACAACCTACCATCCTCTGAAGAAGAGACATTAATTGAGGTTCTCAAGGAATATAAGGACACGTTCGCATGGAGCTACGAGGATATGCCGGGTCTGGATTCAACCTTGGTCGAACACTGTTTAACCCTAAAACCAGGGTCCGTCTCGGTAAAATAAAGGTTAAGGCGTTTTCACCCTCAAATGGCTTTGAAAATGAAAGAAGAGGTCGATAAGATCCACAAAGCCAGGTTCATTAGAGTCGTTCTTTATCCTCAATGGGTGGCGAACATTGTCCCGGTCATGAAGAAAGATGGGAAAGTCAGGATTTGTATCGACTTCCGGGACCTTAACCGCGCGTGTCCAAAAGACGATTTCCCCTTACCTCACATTGATGTGTTGATTGATAACACGGCAGGCTACGAAACCCTCTCATTCATGGATGGATTTTTAGGATACAATCAAATTCGTTTGGCAGAAGAGGATCAGGAAAAGACGTCATTCACTACCCCTTGGGGAACATACTGTTACGTGGTCATGCCGTTTGGGTTAAAGAATGCTGGAGCTATTTACCAAAGAGCGATGATGGCCATATTTCATGACATGATGCACATATATCTGGAAGTATATGTGGATGACTTATTGGTAAAATCAAGGACCAGGATGGAACATCCAGAAGTTTTGGCTAAGGTCTTGCAGATGTCAAGGGAGTTCCAACTGAAAATGAACCCGAACAAGTGTGTGTTTGGTGTGTCGTCAGGTAAATTCCTGGGGTTCATTGTGAGCAAAAGGGGGATCGAGATAGATCCCGACAAAGCTAAGGCTATCAGGGATATGCCGCCTCCCAAGAATTTGAGGGAAGTTCAGGGTTTAATCGGGAGGTTACAGTTTATTCATCGGTTTATGTCTCAACATTCACAAAGGTGTAGACCTCTCTACGAGTTGACCAAGCCAGGAGTAGAATTCCACTGGAATTCTAAATGTCAGAAAGCTTTTGAAGGGTTGAAGGAATATCTGGCTAGTCCACCCATTCTCATTCCACCCAAACCAGAAAAACCTCTGATCCTTTACGTCTCAGTCTTGGATGACTCCGTGGGAGCCGTCCTCGCACAAGCTGATGAAGAAGGCAAGGAACGGGCAACCTACTACTTGTCCAAACTTCTCAATCCCTGTGAGCAGAAGTACACCGTCATGGAGAAAACCTGTGCTGCCCTCGTTTGGGTAGTGCAGAAATTGAAGCACTACTTCTTGGCTCATGAGGTCCACTTGATTGCTCGAATGAATCCTATCAAATTCCTTCTGGAGAAAGCCGTCCTTACGGATAGACTAGCATGCTGGCAAAGTTTTCTCTCTCGGTTCGACATCACCTATGTTGACACCCATTTTTAGCTTGCAAGTTGAGTCATTTCTCTTATTCATCATTTTGATGCCCCGAATTACCCATTGTTTTGGACCCTTCCTTGGATGGATTTCGAGTCCATTTCATTATTCCATTCTATTTGAGCCTTGGAGATCATTATTTCATAGAGCCCTGGAGCCTATCTTGTCACCTTCCTACCTTCAAAGTCAACTTACGGCCCATTTAGGCCGGCTTCCCTCAAGCATTCAGCCCCCTTTCACCGTGCAGTCTTGAAAACGGTCCTTTTTCACCCCCTTCCTTTCCTCTTTTCAAAATGTGTCCTTCACCAAAGTTGTTCATCTTTTAAATCCCTAGAATTCCTTCTTCTACGTCATTGGCTAGTTCTGCACCGATTTCAAGTTATTTACGTTTTTCCGGCAGACTGCACTATTCACCTATGTCTCGGTATTTTCTCTCTCTGTTCTAGCCCCATTTTCTCTCTCTTATAATCATTTTCTCATCTTACTTTCTTCACAAAAGTTGTTCATTTTTAAGTTATCTACAATTTATATGTTTACAACTTTTTCTAATTCTACACCGTTTTCAAGATACGCTTCAATTTCAAAAGTCGCGCGAGCCTGGCAGCTAAACGGTCAACAGTTGACCGTTCCTGAGTTGAACGGTCAACAGTTGACCGTCCAACAGTAAAACGGTCAACCGTTGACCGCCCATGAACAGTAACTTTTTTTAATTTTTTTATTTTTTATTTTATTTTTATTATTTTTAAAATGTCATAAAACGGTCTTCTTAAGACCGCCTGACCCAAAAAACGGTCCGTGGATGACCGTTTATCTCTTTTTTTTGGGAAAAGTCACCCGATCGCCCCCAGGAATGGGCGGTCTACTCCTAGACCGTCCAACTCAATGAACGGTCTATCGTGTGACCGTCCAACACCAGAGAGTCCAAAAAGTTCTGAACTCTATCTTCTTCGCCGCCGGATTCTAAGGTCGAAACCTGTGCAACGGGGCCTCCTTGTTAGGGCTCTATCTTCTAGAATACTCTACTAAATTGAGCCCCGTTTGTTGCTGTGTCTTCCCCTTTGTATTATCTTGAATTTGGTATATGGAGCACGATTTTTAATTGACCATATCTCCTGAAATCTTGGCCGCAATATCAGGTTTTTCTGCTTTTCGTGCAACAAAAAACTCTTCCAGATTAGGCTCCGGGGCCACCTTCCATGGACTCTATCTTCCAGACCCTTCCACCAAAAAGAGTCCCGTTTGTTCCTAACTCTTATCCTATCTATTATCTCGAGATTGATCCATAGATCTCGAGATTTGGTGGACTCTATCCTCTGAAATCGCAGCAGAAAGTTAGGGGTTTCACGACTTTTCTATAAAAACCTGCCCAGTTCGCCTGCGCGACGGGGGGCTCTTCTTGGACTTGGGGCGAAGCCATGCCAAATCGTCGTCTCAAACCTTCGACCCCAGGCTATTGAGGGAAGTATAGGCTTCATTTTGATACTTTATTTGCTGGATTTCATCTTCGTTTACCCTCCTAACTTCGCCCGTACTTTTTGCAAATCATCACGAGTCCTTGAACCTGTGCGACGGGGTGCCCTTCGTCGGCTCGGGGCGGAGTCATCCGGCATCCTCTTCGTCCTCCATTGGTCTCATCTTGAAGAGGGGAGTATCTTCTTCATTTTTCATCTCTCTGGGCTCTCTTTCTTCATACCTAGGCTTAGTTCTCTCCCTCTACTTTTCACAAATCGTCACAGTCTTACACTTAATTTTTTTTGCACTGTTTCGGCACGTTCATGCATTTTTCTCCATTTTGGACAATGGTTTTCTCTCTGTTCTCTCCATCAAATTCTATGATTTCGAATCCTATGCATGCACAACACTCCCACCTTGCTTTTGCACCCACTCATAGGGGTTAAAAACCCTCCCCCGGTGCGTTCTCCCCCATTCTTTCATGTTAATTTATCATTTCGGGACACATGCTACACATGTTTCTAATGGGTTTTCTCTTATGTTTGTGGCTTTGTTTTGCAGGAGACTATTGATAGAACGTGAGGCCCTCGCTTTCTAGCCGGCTAGGAGGTGAGGAGGTGCACCCACATCGGCTCCCCGCATCCCATTTCAAGCGCGATCACATGTTGTAGCGGCTTCCCGTTAGGCCGCGTCTTCCTCCATATTTTCCAAGGTACACGGCGCTATCTTCATCCTTTCTTCATCATTTTGGTGCCGTAGAACCTTGGTGGCGATCACGGTCAAGTTCCTCTTCTTCGTCGCCCCTTTTCATTTCATGCACTTTCACGTTTATATGCATGCTTATATTGTTTAGCTCGGGGCGGGGTAGATTACATTTACATCCCACAACCTACATCCAGCAAAAGGCGATTAAAGGCTATGCCATAGCCGAGCATCTCGCTCACCATCCTCTTCCCAAGTTCAATCCCGTCCAATTAGAGTTTCCAGATGAGAAACTAATGTCCGTCAACCAATCAGATGAGCCAATGTGGACGCTATATTTTGATGGAGCTCTGAATTCTCAAGGGAGAGGAATCGGCGTCGCCCTCCTGTCGCCCGAAGGCCTCACATTCCCGTTGGCATACCAGCTCAAATTTCCAGTCACCAACAATATAGCCGAATATGAAGCTTTTCGAGCTGGCCTAGAACTCGCTCATTCTTTTCGTATCACTGAGTTGCGAGTCGTAGGTGATAGTCAACTCATCCTTCGCCAGGTGCTCACTAAATATCGCACTCGCGATCCCAAACTCAAGCAATACCAAGAACTCACTGCTGCCTTTGCCAAACTGTTCGCCAAACTGATCTTTGTTCATGTCCCTCGTCATCAGAATATTCTCGCCGATCCCCTCGCCTCGTTGGCATCATCCATAAGGTTCCATCTAGGAAGATGGTTTAAGTCCATTTCCATCTACAAACTTCACGCCCCTGCAATTGATGATGCTTCCTACGTAAATATCAAAGATAGGATAGCAAGAAAGATCCTGCAAGAAGATATCCTTGAGAAGAGGGAGATCATGTTGGCAGAGGTTGAAGAAGAACTGGCTGATGAAGAGAAACCATGGTTCTATGAAATTGTCAAATAATGCCAAGATCAGTCTTATCCTGAAGGGGCCACCACAGAGGACAAGAAAGTCATAAGAAGGGTGGCTCAGAAATATACTTTGGTTGGAGGTCTACTCTATAGGAGGAGCCTTACTGGTATTCTATTAAGATGTCTTGGTGACGATGAGGTTTGGAGATGTGTAGAGGAGACGCACTCGGGCGTGTGCGGTGGCCACGTGAATAGTCAGATGCTCGTCAAGAAGATCATTCGCCAAGGCTTTTACTGGCCCACTATGGAAGAAGATTGTGATGTCTATGTCCGTAGGTGTGTCAAGTGTCAACTTCACGTCGGTAAAATCCATTCACCATCATCCTCACTTCATCCAATATCTTCCCCGTGGCCTTTCTCCATGTGGGCATTCGACATCATTGGTCCCCTAGGTGATCCCAATTCCCTCACCAAGCAGAAATCTTTCATGCTTACTGCGACGGAATACTTCATCAAATGGGCCGAAGCTGAAGCTTACGCGAAAATCAAGGCGTCAACAATCTGCAAATTCATCATAAAGAACATCCTCGCCAGATTCGGCGTCCCAAGCACGATCGTCACCGATAATGGGCCACAGTTCATTTCTCAGGACCTACAGGACCTCTGCAAAAGGTACGCAATTGCATTGCATCATTCATCGCCTTATTACCCACAAGGTAACGGTCAAGCGGAGGCCACCAATAAAACATTGCTCAAAATCATCAAAAAAACCTGCGAGTCTAGTAAGTTTCAGACTGGCCAGAAAAGTTTATCGAAGCTCTATGGGCCTATCGCACTTCAATCCGTACCCCCACCGGGCAGACTCCATTTGCCCTTACTTATGGTATGGAAGCGGTAGTCCCGTACGAGACTCTGATCCCTTCTCTCAGGGTACAATTGGACGAGGAATTTCCCCTCGACGATCGTCGTAATTCACTCCTCGCCCAGTTGGAACTCTTGGATGAGAAACGGCTGGCCGCTGCCGAACACGCGCGTGTGTATCAAAATAGACTCGCTCGTTTTTACCAAAAGAAAGTCGTTGAGAGAAAATTCAAAGTCGGTGAGATGGTCGTAAAAAGAATTTTTGTCAAACCTGGAGGGCCGCGTTCTAAGCTCCAACCCAATTGTGAAGGACCATTTGTAATTCAAGCCGTGTACCTTGGCAACGCCTACAAGCTAGTCAACGCCGAAGGGACCGAGTTATCCCACCCTTGGAATGGGCTTTATCTTAAGAAATACTACCCTTAGCACAAACAAAAAAATGATGAAAAGATAAAAATATCAAAAACAAAGAAATATCGAAAACCACTAAAAATATGGAAAATTCAAAATGCCGATGCCTGGCAGTCACCATGTAGTTAAGTCCCTGCATCTAACCTTCATGTTAGGATAGGGCCCATTAAGGCTTGGTAGGCACCGGGTCTTGTTTGCCAGAACCGTGGAGATCCCTGTCCGGCCACGTCGGCCTATGCTCGCTCGAAGGAAGCTAACATGTGCTCACTTATGTATTTTATTCAAAAAAAAAAGTCGGTAGCATCACCTACGGTGGAGCGCCACCCAGAAGATCTCCGGAAACTGTAATCTTTATTCTTTTCTCTTCGACCAAACGAGACAGTCGGCGCCCTTAAAACGCTGAGCATGAGAAACCGAAACTCAAACCCCAAAGGCAAGAGTAGGATCCATTTCCTCGAGCATCGATCAGAGCACGAGAAGAGGGCAGTGTCCCCGCAGGCATACGAAAAGGGAGCCCACAAACGTCAAACGACTATATCTCCCTCACAAAAAGAAATACAAAATCAAAATCAAGAGAAAAGCCTGGTCGTGACCGTGCCTGATGCGATAAATGGAACCCCTCAAAGCAAAAGTCTGAATCCACAAAAGGGGCCGTGGAATGTAAATGCTCGAGATTTGGTCCGAAGTTGTCCAAAAGGAAAGAGTTAATGGGCCCTTATTCGCTCGCCGGGTTAACGGCTTTGCCGGTCCTCTCAGGAGGTTTATCCCCTACACTCTTCCTTCTTCCTCTAAAGATGAAGGTTCGATGGAGTTTCTGAAAGGTGAAAACTCCCCAGGGTCTGCGACCTTATTTTAATATACACATTTGGTTGCCTACTTTGAAAAGCAAAAGCTATCGTTGCGAAGGAGTCACTGTATTTCTGGCTGGTCAAGACCCCTGTTTACCACCTTGATGTCTTCTTGTTTAACCTCGGGCTTAGGCCAATGCAAGCGCGTCACCTATGGGTGCGACGGCGTCTGATTCCGGGTCAGAGTCGCGCGGTTGGTCGTTAGGGTTCTAGGGTGGTCCATCATATACCATCTAGAGTTGCGAGGAAATAGACCCGGGTCGGGCAAATCATTTACCTCGAACACCTTTTGGGTGAATCCCTGTGGTCGGAAGCGACTAGGAGCCTAAGCATGGCATGACGGTATTGTCATCAGGGTAAGTCTTAGCCGGCGGGATCATCATTCGAGGGGTCTAGAGGCCCAAATCAACCTAGATGTGCACTTAGGATACCTGGGAGGTTAGTAAGAAACCCCTGTTCTCACGTAGGTTAGGTGCCATTTGGGTGCTTGCCGGGCGTTAGCAACAAAAAAATTGAAATGATAAAAATAACAAAAAAATGAAAAGAGAAAATGTACATATTTGCAAACAAAAAAATCTTTTTTATGATAAAACAAAAGAAATGCCAAATATAAAAAAGAAAACAAATCAATTTTACATTTTGCGTGCAGTATCTCACTTTTTTTAAATACCGCTTGCATTCGTGTGCTTGCCTATCGCATTTATCATCACCACATCTTTCCCTTACCTTCGTTAAATAAAGGCTTGGCCCCTTGACCAGTTATCAAGAACAGTCACAGTGACCATTTGCTTATTGAGCAAGGGGCCAAGTCAGAACAGAAATTCTGATTTGTTTGTTTCAGTGATGTGTGCAGGGATTCAGGCAACAGAAGCAAAGGTGAAAACCAAACAAACCAAACCTTGTATTTTATTCCAAAAACTAAAAAAATTACATCAAGTTCCACCCTCTCTTTCCGCATTACTCGTCCCACTACTCTCCAGGTAAAATGCTCTCAAAGGTGCTACCCAACTACGAAAAGTGGTACTCCTACCGCTCTGTACTCCTCTTCCTATGCCCACATCCCGGCGTTGATCTACGGAAGCAGCAGAGAAGCTACCAACACGAAAGCCACGCTCTCGTGCTCTTCGGTAGCGCTCCTCACCATCTCTCAGCCACTGTTCAGCAAGACCAAGGCTGATTCGAAGTTCGAATAGTTGGGCCTCCATGGCCCTTCGTTCCTCCCTTTCAGTCAATCTGTTGGCTCTTTCTCTCTCTGCGTCTCTTTCTTTCTCTGCACGTTCTCTCTCGCGGTCTTCCCTCTCCAACTGGAGAGTGATCCTCAGTTCCACAGCATCCCTAGAGGAGTCATCATCAGGATGACGCCGCAGTTCCCTCTCCAGTCCTGCTATCCTAGCCTCCTTCTACGCAGCTTGGCCAAGCGCTTCTTTCGTCTCCTTTTCCTGCCGAGTGTACCATCTCAGATACACGATAAGGCATAAACAAGGAGAACTCAACACTGAGACTCTTACCTGTATAGAGAGCATCCCTTCTGCCTCCGCAGCACGCTGCGTGGCGTGAGCAAGTTACTCATGAAGCAAGTCAAGTTCTGAGGTGAGAATCTACAAGCTGAAAGAGGCACCACCTACTCCCATCGCTGGGGAAGCCGCGCCAATCTGGGCATGCTACGACCGTGTGAATTAGCAGCCAACATCTGGAATCTGGGGTTTTAATTAGGAACGTATTGTACACCTACCAAGGCACTCGTAGCTCCGCGGGCATTACCCAACTGTTGTTCCATCTCTGCCAAGCGAGTTCGTAAATTCGCTATCATGGCATCCCGGACATCCTGCAGCCTTACGAGTCAGCATTTTTCACCAGAAAGAAGAAAAGAGAAAAAGGGGTAACCTACCTCCACAAGTCCCCGGGGTTAGAACCGCTCTGCGTACTTTGTCCTATATAGACGCAAGTAGTCCTCGCTATCCCGCGCCTGTGATTCTACAATCGTGTCACCCCGTTGCCAGTCCTCATACTGTTCGGGGAATCGCACGCGCCAGTCAATGCAGGTCGCCGGTCCCCGCGTCTTTCTCCTGACACGAGGTGGCACAGCTGAATCCACCCATTCTTGAGCTAGTCCTAAAGTCCTCATAACTAATCGTAGCCGAAGCGGCTCGATTTCATTCAGGCAGTGCATCCACAGTTCCCGTCCGAATCGGGCACGACTTGCTAGAACCCACGGCTGGTCGGCATCGACCATGTCTGAGTAGGGTCTCCAGTTTACCATCGCTGCAGGGAACTCCTGTAGCTCCCGCCTTAGCACCATCAGTTGGTAGGTTAGGGGTGCCGCACTCATGATGGGTTCCCACCGCCTGGCTAGCGGCACCATCGCGGGTCGCCAATGCCGAGCTCTCCCCATAGGGAGGTAATAATAGCTCCGCAGCTGCTCGGCGCAGGTCATCAGAACCTTGTAAAAACACAAAAAAATACAAAATAAGCAAAACCAAAAAAATACCTAGATGAATGGTGTGAAACCACTCACAGTCATCTCACGATCCATTTCTTGGAATAGGCCTGCAAACAAGTGTGCCAGCATGGCGGCTCCCCAGGCATAATACCCTACTCTTTCAAGGTCTGACAGCAGCTCCAGGAAGCGACATTGGATACCGTCCTCTTTCGAGCTCAGTACCAATCTCCCCAAAAGGAAGAGGAGAAATCTCCTCCAATCTATGTTACATCTTTCCCAGTCGCCGAAATCTGTGCAGTACACGGCACGGCATCCTATTTTCATCCTTTCTATGAACTCTTCTGAGGATTCATCGTCCCGCCGACGAGTGTCGGTGAGCCCTAATGCATCCATGAGGGACGCCCTAGCTACCGACCTATTTTTCTGACCATCTAGGTCCAAACCCAGTAACTTCTGGGCACCTTCTCTGTAGTCCGCGTAAGTGACTCCGGTCACTGCGTCGCCCTCCACCTTCAGGCTTGTGATCCGGACCATATCCTCCAAGCTGGGCACCATGTGCCCCCAGGGCATCAGGAATGCCCGACTCACTGGGTCCCATCTCTCACACAAGGCTTGGATCAGGACCAGGTCGAGCTGGATCGGCTCGATCCGAAGAAAGGTGCCAAAACTCATCACGTCTAGCCTGGCCTTCTGAAAATCTGGGAGACCTCGGTATGCTGCCGCTACCAACTCCCATGAGATCTGTGATTTCATCACACACTACGCATGCAGGGAATGGAGAGGAGGTTTGGTAAGAAAGAAAGGAAGAAAAAAAGAATGGAAAAAAGGGCAGGAAAACTTAGCTTACGAGTTGTGATTGGGCCCTTTCGCTAAATTGTCCTTCGAGGTCCGAAAGCCTCCTGGAACTACTACCACTAGACCTGCTTCTCTTCGAGGAGTGGGAAGATTCGCCCTCCATCCAACTCTCGAAATTTTGAACTCATCCTCTCCCGTGAAAACTTGTGCTCCTCGAGTTAGCTCTCGATATACCTGGGAAGATAAAAGGGACAAGAATTTATAGAAATGGAAGGAGTGCGCGCCAAGATTGCCTCCATCATCTGTTAATGATAGCCCTCGCAATGAGGAACCTGCCATGCGGTCCCGTGTGTCACTTCACCGCTCGCACAGGGTGATTGATTGGACGAAGAATATGACGACTAGCCCCCTATGTTGTCTAGGGAAACCCTTTCATGTTTTAAAGGACGTCCGTAAAATTTGACACAACATCCGGGAAAAGGGGCTAGGGCCGTCATTATTGACTTCGACGGCAGATTCCCGTGGGAAATGGTCACAACAAGACGCGATTCTCTGCTTGGGGTGGAGTCTCGGCAGACCCATCACATGGGAACAGTGCAAAGGAGAGGAAGTGTAGGGAAGAAGGAATGCACAAGAGAACAAACGAGCAGCAGAAAATCAAATCACTCCATTCATAATTCTACATAAGTTGTCACAAACACTACAATCATAGAGAGGAGGCGAGTCCACCAGCTCGCCGATCCTCACCATCACTCATCTCTCTGGGTGCTCCCCTCCTCTCCCCTGAGGTGCGGGTCCCTCAGAAGCCTCTGGGATCCTCGTGCAGCAGCACCTGCCTCACCTCGTGGCGCCGGCTCCACAGCAATGACTCGCTACTCCTCCCCTGGCGTGGCAAAGAAGCCACTAGCGGCAAAGCGACCAGACTGGCGCAGTCGCTCCCCGAACTCTCGCGCTCTCTCGTAGCGCGTCTCCATCCCTCCTAGCCTCTGCACGACGGCCTGAAGGCCCAGCTGGAGCTCCCTCACTTGGGCCTCCAAGGCCCTCCTCTCGGTCTGATCCCGCTGTCGCTCGGACCTTCTCTCTGCTTTCTCTCTCTCTCTGCCTCTCTCCTCATCATCTGCAGAAGAACCCTTAACTCCAGGATGTCTGGAGAAGGCCTCTCCTCACCACGATGCCGCAGCTCCGTTACAGTCGCCACCCAGGCATCACGCTCCTCTTCCGCCCGGGTCGCGCGGGCCACCGCACCGGCAAGTTGCTCCCGGAGGGAGGCAATCTCGAGAAAAGGGGCCGAGGAGCTGGAAGATGCGCCACCAATCATCCCCGCCGTCGCTGTCTGCTGGGCACGCTGGAACAAAATAAACAACGGCCGTCAGTGAAACTCCAAATCTGAAGATAAAAGTGCGGCACGTAACTTACCAGGAGCGATAGCTCATGTTGAGCGACGGCCAGCTGCCGCCTAGCCTCTGACAGTTGGGCACGCGAGCCGCCGACCCCACGCGTGTCCCCAGCTTGGGGAAGCCCCGCATAACTCTCTCTCTGCCGCCGCAGGAAGTCAGCGCTGTCCTGCACCAATACACTCCCTTGCTGTCCAGGGAGACGTACGTGCCAGTCCTCGAGCCTCGCCTTGCCGCGACTCTCCCTCCTGACGCGGCTCGGCTCATCCGCACTCGCCCACTCATCGGCCAGGCCCAGGGTCCTCGCCATGTCCTGCACCAAGAAAAGGGTCCCACATCAGTCAAAAAAAACGCATCCCCTGTCTAGGACGCATCCATCATTTAAGTGCAACACTCGCCGAACCCTTTCCCCCCTCGCACGGCTTACTTCAAAACTCAAAATGGATCAAAGAGGGGGAAAACCAAGCACCTACCAGACCGTGTTCACCTCCCTCCGCGACATCGGGCCCCTCGGGTCCCTCGGGGGCCCGAAGCGGCCCTTCCTCCTCCATAGACGCCGTTCCGTGCTCTGGCGCGTCCCTCCTTGGGCGAGGGGTCCCGCATACCTCTCCACCTTCGCCGTGGTCCAGACCGCCGAACTCCATCGATCGAGGGGAAGAAGACAAAGACGGGCGAGCAAGTTTCGGCGGAAGGCGGGCTCGTTTGCGGGTAAGGCACGGAGAAGGAAGGCCACCCGTCGCTTTAAATTTGAATTTGAGGATTAAGACGCGTCCTCGCGCTTGGATGCGCCCAAAAGAAAGCGAAAATAAGAGAACAAAAAAACCCTCCATGCAAAGTAGTTCCCTCCTGTCCAGGGCAAAGTCCCGTGAAGCGTGAACAACGTGGTGTAAAAGAAAGTGCAGGAAGGAAAAGGGCACACGACAAAAGGAACCACACGAAATCCATTTCATACAAACAGTCAAAAGTACATCATACAGTGAGGACGGTGGGGTGTACAAACAACTCTCTAACTCTCACCACCACCCTCCTGGTCATCTCTCTCCTCCCACCTCTGACGGGGATCCCTAGGGGGCCTCTGCGACCTCTTCGAACCCTGAGAAGCCGTGCTCGCCTCTCCAGGTGGCACCATGCCAGCCTCCAAGGTGCGGCGACGCTGCTCGACCGAAGAAACTAGAAAGCTGCCCACAGAAAAGGAACCGGACTGACGAAGTCGCGCCCCGCGCTCCTTCGCCCTCTGATACCGCTCCTCACTCTCCCGGAGTCTCCCCTCCGCCGTGCCAAGACTCAGCCGGAGCTCCGACACCTGGGCCACCAGAGCTCTCCTCTCGTCCCAATCTTGATATCGCTCCGCCATCCTATACTCCCTTTCTTTCTCTATGGTCTCCCTATCCCTCTCCCTCTCTCTCTCTAGAGTCTCCCTATCCTTCTCCCTCTCTCTCTCTAGGGTCTCCCTATCCCTCTCCCTCTCTCTCTCCACGCTCTCCCTATCCCTCTCCCTCTCCTCTCTCTCCCTCATCACCTCTCTCCTCGACAGCTCGAGGGTGATCCGCAGATCCACTACGTCGCGAGGAAGCTCCTCAGCCTCCCGTCGCCGCTCCTCCTCTAGCTCCGCAATCCGGGCGTCACGCTCTGCCACCCAGGCATCGCGCTCCTGCTCAGCACGAACAGCACGGGCCAGGGCCTCCCGAATCTCGGCCACCTGTCAAAGCACGCATGCACCGTAAGAGAGCAGTGATAGAAGGAAAGCAGCTAGAAGAGGGTCAGGGCCAAGCAAGCACTCACTCGAGCCTCGCGGTCACGCTCGGCCTCCTCAGCCCGAGCCACCGCATACGCCAGCTGCTCCTGGAGGGCAGAAACCTCCGGAGGAGGGCCCCGCGAACTGGAACCCGCTCCACCAGCCGTCCCGGCTGCCGCTGTCTGGTGGGCCCGCTGAAACACGGGGCAAACATTAGTCAAAGGCTAAGCATCAAAAATCTAGGTCACAAAAAATACATTGCATAGACTCACCAGGATCTTCAACTCCTGTCGGATGGCCACTAACTGCCGCCTGGCGTCTGCCAGCTGGGCCCGCAGGTCGGCAATCATGTTGTCACGAGCATCCTGCATTGCACATAAGTTACTGCCACATGCATATACATATAGAAGGGTGAAGCAGTTTTATTTCACTTACCCCTGCCATACCACCCAAGGAGAGGCGGTCCCCGTACGTAGCTCGATATCGTCTCATGTAATCTGTGTTGTCCTGTACATGGGATACCACTAGGACCCCGCCCTGCTGCCAGTCCTGGTACTGTGCTGGGAAGCACGTACGCCAGTCCACAATCTTCGCCTTCCCCTTGGTCTTCCGCCCGATGCGGGCCGGCTCTTCTACATCAACCCACTCCTGGGCTAGCCCCAACGTCCTCATAACCAGCCTCAGCCGAAGCGGCTCGATCTCGTTCAGGCAATGGACCCACACGTCCCGCCTGAAACGAGGAAGACCCGCTACAACCCAAGGCTGGCCAGCGTCGCCCATGCCCAGGTAGGGTCTCCACACCACCTACATCATCATACATACATCATATTAGTTGCCATTCAGTCACATAAGAAAACACAAAAAACCATACGCATCATACCATGGCCTCGGGATACTCGCTCAGCTCCCGACGAAGTGACGCCAGCTGGTAGCCGTGGGGTGCTGCAACCACGACCGGCCTCCACCGCCGCGCCAGAGGCACGGCCCTCCTGTTCCCATGCCTAGCCCTCCCCATCGGGAAATAGTAATAGCTCCACACCTGCATCCATCATACATCATTAGTACAATAATTGCATATTTAACTGTGGGAATGCATAAATAAAATGTTTACCTGGAGAAAATGTGCGAAGTCACTGACTGTTGTCTCCTTCTCCGAAGTCTGGGAGAGATCAGCAATCAAATGGGCAAGCAGAGCCGCCCCCCACGCGTAGTGCCCCACTCTGTCAAGGTCCGCCAGAATCCCGAGGAAGCGGTAGTGGATGCCATCCCCCTTCGTCCCCAGCAGAAGGCGGCCCAGGAAGAAGAAAAGAAACCTCCGGAGGTCTAGATCCACTAGCTCCCGCTCGCTCGGGTCCTGGGTGAAAGCTGCACGGGCATCTCCCTCCAGTCGTGCCAGAAACTCCGCTCCAGTCTCGCTGACCCGCTGGCGCGGGTCGACGAATCCGAGCGCCTCCATGATCTCCACTCGGCCGACTACCCTGCTGTCCCTGTCAGTCACGCTCGTCTCTAACCACAGCAGGTCCAGAGCACTCTCTCGGTAGTCGGGGTAGGTGACCCCGCTGACCGCCTCTCCGTCAACTCGTAACCCAGTGATCCGAGCCACGTCCTCTAGTGTCGGCACCATGTGCCCCCAGGGCATCAGAAACGCCCGGCTCGGCGCGTGCCACCGCTCCCTCAATGCCTGGATAAGAGGAAGGTCGAGCCGGAAGGGCTCGATCGTAAGGAAAGCTCCAAAGCCCATGGCGTCCACACGCGCCCTCTGGAAGTCCGGCAGCCCACGGTATGCTGCCACCACTAGGGACCAGCTGATCCGTCCTTTCATCACACCCTGCACACCACAAAACTAATAAAAAGTACATCAGCATCATGAATAATATTAAGCGATAACACTATATATTCTACTTATTTATTTTATGTTCTCTTATCTTTAAAACATTTTAAGATATTTATGGAGGCGTCCAGTACATTGGACGCCTCCTCTCTATTTTTCCTTATTTTCTTTATAGAAAAACCCAAAACAAAAAAATATATTAATAATATATATATTATTATGGAGGCGTCCCAGGTCCTGGATGCCTCCTTATTTTTAATCTTATTTTATTATTTACGTAAATAAACAAATAAACAAAAAGAAAAAGAAAATGTGGAGGCGTCCAGGGCCCTAGACGCCTCCTTTCCCTCACTCCCCGGCCTTCTCTCACAGCCTCTCGCCCGTCCGTTTAGCCTATTGAACCACAGAGTGAGAGTTTCGAAGGGCTTACCGGGTCATGATCGTCCTCTCCCACGTCGCCAACGCCCGCAGCGGCCTCCGCGGCCAGAAGAGGCACCTTCATCCCCTCCTCCGCCGCAATCTCCTCTGCTGCGGCCTCCTCGGCATCATCCCTCAGCCTCCTCGGACGACGAGCCCGTCGTTTCCGCTTCTCTGGACCCTGGCTCGATCCTCCTCGCTCCATTGGGACTAAGAATGGGTCGTCTGGGGTGACGGGGTCGCCAGAATGAACAGTACAAGTGAGCAGGGGGTGAGGCCCCCCCATTTATATAGAAACCACTCTGTTTGGGGCGTCCAGGCGCCTGGACGCCCCCACCTTTTTTTTATTTTATTTTTTTCAAAATTCAAAAAATTAGGGGCGTCCAGGCGCCTGGACGCCCCCAAAACAAAAAAAACCAAAAAAATAATAAATAAAAATTTGGGACATCCAGGACCCTGGACGCCCCCAAAACAAAAACCAAAAAAAAATTATAAATAAAAAATTAGGGGCGTCCAGGCCCCTGGACGCCCCCAAAACAAAAAAAAACACAAAGAAAAAAAAACCACAAAAAAGATTAAGGGAACTGGTCCAAAACTGCCAAATGCCAGATTTTATTCCATCAGAAAAACAGAATGAACTACATCAGGGGCTTAGGCACCTTAGGCCTTAACTTCCCCAGTTCGGTTACATAAGCCCTCCACAGCTCACATTCTTCCCCCACGTGCGCTAAGGCCTTTCCCGCGACACTTGTCTTCCAGGGTGCTTTGACGGCCTTCGCTTCCTTCGCATCCGCTTCAGTACCCAACTCTCTCTTCTTCAAAGGAACGATGCCAGTCGATAGTGGGAACGAATGGCGTGGAATGCCGACCTGGAGGCAGCATCGATGCGCGTTATAAAGGACAAACTCGGTCGCGCCGATCAATTGAAGATCAACTTCGGGGGAAGGCCTCATAAGGAGATCAAGCGAAAGCTAACATGCCGGTGCGCAAGTAAAGAAGCCTTGTGTCACGGTGCGGAAGTGAGACCGCCAGTCTTCACGTTTCTTCAGCCACGGAACGCGGTTCACTACAGTACCACCGAACCCTAACACGTCGGCTATGTGATGAAGAGGGCTTTGTTGGAAGAGCTTCGAAGCGGTTGGCATTCCCTCACGGTGATCAAACTTGAAATGCAAATCCAGCCAGCAACTCAGGACAAGTGCGCAACCAAAAGGAGGCTTACCCATGCTCGAGGCAGTAAGGCCACTATACAGGTAGGCGAGGACAGCGGGTCCCACCCTCTTTCCATGCCAGATCCCGCAGATAGCACTCAGTTGGTCTTCCTCCACCATGTTGTCGGTATAAGGAAACAAGAGAGCACCCGCCAGACAAATGGTGAACCCCTTCATGATTCCCTCCAAATAGTCATCGTCTGGTGACCCTCTCAGGGCGTCCATGACCCACTCCGCAAGCTTTTGGAGATCGATCCCCTTTTGAGTACGGACCTTTCTGGCTGCGTCGGGCGGCATGAAGCTTCCAAGGACGCTTTCGGAAGTCCCCCGTGTCAGCATCCGCATAGCCTTCACCTTCCCGTCACTCTTGAATTTCTTCAATCGGAGCAGAAGTTCCACCTCCTCGAGGAGGATGGTCGCCTCGAAGGTCGGGAAGATAAAAGTGTGGGTCTGGGGATGCCAAATCTCCACTAGTGCGCCCATAGCCGCCCAGTCCATACGAATCTTCTCATAGTGTTTGGCGTGAATAAGTAGCCCCTGCAGATGCCACTTCGAGAGTATGGCCCTCATGCCGATGGAGATGTTGGAAGTTAACTTTGAAAGCCATGGTAGTTTGGAAAACTTCCTCGGGCCTGGGAAGAGTGGATATGGCTGGAAGAGAAAAGAAAGAAGAAGAAAGGAAGGTAGTAAGAAGAAGGTTCACATGGAGAAATTTGAAATGAATCAGCTTACCATATGCGACATGATCGTCCCACTCAAATGACCCTTGAGGTCGGAGAGTCGCCTGATCTCGCTGCTAGGCCTGCTCCTCTTCATAACGCGGGAAGACTCTCCTTCCATCCTGAAAATCTCTAGATTCTCCTCTCTTTCCTCTCCTGAGCTTCCAAAACCCACCTTGGTGCATTTGAATGAACTAGTCTAAGGGGAGTTCTTATAGGAAGGGAAGATCGCTACAGGATGGAACATGTCACATGAGTGGTCATTGTCAAGATTTTGTCTGGATCTCCTTTGTACTGTGGTGCGATTTTGCTACTTTCTGATGTTGCTAACCTTTGCTAGTCTGTGCAGGTTTTACTAACGGACGTCTTTGTCCTGTCTCCTGTCCCACCTTTCAATGGTTGGTCCCACCATGTCATGCATCATAGTATACGATACCTACGCTACTAGAACATGTCAAGGACCTTGCGACCCGAACAAATCTGGGATTTGAGTTCCCCTTCAACAAAAACAGTGATGATCCCGGAAGAATTTGGGTTGTACGGATAGGCCGTTAACTTGTGGTAGCATGGGGACGACGGTTCCATTCAGTGAGTTGGTGCGCGGATAAACGGGCCCCAGCCCAGTGTCGGCTCACCGGATCGGTATCCTGACCCGTTCTTAACAAGTTGACAATATTATCCTTGGCTATTTTCTATTTTAGTTTGTTTTAAATTTTTATTTTTTTAACCCAGCATGCATTCATATAGAATTTTGATTTATTGCGGAAGATCATTCAAGTGATTCGATTGCGAAGGCCGTTGTGCTTCAATTCCTACAAATATGAGATATTCCACTCCGAATGAAATACTGAGTTTCCTTGAAACGGCCCTACGTTGCTCTTCCAAAAGGAGACCCTTGTTTGGACAGACCCTCAAATATTCTTTTTTACCTTGTTTGACCCACCTTGGCTGTAGCACTTCCACATTGGCTGGTAACCGCTCCTAAAGGTGAAACCTGCAGGTTTATGACCCAGGTACTTCCACACTGAGAAGTTGGTCTCCTTTATTTTTCGTGCCTGAGTGCACATTTCACCCTCCTTTATTTGACCTCCGTCCAAGCAATCGTCAATATTTGAAAAACCTTCTTCAAGGTCGCCTCATTGAAACTTCAAGAAAGATTCCAGACAGTAACGTCAAAAGCGTGTCTCATCACACCTTGGCATCAACTTATCAGTCCGCTCCCACTTCATTTCACTCCACTTCGATACCATTCCACTACGTGCTGCTCCCTTGCAAAGCAGACACCAAGGCGGGGTAGCTGTAGACACGCCATTCCTGACGTCTCCCGAGAAAGTCTCATATTACTATACAACGCCCCGCAACGGCTTACGCATTTTGAATCGCTCGAGTGCTTCCTTTTCTTGAGTCTTCTTCCGCCCTTTTCGGCATTCGGAATCGTCTCGTCACGGCATTCGGATGGCATCAACACCAGTCAGACGCATCAGGAGGTTCCGGAACCAAGAAGGGTGTCTGCCGGGTGGCCACCAACGCTTGTCCGAGGACCCGGGTGGGTCTTAATGGGGGCGTCCAGGACCCTGGACGCCCCCATTCTTTTAATTTATTTTACTTTTATTTTTCAAAACAAAAAACCTAAATAAAAAATAATATATTAATGGAGGCGTCCAGGGGCCTGGACGCCTCCATAAAAATAAATATAAAAATATATATATATATGCCAGTTGGCATAAAAAGACAAAACAAAATAATAAAAAATGATATATTAATGGAGGCGTCCAGACCCCTGGACGCCTCCATAAAAACAAAAATAAAAAAATATATAATGCCAGCTTTGGCATAAAAAGACAAAACAAAAAATAAAAATAATATATTTATGGAGGCGTCCAGGCCCCTGGACGCCTCCATCAACTCCCTCACGGGCGCCGCCCACCGAACGACGGTTTGTCGTGTGTGAAAAAGGTCAAATTATGGAGACGTCCAGCCCGCTGGACGCGCCCATTTCAAAATCACGAGGCGCCGCTCACAAAACCACGCGTTGTGTCAAACCGCGTGCGGCCGTCGGTGGTGTTCGGTGGACCTGTTAGGGGCGTCCGGGGCCATGGACGTCTCCACAAAAATATTCTGAAAAAATTAATAAAAATAGAATAAAATATTAGTTCGGCCCTGATGGAGGTGTCCAGGGTCCTGGACGCCTCCACCCTCCGGCGCCCTATAAATAGAGGCCCACCCCCTCAGTTCTGGGGGAGCTTCGAAGAGATCCGATAGGCTGCCGGAGCCCAGAGGCTACCGGAGTCATTTTCTAACCCGTGGGGTCTTTTGTAGGTGGAGGTTCTGCCGGCTTCTCGGGTGCCCACGCTCGCGAGAGGAAGGTCGTCTTCATCCACCGCGCTTCCACGCCATCCCTACGCTGTCGGAGCTCCACCGGATTTCACCATCGGCACATCCAATAAGTCAATCCTTTCCTTTTCTTCTTAGTTCTTTTGCTTTCATCATCTCGCATCATCTATCCCCCTTCATAAGGGCGCCTCTTCTTATATACTTCTTGCATCCATGATCTCATTTCTCTCCTACTCGAGTCCGAGAGGGATTTAAAAGACAACACCAACCAGGTGTGTGTCTTGCCATCATTTCGTTATTTTTATCACAAGGATTTGAATACTACACCTTCATCTTTCTAATCCACTCGTTACTTGTTTGTCGTTGTTTTGCAAGGGTACCCAAGGAAAGCCCTCTCCGTCGGTCGACCGAAGGGGGAGGAAGAAGCAACCCGCCATCTCCCGCTCTTGAGGTAGGCGCGATCACTTTCTTTATTTTGGGGTCTTTCGGCCCCTGGCGATCACATCTTGTTCTCGAGGCCGCGGCGAGTCACTTCCTTAATGGCCGTTTAAATTCCCGTTCTTATATGTTATATTCTTATCTATTCATATTCTCGAGGCCGCGGCGAGTCAATTCCCCAATGGCCGTTTAAATTCCCGTTCTTATATATTATATTCTTATCTATTCATGTTCTCGAGGCCGTGGCGAGTCACTTCCCCAATGGTCGTTTAAATTCTCGCTCTTTATATTCTCGTTATATTCTGTTATATTCTTATCTGCTTATATTCTCGAGGCCGCGGCGAGTCACTTCCCCAATGACCGTTTCAATTCTTGTTATTTAATTTCTGCACCATTCCCGTCCCCCCCGAGGTCGCGGCGAGTCACTTCCCGCTATGGCCGTTTAACCCCCATATCTTGCTATATTAAAATTGTCCAGCTCGCCCCACCGGAGCAATCTCCCGTGGTGGCCCCTTCTCTTTTCTCTTATTTCTGTGTTGCAGCAAACAAAAAGAAGGAGCCCGCGCGCTCCGCGTCCTCTACATCCCCCGAACCGCGTGATGTCACTCACACCAGGTATTAAAAAAGTGGATGGGACCAACTGTCCGCGAATTTCTGGGGATGCACGACTTGTGCAAATCCCCCAACATTTTATATATGAGGCACAGAGCCACAGGGACAGCTTCGTCCCCCAGGCCATTAAGCAGGCAGGGTAAATAGCCTCCGGTCTGATTACTGTCTCGTCCCCTTGAGGGAGGGCAAACGAACAAAGCCAATAAGTCAGATACGCAGCACAATGTGTAACTGCGTCAACTCCTGTGGGATTCGGGCCGACTTGCCGCCCTCTCCCTGAGACAGTGGGATATGTCGCTTGGCGTCGAGCCCTCTTCTTCCGCGCCACCGTCGTCGGAACCACCGTGGGGAAGTCCTCGTACTGCTGCTCCCCACCGAAGAAATACTAGAGCCACGTGCCCATCCGCACGCGTCTCTTTTCGCCAGGCTTCCGCGCCTCTCGCGAGTCAAGCGTCAGGCGCAGCAGGGTGCGATATGCCTTCATCAGATAACGGTAGGCGAAGCCCGTGAAATATCTACCTTCCCCATCCGTCTGGTCTTTCAGCCAGTCTGGAAAACAAACTTCCTCATACGGCTCCCCGTCTATGGGCAAGCCGCTCAGCTGGGAAAGACTCCAGAGGTCCAGTGAAGTCTCACCCTCTGCAGTGTAAAAAGTGTTGTATTCTGGGCAGAAGACTTCGATCATCCCGCAGCACAGACCTCGGGAGATCAGGTACCTGTACCGTGAAGCATATACACTCTGGTATACACCCGCATGCACCAGGATGGGGGCGTACTGCCGCAACACAAAGTCTGTGAATTCAACTGCCCCCGATCTGAAGGCGTGAGCGTCGGTGGCTTTGAGCTCTCCAAACCACCCCACTGAAATCTGATGTTTGAACCGGACCGCCAAGCAGTCTAAAAGAAAAGGCTCGTCTCGGTATCCCCAATGAAGCGGGGCGAGGAATAAACCGTATACGGGCTTCTCCCTGTCAACACGTCCGGCAGTTTCATTCCAGCGAGCTGGGGTATACTGCGGTGCTCTCGTCAGCATCCCAGCCTCGGGGAATAACTCCTGCACCCCGAGCACGGCTCCCCACTTTCTGGGCTCCCCCGGGATATATATAGGCATGCCCTGAGTGACTGACTCGGCCAAACTGTCTCTCTCCGCCAGTAGGGCTTCCTCGGCTCGACGGACGAGAATTAAATCGCGCTTCCCTCCAAGGTTGAAGCGCTCAAGGAACGCCATCAGATGCTTGTCCTTAGGATGGTCGAGTCTGATGCCATCCCTTCGATCATACTGGAAGTGGTTGCCGTCAAGAATCAATAAGTGGCCGGTGTCGATGGTGTCGGTCTCTGAGTCCGAAGACTCAGCAACCACAGCTATCTGTCGAGGCCCCCGATCAAGGGAATGGACATTCCCCCATGTCACGGCGACCCGGGATGCAGAGGAAGAAGAGCCGGAGGCCATGTTATCTGCAAAACAACGCCCGGAAAAGAACAAACAAAAGTCAGAAATCAGTTGATCGAAGCAATATTTCTGACAAAATTTCGGCAGCATCTCCCCAGCTCGGGAGTTTGCCAAAAGAGAAGTGGAAGCCATCCACAAAGGGAGCGGCCCCTAAAAGTAGCCATAGCCATTAGGCCAAGGCCAAATCGGACACCCGAGGGATCTAGCTCCGAGGACAAGTCCTACAAGGAGCCTCCCGGGGCCCGAAGAATGGGTTCGGAACCCGAACAGAATGACACTCAACTCACCCGCTCACAGGGCGAAATCGCCCGAACCCTGAGCCACTCGGCGCCGCGGGAAGAGGAGAAAGGGAGGAGAGAGAAGAAATTTTCACAAATGAGCAGCTGTGAAGAAAAAATGAAGAAGAAGCTAATATATAGGGGGGCTCCACCCTTGTTAAAACGGCGCGCCGTTTTAAGCAACATGCGGGCCATAAAGACGGCGCCATTTTAACCTCCGAAGCTCAGGGCCGCGCCGTTTTAAGCAATTTGCGCGCCGTAAAGACGGCGCCGTTTTAACCAATGAAGTAAAGGGCGCGCCGTTTTAAGTGATGCCGTCATGCTTCCTGCCTCGCCGGATTAACGTCTGAAGCCGGAATTAAGTGCCGTTCGAGCTTCTGTCAACCAAACGAAGCTCATCCGTAGGCCTTGCCGCATTCCTGCCTCACTTGCACCGCCTACGTCTGGGGGGCATTTGTTGGCACTCAAAATATGATCCTTCGGCAACCAAGCCGCAAAGACGAATGATACGGCCCATTGAAGCGCAGAAGCCGATGAAGACTGGCTTACTGAAGGCTCTTCAAGCTGCCAGATCCCCGAGCCACCTTGAAGAGAACATCGGGGACTTCACCTTAGGAGAGTCGGAATGAACCTACAACCAACCGGCAGCGCGATCAAGCCTGCCCAATGATCCGGCATCGACCTCGTCATGCCGCTACCCCACATCCGTCGCCCGACCAAGGACGACGGTCTACCCAATGGCTCTCCTAAGGAGGAAAAACGTCCTCGGCCGTCCACAACAAGGGGCCGAGGGCTTTGTCAGCAGAGGGTCCCGATCACCCGACATGGGTTCGGCTCCTCGTCATAATGGGCCCTTCAGTGGCCAATTGATCGCCGTTCAAGGCAGAATTATCCAGGATGCAGCACCATCCTGCAAAGAAGCTTTGAGCACGAATCCGTCTCAACTAGGAGCACAAATCGCAGTGCCGAAGGCTGTACCACCAAGACATCCGTGTGCTCGGACCAGACACACGCGGAAGTCTGATCAAGGCCGTTCGTCGTGTCGAGAGCTTCCTCGACTCCACGTTAAGGTTTTTCAAGGACCAGGGCGAGAGGAATAGTCAACGAGAGCTTCCGGGATCATCTCCGGACCCACCGGACCGGCACGCCGAGTAAACAAGTTAAAACGGCGCCGTCAAACCGGCGCGCCAATTACAATAGGGGATGCGTTCCCCGGCGCCGTCAAACCGGCGCGCAAAAATCGATCGGGACGTGTTCCCGGCGCCACCAAATCCGACGCGCCCCCTTCTCGGGGCGCCGAATTAACAAAAGGGCTATATATATAGCCTACCTTCGGCCAGAGAGGGGGGGATCAGAAGAGAGTGAGGAGGAATAAAAAAGGGAAGCGGAAACGAAGGAAAAAAAAAAGAGAATTAGAAAGAAAGAGGAGAGGTCCAAGGAGAAGGGGTCGAGGGTTCTTCAATCTGAGGAAACCTCCGTTCGAGCCTCTCGGCGGCCACCACCACGCTCCACTCCAGCCTCCCGGAATCGGAGAAGGAGACCGTCCGTTTCTTATCGATTTAGGTGGGTCTCCGCGTTTCATCCGGTGAATCCCTCTGTTCTTCTTTTGGTTTTCTTCCTCTGGCACAATGTAAGTGAAGGAGGGGAGGGGCGATGATATGAGCCTGACCTCCCCTCCTCTCACCATTTTCCTTTACCCTTTTCACTTTGTCTGTAATCCTTTCTTCATTGGTAAACGACGGCCGATCGACAACGACGGCGCCGGAATCTATTTGCTCTGTATATATATACCTGTGCTGTTCACGGGACGAATGAAAAGCCTTTGTGGTTGTTGTTGTATCTCTTCCTCTCTCTCTCTCTCACCCTCCTTCGAGCGTGCATTTAATGGTTTCCCCAATATATATATACTCTCGCGTAGCCGGTTTCGCCGACATTGGGTATGCCTTCGGGCTATATGAATTACTCAGTCCCCCTCCCCGGGGTTTTCTCTTGCTTTCGAGTCTGATGCAACGGCCGGGCTTGGCACTGAATATTCCACGGGCTCTGCGAGCAGAGATGCACTTGTGTGCACATCTTTGTCTGTCTCCGCCCAGGGATGAAGACCCTTCACCGTCTCCTGTGTGCCCTGCTTCATAGGCCAGAGGGGCGGGGAAGAGCTCTTAGATTGTCCCCAGTTGTTCAACGGCGAGCCTCATGTCTGCTTGCTTTCGAATATCATATATATATGCACACATATTCCGTACCCCGGGCTACATGTTAATCACAGATCGTGCTCATGTTAGCCTGCTCCGCCCGTGGGGCTTCATCGTTTTACCATGTTTATAAGCAAGTCCTTTTCCCGTCTGCCGCCGTCAAGCGATGTCTCACACTGCTTCCTTTCGTATAGCTTACACCTTAACGGGAGTATGCTCTGTAGCATCACCCCGACATCCGGGGAGGGGGATATTCCCCAAGTCTTCTGCCTCAGTCACCTGGCCGACAGTGGGCTCGTTCATTGATGACGAATGTCCCTGCAGACCATCGGGTGCACAGCAACGGGGCTAAGCCCTGCAGTCAAAATCCACGGTCCTTAATGGACTTTGTGGTGGCCGTGGGTTGTGTTCCCCTCGTAGGCTAGCCCTCGGGGATTCCTTCCTTATATCGGTCGTCCCGACTTGGAGTGTTGTGGTGACTCGGGTCGCGTGCCCCTCGTAGGCTAGCCCTCGGGGTCTTCGCTCCCATAATGAGTTGCCTCATTCGCTCGCTGTTACCCACGGATTTGGTGCCCCTAGCAGGTTTGACCTCGGGGTTTTCCTCTCCGTTCGGGTTTTTGCCGGCCGCCGTTGTGCCACCCGGCTCTTAGGGGCTGCTCCACTACGTGAGTACTCCCTGCTTCTCCCCGATAAATCCTCCGGGATGGGGAGATGCTGCCGAAATTTCGGCTCGAATGAGTATAACTCGGAATGATCGCCGCGCTCGAGTACAAATCTCGCACGGGCCCGTGACTCGGCTCCCGGATGCCCCGGGGTCGACCCTGTGAAATAATAGCTTAAATAAATTCTCGAAGTTTTCCATAGTATTTCAATAAACCCAAGAAAAATGAACAAATTCTCGGTTTTAAGTTAAACTGGCGCCATTCGTTTACGGCGCGGCCTAAGCGGCGCGCTCTAAAACGGCGCGCCCTCCCTGGCGCGCTTCTCCCCGACGCGCCTCTCCCCGGCGCGCCCCAATTAGGGCCGCACCGTTTTAAACCCCTTCTATTTACCTACGGTTTCGACGCCGTTTTAAGTCCTATACCTACGCTTTCAAGCGCCGTTTCTAACCGCTGTACTCTTTAATCCCTGGCTCGCCCCGAGCGACCCTCACCTTCCCGAGGGTGAAGTTAATCAACCCTAATTAGGAATAAATTGAATAAAGAGAGGGTCTTTCGAGTCGAAACCTTCTTGCTATCATGTTTTCACCATTATGTCTGTCTTCACTCTACCCTTATCATCATGCTTGTGCCATCCTTTCCCTCGTTGGCAGGGCTTAATAAATCTGTGACTGAATCATATTCATCTTCATAATTCTGTCATCTTACTCATCATCATCATCATGCATGCATGTTCGCATGGACCCTCGGGTATATCAAATAGCGTTGACAGAAGGTCGGGTTACGCTCGATCAGAAGTCTTCGCTATGCGCGAGGGTGGTCTTCGGGCCTACGTCCTCCGCCACGTACCAAGGGCCCATAATTCGATAAACTATACATCCTTGGCATGATAAATAAATGCATCTCGCATGCCTTCGTCATGGTCATCATGTAGCTCCTTTTTTATTCCGGCTTCGACAGTCCGTTATCTCGGTAATTAATCAAAGGTGTTCCCTCCTCGTGGGGGATGTAATTAATGCCATAGCCTTTATGGTATGGCGGACTGCTGGTCCCGACCGAACCTCGCATTCGCCCGACACGGGTCAGAATGAGCGCATCATAAAATCGTCACTCTTGTGACTGGCACGTCCGCGTCGTCAATCAGTCAGTTAATTACCGGTTAGTTAATTGGTCGATCGATACGTGAAATAAGACACGTATATACACGAAATAAAAATAATAAGATGGTCGGATAAAAATCTCGTCGCAAATAGTCTGGCACGCCCGGTGGGACGGGATGTGACGGGAGCACTCAACCAAGGAAAACTGTATATATGTAATTGGCCGCTAATTGTTTTTATGCGGCGATTGCTGCAGGTTTGCCAAGGCTTGTCAGAAGTGTCAAGAACATGCTAATGTGGCAAGGAGACCTCCAGTGCCACTGCATCCCACCCTACCAAGCTGGCCGTTTGCTCAGTGGGGCACAGATATATACCTTTCCTGGTCAGCCAGATGTTACTGCCCTCCTGGGCTACATTAAGCATGTGTATGAACCCCCTCCCAAATGTGTCCGATTGGGTCTGATCCTCATCCTTAAGATGGACAGATTTTTGCGCATGATCGATGGGAATGATTCCTTTTGTTTGCTGAAGATAAGCATATCCTCTGTTGCTCATTCCGTAGGTCTTCAGTAGGAGAGAAGGCGGAGATAGTATCCAAAGCCAGGTCTCTCCCTCTCAACATCCATTATTCTACTTTACCCGAGTCGCTACTACCATAATAGCTGAACACCCGGCTCTCCATTCCATACATTATCAGGGTGCTAGTCAACTCAATTAATTACTTTGATTACTCACAACACCCCCCATGCGGAAATCCGAAACCACTTCCTCAATACCCACACCTCTTACATCTCAACTCTACCTTTAGAACACCTGCCTTATCCAAGGCCGGTCAATTCGATATCTCAGTTCTAAGCAACTTATACCTACTTGCCTCATTACCAGTCCGGTAGGTCATGATCTGCCTAAAATTAGACTACTAATTGGCTCCACTCTGATCCACGCGACACATTTTGCTGAGAGGACGAGCGTAATTCATTGTCTTCATCTGACAACTCTTATAGATATGTCATCCGATTCTCAATTCTGCTAATGCCTCTTAACACGCTGCCTCTGCCAACAACCTAGCAGCAATACCACTCGCGTAGTCAACACAATTTCATGCCATGGGTCAACTCCCTCCACCACTGGCTACAAAATCTCTAGGACTCGCTCACTGTCAGATTATTTGCCATTTGCATCGCCAATCCGATCCTAGAGTCTGTGGGTTATGGGCCCACCATGCTTCCGTTGTGCAACTTTGCACAGCCAGGAGAATCATTGCAAAGGAATCTTGGCATTCATTAACAAACCACCTCTTGAACCAGATGGCTAAACCACACTGTCATGGGCCAAAACTCGAACACCTTACATCTCTGTGCAAACTCTCTCTCTCTCTCTCTCTCTCTCTTCTGCGAGTGCTCTACCTACGATGGCAGAGATTCTCCTTCAAAATACACGATGACAGACAATATCAGCCCTACGGCCAACACATATAATTCATCTGGTCATAAAATCCTCCCTTGCTTGACCAAATTTACACACTTCGCCAAGATGAAGAAAACCTTAGCTTCACTGGCAGCTCGACTGCCAACGCACAAAATATTCTCATGAATCATTCTACTCATTCATAGCGGTTGAAAAATATGAACAAAACAAGAAACAATGGAATGTTATTAAAACACAATACATTTATCAAATCAATTCACGGTTACACTTTCCACAAGGTGGAACACCACATACACCACCATGCCTGCCTGATCACGTGCTTCACTACACCAAAAGACCAATGCCATTAATACTAATGCCGAAGCGGCCAATAAGGGCATTCACGTACAATATGCCCAATCTGACTACACTTAAAGCACATCAATTCTGCTGCATCCAATGTACATGGCCGGCCCAAGTGAAAACCACCACACCTTGGACACTGCCCTCACTGCTCAACTAGACTATGTCGCAGTGGTTGAACCACTTGCTGTTGAACATCCATTGCTGAAGCCAACTCCTCCTGCTCCTGGTGTCTCCTGCCAGACCTACTCCTCCTGAGTAACTTGGTCATCCGACTGAGCCTCGATCCCGAAGAGGAAGAATCCATACCAGGAAATGAGAAAGATGACGATTCTGGCTGTCTCAGAGATTGTTGAGGGACATTTTGCTGCTGAAGAGTCCTCTGCTAGTAGTGGCCTGACTGAGACTACCATGCACTGGCCTGCTCTTGGGTCCTCAAAAAATCCTCCTCTAAGACTGCTACAGCCTGATACGCTGCCTCCATATCTACAACACGGGTCGCAATCACAGGATGCTGAAGCTCTGGTCGTAGACCCCTGCCAAACTGTTGAGTTTTCAATCTCTCATCCGCCATGTATGAGGCGCATAGTGACTCAACACTATAAATCAGGACCGATATTGCATCACTGTCATATCCCCCTGGCACTACAAGAAAAGGCGGGATTTCCAATGGACACAATCCGTCGAAAATATGTCAGAAAAATGGGTTCTAACGTATTTTTTGAAGGATTCCCGACGGATGATGTCTGTCAGATATTCCTTGTCCTAAATTTCCGACGGATAGGAATTTCGTCAGAAATTCGTCTGAATATTAAGATGGAAAGTTGGCAGACGGAAATTTCGTCGATCAAGAATGGCAGTCCAACATTTTCGACGAAAATATTCCATCGATAATTCTGTCTGAAAACTATATATGTTTTCGGTGGAGAACATATTCCGTCTGTGATTCCGTCGGAATATTTTTTTCGTCAAAAAATGTGAAGGTGACAAATAACAAATAATGGTGACAAATAAGGAACAAGGGTGACAAATAATAAATAAGGGTGAAAAATAGCTTCCGACGGTTGTTCCGACGGAACATTAATCCATCAAAAAGTTACCGACGGATTTATCGACGGAAAAGAATTCTGTCGGAAAACTGTAAAGCTGACAAATAATGAACAATGGTGATAAATAAGGAACAAGGGTGACAAATAGCGAATACGGGTGAAAAATAGCTTCCGACGGAACATTAATCCATCGAAAAATTGTAAGGGAGAAATATCGATATATAACATATTACCGATGGACTTCTCGAAGAAAAAGATTTCTGTCGGAAAACTGTAAAGGTGATAAATAATGAACAATGGTGACAAATAACGAACAAGGGTGACAAATAGCGAATAAGGGTGAAAAATAACTTCTGAAGGTATTTCCGACGGAAAATTAATCCGTCGAAAATGTTGAAAAGGGACAAATATCAAAAAATTGCTTACCGGACAGACAAATTGTATTTTCAGCAGGAGTATGCTGTTGGAAATGTAGTCTGAAGTTCCGACGATTTTTCGACGGTATTTTTTTCTGTCGGAAACTTACCACCATTCAGACGGAAACGTTTCGACTAAGATATTCTGTCTGTATATCCGTCAAAATTACCGACAGAGTTTCCGACATATCTTTATCTGTTAGAAATACTGATGCAATTGCCGACGAAAATTAGTCCGTCAAAAATTATGACTCCCATTCCGACGGAAATAAATCCATCAGAAAATCCCATCTCTAATATCGTTTTTTCCTGTTGTGTGGGTTAACTCCATAAACTGATACATCCTCTTTGTTCTAACGTGCCCCGGGCTGAAAACTCGCTCGAAAGCCGCAAGGAACTCCTGCCATAGAATTTGCTGTAGAGGATGGGATTGGAATGTCGATTCCCATTCTGAAGTCCACCACGATAAAGCTGAACCCTGCAATTGGTAGCTAGCCAGCAACACCTTCTCATCCTCTGCACACTCCATGGAATGAAACACCCTCTCCATGGCATCTACCCAAGCTCTCGCTGCTTCCAAATCCGACTATCCCTCAAATTGAGGTGGGTGGAACTGCAGAAACTCTTTCAAAGCTCGCCCATGACCTCCTTGAGATGATGGGCCCTCTCTATAATGCTATCAAAGATAAAACGGGTACATCCCTTCAATGAACTCCTCTCGTCCCTGCACTCCCATAGCTGTAGATCGAGAAGGTGATGTCCTGCTCTACCCCTCCTGATTCTCGGCCGACAGCTCCTGCAAGGAATGAACCCTCCTAGCTGCCATCGCCACTCTTCTACCACAAACACAGAAAACAAGGCGATGAACAAAATGAAGCACCCTATGCTAGCTGTCGACTGTACTGGACTCTCTGGACTCTTACACCGCGATCATCTCAAATTCTCATGCATCTCCACAACCTCTCTCTTATACCATCTGTAATGATTCAGGATCTGGATACCGAGTGGAGCCTGATACTATTTGGATCCTGTGCCGCCACCCACGAGTCTGGAGGCTTGGAAGGGTTATTTGAGTGTTATGGAGATGCATTGAAATTTAAAACAATCCCAAGAATTAGATTATGGAACTAAATAATCTAATAACACCAATAAAGTTAACCTTTTATAATTAAACAATTTAACTACAGAGTCCAGTCCACAAGTATAGTTAACTAAAAAGAGAATGTACACTGCTGCGGGGCATACCCCGACACTGGCAAGTTGACTTCTAGCAACCGACTGAGTCCTGGACCAAGCTCGAGGGAGAGCGCCACACTTGAAAATAGAGAGTGAGCCTCATCTCATCGGCTCAGTAGGGGTCCCGTGGATCCCCACCACCGGTAACCACAATAAACAGAACGATAACTGCAAGGATGACAATAATAACAATAGTAATAAAAGTAACAACAATAGGTAATCGGCGAAAAGATAACACAATTTACTAAATTACCCATAATTCCTTGTTTCCTCGCTAACTCCATGGACTATACTACTGAGTGGCTTGCACATGCTCCCTCAAGGTCAGAAAGGACCCACAGACTCATGTTGGGACTACGGCTACCCATCGAGGAATCACGATCCCACTGTCATGAAGGCACTAGCTCACAAAACCTCTCAGAAGGAATCTTAATTAAGGCCACAGGGCCGTGAATATAACCTCCTCTCGCGAGAGGATCATTGCCTCACCACTAGAGTATGTCAGCCTCATACCAGTAGGAAAGACTACGACCTCGCCGTCGTGGGAAACTAGCTCGCACGTTGGAAGGGCTAAGACAACGCTATCGGTAACTTAACCTTAACCGGCAGATCCAACTCTCAAGTCTCCTACACACAACCCACACCCTACCTGTGAGTGGAGCAGACACACACACACGCACACCTCTCCCTGGGACTGGCTAGGATCTGTGCCTCTACGCCCAACAGCACAGCCGTGTTCTGTTACTTGACACGGGGTATGCACCTCTGCACCCGTCAGAGCCGCACACTTGTCCTAACCAAGGCACACACGCTAGGGCTGTCTTCGCCGAGCAACAGGCTGTCTTCTTCTGGGAAACACTAAGCATTATGCACACAAGGCTATCTTCGCCTATGTCACGCCCCGAGATCATGCAGCAGAAACAATCGGGAACGTGAACAGTCGGCTAGAACGCCTCAAGCAAGCAATATAATCAGAGCACTAACACATTCACACATAAGAAATAAATGCACAATATTTGGATAAAATCTTTGTTTTATTTAAATAATAATCAAAATTACATAAGGTTGACTCTTGACTCTTGACTAACTAAACTCAATAAAATGAAAAATTACATAGTGACTCTTGACATTCCACTAATAACAATCTAAGGCTTCGCTCCTTCTTTAATCACTCTCGGATCCATCACTTGAATAGTCTGAATCTGACCCGCTAGAATTTCCTAAAAAAGATTAGAAAGTAGGGAATGAGCACACATGTCTAGTAGGTATCTTCGTATCAACATGAAGGTAATGTTTAAGTAATTAACACTTTAGCTCTAGAGTGTAAGATAAGTCTTGAGAATACGATGAAACACGTGAATAAACTAAAGTAACACAACTAACAAGATATGATCAAGGTGAGATATGAGAGTTCATGTAGACTTGGAAAATATGATCAAGCAAGAATATAACATGAATGTAATTTAGCCTTTCATGAATAAGAATGTACATTTTCATAACCATAAAGGCTATGCACGAGAATGTACTAGCAAGCATGTAATTTCACAAGATTGCCTCATGGATCTTCACTCGTTTATAAAAAAAGTACTCCTGGCGTAATGCGACGCCAGTGTTCATCATACCCTATGGTTTATAGTATGTTTTCGGCTATCTGTCGAGGGGACTAGAGTGGAGCACTTGGACACTGTCCGTGCCCGCTCTTACATCTTCAAGTTATAAATCAAGCTACTTCCATAAGAAATATCAATATGGCCAATAATGTAACAAGTTCAAACTATAGTTTCATGATAGCAAATATCAAGGTAAGAATGCACCAATTAAGAATATGAGAGTTCAAAGATTGATTAAAAATAAGGTTATGCTCTGGAGAAAATTCAATAGCATAACGACATATTCTTTAATTTCCATAATTCATTTGGTAGCTTTGGAAACAAAGTGTTAGGTTCTAGAAAATCATAGACCATCTAGGAACATAAAAAAATCAACCCTTGGGTCAAACCTTGGGTTAATCAATACTTAGACATAAAACGGTCATATCGGGGCCGTTTCTGGAAATAGCGATCGTTTACTAGACCGTATGTGGATCTATGCGGTCACTACTGGACCGTTTAACGATAGAGTCGACGAAACGAATGAACTGGAACCATGCGGTCAAGGCAGGGCCGCTAGGCGTCCTTGGCGGTTAGGTAAATGGCTGCTACCAGACTCTGGCGGTCTCCAGAGGGCCGCTAAGGTCCAGAACATAAAACATCGGTAAAGTACTTTCTAGACAATTGGGTTTTGAGGGTACAACCAGCTCGGCGTCCTAGTGGGAATCCCAGGCTCGCGGAGTCTTATGGAGGCCTTGAAACAAGATCACCTAGTCCGGTGGAAGGAATATCTAATGGAGAGGATAACAAGTCCAAGATTGTGTGCTTAAGTGAAAAGTGTATCTAATGGTTACGCACCGGGGTACGCACCATGTACTTATGAAAGACTCAAGGTGAGAGTGAGATCGTGAAAGACATCGATCAAAACATCACTACAAAGTCTATGACTCTTATGAAATTATAATCATTAATACAAGAGTATATGTTTTGGCATGAAAGTAATATAAGTTTAAAATAAGCATTTAAACCATGTAAGACATGCAATCTATCAGGGATGGTGCATAATATAACCAATATTACAAATATAAAGTCAAAACTAGGAATAATAACTCCTTAACTAGGCTTAACATATAGTCAATAGGGTCGATCTACCATCTCTTTAGAGTTAACAAAGTGCAGATTATAGAAATCGATTAGCGGTCATAGGATGGCCGCTTGCCAGGGCTTAGCGGTCTGTAGCAAGGTCGCTAGGTACCTCTGGCGGTCATAGAAAGACCGTTTCTTTCTGTCTGTGGCAAACAACATAAAACCAGAAGAGCATGCCAATTCTAAGGCAAATAGGGGCATAGAAAAATATACCAGTAGGTAAATAAGGCCTGATGCAACTATATTAAAACATGGAGACGCATGGGTTTGAGTGAAATAAGCCAAAATTATCAATCTCTTATTAAGGCCAAGATTCATGCATGCTATGTTAACCCTATATACGCATTCATAATAAAACATCAAATTCGCCATGTACAATCAATGAAAACAAGAGGGAACAGAGGACTTTTATTCCTAACACGTTAATTTATCCTTTTCATGAGATAACCTACATTTGATTCGATCCCTAGACTTTGAATTTTTGACTGGAAGTAGACCCTAGTTTCTGTACGTCATGTGCCAACTAGCAACTTTCCGTCCCTCTATCTCCCGATCCTCTCACTACAAGAAAATAGACCATCAGAGGCATTTCAAAACTGCCCCAAAAAATGGAGATAAATGCCCTAAAAATCTTTAGGGACAGTTTTATTAATTTTAGGGGCAATTTAAAATGTGCCCCTATTGCCTCGGTCCCTAAAAGTTTTTGAGACACTTTGAAAAATAACTCTAATGTTGTCATTAGAGGCACTAAAAATTACCCCTAAATATTCTATTAAGGGCAATTTTTTTGACCAAATGCCTCTAATGAACATGTTTTAGGGGCAATTCCTCCTTCAAATTGCCCCAAATAACCTATTTTAAGAATAGTCACTTAAAATCCATTAATCACACGAAAGAATGTGCTTTAGGGACATTTTCTTCCACAAATTGCCCCAAACAACCAATCTATAACGACTCCAATTTTTAATTATTATAAAAAAATAAAAATCTTAAAATATAAAATTAGAGTCAACATTCCTAAGATGCACTCAGTACACAAATCCTATTCTTCGTAATTCATTGACATACACAAACACTCACCATTATACAACACGAGTATATAAATTTTGCACCTTTTAACATAAACATAAGTAGGACACGATACTCATTGACAAAGAAAATATCTTTACAGAGTCATATTATAAAATCAAATCATGAAAATATCACAATTACACTTATAGCATCCATGACTTATATTTTCGGATTCGGATCTACCCGAAATCCCTGTGTACACTTTTTATATTGAATGCCCAGAGAAATCTGTACAGAAAGATCCATTTTCAGAACATTTTTGGATCCATTTTTGGATCCACATATTAAGTTCTATGGGCGTCCCAGCCATGTCTTCAACACCGTGTTCTGCAGAGCTCCTGCATACGAGAATGAAACATGCCACGGGTTGGGAGATTGATTCATTGCGTTCAGATTCAGTGTTGCTTCTACCTCTGATTGTCCACCCGACAAGAACTGTAATGTGATCACAGAATGTCAGTGCTACAATGAAATTCTCCTGGTGAATCTAAAATTCAATATTATCTACTATCCAATAGAGTAAATTTCTTTGTTGATGTAAAACCGGTGCTACCATTAACAGGAATCACTACACACGGCAAGGCATCTAAACCATGTCACATTCCTCCACTATAAATTCCAGCTGCCACTAGATGAGCAGTGTACGTCATCTTTAATATAGTGGGAACTGAGAATAGCTGATCTGTCTATAATTTAACTAGTTTGAGGAAAATTGAGAAATTAGATATTTAAGCAAACTATGCAAAATGCACACACAATTTAAGTTTGAGAAAAATTAGGAGATTAAATATTTGAGTAGACTACACACAATTTGTAGTGTACAATGCATGGATCTAACAGCACGTTTACATTTAGTTGAGATAATTCAAGAGATGATATTGTTGCCGAAAAAATGGTTAGTAACATACCATGATCCCAGGGACGGAAGGAGGGGCTCTCCTTTTTAGCACTGTGAGAGTGTACTTGGCTATTGTCTCTGGGGAAGCCTTCTTGTGTTCAGCTCCAGGGGTCACCATGCTGGGCTTAAGTAGGATGCCCTCAAACAACACATTGTTTTGTGCCAAGTAGAAAAAGACATGCCCATGCAGTTTCCGCCACCTCAAGGGTCCTCTCAATTGGGTGGTCTTCATCAAGAAGAATCTCTGGTTCCACTATTGGAACAAGGCCATTGTCCTTCAATTTCCATCATAACCGAATATTAGTCCACAGATGCCAATTATGTCCATCAAGCAGAATGCTAAGGAATAACAACATAAAATCTGTCTCTGGACCAAATAGTTCAATATAAAGCGGGGATGGTAGTCTATTTGTGAGCAGCACTTAATTATAATAGAGTTTTCAGAGTGTGCTATGTGAATTGTCCATATAAAAAGTGGCACAAATATCAGGTTCAGAAAACTCATTTTACTCTTCAGTCACCATGTAACAGGTCATTTTACTTCTGAAAACACAAATTTCAATCGCTATTGCATCTCAAAATGAATCAAACACTTCCATGCTTCTCTCCATCAGCTAGGTAAACAAATTTCAGCAATTCTATTGGACTAGTTGGTAAACAGAGACAAAATGCTAAACATGATCATGTGCAAATAGGGTGCAGGTTCTGATGCTGCTCATAGCTATTTGGCAAATGGCCATAGCCAGCAAGTGTGTAAGTTTCCTTCCACCTGAGCATGACTCCTGTAAACTACGTAGGGTTCAGGTTCAGCAGCAAGCAGTGTACTGCATCGCTCTAGAATGCAGGTTATACAGCTTCTCTAAGTAGACACCAGTCAATTCCTCTTCCAATGAACAGGGATTCTGGACCTTCACTTTCCAAGTGCAGTGTTGGGGTGTGGCTGGAACCTATTTCAGAGAAGAACGCCAGGATCATCAGGGACACGATCATCAGAACAAGGAAATGCTGAACAAGTGCGAACTATCTTGGTTAGCTGATGTCTTGCTGCATACTGATCCTATGCATGAAAACACTTGTAATTGCTAGTCATCTTACTTAAAACAAAAGGACCCAGCTGTATGTAATTGGGCAGTACATTCGGGCAATCGGGAACTTTGCTATTTTAATGAAGTTTTACTATAAATAACCTCTGCTATTTGCCCATAAGCTTCATCACCATAAATCTTTTCAAAAAAATACTTTACCATGATCATTTTAAAACATGGATCCAAAATAATTGCAATTGCAAGAAGAGTATTTATTTTTTTCCAATACTTCTCAAATTTCAAAAGCATTCGTGAAGCCATCAAAGAAATGAATGAGTCGTCAACAGCTGTAGTTTCACAATACTACATCCAAGCAACTAAGAACCCCCACCTTACACAGATGTGCTGCCCCCGCCGCCACCCCCTAACACACACACAAAAAGAGATGCAAAAATGTTGGTTTAAGCGTAGTTTTTGAACACTAATACAATAAAAAAAACCTTTTCAGCTTATATGTTTGAAAGTAGAAAATTGTTTGCAGATTAGTTCGATAGGAAGCTTGCTTATCCATGTTATGTTTATGTGTGTTGTAAGTTCCTGAAGTAGAATGTGTAGTGTAATTTTATCATAATTTTCTAGGAAGTGCAAGAAGACAGTATGCCAAGGTGCAGGATATTCAATAAGTTAAACCTTCGGTTTCCAATTTCAATATTTTTTGCTAGTGTTAAGGATACATCATTTATTAAATAAAAAGTGAGAATGTTGCCCTAATTCATTGGTTAATTAGAAAGCAAAAATATCCAAAAGAAACATTAGATGATATATTTTGCTGATAAAAGATGAATTCATTTAAAAGTTGATTAAACAACAATATCTGACCCTTTATACTTTATCTGGTATAAAATAAATATTATACAGTCTCAATTCTCACATAGAGTTATAGAACTGCTGACCTACATGGCATTGTCCAATCCTTTTCAGAAGCAATTCCTAATTCCACATAAATTACTAACTTCAGTTGCACACACATCATGTCTCCAGAAAGATGGTGAAATTGATTCGTATTCTAATCACTGATAGAATGTTTATAAGAAATTGTGCCCAGATGTCCATGTAAGTAACCAAGCTATGGGTATGATTCAAGATATCCTCAAACTAGGCTAACTGATCAACGGAGCCAAATGAAAATTTCAGGAGTACTAAATAATGGTCATTTGACTCAATAATCTTCTCCATCACATTTCAGACCATTTGAAGAACTTTGAAACATGTTTCAAAGTTGTCCAAGCATTTTCAGCACTTCAAAGTTTTATGGTCTCAGAAATTAGGTAATCAACCACAAAAATCCAACAACCAGTTAACCATTTAAAAATCACTGCTCAAATCACTTGACATCAGCTGATTATAGAACTTGAGTACATCCAGACCAGATCCCTTACCAACTATGACTTCATGTTACAAAAATAGGAGACTCTTAGTCAGACCAACTGAGTTTTCCCTGTTACTTCCACCCGTCTAGAAAACTATGGATCAGTAAGTATGTCTCGTTTCTATAGTGAATAACTGAAGGGACAAGGATATTTTTTTTTCTCTTTATGTTCCGAGCTTTTGTTAAAAAGCTCTCCTATACAGCCATGGCTCTCCATTATTGAAGATTGAGGTATCTTGATTCCTAGAAGTGGCAGGTATTCTCCTGTTAGTGATGTAAAACTCTTTCTTTTCTGTCGTAATGCCTTAGCCAGGATCAGTTTGTTTCAAACTGCCAGTGGATCACATGGTTTTTATCCATTATGGAAGGCTAAACCATACGTGTTTCATCGAGAACATTGGTGAGTCATACTCTTGATAAACACCACACAGATAGAGTTGCCGATTCATAAGAAAGATCTAAGCTTATTGAAACCATATCAATGCAGACAAAAAGGACTCTGAAGCCTAATTTGAACAGAACTAAGGTATCACTGTTGGAGCTACAAAAACAGTCCGATGGATGGATTATTAGAGCATACAGAACCATCAATAGCTTCATTGACGTCCTGAGAACTGTACATACTTGCTCATGAGTTGGGACAGTCACTCCAACCATGAAGTGGAGACTAATTTGCGCTACTGTCATCGCAGAAATACAAAGTACTATATAGAGATAGAAAGTCCTGCTGACATGATTTCCATACACACTTTACTTTTCATATACTCTTCATGTAGTTGCTATGTAATGTGATTTATTTGTAACCCAGATTTATGGCCTAGGTAGTTCAGGACATACAAAGTGTAATTTTCTTTAGCTTTATCAATCAAATGCGGCCCTATTAACTAAATTGGCAACTCCAGAACCCATTATTAGAAGGAGCATTATCAAAATGAAATGTGTAAATAATAGATCAACAAAATGAGTAGAATGATTGAATACCTGAGAATCTGACATAAAGGTTAGAAGCATACTACCAAAAGAAAAAAAACTAGAACAATGAAACAAATCCATAATATAAACTATTCCATAGAAACCAAGTGCCATATGATGAATGTAGTGTGTAAAAGTTAGCAAATTAACACCTTCCACATCAACCTCCTGGTCTTGTCAAGAATAAACTTTGCATGCTTGACCTTCAACAGGAAGTTGGAAGTGCATCACCTGTATTATCCAGAAAAATGTCAACATGGGTACCCAGCAGACAGTAAAAAAAGAGATTAGGTGGAAAATAATTGCATGATTATATTTCTTCATTGCTTCCACATTAATTATAAGGTCAAGAGGCCAGGAAACCTGTCAAATTGGAAACTTCAAATAATGAAGCAAGCTTAAAAACATACACAACTACGTATTGCAGATAGAAAATTTAAAAATATAACTATTATTGCAGACATACCTTGTATGTGAATTCCATCAAATCAAGATCATTGACACCAATCCTCTGGTTCCGAACATTTCGTGGAGTTGAGCCAGGATTTGTTGAATATTCAATATTTTCAGAAGCATTATTTTTTATGACTGGTACAGTTAAAGAATCTGGGGCACTTAGAATTGCACCATCTGTAGAATTTCTGATTGACCCCTGCCATAGTTACTCAGGAGAAGTGACCAAGAGGAAATATACAAATAATGAGTGCAAAGGTAGTGGCAATGTGATAGCTATGGTTCTCTTGACATATTGAAAATTTGAGACAACTAAAAAGGCATAAAAGACCTTTAGCAATTGGCAAAAAAATGTAAATTCTGAAGAAAAAAAGGCAACTTTGCCAACGCGAGTCTTATCTGCATGAATACTGAAGTTGTCGACAGTTCGAAATTAACCTAGAATAGGAAAAAAAAGACACTTACGTTAACATCAGTAATATCTCTGATAGCAACTATGTTTTGCTTACCCACAACTCTTAAGTTTTCATCAAACATAAGGAAGACAGCAACAAGCAAAATCAGGTAATTCTCTTTTATTGAGGACAGCTGGAGAAAAATTATTAGTAAAATCAGGTAATTCTCTCTTTCCACTTAATTCTGTTATACCATAATAATACACACGTATGACCAATCTGTGATATGCAGTTCAAATTAGCTGTTATTCAACATACCTCCATTTCAAGGATATGACCTATCATAGTATCTGCAGATTCAAGGCCTTCACGTAAGAAATTCCCAATAATCTGAATTAATGTATAAGCCAACAAACGAAGCTTAGAAGACAGGAACAAGAAGGAAAAGCAATAATAACAATGTGTAGGGAAATGAGTGAAAGATATAACAGAAACAACAGTGCCACTGTAGATTAGATATCTTAGTGAAAATGCAACAACAATTATCTCCATATGAGACAGCATATACATATGCACATGTACATGTATGTCTATATATAGTGTGAGTGTATGTGTGTATTTATCAATAAATTTATTGGTGGCTAGGGTATTCATAGGACACCATGCGATAACATTATGTGCACCTCCAAACTCTTCACTAAAATTGATTGGAAAATATAGTGAATCCGTGTTCCAACAGAAAGCTCAGTTGTTAACATCTCTTCATTCTTCCCCTCCACCATGGAAGAAAATACTACAAGGCATTGAAAAATGCAAATTGTATTAATATAGATTGTGAAAAAGGAAATTAGGAGCAGAGTAGCAAACATGCCTCCATCTACACATATAAAACAAGGCTAGTTCAGAGACAAGCCATCTTGGGTCATAATTAAATATTTCACATAATGGTTGTCTAATATCTAACATTTGAAAGTGTAGATTATCTAACATTAATTTCAAGAGAATGGTTGCATAAATTATGAGACAAGAAAATTGGGCTACAAAAGAAGACAGCAAGCAAGCAAATGCCAAAAGCCTTGGATAATTAGTTTAAGGTTCCAGGGTGGTAGTGTCCAGAATCAAACCAAAGAACTATTGAATATCTGAAATAAATATCTTCCTCCCATCCCTTCCGCTCAACATACACCCAAAATCCATGCTCCATTCTTTATGTGAAAACAGAAGACAGCCGTTCTGGCCACCCCACAAGGTTCCAATTTTAAATTAGAATAAAAAAATCACATAGGTTTGCCTCCACCGTCCCGACCGCTCCTCTCCTGGGTTCGCCTCTCTACTACGGATATCCTCCTCGTCAATGGGATGCCGACTATAAGTTTTTTCAGAAAAATAGTTCAAATCCTACTAGAGATGCACAACAAAGAAACCCAAACACAGCATTAAGGAAAAATAGATTTTTATCTATTAGGGGGCCACCTCCTAGAACGTGGGAAAGGGGGAAATGGAGCACGACAGCACTCGCAGGTGCTCGAAGGTTAGGAGGTCGCGAGGTGAGGATATACAAGTGCTAGATGTGGCGGGGTGGGGATTAGAAATGGGGGAGATAGGGAGATGAGAGAGAAAAAGGGTGTCGTCGCCGGCATCGCCATCACGGGTAGCCAATGCTGAGAATGTCGTCACCGAGATACCTGATGAACGCCGCCGCCCTAAGAGAAACTGAGAAATCTAGGTCACCCCGAAACAGTGAGATGCTGAGAAGAGACGGGATCACCGTCGCGGGGGTTGAGATCCGCCGCCCTCCGAGGATCTCAGAAACCTTAGCTCCGAAATCTCTAAGAAGGTTGTCACGATGCTGAGAAATGGGAGACGGTCGCCCTGAAATGGTGAGATACTGAGAAGAGACGGGATCGCCATCGCGGGGGCCGTCGGGGGAGCCGAGATCACCGATGAACACCGTTGCCCTGCGAGATGTCAAAAACCCCAGCCCAGAAATCCCAGTTGAGAAGGGTCTCGCGACGCTGAGAAATGGGAAACGGCGGCCCCGGCATCCCCAAAATGTAGCGGTGCTGAGGAAGGGTGGGCGGCTCCTGTGGCTGCTGAGGAACCACACCGGAGGTTGAGAAGAATGGGGCCAGGGAGGCGATGAGGCAGAGGAGATGGATCCACACCGAAGGTTGAGGAGGCGGAGAGGCGGAGGGAGAAGATGATGAGGAAGAGTCTGCGGCACGCGGGAGGGTGCCAGGAGGTTAGAGGAGGCGGAGTGCTCGAGACGATGGATCAAAGAGGGATTCCGCACATGGGAAGGATCGAAGTTAATCGACAGAGTAGTGGTTATGTTAGTGCGGGAGCTCATGGCGCGCCGGCGAAATTTTTTTAAGGGCATTTTTAATCAAATTCTCTTTTCTTGTGTAACTATTTTGAGACAATTTTAAAATGTCCCTGCATAGAGTTTTAAATAAAGAAGAAAATTAAAATATTTTAGAGGCACTATTAAATATAAAATACCTCTATTTTTTATAGATTTAAAGCAGTTTTAATAAATGCCTCTAAATAAATTGCCCCTATATCTCTAAATTTTTGTAGTGTCTTGACCTAAAACCGTGAAACTTGGAGGGTAGGTAGAAGATACGAAGGGGAATAAAAAGTTCTAAAGGACCAATTTCTAAATACCTCGATTTGGGCTTCTACTTTCCTGATCTTCACTGGATCATCGCACTGGTTCTTGTGCAGTCTATTACGAATCAGTGACTTTCAGATGCTCTAACTCTCCAACGGATGGGTCTTCTAGCACGAAAATTGGAGGTGTGTTAGATAAAACTAAGAAGAACATAAAGTTTTAAAGAATCAACCTGAGATAGGGTTTCCTTACCTTCGAAATACGCGAGCCAACATTAGGGTTCACATGAGTCGAAGTTAGGGTCTATTTATAGGGTTCACCTAGGGTTTAAGGGATTAGATCGAATCTAGAGTCCTAAATTGGAGTAGAGTTAATCCCTAGAGAGTTCTAGAGAGTCTTCCACGCTAGGTAGCTTCGATCTAAGGTGATTTGGTCGTCAAAGATCTAAGCTTTTCACATTTCTTTGATTCACGGAACTAGGGTTGCTTAGCGGTCATAGTCGGACCGCTAGGGTGCACTTGGCAGTCTCGCGATAGACCGCCAGGCGGCACTTAATCCGAAAAATTCAGATTTTCTTATTATCTCTCATTTATTCCCCCAATTGATGTATATATCCCATTTTAAATATGTAAATTATTTAATTTACGTTTCTATTAATGGGCTTGGGTCTAAAAGTCTTGGAATTGGGTCTTTGGGCCTATTTGAGTTGGGCTTAGCCCTTTAGTTGATGTAGGACTTTTAAATGGATTAAACAAATCCTTAATTCTTCTTAATATCCCATTAAGCCTTTTAAATTACTTAGTAATTATATTTTAATCCCAAAAAATTCCCAAAAAATTCTCCGGCGTTAGAGCCTGGTCCATCCGCGGTTCAGATATCATATCTACACACACACACACTCTCTCTCTCTCTCTCTCTCTCTCTCTCTCTCTATATATATATATATATATATATATATATATATTCATGTCCCTCAAGGCTAACTCAGGGAAACTGTGGTCATACCGTCCATCTAACTCACGGGAACTCACCCATCACTAAGGAATACCTCAGCCCCAGGCCGGGTCGCAAGTTGGATGTCACAAACTAGCAGTTTCTAGTCTACTAACTCGCACGGGGATGAACCTCAAGCAACCAAGCCACGCGGCCTGATTACATGGATTGTTTTTCTTCAGATGTGTTGATGCATGAAGGTCTGCATCGTCCTGATGACCTTGTCATGTATTGGTGCATCAACCTGAGTTACATGATAAACCTTGTTGCATCGATCTCACTAGCAAAAGCTGATACTGCTACATTAACCTGTCTTGGCTATAAAACACTTGAGCGTGTTGATGCATCGATGCTGCAGCTTGATGCAATGTGAAGGCAAACACCTTTGGATAGAAGAGCCTTGACTTTGTGCGTCGATGTAGGAAGAATTGCATCGATCTGTCCAAGTAGTAGATGTATTGCTTCATCGACCTGTCTTTTGAGTGCTCATACCTGCTCAAAGATATAGCCCTTGAATGTCTTGATGCATCGAGGCATATGATTGTCCTATGACCTGTTGAGCTCGAACGACAGATGTGCATCGACCGACCTGTTTCCCCAAAGCTCGTTCAGCTGCATCGACCTGATCAAGGTGAAGATGCAAGGTGCATCAACTTGATGCATGTAGAGAACTTAATGGCATCGACCTATCTTGACCATCGGGCAATCTTAATGTTGATGCGTCGAGTCCACTAACTATCACTTCGACCTTTCGTGTATGAGACTCTTCAGGTGCATCAACCCGTCAGCAACAAAAACTTCTTCTGCTGCATCGACCTGTCGATAGCAACGTGTTTTGCTGCATCGACCTGTTGATCTTGAAGACTGAGGTGCATCGATGCAGAACTCTTAAGATGACTTATGTGACCTTGACTGTGTCAGTGCACAACACTTGTGCTTCTCTCCCATATGTCACTCTATTTTCTATATAAGGTTGAAGTATTCTTCACTGCCCGTTTGCCTCTTCAAACCAGTTCTTTTCAGCATTCAATCGCAGACTTTATAGAGTCAGTTGCATTAGGTTTCAGAACATAACAATAATGCTATGCGCCAAAGCAGCATAAACATTATGCACAGACTCAATGATGACTTCATAGTATTTGACATCATCAAAACCACAAGGGACACAGCACGGCCGCCAGGTCTTTTGAGGGATACCATTTTACCGGGATTGCGCAGCAGTTGGCTGCTAGCCAGGCTACGCAGAAGGAGCTGGAGACCCGATGTGCCAAGCTTTGAGAGCACCAAACGGTGCAGGAGGCCCAGTGCGCCACTCTTCGAGAGCGGCTTGAGTCACAGGAGTGAGCCCTGGCGGAGGCCGTGTGAGATCGAGACGCCTTCCGAGTTTAAGCCTAGGCATTGGAAGGGTCCCTTCAAGAGGCGATCATGTTGTGTCTCCTCTGGATTTGATGTCTAGTTTTGATGGTTTTGATGCTAGCAACAATGAGATTGACTTTGATACTGGTAAAACCTTTTGGATTTATAATATGTGTGCTGATTGTTATTTCATTAAGTCAGAATATGATTCCTGCAATATAAGGTCGATGCATATTCATGCATTGAGAAAGTCTGGTCGGTACACATATGCATTCTAGTCTAGAAGGTCGGTCCGAATGCAGAAGTCTTGCACTATCTGGTCGGTGCACCGAGTACACAGGTCGATGTTGCTAGGCACTATAGGCTAGATGTTGTAAGATCAGGTCCATGCACACATTTAACAGGTCGATGCTGGTGAGCCAACGATTGCTGAATAAGGTCAGTATGTTAGATGCCATCTTTCTTAAGGTCGGTGCACCTTGTGCATCTGCCTTGAAGTCAGGTCGGTGCATTAAGGTCTTGCGTCGATGCATTAAACATTTCCTTATACATTCACCAGGACATGTCGACTCGCCTTAATGGCACGTCTATGATGAAGTGCATGCAGTACTGCCTTATGCATTGACAGGTCGATGCACTATCATTACAGTACGAGTCTCTCTGACTGAATAAAGTCTACCTGTGTGATATACAGGTCGGTGCATCCTCATGACATCCTGTCTTCATCATTCTCTTGATATATATCAGGTCTACCTGTAGTTTACTCAGGTTGGTGCAGCTGTAGTTAATTTACTATACTCTTGCTGCTGTACTCTTTCACAGGTCGATGTACCTTGTTTATACATCGATGCATGTGCATATTATTTTTACACTCCCATTTACATGATTTGTCTGTCTTATGAAAACATCTGAGGTTGCATTCTTTAGATACCTATTACCTGCTTCATGAGTCACATGATGATGAGATTAATGAATCTCTACCTTTATTTTGACAGGAAAAACAAGGTCATCAAGGAATAACCCAGATTGATGCTCAAACACCTTAGATGCATAGAAGGCAACTTAATTGATTAACTGGAGGCAACATTTCTGATTGTCACGTGAGTTGAAAGTGAAACTGATTGGGGCACGTGATCCGAGGTTACTTCCCAGTACCTTGGAGATCTCTAACGAAATATCATCCACGTGGCTGAAACTTAAAGACCTTCAGCTCTGCACCTGACACGTGGACTCTCGATGGGCACTTTTCAGAAGAATCCTTGGGCGGGAGTGTTCCTTCCACGCGCCAATCTGAAAATATCATGGTGACCACAAGAACTCCTATTCGTAAGGATAAATAGTGGCCAGAGCTCGAGCGGCAAGTGAAGAATGAATGAATAGAAAAAAGAGAACCAGAGCAAAATAGTTGGAGAGAAGTGAAAGCCTGAGAGTGAGAGTTCCTACTCTAAGAAAAGAGAGCTCGTTGCAGAAAAGAAAGAGAGTGAGAGTAAACAGAATATCGGAAGAAGGTGAAGAAGGCTGAGAGAAAAGAGAGGGAGAGAGAAGCTGTGCATGTCTTGACTTCTGGATCAGATCTAGAGTCGAATTTCTCTAGAGAAAGAGCTACATCTTTTATTTCTGTCATCATTTTTTCTTTGTTTCTTTCAGAACTTTGTGAATTACTGTAAGCTGTGTAATCAATGGTTCAAGCTATGAGGCAGCGGCGAGGATCTGATTCTCGGATAGCAAGCTATGAAGCTCAGCGGGTTTAGCAAGCTGTGAAGCTCAGCGATCTGTAGGGATTTCATCCCCGAAGCTGTGGATCAGCAGATTTGCAAGCTATTTGTCAGCGGAAGTCTTACTCATTTGAGTAAGGGGTGGACGTAGATCTCAAGCTCGAGATCGAACCACTTTAAAATTACTGTCTTGTGTGTGATTGCTCAACTCTTTATTTCTGCAACTAAGATGAATGCCTAGGAATGTTTACTACAATCATCTGATGCTTTTGATGTGCTTAATTGTTCTTAGATCGAACCTCCGCCCAGTACTGAGCTTGGTTGGTTGATTCCTGCTACTATGTGAATCTGACTTTAATCTGTCTTGTGTTGATCTGCTCCATTGTTTCTTTATCTTACATTCACTTACTGTTCGATAACACAGTGGTATATCAAAAGGCTTAGTTGAAAGGATGGGTTACGCCTATCTGGAAAACTAACCCTTGCGTGAAGAGATTCTTGAATCAAACCGCTGCCTAGTACCATACTACGTTGGCTGATCACTTCCTTTGAAATTCAGTAGGGATGATGGTCAATTTTTACTAGATCTTCTAGCTGTTATTTCAGATTGAATTAGTCGTTCTGTTCATAGCAATTTCATTTTATTCCGCTTTTCATCAACTGTTGTGCGAGTATAAAATTTAGGGTTGATGTATTCACCCCCCCTCTAGATCAGCAGTTCATCCATTTTTCATCACGTGGTACCAGAGCCTAACCCTCCTTAAGGGCTTAACATCCTAGAGAGATCTAGATAATGGATGCTAGAGGTCTTACAGCTGAGGGTCATTCTACAAGTAAGCCGCCATTCTTTGATGGAATTAACTATGCTTACTGGAAGAATAGAATGTAGGTCTTCTTATGGGTAAAGGATTATGAGATCTGGAAGGTGGTAAGTCGAGGTCCATTCATGCTCCCTGAAGATGAATAAGTCTGGACTCGGGAGAAGATTCGAAGGTCAACCCTGAACTGGAGCGCTGTCAATGCTATGCAATGTGCTCTACATCCCACTGAGTTTCTAGAGTATCCTCTTGCTCCACAGCTAAGGAAATGTGGGACAAATTGGAGGTAATATATGAGGGAACGTCTTAGGTACGCGAAACCAAATCGAACATGCTAGTCTCTGAATATGAAGCTTTTAAAATGAAATATGACGAAACTATTTCAGAGACGTATGCCAGGTTGATGGTGCTCATGTTAGTCTATGAAGACTAGGTGCAATGGTGCACACATGAATTCAGAGGGGAGGTGAATGAATTCCCTTTAAAAAATTCTGCCCAATTTAAACTCTAAGCAAATAAGCTCTATCCAGTTAACTATTGCGAAATTAAACTGATTGACTTAGTTAACTGAAAGACTCACTAAATCGGTAGCAAACTGATCAAGGGGCATCAACAGATATGCAATTAGAACATGATCCTAAGCATGCATCTAGCGAAATCAAAGTAGACAATCAAACCACAACACACAGAAGATTTTTAGGTGGTTCGGTCCTCCAGACCTACATCCAACCCACACTCCAACCAGAGTGTGGATTCCGCTGATGCACAGCTTAAACTGCTGGGCCTTACAGCTTGCCTACAACTGCTGACTTACAGCTTGCTCCGCTGGGCATTACAGCTTAAGTCACCGCTGATTCACAGCTTCAACCGCTGGGCCTTACAGCTTATGCCACCGCTGATTCACAGCTTCAACCCGCTGGGCCTTACAGCTTATGCCACCGCTGATTCACAGCTTCTAAAATGGAATGTAAAATGGAAAAACAAGAATGAAACAAATCAGCAACAGAAAGCTGGAAATGAAACACAGTAATGTAGCTCGCTCTGGAGTAGTGTGGTCTGGATCTGATCCAAAGGCCACAGATCTTCTTACTGGGAATCCTCAGATGAGGATCCGTCTTCTCCTTCTTCGATCTTGTTGATGCACTCTCTTCTACTTCTTCAACCACACGAGCTGCTGGAAGTTCACTCTTACCCGGCTGCTAACTCTCTTAAGATCTCTGCTCTCATTACACTCTCTGATTCTTCTCAGTCTGCTTTCTCTCTCTGATCTCTTTTTCTGACTTTCTTCAATTCTATCTCCCTTTCTTTCTCTTTCTCTTTCTCTATTTTCTGCTAGCTTTCTGCCGCTCTCCCTTCTTTTCTTCTACTGCCTTGTTGTTTTTTTTGTTCTTCTCTACAGGTGCTTTTATATGGAGAACAGGGGCGCCGGAGGTAATTTGATGAAGACGATGATGCTCCCTCCCTTAGATGGCTCCACGTGGTAGGATCCCAGTGTTCTCCAAAAAGAATCGCCTCGTCGTATGGAGGGAATGTTCCCGCCATAAGATGAGCGCCTTAAAGCATCCACGTGTCAAAGTAGGTTGTTAAGCTTTCCACGTGGCATCCCTTGGATCACGTGCCCCAACTAATCATTTGCACATGACTATGCCAATGATTGGTCTTGACCTATTCAACCATGTTTCTGACTTAGCTGCTTCCAGAACTTAAGTTACTCGAACCTGGTTCGTACTTAAGTCCCTGCAGTAGAAGAGGCATTTAGTCAAGCACCTGGTAGTAAGATTTGACTAAGGAAAATCAATAAATCTGACACATTGATTCATGGTTTATGAAGTTAATCATGATGTAATTAAGTGAGAGAAATAATCGATGGTCATACCTGTTGGACCCCCTGGTGTGTTTGATGATTTAGTTTTATTGTTGACAAAACTTGTGTGGATGTGGTATGCAAAACATAAAATTGATGAATGAATGGTTAATCAAGGATCTCATGCAACATATGACAACTTTGCTTTGTAGGACTGAAATTCATGGTGAATACCCCCTTGAAACCAAAGGATTGAAGGAACATGTATCGTGTCATCAACAAGACCAAACATGTTGAAATTCCCACACAATGATCATCAAAGATGGAATGGTAAGATCTATGATTTCAAAAATGTCATTGGGGTTGTAAAGGTAACAAATGTTCAATCTTGTGCATTTTTGGAATGCTTTGGATGGAGCTTGCATATTAAGTAATCATGTGTTGTAAAGATTGGTTGAAAATAGTTATTTTGGGTTTCACACCTTGCTCATATTCATGCCAGTAGGTCATTCATGATAGGTGTGTCTCATTGGTTTTCAAAGTGCATTCTTGCATATTCTTTTAGAGTTTTCAAAAGGTGAAATTAGTTCTTGGCTTGTATTGCATATCATTAGTTGAAACCTAGCATCACATTGAGCATTCATGTCAATTAAACATGAGGATGTTTGTTGCTTAGTTTGATTGTGATTTTCTTGATGTGATTCAGTTTCAGAGTGCTCATTCGGTTGTTTTTACATTGGGGTAACATGTATATACATCATGCATATCAATCCCTTGCACTAGCCCCTTTATAACTTCAAAAAATTGGATTTTACTGAATTCCAGTCGACCGGCCCTGGGCCTCTGGTCGACCGATTAAAACCTGACAGAACCTAGTTTTGTCCGGTCGACCGGCCCTATATAACCGTCGATCGATTCAAGCCTGTAATGACTAGACAGAACCCAGTTCTATTCTGTCTGGTAGACCGACCCTGTGTGACCGGTCGACCGGTTTTTCTATGCTACCCCAAAACAGATTGGTGATTGTCCCGGTCGACCGCCCCAATGAATCTGGTCGACCGGAATTTTTCTGCTACGAAATCGGGCTTCTCGAAATGCATCCAAAAACCCACTAAACCCAATCCATTTGAGGCCAAACTTGACCCCAATACCCCTAGGGCATACATACACATATTAGACTACATTTGAAGGGGTTTAAACATGGGTTTCTTGGTCTTTTCATGCATCTCTTGTGACCATATATATGAGTTACGAATTTGGGAGATCTTTAGGGTTTTCTAATGTTGTCTATCTATCTTGTAGGAGAAGAAAGGGAGAAGGAGAGAAGCTGAGCAAAGATCCAAGGTTTTCATCTACTTCCGATCGTTTCTGGAGTTTGTGATTGAAGAAGAAAAGAAGCGGAACGAGAAAAGGAACACGAGGACGTTCACATCGTCAACATCCGGCTTCCTTCCGACCCGAGGCTTAAAGAAGAATTTCTATAGCCCTTTCTTTCCATGGAGATTTCTTTCTAGATCTTGTTTGTGACTAGTGGAGTCACTAGCTTCAGGTTTGCATGCTTGTATTGAACATATCTTTACTTTTGTAACTTCAACGATGTGAGTCTGTTGACCATCTGCGAACGGTTGTGATGTTCTTGTGCCGCGGGTGTTGCGGCGAGTGTGTGTGATTGTTGATCCGTGGTAGGATCATGTAGGAGACTACATCTCCATGTCTTTTGGAGTGGAAGCTCCGTGCGCTTCATTTGAAGCGAGTGGATCCTCACCGGTTCGGTGAGGGGTGGACGTAGGGAGCCCGTCGTGGTCCCGAACCACCTAAAAATCATGTCTCGCATCTGTATGCTTGTGGTTTGATTGTTATCATTTTGTCTTGATCGTGTGAGAACGGTAAGCATGAGAGAATTAACTTTCTTATTGCTTATACTTCGTGCAATCTTTCTCTGCTTTGGCATCTATTTTAATTTGCTGTGTTGAAATTTTTAAAGTTACCATTACGCTTGGTGGGGACAATTCAACCCCCCTTCTTGTCCATACGAGGACCTAGGGACAATAATCTGGTATCAGAGCGAGGTCTCTGATTTTAGGACAACCTCACGGTTGTAGAGAAAAGATATCTTGATATGGTCAACAAGGGAATGATCCCCGAGGGACATTTGATTCATAGACCTCCCTTCTTTGATGGGACTAACTATCCCTATTGAAAAAATCGTATGATTGTGTTCATGCGAGCACAAGACTATGACACCTGGAAGGTCATCAACAAAGGTCCCTATGTTTTACCTCCAAATGAGGATGGATGGGATGATGAGCATATTAAGAAATCATGTGCAAACTTTAGAGCTATGAATATCATTCAATGCGCTATACATCCTAATGAGTACTCACGTATTTCTATGTGTTATTCTGCATAGGAAATGTGGAACAAATTGAAGACCATCTATGAAGGTACTTCAAAAGTACGGGAGACTAAAGCAAATCTGTTGGTTCGGGAATATGAGCTTTTTACAATGAGGCCTGAGGAGAACATCACGCAAATGTACGCAAGGCTGAGTGAGATAACCAACAATTTGAAGGCTTTGGGAAAGAAGTACTCGAATCAAGATTTGGTGAGAAAGGTGTTGCGGTCTCTCACACCACCATGGCACACAAAGGCGACCGTCATCGAAGATTCCAAGGATCTCACCACACTCACGGTGGATCAACTCATTGGATCGCTGATGACGTACGAAATCAACATCATGAAGCCAGCTGAAGAGGAAAGCAAAAAGAAGAAGACGATAGCCTTGAAGGCATATCCAACATCGTCGGACGACAGTGATGGAAAATCAAGCATTGACAGTGAGGAAGAGGAGTTGATGGCCCTAGTCACAAAGAGAGCCAGGAAATTCTTTAGAAAGTCAAGACGGGAAGGAAATTTCTCGAGGAGATTCTTGAGAAGAAACACCTTCAAGAAAGGAGAGCCGAGCAAGAAAGAGGAGATTATATGTTACGAGTGTAAGAAGCCCGGCCACATGAGGGGTCAATGCCCCGACCTCCAGAAGAAGTTGAAGAAGGACAAGGCCAAGAAAGGAAAGGCCATGAAAGCCACCTGGAGCGATGAAGACTCGGATAGCTCAACATCCGAAGGGAACATGGACGGCATAGACGAGTTAGTCCAGAACCTTTGCTTGATGGCGGATGAGGAACACTCCGAGGTAAATTCCGATTCCGAAAATCTTACTCCTGATCAATGGCAATTTGCATATGCTGAGTTGTACCAAAAGTACAAGAAGTCAAAAACTGTTGTTAAGAACTTGAAAACGAAATTTCATGATTTGATTAGCTTGACAAATCCATGTGCTAGGTGCAATTTTTAAGAAATGCAAATTGAAAAGTTCAAAGAAGATAAATAAGATTTTCAATCCAAAATGACACTGTATGAAGATGAATTGGCATGTTTGGAAATTGAAAAATAGAATGCCTATGAAAAAGTGGACGACCTGAAAAATGAAAATGAGAAACTAGTTAAGGAGTTGGATCAACTCAAATTGAGATTGAGTGAATGTGAAAAATCTAAGGCAGAACTACAAACCAACTTCAATACCATGCATGCTAAATTGACAAAATTGAAAGATGTTGTTCAAAAGGAATTGAAAGGAAAGGAGAAAATGGTTGAACATGGTGAGACTAGCAATGGAACTGCTAGGAATGAGAGAATTGATGTGGGACGCTCACCCACAAAGAAAAACTCATTTGTGAAAAATAAAGTTGAACAATCATTTGATTCATATGGCTTTAATCATGTTGACTCATGCATGAACTCTTTTGTTGATAGATCTTACATGCATAGGAGTCGGTTTAGAAAGCCAAATGTCACATGCTTCTATTGTGGAATGTTCGGCCACTCAATGTATGTTTGTGATTTGATGAGGGCCGATGATGAATATTTTGAAAAAAAAAATAGAATGCATTTATCTCATGATAGGACTAACACTTCGGGACCCAAGCTTGCTTGGGTACCTAAATCAACTTGAGAGTTGTTTTGACCGTGCAGGTCTGTTTAAGAGCCAAGTGGAACAAATGGTATCTGAACAATGGATGCTCCAGACACATGACAGGCAATAAGGAACTCTTCTCAGACCTGAAGGAAAAAGAAGGCGGATTGGTCACCTTTGGCGGAAACGACAAAGGTAAAATTATGAGAATTGGACGAATAGGTAAGGATTCAAACCAATCCATTGAAGATGTCTTGCTTGTAAATGGTTTGAATCACAGTTTGCTTAGCATCAGTCAACTTTGTGACAAGAGTCACAAAGTCATTTTTGAAAACACTCACTGCTCCATTCTAGATAAAGTTTCACATGAAATAAAGTTCATTGGTGTTAGAGATGGAAATATCTAGTCTGTTGATCTTGAAAATTCTCAAAATAAAAATCTTTGTTTAGTTGCAAATAAGTCGGATGATGCATGGCTGTGGCATCGACGACTTGGTCATGCTAATTTTAGTGTTCTTTCAAAACTGTTTAGAAAAGATTTGGTAAGAGACTTACCAAAATTTAATTTTGATGCAAATAAAATCTGTGATGCATGTGCTATGGAAAAACAGACCAGAGTGTCTTTTAAATCCAAAAATATTGTCACCACCACTAGACCTCTTGAACTCCTTCACCTCGACTTATTTGGTCCTACTAGGACATAGTTTTGGAGGGAAACTTTATAGGTTTGTTATTGTAGATGATTACTCAAGATTCACTTGGGTATTATTTTTAACCCATAAGAATGATGCTTTGTAGGAGTTCGAAGATCTTTGAAGGAACTTGCAAACTGATAAGGGGTATCAAATCAAAGCAATTAGAAGTGATCATGGAAGATAGTTTGATAACCATGACTTTGATGATTTTTACAGGAAACAGGGGTTTACACACAACTTTTCAGCACCTAGAACCCCACAACAAAATGGAGTCATGGAAAGAAAGAATAGGATGCTCGTGGAGATGGCTAGGAAAATGCTTGCAGAAAATGGTTTACCAAGGTATTTCTGGGCCGAGGCGGTGAGCACGGCCTGTTATATCATCAGTCGAGCCATGGTAAGACCTATACTCAAGAAAACTCCATATGAGCTGTATAAAGGTAAGAAGCGGAACATTGCATATCTTAAACTTTTTGGTTCTCCATGTTTCATCTTGAATAATTCTAAAGATTCTTTGGAGAAATTTGCCGCAAAGAGTGATAGAGGTATATTTCTTGGTTATTTTTCATCATCTAGAGCAGATCGAGTATATAACTTACGTACTCTTGTGGTAGAGGAAAGCCCTCATGTGATCATTGATGAATACACCTGAACAATGTCGGACAAAGATAATCATTTTCTTGATATAGAGCATGAAGATGGAGAAGAAAAGAAAGATAAGGAAAATCAAGATGTGGATCAAGCAGAGTCGAGCAATAAGAATGATGAAGCTCCAACCCAAAATGAGGATTGCAATAAGAATGATGAAGCTCCAACTCAAAATGAGGAGCTCCCCAAGCAATGGACGTTCCACAAGAACCATCCACAAGGCAATGTCATAGGAGATGTGGAACAAGGCATAAGAGCAAGGGCTTCAATAAGGGAAGTTGAAGAAATTGATAATCTTGCATTTCTTTCTGATATTGAGCCCAAATCTATAAATGAAGCATTAAATGATAATTTCTGGATCTTGGCTATGCAGGAGGAATTACACCAATTCTAAAGGAATGAGGTGTGGTTTCTTGTGACTAGACCTAAGAACCACCCGGTGATAGGAACTAAGTGGGTTTTTCGAAACAAATTTAGTGATCAAGGGGTGGTGATTAGGAATAAAGCCCGGCTTGTAGCCCAAGGCTATAGTCAAGAATTAGGAATTGATTTTGATGAATCATTTGCACCTGTGGCTATGCTTGAGAATGTTATAATATTACTTGCCTTTGCATGCTCTAGTAACATAAAACCTTTTCAAATGGACGTTAAAAGTGCCTTTTTGAATGGTGTAGTGAAGGAGGACATCTATGTTGAGCAGCCATCAGGTTTTGAAGACGAGAAGCATCCGGACCATGTATTCAAACTTGACAAAGTACTTTATGGTCTGAAACAAGCCCCCCGTGCGTGGTATGAAAGGCTAAGTACTTTTCTTTCAGAAAATAGCTTCAAGAGAGGTAATATCGATCAAACTCTTTTCATTAAAAGTAACAATAAACACATGCTTATTGTTCAGGTATACGTTGATGACATTATTTTTGGAGCCACTTCTGATTCATTGAATGATGACTTTGTAAAATTGATGTAGGGAGAGTTTGAGATGAGTTTGATGGGGGAGTTGACATATTTTTTGGGTTTGTAGGTGAAGCAACAAAAAGATGGCATCTTCATCAATCAAAGAAAATACACAACGGAGCTCATCAAGAAATTCAAATTCGACAATGCAAAGCCACAAAAGACGCCGATGTCTACAACAGTGAAATTGAAGAAAGATGAAAGAGATAAGTCCGTCGATCAGAAACTTTTTAGAGGAATGATTGGTTCCTTATTGTACTTGACTGCTAGTAGGCTAGATATTATGTTTAGTGTTTGCATGTGTGCAAGATTTCAATCTGATCCTAAAAATTCACACATGTTAGTAGTCAAAAGGATTTTCAGATACTTGCTAGGCACCACGGATCTTGGTCTTTGGTTTCCACGTAGCTGCACTTTTGATTTGGTAGCTTACACGGATTCCGATTATGCTGGGTGTTTAGTGGATCGTAAAAGCACAAGCGGGCACTGTCAATTTCTTGGAGGTTGCATGGTCTCATGGGCCTCTAGGAAACAAAATACTGTGACATTGTCAACTGCCGAAGCCGAGTACATGGCGACAGGCTATTGTGCAGCCCAAGTGCTTTGGATCCAACACCAGTTAGTTGACTTCGACATTTCTTTGAATAACACACCCATTCTTTGTGATAACACTTCTGTGATTAATCTTTTCAAAAATCCTATTTTACACTCTCGCACAAAGCACATAGAGATTAGACATCACTTCTTGCGAGATCATGTGAGTAAGGGTCATTTTAAACTTTTGCATGTAAATACAGAAAATCAATTTGTAGACATTTTCATAAAACCCTTAACTCCTGAAAAATTCACTCAAATCAGAAGAGAACTTGGAATTTGCTGTTTGAATGAGTAACTGTGCCTTAATGCCATGATTTTTCGGTATATCAAATGGCGATTGCAGAAGGCTGGATTATGTCTAGCTGGAAGCATTCCTCATGCGCGATGGTGGTCTTCGGACCTATGTTCTCCGCCACGTACCGGAAATCATCTTGTATGACTTACTTTCATATCCTTGCTTGACTGCATATATATATATATATTTCTAGAAAACCATTTCTTGAAAATCTTCTAAGACCTGACTTCCTTGCTAAATAAAATGTTTTGATTTTGATCATTTGTGAATCATGACATATACAAAGGAGGAGGAACTATTTCCAATTGTGCATACATTTAGGGGGAGTCATAGCTATATTTGACAAATTCATATTCTACATTCATAGCAATTACCCACACACCTTGCACAAGATGATGCATATGACTTTAATTAATAAGGATTTCGGAACTTCTTTTCAACACGTTATGAGAAATTAAATTTCTACATAGAAATGAAGAGTAATAGTGAGGAAAAAGCTGCCAACCCTATTCAATAAGTGGAATGTGGAACCGAGTAGCCGGGAATCTCCACTGAAACAAAGGAGGAAACTCGCGTCGAAAAGTGAAGCTAAAATCCACTAGAAAATTGTGATGAATCCTAGTAGCCGGGAAACCCCATTGAGACACATGAGGTGACTCGCGTCGAACGGTGAAATAAAATTTAAAAAAAATAATAATAAGGGGGTTGTGCGAAGCTACCAAAAGTCGAGGATCTAAATAGAATTGTATAAATGAAATAAACCCTCTAGTGTTTTCTAGAAATTCTGCCAATATCTATATATGTTTGAAGTTGATTGCTCATTTCCACATATTTCACTCGGGTATTATTGTGATGTTTGTATGGCTTGAATTTTTTCTTATCATGGTTTATGCCATGCTTCTAGTTTATATATGCACTACCTTTTTTGATTATGCATCATGTCTCACATTTTGACTTGAATCAAATGCTCATTTGCTATCCTTTTCTCCCACTGAGGGGGAGCTATACATATTTACATGCTTGCTTGTCTTTGCTTGCATGCTTACTTTTTGGTGCTGACAAAAAGGGGGAGAACATGTGTGCATAACGTTGTCATTGGCATTGTTAATATCATCTCGTAGTGGCATTTTCAATCACTATTCTGAACCATGCACAAACACACGCTCCAGTTTGTTTATCAAATGTCGGGCACACAATGCATGTTTTGTCATCATAAAAAAGGGGGAGATTGTTGGACCCCTTGGTGTGTTTGATGATTTAGTTTTAATGTTGACAAAACTTGTGTGCATGCTTGTGTGCATGTGGTATGCAAAACATCGAATTGATGAATGAATGGTTAATCAAGGATCTCATGCAACATATGACAACTTTGCTTTGCAGGACTGAAATTCATGGTGAATATCCTCTTGAAACCAAAGGATTAAAGGAACATGTATCGTGTCATCAACAAGACCAAACATGTTGAAATTCTCACACAATGATCATCAAAGATGGAATGGTAAGATCTATGGTTGTAAAACTGTCATTGGGGTTGTAAAGGTAACAAATGTTCAATCTTGTGCATTTCTGGAACACTTTGGATGGAGCTTGCATATTGAGTAATCATGTATTGTAAAGATTTGTTGAAAATAGTTTTTTTGGGTTTCACACCTTGCTCATATTCATGCCAGTAGGTCATTCATGCTAGGTGTGTCTCATTGGTTTTCAAAGTGCATTCTTGCATATTCTTTTAGAGTTTTCAAAAGGTGAAATTAGTTCTTGGCTTGTATTGCATATCATTAGTTGAAACCTAGCAGCACATTGAGCATTCATGTCAATTAATGTCACGCCCTGACGGGGAATATCGAGGGCGTGAGCGAGTCGTAATCAAGCATGTCGATCAGAACATGTATAAATTTAATTCTAAGACAAAGATTGATGAGAAAATGATACTTTTATTCCATCAAAATAGAGGTTTACATTGCTAATTCATAAGCTATAAAGGTAAATTATAAACTTCCAAACCCAAAGTACATGATTCTTGTAAAACACTAATGATCTACATAAATCCTAGGGAAAAGAAAATCACTCTTTCACTCTTGTCCATTCCCTTGTTCAATGTCATTTCCTGCAACAATTTAACCAAAACGTAGGTTGAGCAAAAAGCTCAGTAGGATTTTATCTCTCTAAAAACTAGGCAATCTTTAAGTGTTTAACAATTTAAGTAATCTTTCCAAGTTACATCGAAAAGTGTATAACATGAGTGAAATTTCTAAGTAATTGGGATAACAAGATATCAAGAGAAATTTTCAAGTAATAACTTTGAACAAGTAAAGAATTTCATGTAATTGGCCATTTCACGTAAATCAAGTAATTCATGTAATTTTCAAGTAATCATGTAAACAAGTAACAAGTACGAATAGTGGAATGCCGTGAAAATCTAACAAGTCATGCACTTCGGTGCAATGCCACACCGTGGTCAATCAACTCCCATGGGCACAAGTACTTTCAGGCGCTTCTCCCAAGACCAGACCGGGCCCCATTAATGCTAGGCATTGGGTCGGTGGATCATAAGATCCTAAGTACGTTTAGACATCCACTTAACACTATGGCCAATGAATTTTAAGAATAAGCTCATTTGTAAAAAGTACAGATCTGACAAAAATCTCAGAAGTTGCAAGAGAAGTGAATAATAATTTTAAGGTATCATGTTTAACGACATTAAGTCGTGGAATTCAAGAACGAACAGTAACTAGGAAGAAAATTCAAGTAAATAGAACTAATAGAATTATTGTAATTCCATTATTTAATCTTGTGTTCAATTGATTTAACAAGTGTTTAGGCATGTTTTCTGGAAGTTTTTTATATCCTGGAGGTATTTTAGTTTAGCCAAAATGCGGATTTTATAGCCAATCGGAATTCTGTTATGAACGTGGTGTTGGTAAGCACCATGTTCATGAAATCTTTTGAGAATTCATTCTTAATTCTGTTAAAATTCATAAATATTAAGTTTTAGATAAGATGTATATACTTTTGAATTAAAATCATGATTTCACATATTATTGATATTTTTAATGATAATAAGATAGGATAAATGATAATAAGATAGAATAATAGATTTATCATGCAGAAAATAATTTAACATGCTAAAAAGTAATTTTTATACACCAATTTACTGATAACATGATAAAACAGATTTTTACATGTTGTAGGTAATTTTCATATATTTATTTACTGATATTATGATAAATATAAATTTTCATGCTTAAGAAAATAGATTTATTATGTTAAAAATAGTTTCATCATGCTGAAAATAATTCTAACATGTTAAAGTAATTTTAACATGTTAGAAATAATTTTATCATACCAAGAGTAATTTTATCATACTGAAAATTAACATTTTAACATGCTAAAATTAATACTTAACATGCTAAAATAATTCTCATACATTAACGTACTGATGAGATGATAACAAGAAGTTTACCATGCTGATTACAGAAATTCTCTGATAACAAAATTAATTTTATCTTTGTGAAATAATTGTTTTACATTTATTTACTAATTATTTGATGGAAAATTAGATTTATCATGCTGAAAATAGTTTTTAAATAATTTTAATATGCTGACAATAGTTCTCCATGTTGGAAATAATTTTATCATGCTGGAAGAAATTTTAACATGCTGAAAGTAATTTTCATGCATCAATTTACTAATTATTTAATAGGAAATTAGGTTTAGCATGGAAAAAAATAGTTTTAAATGGATTTAACATGCTGAAAAATAGTTTTCATATCTCAGTATGGATAAAATAATTTTATCATGCTGGAAGTAATTTTTAACATGCTGAAAGTATTTTTCATGTATTAGTTTACTAATAATATGGTAAAAATAGATTTTTACATGCTAAAAAGAATTTTTATTCTACAAAAATAATTTTTAACATGATCTAAAAATTCAAACATGCTAATATTGCTTTTCCTTATTTTTGGTGACTGAATGCTTAATGTGGATTCCAAATGCTATAATTCCTATTATATAGTGACTAAACTTTAGTCCCACATTGGAAGTTAGAAAAACTTCCTTGACTTTATATGTTGGAGAGTTCACCATTGAGTCAGGACCCAAGGGACATAAGATGTGAGCTCGAGTTGTGTGTGGATACGAAACTATTAATATAATTTATTTTTAGTATTCTGGGCACGTTCTCAAGAAATTTTTTTTTGTCTGACCCCCGGGCATTTTGGATATTTTTTTTGAATGTGCTAGCCTTGACTAGCGCGATCTGAAGATCGCGCTAGCCTTGGGTAGTGCGATCTGGTTATATATTTATATTTATATTTTTTTAAAAAAGTGGACGGCGGGAAATAGGGTCTGTAGGAACGCGCCCCTGATGGGCAGCGCGTTCTGGTCCCGTGGAAAAACGGGAATACTCCTCTAGTAAAATGATCATAACTTACTGATTTCTTAACGAAATTTAGGAAAACATGTATCAATGGAAAGAGCACTGAAAAATACACAAGATAGCATGTTTTAATTGAGGTTTATCCTGAGAGACACCTAACTTTGAGCAGATCTAAGGAAGAGGTAGAAAAATAGCCCCAATAATAAGAAAACCCTTTGATATCTGAATATTCTCTTCAAATCCCCTCCAATCTCCACAGCAGCATAGCCTAGGCCACCAAAGATGATTTGAGGGTCGAATAGGATCATATTTATAGCCAAAACTTGTCCAAATTTGTCAAGATTCCTTACCTAATTTTACCAAGCCCATTAACTCCGAATTAGAAGAAAATTCCAACTTCTCCTCTTAATCTAGCCTTAATTTGGTGTGAAACCAATGTAAAAACTGCTGGTCTAAGGTGGCTGGTAGGTAAGGGTTGATTCTTGAGTCAATCTTCTAGAAATGGAGTTATTTTAATCCCTTAAATGTCATATTAAACACATGTTACGAATTTAAGGTTAATTTAACCTTTATTGAATCCTTTAACCATTAATTCAGTCCATTATGGATTATCCAATGGGTCAATTATAATCCTAATCCATTATATGGACTTTTATTGGGCTTACTATGATTTTTCTAAGGGTTAGAGTATTTAATTTCTATTTACCTTAAGTAAATTCAAGTAAATACATTTATCTAGTTTATTTCATATAGTAAAAATATAATCTAATTATTTCATGAAGATTTTAATTATATAATTCATTAAAAAAATTATTTGTCATTTTAATTTATCGGGTCTCTACATCCTCCCCCACTTAAAAGAATTTGGTCCTCCAAATTCACATTATATAACTAAAATTCAAAAATTCGAATAGAGAAGTCGAATTTCTAACCTGAGATTAAGTTCGGATACTTCTTCTTGATGGACTCTTCCAATTCCTAGGTGGCTTCCTCGAATCCACGCTTGCTCCATTGAACTTTTATCATCGGAATGGCCCGATTCCTCAGTTGGTGTAATTTTCGATCCAGTATCTTGATCTGTCTTTCTTCATATGATAAGTCCTTTTGTAGCTTCAAATCTTCAAACTATATCGAGTGCGAAGGATCGTACACATACTTCCTCAGCATTGATACATGGAAGACATCATGTACACCGGCCAGTTGAGGAGGCAAAGCCAACTTGTACGCCACCTCGCCGATTCTCTCCAGAATCTCGAAAGGGCCGATAAATCTTGGACTCAACTTTTCTTTGATGCCGAATCTTTTAATTCCACGAGTGGGTGAGATCTTTAAGAAGACGTGCTCCCCCACTTGAAACTTGAGGTCTCTCCTCCGATTGTCGTCATAACTCTTTTACCGTGATTGAGCTACCTTCAATCTTTCTTGAATCAACTGGATTTTGTCAGTTGTATCTTGGACAATATCGGGACCAAACAATCCCTTCTCTCCAACCTCGCTCCAGCATAGAGGCGATCTACAGCTTCGACCATAAAGAGCTTCGAATGGTGCCATTTGTATACTTGACTGATAGCTATTGTTATAAGCGAACTCAGTCAATGGTAAATGTTCATGCCAACTTCCACCGAAGTCTATCATGCATGCTCTCAACATATCTTCAATAATCTGATTCGTCCTCTCGGTTTGTCCATCAGTATGAGGGTGAAAAGCAGTGCTAAATCTTAGTCTAGTACCCATAGATGATTGCAAATCTTTTCAGAAGTGAGAGGTGAATCTCGGATCTCGTTCCGAAATAATAGAACTTGGAATATCATGCAGCCTTACGATCTCTTTGATATATAAGGCGGCTAGAACATCCACGGTCCATTTAGTCTTGATAGGTAAAAAGTGAGTGGACTTGGTTAACCGGTCCACAATTACCCATATAGCATCAAAACCACTTCGGGTCTTCGGCAATCCAACTACGAAGTCCATACCGATAATATCCCATTTTCATTCCGGTATTTCGAAAGGCTTGAGTTTACCAGCCGGTTTGAGGTGCTCGACTTTAACTTGTTGACATACCAAGCATCGACTTACGAACTCGGCTACCTCTCTTTTCATGTTAGGCCACCAGAAAGTTCTCTTGAGGTCTTGGTACATTTTTGTAGCACCGGGGTCAATAGTGTACCTTGATCGATGTCCTTCCTCCAAGATTTTACCCTTGATGGTAGAACAATCGGGTATGCAAGTTCTTCCTTTGAATAATAACCTTCCATCATCAGCCAGAAGGAAATCTGGTCCTTGATCTAGTTTCTCTTTAATTTCAACGATCATCGGATCATCAACTTATCGTTCCTTGATTTCCGAGAGTAACTCGGGTTGGAGTCGAATATTTGCAATAAACTCCGTCTTTCTTCTCCTCCACATTGAGGTTTAAATTTACCATTTCTTCAAGTAGATGCCATTCTTTAACCATCAAACTTGATAATAAGGCCATTGGCTTCCAGCTAAGAGCATCAGCTATAGCACTGCCTTTCCCAGGGTGGTATTGTATAGAGAAATCGAAATCCTTTAAGTATTCCAACCACAGTCTTTGTCTCATGTTGAGCTCCTTTTGAGAGAATAAATATTTGAGACTCTTGTGATCGGAATACACAATAAAGGCTTCGCCATAGAGATAATGTAGCGACCCGGATTCCGGATACCCGGTGCACCCGGTATAAATACCGAATACACGTGATACCACATGGGACACGCGAGGCCTCCCAAGCGCGGGAAAGCGCCGAAGGGATAAAAGGCATGTGTAGAGTACATTGAAGCCACAGAGATATAACAGCAAGCAATTTCATTAGATTAGATTGCTAAAGTAGCAGAAATAAAATTACCTTTTCATTAATAAATTTTTAACAATTAAACACAGAGTCCAGCCCAAAGGAAAGACAACGAGTCTAGCACAGTACAGTACGACAGAAAGAAACGTACACAGAAGTCGGGAGAAGCCCGACGCAGGTACAGCTGGCAGCTACAACAGCAAGCGAGCACTCCGCCAGGAACAGCAGAGGCAGACGTCGAAACCCACCTGAAAAGCAGCAGGGGTGAGTCTCAACAGAAACTCAGTAGGGGTCACGCGGATCCCCACTGGAAAACGCACAAAGCAAAAGCAACGGAAGCAGCAACAAACGCAGCAAGAACAGCAACGTAGCAAAGCAGGAAAGCTACACTACAAAGCTGTAAAGGAACAGACGGGAATTAGGAGTAGGGAACACACAGGAGAGGGTGAGAACCCGCACCAAACAAGCGGCTACCGAACTAACCTCGGCACCCTAAACTACTCCAAACAAAAGGCAACAGATGGATGACCCCAAACTCACACAGAAGGGTACATCAGTCTGTCAACCAGCCCAACAAAGGTGAAGGCGAACGCCGACACCGGGAAACAGACAAAACACGACAGGGAACGTCATGCACAAAGCCCCATGCACGAATAGAACACCGTGCGGACAACAAAACACTGACCCCGAGTGCAGCCACGAACGGGAAACTCGCAAAGGTCACAACGCGCAAGAAAACGCGAAGAGCTACGCGTCACGTGACGGAAGCACCCCCTTAGAAAGCCAGCTGCGTCCACTGACGTCTTACGCCGCACCTCAAGTGTCTAGCCTACAGCACTGCTGCAACAACAGCAGAGACAGAGACACCAGCTGAACCAAATAGTAACAGCAAAACAAGTAACTAGTCAGGGTCACGCCCGTCGACGTAAGTCCTCCGTCCCTGACCACGTGTGCACACACTGGCTCTAGCCCAAAGCCAGGTCCTCTAGCTAGTATTCTCCCTCGGTAGGACGCTACCGTGTGGCCAGGAGCCCGCGGAACCAGCTACAACCGCTCAATGGGAAACACTCCTCTGCTTTCCGCAAGCAGGACGGCACTCAACAGACCTTAGAGCAACAACAAGTGGAGGCTTCACACGACATAGAAGCTCAAAACACAAGTGCCGAAGTACAAACGGGCGACCACACCCCTCAACACGTACTTCGAGGCACCAAATGGCAGCATCGCCACTGCCGACAACTCAGGACAAGCAACTAGACCTCCTACGCAACGATCCTTGAGTCAAACGACTAAACGGCAAGATCGTCACAACCAGCGGAACAAGCCGCCAATCGGTCTAATCCTAAGCCAGAGAAACCACGCTCCGCAGAAAACAACACACGGAGACCTGAGGGAAACATCAAGAACCCTCAGCACAGCTGGACACGCAAACCGAGGTAAAACAACACCTCGAAGCATCCAGAAGCAGTGTCTCGGACAGGACAGAACTGCCAAGACACGCACAAGCAAGGTCACACGTCAACCACTGGGTCAAACCGGGTTGACCGAAACCAAACAACAACAGCATACAAGAGTAGGATCAAGAGTCCTACCACAAGTAAGAAGACTCCTGGCTACCTTACAACGTAGTCTTAACCCTCATAGGACGTCGGAATACATCCACAGGACAACGGGCAGACCACTAGGCCAAGCCAACACACACAGAATCATCGGGCGAAAAACCAAGGCACAAAGGAAGTAACGCACGGGCCTTAGACCGCTACAAGCAAGTGACGGTCCAGGTCAGGGCCGTTATTTCCCAAACGACGGACGGACTCGGGCCGTCACACACCACCCTGATAACCTACAAAACCACACAAAAGCCAAGTAACGCACGGGACCAGGGGCGTTACAAGCAAACGACGCACGGAGACTCCACCGTTACTTCCAACGGCAGCAAACCCAAACCAAAGCCAAGTAACGCACGACGCCAGGCGCGTTACTCACAAACGACGCGGCAGGAGAGGGCCGTCGCATTCCAAACGACGCGCAGGGGCCCATCCGTTACTTCAACGGCATGGCCACCCTCAACCCAGCACAAACAGCAAACGACGGACAGAGGCATGCGCGTTACTCACTAACGACGCACAGGGTCCCCACCGTCACATCCAACGGTGCAGCAAACCCAGCTCTGCCAAAGCAGAAAGTAACGGCCAGGGGCTCCACCGTTACTCTCAAACAACGGATGAGGCTCAGACCGTTGAAGGCACCGCCTCAACGAGTCAACGTCAGTCAACTGGCAAGCAACGGCCTGGACAAGGCGCGCCGCTTCCATCTAACGCACTGGGTCCAGTGCATTAGATCAACCGACTTAACCTCAACACAAAACGACAAGAAGGAAAGTAACGGCCAGGCACCGGTGCGTTACATGGGAACGACGCTCCAAGCTAGGGCCGTCGCTTACCCAGAAACAAAAGGGCTAATAAACCCTCAAACCAAATAACGGTCCATCGTAGGGCCGTCAAAAGCAAGTGACGGTCGCTGGCTAGACCGCTACTTCGGTACGGCGGGAAAACAGAGGAATGGCCGGATCGGCCCGTTCCACGCCCCATTCACGCCGAAACGCAGGGGAAACATACCGCAACGACAAAAGACAACACCAGGGACTTCAAACCCCACATGCAACATGAAAAACACAAGATTCGGGCGATTTTACCAAATCAACCCTAAGTGGGTCACCGAGGTTCCCGGGCTTCTACCGGCCTCGAATGAACACCAAATCGCACAAAACTACGTGGATGGGATTCTAACATCCCTGCGGTCATTTAGAAACTAACTGAACCGCAAACGGTCACCGTTTACCGGCCGACCCTAAAAACCACGAAAATCACGGTTTAGGCAAAACAAGCCCAAACGCGCTCGTTTCCTAGCCGAACGCCGTGCAATGGCAGGGAAAACGAAGATGGAGAAGCAAGGATCCGTCACCCTACCTCCACCGAAGAAACCGTGCCCCGAAAGGACTAAACCACGCCGAAAACCACTCACGAACCGATTTCACCGGCTTTGAATCCACCGTACGGGATCGCGCCAGAATCGATCCGATCCTCGCCTCATCGCGCACCAATCCAACTCCACGGCATCGTCGCCCAGCTCCTGCACCGCTCCGTCTGCAGCCGGAAGCGAGAAGGAGGGAGAACGAGAGAAAACGGGAGAGAGAGACGGTCGCGGCCGAATGAGGGAAGAGAGAGGAAGAGGAAAAGAAAAAGAAAGAAATTAGGAAATTTTCCTAATTTCTGAAAATTCCGAAAATGCGCCAAAAATGCACAAATTCAGAAAAATACGCAAAAATAGTCGAAACGACCGGCTCGAAGAGTACATCGTCGCTGTAGCATCCACGAGCTCGAGAATCGACAAACAAACTCACCGTAGGGTTCCGTAACTAGTACGTGAGAAAAACCCACACGGCTCGTCAAACTCAACTCGGAAGCCACAAAAGCGAACCGAAACTCAACGAAACCAATCCGAAAGAGATCCGAAAGATCCAAAAAAGATCCAACAAGATCCAGGACATTACATCCTCCCCTCCTTTAAAGAATTTCGCCCTCGAAATTAAGGACTAACAAAGGAGAAGCAGGGAAGAACAACCCAACAACGCAAATCTCGGAAAACACAGCTCAGAGGAACAGCGTCAGACCACAATTACAGGTACACACTCTAGCTTCCAAGACAGCAAGTCCACAGCACGAGTACGGCACCAAAGTGAACACATCTGACACCTCCGAAGCAAGGGCAACGTCGTTTACGTCTCATAGGGCAGGAGACACGACAGCCACAACAATCGAGAACCAACACCGAAAACACAACAACAACACGGCAAGCAGCAGCTCACACAAGGAGACACAGTCCTCACAGCTGACAGCTCGACCACATCATCGGCTCCAGTGCAAAAAGGCAACAGGGAACACCTGGCGCACAGGACACCAATGACAACAACAACGCTGGACCAAAGACACAATCAAGTCAGCACTCACTCAGATATCACATCTGATCAAGTCGCAAGCTCACTCCAAGGAAGAAGAGTACAGCAAAGCTAACTGACAAAACAATGGTCCAAGACGAGAACACAAAATCATAAGGAAACAGCGCTCAAACAACACAACGGCAGCACCTGCAGAACTCTGGCTCCGCACAACACACAGGGCCAAGAAACACATCTGCAAGCAGGGTCGCAACAAGGCACAAGAACAGCTGAGCACACAACCACACAAGAACGGTTTACGCATCAGACTGCTCACCAAGAGAAGACCCACAACAACAAGAAACGACAACAATCTCGGGGTACGCAACTCAAGGACTAGCAACACGCCTCAAGAGCACAACACCCGAGAAAGAAAATACAGAGTAGAAGGTACTCAATCAGCAAGGAATGCCGACAAAATCCCCAATACTCGCAAATGCCAATGCCAACACAAGAAAAAAACCACGAACAAAGGCACGGCAACTGACGACATCAAGGCACGAGAAGCCAAGACGAAGTCACATCGAGAAGGAAAGAACCTCTCGACAAGTGGGTAGCCAACCCACACACTACAACTGTACTCTCAACAACGTGCACAGGCAACAGAACAACATCGGTAATCGCATCTCAGCACACACCAGCGCCATCGCAATCAACAAGATCGCAATTCACACGCCACGAGTACCAATCTAGCGAATAGCCGAACACAAGGAGCCTAAGTGCAACAAGAGAAGAGCACCAGCTTCAGCGCAAAGCACAAGGAAAGCATCAGTCTCAGCTTACCTTCACGTCCTGACACAATAAATGAGCCTTCACAATACATCGGCCGTTAGACACAGCACGACAATTACGGTACACAACAGCTCTTAACACCATTACGGAGTCCAAAGCCAAGCAACCGTACAACAAGGAGCAGATCAGACTCGAAATAAAGCTGTCTACACTTAAGCAGACACAGGACAAAGGCATCACTAAGACAGCAAATCCAAGGCAAATTCGAAAAAGCTTCACCACGAAGGACGAGAAGCAACAAGCTCAACAACAGCAGCTCACCAGGAAGGGAAAATCCTAGGTTCGCTCGAGCAACTTCTCAATCGAGGCAACACGACAATCGAAACAACCAAAACAACAATGCATCAGAAGCTACACAGACTCGAGCTGGGACAACCAAAGCAACGTAAAAACGTGCATGGCCATCACACCAACGCTAAAAGTCATAAGCTACCTGAGCAAAATATAGAAAACAGCTCGAACAATGCACTGCAGGTTCATGCCAACCGACAAACACTGCCAAGCGCAACACGATCGAGACCAACTTCAAAACCGAACGAAGCACGTCGTCATATCCAGACGAGAGCAAAAAATCATCTCGTACAGTGCTAACCAAGCACGTACAAGACCACACACGAGAAGCACTGCGATAAACCATCGCAACACCTACGCCAGCAAGAGACTGTACTGGGCCTAAGGACTCTGGAAACTGTATATCTCGGATTCCCATGTACTTCACACAACAACGCTCTGATAGCTCAGAAAAGAAACTCCGAACATCTCAGAACACTGCTCTGATACCACCTGTAGCGACCCGGATTCCGGATACCCGGTGCACCCGGTATAAATACCGAATACACGTGATACCACATGGGACCCGCGAGGCCTCCCAAGTGCGGGAAAGCGCCGAAGGGATAAAAGGCATGTGTAGAGTACATTGAAGCCACAGAGATATAACAGCAAGCAATTTCATTAGATTAGATTGCTAAAGTAGCAGAAATAAAATTACCTTTCATTAATAAATTTTAACAATTAAACACAGAGTCCAGCCCAAAGGAAAGACAACGAGTCTAGCACAGTACAGTACGACAGAAAGAAACGTACACAGAAGTCGGGAGAAGCCCGACGCAGGTACAGCTGGCAGCTACAACAGCAAGCGAGCACTCCGCCAGGAACAGCAGAGGCAGACGTCGAAACCCACCTGAAAAGCAGCAGGGGTGAGTCTCAACAGAAACTCAGTAGGGGTCACGCGGATCCCCACTGGAAAACGCACAAAGCAAAAGCAACGGAAGCAGCAACAAACACAGCAAGAACAACAACGTAGCAAAGCAGGAAAGCTACACTACAAAGCTGTAAAGGAACAGACGGGAATTAGGAGTAGGGAACACACAGGAGAGGGTGAGAACCCGCACCAAACAAGCGGCTACCGAACTAACCTCGGCACCCCAAACTACTCCAAACAAAAGGCAACAGATGGATGACCCCAAACTCACACAGAAGGGTACATCAGTCTGTCAACCACCCCAACAAAGGTGAAGGCGAACGCCGACACCGGGAAACAGACAAAACACGACAGGGAACGTCGTGCACAAAGCCCCATGCACAAATAGAACACCGTGCGGACAACAAAACACTGACCCCGAGTGCAGCCACGAACGGGAAACTTGCAAAGGTCACAACGCGCAAGAAAACGCGAAGAGCTACGCGTCACGTGACGGAAGCACCCCCTTAGAAAGCCAGCTGCGTCCACTGACGTCTTACGCCGCACCTCAAGTGTCTAGCCTACAGCACTGCTGCAACAACAGCAGAGACAGAGACACCAGCTGAACCAAACAGTAACAGCAAACCAAGTAACTAGTCAGGGTCACGCCCGTCGACGTAAGTCCTCCGTCCCTGACCACGTGTGCACACACTGGCTCTAGCCCAAAGCCAGGTCCTCTAGCTAGTATTCTCCCTCGGTAGGACGCTACCGTGTGGCCAGGAGCCCGCGGAACCAGCTACAACCGCTCAATGGGAAACACTCCTCTGCTTTCCGCAAGCAGGACGGCACTCAACAGACCTTAGAGCAACAACAAGTGGAGGCTTCACACGACACAGAAGCTCAAAACACAAGTGCCGAAGTACAAACGGGCGACCACACCCCTCAACACGTACTTCGAGGCACCAAATGGCAGCATCGCCACTGTCGACAACTCAGGACAAGCAACTAGACCTCCTATGCAACGATCCTTGAGTCAAACGACTAAACGGCAAGATCGTCACAACCAGCGGAACAAGACGCCAATCGGTCTAATCCTAAGCCAGAGAAACCACGCTCCGCAGAAAACAACACACGGAGACCTGAGGGAAACATCAAGAACCCTCAGCACAGCTGGACACGCAAACCGAGGTAAAATAACACCTCGAAGCATCCAGAAGCAGTGTCTCGGACAGGACAGAACTGCCAAGACACGCACAAGCAAGGTCACACGTCAACCACTGGGTCAAACTGGGTTGACCGAAACCAAACAACAACAGCATACAAGAGTAGGATCAAGAGTCCTATCACAAGTAAGAAGACTCCTGGCTACCTTACAACGTAGTCTTAACCCTCATAGGACATCGGAATACATCCACAGGACAACGTGCAGACCACTGGGCCAAGCCAAGACACACAGAATCATCGGGCGGAAAACCAAGACACAAAGGAAGTAACGCACGGGCCTTAGACCGCTACAAGCAAGTGACGGTCCAGGTCAGGGCCGTTATTTCCCAAACGACGGACGGACTCGGGCCGTCACACACCACCCTGATAACCTACAAAACCACACAAAAGCCAAGTAACGCACGGGACCAGGGGCGTTACAAGCAAACGACGCACGGAGACTCCACCGTTACTTCCAACGGCAGCAACCCAAACCAAAGCCAAGTAACGCACGACGCCAGCGCGTTACTCACAAACAGCGCGGCAGGAGAGGGCCGTCGCATTCCAAACGACGCGCAGGGGCCCATCCGTTACTTCAACGGCATGGCCACCCTCAACCCAGCACAACAGCAAACGACGGACAGAGGCATGCGCGTTACTCACTAACGACGCACAGGGTCCCCACCGTCACATCCAACGGTGCAGCAAACCCAGCTCTGCCAAAGCAGAAAGTAACGGCCAGGGGCTCCACCGTTACTCTCAAACAACGGATGAGGCTCAGACCGTTGAAGGCACCGCCTCAACGAGTCAACGTCAGTCAACTGGCAAGCAACGGCCTGGGCAAGGCGCGCCGCTTCCATCTAACGCACTGGGTCAAGTGCGTTAGATCAGCCGACTTAACCTCAAGACAAAACGACAAGAAGCAAAGTAACGGCCAGGCACTGGCGCGTTACATGGAAAGACGCTCCATCCTGGGCCGTCGCTTACCCAGAAGCAAAAGAGCTAAAAACACACAGACCAAATAACGGTCAGTCGTAGGGCCGCTAAAGCAAGTGACGGTCGCTGGCTAGACCGCCACTTCGGTCACGGCGGGAAAACAGAGGAATGGCCGGATCGGCCCGTTCCACGCCCCATTCACGCCGAAACGCAGGGGAAACATACCGCAACGACAAAAGACAACACCAGGGACTCAAACCCCACATGCAACATGAAAAACACAAGATTCGGGCGATTTTACCAAATCAACCCTAAATGGGTCACCGAGGTTCCCGGGCTTCTACCGGCCTCGAATGAACACCAAATCGCACGAAATCCACGTGGATGGGATTCTAACATCCCGGCGGTCATTTAGAAACTAACTGAACCGCAAACGGTCACCGTTTACCGGCCGACCCTAAAAACCACGAAAATCACGGTTTACGCAAAACAAGCCCAAACGCGCTCGTTTCCTAGCCGAACGCCGTGCAATGGCAGGGAAAATGAAGATGGAGAAGCAAGGATCCGTCACCCTACCTCCACCGAAGAAATCGTGCCCCGAAAGTACTAAACCACGCCGAAAACCACTCACGAACCGATTTCACCGGCTTTGAATACACCGTACGGGATCGCGCCAGAATCGATCCGATCCTCGCCTCATCGCGCACCAATCCAACTCCACGGCATCGTCGCCCAGCTCCTGCACCGCTCCGTCTGCAGCCGGAAGCGAGAAGGAGGGAGAACGAGAGAAAACAGGAGAGAGAGACGGTCGCGGCCGAATGAGGGAAGAGAGAGGAAGAGGAAAAGAAAAAGAAAGAAATTAGGAAATTTTCCTAATTTCCGAAAATTCCGAAAATGCGCCGAAAATGCACAAATTCAGAAAAATACGCAAAAATAGTCGAAACGACAAGCTCGAAGAGTACATCGTCGCTGTAGCATCCACGAGCTCGAGAATCGACAAACAAACTCACCGTAGGGTTCCGTAACTAGTACGTGAGAAAAACCCACACGGCTCGTCAAACTCAACTCGGAAGCCACAAAAGCGAACCGAAACTCAACGAAACCAATCCGAAAGAGATCCGAAAGATCCAAAAAAGATCCAACAAGATCCAGGGCATTACAGATAATGTCGCCAGATCTTCAAAGTAAAGACCATAGTTGCCAGCTCTAGGTCATGAACGGGGTAATTTTCCCCGTGTTTCTTTAATTGCCTTGAAGAATAGGCTATAACCTTAGCATGTTGCATTAATACGCAACCTAGACCAATTTCGGATGCATCAGCATACACTTCGAATCCTCCTCCTTCTGTAGGTAATGTGAGAATAGGGGCAGTCGTCAGACAATCCTTTAAAGTTTGAAAGCTCTTCTCGCATTTCCCAGACCATATAAAAGGATTCTCCTTTCTTGTCAATCTTGTCAAAGATACCGCAATCTTGGAGAAGTCCTTGATAAATCTTTGATAATATCCAGCCAATCCCAAGAAGCTTCGGATTTCCGTCACACTAGTAGGTCTTTCCCAGTTCTTTACGGCCTCGACCTTTGAAGGATCGACAGCGATACCGTTCCGGGAAATTATGTGACCGAGAAAAGAAACTTCCTCCAACCAGAAATCACACTTGCTTAATTTGGCATAAAGCTTATGATCTCTTAATAATTGAAGGGCCTTCTTGAGATGTTCTTCATGTTCTTCCTTTGACTTGGAGTAGATCAAAATGTCATCAATGAAGACAACCACAAATTGATCAGGGTATGGCCTGAATACGCTGTTCATTAATTGCATAAATGCGGCAGGCGCATTTGTTAGGCCAAAAGGCATAACGGTGAACTCGTAATGCCCATACCTACTCCGAAATGCAATCATGTGAATATCCCCTTCCTTGATCTTTAATTGATGATAACCAGATCAAAGATCGATCTTTGAGAAATATCGAGCTCCAGAAATCTGGTCGAATAATTCATCAATCCTCGATAATGGATTTTTATTCTTGATGGTGAGTTGATTCATTTGTCGATAATCAACACATAGTCTCATCGAACCATCCTTCTTTTTAACAAAGAGGACCGGGGCTCCCCAAGGTGAAGTACTTGGTCGGATAAACTCCTTTTCCAATAAGTCCAATAGTTGTTCCTTTAACTCCTTCATTTCAACGGCAGACATCCGATATGGAGCTTTAGAAACTGGTGCAGCTCCCGGAATTAAATCAATAGAGAAGACAACTTCTCCCTCTAGAGGAATACCAGGTGTAATGTCCTGGATCCTTGGTAGGTCTTGCTGGATCTTCATTGGATCTTTTGGATTGGTTTCGGTGAGTTTCGGTTCGCTTGGGTGGCTTCCGAGTTGAGCTTTACGAGTCGTGTGGGTTTTTCTCTCGTACTAGTTACGGAACCCTACGGGGAGTTTGTTTGTCAATTCTCGAACTCGTGGATGCTACAGCAACGATGTACTCTTCGAGCCGGTAGTTTTGACTATTTTGGCGTATTTTTCTGAATTTGTGCATTTTCGGCGCATTTTTGGAATTTTTGAAAATTAGGAAAATTTCCTAATTTCTTTTCTTTTTCTTTTCTTTCCTCTCTCCTCCCTTCTCATTTCACCGCCGCCATCTCTCTCTCTCTCTTCCGTTCTCTCTCGTTTCGCCTCCTCGGCTCCGGCTGCAGACGGGGTGCCTAGGGGCGTGTGCTAGGGACGTGGTGGAGCTGGCTGGGTGCGCGATGGGGTGAGGATCGGATCGATTCTGGCGCGATCCCGAACGGTCGATTTAAAGACGACATTTGAGCTCGCGAGTGGTTTTCGGCGAGGTTTAGTCCTTTCGGGGCTCGGTTTCTTCGGTGGAGGTAGGGTGACTGATCCTCACTTCTTCCTCTCCGTGTTCCCTGCCATTGCACGTCGTTCGGCAAGGAAACGGTCGAGTTTGGGCTTGTTCTGCCTAAACCGTGATTTTCATAGTTTGTAGGGTTTGCCAGAAAACGGCGACCGTTTGCGGTGTAGTTAGTTTTAAACTGACCGCAGGGATGTTAGGATCCCATCCACGTTAGTTTTGTGTTGATCGGTGGTCATTCGAGGCCGGTTGGAGCCCGGAAACCCCATTGATCCATTTAGGGTGGATTCGTTAGAATCGCCCGGATCTTGTGTTTTTGAGCGTGCATGTGGGGTTTTTAGCCCCCTGGTGTTGTCTGTCATCGTTTGGGTTTGTTTCCCCTATGTTTCGGCGTGAATGGGGCGTGGAACGGACCGATTTGGCCCGAGACATGTGACCTAGTGTGTGTGTGTCTTGGCGGTTCTGTCCGGCCCGAGACACTGGTTCTGGATGCCTCGGGGTGTTGCCTTACCTCGGTTGGCGTGTCTAGTTGTGCTGAGGGTTTTCGGTGTTTTCCCTCAGGTCTCCGTGAGTTGTTTCCTGCGGAGTGTCGTTTCTTGTGGCTTAGGATTAGACCGATTGGTGGCTTGTTCCGTTGTTTGTGATGATCTTGCCTTTGAGTCGTTCGACTCGGGATCGTTACGTGGTAGGTCTAGTTGCCTAGTCCTGAGTCTGTCGGCAGTGGTTGTACTGCCCGTGGTGCTTCGTAGTACGTGTGACAGGGCTTCCGTAGACTGTCTGTACTTTAGCACTTGTGTTTTGGAGTCCGTGCCTTGTGAACCTCCACTAGTCGTAGCCTGTGACGTAGGCTTTTTAGTACGTCACCCACCAGGAGTGGTGGACGGGCAGTTTCCCGTTACACGGTTTTTAAGCTAGTTCCGTGGGCCCCGGCCAACGGTAGCGTCCTACCGAGGGGAATACTAGCTAGAGGCCTGGCCTAGGTAGTGGTCAGTGTGTGCACACGTTGTCAGGGACTGAGGACTTGCGCCGACGGGCGTGACCCTGACTAGTTACTCGCGGTTGGTACTGCGGTCCTGTGTCCGTAGTTGCCGTTCTTCCTTGGAACGTTGTTGTTCCTTGGACCTGGTTCTTAGTGTGTCTAGTCTCCTCCGTGCTGCACACGGTCTGGTAGACGTGACACTTGAGACGCAGTGTAAGACGTCAGTGGACGCATCTGGCTGTTCTTCTAGTGTGAGGGTACTCCTATCACTTGACCAGTGACTCTCGGCGTTTCTCGTGCGTTGCGACATTTGCGAGTGGCCCTATCGGGGCTGTACTCGAGGTCGGTGTCCTGTTGTGTGCATGACGTTCTGGTCGTGCGTGGGGCTGTGTGCACGACGTTTCTGCTCGTGTTTGGTTGTCGTGTGTCTGGGTCTTCTCTAGACCTGTTTGTCTGCATTGTTGGTTTTTACCTTCTTCTTTGGTGTTGGTCGATGGACTGGTGTACCCTTCTGTGCGAGTTTTGGGTTGACCATATGTTGCCTTTTGGAGTAGCTTAGAGTGCTGAGTACTCCTCGGTGGCCGTGTTCCGTGTTTTACGGCCTCACTCTTCTTTGTTATTGAGCTCCCATTGCTCTTAGCCTGTTCCCTACTCCTGCTGTCCCTGTTCTGTTTACAGCTTTGTAGTGTAGCTTTTCCTGCTTTGCTACACTTGTTGTTAGTGTTGCTTTCGTTGCACTGTGCGTTTTCCAGTGGGGATCCGCGTGACCCCTACTGAGTTTCTGCTTAGAGACTCACCCCTGCTTTTCAGGTGGGTTTCGCCGTCTGCCTCTGCTGTTCCTGGTGGAGCGCGTTGTTGTAGCCGCAAGCTGTACCTGTGTCGGGCTTCCTCCGACTTCTGTGAACGTTCTTTTCTGTCAGACTGTACTTGTTGTCTTTCTTTGGACTAGACTCTGGTGTATACTTGTAAAATTTGAATTATTAATGAAAATGTAATTTTATTTCTGCTACTTTAGCGCTCCGATCTAATGAAATTTAATTGCTTGCTGTTATATCTGTCAGTTCAATGTACTACACGACAGTCCTTTTTCCCTTCGGCACTTTCCCGCGCTTGGGAGGCCTCGCGGGTCCCATGCAGTACCACGTGTATCCGGTAGTCTTACCGGGTGCATCGGGTATCCGGAATCCGGGTCGCCACAGTTGGTATCAGAGCGTTGTTATGTGAAGTACATGGGAATCTCAGATATACAGTTTCCAGAGTCATGAAGGTCCAGTACAGTCTTCAGCTGGCTTTGGTTTGTGATTCTTTGTCACGTTGTTTCCTGTGTGTTGTCTTGTGCATGCTGTTTTGGCACTGTACGAGATGGTCCTGCTCTCGTCAGGATGTGACGAGGTGTTTCTTTCTCGTCGTTGCGTTTGTCTCGATCATGTTGTACTTGGCAGTGTTCGCCGGAAGGCTTGAATCTGCGGTACGTTGTTCGAGATTTTTTCGTGTGTTGTTCATGTTGCTGTTGACCTTTAGCCTTGGTTTGATGACCGTACACGTTCTTACGTTGTCTTGGTCATCCCGGCTTGAGTCTGTTCAGCTCCTGATGTGTTTCGCTTCTGTTGAAGTGCTCGTTTAGATTCCGTGTTGGAGAAGTTGCTCAGGCGAGCTAGGATTTCCCTTCCTGGTGAGCTTTTGTGGTTGAGCTTCTTGCTTCCTGTCCGTTCTGGTGGAGTCTTTTTCGAGGTTTGCCTTAGATTTTCTGTCTTAGTGATGCCTTTGTCCTGTGTCTGCTTAAGTGTGGACATCTTTATTTTGAGCCTGATCTGCTCTTTGCTATACGGTTGCTTGGCTTGGGACTCCATGATGGTGTTAAGAGCTGTCGTGTACCGTATTTGTCGTGCCGTGTCCAACGGCCGATGTATCGTGAAGGCTCATTTATCATTTTCAGGACGTGAAGGTAAGCTGAGATTGATGCTTTCCTTGTGCTTTGTGCTGAAGCTGGTGCTCTTCTCCTGTTGCGCTTAGGCTCTTGGTGATCGGTTGTTCGCAGGATCGGTACTCGTGGCGTGTGATTTGCGATCTTTGTTGATTGCGAAGGCGCTTGGTGTGTGCTGAGGTGCGACTACCGAGGTTGTTCTGTTGCCTGTGTGCGTTGCTGAGTGCGCAGCTGAAGCGTGTGGGTTGGCTACCCACTGGTCGACAGATCTGTTTCTTCTTGATGTGACTTCATCTTGGCTTCTTGTGTCTCGATGTCGTCTGTTGCCATGCCATTGTTGGTGGTTTTCTGGTGTCAGCTTTGGCATTTGCGAGTATTGGGGAATTTGTCGGCATTCCTGCTGATTGAGTACCCTTTGCTCTGCATTTTCTTTCTTGGGTGTTGTGCTCTCGAGGTGTGTTGGTGGTCCTTGAGTTGCGTTCCCCGAGATTGTTGTTGTTTCTCGTTGTTGTGAGTCTCTTCTTGGTGAGCAGTCTGATGTGTGACCCGTCTCGTGTGGTTGTGTGTTCAGCTGTTCGTGTGCCTTAATGTGACCCTGCTTGCAGATGTGTTCCTTGGTTCTGTGTTTGGAACGGAACCGGAATTCTGCGAGTGTTGCTATTGTTGTTGTTTTGGCGCTGTTTCTCTATGATTTTGTGTCTCTGTGTGGACCAAGCCTTGTCAATTAGCCTTGCTGTACTCTTTTCCCTAGAGTTAGCTTGCGACTCGATCAGATGTAGTATCTGAATGAGGACTGACTTGATTGTGGTTGTGGTCCAGTGTTGTTGTTGTCGTTGGTGTCCTGTGTGCCAGGTGTTCCCTGTTACCTTCGGCACTGGAGCCGATGATGTGGTCGAGCCGTCAGCTGTGAGGACTGTGTTTCCTTGTGTAAGCTGCCGCTTGCCGTGCTACCGTTGTGTTTCTCGGTTGTCTGTTGCTGTGGCAGTCGTGTCTCCGTTCTTGGTGAGACGTAAACGACGTTGCCCTTGCTTCGGAGGTGTCAGACGTGTTCACTTTGGTACCATGCTCGTGCTGCGGACTTGTGTCTTGGAAGCTGAGTGTGTACCTGTAATGGTGGTCTGACGGTGTTCCTCTGAGCTGTGTTTCTCAAGATTTGCGTTGTTTTCGTGGTTGTGTTGTCAGGTTTTTCTTCCCTGCTTCTCCTTTGCTAGTCCTTAATTTCGAGGGTGAAATTTCTTAAAGGAGGGGAGGATGTAATGCCCTGGATACTTGGTAGGTCTTGCTGGATCTTCATTGGATCTTTTCGATTAGTTTCGGTGAGTTTCGGTGCGCTTGGGTGGCTTCCGAGTTGAGCTTTACGAGCCGTGTGGGTTTTTCTCTCGTACTAGTTACAGAACCCTACGGTGAGTTTGTTTGTCAATTCTTGAACTCGTGGATGCTACAGCAACGATGTACTCTTCGAGCCGGTCGTTTTGACTATTTTTACGTATTTTTCTGAATTTGTACATTTTCGGAGCATTTTCAGAATTTTCAGAAATTAGGAAAATTTCCTAATTTCTTTTCTTTTTCTTTTCTTTTCTTTCCTCTCTCCACCCTTCTCATTTCGCCGCCGCCATCTCTCTCTCTTCCGTTCTCTCTCGTTTCGCCTCCTCGGCTCCGGCTGCAGACGGGGTGCCTAGGGGCGTGTGCTGGGGACGTGGTGGAGCTGGCTGGGTGCGCGATGGGGTGAGGATCGGATCGATTCTGGCGCGATCCCGAATGGTGGATTCAAAGCCGACGTTGGAGCTCGCGAGTGGTTTTCGGCGAGGTTTAGTCCTTTCGGGGCTCGATTTCTTTGGTGGAGGTAGGGTGACTGATCCTCACTTCTTCCTCTCCGTTTTCCCTGCCATTGCACGTCGTTCGGTAAGGAAACAGTCGAGTTTGAGTTTGTTCTACCTAAACTATGATTTTCGTGGTTTGTAGGGTTTGCCGGAAAACGGCGACCGTTTGCGGTGTAGTTAGTTTTAAACTGACCGCAGAGATGTTAGGATCCCATCCACGTTAGTTTTATGTTGATCGGTGGTCATTCGAGGCCGGTTGGAGCCCGAGAACCCCGTTGATCCATTTAGGGTGGATTCGTTAGAATCGCCCGGATCTTGTGTTTTTGAGCGTGCATGTGGGGTTTTTAGCCCCCTGGTGTTGTCTGTTGTCGTTTGGGTTTGTTTCCCCTGCGTTTCGGCGTGAATGGGGCGTGGAACGGGCCGATTAGGCCGTTCCTCTGTTTTCCCGCCGTGACCGATGTAGCGGTCATTTCAGTGGCTGTTACTTGGCTCTGACGGCCGTACGATAGACCGCCACTTCGTTTGGCATTTTTGAGCTTTCTGGCTTCTGGGTGCGTGACGGCCCTGGGGTGGCGCATCACACCCATGTAACGCGCCTAGGCTGGGGCGTTACATTCGTTTTGTCGTTTTGTTTTGGGGTTAAGTCGGTTCCTCTAACGCGCTTGACCCAGCGCGTTAGATGGATGTAGCGCGCCTGCCCCAGGCCGTTACATCCCATTTGACCGATGTTGACCATTAGAGGCGGTGCCCCTGACGGTGGTGCCCCTATGCGTTGGGTGAGTGTAACGTGCCTGCCCCTGTCTGTCACACTCTGTTTTGGCTGAGTTAGGGTGGCTGCGTGCTGTTCTGTTTGTAACGGCCCCTACCCTGTGCGTTAGGCCTATGTAGCGCGTCCTCTTTGGACCGTTACTTGCTGTTTTGGCTGAGTGGGGTGGTTGCGCCGTTGGATGTAATGGTGGGGACCCTGTGCGTCAGGCGTTTGTAACGCGCCCTGTGTTGGCCGTTACATGCCTCTCAGCCGTGATTTGTGCTTTTGGTTGTGGGCGTGTTGGCCCTGACGCGCCTGGTCTTGTGCGTCAGGTGGCTATAACGCGCTCGCTCCCATGCGTTAGTTCGTTGTAACGCGCCCCGTCTAGCGCGTTACTTGCTTCGTGTGTTTTATGTTTTGAGGGTTGTTGGCCCTGACGGCCCCGGTCTGGCGCCTCAGGTGTGTGTAACGCGCCTGGTGCTGGCCGTTACATGTTGTTTTCTGTGCCTTAGAGTTGGTTAGGGCGGTGTGAGTGACGGCTTGTCGCCTGACCGTCACTTTGTGTGTAACGGCCCAGGTCTAGACCGTCATATGTTTGTAGCGGTCTAGGGGTGGTGCGTTACATGCCTTGTGCTCCGATTTCCGTGATTTCGGTTTCGGCTTGTCTTGGCTTGTCCTTGTGGTCTGCCCGTTGTCCCGTGGATGTCTTCTGACGTCCTATGAGGGTTAAGACTACGTTGTAAGGTGGCCAGGAGTCTTCTTGCTTGAGGTAAGATTCTCTTTCCTACTTTTTGAGCATTGTTGTTAGGTTCTGGTCAACCCGGTGTGACCTAGTGGTTGACATGTGACCTAGTGTGTGTGTGTCTTAGCGGTTCTGTCCGGCCCGAGACACTGGTTCTGGATGCCTCAGGGTGTTGCCTTACCTCAGTTGGCGTGTCCAGTTGTGCTGAGGGTTTTCGGTGTTTTCCCTCAGGTCTCCGTGAGTTGTTTCCTGCGGAGTGTCGTTTCTTGTGGCTTAGGATTAGACCGATTGGCGGCTTGTTCCGCTGTTTGTGACGATCTTGCCTTTGAGTCGTTAGACTCGGGATCGTTACGTGGTAGGTCTAGTTGCCTAGTCCTGAGTCTGTCAGCAGTGGTTGTACTGCCCGTGGTGCTTCGTAATACGTGTGACAGGGCTTCCGTAGACTTTCTGTACTTTATCACTTGTGTTTTGGAGTCCGTGCCTTGTGAACCTCCACTAGTCGTAGCCTGTGACGTAGGCTTTTTAGTACGTCACCCACCGGGAGTGGTGGACGGGCAGTTTCCCGTTACACGGTTTTTAAGCTAGTTCCGTGGGCCCCGGCCAACGGTAGCGTCCTACCGAGGGGAATACTAGCTAGAGGCCTGGCCTAGGTAGTGGTCAGTGTGTGCACACGTTGTCAGGGACTGAGGACTTGCGCCGACGGGCGTGACCCTGACTAGTTACTCACGGTTGGTACTGCGGTCCTGTGTCCGTAGTTGCCGTTCTTCCTTGGAACGTTGTTGTTCCTTGGACCTGGTTCTTAGTGTGTCTAGTCTCCTCTGTGCTGCACACGGTCTGGTGGACGTGACACTTGAGGCGCAGTGTAAGACGTCAGTGGACGCATCTGGCTGTTCTTCTAGTGTGAGGGTACTCCTATCACTTGACCAGTGACTCTCGGCATTTCTCGTGCGTTGCGACCTTTGCGAGTGGCCCTATTGGGGCTGTACTCGAGGTCGGTGTCCTGTTGTGTGCGCGACGTTCTGGTCGTGCGTGGGGCTGTGTGCATGACGTTTCTGCTCGTGTTTGGTTGTCGTGTGTCTGGGTCTTCTCTAGACCTGTTTGTCTGCATTGTTGATTTTTGCCTTCTTCTTTGGTGTTGGTCGATGGACTGGCGTACCCTTCTGTGCGAGTTTAGGGTTGACCGTCTGTTGCCTTTTGGAGTAGCTTAGAGTGCCGAGTTCTCCTCGATGGCCGTGTTCCATGTTTTACGGCCTCGCTCTTTTTTGTTATTGAGCTCCCCTTGCTCTTAGCCTGTTCCCTACTCCTGCTGTCCCTGTTCTGTTTACAGCTTTGTAGTGTAGCTTTTCCTGCTTTGCTACACTTGTTGTTAATGTTGCTTTCGTTGCACTGTGCGTTTTCCAGTGGGGATCCGCGTGACCCCTACTGAGTTTCTGATTAGAGACTCACCCCTGCTTTTCAGGTGGGTTTCGCCGTCTGCCTCTGCTGTTCCTGGTGGAGCGCATTGTTGTAGCCGCCAGCTATACCTGTGTTGGGCTTCCCCCGACTTCTGTGTACGTTCTTTTCTGTCAGACTGTACCTGTTGTCTTTCCTTTGGACTAGACTCTGGTGTATAATTGTAAAATTTGAATTATTAATGAAAATGTAATTTTATTTTTGCTACTTTAGCGCTCCGATCTAATGAAATTTAATTGCTTGCTGTAATATTTGTCAGTTCAATGTACTACACGACAGTCCTTTTTCCCTTCGGCGCTTTCCCGCGCTTGGGAGGCCTCGCGGGTCCCATGCGGTATCACGTGTATCCGGTAGTCCTACCGGGTGCACCGGGTATCCGGAATCCGGGTCGCCACACCAGGCAACTCGTCCGGAAATATATCAGAATAATCCCGAACGATAGGAATGTCCTTTAGAACGGGTTCCGTGTGCTCGGTCATAGTGATAGAAACTAAGAAACTGGCACAACCTTTCCTTAATAATTTCTCGGCTTTGAGGGCCGAAATGAGAGATATGTGTCTAGAATGCATGATACCAGAAAATAAGAGGTTGGGGTAACCCATAAAAGTTACCGTACCCAACTTACAGTTGAAACTAGCACCATGTGCAGATAGCCAATCGGCACCCAATATAACATCATATCCATCCATCTCCATGCATACCAAATCAGCGGGTAAGTTATAACCGCTAATTAGAACTTCACTAGCAGGATAGAAATGTTTAATCTCCATTCCCGTTCCAATAGGGGTAGTAATAGTGAGTGTAGAATCTAATGGAACAGGCTCCATAGGTAAAAGACCAGCAAATCTTCTAGATATAAATGAATACGTAGCTCCGGTGTCAAATAAGACAGAGGCATGCCTTGAGTACACAGAAAGAGTACCTTCCACGACGCCTCCTTCCTCGGTAGGTTCCGCATCCATAAGAGCTTGAAGTCTTCCTTACCTTTTGACAATAGGTGGAAGCTTCTCCGGTGGATCTTGCTCGTTGAGAGGACAACTCGGGATCCTATGCTCCCGACTCTCGCATCGAAGACATGCGCCGAGCTTTCTCCAACATTCCTCGGCTTTGTGTCCGGGTTTCTCGCATAATTTGCATAATTCCTTTGATGATGTAGAGAAAGGAACAATTTGCTTGTCAAAGGTTCTTGGCTTCTTGTCCCCTTGAAAGTTATGTCCACCCTTGTTGAAATTTTGCCCATCCTTGCTGAAGTTACGCCTGTCATTGGGCCTTTTCTTCCCGAAGGAAGGTTTGAAACTTCCGGACCCAGTAACTTGCTCTCTCTTGGCTTCCCGTCCTCGGATGCGATCCGATAACTCCGTTGCATCTTCTAGGAGTTGTGCTCTCCGTACCGCATCAGAATAAATTTGGATATTAATCAGGGCGAGTTGAGTAATATATTGAGGCCTTAAGCCATTTAAGAACCTCCTTGCCTTCATTTTGTCGGGACCCACGAGATGTGGAGCGTACCGAGATAATCTTGAGAATTGAGCTTCATATTCGGCTATCGATAAACCCCTTTACTTCAAAGCGGCAAATTCGGCGGCCTTCCTTTCTTGCACTCGGTCGGAAAAATATTTACTATTGAAGTGTTCCATGAACTCTTCCCATAGAATTTGGTCGTGCGGTAAGTAGCTTCGGTCGATTCCCACCAGGCACGGGCATCTCTTTCCAGTTGGAAAGTAGCGAGTATGACTTTTCCCTCGTCAGCACATTACATAACTCGGAATATCCTCTCGATCTCCTTTATCCAGTGTTCGGCTTAATCCGGATCAGTAGATCCAGCGAACTTGGGAGGGTTCATGATTCGGAAATTTCTATGCAAATCACCTGCTCCTCGGTTTGCTCCTCCCTGAGCAACCTGTTGGAGGGCTGGGGTTAAGCCTTGAACGGTGCACTGCATCTCGCTCCATTGAGCTCTCTCGGTAGCCATTTGCGAGAATTAGTCTGAAACCATAATTCCAACGTTTGTTATTTTTTTTGGTATTTATTTCCTGATAATTCCCTTTTTTCTTAAAACTTAACCCGTGTTTCTACCCAATCTTACCGGGAAGGTTTTAAGACCTATCCAATTTCTAGATATTGATATAAAACCTAACATAAGTTTAAGAATCCTAGGTTTTATGTAGCCTAGGCTCTAATACCACAAAGACTATCACGCCCCGACGCGGAATATCGATAGCGTGAGGGAGTCGTAATCAAGCGTGTCGATCAGAACATGTACAAATTTAATTCTAAGACAAAGATCGACGAGAAAATGATACTTTTATTCCATTAAAATAGAGGTTTACATTGCTAATTCATAAGCCATAAAGGCAAATTACAAACTTCTAAACCCAAAGTACATGATTCTTGTAAAACACTAATGATCTACATAAATCCTAGGGAAAAGAAAATCACTCTTTCACTCTTGTCCATTCCCTTGTTCAATGTCATTTCCTGCAACAATTTAACCAAAACGTAGGGTGAGCAAAAAGCTCAGTAAGATTTTATATCTCTAAAAATCAGGCAATCTTTAAGTGTTTAATAATTTAAGTAATCTTTCCAAGTTGCATCGAAAAGTGTATAACATGAGTGGAATTTCTAAGTAATTGGGATAACAAGATATCAAGAGAAATGTTCAAGTAATAACTTTGAACAAGTAAAGAATTTCATGTAATTGGTCATTTCACGCAAGTCAAGTAATTCATGTAATTTTCAAGTAATCATGTAAACAAGTAACAAGTATGAATAATGGAATGCCGTAAAAATCTAACAAGTCATGCACTTCGGTGTAATATCACACCGTGGTCAATCAACTCCCATGGGCACAAGTACTTTCGGGCACTCCTCCTCGGACCAGACCGGGCCCCATTAATGCTAGGCATTGGGTCGGTAGATCATAAGATCCCAAGTACGTTTAGACATTCACTTAACACTATGGCCAATGAATTCCAAGAATAAGCTCATTTGTAAAAAGTACAGATTTGGCAAAAATCTCAGAAGTTGCAAGAGAAGTGAATAATAATTTTAAGGCATCATGTTTAACGATATTAAGTCGTGGAATTCAAGAACGAACGGTAACTAGGAAGAAAATTCAAGTAAATAGAACTAATAGAATTATTTTAATTCCATTATTTAATCTTGTGTTCAATTGATTTAACAAGTGTTTAGGCATATTTTCATAAAGTTTTTTATATCCTGGAGGTATTTTAGTTTAGCCAAAACGCGGATTTTATAACCAATCGGAATTCTGTTATGAACGTGGTGTAGGTAAGCACTATGTTCACGAAATCATTTGAGAAATCATTCTTAATTCTGTTAAAATTCAGAAATATTAAGTTTTAGATAAGATGTATATACTTTTGAATTAAAATCATGATTTCACATATTATTGATATTTTTAATGATAATAAGATAGGATAAATGATAATAAGAGAGAATAATAGATTTATCATGCAGAAAATAATTTAACATGCTAAAAAGTAATTTTTATACACCGATTTGCTGATAACAAGATAAAACAGATTTTTACATGTTGTAGGTAATTTTCATATATTTATTTACTGATATTATGATAAATATAGATTTTCATACTTAAGAAAATAGATTTATTATGCTAAAAATAGTTTCATCATGCTGAAAATAATTCTAACATGTTAAAGTAATTTTAACATGCTAGAAATAATTTTATCATACTAAGAGTAATTTTATCATGCTGAAAATTAATATTTAACATGCTAAAATTAATACTTAACATGCTAAAATAATTCTCATACATTAACGTACTGATGAGATGATAAAAATAAGTTTACCATGCTGATTACAGAAATTCTATGATAACAAAATAAATTTTATCATGGTGAAATAAATCTTTTACATTTATTTACTAATTATTTGATGGGAAAATAGATTTATCATGCTGAAAATAGTTTTTAAATAGCTTTAATATACTGACAATAGTTCTAACATGCTAAAAATAATTCTACCATGATGGAAATACTTTTATCATGCTGGAAGAAATTGTAACATGCTGAAAGTAATTTTCATGCATCAATTTACTAATTATTTAATAGGAAATTAGGTTTAGCATGGAAAAAATAGTTTTAAATGGATTCAACATGCTGAAAAATAGTTTTCATATCTCAGTATGGATAAAATAATTTTATCATGCTGGAAGTAGTTTTTAACATGCTGGAAATATTTTTCATGTATTAGTTTACTAATAATATGATAAAAATAGATTTTTACATGCTAAAAATAATTTTTATTCTACAAAAATAATTTTCAACATGATGTAAAAATTCAAACATGCTAATATTACTTTTCCTTATTTTTGGTGACTGAATGCTTAATGTGGATTCCAAATGCTATAATTCCTATTATATAGTGACTAAACTTTAATCCCACATTGGAAGTTAGAAAAACTTCCTTGGCTTTATATGTTGGAGAGTTCACCCTTGGGTCAGGACCTAAGGAGCATAAGATGTTGGCTCGAGTTGTGTGTGGATACGAAACTATTAATATAATTTATTTGTGCCGTGCCGTGCCGAGGTTGGTTGGTTGGTACTCTGGGCGCGTTCTCAAGGACACAACGATTTTCTTAGCAAGATGATTACTAGTATATCGATTTGAACCTAAGCATGCATCTAGAACGAAACAATCACACAAACAAACCACAACATGCGAGATTTTAAGGTGGTTCGGACTGAATCCCCAGTCCTACGTCCACCCCTCACCAAATCCGGTGAGGCTCAATTTTAAGGTGGTTCAGACTGAATCCCCAGTCCTACGTCCACCCCTCACCAAATCCGGTGAGGCTCCACTAGTGCCATGCACTGAGCCGCAAATCAGAAATACCTCAGATTACCTTCCTACTAACCACAGGTAGTGACGTCAACACCGCAGATCGGACAACATCCGATTGCCTTCCTACTAACCATCGGTAGGGATGATCTTCAGTTTCAAATGTTTGAATGAAATGGAAAGAGAACAAAAATGAAAACACTCAAATAAGATGTAGAATATGTTCAAGGAGAAATGATCTTGTCTGAGATTCGATGTTGATCAGCAACAAGGGCTTCTTCTCTCTTGCAAAGACTCCTCTTGATTTAGCAACAAGGGTTCCTTCTTCTTTGCAAATCGATCTTCCTTGAATCTCCTTCTTTGAATCCCCTTTGAGTTGATGTAGGAGATAATGGATGCAGCCTTGAACCTTGATTGCTTCTACACCTTCTTTGTGGTTGATGGCTTCAGAAACAAGCTTGAATCACCTTGGATGGATGAAGAACTCCAGCCCGAAGCACTGTTCACGGAGGTGCTACAGTACCCATGAATCACCTCCTCTAGCCTCCCTTGATCTCCCTTGTTCCAATTGAAGCATTAGGGTTTCTAACCCCTCATGTGTTTATTTTATACCATTTGAATGGTCCTTGGACATCCTCCAGACCAGATCCACAATCCATGGGGGATTGGGTGACTTTGGGGTTAAACAAATACAAGGAAAGAGGCTCTTCTCGAAGTGGAAAACAAAGTCAACATTTGTTGGCTCGGGGCTGGCGGTCGACCGGAGCCTTCTGGCGGTCGATCGCTACTGAGAAAACCTGTAGATATTTCGTCCCTGGAAATTCTGGTTGACTGCCATTGAGAGAGCTGCAGGCTGTGAGCTACTGGCAGGGGCGGTCGACCGCCCCTGTGCTGGCCGTCGACGGCCAGCTGGGCAGACCCCCGGGTTTCCCAGTTCGGTCTGTTAACCCGTTAGCTCAATCGCTTAACTCCTTTAGCAGCCCGTTCTCATCTGTGGCATCAACCTTGACAGTCTTGAAGGTGTCAACTGAGTCTTTGACCTTGGGTTCTTTTGGCTATGCTTCATTGTACATCGACCTTGGCTATGTGAAGTGCCGAATGTGAAGAGTCGACTTTTGCTTGTAGAAGAGATTTGCATTCTTGCTTGGGTGCGATCAATGAGCTTTCACTCTTGCCATCGCCACTCAATTTCTTGTCCATTCATTGGCATATATGTCATGAAAAAAACATCACGTATGTCAGTCATATGAGAGTGGAAAACATCAATGACTTATAGTGTTCAGCCATTATCAAAACCAAGAATATCAAATAACTCAAATGACCACATGATGATGTCGAATGATTCAAATACCACAGGGGCACAACATTCTCCCCATTTTTGATGATGGCAACACTGTGAGTCATTATGTGACAGTAATTTCCAAGATGGCAAAGTTAATTTCTAAGATGACAAAGTTGATAACATATACGACATGTGCAGCTCAAGATCCATGATTATTAAAGCATGTGAATGCAGATATGAACATAAAGCATATGAATGAATGCAGATATGTATGCATGAATGATCAAAGCATATGAATGCTATGCAAAGGTTTCTCCCCCTATGACAGTCGAGATTCATCACTCACACACACAGCTCACAAAGGTTTCTCCCCCTATGACAACCCCCGTAGATCTCTCCCTCTTTGACCACGCGACAATGCACAACTCTTGCAAAGGACTCACACAACAAAGAATTCTCCCCCTTTGACAACAGCAAAAAGGGAGGGTTAAAGCTAAAAGTAGGTGAGAGATGTAGGTGAGACCAAAGCTGAAAGTAGGTGAGAGTAAGCCATTATATGCAAAACTGAACTAGACCGTGAGCAATATATATATGGTTCAAGGCTAATGAACTCCGAGATCAACGATAGAGTTCGAAAAGCATCTACCCCCATGTTTTAATAGAAATGAACTAAAAGCACATATCATGGCAGTGTGTAATCTTCCCTTGTCTTATATATCCATATTCAATAACTACAAAGGGAATAACACAAAAACGAGTATTGAGGCTAAACAAGCATGAGTAAAGCATGGAATTTTATGAGTGTAGCAAATTTGATTTTCACTATCTTTTGAATTTGAAGGCACATGACTCATATTTTACGAGCAATCGAGTCTAGTACATGCCTCCTAGCTGTAATAATACACGTTGTTTAGACGTCAGTATTCCTAGGTATTTGGAAAGACTGACGGTTATGCTTCAGAATGAACAGAGATAGCAAAGTCACGTCATGACATATCCAATCTCATTTCTTTGATGAGAAGATATATTTCTCGGCAATTATGCCAGTGCTCTGCCTAGAGTCTAAAAATAATTAAGACAGAGATAACAGGGGCACATCATGACATATCATTTGTCACTTGATTTGATGACATGACATGTTTCTCCGTGCAACAATATCATTGCTCTGTCAAATGGATTTCCAAGAATTCCAGCTCATCAAGATGTTTAAGAACAATACTAAGCCTGAGTGTATCACCAAGATGGTCATGAATTTTGAATTTTTAGATTTCAGGAGAGTCATTCAATGTACAACATGCAAGCTCTAGTTAAGATCTATTAAAACCACAGAACATAGATGATTTCGAAAGATATATCAGAACTTCAAGAAATCATTAAATCTGAACCATTTTCATTGGATGGACAATCATCAGTTCATATAATAGAAAGCTCTTACTCCGTAGTTCTGTCGGTCTCATGATCTCATTTTCAAACAGGAAGCCAGTGAGGTTCAGATTGTAAGAGATTAAGAAAGGCATCAAGACTCCCCCTAAGGATATGCAGTGAATGCACTCAAGGAGTTATGTTTGAGGCAAATGCAATGACAAATGTCAAGGAGAGGTTGACTTGAACCAAGCATAGGTTGACCTGATCGAACATGAAGTTGGCAGAAATGAAATGCATGACCCAACATATGGTTGTACACTTATGAAAGTCAACAGAATGAAGATGAAATATATGCATGAATGCTTCAAAAAGACAACTCCCCCTTACTATATGGCCTATATGCGATAGTGACGCATGGTACTTGGCGGAGGTGAAACCTCACGCATGTTGAGTGCTTTTAGACAAGCATAGCCTACCTTTTCATACATCAACATTTAATATACCATGGCCATGCAAGAAGGATGCTACACAAACCATGCAATGCATTATGAACATAAATTCAATTCTTTATTATGCATCATGACTACATGCAATGCCACACTATATGCAAAATGACATATTTACATATAGACAATGCATGGAACACCAATCTGCAAAAATACACACTAAATTGAACAAGATCATCATTTCAATTTTTATTGGCCTGAGGTCGGCAAAGACCAAGCTCCTTTCTAAGTGTTGAAAACCTGTCATTACACAAGGGCTTGGTGAAGATGTCAACAATTTGATTTAGAGTATCAACAAAATGCAGCTCAAAGTTTTACTTACGACCTCATCTCTAATGAAGTGATGCCTAATCTCAATATGCATAGTCCGAGAGTGCTGGACTGGATTTTTTGCAAGGTTGATAGCACTAGTGTTATCACATAGAATCGGGACACAATCAAGATCCACTAAGTAGTCTTGGAGTTGGTGTTTAATCCATAACACTTGGGTGCCACAGCTCCCCGCAGCAACATATTCTGTCTCTGCGGTTGAGAAAGCAACCGAGTGTTATTTCTTGGAGGCCCAAGAAACTAAACATCTGCCCAGAAACTGGCAGTAGCCACAAGTACTCTTGCGATCCAGCTTGCATCTAGCGTAGTCCGCATCAGAATAAGATATAAGAGATAAATCACATGATGACGGATGCCACAATCCTAAATCTTGAGTGTCGGTAAGATATCTAAGGATACGTTTGATGGCAGTCAAGTGGGATTCTCTAGGACTAGCTTGAAATCTAGCATAAAGGTATACACTAAACTAGATATCTGGTCGGGATGCAGTCAAATAAAGCAAAGAGCCGATCATACCTGTATAGATATTTGCATCCACTAATTTACTATTTTCATCCGAATCCAGTGATGTTGTGGTGCTCATCGGAGTTACAATTATTTTACTGTTTGTCATATCAAATCTTTTCAGCAGCTCATCGATGTATTTGGCTTGACTTATGAAGCACCCATCTTCTCCTTGGTTGACCTACAAACTGAGAAAGAATTGAAGTTCTCCCATTAGGCTCATCTCGAATTCGCTAGTCATGAGGTTAGCAAATTCCTTACACATTTCAGATTTAGTAGAACCAAATACAATATCATCAATATAAATTTGAACAATCAAGATGTTCTTACCTTACTTCTTGGTGAAAAGTGTTTGATATACCTTACCTCGTGTGTACCCTTTTTCAATGAGGAACGAGCTTAGTCTCTCATACCAAGCTCTTGGTGCTTGCTTAAGTCCATAAAGCGCCCTGTCTAGCTTGTATACAAAATCTGCATGGTTAGAATTCTCAAAGTCAGGGGGCTGCTCAACATAGACTTCTTCTTTGATCAATCCATTCAAGAAAGCACTTTTTACATCCATTTGGTACAACTTTATTCTAAGGGAGTTTGCAAAGGTAAGTAAAATTCTGATGGCCTCAAGTCTAGCAACTGGGGCATAAGATTCCTCAGAGTCTACCCCAAACTCTTGATTATACCCTTGAGCCACTAATCTAGCCTTGTTTCTTATTAGCTTACCATCCTCACTGAGTTTGTTCCTAAAGACCCATTTAGTGCCTATGACAGATTGTGATGATGGTCTAGGAACAAGATGTCAAACTTTGTTTCTTTCAAACTGGTTTAACTCGTCTTGCATTAAATTTATCTAGTTTTCATCCTTTAATGCCTCATCAACATTCTTGAGTTCAATCTGGGAGACAAGAGCAAGTTGATCTAATTCTTCCACAATTCTAAAATGTGACCTTATTTTACGTGGGTCATTCAAGCTTCCAATGACATTTTCTAAAGGATGATCCTTAAGAATTCTAATGTATTGGTGAGGACACGCGCCGCATCACTCGACGGAGCACACGGAGCATGCCGGCATCCCTTTGGCTCGGCGACCACTTGGCAGACTAGTAGAGCTATCTTTAGTTATTTTATGCTTTAGGCCATGTTGGGCCTTGGATTAGTCCCTGCGTGGACACTTTTATTAGTTGTGTGGACCTTTGTAGACCATTTGGAGCAAATTAGGCTTTAGTTGGACCATTTTATGCTTATTAGATAGGAGTTAGGGCTATTGGGCCATTTTTTTGGTTCAATCTCTGGCCCATATGGGCTGGCCACCCACTCCCTTGCTTAGCCCACCTAGGGTTAGGGTTTTGGGCGCCCCAACTCTTTTCCCTCCTCTTGGAAGGTGGCAGTCGCCCCTCTCCTAGATTATAGGAAGAGGGGTGCGGCCCTTCCCCCCCCTTGCCTTGTTGCGCCCCCCCTTTCCCCATGCCATGTGGCGCATCCCCCTCCCCTCCCTCTTGGCTAGGGTTTCAACCCTAGCACCTCCCCTCCCCATATATAAACCTTGTATTTTTTCCTTTGAAAGATAATGAAGAATTAATTTGTGAGAAACCTTGTGCGTAGCCACCACCAAGGAGAGGGCGACCTTCTCCATCCTTCCCCAAGGGGTGCGACGCCCCTCTCTTCCCCTATCCCCCATCTTCTTCTTCCTCCATCTCCAACTCCTGGGCGGCGACTCCCTTGAGAAGGAGGTCCTGGTGAGGTGAGGATCGTGCTGTGAAGCGAGTCTCTTCATCCCATGTCGGAGAGAGATTCAAGCGGTGAGGTTGTGGACACGCGTCACCCTTTACGACGGAGTACACGGATCTCGCCGGCATCCCTTTGGCTCGGCGACCAGTTGACAGATTAGCGGAGCTATCATCACTTATTTTATGCTTTGGGCCATGTTGGGCCTTGGTTTAGTCCGTGTGTGGACAATTTTCTTTCAGTCATGGACCTTTTTTAGGCCAAGTAGGCTTTATTTGTGTTTTGTAGGCTTGCTAGAGGCTAGGGGGGGTTATTGGGCCACTTCTTGGTTCACTTCTCTGGCCCACGAGGGCTGTCCACTTTTCCCATCCCCTGGGCCCACCTTGGGAGGCGCGCCCCACCTAGGGTTAGGGTTGGGGGGTGGACCATTCCCTCCCCTCTTGGAGGGAATAGCAGCCGCCCTTCCCCCCTTGCCCTCTCCCTCTTTTGGCCGCCCCCCCCACCTTTCACTCCTAGAATCTAGGAGATTTGAATGCCCTTCCCCGGTTGTGGCCGCCCCCCCATCTCCTTTCCCCTTGGCTAGGGTTTAGACCTAGCATTTCCCCATCCCATATAAAAGACCTTGTATTTTCTTTTCAAAAAAATAATGAAGAAATTGATGCTTGAGTGTTCATTGTGGAGTGCCACATTGTGAAAAGGGGCGACCCCTTCTTCTTCCTCCTCCTTGAGGGTGCGACGCCCTCACCTCCTCTCCAGTCCTTGGGTGCGACGCCCAGGGGTAGGAGACCTCCCCCAAGGGATTCCAACGCCAGCAGCCTTCAACCATCGTCCACGGCGACGAGTTCGGTGGAGCGACGGTGCACGCAGGATCGTCTTCCTCTTCCCCGGGCGTCCCTGTGCTGACAGCAGATTTGGTGTCCAGAGATCGGTCCGGTGCGTCCGCCACAAACGCTGTCCGACGGCCGTGTACCAGCGCCATCTCTGCCCGCTGTCACAGGGACCAGCCAGCAACCTCTCGTCGGACCGACATCCTCCCCCGAGGCCGTAGCAGCAGCGTGGCCCCTCCATCCGGCTCGGCATCCCAGCAGTGCCCGCGGCGACGTGGACCTCCCCCTCAAAGGCTACTACAGGAGCGATCGGCATCGCGAGGGTCGGCATCCGGCTTCATCCCCCGACCTCGGCTGCTGCCCGTCAGCCCGTGCGCCGGCCGCCCCGTGTGTAGCTGTGGTTGCAGCCTATTACCTCCCTGCGAGGAGTGGGCCCTTTTGATGTTTGTATTAGTTCTCTCACGTGTGTATCGGGGTGGTTGGACTCGGCCGGGGTTCCTTCCCCACGCTTAGGCGTGGAGGTACGTGTCTCGCTCCCGCCCGTAGTACTTGCTTATCACGTATATGATTGATTGTGCCGCGTGAGTGAGTGTAGGGCCTAGCTAGTTTCATTTGTTACTGCTGGTTGAGAGAGAGAGAGCGGCCTTTTCCCTTGGCCCTAGTCGAGCACCGAGCTCGGACTAGACTCCCGTGTCGTCCAGCGGCTTCTCGCCCGTTGTGACCCCGTCGCGCCTCCCTCCGTGGGACGGCCGTGGTTCGGAGTTCTGTTGAGAGACGCCTCCGCCCGGAGGGATTTCACGTTAGTCGGTCATACCGGCTTGCCTTGTCTCGTGCGCGTGCTGGTCGCATTCTTTAGCGTCCTAGGTTAGCTAGCGAGTCAGTTGTCCCGCATCAAATATGGTATCAGAGCTTAGGGAACCAGTTTGTTCTAACAAATTGGGGTCTTAGGTCATTCGAGTCTTTAGGTTGTCTAGGGTGCAATTGAGGCCTTAGAGTTATCTAGGTTGCATTGAGTCTCTTAGTTCATCTAGGTAACCCACCATTGCATTGTAATGTTAGGTTTGTGTCTAGTTAGAGTTTTGTCCTTGTCTCGTTGAGTCTTGCATGTCCAGCTCCGCGCCAACCCCATGGTGGTTCCTCGAGCCCACATGTCAGGTGAGTCATCCCTATTGGTCCGATTCGATGCTCTTATAGTACGACCTCTAAGTGTCGCCCCTACCACTCAGTCGTCGGGAGACCCGACCCCTATACCGATGACCGAGTCATTCCAGCGCCCTGTCATGTCCACTGCCATCCTACCTAATGGGATGCATACGGAGATCGACTTCATCAGTAGGGTGTCGTCTAACTGTGTCTCACAAGACATTGTTGAGTCACTCTCCAAGACTGGGGAGATTGTTCTCCGTGATGGTTTAGCTTTTATCGAGTTCCAACGGTGGTTTGGCCCCGTTAAATATTTCGATGGCGCTTGGTGCAAGATCAGCACACTTGCTGGTCCATGCATCATTTTAGGGCGAACTTGGTTGGAGGAAAGAAGTGCGACCATCGACCTGGATAGGAGGACCTGCACCTTACACCCATCTCACCTTCCCGGTGAGTTTGTCTTCCATGACGGCGTTACGCTGACCACCTCCCTGTCATCACCTGGGTTTGTTCCAGTGAGTTACGAGGCTGAACAGGAGTTGATTGAGGAGTACCTAACTGAGGTTGAGGAGTTAGGGAGTGATCCCCTCCACATCATAGAGACTCCGTTTCCCCTCCCGAGAGAGAGGCTTCACCCTTAGACCCTCATATAGAGACATTCTTACCTTCCGAGGGTGAACTGGTCATTGGAGAGTCTTTAGCTAGCTGGCTAAGGGAGGGTCCACTTCTAGATGTCTCCATTCCTTGCTATACACCCATGGGACCAGTCCTCCCAATAATACCCCTTAACTCCTTTCACACCACTTTTCGGTCCTTCTGCTTTCTTGAAAATGTGAAGGACTTCCTTAGGAGTTTAGATTATCAATGGGAGTTGACTTATATGTTGACCTTAGGGTCTGACCAACCCTATAGTCATAGCTTTACACTCCCTGCTTTGGGGTCTATTACCTCGGTCTACACCATAGGACATATCACATCCGAGGTCCTTTTATTATTTCCCATACCCGTGGAGGTTGATTTTGTCCCCGCTTATGGTTTCACGGTCCCGAGGGAGGAACCTTGCCTTCCTTGCCTTCCTCATGAGCCTCTTGCCCCATACATGAGAGTGCCTGAAGGTGATTATCTGCACCTGGGCGAATGTCGCACATGGGCAAGTATAGTGAAGGGACCTGTCGGGAGGGGTCATCATTTCTTTGATCCTTTCGATCCCCTCCCTAGTGAGCCTCTCGACCCATATTCTTTTCCCCACCTTGTCGAGGAGGTCCACTATCATACACCACCTAGGCCTTCTAGTCAACACCTCACCTTACCGACATCCAGATGCCCGAGCTTAGGAGGCCAGGGACACATGTCTCTTCCCCATGTTTCTTCATGTCCACCATCATATAGGGGTTTGTCTCATATAGGGAATGTCATGAGTGAGTTTGGGCAATTTAGTCCCCATGAGTCTACCACATTCCGTAGGACACCCATGCATGATAGATACAACTTCGGTTGTCCTAGTCCTCCCCGTGTTGTCCAATCATGTAGGCGTCATAGACATGCTGGGTCTATGTTTGGATGCCCTGGGCCACCCATGCATTCATATCGGTATGAGTCCACGCCACTAGTTCGGAGTCTACATCATCATCACCCCCTCGAGGCCAGCAACGCACGTTATAAGGATCTAGCTGATGCGCATCGACGCACCCGTGAGTTCCAAGTGGGAGAGTACGTCATGATCAGGGTTAGACCTGAACGGTTCCCTTCGGGGGCCGTGAAGAAACTCCAGGACCGTGGTGCAGGACCCTTCCGAGTTCTGAAGCAAATAGGGTCAAATGCGTATGAGATTGAGCTGCCAGACGACTATGGGATCTGTTCGACGTTCAATGTTTCAGATCTGGTGGCATATCGGGATCCCGCGGTGATTCCCAGTGAGCTTTTTGGGCCTACCCCTCCTGTTGAGAGCATTTCACCTTCGGAGCGCCCACCTCCTCCAGCCCCTTTACAGACACGCGAGCATATAGATTGCATACTGGATGAGCAGGTGACCACGACCAGGAGCGGAGCCTACCAGCGCTTTCTAGTGCGTTGGAGAGGGCGCCCTGCGACAGACGACACCTGGATCACACGTGGAGAGCTGGAGCGGATCGACCCGGACCTGCTGGAGCGTTACTTGAGCGACCGTGACCCTTACTCGACGGGGTCGAGTTCTTCCCACCCGGGGAGAATTGGTGAGGACACGCGCCGCATCACTCGACGGAGCACACGGAGCATGCCGGCATCCCTTTGGCTCGGCGACCACTTGGCAGACTAGTAGAGCTATCTTTAGTTATTTTATGCTTTAGGCCATGTTGGGCCTTGGATTAGTCCCTGCGTGGACACTTTTATTAGTTGTGTGGACCTTTGTAGGCCATTTGGAGCAAATTAGGCTTTAGTTGGACCATTTTATGCTTATTAGATAGGAGTTAGGGCTATTGGGCCATTTTTTTGGTTCAATCTCTGGCCCATATGGGCTGGCCACCCACTCCCTTGCTTAGCCCACCTAGGGTTAGGGTTTTGGGCGCCCCAACTCTTTTCCCTCCTCTTGGAAGGTGGCAGCCGCCCCTCTCCTAGATTATAGGAAGAGGGGTGCGGCCCTTCCCCCCCCTTGCCTTGTTGCGCCCCCCCTTTCCCCATGCCATGTGGCGCATCCCCCTCCCCTCCCTCTTGGCTAGGGTTTCAACCCTAGCACCTCCCCTCCCCATATATAAACCTTGTATTTTTTCCTTTGAAAGATAATGAAGAATTAATTTGTGAGAAACCTTGTGCGCAGCCACCACCAAGGAGAGGGCGACCTTCTCCATCCTTCCCCAAGGGGTGCGACGCCCCTCTCTTCCCCTATCCCCCATCTTCTTCTTCAGCCATCTCCTTCAGCCTCTAGGGTGAGACGCCCTGGAGTTGAGGCCTGGAGGTCACGTGGTACGCTTCAACGCCAGCGGTCTTCTTCCCCACGTCCACGGGCGATCCGGTCGACGAGGTGACGACGTTCGTGGTGGCGTGCTGCTCAACCCCGGAGTGCCTGTCCGACCTGCACACTAGGGGTCCAAAGATGCAAACGGTACGCCCAGTTCCCGACAGCAAATCCCAGGGGTGTCTTCAAGGTTTTTGTTCCTTTGCCTGTTAGCTTTCCAACCCATCCGGCCTCGCCCCAAAACTCTTTCGTCACAGAAAGTTGTCTTCACAGGCACTTTCGTTGCGCAGATCGCATCCCTGGCAGTCTCGCCTGTGACCAGAGTCCACTTGGGCACCCGTTTACGGACCCTTGCCACCATTTCTAGCCCCATTTCCCTTCATAAGAATTGTTCCTCTGCCAGTTACGAAGCCACTCCAAGTGGTCTCGCCTCAAAATTCCATCGGGGCTGAGAGTTCCCTTTTTACACACTTTCTGTGCGGAGTTCTCTGCTACAGTACCCGTGCGGGACCAGTCAGCAGAGACCTCCAAAGGGGCCACCCTCTAGCCACCTCTGATTGACCTGAAATTTGGTAGGCCACCCCCTCACACATTACCCCATCTCCAGTAATCGCCACAGGCCCGGAGTCCACCTACAACCCCTCGCCATTACTGCCCTCCCGGGAGTCACAGTTCTGACTGCCCTGAAGTGCAGACTGTGACCCCAACTCCCATCGCCACCCACGCCCAAAAGTCCCACGGCACCCCGCCAGCCACCACAACCCACCATTAGCCTCCCCTGTCAGTCACCTACCAGAGAAGACCCCGCCCCTATTGCTGTCCGGAAGGCCCCGTACCAGCCGCGTCTCTGCCCCCCTGTTGCAGCAACCAGCAAGCAGCAAGCGTTGTGGATCGTCACTCTTCACGGACCATCACCGGCTCGTGACCCCAGCAGCAGTTCAGCATCCTAGCGCACGACCTCGGCGACGTGGACCACCTCTACACCCAACTTCGGAGACGAGTGAGGCCCCGGAGATCGACTACCGGCGCCTTCCACCCACTTCGACTGCTGCCCGTCAGCCCGTGCGCCGACTGCCCGAATTATTTGTGTTGTTGTAGCCTGTTATCTCCCTGCGAGGAGTGGGCACCATTTGGGTTTGTAATAGTTATCATCTTGTGTATCGGGTTGTCGGACTCGGCCGGGGTTCCTTCGCCACGCCTAGGCGTGGAGGTACGCGTTCCACTCCTTCCCTTGGTACTTGCTTATTTTAGTATGTGATTGCATGTGGCGCGTCCGAGCGTAGGATCCTAGCCAGCATACACAATCACTGCGGATTGGTGAGGAGAGTGTCCCCTTTTGTTCCCCGGGCCCTAGTCGAGCACCGAGCTCGAACTAGACTTCCATTTTTGCTCGGCGGCGCCTTGCCCGCTTAGATCCTAACGCCTCCCTCATAGGGACGGCCGTGGGTCCGGAGATCTTGTTGAGTGACGCGAACGCCCGAAGGAATACCACGCTAGTCGGGAACTCCGGCTTACCTTGTCACGTGCGCGTGCTGGTCGCACAAGTCATAGTCTTAGATTAGTTGCATTGTTGGTCAGTCCCGCATCAAACTTGGTATCAGAGCCTATTGTCCCGCATCATGTATGCAGCATCATTACCTTCTACTGGAGCTTGATCCCTTACATTACTTGATTCAGCTAGGTCACCATCTTCTTTTATTTCTTCTTGTGGAGAATCACTCTTTTCCTTCATGCTTAGGAATTCTCCGTCTTCATCATTTTTCCTATAGGGGTTATCATTGTTAGAATCATCATGATATTCATCAAAAGAAACATGGGGTGATTCTTCCATAGTTTGACTCTTAATGTTATAAATTCTATAAGCCCTAGATCTATCAGAATATCCAAGGAATATACCTTCATCGCTCTTGGGCTCGAATTTATCTAAATCTCTTTTGTCATTATTGTGGATGAAGCATTTAGACCCAAACACTTTCATATGTATGAGAGAAGGCTTTTTACCTTTCAGCAACTCATAAGGAGTCTTTTTGGTGTGTGGCCTTACCATAGAGCGGTCGATAATGTAACATGCCGAGTTTACCGCCTCAGCCCAAAATTTCTTTGGGAGTTACCGTTCGGCAAGCATTGTTCTTGTCATCTCTATGAGTGTTCGGTTTCTTCTTTCAACTACACCGTTTTGCTCTGGGGTTCTTGGTAAAGAAAATCGGTGTGAAATGCCTTCAGCCTTGCAAAGATTATAGAAGTCAGCATTTTCAAATTCACCACCATGATCAGATTGAATGTTGGAAATCTTAAACTCACCGTCTTGCTTTATCTTCATATAGAGTGCCTGAAACTCATAGAAAGCATCATTTTTATGTGTGAGAAAGAAAACCCATGTGAACCTAGAGAAATCATCCACCAAGATATATCCATATTTTCTATCACTTAAACTAGCGGTTCTGGTTGGACCAAACAAGTCCATATGAATCAGCTCGAGTGATTTGGATGACATATTTTCAGATCTTCCCTTGAAGGACTTTCTTGTTTGTTTACCTAGGGCACATGCATCACACAATTTATTTTCTTGTTTAAAAGATATTTCAGGCAACCCATTCACCATTGAATGCTTTAAAAGTTTATGTAAGACAATGTAGCTAGCATGTCCTAGTCTACGATGCCATAACCATGCAAGCTCAGATTTTGGTGCAGCAAGACAAATGATTAAGTGAGCAGGATCATCTAAGTCAATCATGTAAACATTGTTGACTCTTTTTTCAAAAAAATTTACCTTGTCAGATTTTGGTTCAAGTATTCTACATTCATGAGAGTCAAACAACACTTTATGACCTTTATCACATAATTGACTTATGCTGAGCAAATTGTACTTTAAACCTTCAACTAACAGTACATTTCCAATGGAGTTGGAGAGGTTCTTACCTACATTACATGTTCCAATGATTCTTCCTTTGTTGTTCCCTCCAAATGTGACGTGTCCTCCTTCCTTTTCCTCCAAGAGACAAAATTTTGTTTTGTCTCCTGTCATGTGTCTTGAACAGTCGCTATCAAGGTACCACCTGTTATGCATGGTTGCAAGACATTCCTGCACAAATAATTAAGCAATGGTGTTTGGAACCCAACCACATTTGGGTCCCATCAAACTCTTCAGATTTTCAAAGCATAAAACCATTTCTTTTGGAATCCAAACCTTCCTAACATTCATGTTTTGTTTGCTTAGAGTAGGGATTTGATTTTTCTTTTCAGCTTTGACATTCACTCTTTGTTTAGAGGCTCTTTGTTGGATTTTGTGGAAGTTTGAGAAAGTTTGCTTCTTAAACCATTGTGGCCACTTGTTGGTTTTGGGTTGAAAATGATTATTTTGCCACCTAGGGGATTGAAACTTATAGGGTTGGTGAACACAAGAATCACAATTTCTCCAAAAGTAGGGTGGTGTTGGCCTGTACGAATGTTCAACCCAGTTATAGTGACATCTTGAAGGCTGAGCAGGTAATGGCCAATGAAGTGTTGACCTATGCTGCTGGGAAGGTTGACCTTTTTTAGGCTTTTGGACAGTCTTTTTAGGAATTTCAGTGGCTTCCTCTTCAACCTTTTCTTTTCCTTTGGATGTTATTTTTGAGGTAGAAGCATCAGAAGAGGAAACAAATGTGACAGTCTTTAACCCAATTGGCCTTTTGTTTGTTGGTTCAAAACGCAACCCTTCCTTGTTGAAGTTCATTCTAGTACCTAGCAGTGCATCTAGGTTTTCTCTTCCATCCACAAACTTTTCTAAAGATTGTTGTTTATCTTTCAACTCTTTTTGTAGGTTTTCAATGTTTTGAAGAAGTTGAGTGTTGACTTGTTTGACAGCTTCATACTTCTCATTACTCAATTGCTGTCCTTTTCATAGCTTTACATTTTTAGCTTCATGCTGTCAATCTCATTTCTCAAATCTTCGTTTTCAGTTTTCAAGTCAGCCATTTCTTTTCTTCCTTCCTCTAAGTTCTCAATCATTTTCTTAAGATCTTCAATTTCAGTTTCAAGTAGAGCATTCTTATCATTCATATCATGATCATGCACAAACAAGTCAATTTTCTTTTTCAATGATTTATTCTCCTTTTTGTACATGTCATATTTTTCCATGAGCTGTATATATGCTTCCTCCCAATCATCAAGTGTGTAATTTTCAAATAGAGAGTTTACCTCAGTTTCTTCGTCACCTTTGGCCATGAGACAAAGATCTTCTTTTTCCTTGTCCGATGAGCTAGTTCCACCATCACTTTCTTCCTCGTCACTCCAGGTGGACACCATGGCCTTGTTCTTCTTCTTGCCCTTCCATTTGTCAGCCTTTTTGAATCTGTCAGGATAATCAATCTTTAAATGCCCTGGTTTGTTGCAAGAATAACAAATGATTTTGTCAGATTTCTTAAAGTTTTCAGAATTAGATTTGAAACCATTTCTTACCTTTGACCATCCTCTCATGAAGCTCTTACCTTCCTTTCTCAGAAATTTTCTGAACTTACGTGTGAGCATGGCTGCGTCATCCTCATCTCGCTCACTTGCAGAATCCTCACCTTCATCAGAAGTACCTTGACCGCTGGGTCCTGCTTTAAGAGCTAGGGACTTTTTCTTAGGTGCCTCAGCGTCTTTGCTCTTAAGGTTGATCTCATAGGTCATCAATGACCCAATGAGTTCATCTACCTTAGTAGTTGCGAGATCTCTGGATTCTTCAACCACGATCGCCTTCGTGTGTCATGCGGGAGTCAGTGATCTGAGAATCTTTCTCACAATTTCCTGTTCTGAATATTTCTTTCCCAAATCTGTTAGACTATTAATAAGCATAGTTAATCGAGCATACATGTTTTGAATTGACTCATCAGGCCTCATCATGAATATTTCATATTCAGAAACTAAAATGTTGGCTTTTGTTTCTTGTACCTGAGAGGTTCCTTCGTAAATTACCTCTAACTTGTCCCACATTTATTTTGCAGTTGCGCAGGTAGCCACTCTTGAGAATTCTACTAGATGGAGTGAGCACTGCATGATGTGTTTGGCACTCCAGTTGACAGTGGATTGTCTTATTTGTTATTTGGTCCACAAATCCTCATTATCCGTAAGCTCATACGGACCTTTGCTGATCACTTGCCAAAGTTCGTAGTCTTGGGCGCGAATGAACACCTGCATGCGATGTTTCCAATAAGGATAATTAGTTCCAGTAAAGTAAGGAGGCCGATTCACAGAATGTCCTTCAGGTAAGAAACCTTTGGACGCTAATCCACCATTTCCCTCAAGGTCGTTGGACCCCATAATGAGAGATTATACTCTGATACCACTTGTTGAGTAGTGGATAGCGGATCTAGAGAAGAGGGGTGAATAGATCTGCCCCTCTTTTCGCAATGCAGCCCTCTTTAAAGCTAGATAATGGTAATAGCAGTGGAATATAACAAGTTTAACGAAGGACACAACGATTTGCTTAGCAAGATGATTACTAGTATATCGATTCGAACCTAAACATGCATCTAGAACGAAACAATCACACAAACAAATCATAACACACGAGATTTTAAGGTGGTTCAGACTGAATCTTCAGTCCTACGTCCACCCCTCACCTAATCCGGTGATGCTCCACTAGTGCCACGTACTGAGCCGCAAATCGGAAAGACCTCCGATTGCCTTCCTACTAACCACAGGTAGGGACGTCAACACCGCAGATCGGACAACATCCGATTGCCTTGCTACTAACCATCGGTAGGGACGACCTTCAGTTTCAAATGTTTGAATGAAATGGAAAGAGAACAAATATGAAAACACTCAAACAAGATGTAGAATATGCTCAAGGAGAAAAGATCTTGTCTGAGATTCGATGTTGATCAGCAACAAGGGCTTCTTCTCTCTTGCAAAGACTCCTCTTGATTTAGCAACAATGGTTCCTTCTTCTTTGCAAATCGATCTTCCTTGAATCTCCTTCTTTGAATCCCCTTTGAGTTGATGTAGGAGATAATGGATGCAGCCTTGAACCTTGATTGCTTCTACACCTTCTTGGAGGTTGATGGCTTCAGAAACAAGCTTGAATCACCTTGGATGGATGAAGAACTCCAGCCCGAAGCACTGTTCACGGAGATGCTACAGTACCCGTGAATCACCTCCTCTAGCCTCCCTTGATCTCCCTTGTTCCAATTGAAGAATTAGGGTTTCTAACCCCTCATGTGTTTGTTTTATACCATTTGATTGGTCCTTGGACATCCTCCAGACCAGATCCACAATCCATGGGTGATTGGGTGACTTTGGGGTTAAACAAATACAAGGAAAGGGGCTCTTCTGGAAGTGGAAAACAAAGTCAACATTTGTTGGCTCGAGGCTGGCGGTCGATCGGAGCCTTCTGGCGGTCGACCGCTACTGAGAAAACCTGTAGATATTTCATCCCTGGAAATTTCGGTCTACCGCCACTGAGAGAGCTGCAGGCTGTGAGCTGCTGGCAGGGGCGGTCGACCGCCCCTATGATGGCGGTCGACCGCCAGCTGGGCAGACCCCCGGGTTTCCCGGTTCGGTCCATTAATCCATTAGCTCAATCGCTTAACTCCTTTAGCAGCCCGTTCTCATCTGTGGCATCAACCTTGACAGTCTTGAAGGTGTCAACTGAGTCTTTGACCTTGGGTTCTTTTGGCTATGCTTCATTGTACATCGACCTTGGCTATGTGAAGTGCCGAATGTGAAGAGTCGACTTTTGCTTGTAGAAGAGATTTGCATCCTTGCTTGGACACGATCAATGAGCTTTCACTCTTGCCATCGTCACTCAATTTCTTGTCCATTCATTGGCATATCTGTCATGAACAAAACATCACGTATGTCAGTCATATGAGAGTGGAAAACATCAATGACTTATAGTGTTCAGCCATTATCAAAATCAAGAATATCAAATAACTCAAATGACCACAGGATGATGTCGAATGATTCAAATGACCACAGGGGCACAACATCCTAGAACAAGTGTTTTCAGATTTATGATCAGGATAAGCCCATTGAAATCTTCATGAATATCTGACAGAAGAGTTCCAGCAATAGTGAATGATTCAACCGACAGATACCATGTTTGAGATAAAATGCTTGAGGAGCAAGAAAGATCAGTATGACAAAGATGGTCATGCAGTCCAAGAATTCTTCTTATGCTCCCCCTGAACAAATATAGAAGCATAATCACACCAATGAAGATATAGACTCTCAGAGTCATCATCTGCTCATAGTCTTCAGAATGCTTGTAGAATAATGTCGACTCATGGTGTCGACACTGAGAATCAGATGAAGCTTGCAAAAGGAATCAATTAAGGATAAAGTGAATTTTACTTCACTTGCATCATGGAACATTAAGGTTCAATCAAGAGAGATTCCGATTGAAGAAGGAACAACTCAATCCAAGGATGTGGGCAAACGATTCAGATTGAGGCAGGAGCTCCCCCTAAGAGTATGCATGACAATTACTCTTTTTGGTATTTTCAATATGAATGATATGCAATTAACACATGCATGCCTATGCCTTGACTCCCCCTGACTAAATGCATTAGACTGTCATCTATGACATAAAGACCATGCATGGGATTGATCTAACTAGAAATGCATGTAATACAATGTTTTCTTTGACAAACTCCCCCTGACTTTATGAACTACATGTACTCAAAACTAAAATTTAAATGCAACATATGAAAGGTACATTATACAAGGAAGCTCAATGAATTATGTCTTAGACTGTCCTATATGCAATATGACCTATGGTACTAGACAGAGGACTTGGTCTAAAGGACCACCTCACACATAGTAAGAACCTCCAGATAGATTTCATCTGTCCTTCAGTAGCTTACCATTTGATATAGCATAATAGTCATACAGGACAATGCAGTACCAAAATAGTCCTATATGCATCAGGTTTTCAATGACAGTATGTCAAACATATGTGTATGCAGACAATTGACATAAGCAATTCACATATATGCACAAATATGCAGACTATGTTCATGAGTTTCTAACCTCCTCTATGTGCACAATCAAGTGACAGGACATTAATGCATCAGATGAGGAATAAATTCAACATGTCTTCAATGATTATATGCACACATAGCTCAATATATGAGGAAGCTCATATTGTGCAGTGCAAATGACAAAGCAGTTAGGAACATGAGATTTTATTTAACAACTTAAGCATGAAATGCAACAAACAAGATTTCTAAAGAATTCAAATAAACAAGCCTAAAGAATGCAAGAATGTTACCTGAAAGGTGCAGAAATGGGGTTTCCTTGGTGCCCTGGCTTATTAACCCCCTCGTTTATTTCCTTCCAAGGTACACCTGTAAAATAATTCCTTATTTTGCAAAGGCAGGTACCCAAGCAGTCTTGGATCCTGAAGTGATAGTGGCACTTTTGAAGGGTGCTCTCCATATTTTTTGAACTTTCAAATCATCAATTAACATTAAAGAGCAGTTAGACATGAAGTGCCCCAACTGTCCACAATAGTGACAGGAAGTAACAGACTTCATGTTCTTCTTATATGTGTTAGCATGAACATGAAGTTTGTGAGAATGAACATGATTGTTTCTGTTATTAACATGGAAGTTTATCTTTTCATTACCAGCTAGCCAACAGTTAGTAGCCCTGTGGCCTGACTTTCCACATTTAAAACATGTAAGAAATTCTTCCTTAATCACAAATTTATTTCTATTAAAAATGTTTTGATTTGCAGGGAAATTTATAGGTGTAGAATTAGATCTTTTCCCTTGAGCATGCCGGCGTTCTTTCCTGACATGTCCAATCTTGCCACAATGCTGACAATGCACAGTAGATTTCACATTTTTGCTATGAGCTAGAGCATGGAATTTCTTGTTGTCTACTCTAGCATTTTTCTTACCACTGGCCAGCCAACAATCAGAGGCTTTGTGGCCAGGTTTCCCACATTCAAAGCATACATAAAAATTTCTGTTAAAGATAAATTTAGTTCTACCAAAATCATTTTTGTTCGCAGGGAATTCAACAGATTTAGAATTAAATTTCTATCCCCGAGCATACCAACACTCAATGGCCCTATGGCCTGGCTTACCACAATTGAAACACACAAGAGAGTTTTCTTTAAAAATAGATTTATGTCTACCAACAGTATTTTGTTTTGTAGAAAACCTGACAGATTTAGAATTCAATTTTCTCTTTTGAGCATGCCAATGGTTAGCTGTAATGTGTCCTACCTTAACACAGTGAATTCTCTTTTTCTTAATTGCATGATTTCTTTCATGAGAATTCCTAGCATGTGTTGCACTTGCATTTATATCAGCTTGTTCCATCAATCTACACTAATGCAACAAATGACCAAATCTATGACAATAATGGCATGACATTTTCTTTTTGTGTGCATGTGTATGTATGTTCAAGCTGTGTACAACATGGATAGTTCTAGCATGAGTGTTTCTTGACTCCTTCTGCAAGTGATCATTCTTTATCACTTTGTCAGGTTGTTTCTGAATTTTCTGAACATTGGACTGTTTAATCTCTGAAGTGGTGGCTATGTTTGATGCAGTGACAAATGATGCCATAAATTTGTTTTTAAAGGCTTTCTTATTAACATTATTGTAGCCCAGCCCGTCCTTCCTGAAATTTACCTTGACTCCTAGCAACTTGTTCAGATTATCTTGACCACTTACAAATTTAGACAAAGAACTTTTCAAATCCTGAATCTCATTTTTTAGAGATGCAATGTGTATTTCATAACTTGCAATCTCTTGTTCACTATAATTAACAGCTTCATTCAATACTTTGTTAACAATTTTGTATTTCTCAATTTCTTGTTCCAGATTGCTCAGTTTTTCAGATTCTTCATTACAAACAATTTTTCCTTTTTCTAAGGAAAGAAGTCTTTCAGACATGATACTGTTAAGTTCTTTCAATTTCTCCATTAGCTTCTCATTTTGGACGAGTTCATTTATTAGAACATGATCATTTAAGTTAATGCCCTTTTTTTAGATCAATTTTTGCCTCTTCCAGATTCTTTTGCAGTTCAACATTAACAACTTTAATGGCCTCCAATTTTTCAGACATTAAATTATTTTCTTCTTGAAATCTTTTCAATTTTTCTTCATTATCTTCAATCTTCCTTTTGTGACTTTCATTTTCAGACTTCAGTTTATTCAACTCCAGACACTTTTCACAAGAGAAATTTGAACTACTCAAACTAGTTATCTTTTTCAATTTTTTATATAATTTTTTTAACATCTCATGTGACTCTAATAAATCAGCATATGCATCCTGCCAGTCATCTAGAGAGAAATTTTCAAAGGTGTTTACCTGATCATCGTCCTCCTCTTCATTTTGGTTACTGCTATGATCGCTGCCATTAGCCATCATGCATCGGTCTTCATTTCCACGACAAGCAGCCTTCAGTTTGTTCGGGATATCCTTAGCTGACCTGCAATCATGAAGGCAAGAATGTAAGGCCTTGTCAGTAGCTACTTTCATTAAGTCAAAAACTTTCTAATTTTCTCCATACTTCGATCTGTGACTGTCAGTCCATTTGGACTTTTTCTTTGGTACTGTTGCGCGGGTTTTTTATGCCGAATAACCGGGGTGAAGGAAGGGATACAGCGGGGAAGGAAGACACAGGAGTTTGATATATCTCGGGTATCCTCCCTACGGTTGCATGCCTCTCACGGCGATATCGGGCACTCTCCTTTTACGGAAAGTTGAAAAGGGTCGAATGGCACAGAAATGTAAGAGTACGGATTAACCGGACAGGGTGCGGGCATGCCAGTCGATTTCTCGACAATCACCCATGGAACCAAGGGTTGACCGGGGAAGCGTCACCAGGACACGGCACGTGGGCTCGGGCGATCGGGTGACACGTGGAGAGAAGGGGTTCCACGGGTGCGAGTGCATAGGTGATTGTGAGAATCATGTATTGGACGTCTTTCCCCACCGGCCACAAGCAACCGATGTTTATTTACATCAGATTGAATCCGAACACCATCGTTCTAAGCTGAAGAAAAGTATGTATATATGCCTAAAGCCATGGGTAGAGGGCCGTGAGCATTCCGTAGCTGTGGGTGCGCTTTCGACTGAGGGGTGTTTACTGGGGTTAGGATGTTAGGCACGGATGCCGAGTGGTGTAAGTAGAAAGCTGGGGGCCCGAACGTGGATACGAGAGCATTCGTCCAATTGGCGGTGTAAGTTTTGAGATATACATGTCTTTACAGGTAGACCGTAGTGGCCAGGGTACAACTGGTGCACGCCACGGGACAATTCCGATGTGATGATCGATCCCCGGGTCAATCGTGACAGATGAACACATGTGTGTTTTACAGAGGGCCCCTCCCGTGGCGTGGGCCATGGTGGCGACACCGAACGGGGGGATCATGACTGGATGACTGGAGGGATGCATCGATCCGGTGTCTGGGCGAGGACCGATCACGACTCGAGTAGAGCGATCGAACATGGCCTAGTGACTGCGAGGGAGCGTGACGTCATGGTACGCGCGTGGTTGCAACCGACGGGCACGTGAGGGGGAATCTCGGCATGAGGGGACGTTCACCCTTGTCATAACATCTCGCGCATGGTGGGTGTCGACTTGTGTATTACAGCTCAATACGGCGTGAGGGGAGTGCAAATGACATACCCCCAGCGTACTAAGCAGACGAACATGTCACCCACACACAATTCTCCTTAGCTCGTTGCCTGGAGCCGCTTGAAGCTTGAAGGCCGGATGTCTTCTTATCATGGATCTCCAATCTCTCTTTCTTTTTACCCCTTGAGCTTCTAAGGGGTTTTTATAGAGAAGTTGAAAGGGTTAGAATGGGTTTAGGAGGACTAGGTTGATAGGTTCAAGCTAGCCCGCGTAAACCCAATTGAATAGTATGGGTTTAGAAGGACTAGGTTGATAGGTTCAAGCTAGCCCGCGTAAACCCAAGTGAATAGTGCATAGGAGAAAGGGTTTATGCGGACCAGCTTATAGGGTTGAGCTGGGCAGCGTAAACCCCTCCCCTGGGTGGGGTTTAGGCGGACCAGCCCAATGGGCTGATCTGGTCCCCGTAAACCCCTCCACGAGAGTATTTTTTAATAAACAAATGGGCTGGGAAGGGTTTAGGTGGACCAACCTCAGGGGGTGAGGCTGGTCTGCCTAAACCCCACCCTAGGGGGGGGGGATTTAGGCGGGCTGGTTTTGGACTTTTTTAATTTTAAAAAGCAATTTTTTTTGTTGAATGGAAGGGGTTGACGCGGACCAGCCCGGGGGGCTGGGCTGGTCCACGTAAACCCCCCAGGGGGTTTAGGCGGACCAGCTTGGGGGTCTAGGCTGGTCCGCCTAAACCCCACCTCGGGGGGGGGGAGGGGGTTTAGGTGGATTGGCGCTAGGGTGAAGGGAGGCGGTCCCCACCCTATAAAATCCATTTTTTTGGTCTATTTCTCTCTAAATTAACTAAGAAGAAAAGGACAACTTGGCTGAGAGGATACGTGGAGGCTTGCGGAGGCTTGTGTGAGCATTGACTCGAGAAATCTTCGGGCCGTTGTGCCGTTGCTTTGCCGCATCCACGTGTCGACTTCACGAACTTGTACGGCACACGAACCGCATCGTAGGACCGCAGACTGGATGAACTGGGGCTGAGTGGGGCCATGGGGCCACCGGACTGGAAGGAGGGCATGACCCCCGCGGAGTTAGCCCTCCCTGGGGGCGCGCGGCCGCGCCCCAGGGTGAATTGGCCCCAGGGCCGGTCGTGACCCCGAGGGATGGCCCCCGGGGTCTCCTTGTGTCTTCTGCAAGTGTCCTTTGAAGGAGGTTAAGCTCCGAGAAATTGGGATGGGCCCGTTGGGGCCGTTGTTCTTCGAGTGGTCGTAGCCGCTCGCAGGGTGTTCGGGTAAATGCCCGACACACCCCGGATTGCCGAACGGCTTGGGTAGCTGGCTGAGGAGCCGCATGGTGGGCCTTGGGTTGAAGATGGGAGCTCGTAGGAGCTAAGGGGAGGCATCTCAGGGACATGAGTCATGCCTCGAGCTGCGTGTCGTGTTGCACGGTGGATTGGCGGGGTAGCCTCGGGTTGGTTCGAGTGCTGGAGTTAAGTGGCTTGTTGCCACGTGTCTGAGTGTCGGGGTTGGCCCTGACTTGTCGGGGGGTCGTTGTAGGACCCAATTGATGTGCTGGAACCACGGGACAGCCCATGGTTTGGTGTAGATGGGCTGGAATACACGCGCCCACAAGGTGTCCGATAGAATGCCGAACACACCCGTGCGAGCCGTATATGTGTGTGGTAGGCCTCCAAAGCCTATGGTTGACTTAGTTAGGTCTCCCTTTGACCTTGGAGGGTTGAAAGAAGTGTCTCGGGGTGGGCCCTGGGCCCTTTCACTGAGTGCCACTTGGCGTGGCTTAACGTCAGGGCACCCACGGGTGGTCCCGGGCGGCCATGTAGGATACGGGCAAAGCCCGTATGTGAGTGGCCGAGGTTGACCCCGGACAGTTGCTTATGTCGCCGCATGTCCCTGCAAGCTAGTCAGGACCCTTGTAGGGACCCACAGGGCCGTGGAAAGGGCTAGGTAGCCCATGCCTTGAAGATATTCAAGGAAATCCCCAAACCCCTATTTCTTGTTATTCTACCGGGAAATAGTCCAGGTACAACAAATGCCCCCCACGGGGCGTGCGTCGGAGGCGGAGACGAGGCCGTACGGCCTGTGAGACCCCTGTTCTAGGCTGTTGTAGTTGTATTTTGATACTTCATGTGCCTTTATCTTGCTGTGCCGTGTATGTTGATTTTCTGGTATTCTGACTATTTTTTGGGTGCCCTATCTTGTAGCTATGGCACGATTCGGCAGAGATGGGCGGGTCCCGAGGTGTGTGGCTCGGGAGGAGGACCACTGGGTACGACGGATTGAGCGGCCGATGCCTCCTCTGGGTCCACCGATGGTTATTGTGGCTAGTGTGGAATGGCTGGATTCGGGACATACAGCAGTAGCTGAGGGCCCCGTTGGTGAGAGGGTAGCTGGAGTTGGGACCGTAGAGGTGGCCTAGATTTTGTGGGCAGGCGGTCTGTATACCTATGACCAGAATGGAGGTTATCCTTTGGAGTTCCCCCTGGATCGCCATCTGTTTGAGTTTACCAGGAGCTATGTCCCTCCCGGCATGGAGGAGGGTGACACCCAGATTCCGGGAGCCCGTCGCCGGCTTGAGCGGGCTATCTTGATTGGCAGGGACAGCCTGCATGGTGTAGCATTCTATAGTTACCCGAGCTTTTATGAGGAATACTGGAGGCAGCGTCAGTTCCCCAGTGTTGAGTGCCTGGGGTTCTTTGGCAGAGCAAAGCAGTCTGGTGTCAGAGTTAGGCCGCTGGGCCCTGCTTCCTGGGACTTGCATGGTCACCACCGCGTAGAGACAGAGGGGACCGCTGGGTTGGTGCTGGAGCCGGCGGGCTCGCAGTATGCTGGGGAAGGCTATGACGACCACAGCATCCTGAATGGAGTTATGCGGCAGACCGTCATCAGCTGGTACGGTCGCTGGGCAGTGATCGTGTCACACTACTACCATCAGGGTGCCACTGAGTGGCTGATGGGGATTATTCACCACTACCGGGTGCTACTGGATCGGGCTGGGATCAGGTACGCGGTGACTGCCACTTTGTACGCGTACCTGTGCTACACCGGACTGCTACAGGGATTGCTGGAGCGCTTCAATCACCGATGGAACATGGTGGCGACAACAGAGGGAGAGACCACCCTTGACTTGTGGTCTCTGTTCCAGATTTCTGGGTTGTCGATCGTCGGCGAAGGGTATGAGGAGGTGGTACTGGATGACCTCCACCGTAGTCATACGGACGGACAGGGGCGATACTGGGTACCTTATAGTTATCGGTATCTTTTGAAGACTTGGAGGGACCTGGCCCTAGTCGGGAGAGACAAAGCTGCACAGACTCCCAGGGTGCCGCTAAATGTGTGGGTCCGCCACTTCTACAACGGACCCTTCTGCTTCTATCAGGAATTCGCCAGGGATCAGACTCCGTGGGAGGAATATACTGAGGTGGAGCTACGGTTTCGGACGTACTCTCGATACATATATGCTCCACAGGAGGGGTGGAAGCCCCACAGCTTACCGGATGTGACACATCTTGCCGCCTACTTGGCATACTGGTTAGCGACATTTGTGGTCCTGCACAGAGAGGATGGTCTGTTGAGGGCCGAGTTGCTGTGGCCAGCCTGTTTGTTGGTGGAGGGGAGATAGTTAGCCCTAGCTCCTGCTGCACTCGCCAACATACATTAGGGACTTGTAGTTCTGGCGGCGCACCCGGCGCAGAGAGAGAGGAGCATACTTCTGCCTACCCACTATCTCAGTGTGTGGGCCGGGCTGCTGTTTCCGGGACTGGTGACGCAAGGGACCGTGGCTAACCTAATGGCACCACTTTTGTTCAGCTTCATTGGACAGCTTGACGGGGATGCAGAGGCACCGTTGGAGGGGGCTAGGAGAGCTCTTTGCTACCTACCCGCCCGGGGCGAGGAGGGACTACCTTTTGACAGTGCTGCAAGGGACTCCAGCCTTTTCTTGGGGGCTTTACACGGAGGGGCAGTCAGCGCCCACCCCGGTCAGGGGGCGGCAGATGCAGGGCCGCGGACTGAGTGGGTATTGAGCACCCGGTCGGCAGTGTTGACGTTACACCGGTCGGCGACAAGTTCCTTGGAGCCGTACTACCCGTATCGATTTGCAAGGAACTTCGGATACGACCAGAGGATCCCGTCGAACCGAGAGTTTCCTCTGACAGGCAGGCAGTACAGGGGCAGGGATACCCACCTACTTGCAGCAGCATGGTGGGACTTTTACTATCGCCGGGAGCCTGAGCGACTCCCGATGTCGGGACAGGGACGTCGAGGGTGATTCGACGTACACTACGCCAGGTGGTGGTTCGAGCACAACCACCTATACCGGCAGAAGGCCTCCATGATCAGGAAGGCGGAGGAGAGTCACTTGCTGATGTGGCACAGCCCAAAGACCACTAAATATGATGAGATGACCCTAGGACTTAGACCCGCAAGCATACAAGCGCTCAATGATTCTCACGATGACGATTTTTGCTCACCCGATTCACACGTTCACCCGGTGGGTCCGGGAGATAATGATGAAGGTCCGAGACGGGACCCAATTGTTCTAATGGACTTACAATGCTAGGGCTGACCCCAAATGAGTCTAGGATACCCAACTTTGTGGGCGGCTGGCCCGCAGGGCGGGGGCTTGGTGGCACTCACTCACGGTCCGCGGTGGACACTAACAAACTAGCATGCAAGTTCGAGCCCTCTTCTCACCGCCGACGAGCAATCAAAGCAATACTAAACTAGCAGGAATAAGGCTACTAAGGATAGTATCAGAAGCTCACCTGATCGGTGTGAAGACACCGATCCCGATCGGAGACGAGGGCGCGCCGGGAGGCGAGGGTATGCACCCGATCGCCGCGGCGATGTAGCTTGACCTGAAATTGCAAACGGTACAACACTACTCCTCACGCAGGAGGGGTGATCTTGGGGTGGGGGTTATGCTTAATACATTCAAAACTACCTCCACGCAGGGAGGGGCCTTCAGCCGGCCAAGCGGGGTGGGGAGAGATGCAAAGGAAACCGAGTTTCCGCGCTTCGCCGATTCTGTCTAGCTTCTGTAATTCTGGACTGGGAGTCGATGTTGATGCAGCCAATAAATCCACCGAGCTCAGAATCTGATGAGACTTGCGCCAAAAGATTGCTAACTGGAGAGGGGTGCGGCTTGAATTTTTGGATGACGTTCTGATCTGGGGGCTGACTGCTCCGGCGACTGGAAGATGGATGCAGCTCTGGTCTCTGGCCGAGCTCAGTCTGAAACAACAGGTTACAGAAGCGGCCACGGTTGCTCCTGAGCTCCAAATCTGGCACCGCTGGACTCGTTGGAATCGTATACAAGTCTACTTTGCAGCAAAACAAACGGGGAAGTCTTATGATGTCGGAGATGAGCTGGATGTTCAGAGAAGTGGACGGTGGTCGGGATAGACTGTGAGGAGGCAGACCGGCGTGGTTGTGGTAGAAAATTGGTATCTCTGATTGTCGGAGGCCGAACGGGATTCTGCCTTCTGTTCGGGACGCTGACAGGGGGAGGAAGAACTTTGTAGAAGACACTGAAGGCTGGTTCCTTCAAGGTTCATCGTGGGAGAGTCTTCTCTGCCGCTCTGGCTTCTGGTCTGAGAAGTTCTGCACAGTCGGAGAAGAATGGTGGTTGCGGACAGCACTGAGCTCGGATGCCGACGAAACTGCCTCGCCTTGAAAGCTGACTTGTAGAAAAATCTAGAAATGTAGGCCTCGCCTCCTGAGTCGTTGAGGGATGACCGTGGCCTCCTCTGCAAGTGCTGTAATCCTGCTTCCTGAAATAGGGCGGGAATGAAGGGAAGATGAAGTGGTGGGGAAGGGAATGGCCAAGAGAGAAAGTGGTGGAAGGTGGTTCTACTGGCTATGGGAGGAAGATGAGTGGTGTTTGAGGGGTATTGGAGGCTATGGAGATGGAGGTGGGGGGGGGGGGGGCGAAGTGGGGCTGAAGAGAATATGGTCTGCTAGTGAAGGTGGTGGAGGATGAGGGTGCACAAGAGAGAGGGGTGAGAGGGAGATGGTGGGGGCGAACTTGGTTCAAGGGAGGGGGTTGAGGGGCGGTCAAGGCAAGGGAGGGAAGGTTCAAATTTGAAATGGGTCTAGGGAGGGGTGGGATTTGTGTGGGGAAGTGGTGGATTGTGTTGGGAGGTGGAGGATTTGCTTTGGGACAAAGAGAGGGGAGTAAATGAGGGGCTTGGGGAAGTGGAGGGTCTTAATGGAGGTGGGTGAGGTAGTGGAGGTGGTTGGGGGTTGGAGTAAGTGAGGGGGGGGAGGAGGAGAGAGGGTGGGGGCGAACTCCCCTTGGGAGAGAGAGAGAGTGAGAGAGAGAGTGAGGGAAAGAGAGTAAGAGAGAGAGATTTAAGAGGTAAAAGGAAGTAGTTTTTTTCAATATCCAAAAAGTGAGTACAAGTGGAGAGATGGGGCCTATATATAGGCAACCACTCTTTACATGACCAAAATGTCCCTGACAATAGGGCAAAAGACCGAGCATAACCTAGACTCAATCCTATGGGCCCATAACTAAGGAAATAAGGCCCAATTAAGCAAAATAAGGGAAATGGACTAGAACCACATGACTCAATAAAGGAAAATACATAAGATAGGACTCAATAAAAGGAAAATACATAAAATGAACCTGGAAAAATGAAGATAACAAGTGGAGACCATGATCAATCCATATCAAGAGTGTGTAGACGACCAAAGCTAGAGGGAGTGTCGTGAGATGCCCTCATCACTTGCTGAGGGAGGATCTACCTCCGATTGCACTGGATGAGGGGTACCTGAGGACCCGCGTTGCTCGGATCCACTGGGAGAACGAGCGACTTGTGGAGCAGTGGCCCCGGAGCAGGCGGGGCTTGTCATCCGGGAGCCGAGGCAATGGAGGGGCGCTAAAGCCCCTGAGACAAGTACCGACAATAGTGGCGACGACTGGCGCGAAAGTGCCTCGACCGAGGGCACCTAGGACCTGGTGGCCCCAGTTCCTGGCCAATTGCGGCTTCCAGAGTAGAGGTTCGTTGGACCGGGTGCTTCCCGACGGGAGCTTTGCCGACACAGCGACCGATGACTGGAGGCGGCACATCGGTCACGCGATCGGGTCCGCCGGGCCAGTGGAGTTCGTGTACCAGGTCGAGTGTGCCCGCACTCTAAGGGACATTCGGGAGGCCGTCGCGAAAGCGGCCCGGGTGCTGGCGCTGAGACCGGAGCAGTTAGTACCCTTATCGTTGACCCCCTTCGGAGCTTCAGGTAAGGTTTTCTTCTTTCTAGCATGTGCCCCTCCCCTTTTTATCTTGTAATTCTTCGGGTGTGTAATTGGGGCATTGTACAATGCCATGTTTGTTGGCAGGTTCTGTAGCAGAAGGAGATCACCCTTCTATAGAGGTGTCTTCAGGAAGCTGGGACAGAGGTCTGCAGCCCATGCAAAAATGCCCTCGTGTGGGGGCTACGGAAGCTGAGACTGGTGGGTCCTCTGGCGGACCCGAGACTGGCAAACAAGCCGAAGCAGAGATAGCTTTGAGTAAGTGTCGCTTCGACCTCTTTACTCCTGTTTGATTTAGCCAAGGTGGCTGGCTAACCTTATCTTGTGGGATTTGTCTCTGCAGCTCCGCTGGAGACTGGTGTGGAGGCTGTTGGATTAGGGGGAATGTCAAACTAGAGGGGAGGGGTGAATAGGTTGTGGAGAGGGGGATTTCTGCAGCCCACTCAAAGAGCAGCCCAACAAGACCCAACAGGGTCCAACGAGGCAAGCTCACCTGAGTGACTGCCCACAGGGCCCACTTAGGAAAGAAAAGCCCAATTAACAAACACTCGAGGAACCAACTCTCCCCGGCGGCCCTTAGGCTCGGAGGGCCCGAGTAATGGTCAGGTCACAAGGAGGGTCTGGCCCAAGCCGTTTCCCCGCCCGGGAGAGACAGGCATTCGCCGACCTATCCGACCCCTCTTTCGCCGAGCTATGCTCATCGCCCGGACAGTGCTGGCATTTCAGAAGCTCAGCCAGACCGGATATTATCCGTTCGTGCTGCCGTTAAGAGTCCCCAACAGACAGGGGAATCAAGAAGCCGTCGGACTTTGAGGCGATAACGTTCCCACGATAAGGCCATGAAAGCCCACATTAAGGACGTAACTCTCCGTCGGAAACCCCTCAGCTTACAGGACTCCTGAAGGCGGCGTACTATTTAAACCAGGGATACCCTCCGGTGGAAGGTAAGGGCCATTACGGCACTCATACACCTAAACTCCTGAGCACAATCCGCTTCACCCTCTGGTGGAGAGGAATCTTGCGCACTAGTTTTTCTCCTCCCCATTATTGCTTCCACCACAGCTCTACTGACTTAACCATCGGAGGGTCTTTCCCCAGGGAAACCCCCTGGGCCCTCTGATACGTTTCCCTGTCTTGCAGTTCATCTTTTGGTGATCCACAGCCCGCTCAGGACATAGCGCGAGATTTTGCCTCCTCATCTGGCGCCGTCTGTGAGAAACACACGAAGAGCCAAGATGGTGAGAAGAAGCTCAGGGAGGAGGTCCGCCGGCGAGAGGGGTAATGATGTGACACCGAACCTTGGACCTATTTTCAAGCATTCAAGTTGAGCAGCGGACTCACACTAGCGAACTCACCCGTTTGGTGCACACTTGTGCCCGTTGGCAACTAAGCGATGTGGGAGAGGGTCCGAGGCGGGACCATGAAGCTCCAATGGTTGGCTAGCTTGTGGAGAACCCCAAATGGGCCTAGGATGCCCAAACCATGGGCGGCCAGCACACCAAGGGTGTGGGTTTAGTGGGTTCACTCTCAACTCGCCCGCGGTGGTCACTCACGGAACTAGCAAGTTGGGCCGAGCTCTCACTCTCCGTCCGACACAGTACTAGCAATAATACTAAGCTAAGCAAGTGATTAAACCAAGCAAGAGAGGGACTGAGGCTCACCTAGCCGGCGTGAAGACGCCGACTCCGGCCGGAGACGAGGGCGAGCCGGGAGGCGAGGGTGTACACCCGATCGCCGCGGCGATGTAGCTTGAACCTGAAATTGAAAGAATTACACCACTACACCTCACGCAGGAGGGATGAACTTGGGGTGGGGATTATTCTTATTACATTCACAACTACCTCCACGCAGGGAGGGGCCTTCAGCCGGCCAAGCGGGGTGGGGTTTTATGCAAAGGAAAAGCCGATCTTCCGAGTCCGCCGGTTCTGCCAATCTGCAGGTCTGCAGGATAGGGTGTCGCTGTTGACACTGCCACGGGCTCCACGGGGCTCCAAACTTGACGAAACCACTGCCAAAAGTTCCTCAGCTGACAGGGGATGAAGCTTGAATTTTTGGGGAAGCTTTGAGTCTCGGGGCTGACTGCACCGGCGACTGGAACAGGACACCACCGTCTGGTCTCTGGCTGGTATCGGGCTGAAGCAGTAGGTTGCAGAAGTCACTGTGGGCTCTCCCGGACTCCGATTGGAATGAAACTAGCGGTGACGCGAACTTGGTCGGAGTAGCTTCGAGCAGGAGTTGACAGGGATGCAATCCGATGTCAGTGGAGAGAGGAGTGACCGGAGAAATGAAGACTGATCTAACCTGGGACCACAGGGGCAGTCTGCCCTCTCCGACGAAGAAAATTGGAACAGAGGGTTCCAGAGGTCGATTGAGTCCCTTCTTCTTGGAGGTGGCGGCTAGCGGGAAGTAGTTTCTCCCCTCCAAAAATGGCGCTCAGAGCCTTCACGATCTGGCTGTGGCAGAGTCTGGAACCGGGATGGTTGGTTCTGCCTCTGTCTGGTGCAGAACCATGTGACTGGATGCAGGGGGTGCCACGATTGCTACCGAGCTCTGATTGAGGCGAGACTTGAACCGTTGGAACCGTGGTCAAGTCTTCTTTCTTTCGGACTTGACGGCGATGTCGGAAGATGTTGGAGTATACCGGGACGAACAGATGAGCAGAGGGATGTCGGTTCTGGCTCCTGAAAACTGACCTGATGCCTTGGAGTAGAAAATTCGTAACTTCTGATGCCGATATCCAAATGCAGCTCTGCTTCTTGAGGATTAAAGAGGACTTGAGAGGGAAGATTTCTTCTGAAGAACACTTGATCTGAATCCCAAAGGGTTTGCCGTGGTTGAGCTTCCAATCACGTTCTGGTTCCTTGCCTGGGGTCTCCTGCGCAGTCGAGGGAGAATGGATGCTGCGGACTGCTCGGAGCTCGGATGCTGACGAAACCGCCTCGCCTGGAAAGCTCTCTGGAAGACCTTTCCAGAGATGTAGGCCTTGCTACTTGAATCTTCAAGTAACGGTCGTGGCTGCTTCTGCAACTCGTTGTAGTTCTACTGCCTGAAACAGAGATAGAATGAGGAGATGTGCAAGGGGAGAGCAAGGGAGAGGGGGGGTGAACTTGGTTTGACCAAGGGGAGGTGGGGGACGAATTTGGGAGCTTGGGGGTGGGGGAGATGGAGGGGCACAGCCCTAGGGAGAGGGAAATTCGAATTTGGGCTTTGGGAGGGGTTAATTCAGCCTTGGGAAGGTGGTGGGGTGCTTTGGAAAGTGGAAAGGTGCCTAGGAGAAGGGGTTTCCACCTAGGGGTTTGAGGGGGAGTTGAATGAGTGCATGGGGAAGGGGAAGGGGCCTTAATGAGGGGTGAATGGGGAGGAGAGAGAGTGAATTTCGAAATTGGGGTGGGGAGGAGAGAGAGAGAGGGGGTACAACCCACTTAGAGAGAGTGATAGTAAGAGAGAGAGAGAGAGAGGGAGATATTGAGAGGGAGATGGCAAATGCTTTTCAATATTCATCAAAAGTTGTTACAAATGAGAGAGGGGTGGGGTATTTATAGACTCCATAATTTTCCTAAGACCAAACTGACCCTGACAAACTAACTAAAGACCACACAGTCCAAGGGAGGGGCGCCCCTGGGCCTAGCCCAATGGATTGGGCCCATTAACCTATCTAACCAACATAATGACTCAATACTTAGGAAAATGACTCAACTACCTAGGTACATGACTCAAAATAAAGGGAAAATTACATGATAATGACTCAAAGAAAATGTGAAGATTACATGACTAGTCTCAAAAATACATGACAAATATAATGGTGCTTGCCGTCGAACAATCCGAGTCTGGAAAAAGAGTGGAGGGGCAAGGGATGCCCTCATCATACCCCCGGGGTGGGGAAAACTCGACTCCGTCGAGTATGGGTCCACCAGGGAAGTAGTGCATCGAACTGCAGCTCGGGGCGATCCACGATCTCCATACTCAACCCGCGACTCTAGTCGGGGAACGGTGCTTCAGTCGACAAAGTGACTCGGTCATACCCTCATGCTGGTGATGGGATCTTGCTTGCCTAGTATTGCCGCTGTGTGCTCACGTCGGGCTCTCAGGCTATTTGTGGTGGCACTCCGAGGGTGTCTCTCACAAGGGTAGGTGTAAGCTGGAGGCACTCACTAGGATCCACCGCGGTGCCCTTATAGGGTGCTAGATCCGCCACATGAGAAATGGGGAGAATCCCAAAACTCTTTTGAAAGTTCAACCCATAAGCCGGGTTGCCAAAAGTCACTCAGAACTTGGCAAGGTCCAAGTCCTCGTGCCCTCAATTTGGAGGTGACCCTAGGGTAGAGCCACTCCAAAGTCATCATCGTCAAGTTACCAACTTGGAATTCCAAGTGGCGCTCACGAGTTTTTGCTCGCTTGTTGTGAATCTCACCGCTTGTTGCTTGATACTTGCTTGAATGCATATGCCATGTACTATGACGCGGTGTGAGTTGACAATGTATGGTATGCAAAGGGGGTCCAGGACAACCACATATAGACCTATCATGCATTGATGGTATGAAGACTTTGAAGGATTTGGGAGGACCAGGGCATCCATAGGTGTCCCTCTTGTGAGTGAGTGTGATGAACGTTGGAGGATCCGAACATCCATGAATGCTCCTAACATGCTTGAGATTTATGATGAATGATGGTGGACCATGACAACCAAATATTGACCACTCATATTTTCTTCTTGACATGTGGGTGATATGGATGAATGTACCCGACGGACTAATCATGCCAAGCGGTGTGATGTGCCAAGACATATGAACTCCTTTCCCAAAGATGACTTCCTTATGTGGGATGGTGGGGTGGTCTTTGAGCTTCCACTCAAAAGGGTCGAAGGGATCTAGGTAGGTGGATATAGGGTGGGTCATTTCCTCAATCCCGAGGTGTTTGTTGTCTAAGGTCAATGCTCTCATGGTGTAACCCGATTCCAGGAAGGGAGGAGTTTGGGTCAACATGGGTGGTATGGGTAGGGTGAGGTGAGTGGTGAATAGGGGGAGAGGGTCACATGGAGATTTAGGCTCCCATAGAAAAGGGTCAAAGGGATCATGGTAAGGGTCACCTAGGTAGGGGTACTCCGTGTTCTTAAGGACCTCAAATGGTGAGTCATCCTCCTCCAAGATAATTGGGCCAAGGTTGCTAATGGGTTGGCCAATCAAAGCACTTGGGATCTCAATGGTTGGGGAGTAGACTATGATAGGTTCTTCCTCCATGGGAAGAAGGAGGATGATCTCACTAGTAACTTGGCCATTAGTATAGATGGAAGTGATGGAGCCAATTGTGGGATATGCTAGGCTAATGGTGTTAGTTTCGGGCGGCCTCATGGCTAGCATATTGGTCAAGTGAATTTGCCCATGTAGGTAGTTCACTAAGTCTCCCAAATCTTCCACACAATAGGAAGTTTGATAAGTGACATGTGGCTGAATGGGAATGATTTGAGATTGATATCCCATAGGTAGGTGGCATGGTTGTGAACTAGGAATGGTGAGACTTTTCTTGAGCCATTGGAGTATAGACTTATCTATGGTGAGGTTGGGTGTCTCTAGAGGATCTAGGCTAGGGGTGTGTGAGTTGTTTGGCCTTTGGATTTCCTCTATGTTGGGAGGTGGATCCGGAGGGGCATCTTTTTCCACTTGGGTGGGTGTGGGGGTTGCAACTTCTATTGCTAATGGAGTAGGGGGATCTATGGTGGGTGGTTTGGTGATAGCTAGCGTATGACACTCCCGGGGTGGTGAATAAGCATGGGCTTGGGTTGGGCTAGGAAGGGGAAGTAGAGGAGGCCTAGGTTGGGGAAAGATTGGTGTAGGAAGTGGGAGGTGGGTTGGGTGAGGGGTTTTGGGTTTTGGGGTGGTGGCCATTATGGGCCTTGGTGGAGGGGTGGACATGGTGTCCACATGGTTTTTAATGGTGAGGGTTGGATGAGTGGTGGTCACCATGGAGGGAATTGGGTCGGTTAGGGGTCTCTTGCCCTTGGGATCATTTGGGGTGGAAGTGGGGGCTAAAGGGGCTTGACTAGTGTAGGTTAGGGAAGGGGGTTTTGGTTGGGGTGTGGGGGACCTCATGGGGTTAGGTGGGGAGGTGGAGGTCTTAGGTACTTGAGTTTTAGTGATAAGGGTTTGGACGGGTGGGGTGGGAGGAGTGGGAGTGCTCCTTGGGTTTTGGTGATCCGAGTGAGAAGGGGACACATATCTAGCCCTTAGTTGATCCTTCATGTCCTCCCATGTGGTGAGGGGAGCTTCCCGTCTAATTATCCTTAAGCCCTCAATTTTACACCAATGAGTTTGAGCCCTTTTGGTTAGTTGCATTTTGGCAACCCATGCTTTTTCATCCTTGGAAATATGATACCAATTGAAGTATTGGTCCATTGTAGCTTCCCAATCTAAATATTTGCTAGGAGAGGTCCCATCAAAGGTGGGAAGTGGGAAAGGGGCCATCCTATCGTCCGTCCTTGGGGCGGGCCTATTTTTTCCCAGTCGGTCGAGTCGGCCCGATATGTTATCAAGCCGCTCATTGGCATAGGTCAAGGCTTTCATGAAGTAGTTGATATGGCCCGGGAAGTTATGGGTGTTAGTGGTAGGCATCTTTTGGTGACTTGGACTTATGGAGTGGGCCGATTGGTAAGGTCGATATGAGGTGGCCATATTAGGGGACAAGAGTGATGCATTTGAAGACTCTAAATGCTTAGACATGCCCTAGGACCAACTTGATAGAGACAAGTTGTGAACTTGCTCTGATACCACTTGATGTGACACCGAACCTTGGACCTATTTTCAAGCATTCAAGTTGAGCAGCGGACTCACACTAGCGAACTCACCCGTTTGGTGCACACTTGTGCCCGTTGGCAACTAAGCGATGTGGGAGAGGGTCCGAGGCGGGACCATGAAGCTCCAATGGTTGGCTAGCTTGTGGAGAACCCCAAATGGGCCTAGGATGCCCAAACCATGGGCGGCCAGCACACCAAGGGTGTGGGTTTAGTGGGTTCACTCTCAACTCGCCCGCGGTGGTCACTCACGGAACTAGCAAGTTGGGCCGAGCTCTCACTCTCCGTCCGACGCAGTACTAGCAATAATACTAAGCTAAGCAAGTGATTAAACCAAGCAAGAGAGGGACTGAGGCTCACCTAGCCGGCGTGAAGACGCCGACTCCGGCCGGAGACGAGGGCGAGCCGGGAGGCGAGGGTGTACACCCGATCGCCGCGGCGATGTAGCTTGAACCTGAAATTGAAAGAATTACACCACTACACCTCACGCAGGAGGGATGAACTTGGGGTGGGGATTATTCTTATTACATTCACAACTACCTCCACGCAGGGAGGGGCCTTCAGCCGGCCAAGCGGGGTGGGGTTTTATGCAAAGGAAAAGCCGATCTTCCGAGTCCGCCGGTTCTGCCAATCTGCAGGTCTGCAGGATAGGGTGTCGCTGTTGACACTGCCACGGGCTCCACGGGGCTCCAAACTTGACGAAACCACTGCCAAAAGTTCCTCAGCTGACAGGGGATGAAGCTTGAATTTTTGGGGAAGCTTTGAGTCTCGGGGCTGACTGCACCGGCGACTGGAACAGGACACCACCGTCTGGTCTCTGGCTGGTATCGGGCTGAAGCAGTAGGTTGCAGAAGTCACTGTGGGCTCTCCCGGACTCCGATTGGAATGAAACTAGCGGTGACGCGAACTTGGTCGGAGTAGCTTCGAGCAGGAGTTGACGGGGATGCAATCCGATGTCAGTGGAGAGAGGAGTGACCGGAGAAATGAAGACTGATCTAACCTGGGACCACAGGGGCAGTCTGCCCTCTCCGACGAAGAAAATTGGAACAGAGGGTTCCAGAGGTCGATTGAGTCCCTTCTTCTTGGAGGTGGCGGCTAGCGGGAAGTAGTTTCTCCCCTCCAAAAATGGCGCTCAGAGCCTTCACGATCTGGCTGTGGCAGAGTCTGGAACCGGGATGGTTGGTTCTGCCTCTGTCTGGTGCAGAACCATGTGACTGGATGCAGGGGGTGCCACGATTGCTACCGAGCTCTGATTGAGGCGAGACTTGAACCGTTGGAACCGTGGTCAAGTCTTCTTTCTTTCGGACTTGACGGAGATGTCGGAAGATGTTGGAGTATACCGGGACGAACAGATGAGCAGAGGGATGTCGGTTCTGGCTCCTGAAAACTGACCTGATGCCTTGGAGTAGAAAATTCGTAACTTCTGATGCCGATATCCAAATGCAGCTCTGCTTCTTGAGGATTAAAGAGGACTTGAGAGGGAAGATTTCTTCTGAAGAACACTTGATCTGAATCCCAAAGGGTTTGCCGTGGTTGAGCTTCCAATCACGTTCTGGTTCCTTGCCTGGGGTCTCCTGCGCAGTCGAGGGAGAATGGATGCTGCGGACTGCTCGGAGCTCGGATGCTGACGAAACCGCCTCGCCTGGAAAGCTCTCTGGAAGACCTTTCCAGAGATGTAGGCCTTGCTACTTGAATCTTCAAGTAACGGTCGTGGCTGCTTCTGCAACTCGTTGTAGTTCTGCTGCCTGAAACAGAGATAGAATGAGGAGATGTGCAAGGGGAGAGCAAGGGAGAGGGGGGGTGAACTTGGTTTGACCAAGGGGAGGTGGGGGACGAATTTGGGAGCTTGGGGGTGGGGGAGATGGAGGGGCACAGCCCTAGGGAGAGGGAAATTCGAATTTGGGCTTTGGGAGGGGTTAATTCAGCCTTGGGAAGGTGGTGGGGTGCTTTGGAAAGTGGAAAGGTGCCTAGGAGAAGGGGTTTCCACCTAGGGGTTTGAGGGGGAGTTGAATGAGTGCATGGGGAAGGGGAAGGGGCCTTAATGAGGGGTGAATGGGGAGGAGAGAGAGTGAATTTCGAAATTGGGGTGGGGAGGAGAGAGAGAGAGGGGGTACAACCCACTTAGAGAGAGTGATAGTAAGAGAGAGAGAGAGAGAGGGAGATATTGAGAGGGAGATGGCAAATGCTTTTCAATATTCATCAAAAGTTGTTACAAATGAGAGAGGGGTGGGGTATTTATAGACTCCATAATTTTCCTAAGACCAAACTGACCCTGACAAACTAACTAAAGACCACACAGTCCAAGGGAGGGGCGCCCCTGGGCCTAGCCCAATGGATTGGGCCCATTAACCTATCTAACCAACATAATGACTCAATACTTAGGAAAATGACTCAACTACCTAGGTACATGACTCAAAATAAAGGGAAAATTACATGATAATGACTCAAAGAAAATGTGAAGATTACATGACTAGTCTCAAAAATACATGACAAATATAATGGTGCTTGCCGTCGAACAATCCGAGTCTGGAAAAAGAGTGGAGGGGCAAGGGATGCCCTCATCAGGTAAGGCCATGGTGGCGGCAGGAGATGGCCCCTCTAGGGCCTCACAGAACCCTCCCTCCAACGCCAGCGTCCCCACCAACGGGCCGTCGCCCCCTCCGACTGCGACAGGGGTACCCCCCAACGGTGGCGACGAGGTCTTCCAGGCCCTCAATAAGAAGCTTGACGTCCTCGTGGAGCTCATGAGGGCCCAGGCGGCAAGGGATGCCAAGTCCCGCGCCCCGTCCGGGAGCCCCCCCCGTCGAAGTGCGTCCCAACATACCACCGGGGGCCGCTTCACCCTCCGCGGTCAGCAGCTCATCCGCAACAACGTTGGAGGACCCTCGCAAGCTCCGCCCCCGGAGCAAGAGGTTTCCTCCACGCCCAGAAAAGGGAAACAGGGGGCGAGGCCTCCGCGCCCGGGCGCTGACGTTCCTGAGGATCACCACGACGCTCCCCCCAGTCCCACGGCACGACCGCAGTCGGAACTATCCCTCCGACTGAGGGATTTCGAAAGACGTTTTACAGAGCAAGAGCGCGCCCTCCTCGCCCTGCAAAAAATCTCTTTCCCGGAGGACGAGGAGAGATCCCCTTTCTCCGAATACATCTTGAAGGCAGAGGTGTCTCCCAGAACCTCCATTCCGACCTTCAAGCTCTATGATGGCCAGGGCGACCCAGCCGACCACTCCGATAGCTTCGACGCCCTGGTAACTCTGCATGGAACGCCGGATCCTATCAAGTGCCGAGCCTTTGCGGCCACCCTGGTCCAAGGCGCTCAGGCATGGTTCCGGGCCCTCGCCCCTGGGTCCATCCGGGACTTCAGGCAATTCGGGCGAGTCTTCAAGGAAAGCTTCGCCGGGAGCGCCCCCCCAAGGTCAATAGCGGGGCTCCTGGCCCTCAAACAGGCACAAGGGGAAAGGCTCCGGGCTTATGTCCATCGATTTAAATCGGAAGCCCTTAGAATTCCCCGCCTGGATGTGGCCTCGGCCACGACCGCTCTGACCGGGGGCACCCGGGACGAGAATCTCCGCCGCGAACTGGTCCTCCACCCTCCCTCGACCCTTGCCGAGCTAGTGACTCTGGCACTGCGCCACGCCGAGTGCGAAGAAGTACTCAGCGCTTGCTGAGACACAACCGGCTCGGGTCGGGAGGGGGACAAGAAGCGGGCCTCCGAGCCAAATCCTGGCGCGGTCAACGGGGTGTATCGCTCATACTTTCGTTTGTGCTCTCCGCAACAACGTTGGAGGACCCTCGCAAGCTCCGCCCCCAGAGCAAGAGGTTTCCTCCACGCCCAGAAAAGAGAAACAGGGGGCGAGGCCTCCGCGCCCGGGCACTGACGTTCCTGAGGATCGCCACGACGCTCCCCCCAGTCCCACGGCACGACCGCAGCCAGAACTATCCCTCCGACTGAGGGATTTCGAAAGACGTTTTGCAGAGCAAGAGCGCACCCTCCGCGCCCTACAGAAAACCTCTTTCTCGGAGGATGAGGAGAGATCCCCTTTCTCCGAATACAACTTGAAGGCAGAGGTGTCTCCCAGAACCTCCATTCCGACCTTCAAGCTCTATGATGGCCAGGGCGAACCAGCCGACCACTACGATAGCTTCGACGCCCTGGTAACTCTGCATGGAACGCCAGATCCTATCAAGTTCCGAGCCTTTGCGGCCACCCTAGTCCAAGGCGCTCAGGTATGGTTCCGAGCCCTCGCCCCTGGGTCCATCCGGGACTTCAGGCAATTCGGGCGAGTCTTCAAGGAAAGCTTCGCCGGGAGCGCCCCCCCAAGGTCAATAGCGGGGCTCCTGGCCCTCAAACAGGCACAAGGGGAAAGGCTCCGGGCTTATGTCCATCGATTTAAATCGGAAGCCCTTAGAATTCCCCGCCTGGATGTGGCCTCGGCCACGACCGCTCTGACCGGGGGCACCCGGGACGAGAATCTCCGCCGCGAACTGGTCCTCCACCCTCCCTCGACCCTTGCCGAGCTAGTGACTCTGGCACTGCGCCACGCCGAGTGTGAAGAAGTACTCAGCGCTTGCCGAGACACAATCGGCTCAGGTCGGGAGGGGGACGAGAAGCGGGCCTCCGAGCCAAATCCTGGCGCGGTCAACGGGGTGTATCGCTCATACTTCCGTTTGCGCTCTCCGCAACAACGTTGGAGGACCCTCGCAAGCTCCGCCCCTGGAGCAAGAGGTTTCCTCCACGCCCAAGAAAGGGAAACAGGGGGCGAGGCCTCCGCGCCCAGGCGCTGACGTTCGTGAGGATCGCCACGACGCTCCCCCCAGTCCCACGGCACGACCGCAGCCGGAACTATCCCTCCGACTGAGGGATTTCGAAAGATGTTTTGCAGAGCAAGAGCGCGCCCTCCGTGCCCTGCAGAAAACCTCTTTCCCGGAGGACGAGGAGAGATCCCCTTTATCCGAATACATCTTAAAGGCAGAGGTGTCTCCCAGAACCTCCATTCCGACCTTCAAGCTCTATGATGGCCAGGGCGACCCAGCCGACCACTACGACAGCTTCGACGCTGTGGTAACTCTGCATGGAACGCCGGATCCTATCAAGTGCCGAGCCTTTGCGGCCACCCTGGTCCAAGGCACTCAGGCATGGTTCCGAGCCCTCGCCCCTGGGTCCATCCGGGACTTCAGGCAATTCGGGCGAGTCTTCAAGGAAAGCTTCGCCGGGAGCGCCCCGCCAAGGTCAGTAGCGGGGCTCCTGGCCCTCAAACAGGCACAAGGGGAAAGGCTCCGGGCTTATGTCCACCGATTTAAATCGGAAGCCCTCAGAATTCCCCACCTGGATGTGGCCTCTGCCACGACCACTCTGACCGGGGGCACCCGGGATGAGAATCTCCGCCGCGAACTGGTCCTCCACCCTCCCTCGACTCTTGCCGAGCTAGTGACTCTGGCACTGCGCCACGCCGAGTGCGAAGAAGTACTCAGCGCTTGCCGAGACACAACCGGCTCGGGTCGGGAGGGGGACAAGAAGCGGGCCTCCGAGCCAAATCCTGGCTCGGGCAAGAAGCGCGATCGGGAAGGAGAGCGCAAACGGAAGTATGAGCGATACACCCCGTTGACCGCGCCAGTCTACGAGATCTATGAAGACATCAAAGACTCGGGACTCCTCCGCCAGCCCGAACCAATGAGATCGAAGAACCACAAGCGTGACAGGCATTGCCTATTCCACGGTGACCACGGGCACCACACCGGCGACTGTCACCAGCTCCAAGACGAGATCGAGCGTCTCATCCGTCAGGGGCACCTGGCCCGATTTGCAGCCGGGCGCAAATAGGACCAAGACGCCACCGCGGAGATCGACAAGGCCCCCCGAGGGGTCCACATCAACGTCATCTCCGGAGGAACGGCATCGGGCGGCGACACCAGCCGAGGAAGGAAGCATCATGTCGAGCGGGCCAGCCAGGCCTTAGAGCCCTCCAGGGGCCCGCCGAGGGAGCCCCAGGTCATAGTCTTCTCCGACCAAGACCTGGAAGGGCTGAACACCCCGCATGATGATGCCCTCGTTATCTCGGCCACAATAAACCATTGTAACGTAGATAGAATTCTGGTTGACAATGGGAGCGCCCCCGATGTATTATCTTATGACTGTTTCCTCAAGATGGGGGAAGACCCATCGAAGCTCCGCCCAATCCGAACACCCCTTTGCGGGTTTAATAGCCTGGCCACCTACCCCGAGGGAGCCCTAAGCCTGCCGGTCACCATCGGCACCCCACCCAAAACCGTTACGGTCATGGTGGACTTCATAGTGATAAAGGGAATGATAGCGTACAACGCCATTTTCGACCGAAAAATCCTCAGCCGAATAAAGGCCGTACCATCTACCTATCACCAGAAAATGAAGTTTCCCACCAAAAATGGGTTGGAGGAAGTCCGAGGTAACCAGGCCACGGCCAGAAGGTGCTACAACATCTCTGTGGAAGCCTCAAGGCCGGACGGGAAGGATAAGGGCCCCAAGGGAGTCGAATGAAAGACCGTAACCACCGAGCCCGGTGGCGAATTGCTAACGGTATTCCTAAACGATGACCCGGCCCTCGGAGTAAGGATCGGAGCCGACCTACCACCTAAGGAACAGCAGCAATACAAGAAATTTCTTTCTGAGTACATTCAGGTCTTTGCTTGGTCCGATGATCAACTCCCTGGCATATCAGAGGAGACCGTGATGCACAAGCTCAACCTTGACCCCACCGTGAGGCCCGTACAGCAACGGAGAAGGAAGCATGCGCCCGAGAAGCAGGCGATCATCAAGGCGCAGGTCACCAAGTGACAAGAGACTGGCCTCTTCAGACCAGTCCGGTACCCAACGTGGCTAGCCAACGTCGTCCTGGTGCCAAAAACCACAGGCAAATGGCGAATGTGCGTGGACTTCACCGATCTGAATAAGGCTACCCCCAAGGATTGCTATCCGCTTCCGAGCATCGACCAATTGGTTGATTCAACCTCGGGCAACGAGATACTTAGCTTCCTAGATGCCTATTCGGGTTATCACCAGATCAGAATGAACCCAGAAGACGTCGAGAAGACCGCCTTCATCACCGACTGCGGCGTGTATTGCTGCACCCGGATGCCCTTTGGGTTGAAGAACGCTGGAGCCACATATCAGCGACTGGTAAATCACATGTTCGAGGGACAGCTAGGTCAGAACGTCGAGGCTTACATCGACGACATGCTCGTCAAGACCCCCAAGGCCCAAGACCACTTCACCGACCTTGCCGAAACCTTCGTGATGGGGACATCACCCAGAATTCCCTTTGGCTCGACACCTCTCTCTCTTCCGGAGGTGGGTAGTGTGCGACTGCACGACTTGATGGGCCCACGGCGACACGGGAGTTTATTATTGAGGACATATTGATGTATTTTCTCCTTTCTTGAGTCATTTTGATGTACTTGTCTTTATTTTGAGTCATGTCCCTAGGTCGTCACGTTATTTATCTATGTTTGTTAGGCTAGGGGGTCATATGGGCCCAATTAGATGGGCCAGGCCCATGGGCGCCCTCTTCCTTCCCACACCCCCTTGCTTATTTGCTTTTAGCATATTCTCCAGGGACTTTTTGTAAATGTTGGGATCCCTATAAATAGGACCCCAACCCCCCCTTGAGATGGGTAATGAATATTTCAGTATTTTGAGCATAAGTGCAATCCTCTCTCTCTCTCTCTAGCTTTCTCTCTCTCTCTCTCTCTTTCTCTCTCTCTCTAGGGGGCAAACCCCACTCTCTCTCTTCTCCCCTCCCTTGGGTGAACTTGGCCCTTCACCTCCCCTCCCCCTTGCCACCTCAGCTGCCACCTCACCCCTCCACCCTTTCATCTTCCCAAGGCCCATAACTCCCTTCAATACCTCCTCCACCCTAGGCAACCCTTCTCATTCCCCATACACCTTCTCAACCTCCAAGGCAACCTTCCCTCTCCCCCAAGCAGCCATACCACTTCCCCACACCATTCATTCATATCCCCTAGGCGAATTAACCCCCATCCCCCCCTGCTGGTTGCGCACCCACCTCATCTAGCCCACCCCCATTCCCTTGGCCGACCCCCACCACCCCACCTGATAGCTGCGGCCCCTCCACTCTACCTCCCTCCAAGACTCCTTAATCCCCTGTTCCTCTCCCCTCCACACCCCTAAACACCCCTCTCCCATCAACCATCCACCCCACCATCTCCTCCATTGCCAATCCCCACCCCTATCACTAGTTCCACCACCATCCTTTCTCTTTACCTTGACAGTCTGCAGGTGGCAGAAAAAGTTACGACTTGCAGAAGCTTCCCCGGATTCATAAGGCGACATCCAGAGGCGTACCATACATTGCCGGAAAGGTCGTCCAGTCCACTACGCAGGCGAGAAAGAATCGTACCATTCCGAGTTCGGGGCTGCCCGGGAGAGTCATTCTCCCTCGACTGCACCAAGCTCCATCTGCAGAGCACCAGAGTTCAACCAGAAGCTGAACCACGATTCACAGTGGAGGATTCAGACCGTGGTTCCTTCTTCAAAGTTCTTCCTCCACCTGTCCCCGACCAGGAGCAAGAAGTACGTTCGGCGTCCGGGAGCCAAAGTTCTGATTTTTCCCCTTCAGTCGCGCGGATCTGCCTTCCCCAGTCTTCAGCGACCTACACCCACTCATCAGCGTCCCCCAGGCCATCCCGACCTCAGACGGCCTCCCCACCAGTTTTTCTTTGAAGAGAGTTCATCCACGGTTCCAGCTACTCTGACGGTTCGAGATTCGGAGCTCGGGAGCCAATGGTACAATCTCTGCATCCTGCTGCATCAGATCTGAAGCTGTCAACCCCAGATTCCTTCGTCCTGTTCAAGCCCCTGCCGCAGCCAGCGACGACGTCAGAAGAATTCAGTAAAATTCAGAGGTGTCCCAGTTCCTGTTACGAAGAATTTCCCTCTAGTCTCGTCGATGGAAAAATTCCTGAGTAAGAACTACGGTTGCAACAGCGGCTGCCTGTCTCCTCTTACAGCAAGTGAGCAGACCCAACGTTGGCTTCCTCTCCTACAACTTCGGCGAGTTTCCCCCTCCCGCCTGGCCGGCTTAGCGCCCCTCCCTACGTGGAGGTAGTGTTTGGATGTAAGCTTTATTTCCCCACCCTTAGTCCAACCCTCCTGCGTGAGGAGTAGTGTATGTAATAAACAGCTCAAGCTACATCGGCGCAGTGTGCGGGATCCACACTTCCCCGCTCGCCCACGTCTCCGAACGGGGTTGGTTTCTTCAAACCAACCAGGTGAGCTCTAAACTTTGCTCCATTACTCTTTAGTGTCTATTCATTTAATATCCGTAGACATAGCTCCGTTGTGCAAGCGAGAGAGTGTCCGACCCCACGTACCACACTTACGAGCGGTCATCGTGGGTAGTGAGAGAGTGGGACCTAGTGCCTCAATTGGCACCGGCCAGCCCCATAAGCGTGGGCTACGTACCCTCGGGAGGGCAACCCTAGCCCGGCTGGCACTCTACCAGCAAGGGTCTTGATCCATCACCTCCCCTTAGCATCATTTTGTCACCCCGGGCTCGTGTGTGTGCGACGGTGATTTGGCCCCGATTTATCAACTTAATTGCTATGTGGTTGTGAATGCGGAATAGGTCCTAAGATTCTATCTGCTTGCTGCATACCCCGTAGTTGTGTCACATCAGTTGGTATCAGAGCCATGTTTTAGACTTGTCTCTACAAGCCTAGGTCCAAGGGCAATTGCATTTCTATCCCGTGTCGTCATCTTTGTGCATGTCCACCCGTAGGGGTACCATATACCGGGCTGATCCTTCTAATTCCAATCCACCTATGGATCCCAATTTACAAGGCAATCAAAACAACCCTAGTGAAGCTCCCCAAGCTCCTATGGATCGACTTGAGGCTGCCATTCAAGCCCTCACGGAGCAAATGAATGGTGTTTCCACCCGATTAGAGAGATTAGAAGAAGCTAGGGCCCCACCTAGGAACCATGTCCAAAGGGTTCCTCCCCCGCGGGCTGAACATGAGAGGGAAGACCTAGAGGATGAGTGGTATCGCGAGTAGGAGAGAGCCCCACAACCTCGGTACCATGAGAGGCGACCACGAGAGGATCCGGATGACTTCCTACTAAGAATGATCAAAGTGGAAGCTCCTAATTTTGATGGGTCACATAACCCTAGTGCCTATAAAGAATGTGAGCATGGCATGGACCAATACTTTGATTGGTACCCCATGTTCGAGGAAAGAAAGGTTAGGTTGGCCAAGATGCACCTTCTTAAATTAGCCAAGACCTATTGGCTAAAGGTAGAAAGCCAAAGGAGAATCAGGCGTGAGGAACCCATTGACACTTGGATGGACATGAAAGTCCAGCTTAGGAGCAAATATCTTCCCCACTCCTATAGCCAAATTCTCCTTGATGAATGGCAAAGCCTTACCCAAGAGGGAAAAACCGTGGAAGAATATGTGGAGAAATTTGACTCATACCTCTTAAGGTGTGGTGTTGTCGAAGAACCCGCCGTCACTCTATCCCGGTTTAGGAATGGTCTCCTTCCCCACATCAAACGAGAACTTTTCATGAGGGAAGCCCATAGCCTTGAGGTTGCCTATCAAATAGCCCGTGATGTAGAAAGGTTTTCTAGGAACCCTAGGTTTGCCCCTTCCAAGGGCCCGGGACCGCGTCCCAACCTCCCTCCCCTGTTAAGAACACCTCCTCCCAGTGGAGGAACTCCCACTCGGCCCTACCCCCAGCCAACCAACCCTACCCCCACAAAGGTCACTCCACCCAACCCTCCTCCCCGAAGGGAGGAAATTTCCAAAGGGAAGACCCCAGGGAGTAGTACGGTTAAGTGTTTTTAGTGCCATGGTTATGGCCACATAGCTTCCCAATGCCCTTCCAAAGGGTTGTCGAGCCTGGTTATTGAGGGTGGACCTACCACATCTCAGGAAACCCATGAGGATAATGTTGTGGAATACGAGGCTGGTTTAGGGTGGGAAGAGGAGTATGAAGAGCAATTCTTTGAGGAAGGTATAGAAGATAACCCCCATTCCACCCACCTAGGGGTAATAAGGTGCACCCTTACCCAACCTCAGGAGGACGACTGGCGGAGGACTTCCATTTTTCACACCTTCATCAAAATCGGGGATCATGTTAGGAAGGTCATCCTAGACAATGGGAGTTGTGTCAACGCCGTGTCCCCGGACACCGTCAAGCTCCTAGGGCTTACCCCGACACCCCACCCCAAGCCATATCGGGTATCATGGATAAACAATCACTCCCTACCTGTCAACACATGTTGTCTTATCCCCATCACCTTTTCAGCCTACCAAGGACAAGTATGGTGTGACGTCATACCTATGGCTGTAGGAAGCATCCTACTGGGGAGACCTTGGATATATGATGTCAATGCTACCATCTATGGGAAAACGAACACATGCGCTTTTGAACACGAGGGGAAGACTATCCGCCTCAACCCCTCCCCTCCTCGAAAAGAACCACCCGCTAAGGGGATCCTTCCCACACCACCACAAAACCCCAGGGTCTCGCCTGCACCAACCCAACCAACAGCCCAAAACTCCACCCCTGACAATCCCACCGGGCCAGTCAAGGGCCTCACCTCATCTCTAGGAAAGAACTCGAGGAAGAACTAGCTCAAGGAACACCCTTGTGTGCTGTTGTCCTTTGTCTAGGGGAGGCAACACCCTCCAATCCCCACCCTGTGGAAATACACCCTCTCCTAGAAGAATTCAAGGATGTGATCCCCGAGGAGCTTCCCGATCAACTGCCACCCATGAGGGATGTCCAACATGCTATTGACCTGGTCCCAGGGGCCACCCTCCCAAACCTTCCCCACTACCGCCTCAACCCCACTGAGCATGCTGAACTGAGGAGGCAAGTGGAGGAACTCATTAGAAAAGGCTTCCTCCGCCTTAGCAAAAGTCCTTGTGCTGTCCCAGCCCTCCTCACACCAAAGAAAGATGGGACATGGCGGATGTGTGTCGACAGTAGGGCCATCAACAAGATCACGGTCAAATATAGGTTTCCCATACCTAGACTTGACGATATGCTTGACATGCTAGCTGGAGCCACCATTTTCTCCAAGATAGACCTCAAAAGTGGCTACCATTAGGTTAGGATAAGGCTCGGGGATGAATGGAAAACTACCTTTAAAACCAAGGATGGGCTCTATGAATGGCTGGTGATGCCCTTTGGGCTCTCTAATGCCCCAAGCACCTTTATGCGCCTTATGACTGAGGTCCTTAGGCCCTACATTGGAGTCTTCCTGGTAGTCTATTTTGATGATATCCTCATCTACAGCCAGTCCAAAGAAGCCCACCTCAATCATCTAAGGCAAGTCTGCACCACCCTTAGGAAGGAAAGCCTCTTTGCCAATTTTGGAAAATGTCACTTCATGACAAAATCCATTACCTTCCTTGGGTATGTTGTCTCCACCGAAGGGGTATCCATGGACCCTGAAAAGGTCCAAGCCATCCTCGATTGGCCGGAGCCCCGCACTCTCCATGAAGTCCGGAGTTTTCATGGATTAGCCACCTTTTACCGTAGGTTCATCCGTGGGTTCAGCACAATCATAGCCCCTATCACCGACTGCCTTAAAAAGGGACCTTTGTGTGGACCAAGTCGGCATCTAGGGCCTTCCAAGAGCTCAAGGAAAGGATGACCCAAGCCCCTGTATTATGCCTCCCTGACTTCTCCAAAGTCTTTGAGGTGACTTGTGATGCCTCCGGGGTAGGAATTGGCGGGATCCTCAGCCAGGAAGGGCACCCAGTGGCCTACTTTAGTGAGAAGTTGTGTGATGCAAGGATGAAATACTCCACCTACGACAAGGAATTTTATGCCGTGGTGCAATCCCTCCGGCATTGGAGACACTATCTCTTGCCTAAAGAATTTGTCATATTCTCCGACCACGAGGCCCTGAAATACCTCAACTCCCAGCAGAAACTGAATGCTCGGCATGCCCGATGGGTCGAATACATCCAGGCCTACACATTTGTGATCAAACATAAGGCCGGAAGTGAAAACCATGCTGCCGATGCCCTCAGTAGGAGAATTTCCTTGCTAGCTACCATTCGGGTGGAAGTCATAGGATTTGAAAGACTCAAGGAAGAGTACTCTGATTGCCCGGACTTTGGTCCAATCCATACCACTCTGTCCACCCTCTCACCTAGGGAACACCAAGGATTCATCTTAGAGGACGGGTTCATCTTCAAAGGCCATAGACTTTGCATACCTAGAACCTCTCTATGGGATTTCCTGGTCTGGGAGTTACATGCAGGAGGCCTTGCTGGGCATTTTGGGGTGCATAAGACCATTGCTTTGGTTGAGGGTCAGTTCTACTGGCCAAGTCTCAAAAGGGACGTAGCCAAAATTGTAGGACAGTGCCAGATATGTGCCTCAGCCAAACAGACAAGGCAGAACACTGGCCTATACACCCCACTCCCTGTCCCTGATTGTCCCTGGCAGGAATTAAGCATAGACTTCGTCTTAGGCCTACCTAGGACTCAAAAAAGGCATGATTCAATCTTTGTCGTAGTGGATAGGTTTTCAAAGATGGCCCATTTCATCCCCTGCTCTAAAACCTCCGATGCCTCTCATGTGGCCCGCCTATTCTTCGATGAGGTAGTTCGCCTCCATGGCCCACCCAAGACCATCATTTCTGATAGGGATGTCAAATTCACCAACTATTTTTGGAAAACCCTCTGGCACCTAATGGGGACCCTTCTCAAATTTTCCACGGCCTATCACCCTCAAACCGACGGCCAGACCGAAGTCATTAATAGGAGTCTTGGGAATCTACTCCGGTGTCTTGTTGAGGATCGCCCCGGGAATTGGGATCTCATATTACCCCAAGCAGAGTTTGTATACAACAATTCAGTGAATAGGTCGATAGGGATGAGCCCATTTGAAGCTGTGCATGGGTATAAACCTAGAAAGTCTACGGATCTCATTCCTTTGCCTCCGCATGCTAGAGTGTCTATTAGTGCTGAGTCGTTTGCCCAACACATGAAAGAATTGCATGAGGAGATCCGCAAACATATTAACAAAAGCAATGAGGTGTATAAAAAAATGGCCGATTCCCACCGACGCCACCAGGAGTTTCATGTGGGTGACTATGTGATGGTAAGAACTGAGAGGCTTTTCCCTGGAAATGTCTCCAAACTGAGGTCGCATGGATCAGGCCCCTTCCAGGTTCTGAGGAGGATTGGCACAAACGCTTACGTGTTGGACCTCCTCGAGGAGTACGCAGTAAGTCCCACATTCAATGTGGCTGACTTGGTGCCATATAGGGGTCCCACGGTGACACCTAGTGAGGGAATTGAGCCTTTTCCACCTTCTGAGAGAGCCACCACCCATGAGAGAGTTCCACCAGTCCAGAGGGGCCAACGGGAGCAAATAGAGCGGATATTGGATGAACAGGTCACTGTCACCCGGAGCAAAGCATACGAGCGATACTTGGTCAGGTGGAAGGGCCGGCCCCCTTCAGATGATTCATGGGTGAGTAGGGAGGATATTCAGCAGCTGGACCCCGACCTCCTGGAGCATTACCGCAGTCGAGTGGACCCTTTCTCGACAGAGTCGAGCTCTTCGCAGCCCGGGGGAGTTGATGGGGACATCACCCAGAATTCCCTTTGGCTCGACACCTCTCTCCCTTCCGGAGGCGGGTAGTGTGCGACTGCACGACTTGATGGGCCCACGGTGACACGGGAGTTTATTACTGAGGACATATTGATGTATTTTCTCCTTTCTTGAGTCATTTTGATGTACTTGTCTTTATTTTGAGTCATGTCCCTATGTCGTCACGTTATTTATCTATGTTTGTTAGGCTAGGGGGTCATATGGGCCCAATTAGATGGGCCTGGCCCATGTGGGCGCCCTCTTCCTTCCCACACCCCCTTGCTTATTTACTTTTAGCATATTCTCCAGGGACTTTTTGTAAATGTTGGGATCCCTATAAATAGGACCCCAACCCCCCCTTGAGATGGGTAATGAATATTTGAGTATTTTGAGCATAAGTGCAATCCTCTCTCTCTCTCTAGCTTTCTCTCTCTCTCTCTCTCTCTCTCTTTCTCTCTCTCTCTAGGGGGCGAACCCCACTCTCTCTCTTCTCCCCTCCCTTGGGCGAACTTGGCCCTTCACCTCCCCTCCCCCTTGCCACCTCAGCTGCCACCTCACCCCTCCACCCTTTCATCTTCCCAAGGCCCATAACTCCCTTCAATACCTCCTCCACCCTAGGCAACCCTTCCCATTCCCCATACACCTTCTCAACCTCCAAGGCAACCTTCCCTCTCCCCCAAGCAGCCATACCACTTCCCCACACCATTCATTCATATCCCCTGGGCGAATTAACCCCCATCCCCCCTGCTGGTTGCGCACCCACCTCATCTAGCCCACCCCCATTCCCTTGGCCGACCCCCACCACCCCACCTGATAGCTGCGGCCCCTCCACTCCACCTCCCTCCAAGACTCCTTAATCCCCTGTTCCTATCCCCTCCACACCCCTAAACACCCCTCTCCCATCAACCATCCACCCCACCATCTCCTCCATTGCCAATCCCCACCCCTATCACTAGTTCCACCACCATCCTTTCTCTTTACCTTGACAGTCTGCAGGTGGCAGAAAAAGTTACGACTTGCAGAAGCTTCCCCGGATTCATAAAGCGACATCCAGAGGCGTACCACACATTGCCGGAAAGGTCGTCCAGTCCACTACGCAGGCGAGAAAGAATCGTACCATTCTGAGTTCGGGGCTGCCCGGGAGAGTCATTCTCCCTCGACTGCACCAAGCTCCATCTGCAGAGCACCATAGTTCAACCAGAAGCTGAACCACAATTCACAGTGGAGGATTCAGACCGTAGTTCCTTCTTCAAAGTTCTTCCTCCACCTGTCCCCGACCAGGAGCAAGAAGCAGAACTACGTTCGGCGTCTGGGAGCCAAAGTTCTGATTTTTCCCCTTCAGTCGCGCGGATCTGCCTTCCCCAGTCTTCAGCGACCTGCACCCACTCATCGGTGTCCCCCAGGCCATTCCGACCTCAGACGGCCTCCCCACCAATTTTTCTGTGAAGAGAGTTCATCCACGGTTCCAGCTACTCTGACAGTTCGAGATTCGGAGCTCGGGAGCCAACGGTACAATCTCTGCATCCTGCTGCATCAGATCTGAAGCTGTCAACCCAGATTCCTTCGTCCTGTTCGAGCCTCCGCCACAGCCAGCGACGACGTCAGAAGAATTCAGTAAAATTCAGAGGCGTCCCAGTTCCTGTTACGAAGAATTTCCCCCTGGTCTCGTCGACGGGAAAATTCCTGAGTAAGAACTACGGTTGCAACAGCGGCTGCCTGTCTCCTCTTACAGCAAGCGAGCAGACCCAACGTTGGCTTCCTCTCCTACAACTTCGGCGAGTTTTCCCCTCCCGCCTGGCCGGCTTAGCGCCCCTCCCTGCGTGGAGGTAGTGTTTGGATGTAAGCTTTATTTCCCCACCCTTAGTCCAACCCTCTTGCGTGAGGAGTAGTGTATGTAATAAACAGCTCAAGCTACATCGGCGCAGTGTGCGGGATCCACACTTCCCCGCTCGCCCACGTCTCCGAACGGGGTTGGTTTCTTCAAACCAACCAGGTGAGCTCTAAACTTTGCTCCATTACTCTTTAGTGTCTGTTCATTTAATATCCGTAGACAAAGCTCCGTTGTGCAAGCGAGAGAGTGTCCGACCCCACGTACCACACTTACGAGCGGTCATCGTGGGCAGTGAGAGAGTGGGACCTAGTGCCCCAATTGGCACTAGCCAGCCCCATAAGCGTGGGCTACGTACCCTCGGGAGGGCAACCCTAGCCCGGCTGGCACTCTACCAGCAAGGGTCTTGATCCATCACCTCCCCTTAGCATCATTTTGTCACCCCGGGCTCGTGTGTGTGCGACGGCGATTTGGCCCCGATTTATCAACTTAATTACTATGTGGTTGTGAATGCGGAATTGGTCCTAAGATTCCGTCTGCTTGCTGCATACCCCGTAGTTGTGTCACATCACTTCGGCACCCTCCTGAAGTACAACATGAAGCTCAACCCCGTCAAGTGCGCCTTTGGAGTAAAATCCGGGAAGTTCCTAGGTTTCCTGGTCACTCAGCGCGGGATCGAAGCCAACCCCGACAAAGTCCAGGCCATCCTGGACATGCGCCCTCCCACGTGCGTTAAAGACGTCCAGCGTCTGATAGGGCGTGTCGCCGCTCTCAGTCGTTTCCTGTCCCGTGTGGCCGAACGATGCTTGCCCTTCTTCAAACTGATAAGGGGACCCAAGCTAGCATCTGCTACGTTCTCATGGGATGAGGAATGCCAGACAGCATTCGCCGAGCTTAAGAAGTTCCTGGCTTCGCCACCGGTGCTCTCCAAGCCCGTCCCAGGCGAAGTCTTGCTGCTCTACCTCTCGGCGACGCCATCCACGGTCAGCTCGGTCCTAGTCAGAAATGACTCGAGAATCGAAAGACCGGTCTACTACACTAGCAAGGTGCTCAATGAGGCCGAACGGAGGTACCCTGCAACCGAGAAACTCGTGCTAGCGTTGGTTACCTCCGCAAGGCGCCTCCGACCCTACTTCCAGGGGCACCCCATCACCGTGCTAACCGGTGAGCCGTTGAAGAAGATTCTGCCCCACCCCGAGGCCTCAGGGCGACTCGTCAAATGGGCCATTATGCTCGGGGCCTATGACATCTCGTACCGGCCACGATCAGCAATCAAAGGCCAAGCGCTCGCCGACTTCATCACCGAAAGCACCATCCCGGCCGAAGACAGGCCTCCGACCACGACCGGGCTGACCTAGGAATTGTTCGTCGATGGATCGTCAAATTCGGAAGGCAGCGGTGCGGGGATCCTCCTGAGGTCCCCCGAAGGGATAGAGCTACAGTACGCCTTGAAATTCAACTTTCATGCATCCAACAATGCTTCCGAGTACGAGGCCCTTATCTCAGGAGCACGCATAGCCCAACGGTTGGGGGTCGAGCGAGTCAGGATCCACACCGAGTCTCAGCTGGTCGCAGGTCAGGTCAACGGTGAGTATGAAGCTCGGGAGGCACCCATGATCAAATACCTTCAGTTGGTCCGGAGCCTGGCCCAACAGTTCGAGGAATTTGGGGTAGTCCGGATAGCTCGGGAGCAAAACTCTCGGGCGGACGCCCTCTCTCGATTGGCCTCCTCCCTAGACCCTGAAGGTACACGATCGGTCCTCCTAGAAGAGCTAGAGCGCCCGAGCATCGACACAGAGCTCCTCGCTGTTGACTCGGCCACTCCAAGTGACTGGCGCTCCCCCTACCTGTCCTAGCTACAGGACTCCCAAGAGCCCTCCGACCGTCGGGAAGCCCGCCGAATGAAGTATCAAGCTCGGCGCTTCGTCATCCTCGACAACACTCTCTACCAAAGATCGTTCTCCGGTCCCCTCCTGAAGTGCCTCGGTCCCGACGAAGCAAGCCGAGCCATCCAAGAGATTCACCAAGGCCTGTGCGGAGCGCATGCAGGAGGTCGGCCACTAGCCAGGATCCTGCTACGGCAGGGGTACTGGTGGCCCACCCTGCAGCGCGACTGCACGGCTCACGCACGGCAGTGCGACCGTTGCCAGCGGTTCGACCATTTGGTTCATCAGCCAGCTACGGAACTTGTCACCCTAGCCGAGGCTTACCCTTTCGCTCGGTGGGGAATCGACATCCTTGGGCCATTCTCGACGGCCCAGTCCTAGAAGAAGTTCATCATCATCGCCATCGACTACTTTACCAAGTGGATCGAGGCCGAGGCTACAGCAAGGATCACCGAGACAGTCGTTTGGGACTTTGTTTGGAAATCGATCATTTGTCACCTTGGCATTCCCCGAGTGATAGTAAGCGATAACGGTCGGCAATTCGACTCTCGGTATTTCCGAGACAGATGCGCCGACCTAAATATCCGCAACCACTTCACTTCGGTCGCCCACCCTCAGGCCAACGGGCTGGTTGAAAATGCCAACAAGACTATCTTAAAAGGCATAAAAACCAGACTCGGCAAGACTAAGGGTAGCTGGCTCGAGGAATTGCCTAGCGTACTATGGTCGCACCGAACGACCCCCAGGACGGCAACCGGTGAAAGCCCCTTTCAGTTGGTATATGGCACCGAAGCCGTCATTCCATTAGAGATCGCCAATCCGTCTCTCCGAGTGATCAGCTTCTCACCCGAGGCAAACGGGCAAAAGTTGCTCAAGAACCTCGACCTGGCAGACAAACTCCGAGAGATCGCGAATGTCCGAGCAACGGAGTACCAGCGTCGCCTCACTCGATACTACAACGCCAAGGTCTGAGACAGACGCTTCCAACCGGGGGACTTCGTCCTCAGGAAGGCCGAAGCCTCTCGACCACTGGAGGCGGCGGGCAAGCTATCCCCCAACTGGAAAGGCCCCTACCGAGTGATCGAGACGCTCGGGAAAGGTGCGTACAGGCTAGCTACAATGGAAGGGGAACCCATTCCCTGGACATGGAATGCGACCACACTACGCAGATTCTATTTCTAAAGTTGTATAGCAAGATTGAATGAAATAAAATTCCCTCTCCATTCATTCAAACAATTGTTGGTACATCAGATAGGCAAATGCCAGTACATCACATAGCAAAAAGCAAAAATCCGTCTAACACCGCTTCAAGAGGCCATCGCTCGGTTGACTCGGTCTTGATCTCCTCACGTCCAGCCACTGACTCTGCCTCGTGTGGAAATTGGCTCGGACAAGAGGTGGTCGAGCCAGTTGGCTCGGGTGGCAGAGGGACTGCAGAAGGAAGGCCACCTTTAAACGTTGAGGAAGGCTACCTCGCAAGTTGGCAAAAACCAGGAAAAAGGAGCGCCGTGAAGGCCTCCCCTCTTCCAATCTGCCAACTCCTTGGAAGGAAGGAGAGAGCAAGCAGCGCCCGAAGAGTGAAAGAAATGAAGAACAGAAGAGGGAAAAAGAGGCTACTGGGAGAGGTTAGGAGAGAACTTGAGTCGCCTCCTCCCCTCGCAAGGAGGGGAGTGGCAGCAGGCACCCCTAATGCCCCCATCCGCCCTCCATCAGAACATCAAGGATCCCGAGGGGGGGTATTGCGCCTTTCTCCCCCGTTCGTCCTTGCGGCGATCGACCGGCAGACTCGATACAGGTGGCCCGTAATACCGAGCCTTTCCAAGGGCTCCGGCAGAGGGAACCGCTCTGCCCTGGGCACCCCGCCAGAAGGCTCTGCTCGAGCGACCGAGCTGAGAGCCTCGCGCACCACGGTCGGTTGGGGTTGTGACGCCTCCCCGGGCGAAGCCCCAACCTCGACCGGCGCGGCGGGATCGACCGCACCGGGAACTTCAAGCACTTGGGGCTGCAACGCCCTCGGGGGCAAACCCCCAGCCCTGCCTGTCTCGGCCCGCACCTTGCCGACCGAGACATCACCGACTCCGACCGATCCCCCGGTCTCAGCGTCAACTACTTCAACATCAGCCCCCTCTACCCCCGTGGGGGGGAGAGCCGACCCATCACCGCCCTCTGAAGGGCCCCCGGTCTCCTCGGCCCCCTCTCGCCTGGCAGGTGGGGGAGCTGGCCCCGAGGGGTCGGCCCCATCTTGCCCCCGAGAGGGGAGCGCCGCCGAGCCGGAGTCACCCCCGGTGGTAGTAGGAAGACCTGCCTTCTTGGCTCGCTTCCTGGCCTTCGCGGCCTCCCGCAACTTTCCCGCCGTGGGATCCTTGCGCTTCGTACCAGTTGGTCATGAAGATCCCTCGGGGGCCACCCCCTTGCCCTTATCTCGGGCTTGGGCGCGACCCGCAGAAGCATCTGGTTCGTCGGCCGCCGAGTGTTGACACCTTGAAAATGAACAAAGGTCGAAGCATGATTGAAAAGAGGGTCGGACCAACAGTGAAAGACCATTGATGAAGCTCATCAACCATTCACCCGGCTAAAGCCCTTGTCGGCCAAGCTGATGCCTGGTGCCGATGTCACTCAGACAGTAGCACTGGTAGAGCAGCAGTCACTCGACTGATGAGATCTCCTGGCACACTTTAATGAAAGCCGCACTACTGCTTCGTCCAAGAATCCACGGATGATATGTCAGGGTAAGTCAGATGTCGGCTTCATGACAAATGTAATATGAGATAAAGATGAAGCCGGTACCGGCAGATGAAGATTGTAAAGGCTTTTGCAAAGTCAAAACAGAAGAGGAATCGTCTCCACAGATTATATACCCGGCTGAGGTCTTCCCAGACTAAAGCTGATGTCCAAGCTCGTCACCATTCAAATGACGATATCGATAAGATGATACCCGGTCTTGTCACCGTTCAGATGGCAATACTGATGAAACCCCTGTCTACGGACTGATGAAACCCCTGTCTACGGACTAATGAAAACCGTAATAATGATCTCGATACAAGCTGTGTCACCAATGGAAGACCCTTTTGGGTGATGATACCCTTGAAAGACCCAAATGGGCCTGTGTGAAGGTGGCGCCGAGAATCAATTGCCAAACCCAAAAGAGGGCGTCGAGAAGCTGAAGGCAGGCGCGCCGGGAAGCTTCAGGTGGGGCGTGCCGTGATGAAGCCTGCCGAGAAGGGGGAAATGGCTATAAAAACCCCCTCCCTTCAAACAGATAAAAGAAAAAAAAAGAAAAAGGAGAAGAGGGAGAACCGAGCAAAAAAAAGAGAAGAGACAGCAAGAAAGAAAGAAATCCATCTAGAAAAGGAGATAGGAAAGGAGAGAGAGAGAGCCTCCGCTGAAAAGAAAGAGAAGAAGTCTGAGAGAAGAGGAAGAAGAAAAACCCCAGGTGGGTTGCTCGGGGGAGGGAGAGGAGTCAATGCTCCACTCCCCCCCCCCATGTTTGCTATTTTCTTGATCTGCCTCCGTATGTAATAGTCTATATCTTCGTGTTTGATTATTCATACGATGTCGAGAGTTATCTTTTCGCTTCCCCCTGTTCCCCTCCTCTTCTGTTCTTTGGCTTTTGCCTTGCAGATGATGTAAACAATGCTTATGAGATGAAATGAAATGGGCAATTGAAAGCCCTTCCCTTCGTCCCTTTGTGTATATATATATACGTCTTCTATCTGAAATGTCCGATGGTTCATACGCTCCCGGTTTCAGAGTCTCCCTACGAATATGTTCTTCAGAGAAGCGTAGATAGGATCCCTATCCCTATCCAATGGGCTACTGGGTTCTGTCTTCTTCCCCCCTCCTGTCTCGATGGCAGATTCATCGCATATGTGTGAGTCCCTCTCAAGGCCCTCAATGCCCCTTGTGCTATTCAGGAACCAGAGACATTAATCTCTTGGTTCCTTGAACTGCTGACTACAGAAGGATATGTTTACTCTGCAGACGGATGCTATTCCGCGGATTCTAGCGAATGATGATCTCGATCTCTCGACCCTCCATTCTAACCCCTTGGATGACTAGGGTCTGGAGTTTCGATGCCAAAGGTTCCTCAGTCACCGGTTTTAGATGCTATTGGGTTCGTCTAGGGGATCAGAGACAGTCATCTCTTGATCCCCAGACGGCCGGTGGCAGAAATAAATAAAGTCTTCAGAAATCCAGACGATGGTCTCGTTCCCCGTCGATTCTACCCTCCAGATCCCCCTTGGCCCTTTCTCAGGGAAGCATCCATGAAATCCCCCCTCCTGCACTTCAAATTCGGCTTCAATCGCAGCCAGAAAGCTCAGGAATCCCAGAAGCAGAGTATCGTTTGAGCTCTGTAAACCCTGAAACCCTGTAGCAATTCCACCTTCTCGGCGTACAAAATTCCCCGCCGAGAACTATCCTGCCGAGAGGCCTCCCTCTTCAGCAAACCGACAAAAATCCATCTAAACCCTTCGTGCACACCTCCCAGCCCACAGGCTCTCGGCGCCAGGCTCCCGGCGCGGCCAGGAGCGCGCCGGGAAGCCACCCGCCGAGATCCCCCTTTCTTTTGCTAAGGAGGCCGCGCCGAGACCCCATTTTTAAGCCAATAGACCCATGCCGAGAAGCCCCCCCTTTTGGCCAACTAAAACCACGCCGAGAGCCTCTCCCTTTTGGCCAACTAAAGCCACCGCCGAGACCCTTCTTCTTGGCCAAATGAAGTCCAGTCAGAGGCCCATCTCTGCAATACCGTTCATCAGCCTTCTGATCTCTTCACACATATGTCCCGGGGATGTTCAGAGACCGTCATTGATGCCTTGAGAAGACACATTATTGGGGAAGACCTCCCCTACAGTCTTCATTCTCGATCCGGATTTCACCCTCATGAACCCAAAGGGCCATGTCATTGCATGAGTTCTGAGGGGTTTCGAGGGGATATTAGTCGATGGTATAAAGGTAAGCGATGTCCCGGGGCCCGGTGCCCATCCTCGTTCGGTTGTCATCCCGACATTCTGTGGATGATGACCTATCTTCTCTTGGCATAATCCAAGTTGAAGGGACATGCTGCCGAAATTCACACATACCTTGCTAAGTAAATGTGATGCTTTCTATCTCAACCCCACCAGCCCGTGGAGTTATGTCCTTGCATGCTCTCCGATGGCCCTTTGAAGGGGGATATAGATGCAACATCGCGTCCGCACGGAGCGCGTCATGTTACGCCAGTACCTACTCGGATTCCGGGTCAATTATGCCCGATCTTTTACGGATCCCACCCTACCACTGCATGGGTGGTTTCCTATTCCCCACTTGGCATGGTCCAAGATGGTGGGAATATGCCGTCGGTTTTATCCCGAAAATAACCAAACCCTGCTTCGTCTAATCCATTTAACGTCTTGCAAGTGAACGACTTCCGTCTCTTTTGAGCATGCGGCTTTACCGCTGTCATCCTCCTATCTTTAGCGTTTAATCAAGGGTTGTCCTTCCTTGGAAGGGCGTAATTAACGTCATAGCCTTTATGGTATGACGGACTTCTGGTCCCGACTCGGACTTCACAATCGACTGACCAAGTCAGATCGAGCGCATAATGAAATCGTCACTTCGGTGACTGGCACGCCAATAAATCAATAAATAATCAATAAATAATAAATAAAAATAAATAAATAAAATCCGTGTTCCACACCGAGTCATCTCCCAGATCAATGACCTCAGCAGCTTCCTCCAGAGGTTCCCGCCTCACGTCTACAACAAAGGAAGAAGACCCGGTCAGGAGAAAGAAAGTAACTACCACCCCAGGAGAAGAACCTCAAGAGCGGTACCTGTCGACGTCAACCGCGTAAGAAAACACCGTTCGATGTTCTCCGGCGTCACCAGCTCCTCGGTCGACTGGCGGTTGTCTAGCAGACGAGCGGCCTGCCGCTCCACGTGGGGAGGGAACTCCTCCTGGCGAGGGGGAAGATTCGGATGAAAATTGGGCGAGACCAGACATCTCCAAGACTCGTCCGTCGCCTCCGCCTTCACCCTGAAGAATTGGGTCTTCCACCCCTTGTGCGAGGAGTCCTTCGCTGCGAGTGAGATGCAACTCCTGTTCCTCCTCGCCTGGATAAAGTAGAAGCCCTTCCCCGCCGATGGGTGTGCTTTCAACTCGAAAAAATAGTGAAAGAGGTCCAAGGAAGGAAAAATGTCGTGCTGACGACAGAGAATCCGAAAGGCGGAAAGAAGGAGATACGAGTTGGCCACCAACTGAATAGGCGCCAACCGGAAAAACTCGAGAAGCTTAAGTACAAAAGGCCCGAAGGGAAGGCAGAACCCACTCTTCCAAGCCAGAAGAAAAGTGCAAATGTGCCCCGTACGGCTATCCAGACTCGTCTCATATGGGGCGGCGGTAGCAAAGCTGTACCTGAGAGGCAAGCGAAAACAATGCTCCAGCTTCCTCACCTCGGCTTCCCCCAACTCACTGCAATTGGGGACGGGCTCCCGCCTCACCTGCTCGATTTCCAAAGGCAGATCCGCCATCGAGCTGGAAGATGATCCCTCGCGCGAGCTCGAAGACACCGGGGGGGAAGGAAGTTGCCGGACCGCCTCCGCGGTTATCCTCGCCAACTCCTCAAACGCCGCCGCAAGACTTTGCGTCTCCACTGTGCTCTCACGGCGCATTAAGGAGCCCCAGAAGCAAAGAAACTAAGGAAAGCTTAAAACCCTGAGAAGCCTAGAACGACGAACAGCGCCCAAGGCCTATAAAACCCGGGAGGAAGGCGGCGCGTCGTTCCGTGCTCCAAGAAAAGGGAGACCCCTTCTTTTCAAATCCGTCAGGATCATCATTACGGGCCCAGGCGACCACTACACGTGGCTCCATAACGCCAATAGAATTCCACCCACCTGAGCCACGCCGGTCCAAAGCCTCAAAAACTACTCGACCGAGCCTCCATGGCTCGGGAGTAGGAGGGGGACAAGTGGAGAGGGGGATTTCTGCAGCCCACTCAAAGAGCAGCCCAACAAGACCCAACAGGGTCCAACGAGGCAAGCTCACCTGAGTGACAGCCCACAGGGCCCACTTAGGAAAGAAAAGCCCAATTAACAAACACTCGAGGAACCAACTCTTCCCGGCGGCCCCTAGGCTCGGAGGGCCCGAGTAATGGTCAGGTCACAAGGAGGGTCCGGCCCAAGCCGTTTCCCCGCCCGGGAGAGACAGGCATTAACCGACCTATCTGACCCCTCTTTCACCGAGCTATGCTCATCGCCTGGACCGGGCTGGCATTTCAGAAGCTCAGCCAGACCGGATATTATCCGTTCGTGCTGCCGTTAAGAGTCCCCAACGGACAGGGGAATCAAGAAGCCGCCAGACTTCGAGGCGATTACGTTCCCACGATAAGGTCATGAAAGCCCACGTTGAGGACGTAACTCCCGCCGGAAACCCCTCAGCTTGCAGGACTCCTGAAGGCGGCGTACTATTTAAACCAGGGATACCCTCCGGTGGAAGGTAAGGGCCATTACGGCACTCATACACCCAAACTCCTGAGCACAATCCGCTTCACCCTCTGGTGGAGAGGAATCTCGCGCACTAGTTTTTCCCCTCCCCATTATTGCTTCCACCACAGCTCTACTGACTTAACCATCGGAGGGTCTTTCCCCAGGGAAACCCCCTGGGCCCTCTGATACATTTCCCTGTCTTGCAGTTCATCTTCTGGTGATCCACAGCCCGCTCAGGACACAGCGCGAGATTTCGCCTCTTCAGGTTGACCCTTTAAAAACTTTATGCAAGATCACACTCGAATTAAAGAGCAGAATGATAATTAGAAGTTCAATAACCAAATAGCATGAGAATCGTGCCTAATCAAACATCTAACGAAAGGTAGATAATGTGAGAAATCAAACCACAAAAGGAAAGCAGATTTTTATGGTGGTTCGGTCTCCCTGTGGAGACCTACGTCCACCCCTCACTAAACCAGTGAGGATCCCTGCTGAGCTTTACAGCTTAGCTACACCTAGGAACTACTTCCTCACATACACCACTGAGCATTACAGCTTGGCTTAACCCGAGGTATAGATCCTCTAACCCGCTGACAAACAGATTGCAGGCAACACGCCCAACTTCCCTTGATCCAAGCACAATCTGCTGGATCAACCCCTCCCTCTACTCAAACCAGTACGAGGGAGAAACAATATAATAGAGTTCAAATCAAAAAAGACAAGTAATAAATGAAATCACTCAGTAAATGAAAAGACAATCTCAGATCTGTGAAGCAGCCGAATCTCTGGCTTGAATTCAGAAAACTGGAAGAAGAAGCTTCAACGATTAGCTGATCTTCTCCTTCTGAAATGCAGATGAGCTTCCAAGGATTGCTGCTCCTAGATCTCCTCTAGTCTTCAGTAGATCGATATCAGGATGAAGATGAACTCCCAGTTCCTCTCGTGAGCTTCTCTTCCTCAGCCTTGTCCGCAGTAGCTTCGAAATCTCTAACACCTTCCGCAATTCAGCAATTCCCGCGCTCATTTCCAGATCCATGCATATATACATCTAGTGGGCCCTAACCAGATATTCTGGTTAGTCCACTGATTGCTACGTGTAGAGCCTTCTGGAATCGCAAGGGAAAAGACGAGATCTCAAGCACTTTTTGGCTGATGTGGCCTTTGACGTCACTACGATTGGGGTCCACCCAACTAATCTCGAGGGAAGTTCAGATGGCGTCAACCCATTGAGTCCCCAGGGTTGACGCAGCCTTGAGATGCCTCATATGGCTTGAATGTAAGACTAGATGCGTTGACGCATTGGGTCGTTGCGTCGACCCACTGAACTGACCCAGAGCCAACTTCACATCAGAATGAGCTACTGCGTCGACGCTATCCTTATGTAGCATTGACGCACTGGGGTATTCCAATGAACCATTAACACTGCCTTTTTAACTGATGCGTCGACGCTGCTCTACTGTGGCGTTGACGCAGTGAAGTAGGTATGTAAATGCCTTTGCTCCTTATGCTAATGAGTTGACGCTGCAATAGCGTGGAGTTGACGCAGTGAAGTTAATCTGTGAATCCCTCTTCAACTGATGCGTGGACGCCTTGAACTCCCAGCGTCAACCCTGTTCCTTTCCTGCATCAAAAGGAAATCAAATGGAAGCGTTACTGAATCAAGACTTTATTTAACATTTTGGGTTGAAAACTACATTCACATCTCATGGTTGTCATCATCAAAACCAGGGGCACAACAATCTCCCCCTTTTTGATGATGGCAACTATGAGGTGAATGCCATTGCATCTAAATAACAAATGTATCATCCAGATCAAACAAGAAAGTTCAGATCAACAAGGAATTCAATTCAGTGACTGAAACAAACACCAATTTTTGTCATTCATTTAAGTTCAGGGTTTTACATCATTGATAAAGGCAAAAAGTAAGAAATTTCAGTCAGTCAACACATTTGATGCAGATGCAATGCAGTTCTAGTTTAGACTCGAGTTCATGTCTCTCCCCCTTTGACATCATCAGGAAGGGGAGTAGATGAGGAAGCCTGAGGTACAGTTGCAGACTCAATATCCAACTATTACTGAAGCTGAGCCATGGAAGCTGCCATAGTGTCCATCCTTTCAGAAAGCAGCTGATCTCTGTTCACCACAAACTTGTGGTATTCTTTGAGCTTAGTAGAAATACCATCAAACCAGTTGTGCAGTATATCAAACAGATAGTCCACCTGAGCTCTCTGCTGAGATCCCCATTCAGGTGCAGAGGAGGATGCTTCAGTTGGTGGAGGGCAGTACACATCACGCTGATCTTCAATGGTGGGTGGAAAGTTTTCTTTCAAAATATGCTGCACATCCACAACCTCATCACCGACTAGAGTGGTTCGTTCAAACAGTTTTTGTAATGTCCTGACCAAAAGATGTAATCTTTTCAAACAAGGTTTGAACCTTTTCACTAAACTCATTGTTCTTGTCAATCAGGGTGGAATATTTCAAGTTCAACTTGGATTGGCTTTCTCTGACATCATAGTTGTATGTCTGTACACTCTGTATCTTGTGCAGACATTGTTGATGGACGTTTTGTAAGTTACGCATGACTGAACCAGCTTTCTGACAAGCTTGAAGAAGAGATTCCATAAATTCATGAAGCTTCTTGTCTGACTTGAATTTATCACGTGTGAACTTTTCCCATCTGCTGTCTAATTTCTGTTCAAGGTGTGACAACCTCATATCTGTTGTTGAACTTAGGTGCATTATGGAAGAGTCAATACTCTTGAATTTTGTTTCCAAAAATTGAATGAGAGTAGGATTGATACCAGAAAAATCATTCTGAGAGTTGGCTGGAATCTCCTCAGAAGTAGATGCAGGTCCCCTTGGTGGAGAGGGTTCTGGAAGAGGACCTTGTACTATGACAAGTTCTCTGGAATCAACAGGAAACACATGAGTATCATCTTGTACATTGTAATTATCCTGGATATTACTGAACTCTTGGTATTCCATTCTGGCTGAACTAGCTTCAGGTCTATCTGCCCTAGCCTCTGGTCTTTCCATTCTATTTAGACTGGCCTCTTGTTGAGTTTGTGTTGCAGTTCTGGCTTCATGACCAGTCTCCACTAAGGTAGGCACTAGTTTCTGACTTGGCAGAACCCTAACAGGCTGTCCATCTATAACTTTAAATCCCATGAATTTCTGAATGTAGGAAAGGGAGTATATGTTCCCTTTAGGAATAGTCAGTTTCTTCTCATTACCAAAATCTACTCCAACTTTTCGAAAAATGGCAGTTAATGGAGCAGCATATGGGAGTGTCCTAGATTGTGTTAAGCAAGTTCCCATGGTCTGAATGACTACATCTGACAATGAAATGTTTATCTTTTTCAGCATGCAATACATTAAAAATCTTTGCATCTCAGTGACACGTTCCCTACCACTGCTCTGAGGTGTTATCATTGATGTGCAAATATGGTGGAGCAGTCTATTGAATGGAGGGAACTGATTTGCTTTAAGATTAGATAAAAAAGTCTCCCTAATGACTGTACGATCACTGGGTTTGTCAGTCAAAAGAGCATAAGCTGCATGTTCATCAAACTGAAAACTGTGTAATTGAACCCCATTCATCAGAATTTTCCAAGCTCTGGCAAACAGTTTGTTTGTCAATTCGAAACTAACATTCCTGACAGTTGAAGAAATTTTGGGGATTTGAGGTTCATACTTCAAATTGTGGTAAAATTCCCTGACTAGGGTGGGGTAATAAATCTTATGATTTGTAACAAAAGACCACCAACCCTGATAATCCAAAGTAGGGAATAGTTGCGGAAAAACTTCAAGCATCTCATCGTTGGTAGCAACAATATACCGTGGAATAAGGACCTTCAGAGGTTCTTCCACGTTGATGGTGAGAGAGGGATCAGAAGACTGTGCATGAGAGCTGTCTGCACCTTTCTTTCCCTTCGCAGCACCTGAAGATGTAACCTGCTCCTCTGTCCTGACGGTAGATAGCTTTCTCTTTTTGGTTGGCGGGCTTGGATGAAGACGGCGTTTCCGAAGAGATAACTCTATCTCTTTGCCTTTCCGTTTCCGTGGAGCTGAAGGAGACGGTATCTCCTTTGAAGGATCTGCCAAGCCCTTGTCTTTGCCCTTTTGCTTTGCTGCCCTTGTCTTTGCCGGTGAGGTTTTCTCTTTTCCTTTTTGTTGTGGTGGAGCTGACACAGACGGCGTCTCCGCTTGATATTTTGTTCGAGACTCAAAACTGCCCGTAGTAAAGATGGGATCTCTTTTCTGTAGACCCGTCTTGTTCTTCCCCTTCTTCTTTTGTTTCGGAGGCGCCATGGCAGCGAGAATCAAATAGGAACAAGTAGATAGAGAGAAAGTGCTGAGGAAGAAAAACGGAAAGAATCGGAGAGCTGGAAAACCACTATGTTTTGGAAGGAACAAGTAGACGGCAGCGTTTACGCTGCGGGATTTTAAAGAAGGTGATGACACAATTTCAATTCAAGAAAGGTGAACCGGTTCACTGTGCCGAACCGGTTTATTGAAGGACTGCGTTAACGCAGTGAGGCACTGCGTCGACGCTACCAAGGCGAGTCAGAATTGTAGTGTGAAGTAGACAGGAAATAGTGAAGATCTACAGTATGTAGGCATTCTAATGACATTGAAATTTTTGGAAGAGATGAAATTATATTCAGGGATTTTTAATCGATAAAATTCAAGTTCCCTTATGAGATATATGATGAGAAATTATGAGAGCCCCTAATACATTTAATGATGTGGAGTAAAACAATCTTAAGACTTTGAGAAAAATCTTTGAATAAGAAGAGCATGATTATGGAATAAGGATTGAACAATTTTCACACTTAGAACTTTCTCAAATCATATCCCTAGAATGTTCAATGTCAAGATACCCTTATAATTGTGAATTTAACTCGAATTGAGGATGAACTCAAAAGGATTTCATTTTGAGCTTCAGGTCAACCCTATATAAACATTGACATTTTTAATTTTTCATCAATCGCAGTCAAGTGTAGCTAGGCTTTTGACACAGGTGCACATGTTTATCAGACACCAGAGTCCCCGGTTACTTAGCATAGCTAACTATTCTGTACAACTGAAACAGAGTTCGCAACTCACTTCATGACATGCCTTTTAGCACTTCATTGGTGCATGAAGGTAGTTTCTCAATGGAAAGTTACCATTGCTCTGCAATGAATTATTTTTCTTTTAAAGCAGAGGTAACAGCCCACATCATGACATGCTCATTAGCATTTCTTTGATGCATAGAGACAGTTTCTCAGTGAAGGCTTGCCATTGCTCTACAATTTATTATATGTATATTTGTATATATAGGGTATGTTTCTTAAGCTTTCATTAACCCTATGCTGAGTTTAAAATCAATACAGATGTTAAATTCATTTACACAAAGGTCACTTTACTTTTGATCATCATAGTTCAAGAAATGAGGAGTTCTCAATTTTATTAAATAGTTCTGAAACTATTCCATGTGCACAGCACTTTTGTGTTCATGAATTTTAGCATTCAAAGAACAGAAAATTTATAAAGCTCCAACCATTAATACAGCCTAGAGACAGTCAATAAAGATCACCAGCTCTTATAAGGAAATTATCATTTTAGCTCCCCCTGAATCTATGACATCAATTCACATTTCAGATCTCAAGAGACTTCCCTCATACTCAAGATTGAGTGGTTCTTCACTACAAGTTGAAAAACTGAAAGTAGAAGCAACAAGGTTGATGAGGGATTGAGAAGACGACACCAAGAAAAGGATATGTGAAATCCAAACTTCAGAGCTGCGGTAACCCTTCTGAAGTAATCCAATTAATTCCTGAACTGATTTCCACCAGGTTTACATCAGTGTGTCAACTCATCCAAGTGACTGCGTTAACTCATTTAACCAGTCAGTTTAACTTGCAGCCTGTTTTCAGAAGTTGTCTTTCAGTGTTGACTCAGTCTCATAAACCACTCTTCAGATGCCCAGATAACTGACTCTAACAGAACATAATTGCATTCCTTAGCATTACCTACATTCAGAACACTAAGTCTGTACATCGGTAAAGTCTGCACATAGTTGCTTTGAAGCACGCTAAGTCTATACATTGCAGTGTGTCTGTGCTTCAAGCTTTCTAAAGTCTATACAATGCATTGTCTCATGCATCGTCTTGCAAGACCATACATCGTGTAAGTCTATACATCGGCTTGTTCAAGCATTTGTCAAGTCTGTACAGCCTTTGTAACTCATCCAAGTCTATACATTGCATATGGTTGTGTATCACGCAAGTCTACACATTGTCTGCCCCGCATACACAAGTCCATACACTGCATTTGAACATCAAAGTCTATACAGACTTGTTCCATGCGTTAGCTTAAGCAACTCTGTACATTCATTGCATTTGTTCAAGTGCACTCTGCATTACAACCCAGCAAGTCCACACATTGCTTCTAGCATGCACATTCACACTTCATGTCTAAAAACTGATGCAAACTTTCCCTCCATTTATTCATGACAGACAATATGAATGAAGATGCAATTATTAAACAGATATGCTCAAAACTAAACTCCCCCTAAATCTGTGACTTATTTAGAAGACAGGTATTTGCAACTCAAGCAGGACATGCAATCAATTTATTTCTAGGCAAAATTAATCAGACAAGTTTCAAGGAAGAAATCAAGCAATCAATTTAGGCAACAAGATGAGGATTGCACAAACCAAGCTCTCTCCTAAGACAAGAGAATCTTTCATTATTCAGTGGCTTGGTGAAAATGTCAGCTAGTTGATGTTCAGAGTCTACAAAAATCAACTTAAAGCTACTTTTATTAACTTCATCTCGCAAGAAGTGATGCCTTATTTCGATATGTTTGGTCCTAGAGTGCTGGATGTGATTCTTTGCCAGGTTAATGGCACTTGTGTTATCACACAATATTGGGACACATCCAAGATCAGTTTGATAATCCTGGAGTTGGTGTTTGATCCACAACACTTGAGTGCCACAACTCCCTGCAGCGACATATTCTGCCTCTGCAGTGGATAGTGCCACTGAGTGTTGTTTCTTGGATGCCCAAGAAACCAAACACCCTCCCAAAAAATGGCAATAGCCACTTGTGCTTTTCCTGTCAAGTTTGCATCCAACATAGTTTGCATCTGAGTATGATACTATATCAAAAGAGCAAGATGCAGGATACCAAATCCCTAAGTCTCGAGTTCCAGCAAGGTATCGAAAGATACGCATGATAGAAATCAAGTGGGATTCTTTAGGATCAGACTGAAACCGAGCACACATACATACACAAAATTGGATATCTGGCCTAGATGCAGTAAGATAGAGGAGTGATCCGATCATACCTTTATAAGTCCTTGCATCTACTTTTGTACCTTTCAGATCTGCATCCAAACTTGTATTGGTGCTCATGGGTGTGCTGATTGCCTTAAGATTCTCCATCTTATATTTCTATAAAAGTTCAGAGACGTACTTTGCCTGGTTGATGAAGCATCCATCCTTGCTTTGGGTGATTTGTAGACCTAGAAAAAATTGAAGCTCACCCATGAGACTCATCTCAAATTCTGTGGTCATCAAATTTGCGAAATCCTCACACATGCTTGGTTTAGTGGATCCAAAAACTATATCATCAACGTAAATTTGAACCAGAATAATGTCATTATTTCTCACCTTGGTAAATAGGGTTTGGTCCACTTTACCTCTTGAATATCCTTTCTCAGTGAGGTATGAGCTGAGTCTATCATACCATGCTCGAGGTGCCTGTTTGAGCCCATAGAGAGTTTTGTCTAATCTGTAAACATGGTCAGGGCAGTCTATAGATTCAAAACCAGGGGGTTGTTCAACATACACCTCTTCTTTTATTAAACCATTGAGAAATGCACTTTTTACATCCATTTGATGGAGTTTTATTCCATGACAACATGCATATGCAAGTAATAATCTGATAGCTTCTAATCTAGCTACTGGTGCAAAGGATTCTTCAAAATCAATGCCAAATTCTTGGTTATATCCTTGAGCAACCAATCTTGCTTTATTTCTTATCACAATTCCATTTTCATTTTGTTTATTTCTAAAGACCCATTTAGTTCCAATTACTGAAAGTTCATTAGGTCTTGGCACAAGGTGCCACACTTTATTTCTTTTGAATTGATTTAATTCCTCATGCATTGCATTAATCCAGCAATCATCTTTCAGGGCTTTAGTTATATTTTTTGGTTCAATTTGAGATATAAGAGCCAAATTATCCATTTCTTCAATTGTTCTGAAATGAGATCTAGTTCTGGTAGGATCATACAGATTACCAATAATGCTTGATAGAGGATGGTCCCTTAACATTCTAACATTAGTTAGAGAGTTACCTTCATTGTCATCTGCATTACCTCTAGTACTTGATTCAGCTAGATTTTCATTTGACCTTGGCTCTTCCTCTTGAGTATGTTGTTCTTCCTTTTCTTCAAGAAATTCACCATCATCTTTGTCCCTCCAAGATAGTTCATTTTCAGACCTGACATTCATTTCATCAAAGATAATATGTGGAGATTCTTCAACAGATTGAGTTTTGATATTTAGGACTCTATAGGCCCTAGAGTGATTTCAATACCCTAGAAATATGGCTGGTTCACTCTTAGGTTCAAATTTATCTAAGTCCCGTTTGTTATTATTTTGAACAAAGCATTTAGATCCAAAAACTCTGAAGTGTATAACAGATGGCTTCTTACCTTTCAACAGCTCATATGGAGTCTTTTTGGACAGAGGTCTTACCATTGCCCGGTTTACAATGTAGCAAGCTGTGTTTACAGCCTCTGCCCAGAGCTTCCTTGGGAGTTGTCCTTCAATCAACATAGTTCTAGCCATCTCGACAAGGGTTCTGTTTCTTCTTTCCACCACTCCATTCTGTTCAAGAGTTCTTGGAGATGAGAATTTGTGAGATATTCCCATTGCCCTGTAAAAACCATCGAATTCTGAATTTTCAAATTCTCCTCCATGATCTGACATGATAGATGAAATAGTGTACTTACCATCCTGCTGAATTTTTCTGAAGAATACCTGAAATTCTTCAAATGCATCATTCTTATGAGTTAAAAAGAACACCCAAGTAAACCTAGAAAAATCATCTACCAGAACAAATCCATATTTATTGCCACTCAAACTTGCTGTTCTAGTAGGTCCAAACAAATCCATGTAAACAAGTTCAAGAGGTCTAGAAGATTGGTTTTCAATTCTGGATTTAAATGATTTCCTAGTACGCTTGCCTTGAGTGCATGCATTACAAATTTTGTCATTTTGCTTAAATGAAACATCAGGCAGACCATTCACCATGTTGAATTTGGCTAACTTATGCATGACACTATAGCTAGCATGACCTAGTCTACGATGCACAACCAAGCCAATTCACTTTTATTCATAACTAGACAAAGATTGTTATGAGCAGGATCATCTAAATCTACCATGTACATGTTATTTATTCTTTTTCCGGAGAATTTGACACTTTCAGACTGCTTTTCAATAATGATGCATGCATGGGAATCAAACACAACTTTGTGCCCCCTATCACACAGTTGGCTTATACTAAGAAGATTGTATTCTAATCCTTCAACAAGTAACACATCATCAATAGAGTTCAGGGGAGTTTTGCCAACTTTACCTTTTCCAATTATTTTACCTTTATTGTTTCCCCCAAACGTGACATGTCCTCCTTCTTTCTCAACTAGGAGACAGAATTTTGCCTTGTCTCCCGTCATGTGCCTTGAGCAACGGCTGTCAAGGTACCATCTATTGTGTACAGCTGCAAGGCACTCATGCAAGTCACATCAAACAAGAGATTTTGGAACCCAAATACACTTGGGTCCCATCAGACCATATGATTGCGTCAAGTAAGACAGCATACTTTTGGGAATCCAAATATGTTGTTTTGAGGTTTTTTGATATGTGGGGTTCATAGATTTGAAATTTTTCTGATTTGGTTGAGGTACCCTTTGGAATTCCCTTTTTGAGCCATTTTTGTTGTTAGAGAAGTATGAAATTTTATTCTTGTTCTCATTCCAATAGTTATTGTGACTCCAAGAGGCATTGGGGAACCTGGGATGAGAAGTTCTAGAAAAATATTGAGGTCTTGAAGGAATGAAGGTTCACTGCGTAGACCCTACCACATGATTGCGTTGACTCATCCACCTAGCCTTTAGGTCATATGGGTTCAGGTACATAGGGTGCGTCGACGCACTATAGTGGCTGCGCCGACTCATTCTCATGTTTCTGAAAGAGTGCCCATCAGGGAAAGGTGTATGCGTTGACGCAGTGTGGACACTGCGTTGACGCGCCCAATGGTTTGTTTTAGCATTTTTTCTGTAGAACCCCTGGGACATGGGATGAGTGGACGCAGGATATTCAGTGCGTTGACGCAACTGTCGTGTACCAGTCCTATGACTCCATGAATTTCTATATTCTTTATGCTGGGTTGCTGAGCTAGGGTCTATAGGCTGACCTGAGGATTTTCTTCTGAACTTGGGCACATTCTTATGATGATTGGCATTAAGAGTATCATACATTTTCTCTTTGCCCTTTTCTTTTCTGATTTTACTTGTCTGTTTTCCTTCTTCCTGATTTTCCTCACAAGACTTCTTTTCAGCCATTTGACTCTGCTCAGACGTACCTTGTTCAGAAACAAATGTTATAAATCTAGTTCCTAGATCCTTCTTCTTGGTTGGATTATAACCAAGTCCTTCTTTTCCAAAATTACCTCTTATTCCCATGACAGCTTCAAGATTGTTTTTACCTTGAGTTAATTTCTCAAGAGAGGTTTGTTTGCTTGAATTCTCATCTTCCAGTTTCTTCAAATTTTCTTGGAGTTCCTGATTTACTCCTTGAATGGCTTCATACTTTTCTTTAGCAATTTTTACATCACTCTCTAATTTTTGCATTCTGAGTTTCAGGTCATCCTGAATTTTCAGTAAATATTCATTTTCTCTATTCATTTCTATCAATTTATCTCTATGTTGGTCACTTTCATCAAGAGATTTTCTTAAACTAGTTATTTCAGCTTCTAGGCACTTGATTTTATCATTCAATGAATTTTCTTGATTAGTCAGATTCTTCTTTTTCTTGAGTGATTTATTTTCTTTCTTTACATGATCATACTTATCTAGTAATTCATTAAATGCTTCTTCCCAATCACTACACGAGAAGTTTTCAGAAGAGGAAGTTACCTCATCCTTATCATCTCCATTAGCCATGAAACACAACTTGACATCAACCTCTTCTTCAGAAGTGCTTTCTTCTTCATCTTCATCTTTCTCCTCGTCACTCCACGTACTTATCATTGCCTTGGGCTTCTTGTTCTTCCATTTCGGTTGAACTTTCTTCACATTCTCTGGACATTCAGATTTTATATGTCCTTGTTTCCTGCATTGGTAGCAGACAACCTTGTCAGATTTCCTAGAGTTTTCTGATTTGAAGTTTGAACTCTTTCTTACCTCTGATCTTCTATTGTTTCTAAATTTACCTTCCTTCCTTAGAAACCTCCTGAATTTTCTGGTGAGCATTGCTATCTCACCTGAGTCATCATCTGAGGTAGATGAATGACTGTCATCTGAGCTATCCTTGCTACTTGGTCCTGCCTTCAATGCAAGAGGCTTTTTCTTTTTCACATCCTCATCTGTCCTTTTGAAGTTCAGCTCATAAGCCATCAAAGATCCGATAAGCTCATCAGGGGTAGTGGTAGGAAGGTTCCTAGATTCCTCAACAACAGTGGCCTTGGTGTGCCAAACTAGAGTTAGGGATCTAAGAATTTTCCTAACCAGTTCGTAATCTGTGTAAGCCTTTCCTAGACCTTTAAAACCATTCACTAATAGGTGTTGTGTAGTGGATAGCGGATCTAGAGGGGAGGGGTGAATAGATCTGCCCCTCTTTTTGCAATGTAACCCTCTATATAGCTAGATGAGATAAATTGCAGCGGAATATAACTAGCTAAACGAAGGACACAACGATTTGCTTAGCAAGATGATTACTAATATATCGATTCGAACCTAAGCATGCATTTAGAACGAAGCAATCACACAAACAAACCACAACACACGAGATTTTAAGGTGGTTCGGACGGAATCTCTAGTCCTACGTCCACCCCTCACCAAATCCGGTGAGGCTCCACTAGTGCCACGCACTGAACCGCAAATCGGAAAGACCACCGATTTCCTTCCTACTAACCACCTGGTAGGGACGTCAACAAAGCAGATCGGACAACCTCCGATTGCCCTCCTACTAACCACCGGTAGGGACGATTCTCAGATTCAATTGTTTGTATGAAATGAAAAAGAGAACAAATATGAAATCACTCAAACAAGATATAGAGTATGCTCAAAGAAAAGAATCTTGTCTGAGTTGCAGAAGCTTGAATCGGATGCTTTGACGGTGTCTTCTTTCTTACGGGATGATCTTCCTTGAACCTCTTCTAGTTGATGAAGAAGACGATGGATGTAGCTTCAATCTTCCTTTTGATCTTCTTGAGTCGATGAAGAGGATGTAGAAGATGTAGGATGCAGCTTAGATCACCCTTGAGAGCCTTGATTCCTTCTTCTTCCTTGGAGGTTGAGATGGCTTCAGATCTGGACTTGAATGCCTTGGAATGGATGAAGAACTCCTTCCCGAAACACTGTTCACGGTGGTGCTACAGTGCCTCGAAAATGAGCTCCCTTGATCTCCCTTGAAGCCTTGAAGCATTTGGGGTTTCCAACCCTCTTGTATTGGTTTTATAGACCTTGAATGGTCTATAGACAAGCCTCAGACCATATCCACAATTTGTGGGTGATTAGGTGACTTTTGGATTAAAGAAATCCATGTTGAATGTCCCTTTTCGAAGTTGGAAACAAAGTCAACATTGAAGGCTCGGGGCTGGCAGTCGACCTGCAGCTCCTAGCGGTCGACCGCTACTGTAAAACTTGCATTCGGGTGATCCCTGGGAATTTCGGTCGACTGCCACTGGCTAGCGGTCGACCGCCAGTTGAAAGACTGCAGACTGGCAGATGCTGGCTGGGGCGGTCGACCGCCAGCTGGGCAGAACCCAGATTTTCTCGGGTTGGTCCGTTATCTATCTTAGCTCCGCCGCTTAAGTCCTTTAGCAGCCCGTGCATGTTTGTGGCATCGCCCTTGACAGTCTTGAAGATTTTATTATTGAGTCTTCAATCAAATTTTAGTTTCGGGGGCTCCGCCCCCGGAAACCCCCGCAAGGGGCGCTGCCCCCTTGACCGGTCAGGTCGCGCCCCGCGACCTGACCGGGCAGGTCGATCCCCGCGACCTGACCGCGCAGGTCGATCCGCGTGCGAGGGCGCAACATTGAGCTTTCACTTATCCATTCATTTGCATATCTGTCATGAACACAATAGCACATATGTCAGTCATATAAGAGTGAAAAATAACAATGACTAATAGTGTTTAGCCATTATCAAAACCAAGAATACCACATAATGCATATGACCATAGAATGATGTCGAATGACCCAAGTGACCACAGAATGACTCAAATGACTTCAGGGACACAACATTCTCCCCCTTTTTGATGATGGCAACACTGTGAGTCATTATGTGATATGAATGTCTAAAATGGCACAAGTTATAACAAATGCAATATATGCAGCTCAAGATTCATGATAGTAATAGCATGGGAATGTAATTATGAATGCAGATATGAATGCTATGCAATATGAATGCTAGCAGTTATGCACGCCCCAAGCCCCATCACATACACATATGAGATGCAAAGTGAGCAATGGATTCTCTCACCTTGGACTCTCCCCGTACACCATTCACACATCCCCCAAAGACAACGCGATAACGCATAGCTAACGCGACAAAGGACTCACACAAAGAATTCTCCCCCTTTGCCAACAGCAAAAAGGAATAATAAAGTGAAATATCTGTGAGACAAGAGCTGAAAGGAGTGAAGAGCAAGCCATTATATGCAAACTTGAAACAGATCGTAAGCAACATATATGGTTCAAAACTAATGAATTCCGAATTCATCAACAGAGTTCGAAAAGCAGCTACATCCAAGATTTAATAGAAATGAACCAAAGGTGCATATCATGGCAATGTTTAACCGTCCCTTGGCTTATAGATCCATATTCAATAACCACAAAGGGAAGAACACAAAAACTAGTATTGAGGCTAAACAATCATGACTAGAGCATGGAATTGTATGATTGTAGCATATTTTGATTTTCAATATCTTTAATATTTGAAGGCACATAACTCATATTTTACGAGCAATCAAGTCTAGTACATGCCTCCTAGCCGTAAGAATACACGTTGTTTAGACGCCAGTATCCCTAGGTATTTGGCAAGACTGACAGTCATGCTTCAGAAAGAACAGAGATAGCAAAGTCACGTCATGACATATCCAATCTCATTTCTTTGATGAGAATATATATTTCTCAGTAATTATGCCATTGCTCTGCCTAGAGTCCAAAAGTTTTAAGACAGAGATAACAAGGGCACATCATGACATATGCATTTGTCACTTGATTTGATGACATGACATGTTTCTCCGTGCAACAATATCATTGCTCTGTCAAATTGATTTTCAAGAATTCTAGCTCATCAAGATGTTTAAAAATAATACTAAGCCTGAGTGTATCACCAAGATGGTCATGAACTTTGAATTTTCAGATATCAGGATAGTCATTCAAAGCACAATATGCAATCTCTAGTTAAGGTCTATTAAAACCACAGAACATAGATGATTTCATAACCGATATTTCAGAACGTCAAGGAAATCATTAAATCTGAACCATTTTCATTGGATGGATAATCATTAGAGCATATAATAGAAAGCTCTTACACCATAGTGATGTCTGTCTCTTGAACTTATTCTCACACTAGAGACCATTGAGGATCAGATACAAACAGGATGAATGACCCAAGAGAAACAACATGACTCCCCCTAAGAATATGCAATGAATGCGCGAAGGAGTGATGTTTGCAAGCAAGTGTAATGATAATTGTCAAGAGGAGAATGACCTGAAACATGCAGGGGTTGACATGACATGCATGACCCAACACCTGGTTGTACACTTATTAAATGCAACAGAATGAAGATGAAACATATGCATGAATGTTGCGCAAGGACAACTCCCCCTTACTATATGGCCTATATGCGACATTGACACATGGTACTTGGCGGAGGTGAAACCTCACGCATATTGAGTGCTTCGTGACAAGCATAGCCTGCCCTTCCATACATCAACATTTGATATACCATGGCCATGCAGGAATGATGCGACACAGACCATGCAATGCATTGTGAACATAGATTCAACTTGATTATGCAACTACATGCAATGCGACACCATATGCAAAAAGACATATTGACATATAAACAATGCATGAATACCAACGTGCAAAACACACAACTAATTGAACATGATCATCATTTCAAATTCTTATTGGCCTGAGGTCGGCAAAGACCAAGCTCCCTTCTGAGCGTTGAAAACCTGTCATTATACAAGGGCTTGGTGAAAATACCAGCAATTTGATTTAGAGTATCAACAAAATGCAGTTCAAAATTTTTCTTACTGACCTCGTCTCTAATGAAATGATGCCTAATCTCAATATGCTTAGTCCTAGAGTGCTGAACTGGATTTTTTGCAAGGTTGATAGCACTAGTGTTATCACACAGAATCGAGACACAACCAAGATCCACCAAGTAGTCTTGGAGTTGGTGTTTAATCCACAAAACTTGGGTGCCGTAGCTCCCCGCAGCAACATATTCTGCCTCCGCGGTTGAGAGGGCAACCGAGTGTTGGTTCTTGGAGGCCCAAGAAACTAAACACCCGCTTAGAAACTGGCAATAGCCACTAGTACTCTTATGATCCAGCTTGCATCCAGCGTAGTCCGCATCAGAATAAGATATAAGAGATAAATCACATGATGACGGATACTACAATCCCAAGTCTTGAGTGCCGGCAAGATATCGAAGGATACGTTTGACGGCAGTCAAGTGGGATTCTCTAGGAATAGCTTGAAATATAGCACAAAGGCATACACTAAACTGGATATCTGGTCGGGATGCAGTCAAATAAAGCAAAGAACCAATCATACCTCTATAGATTTTTGCATCCACCAATTTACCATTGTCATCCGAATCCAGTGAAGTTGAGGTGCTCATCGGAGTTGCAATGATTTTACTGTTTGCCATGTCAAATCTGTTTAGCAGCTCCTTGATGTATTTGGCTTGGCTTATGAAGCAACCATCTTCTCCTTGGTTGACCTGCAAACCGAGAAAGAATTGAAGTTCACCCATTAGGCTCATCTCAAATTCGCTAGTCATGAGGTTAGCAAATTCCTCACACATTTCAGATTTTATAGAACCAAACACAATGTCATCAACATAAATTTGAACAATCAAGATGTTCTTACCTTGCTTCTTGATGAAAAGTGTTTGATGTACCTTACCTCGTGTGTACCATTTTTCAATGAGGAACGAGCTTAGTTTCTCATACCAAGCTCTTGGTGCTTGCTTAAGTCCATAAAGCACCCTGTCTAGCTTATATACAAAATCTGCATTGTTAGAATTCTCAAAACCAGGGGGCTGCTCAACATAGACTTCTTCTTTGATCAAGTCATTCAAGAAAGCACTTTTGACATCCATTTGATACAACTTTATTCTAAGGGAGCATGCAAAGGTAAGTAAAATTCTGATGGCTTCGAGTCTAGCAACAAGGGCATAAGATTCATCGAAGTCTATCCCAAACTCTTGATTGCACCCTTGAGCCACCAATCTAGCCTTGTTTCTTATTATCTTGCCATCCTCACTTAGTTTGTTCCTAAAAACCCATTTAGTGCCTATGACAGATTATAATGAAGGTCTAGGAACAAGATGCCAAACTTTGTTTCTTTCAAACTGGTTTAACTCTTCTTGCATGGAATTTATCCAGTTTTCATCTTTTAAAGCATCATCAATATTTTTGGGTTCATGCTGCGAGACAAGAGCAAGTTGATCTAATTCTTTCATAATTTTAAAATGTGACCTAGTTCTAGGTGGGTCATTCAAGCTACCAATGACATTCTCCAAGGGATGATCCTTAAGAATTCTAATGTTTGTAGAATTGTTACCTTCTCCTGGAGCTTGATTCCTTGCATTGTTTGATTCAGCTAGGTCACCATCTTCTTTTATTTCTTCTTGTGGAGGATCACTCTTGTCCTTTATGCTTAGGAATTCCCCATCTTCATCGTTTTTCCTGCAAGAGTTATCATTGTTAGAATCATGATATTCATCAAAGGAAACATGGGGTGATTCTTCCACAGTTTGATTTTTGATATTGTAAATTCTATAAGCCCTAGATCTATCAAAATATCTAAGGAATATACCTTCATCGCTCTTGGGCTCGAATTTATCTAAGTCTCTTTTGTCATTGTTGTGAATGAAGCATTTCGACCCAAACACTTTCATATGTGAGAGAGAGGACTTTTTACCTTTTAGCAACTCATAAGGAGTCTTTTTGGTGTGTGACCTTACCATAGAGCGGTTGATAATGTAACATGCCGAGTTTACTGCTTCAGCCCAAAATCTCCTTGGAAGTTTCCGTTCAGCAAGCATGGCTCTTGCCATCTCTACAAGTGTTCGGTTTCTTCTTTCAACTACACCATTTTGCTCCGGTGTTCTTGGTGAAGAGAATCGGTGTGAAATGCCTTCAGCCCTGCAGAGATTATAGAAATCATCATTTTCAAATTCACCACCATGATCAGATTGAATCTTGAAAATTTTAAACTCACCGTCCTGCTTTATCTTCATGTAGAGTGCCTGAAACTCATCAAAAGCATCATTTTTGTGTGTGAGAAAGAAAACCCATGTGAATCTAGAAAAGTCATCCACTAAGATATATCCATATTTTCTACCACTTAAGCTAGCAGTTCTGGTTGGGCCAAACAAGTCCATATGAATTAGCTCGAGTGGTTTGGATGATGTATTTTCAGATCTTCCCTTGAATGATTTTCTAGTTTGTTTACCTAGGGCACATGCATCACACAATTTATTTTCTTGTTTAAAGGATAGTTCAGGCAAACCTTTCACCATTAAATGCTTCACGAGTTTATGCAAGACATTGTAGCTAGCATGTCCTAGTCTACGATGCCATATCCATGCAAGTTCAGATTTTGGTGCAGCAAGACAAAGATTTAATGAGCAGGATCATCTAAGTCAATCATGTAAACATTGTTGACTCTCTTACCAGAAAATTTTACATTGTCAGATTTTGGTTCAAGAATTCTGTATTCATGAGAGTCAAATAACACTTTGTGTCCTTTATCACACAATTGACTTATACTAAGCAGGTTATATTTCAATCCTTCAACTAACAGCACGTTACAAATGGAGTTGGAGAGGTTCTTACCTACATTACCTGCTCCAATGATTTTTCCTTTATTGTTTCCTCCAAATGTGACATATCCTCCTTCCTTTTCCTCCAAGAGATAGAATTTTGATTTGTCTCCAGTCATGTGTCTTGAACAGCCGCTATCAAGGTACCACCTCTTATGTATGGCTGCAAGACACTCCTGCACAAGCAATTAAGCAAATGTGTTTGGAACCCAACCAAATTTGGGTCCCATCATACTCTTCAAATTTTCAAAGCATGAAACCATTTCTTTTGGAATCCAGACTTTTCTAACATTCATGTTTTGTTTGCTTAGAGCAGGGATTTGGTTTTTCTTTTCAACTTTGACATTCATTTTCTATTTGGAGGTTCTTGGTTGGAATTTGTGAAAGTTTGATGAAGTTGGCTTCTTAACCCATTGTGGCCATTGGTTATTTTTGGGTTGAGAGTGATTATTCTGCCACCTAGGAGATTAAAATTTATAGGATTGATGAACACATGAATCATAATTTCTCCAAAAGTATGGTGGTGTTGGCCTATATGAATGTGCAATCCAGTTTTGGTGATATCTGGAAGATTGAGCATGCAATGGCCAAGAATGCGTTGACCTATGCTACGGGGAAGGTCGACCTTTCTTAGGTCTTTGGACAGGCTTTTTGGGAATGTTGGTGACTCCCCCTTCAATCTTTTCTTTTCCTTTCTCCTTTTATTTTTACTGGTTTTGTGTGGGAGTTATGTTTGAGGTGGAGGCTTCGGAAGATGAGACAAATGCGACTGTTTTTAGCCCAATTGGCCTTTTGTTTATTGGTTCAAAACCCAACCCTTCCTTGTTGAAATTCATCCTAGTACCTGTAGACGGCAGGAGTCGTCGTCCACCCTCGGGGGAAAAAAAATAATAGACAAAATGGAATGGTGATGAAAGGGTGATCGCCAGAGAGGTGTAGACGGCGGGAGTCGTCCACCCTCGGGTTTCGTAGGAAATGGGGATAAAGAGACCGAATCAAGGAGAGAGAAAGGGAAGAGGGATGCGGAACAAATTCCGGTACGTGACGGAGATAGGGGTCCGAAGGCCCTCTCGCGCAAACTGACCCTTTCCTGGTAAGCGTGGCCTACCGTTCCACGAGCAGTTTTTCATATACCGGGAAGTCTTAGAATCGATGTAATAGAAATGGAGAGACACGTAGACTTAGAAAATTGCAACGGTATATCGTTCTCCGGACAATTATAAAGACAATACGAACAAAGACGTACCACCACATGACATTGGTCTTTGTGGGGTTTTTACTGCAATATAAATAATAAATATTATATATACATACCACCATAAGACATTGGCCTTTGCGGGGTTTTTGCTGCAATATAAACAATAAATATTATATATACATACCACCACAAGACATTGGCCTTTGCGGGGTTTTTGCAGCGATATAAATAATAAGTATAACTATATACAAAAGACCACCGTGAGGTATTACCTCCGCGGGGTTTTTTTATTATAATAACTATATATATATATAACGAGAAAGGAAAAAGGGATCAAATAAACCGTCGCGAGATGTTACTCTCCGTGGGGTTTTAAAGCGATGATGGGGGATGCTAAAATTAAATAGTTAGGGGTTAGGAGGTTAGCGTGCAGAAATTAAATTACGGGAATGAAAATGGTCGCGGGAGATGACCCACCGCACCAGTTAGATAAGACCGCCGCGAGGAACGGGTTCCTTGATCGGGGTCGGAACAAAAGAATACAGAAAATTAAACCACCGCGAGGAACGAGTTCCTTGATCGGGGTTGGAATGAAAGTGCAGAAAATTAAACCACCGCGAGGAACGAGTTCCTTGATCGAGGTTGGAATGAAAGTGCAGAAAATTAAACCACCACGAGGAACAAGTTCCTTGATCGGGGTTGGAATAAATGAAAAGGGAATTAAATAAACCGCCGCGAGATGTCACTCTCCGCGGGGTTTTGAAGCGATGATAGGGGAGGGTTAGAGTTAAGCAGTTAGCGGTTAGGGTGTTAGAATGCAGAAAATAAATTTTTGAAGTAAAATGGTCGCGGGAGATAGCCCACCGCACCAGTTAAATGAGACCACCGCGAGGAACTGGTTCTGTCGACGGGGTTTAGACAGAAAAATTAATAACAAAAGAAGGGGAGGGGAAGTGTGATCGCCAGGGGTTGAGGACCCCACAGGAAATGTTTCGATCGCGTTTGCCGCCGAAGCGGGAGCAGTACGGGTCCTCTCTTCCTCTTCGGTCGGCCGGCCGACGAAGAGGGCCTTCTTTGGTTATCCTGATTTTATTATTCTTTTGTTTGTTTTATCTTTTGTTATTATATTTTTTTGGTGTTTTTGTTGCTTTTATTATTTTTTATTCTTTAATGTTTTTCTTAGAGAGAGGTGAGAAAGTAAAAGAGAAATCGAGGGGTGAATAGTAGAATAAGATAGTACGATATAGAGAAAAAAAACACTAGGAAAATATAGACAGAGTGAGAAACTTATTTTAGATAAAATAGAGAAGGACGGAAGTGGAGAGTTAGCGATATATGGCAATAACAGGGGAGAGAAGATAGACTTATATTAAACAAAAAGTAGAGGAGGATAGAGATGGAGATTTTACAACAAATAACAATCACAAATGAGGAATGTAACAAGACGGGAAGGTGATGGTAGGTACCTCAAAAGTAGGAGGGATGGTCGCGTTTTATCCCCGAACTGGAGGCACGTGAGTTGCTCCTCCTCCTCTTTCGGCCGACTGAAGAAGCGGGCTCCCGGACTGGTTAACCTTGCACGGAAAATAAACAAAGAGAAACGACTACTACATAAGGACAACGGTGGTGTAGTACCAATTCTTTAGAAACTAATATTGAAAATAACATAAACGAATACGCACCTGGTTGGTGGTATTTGAAACCCCTTTTAAGACTGAAGGGTGGACAGACAATATGATGAATGAACACGCAAAGGGACTTCTTAGGGAGAGGGATGCAGTATGAACGACAGATAATGATACATGCAATGCAATGTAACTAGTGAAACAGAAGCAAATAAAACGCCGTGGTGAGAAAACTTATTGGGCGGCTGATGACGGGCTCGAGAATATGTGTCAGAGACGCGAACACAGCACGGCGGAGGGCCTTCACAGCAGACTCCAGGAATTGATTAAGCTGAACATGAGAACACACACTCGTACATATATACATATGAATAGTAATATATTTATATAAACATATACATAAATATATTAAACATTTTAAACATATTTATATAAACATATATATAGACATATACGTAAACATGTCGAAATAAAAGAACAAGAATTTGAGAAAAAAGGAGAGAAAGGGAGAGAGAGAGAGAGAGAGAGAGAGAGAGAGAGAGAGAGAGAGAGAGAGAGAGAGAGAGAACTTGTTCTTTCTCTTTTTTTTTAGAATTTTTTTATATCTTAGATCTGGGGTAAGAAAATATAAAGATGAGGAAAGAAGACAGAAAGGAGAAGAAGAGGATAAAAAAAATAGATATAAATTATACAAAAGAAAGAAAAAAAATGGAGGGACAGAGAGATCGAGATAGGAAGAGTAAAAAAAATAAAAAAAGAATAGAGAGGGATCGAGAGGGAGAGAAGAGGCGATGAGAGGGAGAGAGAGAATACATGAGGGAGAGAGGATGAGAGGGGGGGAGAGGGAAATAAAAAAAAGAAAGGGAAAGAGAGAAGAATTGAGATGGAGAGAGTTAGAGAGAGAGCGGGTGAAACAGAGAGAAGAGAGGGGGGATTAAAAAATAAAAAAAAGGAAGTGGGAGGTGGAGAGAGAGATCGAGAGGGAGAGTGGGAGAGAGACGGTGAGGGGGGGGGGAAGTGAGAAGCAGAGAGAGGGATAGAAAGCAACTGGGAGAGGGAGAGGGAGAGTGGGTGAGAGAATAACAAAACAAAAAAGATTAAAAGAAAGAAAGAGAGAGACGAACAGAGGGGGAGAAGGAGAGGGAGAAAGAGATATGCGAGAGGGGGAGAGAGAAAGAGAGAGAGAGCGGGTGAGGGAGGAGAGAGAAACGGGGAAGAGAGAGAGAGAGGGGGGAGAGAGAGAGAGCGACCGGGTCGGTCGCGAGAGGAGAGAGAGAGAGGGAGAGGAAGAGAACGGAGGCGGAGGGAGAGAGAGCAGAGGGAGAGAGCGACTGCGAGAGAGAGGGGGGTGCTCGGCGGGGGCTCGCCGGCGGGGAGGCAGACGACGGCGACGGCCGTGGCCGGCGGGGTGGACAACGACGACGGCGACGATGGCAACCGGAGGAAGAGGCGACGACAACCGCGGCGGTGTGTGAGAGAGAGAGAGGGAGGACAGAGGGGGGAGAGAAAGAGAGAGGGGGAGAGAGCGAAAGAGAGAGAGAGAACGCGGGAGAGAAGAAATAGAACCGGCGGGGGGAGAAAGAGAGAAACACGGTGGGGGAGGAAGGGAGAGAAGGAGAGAGGGAGAGAAAGAGTTAGCAGGAGAGAGAGGGAGACGGCCCGGGGCGGGCGATGAGGACGGCAGCAGGCGTTGCGGCGAGGGTTGGCGATGGTGACCGGCAGAGGAGGGAGCTGCGGAGGGTGCCGATGCAGCGTCGGTGCGGTGGCATGCTCGTGGAGGGGGTCGACGACGCGAGGATGCTCATGGTGGCCGGAGCTGCAGGTTGCCGACGAGGGCGGACGTGCATGGGGTGTTGGCGTGCTTGCAGGCGGAGTTCGCATGGGCGTCACGGTGGTGGTCGACGATGCTGGAGCGGCGGTCGGGTGCGGCATCCGCGAGCAGTGGCAACCCCGGTGGTGGGTGGTGCTGGCGATGAATGGCGACGGGCGTGGGGTGCTCACGGGACACGCATGGCGTCCGGTGGTGTTCACGGCGGTGCAGGCACGGTGCTCGTGGGCACAGGTGGGCCGTGGGGCATGCACGTATGCATGCGGTGGAGGTGGGATGGGAAGGCGACGGTGGACTGGGGAGATACGCGTGGCGACGATGATGAGCTGCTCGCGGTTGAAAGGAAGGAAGGGGGTGTGGACGGCCGGAGGGTGGCGAGACGGGGTCGACGGTGAAGGGAGAGGGAGGTGGTGGGTGGAGTCGAACAGAGGGTGGCGAGGGGTGGAAAAAGCAACGTGATGGTGGCTGGGAATGGATAGGAAAAGAAAGTGGAGGGGAGATGATGGTGGCCGACGGGAGTGTCTGGAAGAAGAGAGCGAGAGTGGGGGTCTGCTGCGTGGAGAAGAGAGGGACTGGGTTGGGATGCTGTTAGCAGGTGGGAGGTGGCCGAAGGCAACGGCTATTGGCAGAGAGAGGAATGGTGTGTGTGCTTGGTTCATGGATGGGTGTTGGCTTGCTGAGTGGAGGAGTGGAGGTGGAGGGGGTGGCTGTCGTGGGGAGAAAGAGAAAGGGAAGAGGGAGGTGGAGGGCGGTGGTGCTCCGGTGGTATCCAGACAGGGGGTTGGTGTCGCAAGGAGATGATGGGGGGTGGTTCACGTGGCCGGGTGTGGAGGTGTAATGGGGAGAAAGAGAAGGTCCAGGAGGGAGGTGGAGGTGGCTGTGGGTTGTGTGGGAAGTGGAGAGGGAGTGAGAGAGAGAGAGAGATTGGGGTCGGTGTATTGAATGGGGGAGACCAGATCCAAGAAATGAGGAGGGATTTAAGGAGAGGAGTTAAAAATAAAAGAAAAATATTTATTTTATTTTTGTTTAGAGATGGGCCCAAGTCATTTATATTTATCAATATTTGCATATATGTTTATTTATACAAAATAAATGATGGGCCACCTATTTAGTGTTATTATATATTTTATCCTTTTTATTTTTGTTTGTATATATATATTTATATATATATATGTATATATATGTATGTATATATATATTTATGTATATATATATGTATATATAGACATATGTATATATATATATAAAAGGTAGAATGGGCCAAACCCACTAAAATTTCTCTTTTACGTATATGTGTATATATAGGGGAGAATGGGCCGAGCCCATGAGGGTTGATTTGTTTAATGAAGAAAAGGTCTTTGAACAAGAATGGGCCAAGCTCATTGACATTTTTATCTTCTTGTGTAGGAGAGGGATGGCCACAAGCCCATTAGCGAGGGATTCGTTCATTTTGACAAACAACACTTGGCTTTCCGCGAGATCGAACAAAAAATTGGAAATCATTCAAATGGTTTAACTGTGCGAGCCGCTTTGGGGCGTCTTAGCGTAATACAGGATCTGCTCAGCATAATGTTAAAATGCCGTGTCTACAACTGCCTCGCCTTGGCGTCTGCTTTGTAGGGGAATGACACGAAGTGGAATGAAATAGAAGTGTAATGAAGTGGAGTGGAGAATGGACTGAAAAGTGGATGCCAAGGCGTGATGAGACACGTTTTTAACACTACGTGATTGGAATCTTTCCTGAGTTTCAACAAAACAACCTTGAAGAAGGTCCTCCGAAATCAACGATTGTTTGGCTGGAAATAACAAAAGACTAACAGAAAGAGGGACCAACTTCTCTGCGTGGAAGTACCTGAGTTGTAGACTCGCAGGTTTCACCTTGGGGAGCGGTTACCAGCCAATGTGGAAGTGCTGCGACCAAGGTGGGTCTAATGGAGTAAATAAAAGGGTAGCTGATAAATCCAAACAAAGGTCTCTTTCAGCCAACCAGCCCAAGATGGTTTCACAGAAACTCAGTACTCGATTCAGAATGGAATATCCTGTATTAATCAAGAATTGAAGCACAGCGGCCATCACAATCGAGTTAAATGAATGATCTTCCACATTGATATCAAAGTCCTACATGAATGCATGCTTGGTTTAAAGGAAAAATTAAAACAAACTAAAAGTAGAAAATAGCCAAGGATAATATTGTTAAGTTGCTTAGGACGGGTCAGGATACTGATTCGATGAGCCGATACTGAGCCGGGGCCCGTTTATCCACGCACCGACTCACCGAACGGAACCATCGTTCCCGAGCTACCACAACCTAACGGCCTATCCGTACGTCCTGAACTCCTCTGAAGTTATCGCTATTTTTGTTGGAGGGGAACTCAAACTCCAGATTCATCCAAGGCATAAGGTCCTTGACGTGCTCTAATAGCGTAGATATCATATAGTAGGATGCATGACTCAGTGGGGTCAGTCACCTGGGTGACTGATGGTGGGACATGGTAGGGCAATGGCGCCCTCTTGCTTTCTTATTTTATTCTTAGAACCTGCACCGAACAGCAAGCAGTGAAGAAGGATTTATTTCATAAGAAGTAAAATTACATTCAACTGTACAGGACGTTGGCACATCAATACAGGAGCAGGGAAAAACACGACGCAAATCAGACAAGATTTATTCGGTTAAAATTCACCACGGTAACTTGTCATAAATGCTTTACATTTACCTTTTTACCTCCCCTTTTCACTATAAGTACCCCTTTGATCCTTAGCAAAAGATCATCCATTGGTGGTTCGGGGAGTCAAGCTCTTTTTTGAGATGGGAGAGAAATCCTGCCCTTTTGAGATGGAAGGTGGGCCTTCCCGCCCTGCCAAGAGGAGCAAGTTTGGCCGCGAATTCAGGAGGTTGACCGACATTGAAGGCCATCTGAGCGAGAGGATTCTCTCACGGGCGGTAAGTTGGCTTTTCATCCTAGTTTCCTTCATAAGTTCTCCCTTGCTTTTTCATTCTTTTCTTTTCCTTCCTTTCAGCCGTATCCTCTTTTTCCGGGCCCGAGAAAATTCTCAAAGCTGCCCTGGCTATCGAAGCTTACGTCTAACATCACTATCAGTATGAGGGCCGTTATTTCAAAATGGGACCTCCAAGGGTTGGTGATCCATGCCAAGCATTATGACAAGATCTACATGGATTGGGCGGCCCTGGGTGCATTGGCAGAGATTTGGCATCCGGAAACCCACACTTTTATCTTCCCTACTTTTGAGGCAACGGTCCTCCTCGAGGAGGTAGAACTTCTGCAAGGCTTAAGAAGGTCGATGAAGGATGACAGGATAAAGGTTTCGCGGATGCGGAAGAGGGTATCTACCGAGGATGTTCTTGGAAGCTTTATGCCATCTGGAACCATAAAGAGCGTTCACACTCAGAAGGGAGTCAACTTGCAAAAGCTTGCAGACTGGACCGTGACTGCCTTAGAAGGGTTGATAGATGATGAACATTTAGAAGGGCTTATGAAAGGGTTCACAATTTGTTTGGCCGGAGCTCTCCCATTTCCTTGTACTGACAACATTGTAGAGGAAGAACAATTGAGAGCGATCTGTGGACTTTGGGAGGGAAAGAGAGTGGGGCCCGCTATCCTCGCGCATCTTTATAGTGGTCTCACGGCTTCTAGCATGGGTAGGCCTCCTCACGGGTGCATGCTTCTCCTCAACTGCTGGATTGATCTTCACTTCAAATTTCATCACCACGAAGGGGTACAGACCGCCTCCAGGATTTTCGAACAAAGCCCCCTCCATTACATGGCCGATGTGTTGCGCTTCAGTGGGAAGGTGGCGAATCGCATGCCCCGTTTGAAGACACGTGGTGACTGGCGTACTCACTTCAACTCCTTGGCGAGAGATATGTTCACTTGTGTGCCAGCATGTTTACTTTCACGTGGTCTCCTCACAAGATCTTCTCCCGATGCTGAACTCCAGCTTATCGGTGCAACCAAATTTGTTCTTTACAGCTCGCACCGGTGCTACCTGCAAATTGGCCTTCCTCGGCACTCTCTTCCTATGCTATCCAACCTTCCTCTGATTAAGGAGAGAGAGCTGGGCACGGAGGATGATGCGAAGGATATGAAGGCGATCAAAGCTTCGTGGAAGGCAAGCATTCCGAGGAAGGTGACGGTGTCTGTGAGTGAGGATCGAGAGCTATGGAAGGCTTATGTAATGGAGCTCAGGAAACTGAGGCCTGAGGTGCCCAAACCCTGATGTATGTTATCTTGAAAGAAATGCAGAGCCTTAATGCCATTGCACTCTCTTTCAGTCTCTCCCCTCCCCTTTTCTTTGTGACTGGAATGGCAGACGTCGGGTGATGGTCGGCCGTTACCGGATAGGATCTGGGGGACCGAAGCAACTACAGTATGCGGAGATGCCCTGAGATGTCATGGAGCTGAGGATTTCTCTTCAGGTGGCGAGGAGAGAAGTAAACTGGGAGAGAATGGAAAGAGAGGCATGAATAAAGCTACATCAGGATCGAGAGGAGAGGAGGGCACGTGAGGCCCAAGTGATGAAGCTCCAGAAGACTTAGCGCTCGGACACGTCACTCCTTCAGAGTCACTGCCGATTGGAGGAGAGTTGGAGCTCACGGTGGAGGAGCTCCGGGGGTTGGTGTAGTCTCCATTGCAGAGCAGGGGGCGGCTCAGCCAACAGCCTCGGGTTCAAGAGCTTCGCGGCTGTCGAGGTCGCGAGAGACCAGAGGTGGGCGAGGAGTGCTACGTGCGATGCGATGAGATAACTACAACGTCGCAGAGCTCTAGATGACCTCCCAGGGACCTCCCTCTTAGGAGAGGAGAGAGACGTCCAAGAGGGTGGTGTGAGATTTAGCAAGTTGCTCGTACACCCTCTCTCTTCTCACGGTGGACACGACAGTTTATATAGACGTATGAATGGAACGACATGCTCTCATGTGACAGGTTTGCCCTCCATGTGTTCCTTCTCTTCTACGCCTCTTCTTTTCATGCCGTCCCCATGTGACGTGTTTAACAGAACTCCCCTGAGATAACGGATCGTGTCTCAGACTCATTGGGCATTTCTTTCGGGAGAATCCATCACAAATTTTAATGATGTACCACCGAATTCAAAGATGCCAACCGCCCTTCTGTCCTCTTTCCATGTAGACGAGTCCATTCTCGGATTCAAAGATATCGACTTCCATTGTCCTTTCTCCTGTGGATGAGTCCACTCCCAAATTCGAAGAGGTCGACCTGCATTGTCCTTTCTCCATGTAGATGACCTCATCTCAGATTTATTTGAATCATGATGAACATAGGGAACCTAGATGTGTAGGGTGTGAATCAACCCGCTACGCTCCCGACCTCATTTACTTCGAGTGAAAGATGGGTGCTTTGTTACAAGGCCCATTGCAAGAGGAAGTGGGAGAGATCTGGATCATATCCCTTCAATCCTATAAATACTCCCCCCGCCTGCTTCACTTGAAAGCACGGAGTTGTGGAGACTGGTTAGAAGAGTGAAAAGTCGACAGGAGGGAGTAAGAGTTTCTCATTCTCTAAGATGGCGGGAGAGTCCAGTTTCAGGAGGGCGAGTCTTCTCGCTCCTCGAAGAGGAGCAGATCCAGTGGTAGTTCCAGGAGACTCTCCGATGTTGAAAGGCCACTCAGTGAGAGGACCCAATCGGAGCTTGTAATCGAGCCAATTCTTCCCTCTCATTCTTCATGATCCCTTTCTTCCTTTCTCATTCTTTTTCTTTTTTTATTTCAATGATGCATCCGCTTCTCACTTCCTGTGTAATCCACAGAGTATGACGAGGTCACACATCTCATGGGAATTAGTGGTGGCCACCTATCGAGGCTTGCCTGACTTCCAGAAAGCCCGACTAGATGCGATGGGGTTTGGTGCATTCCTCCGGATCGAACCCATTAAGCTCGACCTCGCCCTCATCCAAGCATTGCGCGAGAGATGGGACCCAGAGAGTCGTGCCTTCTTGATGCCCTGGGGGCACATGGTGCCCAGTCTCGAAGATGTGGCCCGAATCACCGGCCTTAGAGTGGATGGTGAGGCGGTGACCGGGGTCACCTACCCTGATTATCACGAAGTGGCTCAGAAGCTTCTTGGTCTGGAATTAAAGGACCACAAGAACAGGTCAATAGCCAAGGCATCTATCATGGAGGCACTGGGGCTCACTGACACTCGTCACCGTGATAACGAGTCCTTGGAGGAGTTCATGGAGAGAGCGGAAAGAGGGTCCCGCGCTGTGTACTGCGTGGATGCCAGTAGCTGGGAGAGATCAAACATGGACTTGAGGATATTCCTCCTTTTCCTGCTGGGAAAATTACTACTGGGTTCCAAAGGAGACGACATCCATTGTCGTTTCCTAGAATTTTTGGTGGACCTAGAGAGGGTAGGTCAATATGCCTGGGGAGCCGCCGTGCTGGCGCATCTGTTCGCAAGTCTGTCCCAAGGGACAGATCGAGAGGTGACTGTGAGTGGCTTCATACCGTTTCTCCAGGTAATTATTTGTTTGTTTATTTATGCAACTAATCTATTTCATGAAATGCTGATGACATGTGACGACACAGGTATGGAGTTATTACTACATCCCAATGGGGCGAGCTCGACAGTGGCGTGTGGCTGTGGCACCACTAGCTCGGCGGTGGCAACCCATTATGAGCACAGCCTCTCTATCTTACCAGCTGATGGTATTAAGGCGTGAGCTGCAAGAGTTCCCCGCAGAGATGGTAGGACTCCATTTTTTTTATCTTTTCTTTTGTCTCTCTTTTTTTTGGTTCTTTTGAGTGATTAAGGAGACATACGCATGCCAACGTAGGTGATCTGGAGGCCTTACTCGGGCTTGGTCGATGTCGACCAACCGTGGGTCATCGCAGGTCGCCCTCAATTTGGTCGGGACCTTTGGGTCCACTGCCTGAATGAAATCGAGCCACTCCGACTACGATTGGTCATGAGGACTCTAGGGCTTGCCCAGGAATGGGTAGATATGACCGCACCACCCTGCGTCGGGAGGAAGACACGTGGGCCGGTAACCTGTGTCGACTGGCGGGTGTGCTTCCCAAACAATATGAAGATTGGCAGCGGGGTGGCACGCTCGTGGAGTCGCACGCCCGGGATAGTGAAGATTATCTACGTCTCTATAGGGCGATGTATGCAGAGCGGCTCCATCCTGAGGGGCTTGTGGAGGTATATCTCCTTTCTCACTTTTTGATCATTTTTTTTATTTCTTTTTTTTATCATTTTTCTAAATGTAATGCTGCCTCCTATGACATGGGTTTAGGATGCCCGTGATACCATGATAGCGAACTTGCGGGTTCGCTTGGCGGACACGGAGGAAGAGTTGGGTGACACCCGTTAGGCTTTACATGTCTCGGTGAGTATGTATGCAAATGCATATTCCTAATTATGCCCCTAGGTTTCTGGTGTTTAGCCACTCATTGCCACTTCTTGCTATCATAGCGCGCTCGGCTCGACACAACCCTACCAGCAGTAGGGGCAGAGGGTGCCTCTTCTAGTCTATGGATTCCTTCGTTGGAATTAGATTTGCTCCACGAGCAGCTTGCCCATGTAACACAGCGCGCTGCGGAGGCAGAGGGAATGCTTTCCGCGCAGGTGAAGGTTCCTCTTATCCAAGCTTCTCTGCTTACGTCTCATCATACCCATGAAATGACGGATATGGCAGGCCGAAGAGATGCAAGGGATGTTTACTCATGCATCACAAGGGAAGGCCAGGATAGCGGAGCTGGAGGAGGAATTGCAGCGTCGCTCAGATGATAATTTTCGCGGGACGCCATGGAGCTGAGGATCACCCTTCAGCTGGAAAGGGATGACAGAGAGAGAGAACGTGCTGAGAGGGAAAAGGACAGGGAAAGAGAGAAGGCCAAAAGATCAGCCGAGAAAGAGGAGAGGAGGGCCCTGGAGGCCCAACTATTTGAACTGAGGACCAGTCTCGGTCTCACCGAGCAGTGGCTGAAGGATGGCGAGGAACGCTACCGAAGGGCACGAGAGCGTGGCTTTCGTGTTAGTAGCTTCTTTGCTGCCTCCGCAGATCGACGTCGAGGAGTGGAGATAGAAAGAGGACCGCAAAGCGGTAGAAGTACCGCTTTTCATGGTTGGGTAGCACCCCCAAGAACGTCTTGCCCGGAGAGTGGCGGGACAAGTAATGTGGAGAGAGAAGGTGAAACATGATGTAGACTTTTTGTTGTTTACTTTTGGTTGGGAGTGGAATAAAATAGTTTATGCTTGGTTTGCTACTTCTTTCTTGTCTCCTGAATCCCTGCATACATCTAAGCAAACAAGTTAGCGTTTCTGCTCTGACTTGCCCCTTGCTCAATAAATAAATGTGATTTGAGCTGTTCTTAATAAGGAGTCAAGGGGCAAGCCTTTATTAACAAAGGCAATAATAAAGGATAATGATGAATGCGGCACACAAGTACACAGATGCAAATGAAAATTTAAAATGAGATGTTACATACAAATGCAATCATGCGAAATGTGATTTTTTTTTTGTTTTTGTAGGTGTATTCATTTTTTTGTATTTTGTTGTTTGTTTATTTTTTTTTGGTCTTTTATATGTCCATTTTTTTGTGCATGTACATTTTTGCCTTTTTTTTTTTGGATTTTTGGATTTGTTATTTTTTTGTTTGTTTTTGGTTTGTTTATTTTTGTCTTTGCTAATGCATGATGACCACTTGATATAACATCTAACCTGCATGAGAACGAGGGTTTCTTGCTAACCTCCCAGGTATCCTAAGTGCACATCTAAGTTGATTTGGGCCTCTAGACCCCTCGAATGATAATCCCGCCGGCTAAGACTTATCCTGATGACAATGCCGTCATGCCATGCTTAGGCCCCCAGTTGCTTCCGACCACAGGGATTCACCCAAAAGGTGTTCGAGGTAAATGATTTGCCCGACTCGGGTCTATTTCCTCACAACTCTAGATGATATGTAATGGAACACCTTGGAACCCAAATGACCAACCGCGCGACGCTGACCCAGAATCAGACGCCGTCGCACCTATAGGTGACGCGCTTGCATTGGTCTAAGCCCGAGGTTAGACTAGAAGAAATCAAGATGGTAGATAGGGTCTTGACCGGCCAGAAACACGGAGACTCTTTCACGACAATGACTTCTGCTTTCCAAGATGGACAACCATACGTTTGTGTCGAAAGGTGATTGCAGACTTTGGTGAGTTTCACCCTTCAGGAACTCCATTGAGCCTTCATCTTCGGAGGAAGAAGGAAGAGTATAGGGGGCAAACCTCCTGAGAGGACCGGCAAAATCGTTAACCCGGCGAACCAGTAGGGGCGCACTTAGCTTCCCCTTTCGGGCAACTTCAGACCAAATCTCGAGCATTTACATCTCATGACCCCTTTTGTATAGAATTTGACTTTCAGTCAAAGGGGTTTCATTTGTGGTATCAGGCACGGTTACGACCAGGCTTCTCACTTGACTTTGATTTTGTTCTTCTTTTCTGATTTTTCTTGACAGATTTTTGCGAGGGACATAGTATCTTGACATTATGGAATCCCTCTTGGATGCCTGCGGGGACACTGCCCTCTTCTCGTACTCTGACCCATGCTCGAGGAATTGGACCCTACTCTCACCCTAGGAGTTGTGTTCGTGTTTCCCATGCTCAGCGTTTTAAGGGCGCCGGCTGTCTCATTCGGTCGAAGAGAGAGAGAACGAGATTTAAGCGTTCTGGAGACCTTCTAGGTGAGGCCTCACCATGAGCGATGCTACCGATCTTTTATAGAACACATGTGTACATGCATGTTGTCTCCTTTTGAGGGGGGCATAAGCCAAACTAGCCGGACATGGATCTCCACGGCTCTGGCAAACCAAGACCCGGAACCTACCAAGTCTTAATAGGCCCTATCCCAACACGGAGGTTGAATGCAATGACTTAACTACATGGTGATCTCCGGGCATTAGCATTTTGAATTTTCTATTTTTTTTCTTCTTTTCATTTTCTTCTATTTTTTTTGTCTTTTGTTATTGTATATATACATATTTTTGTTATTTTCATTATTTTCTATTTTTTTGTTATTTTACATTTCATCATTTTTTGACACTATGTACACCTATCTAAGGGTAGTATTTCTTAAGATAAAGTCCATTCCAAGGGTGGGATAACTCGATCCCCTCAGCATTGACTAGCCTATAGGCGTTGCCAGGATGCACAGCCTGAATCACGTACGGTCCTTCCCAATTGGGTTGGAGTTTAGAACGCGGTCCACCAGGTTTTACAAAGATTCTTTTCACTACCATTTCACCGACTTGAAATTTCTTTCAATGACCTTCTTTTGATAAAAACGTGTGAGTCTGTTTTGATATACTCGTGCATGCTCAGCAGCGGCCAGCCGTTTCTCATCTAAGAGTTCCAATTGAGCAAGGAGTGAATCACGACGTTCGTCGAGGGGAAGTTCCTTGTCCAACTGTACCCTGAGAGAAGGAACCAAGATTTCATACGGAACTACCGCCTCCATCCCATAAGTGAGGGCGAACGGGGTTTGCCAGTGGGAGTACGGATTGAAGTGCGATAGGCCCATAGAGCTTCAATCAGCTTTTCTGACCAATCCGAGAACTTGTTTGACTCACAGGTCTTTTTTATGATTTTAATCAATGTTTTATTAGTGGCCTCTGCTTGGCCATTACCTTGTGGGTAATAAGGTGATGAATGATGCAATGCAATTTTATACCTTTTGCAGAGGTCCTGAAGGTCCTGAGATATGAATTGCGGCCCATTGTCGGTGATAATTATGCTTGGAATACCGAACCTGGCGATGATGTTCTTCATGATGAATTTGCATACTGTTGACGCTTTAACCTCCACGTAAGCTTCGGCCCATTTGGTGAAGTACTCCGTTGCAGTAAGGATGAATGATTTTTGCTTAGTGAGGGAGTTAGGATTACCAAGAGGACCAATGACATCGAAGGCCCACATGGAGAAAGGCCATGGGGAGGACACTGGATGAAGTGAAGAAGATGGGGAATGAATTTTATCAGCGTGAAGTTGACACTTGACACACCTGCGGACATAGACGGCACAATCCTCTTCCATGGTGGGCCAGTAAAAGCCTTGCCGAAGGATTTTCTTGGCAAGCATTTGGCTATTCACATGGCCACCGCACACACCAGAGTGTGCTTCCTCGACGCATTTCCAGACCTCCTCTTCGTCGAGACATCTTAGAAGAACACCAGTAAGACTCTCTTGTATAGCACTCTCCGACCAGCATGTATCTCTGTGCCACTCTCCTTATGGCTTTTCTATCTTCCGATGTGGCTTCTTCAGGGTAGGACTGATCTTTGCAATACTTGGCAATTTCGTAAAACCATGGCTTCTCCTCATCAGCCAATTCTTCTTCTAACTCTGTCAACATAATTTCCCTCTTCTCAAGGATTTCTTCCTGTAGGGCCTTCCTTGCTATCCTGTCCTTGATATTTACGTAGGAAGCATCATCGATTGCAGGGGCATGACGCTTGTAGATGTGAATGGACTCAAACCATCTTCCTAGAGGGAACCTTAAAGATGATGCCAACGAGGCGAGGGCATCGGCCAGAATGTTCTGATGACGAGGGACATGGACAAAGATCAATTTGGTGAACAGTTTGGCAAAGGCAGCAGTGAGTTCTTGGTATGGCTTGAGCTTGGGATCGCGAGTGCGATATTTGGTGAGCACCTGGCGAAGAATGAGTTGACTATCACCTACGACTCACAATTCAGTGATACGAAAAGAATGAGCGAGTTCTAGGCCAGCTAGAAGAGCTTCATATTCAGCTATATTGTTGGTAACGGGGAATTTGAGCTGATATGCCAGTGGGAATGTAAGGCCTTCAGGCGACAGGAGGGCAATGCCGATTCCTTTCCCTTGGGAATTCAGAGCTCCATCAAAATGTAACGTCCACATGCAATCATCTGATTGGTTGATGGACATTAGTTCCTCATCTGGGAACTCTAATTGGACAGGGTCAAATTTGGGAAGAGGATGGTGAGCGAGATGCTCAGCTATAGCATACCCTTTAATCGCCTTTTGCTGGATGTAGACGATGTCAAACTGAGAAAGAAAGCTTTGCCAGCGTGCTAATCTATCTGTAAGGACAGATTTTTCTAGAAGGAACTTGATAGGGTTCATTCGAGCAATCAGATGAACTTCATGAGCTAGAAAGTAGTGTTTCAACTTCTGCACCACCCAGACAAGGGCGGCACAAGTTTTCTCCATAGCCGTGTACTTCTGCTCACAAGGGTTGAGGAGTTTGGACAAATAATAGGTTGCCCTTTCTTTGCCCGCTTCATCGGCTTGTGCTAGGACAGCTCCCACGGAGTCGTCTAGGACCGAGATGTAAAGGATTAAATGTTTACCTGGCGTAGGTGGAATTAGAACAGGTGGATTGGCCAGATATTCTTTTAATCCTTCAAAAGCTTTTTGACATTTAGAATTCCAACTGAATTCTACTCCTGACTTAGTCAACTCATAGAAAGGTTTGCACCTTTGCGAGTGCTGGGACACAAATCGACGAATGAATTGTAACCTTCCGATTAACCCTCGAACTTCTCTCAGATTTTTCGGAGGTGGCATATCCCTAATTGCTTTAGCTTTGTTGGGATCTATTTCAATGCCCCTCTTACTCACAATGAAACCAAGCAATTTGCCCGATGAGACGCCAAATACGCACTTTTTTGGATTCATTTTCAAATTGAACTCCCTTGATCTTTGCAGCACCTTAGCCAGAACTCTTGGGTGTTCTGCCCTAGTCCTGGATTTCACCAGTAAATCATCCACATACACCTCTAAATATACATGCATCATGTCATGGAATATTGCCATCATAGCCCTTTGATAAGTAGCTCCAGCATTCTTCAAACCAAACGGCATGACCAAATAGCAGTAAGTTCCCCAAGGTGTGGTGAATGATGTTTTCTCCTGATCCTCTTCCGCCAAACGGATCTGATTATACCCCGAAAATCCATCCATAAACGAGAGAGTTTCATAGCCTGCTGTATTATCAACCAACACGTCAATGTGAGGCAAGGGGAAATCATCTTTTGGACACGCGCGGTTAAGGTCCCGAAAATCGATACAGATTCTCACCTTTCCATCCTTTTTCATGACCGGGACAATGTTTGCCACCCATTGAGGATATAGGACGACTCTAATAAACCTGGCTTTGTGGAGCTTATCGACCTCTTCCTTCATTTTTAAAGCCATTTGGGGGTGGAAACGTCTTAACCTTTGCTTTACCGAGACGGACCCTGGTTTTAGCGTTAGGCGATGTTCGACCAGGGTGGAATCTAATCCCGCATATCCTCGTAACTCCACGCGAACGTGTCCCTATATTCCTTTAGGACCTCGATCAATGCCTCTTCTTCAGATGGTGGCAAATTGTCACTTATGAGGATGATTCTAGGGTCTTCCTCGGTCCCCAGGTTGATCTCTTTGGTGGGTTCTTCTATAGCGGCTGATGGTTCCTCAAACCTCCTCATTCCGCTAGCATATGCGTCAGCCGCGTCCTCATATTCTTCGTCCCCTTCTTCAATAGGGTACTCTTCATCTGTGAGCTCATAAACTCCGTATCCCTCATCAATTGTGCAATCCTCCTCACATTCTAACTCCGGCAGATGGATGGGATTTTCTAGCAATTGAGGAATGGCTAGAAAGGCTTGACACCTATTGGCTAGATCTAGAAGGAATCGACGAGGAATTTCCCTGCCCTTGGATTTTCTTCTAGGTACTACCCTTGACTCGCTATTCCTAACCTGACTGACTTGTTCTACAGACGAAGAAGAAGTTGAAGAATGTACAGGAAGAGACCCCTCGATAGAGGGGTAAAGAAGGTCGCTCAAGGGACCTTGAATGAGTGGCCCGTAAGTCGGGGCACACTCGTGAGAGATGTAGGAGGTCTCCTCAAAGGAGATGCACTGTTGAGAGTTTGAAAATCGACGTTTTTTTTTCATTTTCATTTTCAATTACAAAACAATTGAAAGAAATTAGAGAATGGGAGGAGGGAACTATAGCTAGGGGGTTGCATGGCTCATTGAGCAGATCATGGTTGAAAATTTGGCATGGGCTGAGAAATCCACGCAAGAATGTGAGTAGAGAAGGGGACCTGGGAATATCATCAGATAAACGTCGGGTCCAAGAAAGAGTCAGCAGCAACGGCTGGGGAGAATGATCAGATAGAATGACGGAAAGCGATCCGTCAGTGGCAACTTCCTCTCGGCGAGGAAAACTTGGAATTTCGGCAATGTCAACGACATCTTTTGGTACCTCGGAGATCAAAAGTGGCCCCTCTAAGTCTGGAGGCGAGAACATCTGTTGTAGTGCCATGGAAATATTGTGTATATCGAACCACTTATTCCATTCACAGTCTGGGTCATCGTGTTTCCCCTTCTTTGTAGTTCTCGAGCAGCTTTCAGCTAAATAGGCAATCTGCAATTTCCCATGTGATTCTCGTGGGTAATCCCCCAACTGTATAACCAGACCCTTTCTGAAATGAGAGTACAAGGTCCATGTAAGAGGTCCCTCATATGATTCAAATGGCCCTTCAAAGCCTAGGCCGGCTCTAAGGGTTAACCTTATCTTGTTTGGCAGTCTCAGTCTCCCTTGTGATTGTGCCCCCAAACCTTTGCCCTGCTGGTAGCCAATATTTCTCATGATCTCCCATCCTTTAGAATGGGAAGGGTGACATGACTTTGGTGTTAGAAACGGCTTCTGTGTCAAAGGGGCGCGGCGAGGGTCACACACATCTAGCAGTGAAAGAATTGGCCGGTGGGTCGGCCAAACAGAAGGCAAAGAGGTATTAATAGCATCCACTGTAGAAAAGATGGGCATGCTATTTACCTTGATAATCCAAGCCTTGTACGGAAACTTCAAGCACTGATGATTGGTGGAAGGCACCGCATTCATAACTTCAATGTAAGGGCGGCCTAGTATGGCCTTGAATGTGGGATCCATATCAAGGATATGGAATTCCGTAAAGACTGATGCAGGGCCCAATTCTACATTCACGATGACCATCCCCATTGGTGGCTTTTTGCTATTGTCATAGGCTGTAACTGTGATTGACGAAGGCCTTATCTGTTCCGTGTCAACTCCACATGATTGGAGGGTGATCATAGAGATCACATTTATAGACGCACCAGTGTCCACCAAACACGTTTCTACAGACACCCCATTGATCTTTACTACAATACACAAAGCATATTTTCGAGCCTCCTTGGGGGCAAGCTCATGGTGGTGAAATATAATAGCCGGTTGTGTATCAGTTGGCGTCAATACTGACGAGATCTTCTCCACTGGGAGATCCTCATTTACCATAACCCTCCGAAGATACTCCATCAAGGCGTCCTGATGGGTTTTCGACCTCTTGATTAGCTCGAGAATGAAGATCCGAGCTGATGTTTTATCCAGGTGTTTCAACAGGTCATATTGTGTCCCAGGGATAGACTCCTCTGGCTGTTCTTCGGTGTCTTTCTCTGGCTGAGATTACTCGGGGACCTGGCTGTTTTGGGGAAAAATCCGATGGAACATCCTTCCACTACGGAGCACCATGGCTTGTGGTTTTGGCGGCACCTTTATAGAGTTAGATATGGGGTTTAGCAGGGGTTCGAGGGGTAGTGGTGGAGGAACAATTGATGAAGCAGGGGCAATAATAGGTGTAGGGGCTATGATGAGTGGTTTGTTAGGTGGAGGCATGGTGGGAGTGGATGAAGCCTCAGATGGATGGTGAATGATAAGGGGTTTAAAAGGTGGAGGCATAGTAGAGGTTGATGGGGCCCCGGATGGGTGATGAATAATGAGGGGTTTCGAGGGTAAAGGGGTTGTGGTGGAGGTAGACGGTGTCTCGGAAGGGTGTTGGACAATAAGGGGTTTATTTAGTGGAGGCGGAACAAAGGTGGATGATGAAGTGGAAGCGTGAGAAACAATGAGAGGTTTTGGGGGTAACGGTGTTATGGTGGAGGTGGAGGGCACCTCGGAAGGGTATTGGACAACGAGGGGTTTGTTTAGTGGAGGCGGAATGAAGGTGGATGATGAAGTGGAGGCGTGAGAAATGATGAGAGGCTTTAAGGGTAACAGTGTTATGGTGGAAGTGGAGGGTGTTTGCTGGGGACTCGAAAGGAGGTCATCAGCAGAGACGCGGATGAGAGGACGTGATAGCAGTGGAAATGCGTGAGGTATCACTGCGGGTTGTGCTACGGGTGGAGGATAGACAGGTGCGGGACTAATAAGGCGTGGAGATTGGATAAGAGCGTGATTGGTGACAAGGACAGAGCCGCTTTCCGTATGGCAATCTTGCCCTCTTCCAACCTCTGGGAAGGAAGAGATGGGGTTGACTTGGTGGTTAGGTTGTTGGTGCACCGGTAACGGATTTTGGAGGATGCTCATGTTTAGTTGTTGCTGTGGTGCCTGCTGAAGCTGTTGTTGTTGTTGTTGTTGTTGCTGTTGTTGTTGTTGTTGTTGTTGTTGTTGTCTAAGAGGAGGTCTCCTGGCCTTCATCATGGTGACGCATCGCCTCATTTCATCCCAATCTATTTGATGTTCATCGTTCATATCATAGATATAATCTCTGAAATGAAAATAATTTTCCACTGTATGACCCGGCTGTCTATGGAAGACACAATATCTGGAAGTGTCGACGTTCGGGGGCCATATGGCTTTTTCCTTAGGCAAGGTGAGGAAATTAGCAGCCATGAGAGCATTAAAGATGTTCGGCAACGACTCCGGCAAAGGCGGGTAATGAGCTCTCCTAGGGCCGATCGGCCTTCTCTGTTGTTGGGGGCCATAATCCCCTGGTGGCGGAACCTGATTATATTGAGGAGGTCGTTGTTGTTGTTGTTGAAGATGGAGGGGTTGAGGCATATTGTTCTGGAAGAGATTGTTTTGTGGGGGAGGACGATAGGGTTGCTGACCTTGTTGGTCCTGATGAAAGGGGAATTGTGGAGCTTGTGGGGGCCTAGGATTAGCTTGCTGGTTGGGATAGCCAACCGCGCCCACTTGTTCATTTGTTACAACCCCTTCTGTTACCCCACCTTGGGCACCCGTGCCCAGCTTCCTAAACACCTTTGGCTTTGGTGGCTCGAACATATGCATGAGGGGAGAATCTTTCAGCTGTGTTTGGATATATCGAGCCCTCTCATACAGTTCCTCCATAGTGGTGAGCTTGTTCATTGCTAGGACGTGTCTAAATTGTGGAGTGGCATTAGACACGACCATCTTTACTTGCTCCGATTCTGAAATGGAGTCTCTCACTTTCTCTGCCAAGGATCTCCATCGATCAGCAAATTGGATGAAATCTTCGTCCGGCTTCATTTTTTCAGCCACTAGGTCAGTAATAGAGAAGGAGGGACCGACCCTATCCCGATATTTCTGTAGGAATTTCCGTTGCACTATGTCAAAGTTCTCAGCCTCACTCGGCTCTAGGGAATAGAACCATTCTAAGGCGGGACCATCCAATGATCTCCTGAAGAGGTATGCCAATGATCTTTGATCATTCTGCCAAAACAAGGACTCATACATAAAGTCCTTCAGATGAATGAGGGGGTTCCCTGTGTCGGTGTACCGTCGATACGTTGGCATTTCAGAAGGAGGGAGATGGAATACTGGAAAGATTGGTAAAGAGACCTCAGGCGCGGATTTGACATCCACAATCTTTTTGAAATCTCGGAATTGTTCGACCATCTTGTTCATCCTATGAAGGAGAGATTGGGTGACCTCATTGTAAGGAGCAGGTTGTGGTGGCCACTGAGGCCTTGCGGAAGCCTGAGAAGGGAATTCCGGATGAGTGGGACGTTGCGGCATGTCAGTAAACAGAACTGACTGAAATGTTGTATGAGGAATTGGCGGAACCTGAGACTGGGGAGGTAATTGGAAAGAGGGAGGTTGCAGACGTTGTGGCATATCAGTAAATGGAATTGACTGAAATGTTGTATGAGGAATTGGTGGAACTTGAGACTGGGGAGGTAATTGGAAAGAGGGAGGTTGCAGAGTTGTCTGCACAAGGGGGAATGAGGAAGGGATTGCCTGTGCGGGCTCTTGAGTAGGGAGAGCAACTGGTGTTGGATTTTGAGGAGTAGAATCAACAGATTTCCCTTTTAAGACGGCCTGAAAGGCTCGGATCTGATCGGAATTGAGCTATGTGTTTGCGAGAACACCTAGCAAGGAGGAAATATCTTGTGGCGGGGATGCTTCCCCGACGGTGGCTCGCACCTCATATGAGGGCTCACGGGAGGAACCTGCGTCCTCAGCAGGGACATGTGTACATTTCTTGATCTTTTCCGGAACACAAGATTTTGCCGGAACGCAATAACATACACACTCAAACCAATAGCAAAGATTAACAAACAAGTTGATGTGTAACGCCTTTTTTTTGTTTTCTTTTGTTTTCTTTTTGTTTTCTTTTTTTCTCTAATCTAATGTTCACACCACAGGAGGGACCTTAGTTGCAATATTGATTTCCGCCGTGTGATCTAAGGACACTTGACTCACCATGAATGGGTTGACTATCTCTAGGGAACTTCAGTAGTACAATCAGCCCAGTGAACGAAGAGGGAATCCTTCGATGTCGGGGACTTACGGAGGTCCCAGTGAAGGAGATCCTAGTCCGTTGAGAGGAATTCCTGACGGAGAGTCTTTCCTTCACCAAGAAAAGGTGATCCTAAAAAAATGGAACAAAAGAATTAAAAATAAAAGGGAGATGATATGCGATGCAGTGCTGAATTTAACAGGGGATATATAAACAGACAGCAAATATATACAACAAAATAAATTAAACAAATGTTACAACACTCCTTTTCTGTAATGATACGAATCTCTTCAGACTTCAAGGGGACTCTAGAGTAATGCACGTAGTGCACGAGGGATGTAATTGGAATGCCAAGAGTGATAGCGGGAACACGAATATAGCGCACGCGGGCGCAATCAGGAGGGGGCACACGTGGGTGTCAAGTGGAGGGGCACACGTGGGTGCCGAGTGGAGGGGCACACGTGGGTGCCGATGGCAAGAGTGCTACTGGGAGCACGAATGTAGCGCACGCGGGTGCAATCAGGAGGGGGCACACGTGGGTGTCAAGTGGAGGGGCACACGTGGGTGCCGAGTGGAGGGGCACACGTGGGTGCCGATGGCAAGAGTGCTACTGGGAGCACGAATGTAGCGCACGCGGGTGCAATCAGGAGGGGCACACGTGGGTGCCGAGTGGAGGGGCACACGTGGGTGCCGATAGCAAGAGTGCTACTGGGAGCACGAATGTAGCGCACGCGGGCGCAATCAGGAGGGGCACACGTGGGTGCCGAGTGGAGGGGCACACGTGGGTGCCGAAAATATTTGGGTAACCGGAGAAAACAAAAGTTGTCCCACCGTGATCGCCAAAAAAGTGTAGACGGCAGGAGTCGTCGTCCACCCTCGGGGGAAAAAAACAATAGATAAAATGGAAAGGTGATGAAAGGGTGATCGCCAGAGAGGTGTAGACGGCGAGAGTCGTCCACCCTCGGGTTTCTTAGGAGATGGGGATAAAGAGACCGAATCAAGGAGAGAGAAAGGGAAGAGGGATACGGAATAAATTTTGGTACGTGGCGGAGATAGGGGTCCGAAGGCCCTCTCGCGCAAAATGACCCTTTCCTGGTAAGCGTGGCCTACCGTTCCATGAGCAGTTTTTCATATACCGGGAAGTCTGAGAATCGATGTAACAGAAATGGAGAGACACGTAGACTTAGAAAATTGCAACGGTATATCATTCTCCGGACAATTATAAAGACAATACGAACAAAGACGTACCACCACAGGACATTGGTCTTTGTGGGGTTTTTACTGCAATATAAATAATAAATATTATATATACATACCACCACAAGACATTGGCCTTTGCGAGGTTTTTGCTGCAATATAAATAATAAATATTATATATACATACCACCACAAGACATTGGCCTTTGCGGGGTTTTTGCAGCGATATAAATAATAAGTATAACTATATACAAAAGACCACCGCGAGGTATTACCTCCGCGGGGTTTTTTTATTATAATAACTATATATATATATATAACGAGAAAGGAAAAAGGGATCAAATAAACCGCCGCGAGATGTTACTCTCCGTGGGGTTTTAAAGCGATGATGGGGGATGCTAAAATTAAATAGTTATGGGTTAGGAGGTTAGCGTGCAGAAATTAAATTACGGGAATAAAAATGGTCGCGGGAGATGACCCACCGCACCAGTTAGATAAGACCGCCGCGAGGAACGGGTTCCTTGATCGGGGTCGGAACAAAAGAATGCAGAAAATTAAACCACCGCGAGGAACGAGTTCCTTGATCGGGGTTGGAATGAAAGTGCAGAAAATTAAACCACCGCGAGGAACGAGTTCCTTGATCGGGGTTGGAATAAATGAAAAGGGGATTAAATAAACCGCCGCGAGATGTCACTCTCCGCGGGGTTTTGAAGTGATGATAGGGGAGGGTTAGAGTTAAGCAGTTAGCGGTTAGGGTGTTAGAATGCAGAAATTAAATTACTGAAGTAAAATGGTCGCGAGAGATAGCCCACCGCACCAGTTAAATGAGACCATCGCGAGGAACTGGTTTCGTCGACGGGGTTTAGATAGAAAAATTAATAACAAAAGAAGGGGAGGGGAAGTGTGATCGCCAGGGGTTGAGGACCCCACAGGAAATGTTCCGATCGCGTTCGCCGCCGAAGCGGGAGCAGTGCGGGTCCTCTCTTCCTCTTCGGTCGGCCGACCGATGAAGAAGGCCTTCTTTGGTTACCCTGATTTTATTATTCTTTTGTTTTGTTTTATCTTTTGTTATTATATTTTTTTGGTGTTTTTGTTACTTTTATTATTTTTTATTCTTTTATGTTTTTCTTAGAGAGAGGTGAGAAAGTAAAAGAGAAATCGAGGGGTGAATGGTAGAATAAGATAGTACGATATAGAGAAAAAAACACTAGGAAAATATAGACAGAGTGAGAAACTTATTTTAGATAAAATAGAGAAGGACGGAAGTGGAGAGTTAGCGATATATGGCAATAACAAGGGAGAGAAGATAGACTTATATTAAACAAAAAGTAGAGGAGGGTAGAGATGGAGATTTACAACAAATAACAATCGTAAATGAGGAATGTAACAAGACGGGAAGGTGATGGTAGGGTACCTCAAAAGTAGGAGGGATGGTCGCGTTTTATCCCCGAACTGGAGGCACGTGAGTTGCTCCTCCTCCTCTTTCGGCTGACTGAAGAAGCGGGCTCCCAGACTGGTTAACCTTGCACGGAAAACAAACAAATAGAAACGACTACTACATAAGGACAATGGTGGTGTAGTACCAATTCTTTAGAAACTAATATTGAAAATAACATAAACGAATACGCACCTGGTTGGTGGTATTTGAAACCCCTTTTAAGACTAAAGGGTGGACAGACAATATGATGAATGAACACGCAAAGGGACTTCTTAGGGCGAGGGATGCAGTATGAACGATAGATAATGATACATGCAATGCAATGTAACTAGTGAAACAGAAGGAAATAAAACGCCGTGGTGAGAAAATTTATTGGGTGGCTGATGACGGGCTCGAGAATATGTGTCGGAGACGCGAACATAGCACGGCGGAGGGCCTTCACAGCAGACTCCAGGAATTGATTAAGCTGAACATGAGAATACACACTCGTACATATATACATATGAATAGTAATATATTTATATAAACATATACATAAATATATTAAACATTTTAAACATATTTATATAAACATATATATAGACATATACGTAAACATGTCGAAATAAAAGAATAAGAATTTGAGAAAGAAGGAGAGAAAGGGAGAGAGAGAGAGAGAACTTGTTCTTTCTCTTTTTTTTAAGAATTTTTTTATATCTTAGATCTGGGATAAGAAAATATAAAGATGAGGAAAGAAGACAGAAAGGAGAAGAAGAGGATAAAAAAAATAGATATAAATTATACAAAAGAAAGAAAAAAAATGGAGGGAGAGAGAGATCGAGATAGGAAGAGTAAAAAAAATAAAAAAAGAATAGAGAGGGATCGAGAGGGAGAGAAGAGGAGGTGAGAGGGAGAGAGAGAATACATGAGGGAGAGAGGATGAGAGGGGGGAGAGGGAAATAAAAAAAAGAAAGAGAAAGAGAGAAGAATTGAGATGGAGAGAGTTAGAGAGAGAGCGGGTGAAACAGAGAGAAGAGAGGGGGGATTAAAAAATAAAAAAAAAAGGAAGTGGGAGGTGGAGAGAGAGATCGAGAGGGAGAGTGGGAGAGAGACGGTGAGAGGGGGGGAAAAGTGAGAAGCAGAGAGAGGGATAGAAAGCAACTGGGAGAGGGAGAGGGAGAGAGGGTGAGAGAATAACAAAACAAAAAAGATTAAAAGAAAGAAAGAGAGAGACGGACAGAGGGGGAGAAGGAGAGGGAGAAAGAGATATGCGAGAGGGGGAGAGAGAAAGAGAGAGAGCGGGTGAGGGAGGAGAGAGAAACGGGGAAGAGAGAGAGAGAGGGGGGGGAGAGAGAGAGCGACCGCGTCGGTCGCGAGAGGAGAGAGAGAGGGAGAGGAAGAGAACGGAGGTAGAGGGAGAGAGAGCAGAGGGAGAGAGCGATCGCGAGAGAGAGGGGGGTGCTCGGCGGGGGCTCGTCGGCGGGGAGGCAGACGACGGCGACGGCCGTGGCCGGCGGGGTGGACAACGACGACGGCGACGGTGGCAACTGGAGGAAGAGGCGACGACGACCGCGGCGGTGTGTGAGAGAGAGAGGGAGGACAGAGGGGGGAGAGAAAGAGATAGGGGGAGAGAGCGAAAGAGAGAGATAGAAGGCGGGAGAGAAGAAATAGAACCGGCGGGGGTAGAAAGAGAGAAACACGGTGGGGAGGAAGGGAGAGAAGGAGAGAGGGAGAGAAAGAGTTAGCAGGAGAGAGAGGGAGACGGCCTGGGGCGGGCGATGACGACGGTAGCAGGCGTTGCGGCGAGGGTTGGCGATGGTGACCGGCAGAGGAGGGAGCTGCGGAGGGTGCCGATGCAGCGTCGGTGCGGTGGCGTGCTCGTGGAGGGGGTCAACGGCGCGAGGATGCTCGTGGTGGCCGGAGCTGCAGGTTGCCGACGAGGGCGGAAGTGCATGGGGTGTTGGCGTGCTCACAGGCGGAGGTCGCACGAGCGTCACGGTGGTGGTCGACGATGCTGGAGCGGCGGTCGGGTGCGGCGTCCGCGAGCAGTGGCAACCCCGGCGGTGGGTGGTGTTGGCGATGAACGCCGATGGGCGTGGGGTGCTCACGGGACACTCATGGCGTCTGGTGGCGTTCGCGGCGGTGCAGGCACGGTGCTCGTGGGTGCAGGTGGGCCGTGGGGCATGCACGTATGCATGCGGTGGAGGTGGGATGGGAAGGTGACAGTGGACTGGGGAGATACGCGTGGCGACGACGATAAGCTACTCGCGGTTGAAAGGAAGGAAGGGGGTGTGGACGGCCGGAGGGTGGCGAGACGGGGTCGACGGTGATGGGAGAGGGAGGTGGTGGGTGGAGTCGAACAGAGGGTGGCGAGGGGTGGAAAAAGCAACGTGATGGTGGCTGGGAATGGATAGGAAAAGAAAGTGGAGGGGAGATGATGGTGGCCGACGGGAGTGTCTGGAAGAAGAGAGCGAGAGTGGGGGTCTGCTATGTGGAGAAGAGAGGGAGTGGGTTGGGATGCTGTTAGCAGGTGGGAGGTGGCCGAAGGCAACGGCTATTGGCAGAGAGAGGAATGGTGTGTGTGCTTGGTTCGCGGATGGGTCTTGGCTTGCTGAGTGGAGGAGTGGAGGTGGAGGGGGTGGCTGTCGTGGGGAGAAAGAGAAAGGGAAGAGGGAGGTGGAGGGTGGTGGTGCTCCAGTGGTATCCAGGCAGGGGGTTGGTGTCGCAAGGAGATGAGGGGGGGTGGTTCACGTGGCCGGGTGTGGAGGTGTAATGGGGAGAAAGAGAAGGTCCAGGAGGGAGGTGGAGGTGGCTGTGGGTTGTGTGGGAAGTGGAGAGGGAGTGAGAGAGAGAGAGAGATTGGGGTCGGTGTATTGAATGGGGAAGACCAGATCCAAGAAATGGGGAGGGATTTAAGGAGAGGAGTTAAAAATAAAAGAAAAATATTTATTTTATTTTTGTTTAGAGATGGGCCCAAGTCATTTATATTTATCAATATTTGCATATATGTTTATTTATACAAAATAAATGATGGGCCACCTATTTAGTGTTATTATATATTTTATCCTTTTTATTTTTGTTTGTATATATATATTTATATATAGACATATGTATATATATATATATAAGGTAGAATGGGCCAATCCCACTAAAATTTCTCTTTCACGTATATGTGTATATATAGGGGAGAATGGGCCGAGCCCATGAGGGTTGATTTGTTTAATGAAGAAAAGGTCTTTGAACAAGAATGGGCCAAGCTCATTGACATTTTTATCTTCTTGTGTAGGAGAGGGATGGCCACAAGCCCATTAGCGAGGGATTCATTCATTTTGACAAACAACACTTGGCTTTCCGCGAGATCGAACAAAAAATTGGAAATCATTCAAATGGTTTAACTGTGCGAGCCGCTTTGGGGCGTCTTAGCGTAATACGGGATCTGCTCAGCATAATGTTAAAATGCCGTGTCTACAGTACCTAGCAAAGCATCTAGGTTTTCTTTTCCATCCTAGTACCTAGCAAGATGATTTTTCCAGTACGCATAGTTAGTGCCATCAAAGAAGGGTGGTCTATTCACTGCATACCCTTCAGGCATGAGCCCCTTGTTTTCCATTCTACCAAATCTCTCTGGGTTGTTAGACCCTTGACAAGAGAGTCGAGCTCTGATACCACGTGTTGGATTAGGGGGAATGTCAAACTAGAGGGGAGGGGTGAATAGGTTGACCCCTTAAAAACTTTATGCAAGATCACACTCGAATTAAAGAGCAGAATGATAATTAGAAGTTCAATAACCAAACAGCATGAGAATCGTGCCTAATCAAACATCTAACGAAAGGTAGATAATGTGAGAAATCAAACCACAAAAGGAAAGTAGATTTTTATGGTGGTTCGGTCTCCCTGTGGAGACCTACGTCCACCCCTCACTAAACCAGTGAGGATCCCTGCTGAGCTTTACAGCTTAGCTACACCTTGGAACTACTTCCTCACATACACCGCTGAGCATTACAGCTTGGCTTAACCAGAGGTACAGATCCTCTAACCCGCTGACAAACAGCTTGCTGGCAACACGCCCAACTTCCCTTGATCCAAGCACAGTCTGCTGGATCAACCCCTCCCTCTACTCAAACTAGTACGAGGGAGAAATAATATAATAGAGTTCAAATCAAAAAAGACAAGTAATAAATGAAATCACTCAGTAATTGAAAAGACAATCTCAGATCTGTGAAGCAGCCGAATCTCTGACTTGAATTCAGAAAATTGGAAGAAGAAGCTTCAACGATTAGCTGATCTTCTCCTTCTGAAATGCAGATGAGCTTCCAAGGATCGCTGCTCCTAGATCTCCTCCAGTCTTCAGCAGATCGATATCAGGATGAAGATGAACTCCCAGTTCCTCTCGTGAGCTTCTCTTCCTCAGCCTTGTCCGCAGTAGCTTTGAAATCTCTAACACCTTCCGTAATTCAGCAATTCCCGTGCTCATTTTCAGATCCATGCATATATACATCTAGTGGGCCCCAACCAGATATTCTGGTTAGTCCCCTGATTGCTACGTGTAGAGCCTTCTGGAATCGCGAGGGAAAAGATGAGATCTCAAGCGCTTTTTGGCTGATGTGGCCTTTGACGTCACTACGATTGGGGTCCACCCAACTAATCTCGAAGGAAGTTCAGATGGCGTCAACCCATTGAGTCCCCAGGGTTGACACAGCCTTGAGAGGCCTCATATGGCTTGAATGTAAGACTGGATGCGTTGACGCATGGGGTCACTACGTCGACCCACTGAACTGACCCAGAGCCAACTTCACATCAGAATGAGCTGCTGCGTCGACACTATCCTTATGTAGTGTTGACGCACTGGGGTATTCCAGTGAACCATTAACATTGCCTTTTTAACTGCTGTGTCGACGCTGCTCTACTATGGCGTTGACGCAGTGAAGTAGGTCTGTGAATGCCTTTGCTCCTTATGCTAATGAGTTGACGCTGCAATAGCGTGGAGTTGACGCAGTGAAGTGAATATGTGAATCCCTCTTCAACTGATGCGTGGACGTCTTGAACTCCCAGCGTCGACCCTGTTCCTTTCTTGCATGAAAAGGAAATCAAATGGAAGCGTTACTGAATCAAGACTTTATTTAACATTTTGGGTTGAATACTACATTCACATCTCATGGTTGTCATCATCAAAACCAGGGGCACAACATAGGCAACTTTCTCGCCCCCTCAGGAGGTGGACCCTCTACCTAAGGAGGGGGACGAGTACGAGATAGATATGGAGGGGCTCCTTCGTCTGATGGATGAAACTGCCCCCAATATTGAGACCTTTCTCGGTTTCGAGTCATGGAAAGGTGCGGGAAGATCCCGTTCAAGTAAGGGCTTCTCATGCTATGTGTGAGCTGTGATTTCGCTTGCTTCCGATTACTGACATACCCGTCTGGATTGTGCAGAGGAGGCAAAGGCGTCGGGGGCTAAGGCCCCTGCTGAGGTACTGAGCGGAGCACCTGAACAGGCAGAAGAGCCAGCACCCACAGTGGCTAATAGCTGTCCGGGTAAGTGTCCAATTGCTGTTGAGGGGATCTTCCCATTGTTGTTGGACTTTTTCAGCAAGCTGAAATTATTGACTTGATTTGTGTTGTTTGTTTGGTAGGTGGGGATGCGGCGGCCACCTTGGAGATGATCTAGGAGCTGGTTGACGCCGGCCCCCCAGTGGTTATGCCATCCTTTGCTGGCGAGCCTGGGCAGGTGGCTTCTATGCCCCCACCCATTGTTGATGTAGTGCCCCAAAATTTATATAAATAATTTCTAGATTATTTTAAGAATTTTTTGGAATTTATTAGGAATTTATAAAGCTTAAATGAACTAACAAATTGATATTGGGATTATAAGGCCCAATTATGTTAAATAATTAATCTAGCTTTGATAAATAAAGCCCAAAGGAGTTAAGGACCAAGCCCATTAAGTTTGGCCCATATTCTAGAAGGTTAATTAATTTATCCTCAGAATATAAGGATAAATACCCTTTTTATAGATAATTATGTGGATAAAATAATAAAAGAGTTTTATTAAGTTTGAATTCTGTGCACAGTAGCTGTAGCGGTCTATCGTGCGACCGCCACAGGGCTCTGACGCACCAAGACTCAACCGTTACATTCTGACTAATTTCGTAAGTGGAAGAACAAGCAAAAAGATTGGATTTTTAGGATCCTATCTGCTAGAGACCTAATTGAGAGAACATGTAGGGTTACTAAGGACTCTTAGGGATCAAGTTTTGGCCAACTAAGGACTCTAGAATCGACCTAATTCATGAAACCCTAGCAAAGTTCTATAAATAGGACCCAGATTGGGACTGGGCGACCCTTACTTTTGGCTCGTGAAGAATCAAGGTAAAGAGTCATAATTTTGGGTAAGTTATTAAGAAGCTTTTGTTTCTAAAACTTTAGACTAATAGCTCCCAAAATTTCGTGCAAGGAGATCCAGTATCCAAGGAGTTAGAAGCTTCCAAAGTTGCTGGTTCAACCATAGCGACCCAGGAATCTGAGCAAAAGTCCCCTGAAGAATAAGAAATTAGGACGTCTAAACGAGGTATTTAGAAGTTGGTTCTTTAGAACTTTTTGTTCCAAATAGTTTCATAATTATACCCTCCAAATTTCACGTCTTTAGGTCAAGAGATTGAGGAGTTAGGACGGCGTGAAGTTGCTGAAAACCCACAGGAAGGGAAGGATTAGGGCGTGCTTTACAGACCCAAATTTGAAGTATAGAAGCTTGTAAAGAGGTAGGTCATCTCATGAACGGCAAGAATACCATGTTAGGGATAAAAGTCCTCTGATTTTACTTGATTTCATGCAGTGTAGGCCAAGAATTTCATGTTTTAGTAGGTCTATGCATACATGCATATCTTTAGCCTAAATTAAAGATAAAAGATATTCTCTTGTTAATTCACTACAACCTATGCATCTAGATGGCCTTTACTTCATTTTGTCATGACTAGAGTAGGTAAGTCTTTTTAAACATGACATGTTTCAATCATAGTCTTTTATTTTCTATGTACGATCAACAGGGCTATAACGGTCTATAGTTTGACTGTCAAAGGCATATAATGGTCTTACGATAAGCCGTCACACCCCCTGTTATACTTGAGTTCCATGTAAACTCTGACGGACTATAAGTGGAGCGTTATAACACTCTGACGGCCCCACGATAAACCGTCACAGCACTATGACGCCCCCATATTAGACCGTCAGAATACTGTGATCTGTCAACCCGAGATAGAATTGAAAACAGTCAACTTAGCTTATAAATAAAGCCTAGATATCTAAGTTTTGACCTGTTTTCATGACTTTGAGTTTATTAATTGATTCATGATAGAAATTGCATGTCTAAAGCACCTTGAGTTATTTTAAGCATATGTTAATTTCATTTGCTAAACTCTATAGTTTTGTATTAAAACCATGATTTTAAATGTTGTATTGACAGAGTTTATCATGGTTTCACATCGTTATACATTCTTTCTCGTCTATAGAGTCATTTTCTTTAAGTACGTGGCGTATACTCCGGTATGTGTCCACTAGTTACACTTTTGCACTATAGGAACACATTCTTGAGCTTGAGGACCTCTCTATTGGATATTCCTTCTAATAGACTAGGAAATCTTGTTTCAAGGCCTCCCTAAGTCTCCGTGAGCCTGGGATTTCCACTAGGACGCTGAGCTGGTTGTACCATTGAAGCCCAATTGTCTAGAAAATCACTACCGAAGTTTTGAATTCTGTCCATGTAACGGCCTATTACTCGACCGTCAGGCACATCTAACGGTCCAGTATACAACCGTCACATTAATGAGTCCAATTTATTCTTTCTGGATTCAGCCCATTCTAACGGTCCAATACTTGACCGTTACGTTCATGTAGCGGCCCATTAATTGACCGCCACAATTCTTGAGTACTTTAACCCGAGGTTTGACCCAAGGGTTGGAATTCTAAAGTTCCTAGATGGATTATTGATGGTCTAGGACTTGTCATATTGTTCAAGATACTTAATTTTAAATTATGGAGGATAAGGAATGTACTGTTATGCTGTCAACTTGTTTCCATGAGCATAACATTGTTTTAAGTCATTCTTGATCCCTCGCATTCTTAAGCGAAGCGTTCATTCATTGAATTATTGTTATCATGAACTTATTGAACTTGTTATATTACTGGCCATATTTTATTGCTTGAAACGTGGAAGTAGCTTGATTTATACTTGAAGATGCGATCGGGCACTGATTGTGTTCAAGGGCTCTATGCTAGTCCCCTCGGCTGATTGTCGAAAACATACTGTAAACCATGGGGTATGATGCTACTGGCGTGGCATTACGCTGGGAGTACTTTCTCTATAAATAAGTGAAAAATCCACGGCACGACATATACACGTACATGACTTTCTTGCTTGTTACATGATATTCCACAGAAATTCACCAAATACTTGCTCATAAGCAAAAAATGTTGGTGTGATGATTACGTGGTTTGCTAGTACATTCTCGATACATTCTTGATCATAAAAGGCCATATCATGTTCTTGTTACATTCTTGCTAATTCATACTTGCTCAATCTATCTTACATGATCGTCTCGTTACCTTTGTTATTTACATGTGAATTATCGCATTCGCATGATTTCACTTTATTTTCTTTAGAGCTAAAATGTTAAATCACTTTAATAGTGCCTTCATGTTGATGCGGAGATACCTACTGGGCAAGTGTGCTTTTTTACCTATTTCCAATCTTTTCAGGAGATGGAAGTGATACGAATTCGGGTTCGAGTTATTCAAGTAGCGGGTCCGAGAGCGAATGAGAGTCATATAAAAAATGTGAGTGAAGACTTAGGAAAGTCAATCTTGTTTAGATCGAGTCTTTGCAATTTTCCTTTTTTCTTGAGTTTGATGGATTGAAGAAGGTTGAAAAGTTATTGTATTTGAATATTTTGATTTGATTACTAATGAAATAAAGTTGGAGTTTGAGTAAGTTATTGTGCAATTGCATTTTGTTATGTGTGGTTATCTTGCGCTCTGATCATTCTTGCTTGCAAGAGGCTTACCATGCCGGCTGTTCACGTTCCTCGAGCTAGTCTTCTACTGTAATAAAGGCTCGAGGCGTGACAGTTAAGTTGGTATCAGAGCCTAAGTCTCAGGAGTTAGGGAAAAGAGTCACGTCATAGGATAAGTCCAAGGCTTAAGGACCCCTACCTATGAACTAAGGAAGAAATTTTCTCACCCATGCGAGAATTGGGTAGAGCCCGGGATAAGATAGTTAATTAGTTTTAAGATTAATATTTTTCTAATTCCATGAGAATTAACAATTTGTTATTTCTCTCAGGTATCTCATTATTACAATGGCTCATTGCGTAGATTGGGATGGCATGCAACAAACGGTTGCCGACCTTATTCAGACATTACAAACTATGGCCTAGGCAGGCGCAGGGGCGAGGGCTGGTGACGTGCATCACAATTTCTAGAGCTTAAACCCTCCGTGTTTCTACGGTTCTTCTAATCCAGATGAGGCAGAAAACTGGATAGATGAAATGAATCGCATCTTCGATGTTATCCAATGCACGGATCAAGAAAAAGTGTGTCTCGTAACCTTCCAACTCAATAAAGATGCACGCACATGGTGGAAATCAGTACCTATACCTCCGGCAGATGCACATCACACGTGGGAAGGATTTCTCACATTATTCCGTGCTAAGTACTTTTTTGAGCATGTTAAAGAAAGAAAGGCTGTAGAGTTCGCCTCTCTTCGTCAGGGAATGATGACAGTTGCAGAGTATGAACTTCAATTCTCCAGGCTAGCACCTTATGCACCGCATTTAATCAGTACCGATTTATTGAAGGCTAACCGGTTTATGGACGGGTTACGACCTGGTTTCATTCAGCAGCTCGGGACCCAAAACATTCGTACCTATGCGAAAATGGTCCAGCGGGCATATTTATGTGAGAGGACCTTAGAGAATGTCAAGAAATTGAAAGGAAAAGGAGAAGAGTCCAGCCGACGATCTGATCGGCGTTATAAGAAAGAAAAATTCAGCATCACGGAACCTCACAAAAGCCGTGATAGCAAGAAGAGATCTAGGAGCGGGAACGGTGGAAGTTCCCAGAAGAATAAGAAAGTTAAGGAGGAGGAGAAGCAAATCATGGCGGCTTGCACATTTTGTGAGAAGTTCGGCCACTCGGCCGAGGAATGCTGGAAGCGCCTTGGCGCTTGTTTACGTTGCGGTAGCAGGGAGCATCGTATGCCAGATTACCCCCTCATGAAGGATCAATCGTCTGGTGGTGGACGTAAGAGGCAGGCTCGCCTCAATGCTGTTCTAGAAGAAGAAGAGGCGCCCAGGGATGGTGGGCTTATGGAAGGTACCCTTCAAATTTGTTCCCGTCCTGCATTTGTGATGTTTGATACTGGTGCTTCTCATTCTTTTATCTCCATTACTTTTACAAAAACAATCCCAATTTCATCAGTTCCCCTACCTTCAGATCTTGCTATTACTACATCCTTAGGTTTTGGAACAAAGCTTACCGAGTATTATCCTGATAGTGAGGTAATAGTAGAATGTCACAATCTCCCCGCAAACTTAGTATGCCTTGACATGAAAGGTTATGATGCCATTTTAGGGGTAGATTGGTTAGTAGATCATGATGCCAATATCAATTGCCGGAATAGGATAATATCCTTTCGTAAACCAGGTTTACCAAGATTTTCCTTCCTTGGTATCAAGTATAAGAAGCATCCTACCATCATCTCTTCTCTTCACGCTTGCAAACTTATATCGCAAGGATGTGAAGCTTTTCTTGCTTCTGTCATTGTTACAGAATCTAAGGAAATCATCATAGTAGACATCCCTATTGTAAATGAGTTCCCTGATGTGTTCCCATCCGAATTACCCAGTTTACCACCCGAGAGAGAAGTAAACTTCACCATTTAACTCATTCCAGGGGCAGCACCTGTTTCTATAGCCCCTTACAGAATGTCCCCCACGGAACTTAAAGAATTAAAAAGGTAGTTGCAGGAACTATTAGACAAGGGTTTCATCAGACCTAGCACATCCCCTTGGGGTGCGCCGGTTCTTTTTGTCAAGAAGAAGGATGGCTCTCTCAGGCTGTGTATCGACTACCGGCGACTGAATCAACTTACAATCAAGAACAAGTATCCATTGCCGCGTATTGATGAGCTCTTTGACCAGCTTTCGGGAGCAGAATATTTCTCCAAGGTAGACCTCAGGTCAGGTTATCATCAGCTTAGAATTAAAGATGAAGATATATACAGAATGAATTTCCGAAGTCGTTACAGCCACTATGAATTTGTGGTAATGCCGTTTGGGTTAACAAATGCCCCAGCAGCATTTATGCAACTTATGAACAATGTTTTCCAACCATATCTGGACCAGTTCATCATCGTCTTCATTGATGACATTCTGGTATACTCCAAGATAAAAGAGGAACATGAAGAACATTTGAAGATAGCTTTACAAACACTTATAGAACATAAACTTTATACCAAACTTAACAAGTGTGAATTCTGGCTTAAGGAAGTTTCATTCTTAGGCCACATTATTTCAAAAGAAGGTATCGCTGTGGATCCTTCTAAGGTAGAAGCAGTTAAGAACTGGAGCCAGTCAACGACCGTATCAGAAGTAAGGAGCTTTCTAGGTCTAGCCGGGTATTACAGGAGGTTCATAAAGGATTTCTCAAAGATTGCTGTTCCTTTGACAAGACTTACAAGAAAAGGAAATCCTTTTGTATGGTCGAAGGATTGTGAAAAGAGTTTTCTAACTCTTAGGAACATCTCACGACAGCACCTATATTATCATTGCCCGTTGAAGGTGGTGGATTCGAAGTATATACGGATGCGTCTGACATTGGCTTTGGGTGCGTCCTCATGCAAAATGGAAAGGTAATTTGCTATTCTTCAAGACAATTGAAACGTCACGAAGAGAATTATCCTGTGCATGACTTAGAATTGGTGGCCATTATATTTGCCTTAAAAATTTGGCGTCACTACCTTTACGGAGAGAAATTTACGGTTTATTCAGGCCACAAAAGCTTGAAATACTTATTCTCTCAAAAGGAGCTAAATATGAGTCAGAGGAGATGGTTAGAATATCTCAAGGACTTTGATTTTGCTATTCAATATCATCCTGGCATGGCTAATGCTGTAGTCGATGCACTCAGCAGGAAGCCAATAGAAAAATTGTCAAGTCTCATGGTTAGTATGACTAACCTTATTTCTTAATTTACACAGCTAAATTTGAATATTGATATGAAGAAAGAAGAGTGTTTCATAGCTAATATCCAAGCTCAGCCTACGTTAATAGAGGATCTAGTCAAGCTGCATAATGATGATCCCGTATTACTGGAGATTAAAGCCAACATAGAACAGAGGCCGGATTTTTCTATTTCCAATGACGGAAGATTGCTATTTAAGGGCCGAGTGTGTGTACCAGATCATGAGGATACAAAGAAACTGATCCTAGAAGAAGCACATAAGTCCAAGTATACCATTCACCCTGGTAGTACCAAAATGTATCAAGATCTCAAAAGAAATTTCTGGTGTCCCAATATGAAGTGGGAAAAAGCTGATTTCGTGTTCCGCTGTCTCACTTGTCAACAAGTAAAGGCAGAACATTTAAGACCCGCAGGTAAATTACATCCCTTAGATATTCTAGCATGGAAATGGGAGAGTATAGGGATGGATTTCATTATGGGTTTACCTAAGACAAGGGGTGGACACGACGGTATCTGGGTGATCATAGACCGATTGACTAAATATGCACATTTTCTACCAATAAAAAGTCGATGGTCTGTGGATATTCTAGCAGCATTATACATGAGAGAAATTGTCAAATTACATGGTGTCTCTGTTACTATTATATTTGATAGAGATCTTCGATTCACATCACAGTTTTGGAAGGGTCTTCAACATTCTCTAGGGACCCGACTGAACTTTAGCACAATGTTTCATCCACAAACTGATGGTCAAACAGAAAGGACAAATCAAGTGGTGGAAGATATGCTCAGGGCTTATGCTATTGATTTTGGAGGAAGTTGACATGATCACTTGCCTCTGGTAGCATTTGCATGTAACAACAGTTATCAGGCCAACATACAGATGGCACCCTTTGAAGCTTTATATGGAAGAAGCTGTAGATCACCAATATGTTGGAATGAAATAGGGGAAAGGCAAATTTCTTGGCCCCGACATTATCAGGGATTCTTCAGAAAAAATTAAGCTCATTCAAGAAAGATTGCAGATGGCACAAGATAGGCAAAAATCATATGCTGATAATCGAAGGCGCGACTTGGAGTTTCAGGTAGGAGATCATGTGTATCTAAAGGTTTCTCCGGGTCGTGGTATTTGAAGATTTGGCATCAAAGGCAAGCTAACTCCAAGGTTCATTGGCCCATTTGAAATTCTCGAAAGGGTCGGTGAAGTGGCTTATAGATTGGCTTTACCTCCACAATTAGCAGGAGTTCATGACGTATTTCATGTCTCTATGCTGAAAAAGTATGTATATGATCCTTACCATGTTATCAATTACGATAATTTGGAGATTCAGAAGGATATGACGTACGAGCAAACACCAATAAAGATTCTGGAATGGGAAGTGCGTCAACTAAGGAATAAAGCTATTCCTATGGTCAAGATTCAATGGAAGAAATCATGGCCATTTGAAGCAACTTGGGAAACAGAAGAAGCCATGCGAAAAAGATTCCCGGAATTATTCAACTGTAAGTACACTCTCCATATAATCCATGTATTGAATTTGGGGATCAAATTCTTCTAAGTGGGGGAGGGTGTAGTGCCCCAAAATTTATATAATAAATTTTGGAATTTATTAAGAATTTATAAAGCTTAAATGAACTAACAAATTGATATTGGATTATAAGGCCCAATTATGTTAAATAATTAATCCAGCTTTGATAAATAAAGGCCACAGGAGTTAAGTACCAAGCCCATTAAGTTTGGCCCATATTCTAGAAGGTTAATTAATTTATCCTCGGAATATAAGGATACATACCCTTTTTATAGATAATTATGTGAATAAAATAATAAAAGAGTTTTATTAAGTTTGAATTTTGCGCACAGTAGCTGTAGCAGTCTATCGTGCGACCGCCACAGGGCTCTGACGCACCAAGACTTGACCGTTACATTCTGACTAATTCCGTAAGTGGAAGAACAAGTAAAAAGATTGGATCTTTGAGATCCTATCTGCTAGAGACCTAATTAAGAGAACATGTAGGGTTACTAAGGACTCTTAGGGATCAGGTTTTGGCCAACTAAGGACTCTAGAATTGACCTAATCCATGAAACCCTAGCAAAGTTCTATAAATAGGACCCAGATTAGGACTGGACGACCCTTACTTTTAGCTCGTGAAGAATCAAGGTAAGGAGTCATAATTTTGGATAAGTTGTTTAGAAGCTTTTGTTTCTAATACTTTAGACTAATAGCTCCCAAAATTTCGTGCTAGGAGATCCAGTACCCAAGGAGTTAGAAGCTTCCAAAGTTGCTGATTCAACCATAGCGACCCAGGAATCTGAGCAAAAGTCCACTGAAGAACAGGAAATTAGGACGTCGAAACGAGGTATTTAGAAGTTGGTTTTTTAGAACTTTTTGTTCCAAATAGTTTCATAATTATACCCTCCAAATTTCACGTCTTTAGGTCAAGAGATTGAGGAGTTAGGATGACGTGAAGTTGCTGAAAACCTATAGGAAGGGAAGGATTAGGGCGTGCTTTGCAGACCCAAATTTAAAGTATAGAAGCTTGTAAAGAGGTAGGTCATCTCATGAACGGCAAGAATATCATGTTAGGGATAAAAACCCTCTGATTTTACTTGATTTCATGCAGTGTAGGCCAAGAATTTCATGTTTTAGTAGGTCTATGCATACATGCATCTCTTTAGCCTAAATTAAAGATAAAAGATATTCTCTTGTTAATTCACTACAACCTATGCATCTAGATGGCCTTTACTTCGTTTTGTCATGACTAGAGTAGTTAAGTCTTTTTAAACATGACATGTTTCAATCATAGTCTTTTATTTTCTATGTACGATCAATAGGGCTATAACGGTCTATAGTTCGACCTTCAGAGGCATATAACGGTCTTACGATAAGCCGTCACACCCCCTGTTATACTTGAGTTCCATGTAAACTCTAACGGACTATAAGTGGAGCGTTATAACACTCTGACGGCCCCATGATAAACCATCACAGCACTATGACGCCTCCATATTAGAGTGTCAGAATACTGTTATCTGTCAACCCGAGACAGAATTGAAAACAATCAACTTAGCTTATAAATAAAGCCTAGATATCTAAGTTTTGACCTATTTTCATGACTTTGAGTTTATTAATTGATTCATGATAGAAATTGCATGTCTAAAGCACCTTGAGTTATTTTAAGCATATGTAATTTCATTTGCTAAACTCTATAGTTTTGTATTGAAACCATGATTTTAAATGTTGTATTGACGGAGTTTATCATGGTTTCACATCGTTATACATTCTTTCTCGTCTATAGAGTCATTTTATTTTAGTACGTGGCGTATACTCCGGTATGTGTCCACTAGTTACACTTTTGCACTATAGGAACACATTCTTGAACTTGAGGACCTCTCTATTAGATATTCCTTCTAATAGATTAGGAAATCTTGTTTCAAGGTCTCCGTAAGTCTCTGTGAGCTTGGGATTTCCACTAGGACGCTGAGCTGGTTGTACCATTAAAGCCCAATTGTCTAGAAAAGTACTACTGAAGTTTTGAATTATGTCCATGTAACGGCCTATTACTCGACCGTCAGGCACATCTAACGGTCCAGTATACAACCGTCACATTACTAAGTCCAATTTATTCTTTCTGGATTTAGCCCATTCTAACGGTCCAATACTAAACTGTCACGTTGACATAGCGGCCCATTAATTGACCCCCACAATTCCTGAGTACTTTAACCCGAGGTTTGACCCAAGGGTTAGAATTCCAAAGTTCCTAGATGGATTATTGATGGTCTAGGACTTGTCATATTATTCAAGATACTTAATTTTAAATTATGGAGGATAAGGAATGTACTGTTATGCTGTCAAATTGTTTCCATGAGCATAACATTGTTTTAAGTCATTCTTGATCCCTCGCATTCTTAAGCGAAGCGTTCATTCATTGAATTATTGTTATCATGAACTTATTGAACTTGTTATATTATTGGCCATATTTTATTGCTTGAAACGTGGAAGTAGCTTGATTTATACTTGAAGATGCGATCGGGCACTGATTGTGTTCAAGGGCTCTATGCTAGTCCCCTCGGCTGATTATCAGAAACATACTGTAAACCATGGGGTATGATGCTACTGGCATCGCATTACGCTGGGAGTACTTTCTCTACAAATAAGTGAAAAATCTATGGCACAACATATACACGTACATGACTTTCTTGCTTGTTACATGATATTCCATAGAAATTCACCAAATACTTGCTCATAAGCAAAAGATGTTAGTGTGATGATTATGTGGTTTGCTAGTACATTCTCGATATATTCTTGATCATGAAAGGCCATGTCATGTTCTTGTTACATTCTTGCTAATTCATACTTGCTCAATCTATCTTACATGATCATCTTGTTACCTTGGTTATTTACATGTGAATTATCGTATTCGCATGATTTCACTTTATTTTCTTTAGAGCTAAAATGTTAAATCACTTTAATAGTGTCTTCATGTTGATGCGAAGATACCTACTAGGCAAGTGTGCTCTTTACCTATTTCCAATCTTTTCAGGAGATGTAAGTGATTCGAATTCCGATTCAAGTTATTCAAGTAGCGGGTCCGAGAGCGAATGAGAGTCATATCAAAAATGAGAGTGAAGACTTAGGAAAGTTAATCTTGTTTAGATCGAGTCTTTGTAATTTTCCTTTTTTCTTGAGTTTGATGGATTGAAGAAGGTTGAAAAGTTATTGTATTTGAATATTTTGATTTGATTACTAATGAAATAAAGTTGGAGTTTGAGTAAATTATTATGCAATTACATTTTGTTATGTGTGGTTGTCTTGTGCTCTGATCATTCTTGCTTGCAAGAGACTTACCATGCCGACTGTTCATGTTCTTTGAGCTTGTCTTCCGCTGTAATAAAGGTTTGGGGCGTGATAGTTGAGGGCACGCTGGGTGGGTTGCCACAGTTGCTGGCAAAGGTACCTCTCCCACCTGTGCTGATCGTAGTATTGGCTTGCACGGTGGGGCTGGTAGAGTCCTCCAGTGTGGGACCATCAGGTATGTAGTTGAGTACTTGGTCATTTCATGGTGGATTGCTCTGCTTTACCCACCCATGCTGAGCTTTCATCGGGGTTGATTGCAGGTACCTCTTCCCCTCTGGAGGATGGAGAGCTTCCCCGGGACATGGCCTGGGTAGCTGGAGATGAGCCTGCTATCGTAGCTTCTACTGGAGGCGACGAAGAGTTCATCGACATTGCGGGGGTTTCCAAAGGGGACCCCCCAGCTGGTGAGCTTCTTGCCTAACACCTCTGGCTAGGAAGTTATCTTCATGTGAGGCTGGATTTTGTAGTAGCCCGACTTGGCTTCTTGATGTGCAGGTGCCTCTGATTTGCCTGCGGCCGGGGGTTCATCGTAGACCTCGTCTGGTTCTTCCAGCAGTGGCAGCGCAACGATGGAGACTGATGAGAGCTCGAGCTCGAGCTCTCCTCCCTCTGAGGCCTCTTCCGCCGGGGATGCCGAGATGGAGACGATTTTCGAAGGTATATAGAGATCCTTCCCTCCTCCCCATTTGCTTTGGTTTAGAGTTTATAGCGGGATGTTAATGCCATCATGTTGTGTCCAGGCCTAGAATCTGAGGGGGAGCGCGTGCCAGCTCCCGTCGAGGATGAGCAGGGAGAGCCCTCCATCTCCCCGATGGCAGTTGGGGATGGCCGGATTATCCGGGAGGCCCTGCCCTCCCCGACTCCAGCGGGGGATGCCGCCGACGTGGGGGAGAGGTTACCCTCACCGACCCCGAGCGGGGATGTTGCAGGCGCGGCGGGAGCCACACCAAGTGAGTTAGGGCCTTTCTCAAGTTTTTGACCTTGTCTTCTCACAGGAAAGTCCCAGATGTTACTGACTGTTTGATGGGATTGTGCAGGTCCTTCCGGTGTGCTGGCTGAGACGGGCCACTCTTCCCTGGAGCTGGGGATCTAGTGACCTATGTCTATTTCACCACCAGAGCTGCTGTTGGATGCCAGCGTGGGTGCGGCCTTGCTCCAATGAGCCCGAGGGTACCTAGGAGGTGACCCCCTACCTTCTCCGAAGGAGCTTCGGTAGCGGCTGAGAGACTGCACCCGGGGCTACCACGGCCTTGGCTTCCCGCGCGAGCTCTGGATGTCTGACTTGGCCAGCATCTGGGCGGAGTACCTGCGGCTCCTGGAGGCTCAGGAGCAGAGGGCTCGGCGGCTGGCGACCGTTCGAGAGGTGCAGGAGCAGCTGGATTGGCTCGCGTTGGTGGTTGCCGAGCAGAGGAGGCGCGTTGATGCGGCCATGTCACTTGCTAGGGACCGCGCTATACATCTGAGCGAGGCGGAGAGCAGGGCTGTGGCCTTGCAGAAGGCCTTGGAGGAGTAGTGGCAAGCTGTAGAGCTTGCTAGGGTTGAGTGGCGGACTACCGAAGCCGGGTCTGAGGCTAGTGTTCAGCTTGCATCGACCTTGGAGGTGGAGCTCGCGGCTGCGGAGTCTCGCCTGATGGCACTAGAGAGGGGCGAGCTTGGGATATGATTGCATCACCTCCGTTTCTCCTTACTTTTTTTTGTCATCTGGACTATACGTCATTTGTTACCCCAAGGGCATGTCTTCGGCTCCCTTTTATAGAGTATCAATGACAAACTCCAGATTTTGGTGTTGTTGTTTGCTGAGTTGTTCTTCTTCCTAGTCTATGGGACAAGGTTGGGTACAAGGGATGGCGACCACTTAATGTCGGTCGTGCTTGATTGTTTTAACATGTACCAGTGTAGGGGGTAGGGGACTAGGTTTACCCGACTTCCAGACATTGGAATAAAAGATTGGGCAAGGGGAACGGTGTAATTGGATTTTGAATACTGGGAGCTGAGTGCTAGTTACTAGGAAGTAGGGGAAAAGCCCTAGTGCAGGGTTGGCGTAGGCCCATCAGGGCTTGGCGGCCTACTGGGTTAGAGTCAAGAATTGACTCAGGAATGCGTCGGTTGTGGGTTGACGCCTGGGCATTGGGTGTTTGTATGTCATTAGCCGGTAATATAGCTCTTCTCAGTTTGAGAAACTGGGGCTGGGTTGGCCGAAAGGCCACAAAAGGTATCATAGCCGAAGGCCAATATTAGGGGCTGGGACTGGTTGGCCGACCTGTGAAGGGATTGTGGCCGAAACTGGAGCTGGGAGCTGGCGGCTAGCCTGTGAAGGGGTTGTAGCCGGGGACTGGGGTTGGAAATTGGCGGTTGGCCTGTGAAGGTGTTGTAGTCGAAGACTGGAGTTGGAAACTGGCGGCTGGCCTGTGAAGGCGTTGTAGCTGAAAACTGGAGTTGGAAGCTGGCGGCTGGCCTGTGAAGGCGTTGTAGCCGAAAATTGGAGTTGAAAGTTGGCGGCTGGCCTGTGAAGGCGTTGTAGCCGAAAACTGGAGTTGGAAGCTGGCGGCTGGCCTGTGAAGGCGTTGTAGCCGAAAATCGAAGTTGAAAGCTGGCGGCTGGCCTGTGAAGGCGTTGTAGCCAAAAACTGGAGTTGGAAGCTGGCAGCTGGCCTGTGAAGGCGTTGTAGCCGAAAACTGGAGTTGGAAGCTGGCGACTGGCCTATGAAGGTGTTGTAGGCGGCAGCTAGAGTTGGAAGCTGGCGACTAGCTTGTGAAGGCGTTGTAGTCAAAAACTGGAGTTGAAAGTTGGCGGCTGGCCTGTGAAGGCGTTGTAGCCGAAAACTGGAGTTGGAAGCTGGCGGCTGGCCTGTGAAGGCGTTGTAGGCAGTAGCTAGAGTTGGAAGCTGGCGGCTAGCCTGTGAAGGCGTTGTAGCCAAAAACTGGAGTTGAAAGCTGGCGTCTGGCCTGTGAAGGCGTTGTAGCTGAAAACTGGAGTTGGAAGCTGGCGGCTGGCCTGTGAAGGCGTTGTAGCCGAAAATTGGAGTTGAAAGCTGGCGGCTGGCCTGTGAATGCGTTGTAGCTGAAAACTAGAGTTGGAAGCTGGCGTCTGGCCTGTGAAGTCGTTGTAGCCGGTAGCTAGAATTGGAGACTGGAGCTGGCCGGCTGGCCTGTGAAGGCGTCGTAGCCGGAGACTGGAACTGGAGACTGGAGCTGGCCGGCTGGCCTGTGAAGGCGTTGTAGCCGGAGACTGGAGCTGGCCGGCTGGCCTGCGAAGGCGTTGTAGCCGGGAACTGGAGCTGGAGCTGAGGGCTGGAACTGGTCGGCTGACCTATAAAGGCGTTGTAGCCGGAATACTGGGACTGGTCAGCTAACCGTTGAGATGTGTAGTGTTGATTTGTATTGGTTCCTTTCAAATGAATGTGTGATGTCAACAATAGAAATATGAATAAACAAAGTGCAATATGCAATCAACCTATGAACATGTGTAACATGAACCTAGGCAATCAGCATGGAATCTAAGCATTGGCATGCCATCTCTTTCAGAACTAAGTAAAGGAAAAGAAAAACACACGCCGGGCGTGGAGCAAAGGAGTAAAAGAAAACACACACCGTAGGTGTAGAGCAAGCAAGCAAAAGCAAGTAAAGAAGAAATATGATGAGAGAGAGAAGACTAATGCCCAAACTAGAAAGATGTGATCGCTACCAAAGTATTAAACTAGCCAAAACTTGGATTAATACTTGGAAATAGGTGGATGCAACACCCGCCCACGGGAGAAAGAAGACTGCACTTCTGCGAATAATGACGGTCGAAGACAGGCGCGCCAGATGAAGATGACAGTCTTACGATAAACCGCTAGAGGACGTTAGCGCTTCGATACACAACCGCCAGAGAACCGCAGAACAGGAACTTAATGACTTTGATCTCCACTTCTTCCAGCTAGCCAGAAGACTTGGGCCTTGTGCTATGGACCTGTAAAACCTACAAAAACGTGCAGAGACACAGAAAAACACCCAGATTAGCCCTTTGAAGAGTGTAGTAACTGTAAGGGAAGAAAACTTGAAAACATGCAATTGGAAAGGGAATACCTGGGAGGTTGGTTTTTTAACCCCTATGGGGCTTTTTAAAAGACGGGAGGAGGTTTTAAAATGATGCAGAAGATGAAGAACGTGAGAGAAGAAGAGGGAAGATGCTTTGATGCTATGATAGGAAATAAGAACTAAGAACACAAGAAAACACTAAAAAAAATCATTGGAACTTGATACTCCCTGGACTTAGGAAGCAGATGGACGTGGGAAGTTGTTCTCCTTGATTGGTTATAGCTCCAGGATGCGGCAGCACTTCGACGTGAACTCCAGAAATCTCCTCCTCAAGCCATGAAGTCAAGGGTTCTATTTATAGACCCTCAAACTCTAGGTCCGAGTTGGAGAGATAGTGACTCGAAATCATGCCTGACACCAGATAATCCTTGAAGATAATACTCCCAAGAGTCCACAGAAACAAACGGGAGCTTCTAAGGATGAGTATCGAAGGAGAAATCGTCAGATCAAACTCTTAATTCGGCCACGGCGTAGCAGAGAAAAAGCAGTTCTGCTAGAACTCCCTGTCTGATGAAACGGCCTTACGATAAACCGCCACTTGCATTTAACGGCCAAAGAATGGACCGCCACCCTGCATTATCCAATAATAGATAAGGCCAATGGGCGAAGTTTTTGAAATAAGGACTCTGCAAGAAGCTGGCAGTCCAAGGTTCATGCGCCAGAAGGCTCTGACGGTCCCACGATAAACCGCTATAGCACAATGGATAAGAAAGGATAAGACGGAAGGAAAGATGATGGCTCTGGACTCTGACGTCATCTAGCGGTCGAAGGGAGGAGCGCCATAATGCCTCTAACGGCCATACGATAAACCGCCATAGCTCAACGGATAAGACGGAAGGAAAGACGGAAGGAAAGACGTTGGCTCTAGACTCTGACATCATCTAGCGATTCATAGATAGACCACCAACAAAGTCTAACGACCATTCAATAGACCGCCAGAGAAAAGATCGGGTCGGTGCAGTAGTGGATCAGGTCGGTGCACATGTGCAGAAAACGGTCAAAGAATAGACCGCCAACAACATCTCACGGCCGTGTTATAGACCGCTAGGTGCCAGATTGCAACAAAACCATTGAAAGCCCACCAAGCTTCAACCCACAGAAAATAAATAAGGAGCGAGACCCAATCAAAGAGAATGACCCATGAAATAAGCCCCAAAAACTGACTAAGATGGCCCAAAAATGGCGTATAACTCGGAGCATCATAAAATAAGTAAGAAGATGACCCAACTCATTGGTCATAAAATGGGTGTCAATAGATGCCCCTCCTTAACGTCCTCTTTGCAGGGGAATGAGCGGAGGTGAAGTGAAAGCGACATGGAACATGGAGGTGAAACGGAAATGAAGCGGAGTGGACTGAAAAGCGGACATTAAGGTAAACCGACACCTGTCCTCAACCAATAAGCAATTGGAATATTCCGAAAAACTTCGAACTAATCAAAAGGAATGGTAAAACCGAATGACACATGTCTAGAGGAACTAACAACTAAGGAAAGGAAAACATGGCGAGCGGCCGGAGCAACGGAAAAGTAAAGAGACGATTAACTAAACTCTAGATAGGAATCCTTAGCTAACCAGACCAAGCAAATAGACCGAAGGAAACCTTCCAACTCAGAGTAGAATAATTCTTCTTACTCAAGACCATGGATACATAGTTATCCACCATTACCGAGATATTCAGACAGATGAGGGTACGTGAATGCTCAAAGATGCGTATGATGCATGCTGGGCTAAAATAAAGAAACCATCAAAACAAATGCAAAGAAAGGATAAAATAACAAGATACTCGAGAATAATATTGCTAGATTGGATAAATCAGGGTCAAGACACTACTTGCAACCACGACGTGCAAGATAGAACCATCGTTCCCCGATTCTGCCAACCTAATGGCCTATCCAACGATTAAACATGTGAACTTAGATCATCATCATTTTTATTAAAGGGGAACATCAGATCCTGGAACACATGAATGACCAGCCAGTTCTCGAGGTGATATTTATCATAGATACCATATAGTAATGCATTAAGGGACCAGGGATCGAAATACCTACCTGACTTACCTGTCCGACGAGCTGTGACGACGTTCATGACTTTTTCTAAAAAAGGGTTAGCCATCAATAACAATCAATCATGATCATAAGAATAGGCATGAAACATTAACATCAACATGAGATAATAAAATGAAGCATTGTTGACATAAATATATCATGAAAGCTCAATGGATAAAGCAAATAATCATCAATAACGGTCTTATAGAGGAGCGCCAGAAGGAATTGACGATCAAGTCGTGGACCGCTAAAGAACGTCGGATCACATACCCCAAGAAGGATAGCTCAGATAAGAAACGGTCAAAGGGAGGTGCGCCAGAGAAGGTAACGGTCTTACTATAGACCGCTAATTTTCTGGGCGTTCAAAAAAACAAACTGATCGTTCGGTTCCCCCCATTCAACACTCATTCGAACCAAACACCCGAAACGCCCCAAACCGAGCAACCCCATTCCACTCCGGCGAAGTCCATTGGCGACCACCGCAGCTACCGCCGAGATGACGAACGAGAAAACAAAGAGGAAAGCCATTAAGCACTTTCGCAGCCGCATCGATCGAGAGGAAGACGCTCCTCCGGCGGCGAACCCATTGGAGGGAGAATGGCCTGCGACAGTCCAAACCAATGAAGGAGAAGTCCCTACGACCGTAGAAGCTCTAGAGGAGGCTCTCGGCGGTGAGGAAGAAGCCACGGCGGTGGAGAAAATGCCAGAGAAGAAGAAGGGCGATCGGTCGTCCGAGGTAGGCCACCACCTCAAAAACCCATTTTTAGGATTTTTAATGGTTGCATGTGGTGTGGATGACCTTAGGTGGGGTCCTAGGACCCAATATCATTGATTGTAGGCCCTTTGGGCCATTTCCAAAGCTTGAGGAAACGGATTGAAAAACGCCCAATTGCGGGGAGCATAGCGGTCGTTCCAGTGATCGTTACAGCTTCTGGCGCCTCACTTTTGGTGCGCCAGATGACTCTGATGGTCCAAGCCTGGGCCGCCAGAGAAACCAGAGGCAACATATTATATTTTTGCATGTTGTTTTGCTTATTTAATTTTTTTGGTGTTTTATTCTTATTGAATGTAATGAAATGACTAACCCATGTTCTATATGTGTGCAGGGGAAAAGACAGATGAGGATTTCCTGGCTACAGGTTAGGGCGGTGTACCAGACACTGCCCGATTACCAGAGAGAGAGGTTGGTAGCTATGGGCTTCGGAGAGGTATTGAGCATAGAGGTCACCAGAGTGGACACCGCCCTACTGTATGCACTTCACGAGAGGTGGGATCCGATCAGCAGGGCATTCATCTTCCCCTGGGGTCACATGGTCCCGACACTGGAGGATGTGGCGAGGATCACAGGACTGCGGGTGCACGGGGTAGCAATGACAGGCTATACATACAATGACTACCGGCTGATGGCAGAGGAGTTGCTTTGGATGGACTTGATGAGACCGGGGCACCATTCATCCCAGCTGGCACGGGCGACACTCCAGGAGAGCTTGGGGCTGAGAGGAGCAGCTATTGCAGTGGGAGAGTTACCTGAGTAGCACATCGACCGAGTGATTGACTCGTTTCCTTATGCATAGTGGGAGAGTTACCTGAGCTGCATAGTGGCTCAATCGCGCCATCCAGGACGACATTGACTCGTTTCCTTATGCATCAGTAAACTTCTAAAACCCTAAACTCTTAAATGCCTTAAATGCTTCTTCATACTTCTAGATGCTGACATGGACTTGACTACCCTTTCAGGTGCGTTGGACACCGTACAGGGACGAGGGCCGCGAGTGACAACCGTGGGTGGAGGCTTTCCTATTTTACAGCGGACGGGACATCTGGTTGCACTGCATCCAGATCGTCGAGCCCTTGCACTACCGGCTCATCCTGAGGATGAGGGGACTACACCAGCCTGAGGTTGAGTTGCTCGGACGAGACGACGAGCACCCCGAGAGATCTTCAAAGGGTCTCAGTGGCGACATCGATTGGAGTGCTCGAGTGGCCGAGCAGGTTTGAGACTGGACTCAGAGGGGCCGAGTAGTGCGGACTCGTGCTGACAGCGATGAGGCCTACCTGAAGGCCTATGCCCACAGATACGGAGACCAAGTCTTTTGCGGCGTCCGACGACCGGTATGATTCCTAAACGCAAATTCTTTCTATTTAATTATTTCTATATGCTATGACATAGACTTACTATATGCAACTAGACCCCCAGGGATACATTGCGGAGCTCCAGGGACTCCTACATGCGACGATCCAGCAGCGAGATGAGTACAAGGCAGCGTTGGAGCTCCTGGTAAGCTTTCTAAACCTTGGACTTTAATGCCTATGCTTATGCTTATGCTTAAATGTGACTGACCCTGATTTCTAAAATGCAGAGAGTGGAGAGGACGCAGCGGCAGGGACCAGATGCTCCATCCTCATCGTCACAGCCTGTAGGAGGCAGGGCTGAGTAAGATGCAGACTTCGCTCAGGCGGTTGCTCGGGCTGAGGAGGCCGAGGCTTTACTCGCGGAGAGGGTAAGCGAGGCCAATCGAGTTCCTTAGACTTTAAATGCTTATGATTATGCTTATGCCTAAATGTGATGAATGCTAATGTAGGCGAGAGAGCTGACCACAACGTTGGCTGAGGCAGAGCGTGCTCGAGCGGAGACTGAGAGACTGAGAGTAGAGGCAGTAGAGGCGACCCGTCTCCACGCAGAGGTGGCACGATTGAGCACGGGGCTAGTGGACTTAGAGCGCTACCGGACCGAGGTGCGAGAGGATCGACGTCAGGCCTATGACATGAAGATTGAGCTGCGAACGATGGAGAGGACCATGCGGATGATAGTCCACGGACCAGAGCGGAGCGTATCCCAGAGTGGTGCTCGGAGCGGTTCGTTCCCTGACTTCTTGACTGGCTCCTCCGGCCATTAGAGGAATGAGGAGGGGGATAGGAGACGATGTCAGTGAGAGGAGGGGAGTGTCTCCATGGCCCCACCGGCGAAGAGACCCGAGGGTGCTGGTGACAATGACGGCGCGGGAGGTGGACCGGCCGAGTGACTTGTACTTTCTCTTTTTCTTTGGATGCACACATGTACATGACTTTTGAAAATGGAATGAAATCTTTTTGTTTGTTTTATTAAGATGCATGAATGTGGATGAATGTGAATGTTTGAATGTATGTAGCATGCAGACAGGAGGACAGAGTGAGGGACGGAGAGAGAGAGTGCGGCAGGTTTTGACAAAAGGAGAGCAGAAAGAGTTATCTAAAACCTGCAGAAAACCATGAAACAGTCTAAGTTAGGACCTCCAGAGTGATTTAGGGGTTTTACCTTCGGCCGCTAGAATGTTAGAGAGAAGGCGGTGGATGAAGGGAAGTGACGGTCCAACATGGGAGCACCAGAGGGCTCTAGCGGTCTTACGATAGACCGCTAGCGCAGAAACTGTGTAAATCCGAGAAGGACTCCCCCATGGGAGTCCGAACTCGGGGAAAAGAAGTCTTAATCTGCACTAGAACTCTCCTAAACTTAGGATAAGGCCACCTAACCTAAATCCTAATACTCCAATACTAAAACCAAGCCTCTACAAATAAGAACAAGCTCTAAATTCGTAGCTCACACCAATTTTCTGCTACAAGTTCAGAATTTCCATCAAAATACTCAAAAAACACCATGAAAAGGAGTTTTGAAGCTAGTGCCATGGGAGAGAGGGTCTACACCGGACCTAAAGCAGCTAGAAAAGAACATGGGAAGCTATAGAGGCTAACCTCCATCCCCAAGCATCTAAGCTCCAGCTCTTCAAGAGAGGTAAGTGGTAATTTGATTCAAACTTTAATAAATTTCTACACTTTTCATTCTTCTCATGTTCTTTCTCTCTCTTCTTCCTCTTTCTTTTTCTCTTTTCCTCTAGCTTCTTCCTGGCCCAAGGTGTTACTCCAACTTGAAGTGGGTGGCTCCCATTATAAAAGAGCTTCCTTTAGAAGTCCTCTCAATCCTTAAGGCATGGCACCTTCAACCTTTGTTAGTCTTGGCTAAAAAATTCCAAAAACTCTCATATGATTGGCCTAGTATTTCAGCCCTTGTGGAATTGTGGCATCCTCAAACACACACATTCCTCTTCCCATCCTTTGAAGCCACAGTCCTATTAGAGGAGGTAGAGACCTTCCTAGCCCTCCCTAAGACTAAGGTGGGGGATGAGGATTTAGTGTGTCACACGATTGAGCCTATAGACCCTTCTCTCATTCTAGGGGATTTCATACACAACCCAAAGGATGTTAGGACAATGATCAGCCCACGCCACATTCATTTGATACCCATGGCTAAATGGATCACCACCTATTGTACAAACAAGAGCTGGAGATTCGAAGCCATAGCCAAAGCCACATCGGTTTGCTTGTGCGGGGTCTTCCTTTTCACTACCACTCACCACCTCTTAGATACCCAAAACCTTAGTATCATTAGTGGGTTGTGGCGGGGTTTATCTATTTCTCAAGCGGTCCTTTCATACCTCTATGAAGGGCTTAGATCAGCTTGCATAGGAGGACCTCTCTTTGGCTCCATGAGCGTCCTTGAGTGTTGGATGGGAGTGAGAATCAAATTCTTACCCAAGGAGGACTTACCTTCTACTAGCCAGATATTCGGGGGCCACCCCCTCTTCTATATAGGAGGCACTTTTGGATTCTCTTCACAAGTTGAGTGTCGGGTTGCGGACAAGAAAACAAGTGATGATTGGCGCCTCTTCCTCAACACATTGCCAATTGACAAGTTTGTGATGCGGCCAAGAGTTCTTCAAAGCACCATCCTTAGAGTTCCTCGGTGACCAGGCCTAGATCTACATCTAGTGGGGAACACTACTATGGCGATCTACAACCTGCACCGATGCTATCTTCAAATCGGGCTACCCCGAACCATGGTTCCTTCACTATCATATCTCCCTCCCCTTCAAGCTAGGAAGATAGGGACCAAGGAGGATGAATGAGCCGTCTGGAATGCATTGATGATGTGGGAAATCAGCCGGGTGCGTGCTTGGCAAGCAGATGTAGAGGAAAGCGAAGAGGAACGCCGCGCGTATGTGAAAGAATTACACAAGATCTGGCCTCGCACGGATGAGAAGTTAAATGTAATTTGAGCCTTATTTTTGATGTATTAAAAATTATCAACCCAAGAATGTTCATTAAGCTTAGTTGAATGAAATAAAAGCTTTGATTCTGAGTGGATGTGGAATTGATTACTTGATTGGGCTTGATTTAGCTAAAAATCGGGTTTCCTGACTGATATGGCGGTCTATTATAGGGCCGCTAGAACCGTCTAGCGGTTCCACGATAAGCCGCCAGAAGAAGGGACTCAGGGAACCTGAGAGTTCACTGTTCTTCGGGAGAGATTAGCGGTTGAACCATGGGCCGCTAGAGCCTTTTAGCAGTCTATGATAAGAGCGCTAGAGATAGTTTACTGAGAGTTGGGGTTTTTTGGCCTTCGGGAGAGATTGGCGGTCAAATTATGGGCCGCCTGAGGGATTTGGAGGTCTAATATTAGACCGCTAGAGAACCAGAAACTGTAAAATTGTGAGCTTTGAATCCTGAGCACTTAAATCTGCGTTCTGCACACACTCAGACAAAAACAAGTTAGATCTGTTCTTAGACTCAACCCCTTGCCTGAAGCAAGTTAAAGAGTGACTAGTTCTTGATATTTGGTCAAGGGGTGGAGCCTTATCAAATAGGTGAAAATATAATGAGAAAAAGTGTAATGCATGCAATGCAAGATGATGGTATTTAGGATTTTTGAAGATATTTGATTTTTTTGAGATTTTGAAACATATGATTTTTGTGGGTTTTGAAATTTCTGATTTTTATGAATTTTGAAATATATGATTGTTTTCAGATTTTTGAAATATATGATTTTCATGGATTTTAAAATATATGATTTTTTTGGATTTTGAAATATATGATTTTTTTGGATTTTAAAATATATGATTTTTTTAAGATTTTGAAAGCCAATTTCATCCCGGCAACAAGGGCCCTACGTGTCCAACTCGGAATCTCCTGAGGTTGGCGTGCTTATGAGATGATAGTCCATGACTGGGGCCAATTTGCATAACGGTGATTCTACCAAGGCCATACCCAGGGTACTGTTTAGTCCTAAAAAGAAAATAGAAACAAGGGGTAAGCTTAGACCAGTATAGAGGTTTTTAGAGCTTGAGTCCTTCTCATGACGACCCTTTCAGAGACTTGGTCTGTTGAGTAGGGACTTTGTGTCCGTCATCAAACCTTTATCCATCCTAGGCACGCATACGACCGGGCTCATAATGTCCCGCGGAGAAACTGTATTGCCACTCTTGCCATGCCTAGTCTTATTTTTTCGTGGAGTTTATAGAGTTTGAGATACAGACTTTGTGAGATAAATCTTTGTTTTCTTTGTTGCAATTGTTGCTCCACTTTCCTTTTTCTTTTGAAATGCTCTTTTTGTATGGAATCAGGTCATAACGGACTGCCCCTATTTGAGACCTCCTCTCATCAGGGTGTCTAGATTAGTCATCGCCCCCTTATTTACCTCTTGCCCCTAGATTCGGCCGAGGAGAGAGACGGACAGGGACCTTGACTTCCCCCGGGCATGGCCAAGGAGAAAATGGTGTCTACATAACTGGAGAACCTGACCAGGGATGCCGTGAAGTGTGTGATTTGCCGACCTCGAGGTCCTCCTTCATGATTGAGGAAGGGACTCCTTGCTACCAAGTTTCATTAGCCTGACCCTAGGGATAAAAGCGGTTAAGATACAACCCATTCCAAGCGTGAGCGAGCTCCTCACCTTCTGCGTTGACTAAGCGATACGCGTTCCCTGGATAAGCTTCTCTAACGACGAACGGACCTTCCCAGTTTGGTTGCAATTTGGATCTTGGACCTCCGGACCTGATGAATTTGCGTTTCAAAACCATATCTCCTACTTAAAATTTGTGTTCGATTACCTTCTTTTGAAAATAACGCGAAACTCTCTTTTGATAAACTGACACGTGATCGGCCGCATTCATCCACTTCTCATCTAAGAGTTCCAGCTGAACGAGCAACGCCTCTCGACGTTCATTGAGATTAAGTTCTTTATTGAGCTGCACCCTTAGGGAAGGGATTAAGATCTCATATGGGAGCACCGCCTCCATCCCGTAGGTGAGAGCATAGGGGGTTTGCCCCGTGGGAGTACGGACGGAGGTGTGGTAAGTCCAAAGAGCTTCCATTAATCTTTCAGGCCAATCAGAAAATTTGTGAGATTCGCATGTTTTCTTTATGATTTTCAGAAGGGTTTTATTAGTGGCCTCGGCTTGGCCGTTGCCTTGAGGATAATATGGTGATGAATAATGTAATGCAATATTGAACTTCTTACATAAGTCCTTGAGCTCTTGAGAGATGAACTGGGGTCCATTGTCAGTGATGATGCTGCTTGGCACTCCGAACCACGAGATGATATTCTTCATGATAAAGTGGCACACCATTGTTGCTTTGATTTCCGCGTATGCTTCCGCTTCGGCCCACTTGATGAAGTACTCCATGGCGGCAAGGATGAAGGATTTTTGCTTAGTTTCAGAGTTAGGATCACCAAGCGGGCCGACAACGTCGAAAGCCCACATGGAGAACGGCCAAGGAGCAGAGAGAGGATGTAATGACGAAGCTGGAGCATGGATTTTATCAACGTGGCGTTGGCATTTGAGACACCTCCAGACATAGAGGGAGCAATCTTCCTCTAGAGTGGGCCAATAGTAACCCTGCCTAAGGATCTTCTTAGCTAGAGCCTGGCCATTAACATGACCTCCACACTCCCTAGAATGGGCTGCTTTGGCCACCTTCCAAGCTTCATCATCATCTAAGCATCTCATGAGCATTCCATTGAGAGAGCACCTGTATAATTCTCCAGCAATGATAGTGTACCTTGAGGCGGCTCTTCTGATCGCCTTACGCTGCCCGGCATTTGCCCCTTCTGGGAACGACCCATCTTTACAATACAGTTCGATTTCATGGTACCATGGCAATTCTTCCTCTTCCAGGATCTCTTCTAATTCTGTCAAAGACACTTCCTTCAATTCCTCCTTCTCAGCCCAAGCTTCTACAGTCTTCCTTAGGTTGTGATACCAAGGATCCTGAAGAGAGGGTGCGTCCAATCTCTGAACGATGATAGTCTCAGTATTCCGACTGAGAGGGAAAGATAAAGAGGAGGCAAGCGATGCTAGTGCATCAGCGAGAATGTTATGAGATCGAGGAGTATGGATGTAGATCAACTTGCATAATTTCCGAGATAAGAGAGTGACCAAATCTTGATATGGCTTGAGCTTTGGATCACGAGTGCGGTAAGTGGACAGAACTTGCCGCAGAACGAGTTGAGAGTCTCCTATGATATTCAAATAGCGCGCGCTTAAGAAGTAGGCATGCTTTAATCCGGCTAGGAGAGCCTCGTACTCGGCGATGTTGTTGGTAGCAAAAAATCAGAGCTGATAAGCAAAGGGAATCGTCACTCCTTTCGGAGTGAGCAGAACGACACCTACTTCTCGGCCTTGAGAATTGAGCGCGCCATCAAAGTGCAGAGACCAGAAGGGATGATGAGTAAGGACAGAGATATGCTCTTCAGGGAAATCATCATGGATATAATCTGTGCGAGGGATGGGAAGATGGGCAAGATGCTCAGCGATAGCATATCCTTTGATTGCCTTCTGAGTAATGAACGTGATATCAAACTGAGAGAGGAAGCTCTGCCAGCGAGCTAACCTACTAGAAAGGACGGGCTTTTCTAAGAGATAGCGGATCATGTCCATTCTAGAGATCAACCTAACTGGGTGGGCTAGAAAATAGTGTTTGAGTTTCTAAGCTACCCACACTAAGGCGGCACAAGTCTTCTCCATGGCGGTGTATTTGGCCTCTACTGGGTTAAACAACCTGGAGAGGTAATAAGCTGCCCGCTCTTTACCTTCATCATCTACTTGTGCTAAGACCGCCCCTAGGGAGTCCTCAATGACCAAGATCTATAGGATTAGGGGTTTCCCAGGGACAGGAGGTTGTAGAACCAGGGGATTGGCCAAATATTCCTTTAAGTCCTGATAGGCCTTTTGACAATCTTGATTCCATTCAAATTTGACCCCCGCCTTTAGCAGTTCATAAAACGGGCAGCACCTCTGAGAATGTTGGGATATGAATCTTCTGATGAATTGTAATCTACCAATCAATCCTCAGAGTTCCGTGATATTCTTAGGCGGAGGCATGTCCATGATGGCCTTTGCTTTATTAGGATCAATCTGGATCTCCCGTTTGCTAACTATGAAGCCTAACAATTTCCCTGAAGAGACTCTGAAAACACACTTCTTTGGATTCATTTTTAACTTATACTCCCTAGCTCTCTGGATCAACTTAGCCAGAATAGAGGGGTGTTCTTCCTTGGTTCTCGACTTCACCAAGATGTCATCCACATAAGCTTCCATATAGATGTGCATCATATCGTGGAATATAGTCATCATCGCCCTTTGATAAGTGGCACTTGCGTTCTTCAGACCAAACGGCATGACCACGTAGCAATACGTGCCCCAGGGCGTGGTGAATGAGGTTTTCTCTTGATCCTCGGGAGCTAGATGGATCTGGTTATATCCTGAGTATCCATCCATGAATGATAAAGCTTCATACCCGGCAGTGTTATCCACCAAGACATCTATGTGAGGCAGCGAAAACTCATCTTTCGGACATGCTTTGTTAAGATCCCTGAAATTGATGCAAATGCGCACCTTTCCGCCCTTCTTGATGATAGGGACGATATTCACCACCCACTGGGGATATAAGACGACTCTAATGAACCTGGCCTTGTATAATTTATCGACCTCTTCTTTAATCCTTAAGGCCATGTGGGGGTGAAATCTTCTTGACCTTTGTTTCACCGGTGTTACCCCTGGTTTAAGTACGAGTCGATGTTCCACTAAAGAGGGGTCAAGACCCGGCATGTCCTCATAAGACCAGGCAAAAGAATCGCTATATTCCCTTAGAACCTTGATTAAATCTTCTTCTACCCGCGGAGGAAGGTTAGCGGCAATGATAATGGGCCTTGGGTCTTCTTCAGTTCCCAAATTTATTTCCTTTGTAGGTTCATCCACCACCGACGATGGCTCATCAAATCTCTTTAATCCTTTGCGCATACAGGTCGGCGGTGTCATCTACGTTGCTGTCCTCATCATCAACTGGGTCTTTTTCATCCAGGACTTCATATACACCTAATCCATCGTCGCTCCACACCCCTTCTGATTCCTCATCATCTTCTATCACAATTGCCATAGCTATGAACTCCGGACACTTCAAAAGAGCATGACATCGCTGAGAAAGATCCTACAAGAACCTATCAGGAATGGATTTGGAATGACGCGCAAGCGAGCGCGGCTCAGGCTCGGAAGGGTTAGACGACCTAGAACAAGACACTACTTCTCTAGACCTAATAGACTCTACCATCCTAGACTCAACGGACCCTACGTCTAACCTAGGAGAAAGGAAATCTAGTGGGAAGGAAGGAGCAGTGGACTCGTGCCCCTGGGAGTAGGATGGAGACAAGATAGCGTAATCTTCCACCGAAATCTCCATTTCAAATTTGGCATTTTTTTTGGAGATCAGTGGAGATCATGCAACAAGATGAAGAGGATGGTGGAGGAGGAAGTTGGAGAGGGAAGAGAGATGGGAATAAGACATCGAAGAATGGACCCGAAGAGGAGAACCACATTTCTGAACGATTGGAGGAGGGGGTCCACAGAGTGGAGAGATCAACAGGTGGGCATTGCCCACATGCTCAAGGTATAATCAACACCTCAGTTGGTAGTTCCGTGAAATATGGATCAATCAAGATCGGAGGTGAGCGAGGTATGGATTCCATCTGCTGGACGAGAGACATAAGACAACGGGTGAGCTTCCCTTTTTCCGCGGACGGTCAGCTGGCTTCTTCGGCTTCCACTGCACAGGCTGTGCTTCCTGATTCTTTTGGCAATAGTCTTCTTCATAAAACTGTCTTTCGAAGGCTTGGATGTAATCAATCATATCATCAACTGGCCCCTTCAGCAGTAGAGGCAGACAGGCAACTGTGCAAGCTATGGTTTTCTTTTCGGACCGTGCTGACTGAGGATTCAATGTACCTGGCTGGAGAGGCCCTCTTATGAAATGCTGGCGATAATCCCAGGTAAGTGGCCCTGAGTCACCCAAAATTGATAATGCGGACTCTCGGTAACCGAGACCCCTTCGGCTCATTTTTCTTCCTTTGGGGACCAGTTTGGTCTACCCTTGTAACTGTGCACTGAGGCCTCTCCCCGATTGATAGCCTAATTTTAATATAATATCCCAGCCCTTGGAATCTCCGATCTGGGGCTTTACTTTAATGTTGATGGGTGTAGTGACAGGCTTGCGTGGTGCATAAGCCCATGGACAATCCAGATCCAACATAGAAATAACTGGCCAAGTGCTGGGCCACAGAGTAGGCAAAATCTTCTCCGATATAGCTTTTACTGACTGGACCGTGGACAAGCTTTTTACCTTAACCACCCTCCCTTGAAAGGGGAATTTGAAGCACTGATGAGCAGTGGATGGCAAGGCGCTAAGAGTATCAATCCACGTACGACCCAAGATAGCCTTGAACATAGGGTCGATGTCCAGCACATAAAATTCAATGGGCATGGTAAGAGGCCCAAGCTCTGCCTGAATGGTGACAACCCCGTGACACGCTCTTCGTGAGTTGTCATAAGCTGCTATGGTGGTCAGGGTAGGCTATAGAAGTTCTTCTGATAAATTACAGGCCCTTAGAGTGCTGAGCGGGCAAACATTGATAGATGCCCCTGTGTCAATTAATGCCGCATCAATGCTGACTTTGTTCAAGATGATAGTAATGCAAAGCGGCATCTACCGAGCTTCCGGAGGTGCTAGCTCGTTCTCAGAGAATGTGATTGCTGGTCCCTTGGAAATAGTAGCCAATGCTATAGGTAAACTATCAGCTGCCACATCTTCACTAACCATCACCTTCTGAAGAAAATTTCTTAGTGCATCTTGGTGAAGGGTAGATCTCTTTATAAGCTCCAGAACAGATATTTTGGCAGGCACTCGATCTAAGGGATGTAACAAATCATATTGGGTACTCGGTAGGGGCTCAATCTCTTCTTGATCGGTAGCCGGTTGCAAGGGCTGGGGATTGGAAGTAGAAGCATAATTGCGATGAAACAAACACCCGCTCCGAAGGGCGAAATTCCATGCCGGCACGACACCTGATGACGGTAAAATGGGCCCGATGGGATGGATGAGTAGCGTAGAATAGGGTGTGGGGGAAATAATAGGAGTGGGAGTGGAGGTAACGGGTTGTGGTGAAAGGACAATGGGCGGAGGGTTAGTTGTAGGTACGGTGATGATGGGTGCAGGTGGAGGTGTAAGGGTACGCGGAGGCACGGGCGGAGGGCTAGTCGTAGTGATGGTAGCGGGGGTGACGAGCAATGGGCGAGAGGTTGGTGATGGAGTGGAGGTGAAAGGGGTGGTGGATGGAAGAACAAGTGATCTAGTCGGCGAAGGAGAGTTTTGATATGTACGCAAGGATGGTGGGAGTGGAAGAGGTGCGGTAGTTGTGGTGGAGGGCCGAGACTTGTTGGAGCATACCGTCATCATCATAAGACCACCCGGCGTCGGGAGCCAGGGGTTGAACTACATTAACCTAAGCCAGTGTCGGTGGTTGAGGCTGCAGAGCGGGAGGATGATTCGGAATGGGGTTCTGATGGATCCCCAGGTCTTGAACCGATTGCGATTGTTGCGGTAATGCCTGCTGCTGTTGCGGTAATGGCTGCTGCTGTGGCAGCGGTGCTTATTGTTGCTGCACTTGCTGCCTCTGCGGCTGCCTTCTCTTCTCTTTAATCTCCATAATGGCCCAGTGCATCTCGGCCCAGTCAATGCGGTGTCCTTCGTGTAGATCATAGACCAAATCTCTAAACTGAAAACACCCTTCAATGGTATGCCTTGACTGCCTGTGGAACATACAATACTTTGTTTGATCAACAGTCGGGTTCCAGACAGGCCGTTCCAGAGGAAGTTGGATCGCACTGACTGACATAAGAGCCAAGAATATGTCCATGAGGGACTCGGGCAAAGGAGGGTACTGGGCTCTCTTCGGCCCCGGGCGCTTGTTGTTGTTGTTGGTGTAGCCGTTGGGTGGAGGGACATTATGGTATTGTAGAGACTGTGAAGGTTGTTGCGGAGCGGGGAAGGCGTTTGTGGAGCGGCGAAGGTAGGGTTTGGTGGAGCGGGTTGAGTGTTTTGTGGAGTGGAGAGTTGGGGAGTGCGGGGGTTTTACGGAAAGCGGAATGGTGCGGATTGGAAGGGGAAGGTGACGGCTTGCACCTGTTCATTTGTTTGGACCCCCTCGGTGACAGGCCCTTGAGGTTTCTTATGATATTTGGGCTTTTGGGCCTCAAAGAGCGAGTGGATGGGGGAATCCTTGAATTGTATTTGAATGAACCGCGCCCGGCTATACAATTGGTGCATATTTGCTATGTCATTCATTGCCAAAATGTTGCGGAAGGTCGGAGTAGCATTGGAAATCAATAGTTTGACCTTCTCTTCCTCCAGAATGTGGCCTGGCACCCTGGTGGCCATCTGCCTCCATCTATCGGCATAAGTAGCAAACTCCTCGTCTGGTTTCATTTTCTCGGCCACCAAATCTGTGAAAGAGTATTCCGAGCCGACCCTATCTTGAAACCTCTGAATGAACTTGTCCTTCACTATCTTGAAACTCTCGGCATCTTCCAGTGGCAGAGAGTAAAACCATTCAAGTTCAACCCCATCTAATGATTGGCAGAATAAGTACGCCATAAGGCGATCATCGTACTGAAACTGGGCCGATTCATATAAAAAGTCCCTCACATGGATGAAGGGATTGCCGTTCCCATCATACTTACGATAATTAGGGAGCTCGGATTGTGGGGGGAATCGAATATTTTGAAAGCTTGGAATCGGAACGTCTACCAAGGATTGTGGGCCAACCCGCTTCTGGAGGAAGTCAAGTTGTTGTTGCATGGCGGCCCATTTATCTAACAACTCCTGCTCCCTAGATGGAGTAGGGATAGTGAGGGAAGGAGGTTGAATCTGAGGAGAAGAAGGATAAACTGAAGGAAAAGGAGGAGGAGGCCCATAAGAAGGATATTGGGCCGAAGAGAGACCCATATTGGTATGGACATGGGCCGCCCCCTGCTGAGGGCGCATGAAATCAGATGGGCCGACCAGAACTTGCGGCACTGATGGAATAGCCTGATAAGAATCCGCCTGGATAGGAGAAGGAAGGACAGTCTTTCCTTTATCGAGAGTTTGTTGGGCCGAACCAGAAGACTGGCCCGTTTCGAGACTAGAGAATTGAATGGCCCTGGACCGGACCGGAGTGAGATCAATTGGAATGGGCTGAACAGTGGGCCCATCAACTTGAGGCTGAACAACAGAAGTATTAGATAGGCCTTGCGTAATCGTAGGAGGTGGGGTATTGGGCCCCTGCATGGCCTGATAAACAGCTTGAAGTTGGGCCAGATCCAACTGGGCCATCATTTGAAGAATGGAATTGGCGAAAGGAGGAGGAAATGATTGAATGGATTGGACGCCCTCCATAGGGATGGAGGACGGGGGAGGGATGGACCCCTCTCCAGAATGGAAGGAGATAACCCTAGGAGAACCCTCTAGAAGCCCTTGAGGAAGAGACTCCTCTTGGGAACGAGGAAGATCAAAAGAAGCCATGGTGGACTCGAAGAGAGGATTGAAGTAGAACTTGGAAAAGGAATTGCCCCTAGGTGATGATGCTTCTAGAGATCGGAAGCAACTCCACATGCAACGAAAGACCTTAACAGAATGCAAACAACACAAAACAAACACACAATGAGTGACTTAAACTTGATGATTTTGACAAAGATGTAAGTAAGAAGAAGAAAACACTCAAAGTCCACCAAGTTGTCTAGATGATGCTCAAAATTGTTACTTGCTTTCTCCTTTAGAACCTTAGTAGCTTGATTAAAATGTGCCCTCCACAATAGGTTCCTAATAGGACAAAGGGAATATGGCTTGGTTGACTCTAAGGGTAATCACTCCTTCACTTATGCAATCCTAGACACTGTGTGGGAAAGGTACAACCGGCCTGGCGTCCGTGTGGGAATCCACTGCTGGCGGGGACTTACGGAGGTCCCTGATGTGATCTCCTAGTCAGCCCCAAGGAATATGGAGACGAGAGATTCACACACCAAGGTAGGAGATTGCAATCTAAAGTATGAATATATGAATGAATCTATGTGCACCGGAGTGTATGTAAATTCTAGCCTAAAATCTAGCAATCAAATATGAACACAATGATATGAATATGCCAAACAACTAAGGAGGAAACCAGATAGCACCCAAATATAAAAATCATAGTAGAAACTGTAGAAATAAACTGCCCCTCGGGATGCATACCTGTCACTGGAGTGGCGGTCTGATATAAGAGCGCCAAAGAGATGAGACGGTCTAAGAATAGACCGCTCTTAAGTTTGTAACGGCTGAAGGTCCGACCGCCAGAATACCTAGAGAACCAGAAACAGCAGGAAATAAAGGGAAAATTCGGGAAAAACACGGGCAACTGAGGTAAAAGATGAATAGCAGGTTTAACAGAGATTCAAAGCACGATTGGCACTAGATGTCCCACCGTGATCGCCAAAAAAATTCTGTTGATTTGTATTGGTTCCTTTCAAATGAATGTGTGATGTCAACAATAAAAATATGAATAAACAAAGTGTAATATGCAATCAACCTATGAACATGTGTAACATGAACCTAGGCAATCAACATGGAATCTAAGCATGGGCATGCCATCTCTTTCAGAACTAAGTAAAGGAAAAGAAAAACACACGCCGGGCGTGGAGCAAAGGAGTAAAAGAAAACATACACCGTAGGTGTGGAGCAAGCAAGCAAGCAAAAGCAAGTAAAGAAGAAATATGATGAGAAAGAGAAGACTAATGCCCAAACTAGAAAGATGTGATCGCTACCAAAGTATTAAACTAGCCAAAACTAGGATAAATACCTTGGAAATAGGTGGATGCAACACCCACCCACGGGAGAAAGAAGACTGCACTTCTGCGAATAATGACGGTCGAAGACAGGCGCGCCAGATGAAGATGACGGTCTTACGATAAACCGCTAGAGGACGTTAGCGCTCCGATACACAACTGCCAGAGAACCACAGAATAGGAACTTTGGGACTTTGATCTCCACTTCTTCCAGCCGGCCAGAAGACTTGGGCCTCGTGCTATGGACCTGTAAAACTTGCAAAAACGTGCAGAGACACAAAAAAACACCCAGATTAGCCCTTTGAAGAGTGTAGTAACTATAAGGGAAGAAAACTTGAAAACATGCAATTGGAAAGGGAATACCTGGGAGGTTGGTTTTTTAACCCCTGTGGGACTTTTTAAAAGATGGGAGGAGGTTTTAAAATGATGCAGAAGATGAAGAACGTGAGAGAAGAAGAGGGAAGATGCTTTGATGCTATGATGGGAAATAAAAACTAAGAACACAAGAAAACACTAAAAAAATCCTTGGAACTGGATACTTCTTGGACTTAGGAAGCAGATGGACGTGGGAAGCAGTTCTCCTTGATTGGTTCTAGCTCCAGGATGCGGCAGCACTTCGACGCGAACTCCAGAAATTTCCTCCTCATGCCATTAAGTCAAGGGTTCTATTTATAGACCCTCAAACTCTAGGTCCGAGTTGGAGAGATAATGACCCAAAATCAAGCCTGACACCAGATAATCCTTGAAGATAATACTCCCAAGAGTCCATAGAAACAAACGGGAGGTTCTAAGGATGAGTATCGAAGGAGAAATCGTCAGATCAAACTCTTAATTCAGCCACGGCGTAGCAGAGAAAGAGCAGTTCTGCTAGAACTCTTTGTCTGATGAAACGGCCTTACGATAAACCGCCACTTGCATTTAACGGTGAAAGAATGGACCGCCACCCTACGTTATCCAATAATAGATAAGGCCAACGGGTGAAGTTTTCAAAATAAGGACTCTGCAAGAAGTTGGCGGTCCAAGGTTCATGTGCCAGAAGGCTCTAACGGTCCCACGATAAACCGCTACAGCACAACGGATAAGAAAGGATAAGACATATGGAAAGATGATGGCTCTGGACTCTGACGTCATCTAGCAGTCGAAGGAAGGAGCGCCACAATGCCTCTAACGGCCATACGATAAACCGCCAGAGCTCAACGGATAAGACGGAAGGAAAAACAGAAGGAAAGATGTTGGCTCTGGACTCTGACATCATCTAGCGGTTCATAGATAGACCACCAACAAAGTCTAATGGCCATTCAATAGACCGCTAGAGAAAAGATCGGGTCGGTGCAAGAGCAAAACCAGGTCGGTGCAACAGTGGATCAGGTCGGTGCACATGTGCAGAAAACGGTCAAAGAATAGACCACCAACAACATCTAACGGTCGTGTTATAGACCGCTAGGTGCCAGATTGCAACAAAACCATTGAAAGCCCACCAAGCTTCAACCCACGGAAAACAAATAAGGAGCGAGACCCAATCAAGGAGAATGACCCATGAAATAAGCCCCAAAAACTGACTAAGATGGCCCAAAAAAGGCGTATAACTCGGAGCATCATAAAGATAAGTAAGAAGATGACCCAACTCATTGGTCATAAAACGGGTGTCAACATGTAGCCAAAAACTAGGGCTGGAATTGGCGATGATCGACCCTCGGGGGTGTAGTGGCCACCATGTCGTGGAGTGATGTGAAGGTCCTCGTCAGCGAGTGTTGACACCCGTTTTAGCCCACAAGTTGTGTCATTTCTCTTATTCATCATTTTTGATGTCCCGAATTAGCCATTGTTTTGGAGCTTTCTTGGATGGATTTTGAGCCCATTTTTACCATTCCATATCCTTTGAGTCTTGGAGATCATGATTTCTTAGAGCCCCGGAGCTTATCTTTTCAAATTCCGGCTTCTAAGTCGACTTTCGGCCCATTTATGTCGGCTTCCCTCAAGTAATCGGCTCTCTCTCATTGCGCAGTCCTGCAAGTGGTTCGTTTTCACCTTCTTCCAATCCTCTTTTAAAAAAGTTGTCTTCATCAAAGTTGTGCGTCTTTCAAAGATCTACAACTTCTTCTTCTACGCCGTTGTCCAGTTCTGCCCCGATTGTGAGCTATTCACAATTTTCCAGCAGACTGTGCTGTTCACCTACATTCCAGAATTTTCCTCTCTCTTCCAGCCCTATTTTCTCCCTCTTCCAATCATTTCCTCAAATTTCTTTCTTCATGAAAGTTGTTCCTCTATCAGTTATCTACAATTTCTCTGTTTACGACTTTTTCTAATTCTCCACCGTTTGAGAGATATGCTTCAATTTCCAAAGTCGCGCGCAGTCTGCCCGGAATCTGCCTTCATCAATGTGAAGGTCTACTGTAGATGCGTTACTTCAATGTGACGGCCCTACATAGATGCGTTACTTCACATGTGATGGTCCTACAGTAGACCGTTACATCCAAACTTGCCCGAAATCGTCCTGTTTGACCCCCATAGTGTGACGGACCTATCCTAGTCCGTTACATCACTCTGACGGTCCTACAATAGACCGTTACATGCACCAGAGAGTCCAATTCGTGCTGGACTCTGCTCCGTTTCTGTGCGCCGTGGCCCTCTTGCATAGTCCATAACTTCTTGAATTTTTATCCAAATTGATCCCCGTTTTTTCCTACTTCTAGCCCTTGGTATTATCTTGAATTTGGTTCATAGGAATCAAATTTTCATTGGCAATATCTCTTGGGATCTGGGTCGCAAGATCAGGATTTAGGAGTCCTAGTTCAACTAAAACTCTGCAGATAAGGCTCCGGGGCTACCTTCCAAGAGCCATATCTTCTAGAATCCTCCTCCGAATTGATCCCCGTTTGTTCCTATCTCTTGTCCTTAGTATTATCTCGAGTTTGATCTAGAGAACTCAATTTATCTTGGACTCTATCTCCGGGAATCATGATAAGAAAATGAGGTTTTCTTGTAAAACTCCATAAAAACTGCCCAGTTCGCAGTCGCGACGGGGGGCTCTTTCCGGACGTGGGGCGAAGCCATGCTGCACTGCCAACTCAGAACTTCGACCCCATCTTGGAGAGGGAAGTATGAGATTTCTATTCTATCCTTCTGGGCTTGATTTCATGGTCTACACTCTTAGTTCTAGTCTCCTCAAAATCACAAATCATCACAGTTTTCTACACTTTCTGCTACACATGCGTTTCTCTCCGTTTTTCATCATCGTTTTCTCTCTATTCTCTCAATCAAATCTCGTGATTTCAAATCTCATGCATGCACAACACACCCACCTATTATTTCCACCCTTCCACAGGGGCTAAAAACCCTCCCCCGGTGCGTTCTCCCCCTTTTATTCACATTATTTTATCACTTTGGGATTGATACTACACTTCATGTTCTAATGGGTTTTTACCTTTGTGTTTCATCTTTGTTTCGTAGGAGAGCATGAATACAACGTGAGGCCCTTTTCCTCTAGCCGGCTGGAAGGAGAGGAGGTTTGAATTCACAAGTTCCCCGCACCCTGTTTCAAGCGCGATCAAGTCTTTAAGTTCCAAGGTACACGACGCCGTTCTTTACACGTCTTCATCCTTTGGCGTTGTTAATCCTTGGTGGCGATCACGGTTAGTATTTCTCATCCTTTCATCCCCCTTGTCTTTGATTCACATGTTTATGCATATATGTATTTAAAGGGGGCAGGATAGGAATCTAATTAAAAAAACAAATCAACAATTTTTTGGCGATCACGGTGGGACACCAATGCCCATCATGCTTGTTTTCATGCTCTTTTGTAGGTTGGGTAGGTGCATGTTCATGTTTAGGTGATATTTCTTCCATTCTCCAACTATTTTTGGTGTTTTAAGGGCTCTGGTAGTGTGACGGTCCTGCAGTAGACCGTCACATGCATGTAACGGTCCTTTGGTAGACTGTTACACGGCTTCTGGCAGTCTTGCGTGCATGCTCACAGGGCCGTGTTCATCGAGGCATAACTTTTGATCCCGGAGTCCGATTGAGCTGATTCTTGTTGCGTTGGATAGCCCTTTGTATTGTCTTTCCATCCATATATCATTTGCATCATTTGGTTAACATTTGCATATTCTAATCTTATCTAACTTTGTGAGTTTTGTGCATAAGTTCTGCAGGCAGGCTCAGGGACAGGTTCACAGGTACATCTTTAATGAGTGATTTGACTGCCTTCCCGATGTCTGATTACACTGATTTTTGATCCATTGGATAGTCCTTTGTATTGTCTTTCCATCCATAGCTTATTTGCATCATTTGGGTCTCATTTGCTTAGTTAAAAATTGTCATCATTTTAGCATTTTGTCCATAAAATCTGCATGTGGTCTGCGCATAGGTTCACGGGGGCATCTTTGCTTAGTGATTTGATTGACCTCCCGGGGTCAGATTGATCTATTCTTGGGGCCGTTGTGTAGATCTTTGTATTGTCTTTCCATCTATATATTATTTGTTTTAGTTGGATCATGTTTGCATAGTTTTATCTAGTCTTGATTTTCTAGTTTTAAGCTAGAATTTGCATGCACTCCGGTGCACATAGGGCCATACGTTGCATATCATAGTTGCATTTCCTACCTTAGTGCGTGGACCTCTCATCTCCATATTCCTTGGAGCCGACCAGGAAAGCACATCAAGGACCTCCATAAGTCCCCGTGAGCCGTGGATTCCCACACGGACACCGGGCCGGTTGTACCTTTCCACCCCTTAGGCTTGCATTTGCATAAGTGTGAGGGAGTTAACCTTAGTCAACCCAAAGTTTGGATCTTATTCCCATAGGATTCCTATCTCGATGGAATTATTATTAATTCAAATCATTAAAAGGTCCATTGAAATCTCTAAAATATTTCCCATCATATCAACTTGTTTGACTTGGGTGAAAACTCTTACATTGCATTGATTGTGTTATTTGGGCTTGTCCAAGCCCATTAGTGGTGTTTTGTGTTGCACCCACGTCTTTCATCATTATTAGGCCCACTTAGGTTACCCCATTTTGTGTGTCCATTGTCTAGTCCATTGTCCCGTGATCCGTTGTCCATTCGTCTTTGCATTAGTGGGTCAGTCCCCTCTTGTCCTTGGGCCCATTAAGCCAGTGCTTCCCCACTTGTATTCTCCTTGACATCCTTGTATTAAGTCTCCATTTGCCCTCATGGAGCATCATTCTAACCCCTTGTATCATTCTTTTTCCCAATCTGCTTCCTATTCCCTCGTGGAATCCTCTTCCCGCGTGGGTCCATCTTCTCGTGGTCCCTCTGACCCATCTGAGGAACAGGCTAATCTCATGGCCCGTATTTCAAGCCTTGTTTGCCAAATGGACCCGGCCCAGGCCCAACGTCTTATTGCATCTCATCTTCATGGGCCTTCTTCTCATAATGGGCCATCTCCTATTCATGAGCCTCCTCCTTCTCCTTCATATGTTGCTGGCCCAATTGCTAATGGGCATTATTCTCTTAATGGGCCTCATCCTTCTGCCCATGTTGCTGCCAGCCCATTCAACCCATATGCTCATGCCTCTTCCAGGCCCACATATCCTTCCATTCTCGGAATGGGCCCATCTTCTTCTCAGCCCGGATCCTCTTATTCGGCCTAATACCATGCTCCTGGTCCTAATTCACACCCTCTTGCTCAAGTTGGCCCATATTCTTCTCGATCTCTCCCTACCCAGGAGATGATTGCTCAAACCCAACGCCAACTTGATGAGCTTCAACGCCGGATCAATCCCAAATCCTCCTTGAGTATCCCATTCACATTTCAAGGTCTTCGGCTTCTGCCATCTCCACAAATTCCCGCATATCGCCGTTATAGTGGAGTTGGTGACCCATATGTGCACTTGAAGGAGTTCGTTTATGAGTCGGCCTAATTTCGACATGACCAACACTTGATGGCTTATCTGTTTGGTCTGTCATTGGAAGGCCCGGCTCGGGATTGGTTCTTCTCTCTTCCGCAAGAGCAAGTTGTGAGTTTTCATGCCGTTTAAGAAAAGTTTATTCAGCAGTATCAAGACCAGGTTGGGCCCAAGTATTCTATTGCGGATCTGGCCCAAGAGATGATGAAGCCCAAAGAGGATTTCTGCACCTTTGCCGACCGCTGGCGTCACCTTGCCGCGCAAGTCTCGGGACACATTCCAGAGGGAGAACAAATCAAGATGCTGATATCAAATGCAACACCCGAGTATCGGTTCATCTTAGCCCTCAACGACATCACCTCCTGGCAGCAACTTTACAGCCGAGCCCGCTTCATTCACCAACAAATCCAAGATTCCCTTGACCTCGAGTCTCCACCATCCACCTCCACATATCAACCTTCACCCTCCACATGTCAACCCTACGCTCCCATGAGTCAGCCGGCCATGAGTCAGCCTTCCGCCACATATCCCTCCACGAGCCAACCTCCTGCCTCTACATACCCATACGCCTTAGCATATCAACCTTCCATGAGTCAGCCTCACGCATCCACATACCCGTCTCCATCTCCACTTCCGGTCAAGGGAACACCACATCCCGAGCAAGTAGATGCCGTCTACATACCCCCTCATCCTGTTCCACACATGCCTTCACCAAAGCCCTCCACCACTAGCCACGTACTCCTGCCTACGCAACCTCCACTTCCATCTCCACAACCTTCTCCACCATTACATATCCCTCGGCATCCACCTTGCCCGAAGCAGGCTCCTCATCTTCCTTTGCCGGAGTGTTTCACCGATATATTTCGGGCTTTGATGGCCACTCACGCGTTGCCGTTCTCTCCGGTTGTGCCTTACCGACCCGCGGTCGGGGATATGCTTCAGTTCTATGATTTCCACCGTCAGCAGGGGCATTTGGTTGAGGGTTGCCCCGAGTTCTGGGATTATGTTTATGATCTGGAAGCTAAGAAAAGGATTGATTGGGCCGCCATGCATAAAGTTATTTTACATCTTCGCAACCAACAACAGCAGCAAGAAGTGCCACCCGGGCAGCCATCTCTGTTACTTCAAGGTCAGGGGCACCCCTATTATTCCTCGTCTAGTGCTGCACTCGCTCCATCACCTACTCCGTTACCTCCACCATCTCTTACCCCGGCTCCATCGCCGCCACAAACCCAAGCCTCTGCTCAGGCTAGTGCCTCCCCTTCTTCCCCTGCCGCCACTACCACTACTTCTATCCCTAACACCGCTCGACGCGTTATGTCGACACGTCGATGGTGGACACCACAACCTCCCTCTTCACCCTCTCTACCTCCATGTCCACTACCCCCATCGCCTTCATCACTATCCTCACCATCTCCATTGCCATCACCATCATCTCCATCTCCACCACCAATGCTTCCATCACCACCTCCATCTCCACCCTCGCCTCCATCTCCGCCATCACCTTTGCCCGAGCCTGAGCAAGCCAAACCTTCTCCTTTATCTCTACCCTCAGCCACGCCTTTGCCGTCGCCTTTATCGCCACCCGAGCCTATCATCGCCACATCGCCTGCGCCTTCACTTTCCATCACCACTCCCGTTGGAGCCTCCATGCCTTCCAAACCTTCACATGTTCCACTGAAACATATTCCCTTTACTTCTCCAACCACTACCACCCCACGGAGCGGGTGTGCACTTCCTTTGGTGCCCCTCGGGTCTAATCCCCATGGAGACAATAAGTCAAGTCAGGATGATTCAGTGCCGGCCGTGCATTTCAAGATTCAAGATTTTATCTGTCGGATGCCGGTTCGTGTCCTCGTCCCTGGTTATTTTGGGGATGATGCGCCTCTACTTTCAAAGATGACAGTTGCTAAGAAGAGTTCCCTTGAGTTGATGCCAGTTTCTTCCCGAGCGAGGTCGGTGGCAATCTCTTTGCTCGCCGGAGAGTTCACCGTTGATGCTATTATTTCTCCTCGCTCTATTGCTGTTCAGATGACAGGCCAAGAAGGGTTCTCTACCCGCGTTGTGCTAACACATATGGCCACCAAGCAGATTATGGGTTCTATGTTCAAGGGGCAATTGGCCGTATCTTCTACACTTTCCAAGGATATTATGCACCTGTTATGTAATCTTCCTCGGTTTATTAGCAGACCGGCCATGTCAACGCCGTGTATTACTCTCCCTCAGCTTCACCCGTCTCTTCTATCAAGGGAGTTATGCTTCAAGACTGAGTTCCGAGTGGAGTTACCGAATCTCATGCTTCTAGTACCGAGAGACAAAACCCCGTGGGTTTGTGATATTCATCACTCTGAAGGGTTACTCGCTCAAGAGTGTTCGCATATTGCTAGCACCGGGTGTCTAGGGGCAACCGCACCGATGAAGTTGCATGTTCACAGTCGGGCCAGGTCATCTGCTAGGTGGGCCCGTTATTTGAGAAGGTATTACAGATTAAGAAGCCCGAAGGTCCAAGCCCGCACCAGGTGGGTCCATTTTCAAGAAATTTCTGCCAAGAAGAGGCGGCGACGTAAACTCAATGGCTATAGGTTGTGCATTCAGGGGTCCACCTCTTCCTCCTTTTCTTTTCATTCATCCTTCCTTCTACTCAGTTCCCACCCTTGGGTGGTGTATCTTCCTCCATCTGATCCTATCTCCATCATTTTCTCCTCCTTCCATAGGTCCATGCGTCCCCATTCCTCTCTTTTTTCCCCGGATCCTCCAGATTTTCCCTCCTCTCACGATTCTAGGCCCTGGCCTATGTCATCATTCCATCCTAATCTCGGGACATCACCTGATTATTCTTCCCCGAGACTTCCAGGTGTTGCCTCTGATTCTTCTCCTCCGATGTCTCTGGGTTCTCCTTCTTATTCCCTGACCTTGTCGGGTGTCTATCGTTCTTCTTCTCCGGCCCTGTCGGATGATTCTCGTCCCTCTTGTCCGACCACGTCGGATGATTCTTCTTATCATCTTTCTACTCATTCCTCTTCACCCTTTCAGGGTCATTGCCCTTTTTCTTACTGTTTTCGAGGCTTTAGTCCTCCTTGGTCTTGGCTAATCTGGTTCTTCTATAATTGGTTCCTTGTTATCAAGGTCTCTGTGCCTTAACGAGGGAGTTCTAGCCCTCGTCTCTCTTCCTTTTTATCCTTATTCGTCTAGTTTAATGTCTGCCGCTCCTCCATGTAGAGGAATCTTTGATCCTTTGCTATCCTCTCTCTTTCGTCCTGTCAAGCAAGGAATATGAAGCTCGTGCTGTGCGAAGCTCGATGATCACGATTGCTTCAGGATGCTAGTTTCGTTCCTTGGATTTGTAAGGTATCTTTATTTTGTGCAAAGAACCTGCTATTATTATCACTTATTTACTCCTGCACATTGTTAAGATTAACGTTGGTTCCTTACATGGTTAAGTGGCTTTTAGAAATTTGCTTAGTTCATTTAGAATGAGTTCGCTTCTGCAGCATCCTTAAGTTGGTGATAGCTCCGCACTGGGAGTCCAGTTCTTTCCCCGATCGTTGAGGGTGACCTTTAAGCATGGGTTTTTCACACACCACACGGCAAGCCATAGTCGATTCCTCTAGTGCAACATCGTTGCTGCTTTGGCCATACTTTGGGTATGTACGAAGGTCTTTTCTTTTCTCTGCTCGGCCAAGTGTAGGGGCAAGAGATTGATGGATAAGATGACCAACCTAGGCGCTCCCTAATATGAGAGAGGTCTCAAATAGGGATAGTCTTGACCCTCGAAAGTGAGCTTTCATGCAATATCTAGCCAATAAGGGCTACCAAAAATAAGAATGAATATGCAAAATTATGAAAATCAAAGGCATGGCAAGAGTAGCGAAGCCCCGCGGGACGTCATGAGCCTGGTCGCATGCGTGCCTGATAAATATGGGTCTCAAAATCAAAGACACAAAGCCCCAGCGCAACAGACTATCTCTTTGACGGGTGGTGCCTTGGAAGGAATTCAAATCCTGATGTCTTCCATCCTGCATAAAGCTTGTCTCCAATTTTCTTCTATCTCCCTCTTAGGCTGGATTGTATCCCGGGTATGGCCTTAGTAGGGGCACCGTTCTTTAGAGGCGGTTGGTTGTGGTAAACCACCCTCACATGCACGCCCTACTCAAGGGAAGTCTTTAATGAGAGGGGAGGGACGGCGATCCCTGGCCAGTAGTTCGAGCCCGTCTTTGGGTGCTGCAGATTGCTATGTCAAAATCCAAAAAAATGAAATATAGTTCAAAATCCAAAAAAGAAATATTGTCAAAATTTCAAAAAAAGATTGAATATGTCAAAAAATAACAAAAATTTGAATATGGCAAAAAAAAATCAGAAATACAAAAATCCAAAAATACTTCTCTTTTGTTCCTTTTATTTTTATCTTGAGGACATATACATAATCTGTTTGCTAAGTGTGCAGGCTGCAGGTTGCAGGTTCAAGCTTTCCTTGCTCTATCATTCGCTCTGTCTCATGCTCACATTCTTCGATCTGTTCTCATCTCTTCAATATCTCTTCTGAAGCTCATGGCCTTCCCAGCTTTCGCTTATCTGCTTAATCATGTCTCTATGAGTGGGCAATATCTCATGATCTTGAACCTGGCGGTTCCGCTTCATCTGATCTTGGGCTTTGATGGAAGAATATGTTTGTTATCTTTATCATGTCTATGGTCCTCCATGTCTTTTGTCCCATCGTGTCATTAGTCACACGTGTCCCTATCCCGCCGTGTCATTCATCACACGTGTCTTTGTCCTCCGTGGTATTGTCATCCCACGTGTCTTTGTCCCACCATGTCCTTATACCACCGCGTGTGCTGTCCCACCGTGTGCATATTGTCTTGTCCCACCGTGCCTTTAGTCGCATGCATGCTTGCCATTTGTTTGTTTGTTATGTTTCATCCATTATCGTTATGTTATGTTGTGACATGTTTCGTTCATATTTCTCTTATTATGTTGTGTTCATGTCATGCTTGTTTATATTCGTTCATGTTCACATCATGTCATGTCATGTGGTTGTTGTCTTATGATGAAAATCCATAAAAAGTAGAAATCAAAAATTCTCAAAAAGATGCCATGTCGCTTGGCAGGTAAGTCAGGTTTGGCTTTCTATCCCTGCTCATTGTTGCATTACTACATGATATATACGTTATTATAGCCTCTCAAGGACCGGCTGGTTGCCCGTGTGTTCTGGGATCTGATGTTCCCCTTTAACAAAAACGATGATGATCTAGGAGCATACGGTTAATCGTTGGATAGGCCGCTCGGTTGAGTCGAGTGGGGGACGATAGACTCTTTCTCGCACGCCGTAGTTGCAAGAAGACTCTTGACCCCGTCCTGACTCAGTCTAGCAATATTATCCTTGAGTAATTTCTATTTTATCTTTCATTACATTCGTTTTAATGATTTCTTTATTTTAGCCCAGCATGCATCATGTCATTTTGAGCATTCATGTCTCGTGATCCATTCAATGATTTCTCCTCAGCAATGGTTAATTGCACTTCAGTTCTCTTGGGTAAGAGATCCTTCATTCCACTCTGAATTCAAACGATTTCTCTGATCTTGCTGCTTGGTCTGGTTGGCCAGTGTGATTCCTATCTAGATTTTATCTCAGTCTTCTTCTCCTTTCCAGCTCTTATGCTGTGTTCTTTCCGACCCACTCATTGTCCGTGGATTGTGTCCCCGATGAGGTTGGTCGTGTTTCCTTTTCCTCCCTTAGTTAGTTATCCAGATATGTCTCATCGTTGTCAATCATTCCTTGTGGTTATTTCGGCATTTTCGGGAGAATTCTCATTGCTTGTTGGTTGTGACGGGTGTCTTTTTACCTTGATGCCCGATTATCAGTTCTCTCCACTTCATCTTCGCTTCATCTCCATTTCACGTCACTGTCGCTTTTGCTCCATCTCCTTTCCATTTCACCTCCGCGTCGCTTTCGCTCGTTCCCTTGCAAAGCGGACATCAAGTAGGGGCATCTGTTGACACCCGTTTTAGCCCACAAGTTGTGTCATTTCTCTTATTCATCATTTTTGATGTCCCGAATTAGTCATTGTTTTGGAGCTTTCTTGGATGGATTTTAAGCCCATTTTTACCATTCCATATCCTTTGAGTCTTGGAGATCATGATTTCTTAGAGCCCCGGAGCTTATCTTTTCAAATTCCGGCTTCTAAGTCGACTTTCGGCCCATTTATGCCGGCTTCCCTCAAGTAATCGGCTCTCTCTCATTGCGCAGTCCTGCAAGTGGTTCGTTTTCACCTTCTTCCAATCCTCTTTTAAAAAAGTTGTCTTCATCAAAGTTGTGCGTCTTTCAAAGATCTACAACTTCTTCTTCTACGCCGTTGTCCAGTTCTGCCCCGATTGTGAGCTATTCACATTTTTCCAGCAGACTGTGCTGTTCACCTACATTCTAGAATTTTCCTCTCTCTTCCAGCCCTATTTTCTCCCTCTTCCAATCATTTTCTCAAATTTCTTTCTTCATGAAAGTTGTTCCTCTATCAGTTATCTACAATTTCTCTGTTTACGACTTTTTCTAATTCTCCACCGTTTGAGAGATATGCTTCAACTTTCAAAGTCGCGCGCAGTCTGCCCGGAATCTGCCTTCATCAATGTGAAGGTCTACTGTAGATGCGTTACTTCAATGTGACGGCCCTACATAGATGTGTTACTTCACATGTGACGGTCCTACAGTAGACCGTTACATCCAAACTTGCTCGAAATCATCCTGTTTGACCCCCATAGTGTGACGGACCTATCCTAGTCCGTTACATCACTCTGACGGTCCTACGATAGACCGTTACATGCACCAGAGAGTCCAATTCGTGCTGGACTCTGCTCCGTTTCTGTGCGCCGTGGCCCTCTTGTAGAGTCCATAACTTCTTGAATTCTTATCCAAATTGATCCCCGTTTTTTCCTACTTCTAGCCCTTGGTATTATCTTGAATTTGGTTCATAGGAATCAAATTTTCATTGGCAATATCTCTTGGGATCTGGGTCGCAAGATCAGGATTTAGGAGTCCTAGTTCAACTAAAACTCTACAGATAAGGCTCCGGGGCTACCTTCCAAGAGCCATATCTTCTAGAATCCTCCTCCGAATTGATCCCCGTTTGTTCCTATCTCTTGTCCTTAGTATTATCTCGAGTTTGATCTAGAGAACTCAATTTATCTTGGACTCTATCTCCGGGAATCATGATAAGAAAATGAGATTTTCTTGTAAAACTCTATAAAAACTGCCCAGTTCGCAGTCGCGACGGGGGGCTCTTTCCGGACGTGGGGCGAAGCCATGCTGCACTGCCAACTCAGAACTTCGACCCCATCTTGGAGAGGTAAGTATTGGCTTTCTATTCTATCCTTCTGGACTTGATTTCATGGTCTACACTCTTAGTTCTAGTCTCCTCAAAATCACAAATCATCACAGTTTTCTACACTTTCTGCTACACATGCGTTTCTCTCCGTTTTGCATCATCGTTTTCTCTCTATTCTCTCAATCAAATCTCGTGATTTCAAATCTCATGCATGCACAACACACCCACCTATTATTTCCACCCTTCCACAGGGGTTAAAAACCCTCCCCCGGTGCGTTCTCCCCCTTTTATTCACATTATTTTATCACTTTGGGATTGATACTACACTTCATGTTCTAATGGGTTTTTGCCTTTGTGTTTCATCTTTGTTTCGCAGGAGAGCATGAATACAACGTGAGGCCCTCTTCCTCTAGCCGGCTGGAAGGAGAGGAGGTTTGAATTCACAAGTTCCCCGCACCCCGTTTCAAGCGCGATCAAGTCTTTAAGTTCCAAGGTACACGACGCCGTTCTTTACACGTCTTCATCCTTTGGCGTTGTTAATCCTTGGTGGCGATCACGGTTAGTATTTCTCATCCTTTCATCCCCCTTGTCTTTGATTCACATGTTTATGCATATATGTATTTAAAGGGGGCGGGATAGGAATCTAATTAAAAAAACAAATCAACAGCGAGGTGTCACGGTTGACGGCTTTCATTAGTGAAGAGTAGGGAGGGAGAGATAGTTTTTTTTCTTTTTACCAGCCCTACCTTCCTTGTGGGTTTTCGCTAGAGCTGGCCCCCTTTTACTTTTTTTGGTGCGCCCTTGCGGATTTTCACACCGAGGGGTTACCCGATTTTGACTGAGGCACCCTTTCATGTTTTCACCTCAGCTGGGTTAATGGCAATTTTTGCCCTCAGTAATCCTGTAGAAGGAATCAACTGAGGCCGCTAGAGTATCTCTATTTTTAACCCCATTTTTTTCATATATACCTTTTTTTTTGAGACTACCGTCCATAGCGTGTTGTCGTCAGGGGACGTAACCTGAAACTGGAAGGTGTGGGTGGTCGGATATTGTTCCGCCATTAATAAGGGTTTTTATACATTCTTGTGCCATGGTGGCGAAGGGCCACTTTGTTATGGCAAGATATGACTGGAGTTATGGCTAGTGGATCAGGGATTGTAGGAGAGAACTGGGATTATAATGAAACTTGAAAGCTCTGGATTTGTAGGGGATGTAGGGTGTAGTGACATAGAATGACAGGTGTCTAGGGATGTGCTTGGACATAAGTCTACTGGAATGGTGACTGGGAGCTTGACTGTCATAGGGACTGGTTGACCTGTGGTGTCGAAGCAAGGGCCTAAGGTTGGCCGAACTGAGTGGGTGTAGTGCAAGGCCAACTAGGAATTATAGGGTTCATGCTCTGGTAGTGTAAGTTGATTGAAGACTGGCTTTGGGTGAGGCTAACGGCTCACCGAGGAGTGGGTGGAAGGCCGTTCTGACTGGTGGGGAGAGGAAGTTTTTCTCGTTATCAGCTCTACCGCCCTTTCAGGTTTTCGCTAGAGCCGACCCCCTTTAGCTTTTTCCGACGTGCCCTTGCGGGTTTTCACGTCGAGGGGTTTCCCAATTTTGCCTGAGGTGCCCTTTCGGGTTTCCACCTCAGCCGGGTTGTTGGGCTTTTTGCCCCCAGTCGCCCCCCCATGGTGAGAATGACTGGGTCTGCCGGGGCATCTCTATTTTTAACCCCATTTTTTTATTTTCCCTTTTTTTTGACTTACCTGGGAGCCTGACAGCTAGAATGATGCCGGTGCAGAAGTGCTCACGCTGTCGTGGTGACGGGAACCAGGGCAGGAGAGTAGTCTCCGAGGATGCATGGCGGCGATTCTGGGGAGCTGGGCTGGCTGGTTGACTGGGAATTGAAAACTGGGAGGACTGGCCGATTAGATCCTTCACGGGGAAGGACCGGCCTTACTGGTAGTAGCTGAGACGTGCACCTTAGTCTGGCTGGCGCGTGAACTCATGTTCCGGTGCATAATATAGCTTCATATGTTTGCCGTTGAGAGGTGGGAACGGTCTATGACCTTTGTGGTCGACAACCGTGTAGGCCCCACCCTCATAGACATTCTAGATAATGTATGGACCTCGCCAATTCGGCTATAATTTTCCACTGGAGCGCCCTGCCATGACTTCCTTTTCCTTGATCATGACAAGGTCGCCTTGCTTGAAAGCTCGCTGCTTGACGAGCTTATCATAGGCCCGGGCCATGCAGGCCTGGTATACTTGCAAGTGTTTATAGGCTTCGAGCCACTTACCTTCTAGATCGGCGAGCTCTTCTAGCCTTCTCTGGTACTCACTTTCGTCAGGGCCGGCAAGGCCGGTGTGGATCGCCACACGGTAAGAGGCTAACTGGACTTTGATGGGGATAACTGCTTCTGTCCCGTAAGCAAGGGAGAACGGTGAGCACCCCGTGGGGGTTTTGTAGACCGTCCGATAGGCCCATAATGCTTCGAAGACCTTCTCACCCCAATCGCGTTTCCGGTGGCTAACCATCTTAGCCATGAGCTTGCTGAGGGTCTTATTGAAGGCTTCTGCTAAGCCATTAGCCTAGGGGTTGTAGACCGAAGAGGTTCTCCCGTCGATGTGGAATTTGGCCGCTAGCTGGTATACGGGCTTATTCTTGAATGGTGTCCCGTTGTCGGACACTATGCGACTGGGAGTACCGAATCGGTATATGATGTTGTGCCGAACGAATCTGGCAATGATTTCCCCGGTGACCTCTTGCAAGGGAAGGACCTCCGCCCAATGAGAGAAATAATCAGTGGCGGTCGGAATGTATTTGTGGCCCTTAGAAGATGGCGGGAAAGGCCCCGCAATGTCCATGCCCCACTTGGCAAATGGCCAGGTGGGGGCTGTGGGACGCAGTGGGTTAGGAGGTCTTCTGGGTACTGGGCCAAAGGCTTGTGGACATAATCCACGTACATGGTTAGCCAGTAGAAGCCTTTGAGCTTGATGTTGTGCTTCATTCGATCTCCGGCCTGGTGCGTGCCGCACAACCCGGAGTGGACCTCCTGCATGACGGCTCGAGCCTCGGCGAGGGAGACACATCTTAGGAGAATATGCTTGTCCTTCTCGTGGACGAGTCGATACAGGGAGTCGCCAATCAACTCGTAAGAGGTTGCTCGGTGGAGTAGCTTGACCCTTTGAGCTCGGTCAGGGGAAGCCAATCTTTCTTGAATTTGATGATGGGCGCACGCCAATCATCCTCTTCTGGAGGTGCACTCTGGTCAAGGTCATGGACCTCGTAAATGGTGAGGCCGGTGTTACCTTCGAGTGAGCTCGGCACCAGCCTTCTGTGTTTGAGGACGATGTAAACCTCGCCCTTGGGCGGGAGCTTGATGGCCGCGGCCAATTTTGCTAAGACATCCGCCTGAGCGTTGCTGCTTCTGGGGATATGATCTATTTTGAAGAAATAGAACTTCTGGGTTAATCTGGTGACGACGGTATGGTACGGAACCAACTCTGGCTTCCGCACATCATAGACACCGAGGACCTGTCGGACTATCAGCTGGGAGTCCCCGTAGGCTTTGAAATATTTAATGCCCATATGGAGAGCCATCTAGAGACCAATGAGTAGAGCTTCATACTCGGATTCATTGTTGGTCAGGGATTTCATGAGGGCACAAGAGTTGTACAAAACTCTGTCCTGAGGAGTCAGGAAAACAATGCCGGCACCTGCCGTGGTGGCTGGATCCTGGTTGCTCCGCATGATCCCTCGGGAAGCGCCATCGAAGTAAAGCTCCCAGCAAGGCACGCTGGTTGTGAGATCATTTTGCTGCCAGTAATGCAAGACATCTCTGCTCTGTTCAACTGGTTGTTGTGATTGAGTAGCAAGGGATTCCTTGTCCGGGAGCTCCGAGCTGAAAGGTGAGTCGTCTGGCACTGAATGGGCTGCCAAGAATTCAGCCATACCATGTTCCTTGATTGCTTTCATGGGGACATAAGTAATGTTGTACTCTATCCGCAGGAGAGCCCACCTTCCCAGTCTGCCTGAGAGGACAGGTCGCCGAAGGAGATGCTTCTGGGGGTCGTGCTTGGATATAAGCTTGACCTGATGGGACAGGAGGTAATGTCGTAGCTTCTTAACTGCGAACACCAATGCCAAGCAAACCTTCTCCATAGGGGAGTAGCGGTACTCGGCACCGATTAGCTTCTGGCTGAGGTAATAGAGGGGCTGCTCTTTACCTTCCTCATTGATTTGCGCCAACAGAGCTCCTAGCGAAGCGTCCATGACAGCAATATAAAGAATGAGGGGTTTACCCTTGATCGATGCCCCCAGGACTGGGGGAGTAAGGAGGTACACTTTAATTTGCTCGAAAGCCGCCTGTCATTCCGAGTCCCATGTAAATGGGGCGTCTTTCTTCATCAGCTTGCTGAAAGGCGCACATCGACCGGAGAGGTTAGAGATAAACCTCTGAATATAGGTCAGCCTTCCTTGGAAGGACCTGAGTTCGGTGATGTTGTTGGGTGGTGGAAGCTCCCGGATTGCTTTGATCTTGCTGGGATCAACCTCAATTCTTCGGTACCTAACGATGAAGCTGAGAAATTTGCCACTGGATACGCCAAAAGCGCATTTCATGGGGTTCATTTTGAGCCCATATTGTCGAAGACGCTCGAAGACTTGGCGGAGGTCGCGCAAATGGTCTTCGCGGCTTTTAGTCTTGACGACGAGGTCGTCGACATAGCATTCGACGGTGTTGTGCAACATCTCGTCGAATATTTTGGTCATGGCCCTCTGGTAAGTAGCCCCGGCATTCTTCAAACCGAATGGCATGCACTTGTAGTTGAAAATCCCCTTGGGAGATCTAAAAGCTGTTTGGTTCTTGTCTTTAAGAGACATCCGGATTTGATTATAACCGGACGACCCGTCCATGAAAGACAAGGCCTCATGACCGGTGGTCATATCGACCATTGTTTCTATGATCGGGACTGGGAAGTCGTCCTTCGGACAGGCTTTGTTGAGGTCCTGGAAGTCGATGCAGATGCGGACTTGACTACTCTTCTTCTTGACTGGGACTATGTTGGCGAGCCAAATCAGGTAGATACACGGCTCGATGAAGTCGACCTCCGCCATTTTATGGACTTCGGCTGAAACCTGGAGCTCCAGCTCATGGCGCATGCGCCGCTGTGGTTGCTTGACAGGAGCGACTGAGGGAGAAATTGCTAGCTCGTGCTCCGCTACGGAGGGGTCTAGCCCTGGCATCTCCTTGTATGTCCAGGCGAAGCAGTCTTTGTATTCGAGCAAGATTTGCTTGTAGTCCTGCCTTTCTGCCTCGAGGAGGAGAGCACTGACGAATGTAGGCTGAGGGGCTCTATCTTCGCCCAGGTTGATCTCCACAAGATCGTCGGCGGTCGCCTGGCTGCCGTCCTCCAGCTCGGGAGGAGCGCGTTGAAGGTCGATGAAATCTTCATCATCGGTGTCGGCTTCGGGCATTTATTGGTTCTCGAAGCCACCGGTTGATGTTGAGGGGATTGGAGAGTGGTTGTTGCTGGGATCCATCGAGGATTGATCTGGGCCGCCGGCTCCTGGCCAGCAGTTGTCAACCGGGGCTGCTGAGGTCTCCCGGGGTTGCCTGTCGAATCTAAAAATTCTTCACAGTTAGTGTAGATATATTTTCTTCCTCCCTAATCCGTTCCTTTCCAAGTGCCTTCCCAATTATCTATTCTACCACCTCCATGTGGGGAACAAATTAAGGCAGAGGAAAAGGGGAAGTGTAACAAACCGTGATCGCCACCAAAGTGCCGAACGTGATGAACACGCCGTGTTTTGAAAAGAAGGGGGAGACACTCGCCTGGTTGCAGCGCTGGTTAGATGAGCAGTTGATGGAGAACCGCCTGTTGGTTGCACGGTCTTACGATAGACCGCCTAAGGGCACTGTAGAAGGTGCGGGATGAAAGACTCCTGGCTGTTGAACGGCTCTTCCTCGATCGCAGGAAGAAGATGGACGGTCCAATCTGCACTGCACGTCCTCCTGAACGGACTGTGTAGAACCGCGCAAGACCACTAAGCCATAAGTCACAAAGGGGTCCAACCTCCACCCTCTCCGGCCGGCCAGAGGGGATGGGCCTCGTGCTAGGGATTGCTGACCTGTAAAAATAACGTGAAAACACACAGAAGCAAACTAGATTTGAACTGAATGGTGTAGTATAAGTCAAAATAATAAGGAATGAACGTGACTAAATGGAAAGGGGGATACCTGGGGGATTTTAAACCCCTAGGGTGTCAAAAACATGGGTGGATGTGTGCATGGTGATGAGAATGAAGAAGAACGTGGGGAGAAAGTAATGCATGCAATGAAAAAGTGACGAAATCTATCAAACACAAAAGACTCAAAACTCGACTACTCCCTGAACCAGAGGCTTGTATGGACGTAGAAAGCCTCCCTCCTTGGTGCTAGGTCGCTCAAGAATGCGGCAGGGCTTCGCCGTCGACCAAAAATCTCCCCCCTTTTCAAGCCCGGCCTTTAGGGTCTATTTATAGAGCCTAGAAAGCCAGCCCCGGAGTTAGGGTTTCCAGTGGATATTAATTCGAGATATCAAAAGATAAAGCAAAGATAATATCCTCAGCTTTCGTTAGGATCAAATCTCATCCGATTTGGTTGAGAATCCACGGAGAAAATTGAGGACAAAGTTGAGGGTTTAACCACGGATAAAAGGGATAAAATCTGTTAAAATTCAATAATCGACGTGATGAACGGTCTTACGATAGACCGCTCAACAGGATGGGCGGCCATATTCTGGCCGTCCAACCCCATCGGTGGAAATTCAAAATAAATTATTAATAATCCAAATTATCCGTTGAACTAACCGAAACCTTCGCCGTTGGACTCTTAGAGATGAACGGCTCCGATGAGACCGTTCAAACGAAGAGCGGCCAAAGACAAACCGTTCTAGTCCTGTCGGTGGAAAATCAAAATAGATAAGATAATTAGATAATTATCTGAAAACTAGCGACGTTAGGACTCTGGTGGGATAGACGGCTCAGCAAATACCGCACAATAATCTTATGCGGCTACGTCTAGGCCGTATATATGCCTGTCGATGATAATTCAGAAAATTAGCTAAATATCCCATAAATATATGAACGGTCCACAAGCAACCGCCCACAGATTGAGCGGCCAGGGATGAACCGTGCATGCACTTGGGCGCTTGAAACTTATAGAAAAGCCCAATCAACCAGAACCAAGGCCCGTTAAGCCCTGAATCTACTTGGACCTAACCAAGGAGGGAGGCGACCCATAAAATTGGCCCAAAATATGCCTGAAGAGAGCCCCAACAAGCGATGGACAACTCGAGACATCAACAAATGGGAGTACGAGGAACGACTCAACTTATCGACAAAAAACGGGTGTCAACAGATGCCCCTCCTTAACGTCCTCTTTGTAGGGGAGCGAGCGGAGGCAAAGTGGAAGTGACATGGAACATGGAGATGGAGCAGAAATGCAGCGGAGTGGACCGAAAAAGTGGGCGTTAAGGTAAAACGACACCCATTTTTACCAACAAGCAATAAGAATCTTTCGGAAAACTCTGAACCAAACGCAAGGAATGACTAAACCAAAAGTGACACCAGTTTGGAGGAACTAAACTAAAATAAATCGACAAGACCAACCTCATGGGGGACACAATCCCGCGGTCCAATGAGGAGGCCACAAAAGCAGGCAGTAAAAGTAAAGGAAATAGGCTAAAGCTCCAGACGGGGACCTTTCAATCAACCAAACCAAGTGAATCGACCAAAGAGAACCTTCCAACTCAGAGTGGAATTAGTTCCTCTAACTCAGACAATAAACGCACAGCCAACCATCACTGATGGGACATTCTTCAAGCAAACCATGGGTCATGAAAGCTCAAAAAGATGCGTATGATGCATGTTGGGCTAAAATAAAAGAAATCGTTAAAACGAATGTAAAGAAAGATTAAAATATAAAATACTCGAGAATAATATTGCTAAGCTGGGAAAATCAGAGTCAAGACACTATCCACAACCACGGCGTGCAGGATAGAACCATCCTCCCCGTGACATTCCAACCTAACGGCCTCTCGGAAGATTAAATACGTGAACCTGGATCATCATCGTTTTTGTTGAAGGGGAACATCAGATCCTGGAACACGTAGATAACCAACTGGTTCTCGAGATAATATGTTATAATACAGTATAGTAATGCAGTAAGGGCGATAAGGATAGAAGGCCATACCTGACTTACCTGTGCAGGCGAAACGGCAAATGAAAGCTTGATTGCTGCACATGAAATGGTTAACAGGATTTGCAATAATATCAGAGATTAATCATTAAGTGCAAATAATCTTCAAACAAGAATGGTTAATGACCAACCGCCCAAAGAAAAATGGTTATATGTAAACCGCATATATCATAGAATTTGAACCGACTTAAAAAACTTACCGTTGAAGATGAACGGCCACAGATCAACTGTACAAACCATGGACGGTCTATCGCTAGACCGCACTACCTCTGCAACCTCGAAAAGCTAAACCCCTTGTCTCCCTCCACCGTAACCGACGGTGGGGGAGAACGAAGGGCAACCAAGCCCCATTATCAACCCCTCTCTCCATCTCTCTCGCCCCGTCCCCAAGCTCTCTCAATCCTCTCAACCCTCCCTCTCACTCTCAATGCGCCAGAAGCATCAAGACCGCCGCCCCGAGATGGCCGGAGAGGAAGCAACCACGCCGCTGCTATCGACCGCCGCCGCGGCAGCGAACACCGAAGAACCACCGGTGCTGGAGAGGACCACGCCGCCACCCACAGCCGAGGAAGAGGCCGGAGTAGCCGCAGCCAAGGAGGAGGTCGCCGTCGTGGAAGGAGACGTCGGAGAAGACGCACCGGCGGAGAAGCCGACCAAAAAACCAAGGGACCCTGAGGTAGGTGTCCTAAAAAAACTCCTCCATTTCCATTGTTTATTTAATTTTAAGCCATGCATGTTAGTTAACGGGGATTTTTAGGGGGATTAGAGACCTTAGGGACCGGTTTGGGGTGCCATGGTGGCCTCCCCACCGGTGGGGAACCCTCACCGTCATCGGGGAAGACGACGGTACGGCGGTTTAGTCAAAATCGTACAAACACAAACATGCGGATTACATAGAGCCGCCCAACACCCATACGGCCCAGGGGTAGCCGTTTAAACTCACACAACCACAGAACCGAACCAATTAATGACGGTGAGAGGCTCACCGCTCAAAACAATCAAACGGGCCTCATCAGTCCGTGCCAAAACCAGTCAACAAAGAACTACGCTGTCCCTACAGGACCGCTCAACCTTCCTGCGGCCCAGGAGCGGCCGTTCGACTCTGAGAAATCTGAGAAAAGAACGGTGCACATCTGCCCGTTCAAGAACGAACGGCCAATGAAAGTCCATTCGAAACACAGAACCTGGGGATAAGAACGGTGCACATGGGACCGTTAGAGGGAATGAGCGGCCTATAGGTAACCGCTCTACTGACAGAGATTTTAAACCTTGAAGACTTTATTTATATGAAACAAAATGCTTAAATAAATTACTAAAATGCATTAAAATGAATGAATGAATGCAGGGAAAGCGCAGGACCCGCACCTCGTGGTTGCAGGTCCGTGCAGTGTATTTAGCACTGCCGGACTTCCAGAGAGAGCGGTTGGCTGCCATGGGGTTCGCCCCATTCTTGAGCATCGAGGTGTGTCGGTTCGACGTAGCTCTACTCTACGCCCTGCACGATCGCTGGGACCCAGTGAGTCGGAGCTTCCTTTTCCCATGGGGGCATATGGTTCCCACGCTGGAGGACGTGGCCAGGCTCACTGGCCTTCGAGTGCACGGGTCACCGGTTAGCGGGACTACCTTTCCTGACTACCGGGCGATAGCTCGGGGATTGCTGGACTTAGAGCTACGGCACCCCGAGAGGCAGTCGACCCTCCTACCCCAGGCTAGTCTCCAGGACAGCCTGGGATTATGACGAGCGGGAGTTGCAGTCGGCGAGCAGCCGGAGGAGCACTTGCAGCGATTGGTGGAGCTGGCACGGCCGAGAGTAGCTGTAGGGCTGGGACCGGAGGCGGACAGAGTGCTGAGACGGTTCTTGATGCTGACGTTCGGGCGACTCCTCTTCTCCACCAGGGCAGACGTGATGAGCTGTCGGTTCCTTCCTTTCCTCGAGGAGCTGAGCCACGTGGGTGACTATGCGTGGGGAGCAGTAGTTCTCGCCTTCCTTTTTGACACGCTGAGTTCGACAGCCCGTCGGACGATGCTCGGGGGCTTCTCCCCCTTACTCCAAGTACGACCCTTACCCTAGACTTAATTATGCAATTCTATATGTTTCTAAATGCTGACATAATGCTATGATGCAGGTGTGGGCCTACGTGTACCTACGTGGGTTGGGCGGAGGTGAGGAGACCCGTCCCGGGCTCCTACCGATTGCGCGGAGGTGGACAGCACCTCGAGAGACTGTAGCCCTGAGACGGCAGGTCCGAGAGCTGTAATATGACCTGGACGCTCTACCGTATGCCTCGATATGCTTCTAAACTCAGACTCTTTAATTAAATGCAATTCTTATATGATGATGATGCTGATGCGACTTTTTATTTCTTGCAGGTACGGTGGACACCTTACACGGGTGAAGGCCAGGAGGGTCAACCTTGGGTGGTCGGCGCCCTTGCTTTTGCCGGACGAGACGTGTGGCTTGATTGCATGAATGTGGTGGAGCCACTGCACTACAGGTTGGTGATGAGGACCATCGGTGTCCATCAGCCCGCGGTGGAGTTCCCAGCGCCTGAGAAGGTGGGTGAGCGAGTGACGAGGACTACCCGGGGCCTAGCGGCAGCATTTGATTGGTCTATGAGGAACGCTACGCAGGTGGCTGACTGGACTGCTCTGGGGCGAGTGGTGACCGCCCGAGCGGGGAGCGACTCAGCGTACTACAATGCGTACGCCAGACACTACCGGGACAAGGTGTTCCGGGGTGCCCACCGACCGGTACGACTTCTAAACTCAAACTCTATCTATTATGCTTATGGTTCCTATATGATGCACTGACACTTGGACTTCTAAATGCAGATTGACCCTGCAGGACGACTGGCAGAGTTACAGGGACTCCTACATGCCACCATCAGGGAGCGGGACGAGGCCCGATAGGTCCTGGCCTTACTTGTGAGTTTTCTTAACTCTAAACCCTCTAAATTATGCAAATGTTTAAGATTGTGATTATGTATGTGACTGACATGGAGTTTTGGATGCAGCGCACCTAGGGTACCCAGCGATAGGGGGCTGATGCTCCTTCTTCTTCTTCTACCCTGACTCCTGCAGATCGGGCCGAGCGGAGGCTGACTTCACCAGGATGGTTGCGCGGGCCAAGGCGGCCGAGGTGGCGCTCACTGAGAGGGTACGCAAATCACTACACTTTCCCTTTGTCATTTATGCTTATGATATGCATGAAATGCAATTGACTGACAATGATATGTGCATGCAGACTTCCGAGCTGACCCGGCTTAGGACTGAGCTGGAGTAGAGCCGGGCAGCGGCTCGGGAGGAGGTGGCCCATGTGCGGGAGGAGGCAGCACAGGGCCGACCAGCAGACGCGCTGGAGACAGCGCTTTTGCGGGCTGAGCTGGAGCGACTTCAAGCCAACGCGGCCGAGGCGGACCGCTACCGTGCTGAGACGGAGCGACTTCGCGCCAGCGCGACCGAGGCGGAGCGCTACCGGGCCGAGGCGGAGCGTTATCGGACTGAGGCAGAGCAGGCCCGGTTACAGGTTGCCAGGTTGGAGGGCAAGGTGGAAGGCATGAGAGAGGTGAGTCAGGAGCGCAGCCGAGCGACCCCGAGTGGCAGCCATGGCACTCATGGCTCTGTTAGGAGTTACTTCACAGGTTCCTCCGGCCACCGGAGGAATGAGGAGGAGGAGCGACGCCGGTGATGGCGTGTCGAGGCGACCTCAGCGATGCCTCCCCCAAATAGGCACGAGGGCGGTGGAGACAGTGACGGGGGCCAGGAGAGGGACATGCTTGACTTTTGTACTCGGCCCGACTTTTGTACACATGATGTGATATGATAGTGATATGCATGCTTCTGTTTTAATTTTGTGTGAATGAATGAATGTATGAATGAATGAATGAATGGATGAATGCGAGTACTGACTCGACACGAGTACGTGAGAGACGACGATTATGGGTGAGGCACGACTACGAGTGAGACGCGACAGATCGCGAGTGAGACAGAGGGACGCCGACTCTGAGTGAGAGAGAGAGAGAGAGATGAGTGACGTCAAATGAGTGAGGTGAGAGACGCCAAATGAGTGAAATGAGGGACGTCAAATGAGTGAGATGAGGGCGCCAAATGAGTGAGATAAGAGACATCAAATGAGTGAGATGAGGGCGCCAAATGAGTGAGATGACGCCAAATGAGTGAAAGGCAGGACGCGCCATGAGTGAGATGAGGGCGTCAAATGAGTGAGATGAGGGGCAGCACGACTTACTAGTTGGGCAGGTTGACAAAGGGCTCCGGATCCGATGAACGGTTCTCAGTGGGCCGCTCAAAGCGATATACGGTCTATGGCAGACCGTTCCAAAGGGAATAGAATGGTTGAATATTAACCGTTCTAAATGATGAACGGTTTACCATAAACCGTATAATAAGAATAACGGTCTATTTAAGGCCGCCTAAATTCTTGCCCTCGAGTTCTTTGGAAGATGATAAACGTTCTGTTACGGACCGCGCAAATGCAGCTGGGCGGTCTATCGTAAGACCGTCCAAATGGGTATCCTGTGAACTCAAAGGGGACTCTCCTGGAGAGTCCCAACCTGAGGGTAAAATGCTTTGAACCTATCCAAACCTCATCTTAACCCGTCCTAGACTTATCCAACCCAATCTCAAGAGGCCTAGGCTTCCTAACAAGCCCTATAAGTAGGAGGGGAGCCTAAATTCGTAGTTCACACATCCTCTTCCTTATAAGCCTCGAAACCTTTGCTATTCATCACCAAATCATCATGAAGAGGGCCCTAGAGGGAAGTTCCATGGAGGGAGCATCTTTTGAAGGGCCAAAGCCGGCCAGGAAGGAGCGGGAAGTGCTCCAACGGCTGACCGCGATCCCGCGACATCTAAGCTCGAGTCCTTTGAGAGAGGTAAGCTAATCATGATTTCTTTCAATTCAATTCTTTCATTTACTTATATGCTTTTCCTTTCTCTCTCTTTCTTCCATCTTCTTTCCACCTCAGCTTCTCCCTGGCCCCAGGCGGTATTCCACCTTGAAGTGGTTGGCTCCCATGGTCCGCGCCCTGCCCCTAAGAGTGACATCCATCCTGAGATCTTGGCACTTACAACCCCTTCTCGTGTTAGGCCAGAACTACCCAAAGCTTTCCTTGATTGGCACAACATCTCAGCCTTAGTTGAAATTTGGCATCCTCAAACCCATACATTCATCTTCCCATCATTCGAGACCACTATCTTACTTGAGGAGGTAGAGACCTACTTCTCTTTACCCAGGTCCCAGGTGGGAGAGGAAGACTCAGTGTGTCATACTGTTGGCCCCATAGATCCTAGGCTTATTCTGGGAGGGTTCATACTAGATAGCAGGGAGGTCCACACTTTCGTAGGCCCACGTCAGATTCACCTCGTTCCTCTTAGCCAGTGGGTAGTGGAGCATTGCAAGAACAAGTGTGGGTGGGATGGATCCATAGCTAAGGCTGCGTCCATTTGCTTGTGCGGGGCCATCTTGTTTCCTTCAGTTGACCATGTGCTAGAGATGCCCCTTCTTAGTACCATTAGTGGCCTATGGCAGGGACTTTCTATCTCCCAGGCCATCCTTGCTTACTTGTACGAGGGCCTTACTTCAGCAGCCTTAGGAGGTCCTCTGTTTGGGTCTATGATCCTTCTAGAGTGTTGGATGGGTGCTAGGATGAAATTCATCTATAGGGAGGATGTCACTTCGGCTAGCAGGAACTTCGGGAGCCACCCCCTCTTCTTCATAGGTGGCGCGTTCAGATTTTCTCCGCAGGTAGAGTGCAGGACAGCTGAGATGAAGACCAGGGATGAGTGGCGACTGTACATCAACAGGCTGCCCCTGGATTGGTTCGTGATGCGCCCGGACTTCCTCCGCGACACCACTGTCAGAGTTCCTAGGAGGCCGGGCCTGGACTTGAGGCTCGTGAGCGACACCGCACTGGTGATGTACAGCCCGCACCGGTGCTACCTACAGGTCAGACTACCCTGGACAGTTCTACTCGCACTACCCTACCTTCCCGCACTACAGGCGAGGAGGATTGGTACAGAGGAGGACGAGCAGGCAGTCAGGAGCGCCCTGATCATGTGGGAAATGAGCAGGGTGCTTACTCTACCAGCAGAGGTTGCGGAGATCCCAGCGACACGCCAGGCATATATTAGAGAGCTGAGAGAGATACGTCCCCGCGGGGATGCCCAGCAGAGGACTGAGTGATTTTCTTTTGTTTCATGATCATGACGCTAGATAGGACTCGTGTGATGAATAAAATTGATGATTGGATTAAGTTTGAGCTTTGTTTGGGTTATGATGTGATTGCACAGGTTGGGATAAGACTTTACCATTCACATGATCACGAGCTAACTGCACTTTTCGGCTTCAACCTGCCCCTGCACATACACAGATACATGAAACAGATTAAATCTGTTTTAGGCTTAACCCCTTGCCTATAACAAGTTAGGAAACGACCAGTTCTTAATTTTTTGTCAAGGGGGTAAGCCTTATCAAATTAGGCAAATAACAAATGTCAAATGGATGCGATGGATGCTATGAGTGCAAATCAAGAAAATCTTTTTTGGAGTTTTAAAAACATCTGATTTTTGTTTGGGTTTTTAAAATATTTTGATTTTGTTTTGGGTTTTGAACATATTCGATTTTTTTGAGTTTTGAAATATTTTATTTTTTTATATTTTGACATATTTGATTTTTTTTGGGTTTTGAAATATTTGATTTTTTGAGTTTTAAAATATTTGATTTTTTTGGGTTTTGAAATATTTGATTTTTTTTGAGTTTTGAAATATTTGATTTTTTTGTGGATTTTGAAACCAGCTCAGATCTGTCGACAAGGAACCTCCCATCTCACCAGGGACCTCCCGGGCTCAACGTGCAATATAAAGGGCCACCCGTGGCCGGTGGTAACCTTGCTTTGACGGGGCCTTTACCAAGGACATACCCGGGGTAGGATCCAATCCTTGGAAAATAAAACAGATTTAGCAGGAAAGCTGGCGGTAGGTATAGAGATTTTTAGGGCTTGAGTCCTTCTCACGACACCCCCCCCCTTTTCAAAGAATTTGGTCTGTTGCGCCGGGGCTTTATGTCTATTATCGAACCTACTTCCGCTCTAGACACGCATACGACCGGGCTCATAACATCCCGTGGGGAAACTGTACTGCCACTCTTGTCGTGCCTAGTTTTGTTATTTGGGGACTTTCAAACTTTTTTGAGAGCTGCAAACTTTGAGTGAGCTTTTAGCCTTGATTCTTGCCCCTTTTTTCTCATTCCTTTTTTTTCTTTTCTTTTTTGTTCTTCTGCGGAATAAGGTCATAATGGACTTCCCCTTCTTGAGACCTCTTTTATTGGGGGGTCTAGATCGATTCTCGCCCCCTTATTCACCCTTTGCCCCTACTTTCAGCCGAGAGAGAAGGAAAAATAAGGACTTTTACCCTTTCCGAAGCATGGCCAAAGGAGAAACGGTGTTTATGCAAAAGAAAGAAACCGACCCACGAGGGGTTGTGTAGTGTGTGGAATGGTGAACCGGGGATTTCCTTTCGTGATCAAGTGAAGGCGCACCCCACCACCAAGTCGTTGCTGGTTCGACTCTATGGATAAAAGCGTTTTAAATATAGCCCATTCCATGGATTTGGTAATTCATCGCCCTCCGCGTTGATTAAACGATACGCATTACCCAGATAGACTTCCTTAATTACAAACGGCCCTTCCCAGTTAGGTTGCAGCTTAGACCTGGGACCTGCTGACCTGACAAATTTGCACTTCAAAACCATATTACCCACTTGGAATTTTCGTTCCATAACTTTCTTTTGAAAATACCGCGAGACACGCTTTTGATAAATCGAAACATGATTGGCCGCGTTAAGCCTCTTCTTATCTAAGAGTTCCAGTTGGACTAGCAACGCCTCTCGACGCTCGTCGAGATTAACTTCTTTATCCAGCTGCACCCTTAGGGAAGGGATCAGGATCTCGTACGGGAGTACCGCCTCCATCCCATAGGTGAGAGCAAAAGGAGTTTGCCCCGTGGGAGTGCGGACGGAGGTACGATAAGCCCATAGAGCCTCCACCAGTTTATCGGCCCAATCAGCAAATTTGTGTGATTCGCTTTCTTGATGATTTTAAGAAGGGTTTTATTCGTGGCCTCAGCCTGGCCATTACCTTTGGGATAGTATGGTGATGAATGATGCAATGATATGTTAAACTTCTTACAGAGGTCCCGGAGTTCTTGAGAGACAAATTGAGGCCCGTTGTCGGTGACGATATCACTTGGCACTCCAAACCGCGAGATGATGTTCTTCAGGATGAAGCGGCATACTGTGGTGGCTTTGATTTCTGCATAGGCTTCAGCTTCGCCCACTTGGTGAAGTACTCCGTAGCCGTCAGGATGAAGGACTTCTGCTTGACTGCGGAATTCGGGTCACCGAGAGGTCCGATGATATCAAAGGCCCACATGGAAAATGGCCAAGGAGCAGAAAGAGGATGGAGAGAAGAAGCAGGAGCATGGATCTTGTCAGCATGGAGCTGGCATTGAAGACACCTACGGACATAGGTGGAACAATATTCTTCTAGAGTTGGCCAGTAATAGCCCTGCCTAAGAATCTTCTTCGCCAAACAATGGTCTTAGTGGCACGACGGAGGGGAAATGAAAGAGAAGAAGCTAGTGATGCCAGGGCATCAGCCAAGATGTTCTGAGAACGAGGAGTGTGAATATAGATAAGCTTCCGAAATTGCCTAGCCAAGAGCGTGACCAGATACTCGTAGGGCTTAAGCTTAGGGTCACGGGTGCGGTAAGTTGACAGAACTTGACGTAGCACCAACTGAGAGTCTCCTATGATGTTAAGGTATCGCGCGCCCATGATGTAGGCGTGCTTTAGACCGGCAAGGAGAGCCTCATACTCGGCTATATTATTCATGGCAGGAAATGAGAGTTGATAAGCGATAGGGATGGTTACCCCTTCCGGAGTAAGGAGAACGGCGCCAATTCCACTGTCTTGGGAATTGAGAGCACCATCGAAATGGAGAGACCAAAAAGGAAGACGAGTGATTACTGCCAAGTGTTCATCAGGGAACTCATCCTGGATCAAATCCGTGCGAGGGATGGGAGAATGAGCAAGATGCTCAGCAATGGCGTATCCCTTGATCGCTTTCTGGACGACAAAGGTGATGTCGAATTGGGAAAGAAAGCTCTGCCAGTGAGCTAATCGGCTGGAAAGGATAGGTTTTTCTAAGAAATAACGAATGGGGTCCATTCTAGAGATCAGCCTGACCTCGTGGGTAAGAAAATAATGTTTGAGCTTTTGAGCTACCCACACTAGCGCTGCACAGGTCTTCTCCATGGCAGTATACTTAGATTCAGCAGGATTAAACAACCTCAAAAGGTAGTATGCTGCCCTCTCCCTTCCCTCATCATCTACTTGAGCCAAGACAGCTCCTAAGGGGTCCTCAATTATAGAAATGTATAGGATCAAGGGTTTCCCAGGGACGGGTGGTTGCAAACCGGGGGATTAGAAAGATAAACCTTCAGCTCCTCATAGTCCTTTTGGCATTGTTCATTCCATTCAAATTTTGCCCCCGCCTTTAACAATTCATAAAATGGATGGCATCTTTGCGAGTGTTGAGATATAAATCTCCTGATGAATTGTAAACGCCCAATCAAACCTCGAAGTTCAGTGATGTTCTTAGGCGGTGGCATTTCTATAACGGCCTTTGCTTTGTTCGGGTCAATCTGAATCCCCCGTTTACTAACTATAAACCCAAGTAACTTCCCTGATGCAACTTGAAACATGCATTTCTTTGGATTCATCTTTAACTTATACTCCCTAGCCCTTTGCAACACTTTGGCTAGAATGGCGGGTGTTCCTCTTGAGACATCGACTTTATGAAAATATCATCCACATAGGCTTCTAAATAGACATGCATCATGTCGTGGAAGATAGCCATCATTGCCCTCTGATAAGTAGCACCTGCATTCTTCAATCCAAATGGCATAACAACATAGCAGTATGTGCCCCAGGGCGTGGTGAACGAGGTCTTATCTTGATCCTCAAGAGCCAGACGGATTTGGTTATATCCAGAATAACCATCCATAAACGAGAGGGCTTCGTACCCAGCTGTGTTATCAACTAACACATCAATGTGAGGAAGCGGGAAATCATCTTTCGGACATGCCTTATTCAAGTCCCTGAAATCGATACAAATCCGTATTTTGCCATCCTTTTTCATTACCGGGACTATGTTGGCCACCCACTGCGGATATAAAATAACTCTAATGAACCTGGCCTGATGCAATTTGTCGACTTCTTCCTTAATTCTCAAGGCCATCTGTGGGTGGATTCTTCTCACTTTCTGCTTAACGGGTGTTGCCCCTGGTCTAAGAATCAATCGGTGTTCAACCAATGTGGGGTCAAGACCCGGCATGTCCTCATAAAACCATGCAAATGAATCGCTGTACTCCCTCAAAACCTTGACGAGCTCCTCTTCGACCTGAGGAGGGAGATTAGCAGAGATAAGTATGGGCCTGGGGTCCTCCTCGGTTCCAAGATTAACTTCCTTAGTGGGTTCATCCACTGCCGAGGACGGTTCATCAAACCTCTTCAAACCTTGCGCGTATAAATCAACAATGTCATCCACATCGCTTTCCTCATCATCAGCTGGGTCCTTCTCATTGATAATTTCATATACCCCTAATCCGTCATTGCTCCATACCCCATCTGATTCCTCATCTTCTTCTAAGACAATCGCGGTCTCCACAAACTCCGGGCACCTAAAGAGAGCATGGCATCTCTCGGCCAAATCTTACAAAAACCTATCAGGGATGGATTTAGGGCGACGCGCCACAGGGTGCGCTGCAGATGAGGACGGGCTGACTAGACTCGAAGTAGACTCTACCCCAACTGACTCGACTAACCTAGGAGACTCTGCACACTGTACATCGAACCTAGGAGATAGGAAATCTACCGGAAAAGGAACAGGGGTCTCACACCCCTGGGAATCTGAGCAGAACACAACGTAATCTTCCACCGAAACCTCCGTTTTGAAATTGGCATTTTTTTGGAGGCCAGAGGAGATCACGCAACACGAGGAAGAGGATGGAGGAGGAGGGAGTTGCATGGAACATAATTCAGGGAATATGCAATCAAAGAATGGATCAGAGGAGGAAAACCACATCTCGTGGAGTTGAGCACCGGGGGGAGGAGTAAATAAGGTTGAAAGATCAATAGGCGGGCAGCGCCCGCAAGCACAGGGAACAAATAAAATTTCAGGTGGTCTCTCCGTGAAGTACGGGTCGACCAGGATTGGAGGGGAACGGGGGACAAACCCCAATTGTTGAAACCAAGAGGCAAGACGGGACGGGGACATAGAATAAGTAGTGATAGAGCTCCCCACCTCCCGTGGCCCCTGGCGGACCAGTTGCATTGGAGGACGCTTCACCAGCTGCGTCTCCTTCTTCTTCGGACAACCTTCTCTTTCATTGAATAACTTTTCAAAACAACCAACAAAATCTTCCGCCTCACCCACCAACCCCTTCAGCGGCCGCGGTGGGTCAAAATCATCACAGGCATCATCAACCCTCACAGGGCAGGGTGGCGGCTTCTTCAAAGTGCCGGGCTGCAATGGGCCTTTCACAAAATGTTGACGATAGTCCCACGTCAGTGGCCCGAAGTCTCCCAGAATGGATAATGCCGTATCACGGTAGCCAAGGCCTCGGCGGCCCATCTTCCTGCCTTTAGGGACGAGGTTGGTCCGCCCCTGCAATTGTGCGCCGAGACCCAGGCCCGGCTGATAGCCCAGTTTCAGAATCATGTGCCACCCTTTGGAATCTCTCATCTTGGACTTGATCTTGACATTTGTTGTCGCAGTGGCGGGCTTGCGTGACGCATATGCCCATGAATAATTCAAGTCCATAACTGACAGAACTGGTCTATTACTCGGCCATAATGTAGGAAGAATCTTGGCCGCTATTGCATCAACATTCTGGACCGTGGAAATGCTCTTCACCTTGACCACCCGCCCCTGGAATGGGAATTTCAAACACCGGTGGGCAGTCGAGGGCACGGCGTTCAGGCTATTTATCCATGGATGACCCAGAATAGCTTTGAACATTGGGTCTATGTCCAATACATAAAATTCCACGTCCATAACCAAAGGCCCTAGCTCGGCCTGTACGGTCACGACCCCGTGACAAGCACACCTGGAATTGTCATATGCTGCGATGGTGGTGGGCGTTGGCTTGAGCATATCCTCTGAAATGTTGCAGGCACAGAGGGTACTCAATGGACACATGTTTATCGATGCTCCTGTGTCCACTAGGGCAGACTCAACAGCCACTTTGTTCAAAGATATGGTAATGCACAGCAGCATCTGCTGTGCCTCAAGGGGCGCTAGCTCTGACTCGGAGAATGAAATAGAAGGCCCCTTTGTAATGGTTGCCAACACTGTCGGCAAGCTATCTACTGCCACATCCTCGCTCACCATAACCTTCTGTAGAAAAGTTCTCAAAGCATCTTGGTGTAGCGGCGACCTTTTGATCAATTCCAAAATTGAAATCTTGGCCGGCATGCGGTCAAAGTGCTGTAATAGGTCATACTTCGTGCCTGGCACGGGGTCTACCTCTTCTATCTCCGCTGAAGGGGAGGGAACTTGGAGGTTGGGTGCAGACGCACCAGAGGAAGGAAAAAGTCTTTGGAAGGGACGCTCGCTCTGAAGGGCGCAATGTGGTGCCGGCATGGCCTGAGATGGACCCACGCTTGGCCCGATGGGGTAGGTGGAAGGCGTAGAAATGGGGGTGAGGATGGCGGAAGTTGGTCTAATGGGCCTTGGTGACAGGGAGATGGGCGAAGGGTTAAGCGGAGGGGTGATGATAGAGGGTATGGTGGGTGGTGGCGAAAGGACTGGTGGTGAGGATGGGAATGCAACGGGCCTGATGGGTGATGCGGAGGGAATAACGGGTGGAGTAGTGGTCAGAACGGCGGGCCTGAGGATGGAGGGAATAGCAGGTGCGGGGGAATGGTTGTGGTGGAAGGCCAAAAGGTGTGCGGGGGTTTCCTCATCAAAAGTCCACCCAGCGTTGGGGGCTGGGTGCTGAACAATGTTTAACTGGGCCGGTGCCGGCGGCTGCTGCTGTTGTTGTTGAGGAGCGGGTTGATGGATTGGCATGGGATTCTGATGGATCCCATGGTCCTGCTGCTACTGCTGTTGCTGGGGTTACTATTGCTGCTATTGCTGGGGTGCCGCCTTTTCCGGCCTGGCTTGTCTCTGCCTCTGCTTGATGTCTTCGATCAGCTGGTGCATCTGGGCCCAATCAATCCTCTGGCCCTCGTGTAAGTCATACACTAGATCTCTAAACTGATAGCACCGTTCTATCGTGTGCCCGGGCTGCCTATGGTATATGCAATATCGGGACTGATCGGTGGCCGGATTCCAATTCTGACGCTCCGGAGGCAGTTGAATATCACCGGTATACATCAAAGCAGAGAAATATCGGGCAAAGTCTCAGGAAGAGGAGGGTAATGGGTCCTCTTTGGGCTCGGTCGAGCTGGTCCATAAGTGACAGGTGGAGGAACATTATTATATTGTGGTGACTGCTGAGGCTGTTGGGGTGGTGGTGGTTGTTGTTGCGGGTATTGGGGAACCTGGAAAGAGGGTTGGGGAACTTGTGGAGTGGCGAACTGGGGGTTGCGTGGAGGCTGCGGGAAGCAAGGTGGGGCGGCTTGGTGGGGAAACTGAACAGCATGGACCTACTCATTGATCTGTACTCCCTCAGTGACGGGGCCCTGGGATTTTCTTGCAGTTTTGGGTTTCTGGGCCTCAAATAGTGAGTGAATAGGGGAGTCCTTGAACTGGGTTTGTATGAACCGAGCTCTACTGTATAACTGGTGCATATTCGAGATGTCATTCATCGCCAAAATATTTCTGAATGTTGGTGTGGCATTGGATATCAACAACTTTACTTTCTCTTCTTCCGGGATTTGCCCGGGCACACGTGAGGCCATCTGCCTCCATCGATCTGCGTAGGTTGCAAAATCTTCCTCCGGCTTCATCTTCTCAGCTACCAAGTCGGTAAAGGAATACTCGGGACCAACCCGATCTTGGAATCTCTGGATGAACCTCTCCTTAACTGTCTTGAAATTCTCGGCCTCCTCCATAGGCAAAGTATAAAACCATTCTAGGGCAACCCCTTCCAATGATCGGCGAAATAAATAAGCCATCAGGCGATCATCATGCTGGAACGGTGCTGACTCGTAAAGGAACTCCCGCACATGAATGAAGGGGTTGCCATTCCCGTCATATTTCCGGTACACGGGGAGCTCTGATTGAGGAGGAAAACGAATGTCCCTGAAGTTAGGAATAGGGACGTCAGCCAAAGATTGCGGACCAACCCGCTTGTGGAGGAGGTCAATTTATCGCTGCATAGCAGCCCATTTATCAAGAATCTCCCGTTCCTGGGACGGAGGAGAAGGAGCAGGAGGAGTAGTACCTGGATATGTAGCCAAAGGATAAGCTGACTGAGGGGGCGGCCTGTAAGATGGATAATGGGCCAGAGAAGGGCCCATATCCACGTGAGCCAGCTGGGCGGCCCCTGGTTGCAACCGAGTGAAGTCTGTCGGGGCTACAAGGGCCTACGACGATGAAGAAGCAGTGACATAAGAATCAATGTAAGGAACAAAGGGGATTTGAGACTTCCCCTTATCGAGCGGCTGATGGGCCGAGGTGGAAGCCTGACCCATTTCCATGTGGGAGTACCGAAGGACCTGAGGACGGGTGGGAGTAAGGTCAATAGGGGCCACAGAGGTGGTCCCAGCAACAGAAGATGTAGTGGCAACAACAGTCATGCCACGAGAAGGAGCTGAAGTCGGGGCGTCGGCCCCCTGCAAGGCTTGCCGGATGAGATGGAGCTGGGTAGGGTCTAGCTGGGCCATCATATTGAGAATTTGATTGGCCAGATTCTGAATAGATTGATTTGAAAGAGAGGGTTGGGAACCCTCGCCAAGAATGGTCGGGAGTGGAGGGGCAGTCCCCTCTCCTCCCTGCATATGGGCGACCCTAGGCGGGTCCTCAAGAAGGCCGCGAGGAAGAGAATCCTCGTGAGACTGAGAGAAATCGTATGATGACATGGGAGATGATGAATCAAACAAAGGATTGAAGTAAGAATGGAAATGAGAACTGACCCCAGGAGGTGATCCTGAAGGAAAGAAACACACTAAACAACTAAGACAAGGGCAAACAATCCTAACCAACCAAATCAACAAATCAAACAACAAGCATGCAATGGAAGGAAGAGATGAGAGGAGAATCACCCAATTAGACAATCAAGTTATTAAATGATGCCCGTCAAATTCTCATGAGCTCCTCTTTGAACCTTAGTGGGTTAATCAAAATATAAATTCACTCAACCACTAGGTACCTAACTAGGGTAAGAAATGAGGAACTGTGTGACTCTATAGGGATCTCTCACTCTCGGATGCAAACCCTAGACTGGGGGTGGATACGGTACAACTTGCCCAGCGTCCGTGTGGGAATCCACGGCTCACGGGGGCTTACGGAGGTCCTCAGCAAGGTCCCTAGTCGGCTCCAAGGAGTATGGAGATGATAGGAAACCCTACCTCGGTAGGAATGCAACTACTATGAAAGAGATGGATGGTCCTATGCGCACCGGAGTGCATGCAAAATCTAGCCTAGTAACTATCAAGCAATGATCAATCAAGTATATAAGCAATAAAAACAATCATGCAGCAGTGATACGGGAGCAGGGGGAGATCAATAACTAGCACCAAAGCTGATAAATCTCATGGAATATGGCAATCAAAATGGACAATGAGTGCACTGCGACACCAGAAGGACGGTCTGTATGCGACCGCTCAAAAGGACTGACGGTCTATAAAGGACCGTATAAGCTAGGGAATAACAGAACGACAGAATGACTGTAGAAGTAATCACAGAACGCTGGAAATATAGGACGGCAGAAATGAAGAGCGTACCAGAAGAATGGTCTGTATCCAGCCGCGTAATCTCTGGGACGGATCTCCAGCAGCCATGCACCTACAGTCAGAGCACCCATAAGCGTACCTGTGCCAGAGCGATGAACGGCCGGAGACAGGCCGTGCAGAAGTATGGACGGTTGATAGGACGCCGTCTACGATAGGACGCTGAAGGAGAACTGGCGCTATTCGCGGGGAAGGACGGTGGATGATCAGCCGCTTATAGGATGGAAGGTGATGGGAGAACCGCTCACGTTCCAGAAGGCGGAAAATGCACCCGACCTACAATCACTCCAAGAAGAAAACTAAACAACGAACGGGGGGTCAGCAACTCACAAGCACGATGGGCACTAGTTGTCCCACCGTGATCGCCATAAAAGAAGGGTGTAGATATATTTTCTTCCTCCCGAATCCGTTCCTTTCCAAGTGCCTTCCCAATTATCTATTCTACCACCTCCACGTGGGGAACAAATGAAGGCAGAGGAAAAGGGGAAGTGTAACAAACTGTGATCGCCACCAAAGCGCCGAACGTGATGAACACGCCGTGCTTTGGAAAGAAGGGGGAGACACTCGCCTGGTTGCATCGCTGGTTAGATGAGCGGTTGATGGAGAACCGCATGTTGGTTGCACGGTCTTACGATAGACCACCTAAGGGCGCTGCAGAAGGTGCGGGATGAAAGACTTCTGGCTGTTGAACGGCTCTTCCTTGATCGCGGGAAGAAGATGGACGGTCCAATCTGCACCGCACGTCCTCCTGAACGGACTGTGTAGAACCGCGCAAGACCACCAAGCCAGAAGTCGCAAAGGGGTCCAACCTCCACCCTCTCCTGCCGGCCAGAGGGGATGGGCCTCGTGCTAGGGATTGCTGACCTGTAAAAACAACGTGAAAACACACAGAAACAAACTAGATTAGAACTGAATGGTGTAGTATATGTCAAAATAATAAGGAATGAACGTGACTAAATGGAAAGGGGGGTACCTGGGGGATTTTAAACCCCTAGGGTGTCAAAAACGTGGGTGGATGTGTGCATGGTGATGAGAATGAAGAAGAACGTGGGGAGAAAGTAATGCATGCAATGAAAAAGTGACGAAATCTATCCAACACAAAAGACTCAAAACTCGACTACTCCATGAACCAGAGGCTTGTATGGACGTAGAAAGCCTCCCTCCTTGGTGCTAGGTCGCTCAAGAATGCGGCAGGGCTTCACCGTCGACCAAAAATCTCCCCCCTTTTCAAGCCCGGCCTTTAGGGTCTATTTATAGAGCCTAGAAAGCCAGCCCCGAAGTTAGGGTTTCCAGTGGATATTAATCCGAGATATCAAAAGATAAAGCGAAGATAATATCCTCAGCTTTCGTTAGGATCAAATCTCATCCGATTTGGTTGAGAATCCACGGAGAAAATCGAGGACAAAGTTGAGGGTTTAACCACGGATAAAAGGGATAAAATCTATTAAAATTCAACAATCGACGTGATGAACGGTCTTACGATAGACCGCTCAATAGGATGGGCGGCCATATTCTGGCCGTCCAACCTTGTCGGTGGAAATTCAAAATAAATTATTAATAATCCAAATTATCCGTTGAACTAACCGAAACCTTCGCCGTTGGACTCTCAGAGATGAACGGCTCTGATGAGACCGTTCAAACGAAGAGCGGCCAAAGACAAACTGTTCTAGTCCTGTCGGTGGAAAATCAAAATAGATAAGATAATGAGATAATTATCTGAAAACCAGCGATGTTAGGACTCTGGTGGGATAGACGGCTCAGCAAATACTGCATAATAATCTTATGCGGCTACGTCTAGGCCGTATATATTCCTGTTGGTGATAATTCAGAAAATCTGCTAAATATCCCATAAATATATGAACGGTCCACAAGCAACCGCCCACAGATTGAGCGGCCAGGGATGAACCGTGCATGCACTTGGGCGCTTGAAACTTATAGAAAAGCCCAATCAACTAGAACCAAGGCCCGTTAAGCCCTGAATCTACTTGGACCTAACCAAGGAGGGAGGCGACCCATAAAACTGGCTCAAAACATGCCTGAAGAGAGCCCCAACAAGCGATGGACAACTCGAGGCATCAACAAATAGGAGTACGAGGAACGACTCAACTTATCGGCAAAAAATGGGTGTCAACAGTTAGGACCAGAGATATCCCCCTCCTCAGGAGGGTTTGTTGAACTGGGTCCTTCGACTGATTGAGAGACCGGAGGAGCTTCTTCTGCCCCCTTGTCTTGGCAGGGAGGCGAGAAGGGTTCCTCGACGGCTTGGGCCGGAGTTCTGGCTTTGACGGTGATTGGGATCAGAATTTCCTCTTCCTCATCCCCGGAGCTGTCGAATTTGGCTTCGACTCTAGCTCTGTCATCGGCTGGTTGTGCCAGGCCTGCGATGTTGACTACGTAGTAGACGTAAAAGTCTGGGTCTTGGCCGTAGCCAAGTCCCCTGGTGTCCTTATAGAAGGACGGGGGTTGCCCCCGGACCTGGGAAGGGGTCCACAGTTGACGGAAGTATCTTTGTTGTGCAATAGTTTGCCACATGGGAATGTGTTGCTTCAAACACATTTCTTGAATATGCGGCGACAGATCGCCCCACACCTGAACTGCTTCAGGGGTATCATCGGCTTGCCTGGACCAGCCGAAGTCGTCATCTGGCGGGGCTTGAGGGTCCATGTCTCCCTTATAGAAGACAATATGTTTGTCCCTGTTAGCCTTCTTCTTGTTTCAACGTTGTCACTTGAAGGTGACAATGAATGCCGTCAGCGACTCGACGCTGTGCTTCTCGGATGCACATGGGAGATGGATGTAGTCCGGTGGCAAGCATATACTCTTGCCGATAGCTCGGCTAATAAGATTAGCCTCGAAGTCGATCTGGCGCCTCTCAGGGCGATCTGAGGTTGACTTGGAGTCGAGACGCAGCTGATGAAGTGTCACGCCCCGAACAAGGCGGAAGTATCGGGACGTACAGTTAGGGACACGCTAGCAAGAGAGGGAACTAAATCTAAAACAATACACAAGTGCTACAAGATGGAAATGCTAAATGATCATTAATAAACCACGACTAATACAATAATCCTCAAGTTCAACTTAATACAACTGGAATAACAACCACTAGGACTCAACAACAAACTGAAACTAAAAGATCTCCAAACACAACTAAAGAATAAACACACTGCTAACACACTAGAACTGATACACTCAAGACATCACTCCTGCCCTTCTCCATCGGTAAGCGCGTCACCTGAAAAGCCTGGAAAGGGGGGAAAACAACGGGGTGTGAGCTGACGCTCAGTAGGAAATAACAGACATGTATAAGTGATTAACAGTTTAATTACATTTTCAAAATGTCATGCTACAAATGATAAAAATAATAAAAGATAACGATGATATCATGAAACGAAATTCAAAGATCTTGCAGGGTCAAGAAATATAATGAATAGAATAGTAAGACAAGAATTTACTACAGGAGATAACGATAAAAAGTTGGCCATATCAAGTCAATTCAAGTCATGTCAAGCACGTATGTAATTTCATTTCCACGTCCAAGTAATGAGCAAGTACAGTAACCACAAGTAGAGTATAGAACAGTGACGAGTGGAAAGTGAAAAGTAGCAGAAAGTAATGTAGAGAGTAGTGAAGAGAGTAGTGGAGAGAGTAGTGGACAGTCCTAGATTTAACACATGTCAAGTACTGGTGCCAAATGCCACACCTAGTCATTCACCTCCCAGGGGTACACGTAGTGTTCAGGCGCTCTTCCCAGGACTAGACCGAGCCCTTAATTGTTTGCCAGGCATTGATTTCTTTGGATCAAAGATCCCACGAATCTAGACTTCCACAGTTTATGGCCAGAATTCCAAGGTTTAAACTAAGTAGCAATAACAACTTCAAGTAGGAAGGAGATTCATTTCCAGAATTTCAAAGTAAGTATAATCATCAAGGAGATTGAAATCAAGTCACAACAAGAGTTAATCATGCTGCGCTACTGTAAAATAGTAGCAATCAAACAAGCTAAACAACATATTAATCCTAATCATCAAGTTAAGATATCATGATTTAACCATTATCATTTGTATTAGCCAAAGTGCCAACAAGATAGAACAAGTTGTCGAAGTAAAGGACAAGCTCACAAGAATGAAATAGCATGTATTAACAGAGATTTTAGTTACACCATTAACCACTAATTATGTGGGTTTCTATTTAATCTTGTATGCATTGAAATGAAGATGATAAACGGTGTGTTTTTACACTATGTTTGCATGTATGGACCAATGTTAATTGAAACTAAAAAGGGTACATGAATAGGTCATTAGTTCCTCAAAAATGTAGTTTTCAATGTGATTAGGTTGAATGGATTGATTCCCCGGTGATCCGGATTGATCCCCAGGTCAAAACATCACTTAAAACGGGTTTACGGGGCATGGGTCGACCCTTTGGGTCGACCCCTGGAAAAATTCCAGGGATGGGTCGACCCCTGGCTACCTGGCTGCATGGGTCGACCCATGGGTCGACCCCTGCAGGTTGTGGGTCGACCCCTGCAAGGCAGCAAGCTGCTGCTTGCAGGGCTGAAATGGGTCGACCCGTGGGTCGACCCCTGGGTTTCCAGACCCAAAAAGCGATGAAATCTCCACGAATTTGGGGTCTAAAAGTATTGGGATCATAACCATAGACTCTAGGGTTAATAATGTGCATCTTAGGGTCATGAAACACGATTTTAATCATGAATTTCGATAGGAATCCAAGGAAATACAACCTATTTTATGAAGAACACAAGAAAAGTCTAGCTTGCTAGTATGCTTCTAATAACACACGAAATACTCTAGGCATGATCTATAAAAATTGAGGATTTTGATGTCAAAAGAAAGTTAACATGCTATTGATTACATTCATGTATGTTAATTAGAAATTGGGCTGTTATCACCTACCTCAAATTGAAGAAGGAACTCGAAACCTAGAATAAAGAACAACTTGACAGCACCTCACTAAAACCTCGATATCTCCACGGATACCTAATGAAAATTGGGGCTTTTGCCACCAATGGAAAGAGCTCGATGAGAGGTACAATTTGCTATACTCATGATCAAGATTTGGTTGAGAATTCCTACCTTAATCGATTGATCAAAGAAGGATGAAGGGTAGCCAACGGCCTACTGACCGACCTCCATAAATCGAACTAGATCTCTCTAGATCCGAAATTTCAGCGAACCCCACAGTAGCCAAATGAAAGAAGACTCGTAGGGCTTCATTTTGATAGCTCATAGAGCTTCTGGAGCCTTCTGAATTGGGAGTATTTGCTGCTGCAAGCTACGAGTTTAGAAACGGCGCCGAAATCCTTGACTTGACCAAACTATGTCGGCAGCACGTTTTGGGGCTAAGTTTACCTCAAATTGATTGAGGGAAAAAGTTCCTCTATGTAATACCTTTCATTTGCCTCTGGAATCACCCCATTTGGTTGAGAAACAAGCTCGAATTTGATGTTCAAAGTTTGGGTGAATAGTGAATACGAATTTGAGTTAGGTGGGTTGTAAGTCAGGCTTAATCCACTGATTAGGGCTAGATAATGATTTAATTAGGCTTACTCCAAGAAGACAAAAGTGTTAGTCGAAGCATCTATTATTTAATTACTATTTTTATGAATTTTTATATGTTAGATAAAATTCCACTTCTACTATTCCGTAATTAATTAAATATTAAGTTCGGAAGACTTAGTTTGCTAATTCGGCTTAATAAACGATTTTATTAGGCTTAATTGTAGAAGACAAAGTTGATAAACAAAATTAATTCTACAAGATGTGATTTTTGGGGATTTTTAGAAAATAGAAGAAAAATGACTTATTCTATTAATTAATTAATTAATCCAATTAATTTGGATAATTCTCATTAATTTCGAATAACTTCAAATAAATTCCAAATAATTACAAATAACTTTCTAAATAAATTTCTAAAGAATTTGGGGTCTTACATGAAGCTTGTCCTTTTCCTCGTTAACAGAGTAGTGATCATCATCGTCTTCCTCTGAGAGCCAACCATTGCTCTTACTCTTAATCACGGGGTACGGACTAATCCCATTGAAGTAGAGCGTAGCGTCGGCCAGGTTGCATTCTGCTGGTGTGAACGGCGACAGGTCTGCAAAGACCGTATGTTGCTCCCTGTCCTTGGCGTACTTGATGCATTGGTGGAGAGTTGACGGGATGACCCAATTTTCATGGAGCCAGGGTCTGCCCAGTAGCATCTTATAAGATGTGTTGGAGTCGATGATGTAGAATGTCACCTTGGAGGTGAAATCATTGACCACCAGGTCGACATCGACCCGACCGAGGATGTCCTCGGTGTTCTGGTTAAAGCCGGATATCTTGACCGCCTGAACCTTCTGGAGGTATGGGGTCAGATATAGAGTCTTGAATCTCTTGAGCGACATGATGTTAACAGCGGCACCAACGTCTACCAGGATCCGATTCACATCATGCCCGTTGATCTTCCCCTTCATGTAGAGAGGACGGTTGTGGCACGGAGGGGAAAGCAACATGTCTTTCTCCGTTAAGGAGATGGTGGCTGTGAAGGCTCCATAGGTAGCCGCCTTCATTTCCGCGGCATGTGCTTCATAGACTTCCGGCTCTTGGAGTATTTTGATAAGAGTTTCCCTTAAATCCTTACTCCAAGCAATGGCTTCCCAAATTGAAATACTGGCAGGGAAGCGCTTCATCTGGTGGAGGACCTTCTGGTCAGCTCGGGCTCGAGCATCCTCCAAAGAGGGTAGTATGTCAAGCTAAGCCTTCTGTGAGCTGCCGTGCTGTTCTCCGTCGGGAAGTTGCACTACCTTGCCTTACCATCGGGATCAGGCTGACTTTGATCACCAGCGGACTCCTGGAACATGGATGCCAATGATGGCTCTTCTGGGGGTGACTGGAGAGCTGCCTCGTCCTTACCATACGGTCCCGCTTGCTCTGCTGCAGAAGTCGGTACTGGTGCAGGGGCTGGGAGGCTGACAGTAGCCTTCTCAATGCCGGAAGGGTCGAAGATACCGGGTCTGGCCCAAATCTCTACTTCCAGAATGGGAGTCGGTTCCTCTCCTCGAAAGAGGATGATTCGTTCCGGGTCGAAGGTGGACAGAGAGAGGGGTAACTCAGGGGTTCTCCCACGGCCTCTACCGCGTCCTCGGCCACGACCAGTGTGCTCTGGAACTGGCTGTAGCCTAAGAGGAGCAATGGTTCATTGTCTTGTCTGGGAGGCCACTGGCTCGCCCCGCCGAGAAGCGTTGAAATTGTCAGGAGGTGGGATGGCCACCATGTTGCAGGTGCAGCGTCGAAGTATTTCTTCCAGGTGCTCTGTGGTGATCTCCTTGTCTTTATAGCATAAGGAGAGCTCATCCGGGATCACGAGTCTTTCGCCGTTCTTGAGCTTTTGGATCATCTCTTGGACCCAATTTCTGAGGTGGGCTCGTTTCTGCATTTCTTCCCACGGGATATAGTTGTCGAGTGGGAGAGCTCCAGTAGGACGAGGAGGAACATATTCCTCCAGGTCACCAATGTTCCATTGGAGCCTTTGGAGAGGCGTTGGCTCGGCTGGTGACTGTAGAGTAGCCGCTTGTTCGGCCTGTTTCTTGAGCCGTCTTCTGAGGTTCTTCCTCTTATTTCTCTCTTGTCTCTAGGCAATTGTGGTCTCCAAGGGAGTAGGAGGGAGAGGTGCTGGGGCCGGAGTTGATAAATCCTCATGAGGATACCTCCGAGCTGGTGCTTTTGCAGGGCGAGGTCGTTGACTCTTCCTTGCCCGGATTTCGATCCAGGCGCCTTCTGCTTGTTGTATCTGGAAGGTGGCGTTAATCGCCTGCTCGATTACCTCAAGCAGCAATTCCTGGTTTGCCAGAATACTGGGACTGGTGTCCGAAGACGTATGCACGGTTTGATACCTTACCTGCGGTGGCGACAACTTTTAAGGAGTCGACTGACTGGTGCTGACGTCCGAAGACGTATGCGCGGTTTGATGCCTTAGCCGCGGTGGCAACAGCTTTTGTCGAGAAGCGGACTGAGAGATGTGTTTGTCGTCCTGCTTCTTAGCCTTGCCTTTGTGATCACGCTGAGGGCTGGGCCTAGCGACGACCGAAGGCATCGCGGGATGTTGTGGCTCTGCACAATTACCCCGACTCTGCGGACTGGCTGAGCCGCATGGCGGTGGGCCTGCCACTTGAATCGAAGCCGCTAAAGACTCCGAAGATGTCTTCTTTGTACTTCGAATTGTGTTAACGGGTAGGCCGAGAGGACCCGATGGCCCATCTTCTGAGGGGATGTGACAAGGCTGAGGCGGGACCTCACCCTGCTTTTGCTTTCCCTTCCTATCCACTGACGTCAGAGACGGAGATAGGACGGGAGGAGGACGAGAGAGAGCTAAGGAGCCCGTCATCGTCTAGCCCACCAGAACGTCCTCTCGGTCGAGAAAGACCCAGAGGAGCCTGGCGGTGTCTTCTTCAGGGAAAGGGAGAGACTTTAGCTCCCGCTAGGACCGCCACCGCACAGCCAAAGTGGCTGGGGTTGGCTGGTTGGCTGTTGACGTCTGGGAGCCCGAAGGGGCCGAAGGAGCAAACGAATGGATGACGTTGACCGAGAAGTTGGTCGGCTCCGTCTCTTGACTGGCGTCCTGCTCTCTACGCCTCCGCAATCGCTCAAGCGCCTCTTGGTTGTCAGTCTGGAACTCGAGCCATTCTGGAGGATGCTGGTAAGGCAGCCCGTGCCCCTTTTCTTGAGGGGATTTTGACCGCTCTGGCGCATTCCTGGCAGTTCTCAGGGTCTCTTCGACAGATTGCCGAAGCCTGAAAAGTGACATGGAGTTCCCCTCCGCATCGATCTACTCCCATTGGATCTATTCCTAGATGAGGTGTTGAACTTCCTCACAGGACTCGATCGGGTGGCAAATTCTAGCATGGAAGGGGCAGTATTGAGGGTGACTACGATCCCAATGGGTGTAGTCGGCCAGCGAGTCACGGGGCATGATTTGCCACCTCTCGACGAGGATATCGAAGAGTCGCTAGGTTCTCTGCCTGGGGAAGGGGAGAGGTCTCTGATCATGCCAGGGCCTCCACCCCGGATACCAAATCGAACGTCCCCTTCGACTGGCGCTGGGCTCCTCTGACTCGTCATCAGAAAGAGAAAATGCGGCCATCATGTGGATGACATTGGCTGAGTGGTGAACCATGCGTGCTGCCTTAGCTGGCCTGGTCCACGTATGTGGTTGCGGGGGATCGACGAGACCACTCTTCATTTTGATAAGGTCGTCTCGGATCAGCTTCTGCGCCTGGGTCTTGAAGACGTAGCAATCTTCAATTGAGTGACCCAGCATATGATGATATAGGCAATAGCTGGGATCGTCGATCTTTAGAGCCTCGTCCGACTTGCGGATTTCTAGCAGCTCGACGATCTTCTAGGCCATGCAGAGGTCGAAGATGCTTCTAAAAGGAGAAGGGTGTCTTCATGTGCTCCGAAAAGGAGGAAACAGTAGGCTTGTCCATTGGCTTTTTGTTAGAGCCACTCGATTCAGCCTCCTTACTGGCTTTGGCGGTGGGGTGAATTCTATCATATTCACCTCCTTACCGGACTGGCGTTCTCGCGCTTGCTTACCCTTTGCTGCAGTATAGCTCGGGTTATCGGTGAAGAACATCTCTATTTCGGCGACTGCCGAATTGAGTTGGTTGAAGCCTTTGATATTGGTGCCGAGAAGCTTTTCGCTGACCTCGGCCGCCAGACCTCGACGGCATATGGTGATGGTGTCCTCCTGAACGGGTCGATTGACACACCTCATACTGAGGTCTCGCCACTTTTTGATGAAGTTGAGGGCGCTCTCGCCCTTTTTCTGTCGAAGAGAACAGAGTTCGGCTAGAGAGACCTTTCGCTCGGCCGTTTGGAAGCGGTCAAGGAATTTCTTCTGGAGATCCGCCCTGTCGATGACTGAGCCGGGCTTCAGGTGGGAATACCATTGAAAGGCCGTTCTCGTGAGCGAAGTAGCGAAGTAGCGGAGGAGATACGATTCATCAAGTGCTAACTCACCCATGGCCATAACATAGTAGGCCAAGTGTTCATGTGGTGACCCCTACCCGTCAAACTTTTGTAGCTTCGGGGGCTTTGCATACTCTGGAGGAAGCCTTTTCAGCTGGTGGTGAAGCGGGTAGGCTACACTGTAGAGATATACTGTGACAACCCCTTCACCATACTGTGCGAGCTTTGTCTCGACAATACGCTCGATCATCTGGCGTTGCGCCAGGAGATTTTCCAGCATTGGCGTATTGGAGGCTCGTGGCTGGGCCTCAACCGTGGGTGTGCCAAACCCAGTTGCCAACGGGGTTCGGGCAATCGCCGCTGAGGTGTTGGCAGCATCGCGGACCTTCGGCGGTGCCGGCGCCTCGGCCTGCGGCCTAGCAGGTTGCTGAGGATGAAGGTCCCGTTCCTGGAGGAGGTCCTGCAGGAGGGCCTTCAGATGCTGGTTCTCCTTCATGAGAGTGTCGATTGTCACTTCTTGAGCCTCGTTCGTAGGAGGGTCATTGTTGACCGGCTCTGCGTTGATAGGAGGGTCATGATCTTCCATCGAAACTTCTTCTGCATGTTCTAATGCCTGCGGTCCGGTAGAAGTGCCGATGTGACCCGTTGGGGGAGGCGGCGGAGTGATGTGAAACGACTGACAATGCAATGGCCCTAGGACTAGACTTAGTAGAGACAAGTCTAAAACTTACTCTGATACCAACTGATGTGAAACAACCTATGGAATGCTGCAACTAGACAAAGAACACTCGGACTTATCCATCACAAGCACAATTCGCAATTTAGAGACTATCGTTGACGGCCGCTCACCGGTGCGCACACTCAACCCAAGGGTGACTCGATGATGCCGAGTCGAGGGTGGTGGAACTAGACCCTTGCTGGTAGAGGGCCAGCAAGGTTATGAATGTGTTCCCCCCCCAAAGATGTGGAAGCCCGAATTGATGGGCTGACCGAGTGCCACGAGGGGCTCGGATCACTCTCTTACTCCATGGTGGTCACTCGAAAGCAAGGGTGCTTTAAGGACTGGGTGCTCTCTAACACTCCAGCGGAGCATTGATGGATATTAAATGAACAAGCACTAAAATATGAGCAAGGGTTGAGATATTATCTGGCCGGTTTGAAGAAACTGACCCCGGTCAGAGACGTGGGTGAGCGGGGAAGTGTGGTTTCCCCGTACACTGCGTCGGTGAAGCTTCTTCCTGTTTAAATGATTTCATGAACTACTCCTCACGCAGGAGGGTTGGACAAGGGTGGGGAGTTGTGTGATTACAACAAACACTACCTCCCGCAGGGAGGGGCTTTAAGCCGGCCAGGCGGGGTGGGGAATGCCGAAGTAGAAGAGATCCTGCGGTTCTGTCCGCTCGGTCTTGGCAGGATAGAGGTTCACTGATAGAGCCACCACGGATCCATCCGAAGTCAGAAGTGGACGAGACTAGCACCAAAACTTCCTGGGTTGGCCCAGGAAGGCTTCAAAATTTTTGAAGAATTTAGCGTGGTCGTCGGAGGCTGAAGAAGGCTCTTGAATTGGACTCCTTGGTTCAGCTTCTGTCTATTCCAGAATCGAAGGCGCCGGAAGACGTCATCGTTCCGAGAGACTTCGAGCTCCGAAGGTGACACAGCTTATATCGATATGACCGTGGGAGGGTCCTCTTCGAGCAGCAACCAGAAAGAACACGAGAGGAGGTCGGAGCAGAGATCTAGGGCCCGTAGAGTGAAGGGGTGTCGGTCAGGCCCTGACTGGACTGATCTGCGCTCCTAGGGAAGAAGAAATGGAACGGGAAGCTCCGAACTCCGAACGATGCTCCGCTTGCTGCGTTGGACAGAAAACTGATAGTATCTCATCCCAGTCAAGTGGCGCACCAAGGAGAATAGGGATCTTGCCGCAGGAGCTTCTGCATTGTGGTTCTGATCTCCACCCGGATGCCGGACGCGTAGCCTGATGAGAACTATCTTCTTGGACAGCTCTGAACTCGGATTGAGGCGGGATCGCCTCGCCTACGAAGATGACTTAAAGGGCTTTCCAGTAATATATAGTGTACCTTCTGGAACGTCGAGGTGGTGGCGGGGCAGACTCTGCAACCAGAGCCTTAAATACTGCCTGCGAACTGGCCTGAGCTGAATGGTAAACGGTGTAGAAAGGGGTGGGGATGGACGAAGTTGCAACAAGGGGGAAGGGTCTAAGGGCTGTGGGAGGTGGAGGGGGATGCTTGGGGGTTAATGGAGGAGGTTGGGAGGTAAGGAGGGTGGAGCTAGGAGGGCTGGAGCAGGTGAGATTGAGCAGGGTGGGCAGGGTGCGCAGCTGGCCAAGGTGGGAGGTGGAAGGTTGGCTTGGTCGACCAAACCAAAGGAGAGGATGGGGTGTGCGACCAAGGTGATAGACCCATCACATGGGTGGATGAGACTAAGGTTTGTTGGGTGGGCCGTCCCTAGGGTCAACAAGCAAGTCAACTTTAGCTGCCATTCTAGGCCTTTGACGAGGTCATCTAAACCTTCTACCTCGTAGTAGAATTGGATCGTGGTGTGAGTGGTGTGGATGGGCACTAGAGGGAGGTCTCGCTCCATAGGTAGGTATGTATGGGCCATGATATGTCTTATCAAGCTCTCCCTTAGCCACCTAACAAGGGGTTCTTCTAAGATGAGCTCGGCCTCAACTAGAGAGGGTGGTGTAGGGTGAAGATCCTCGTGCGAGGCTTTCCCTTCAATTTGGACATGGGTGCCCTCCATGGAGGGGATAGGGTCCGGAGGGATATTTGTCTCCATGTGGCTAAGTGGGTGGGCTACCTCTTCTAAAGCCAATGGGTGGGGAAGGTCTTTTGAGGGTGGGGTGATGATAGTCGGGGTGGGGTGCACCCTGGGTGGTGAACAAAGACGGGACTCTGGTGGATGGGAGCGTACAAGGTTGTTGAATTTAAAGGCTCCCGGAAGGTGTGGCGGATGTACAAGGCAAGACCGACGCATTGGGTCGAGGGTGGCATTCCATTCATCGAGCCATGTTTTCCCTTGTATTATGCAAGGGCCCGCTAAAGTACCAATTTGACACCAAGCTCCAAGTATTTGGTCTTCCTGAACCATTTATGGAATTCAACGAAGACTTGGTCTCCGTTGAGCACAATTTGTCCGGTCCTAGAAAGAGAGGCAACGATATCGGGGGATACCCAATTATCGGACTCCAAGTCAATGAAATCAATTTCCGTGGGCTCTCCATTGGGTAGGTATGCAAGGGATATGATTGGGAGAGGGAACATTTGACCCAAGACTCAACGATGACAATGGTGGGTGGACAATGCACGGGTTGGACCGATGATGACTCCAATGCAAGCATGCCCTAGGACTTGACTTGTAGAGACAAGTCAATGACTGGCTCTGATACCAATTGATGTGAAACGACTTATGGTGATCTAGGGATATGAAGAGGTGGGTGAGGTGGCAAGTGGAGAGTGGAGGAGGTGGTGCCTAGGTGGATGAGAGAGGAGAGAGAGGGAGAATGGGAAAGAGCTTTTCACTCTAGGAACACTCAACTGGATTTCAAATTTTCATTCAACTATTCATTAGTTTTCACAATGGGGTTGGGGTCCTATTTATAGGAGCCCAACATTCTACATGACCATAATACCCTTGACATTTACACCAAAGACCAAGCATGTCCAAGGGTGGCTCAATGGGCCAAATTGATGGATTAGAGGCCCATTTGACTCTAAACATAAGTAAATAACTTGCTAACCTAGGCATACGACTCAAATACAAAGAGAAATTACATGACAAGACTCACATAAGGGAAAAAAAAACATCATATGACTCGAAATAAAGAGGCGAATCAAGACCATACGCCATCGACGATCATCGGGGCCTGAAAAAGATGAAGTGGCGGGAGATGTCCCCATCACGGAGCCTGATGGTGCGGCCTCCTGAAGTGGGACAGAGGCTGGTTCAGATCATCAGACTGGGTTTTTGGCTGGTGTCCGGTGGTGTAGCACGCGAACACTCGGACCGCATCGTTGATGAACTGGGCCGTCCGCTTCCGACGCGGGTGCCGCTTGGGGCCGACATGCGCCCCTAGTCTGTCAAAGACCGAGGTGCGTTGCAGAGGGGGCTCACTCCCGATATCAGTCGGAGGAGAACCCTAGATAGGCTACTGGAGGGCCAGGGAGCGGGCTCGCCTTTGCCTCCGCTTGCTTGCGCGGGGGACATTAGATGACTGGGCGTCGTCAGACGATGCTACTGTGAAGCCAGTCGCATCTCGTCTGATGCCGCATCTGAGTGCTCGCAGGGGGTTTCTGATACGTGCCCTTCGAACAGCTTGAGCTTCTTCTGGGGTGACCCAGATTCTCCTCAAGTCATGTTGCTGGTCTTCCTTGTCACCACTTTTTCGATGAGTTGTCTTGGGAGGCCGTGTGTCGGGTTGTGGTGGGTGCCCCCAGGCTGTTGTAGAGGAACCCGCTCCTTTGAGCTTCGCCCCATCCTCTCGTGTTTGCCGCAAGAGGTCAAAATGATTGGAGGTAGGGATGGTCAAAACGGTCCATTCCTGGGGTATGATTGGTTCACCCTCGTCGAGACGGATCCGTAAGTCACCGACAAGAATCATCCTGTCATAGTTGCTAGTCGCAGCAGCGACCCGCCTGCCTTTGCGGCCATGGCGACGCTTCTTCTGAGGAGTGGAGGAAGACTCCGCCCCAAGATGGTAGACCGAGAAAACCCGGCCTGGAGGGACCGGTAGCATGGTGCTGTCAGTGAGAGGTACTGGGACCGGCCCCCGGGGTATGAAACCCACGCCGGGAGTCGATGATTGGGCGACCTGGGTATAAGCCTTTGCCCGCGCTGATAGGAGTGCTGCCGATGCTCGAGATGACACTCTTTCATCGGAAAGCGACGCCGTCGGAAGTGCTGAGGTGTCGACGCCCCTGGGTCGAGGACCCGTAGTAGGTACCAGCGTAGTCTGGGCTCGGGTCGGAAGGCCCGAGAAGGGTGCTGAGGAACCTTGCCCCCTAGGCAGGAGACCCATGGGGAGAGCCAGTTCAACTGGAGCTCGGAACTGAGAACCCGAGTGTAATATCAGAGAGCCGTGAACTCGGAGCCGGGAGCCCATATCGAGGGTCGGCTTTACCGGGGTTCGGGCCTGCGGGGCCGAGGAAGGCGCTGAGGAGACGTGAATCCGGGGCTGGAAGCTCGTGTTTGGTACCGACTTTGCTGGGGCTCGAGGCTGGAGACCCGAGGAAGGTGCTGAGAGGCCGTGGACCCGGGGCTGGGAGCCCGTATTGGGTGCCGGCTTTGCTACGGCTCGGGGTTGGAAACCCGAGGAAAATGCTGGGAAGCCATGGACCTGGGGCTGGGAGCCCATGCTGGGTGCCGGCTTTGCTGCGGCTCAGGGTTGGAAACTCGAGGAAAATGCTGGGAAGCCATGGACCCAGGGCTGGGAGCTCGTGTTGGGTGCCGGCTTTGCTGCGGCTCCGGGTTGGAAGCCCGAGGAAAATGTTGGGAAGCAGTGGACCCGGGATTGGGAGCCCGTGTTGGGTGCCGGCTTTGCTGCGGCTCAGGGCTGGAAACCCGAGGCAGATGCTGAGGTAATGACCGAAGTCCGGGGCACGGGGCCCGTGCCAGAGATCGGACGAGGCTGGTCTCGGGAGCTAACGCTTACCCAGGCCGGTGTTGATCGGGGGACCTTGCAAGGGCCAGTGGTGGCGGTCCGATGCGTAGCGCTCAGGCGTGACACCGGTGCTAGAAGTGCGCATGGTGCATTGGCCATGGGTGCCAATAGAGAAACTGGGGTTGGCTGAGGAGCAGCCACAGGGATCACGCCCAAGAAGTAGGGTGATCCGATGATATGGGCGAAGCTGCCGAAAGCGATCGGCGTTGCCAAGTAGCCCACCCGTGCGTGGGTGGCAATGACGTTGGGACCGTAGGTGACGGCCGCCATGGTTGCTGGAAGGCTATGTGCTGCGGAGGCGACGGTTGCTGACAATCGTCGAGCATGGTCCGATGGTCAGAATGTGAACCGGAAGTAGCTGGAGAATGCGCGCACGAGTACCCTCCTCTGCCTCTCCTACAAGGACAGGAAAAGGGCCCCAGGGCTTCAGGGCTGGCACAGACTTTTCTTCAGCAAAAAGAAAGAAGGTGGGAGACGTCCCACCGGGCGTGGAATTTTCTCTGTTGCATGGGTTTTTTATGTCGAATAATCGGGGTGAAGGAAGGGATATAGCGGGGAAGGAAGACACGGGAGTTTGATATATCTCGGGTATCCTCCTTACGGTTGCATGCCTCTCATGGTGGTATCGGGCACTCTCCTTTTACGGAAAGTCGAAAAGGGTCGAATGACACGGGAATGTAAAAGTACGGATTAACCGGACATGGTGCGGGCGTGCCAGTCGATTTCTCGACAATCACCCATGGAACCAAGGGTTGGCCGGGGAAGCGTCACCAGGATGCGACACGTGGGCTCGGGCAATCGGGCGACACATGGAGAGAAAGGGTTCCATGGGTGCGAGTGCGTAGGTTATTGTGGGAATCGTGTATTGGACGTCTTTCCCCACCGGCCGCAAGCAACTGGTGTTTATTTACATCGGATTGAATCCGAACACCTTCGTTCTGAGCTGAAGAAAAGTCTATATATATGCCTGAAGCCATGGGTAGAGGGCCGGGAGCATTCTGCAGCTGTGGGTGTGCTTTCGACTGAGGGGTGTTTACTGGGGTTAGGATGTTAGGCATGGATGCCGAGTGGTGTAGGTAGAAAGCTGGGGGCCCGAACGTGGATGCGAGAGCATTCATCCAATTGGCGGTGTAAGTTTTTAGATATACATGTCTTTATAGGTAGGCCGTAGTGGCCAGGGTATAACTGGTGCACGCCACGGGACAATTCCGATGTGATGATCGATCCCCGGGTCAATGCGTGATAGATGAACACATGTGTGTTTTACAGAGGGCCCCTCCCGTGGCGGGGGCCATAGTGGCGACACCGAATGGGGCACTTATGACCGGATGACTAGAGGGATGCATCGATCCGGTGTCTGGGTGAGGGCCGATCATGACTCGAGTAGAGCGGTCGAACATGGCCTCGTGACTGCGAGGGAGCATGACGTCATGGTACGCGCGTGGTTGCAACCGACGGGCAGGTGAGGGGGAATCCCGGCATGAGGGGACATTCGCCCTTGTCATAACGTCTCACGCATGGTGGGTGTCAACTTGTGTGTTACGGCTGAATACGGCGTGAGGGGAGCAAACGACATACCCCCGGCATACTAAGCCGACGAATAAGTCACCCCCACATAATTCTCCTTAGCTCGTTGCCTGGAGCCGCTTGAAGCTTGAAGGCCGGATGCCTTCTTATCTTGGATCTTCAATCTCTCTTTCTTTTTACCCCTTGAGCTTCTAAGGGGTTTTTATAGAGAAGTTGAAAGGGTTAGAATGGGTTTAGGAGGACTAGGTTGATAGGTTCAAGCTAGCCCGCGTAAACCCAATTGAATAGTATGGGTTTAGGAGGACTAGGTTGATAGGTTCAAGCTAGCCCGCGTAAACCCAAGTGAATAGTGCACGGGAGAAAGGGTTTACACGGGCCAGCTCATAGGGTTGAGCTGGGCCGCATAAACCCCTCCCCTGGGTGGGGTTTAGGCGGACCAGCCCAATGGGCTGATCTGGTCCGCGTAAACCCCTCCACAAGAGTGTTTTTTAATAAAAAAATGGGTTGGGAAGGGTTTAGGTGGAGCAGCCTCAGGGGGTGAGGCTGGTCCGCCTAAACCCCCTCCCCCAGGGGGTTTTGGCGGTCTAGCCTGGGGGGTCCAGGCTGGTCCGCCTAAACCCCACCCCGTGGGGGTTTAGGCGGGCTGGTTTTGGGCTTTTTTAATTTTTAAAAAACAATTTTTTTTATTGAATGGAAGGGGTTTACGCGGACCAGCTCGGGGGGCTGGGCTGGTCCGCGTAAACCCCCCCAGGGGGTTTAGGCGGACCAGCCTGGGGGTCCAGGCTGGTCCGCCTAAACCCCGCCTAAACCCCACCCCCCGGGGGGGGGGGGGGTTTAGGCGGATTGGTGCTAGGGTGAAGGGAGGCGGTTCCCACCCTATAAAATCCATTTCTTTTGGTCTATTTATCCCTAAATTAACTAAGAAGAAAATGACAACTTGGCTGGGAGGATATGTGGAGGCTTGCAGAGGCTTGTGTGAGCATTGACTCGAGGAATCTTCGGGCCGTTATGCCGTTACTTTGTCGCATCCACATGTTGACTTCATGAACTGGTACGACACACGAACCGCGTCAAAGGACCACAGACTGGATGAACTGGGGCTGAGTGGGGCCATGGGGCCACCGAACTGGAGGGAGGGCGTGACCCCCGGGGAGTTCACCCTCCCTGGGGGTGCGCAGGCGCGCCCCGGGGTGAACTGGCCCCGGGGCCGGTCGTGACCCCGAGGGATGGCCCCCAGGGTCTCCTTGTGTCTTCTGCAAGTGTCCTTTGAAGGATATTAAGCTCCGGGAAATTGGGATGGGCCCGTGAGGGCCGTTGTTCTTCGAGTGGTCGTAGCCGCTCGCAAGGTGTTCGGGTAAATGCCCGACACACCTCCGATTACCGAACGGCTTGGGTAGCTGGCCGAGGAGCCGCACGGTGGTCCTTGGGTTGAAGATGGGAGCTCGTGGGAGCTAAGGGGAGGCATCTCAGGGACGTGAGTCGTGTCTCAAGCTACGTGCCACGTTGCATGACAGGTTGGCGGGATAGCCTCGGGTTGGCACGAGTGCTTGAGTTAAGTGGCTTGTTGCCACGTGTCTGACTGTCGGGGTTGGCCCTGACTTGTCGGGGGGTCGTTGTAGGACCCAATTGATGTGTTGGAACCACGGGGCAGCCCATGGTTTGGTGTAGATGGGCTGGAATACACGCGCCCACAAGGTGTTCGATAGAATGCCGAACACACCCGTGTGAGCCGTATATGTGCGCGGTAGGCCTCCAAAGCCTGTGGTTGACGTAGTTAGGTCTCCCTTTGACCTTGGAGGGTTGAAAGAAGTGTCTCGAGGTGGGCCCTGGGCCCTTTCACTGAGTGCCACTTGGAGTGGCTTAACGTCGGGGTGCCCACTGGTGGGCCCGGGCGGCCATGTAGGATACGGGTAAAGCCCGTATGTGAGTGGCCGGGGTTGACCCCGGACAGTTGCTGATGTCACCGCGTGTCACGGCAAGCTGGTCAGGACCCTTGTAGGGACCCACAGGGCTGTGGAAAGGGCTAGGCAGCCCATGTCTTGAAGATATTCAGAAAAATGCCCAAACCCCTATTTCTTGTTATTCTACCGAGAAATAGTCCAGGTACAACAGGTACTTTGTGAGGACCTTGTGAAATTAACTTTCACAGATCAGGATCAATCAGTTTAACATAGCCATGAAGACTACTAAATCACGAATCAAAATTAGAGCCATTGAAAATCGATGGATGAGCCATGGAATTCAGTTCAAGAGTAATTCAAGCAATAGACAGAGCACAAATAGAAATGCACCTAATAATAGGATAGCAGGATCCTCTGCAGATCGTTGGATCTGATGAGTCAGAGACCCGCTCTGATACCAATTGTTAGTCTGTGAAGACTAGGTGCAATGGTGCACACACGAATTTAGAGGGGGGTGAATGAATTCCCTTTAAATTTTTTTGCCCAATTTAAACTCTAAGCAAATAAGCTCTATCCAGTTAACTATTGCAGAATTAAACTGATTGACTTAGTTAATTGAAAGACTCACTAAATAGGTAGCAAACTGATCACGGGGCATCAACAGATATGCAATTAGAACATGATCCTAAGCATGCATCTAGCGAAATCAAAGTAGATAATCAAATCATAGCACACAGAAGACTTTTAAGTGATTCGGTCCTCCAGACCTTCATCCACCCCACACTCCAACCAGAGTGTGGATTCCGCTGATGCACAGCTTAAACTGCTGGGCCTTACAGCTTGCCTACAACCGCTGACTTACAGCTTAAGCCACCGCTGATTCACAACCTCAACCGTTGGGCCTTACAGCTTATGCCACCGCTGATTCACAGCTTCAACCCGCTGGGCCTTATAGCTTATGCCACCGCTGATTCACAACTTCTAAAATGTAATGTAAAATGGAAAAACAAGAATGAAACAAATCAGCAACATAAAGCTGGAAATGAAGCACAGTAATGTAGCTCGCTCAAGAGCAGTGTGGTCTGGATCTGATCCAGAGGCCACAGATCTTCTTGCTGGGAATCCTCAGATGAGGATCCGTCTTCTCCTTCTTTGATCTTGCTGTTGCACTCTCTTCTACTTCTTCAACCACACGAGCTACTGGAAGTTCACTCTTACTCGGCTGCTAACTCTCTCTAGATCTCTACTCTCATTACACTCTCTGATTCTTCTCAGTCTACTTTCTCTCTCTGATCTCTTTTTCTGACTTTCTTCAATTCTATCTCCCTCTCTTTCTCTTTCTCTTTCTCTATTTTCTTCTAGCTTTCTGCCGCTCTCCCTTCTTTTCTTCTTCTACCTTGTTGTTGTTTTTTGTTCTTCTCTGTAGGTACTTTTATATGGAGAACAGGGGCGCCAGAGGTAATTTGATGGAGACGATGATGCTCCCTCCCTCAGATGGCTCCACATGGTAGGATCCCAGTGATCTCCAAAAAGAATCACCTCGTCGTATGGAGGGAATGTTCCCGCCATAAGATGAGCACCTTATAGCATCCACGTGTCAAAGTAGGTTGTTAAGCTTTCCACGTGGCATGATCACGTGCCCCAACTTATCATTTGCACATGACTGTGCCAATGATTGGTCTTGACCTATTCGACCATGTTTCTGACTTAGCTGCTTCCAGAACTTAAGTTACTCGAACCTGGTTCGTACTTAAGTCCCTGTAGTAGAAGAGGCATTTAGTCAAGCACCTGGCAGTAAGATTTGACTAAGAGAAACCAATAAATCTGACACATTGATTCATGGTTTATGAAGTTAATTATGATGTAATTAAGTGAGATAAATAATCGATGGTCATACCCATAATGAATGTTCAAGTCAAACAGATAAAATATGCAGAGAATTCTGTGGAATTGGGCATGAAATTAATGCTAACATCGACTTGGATGCATGACACAACATACTAACGTCGACCTCGATTGTGAAAGAACACAACTAGCGTCGACCCTAGCTATGCATGAGCTATAACTAGCATCGACCTTAGCTATGTAGGAACACAACTCGCACCGACCCAGGCTATGCATCGACCTTCTATATCCGCAGGCAATATGCACTGACCATGCATGTATAATAAGAGATATGCACTGACCTTGCATGTATAATAAGAAATATGCACTGACCTTATATGTAGATTAAAAAAGTGTGCACCGACCCTGTATTTGGACCAGCAGAAGGTGTACCGACCTAATATGCATATTAGCAGAGTATGCACTGACCTTGTATCGCACAGGGGCAAATGTGCACCGACCTTGTTTATGATTAATGCAGATGTGCACGGACCTTGTATCTACACAAGGCAAATGTGCACTGACTATGTATGCATATGGCTAAAGTCTGCACCGACCTCTGTCATGCAGGATGCGAACTATGCACTGACCTTAGTCTTGCACAAATGGGATGTGCACCGTCCTTGGTCTTCCATATGCAAGAAATTGCACTGACCTTATGTAGTGAAGAAAGCGTGTGCACCTGTTCGATGAAATGCATACAACTGTCTACATGAAGAATGAAATGTGCATCGTCCTGAATACACAGAAAAGAACAGATGTCCACTGACCTTCTATACATGGTGATCGTTATGCATTAACTTTGTCCAGAACTAGAGAGACACATGCACAGTGAAGCATATATGAATCATAGTCTTTGTATCATCAGAAACAAATCATCAATCCATCAAAGCACATATGACATCATGCTCTTAATGAGTCATAGTATTTGGCATCATCAAAATCACAGGGATACAACATCTCACTAATAGTTTAAGAAGTTTAGGCAAAGTATACAGTGAGTACGAGCTTGTGAGGAAGATCCTCCGGTCCCTAACACCGATTTGGCATACGAAGGCCACTGTCATGGAGGAGTCGAGGAATCTAGCGACCACAACGGTTGATGAACTCATCGGTTCTCTTATGACATATGAACTGAATCTCAAGAGGGTCGATGAGTCTGAGAAGAAGAAAAAGTCTCTGGCTCTTAAGGTAAATTCTAGTACCAAAGGGTCTTCTAGTGAACATAGCTCTTCCAGTTCTGAGGATGATTCAGGTGAGTTCGCTATGTTAACTAGAAAGTTTAAGAATTTTTTGAGGAAAGAAGGTAAGGGTTTCAAAAGAAAATATTACTCAAGTAAGAGGTAGTCAAAATATAAATCTGACACTGCCAAAAAGACTGATGGAATTATTTATTATAATTGTAGGAAGTCAGTGCACCTGAAGGCAGACTGTCCTGAGCTACAGAAGGAGAAACAACCCAGGTGGAAGAACAAGAAAGGCAAGGCCATGGTGAGCACCTGGAGCGATGAAGAGGAAGAAAGTCAGAGCAGCTCATCTGACAGTGAAGGTGAAGACAAACTGTGTCTGATGGCCAGGAGAGAGGATGAAGAAAAGGAAGATGATGAGGTAACTTCCCCATTTGAAAACTATACTCATAGTGATTGGGAAGAAGCATATGCTAAAATTCTAGATAAGTATGATGATGTTCGTAGGGAGAATAGACACCTGAAAAAGAAGATAAACTCCCTTGTTAATGATACTTCTCAGAATGATAGAATTGCATGCTTAGAAACTGAGAACACAAATTTGAAAAACTCTCTTGCTGAATCAGAAGAATTTAAAACTGTCTTAAAAGAGTTAAGATGTGAAAATGAAAATTTGAAGAATGTTATTGATGAACTTAAAATCAGAATGTATAAATTTGAAGAAGCACCAAATACTGCAAGAGAAAAATATGAAGCTATAAAAGGGGTCAATGAGGAATTGAAGAAAATAGTTGAAAACTTGGAAAAAGAAAATAATGATAAACAGACCTCCCTTGTGGGCATGACTCAAGGTACAGAGAATCTGAATGCAATTCTGGGAACTAATTTCAGAAGAGAAGGGTTAGGTTTTAACCCAACTAATAAGAAACGGTTTGATATCAAAAACATTTCATTTGTTGCTGAGAAAAGAACATCAAAGTCCAATCCTTTGATAAGAATGAATTATGAAGAAAATAACAATAAAAAATCTATAAAAAATAAACAAAACAAGCTCAGTGCCAAGGACAAGGGCAAAAGGAAAGTGGACATGCCTAAAGGACCTAGCACACACTCCACTGTACCTAAGCCTAAAGGACAGGTTAGGGGTCAACCAGCTAGACCCCAAGTCCAAGAGAAACCCAAAATCAAAAGAACCCAGCCACAATAGAAAGGTCGATGCAACAATCAACCTGCACCAACGCACATTTCATCTGGGTGTCATACTTTTAGAAGTCAAGGTCAGAGCAGGGGTATCTCAGGTCGATGCTACTCCTATGGTGCACCGACCCATCCATCTTTCCAAAACTCCTCTTATCACAACCTTGGTAGGAAAGGTCAAGGCAGTTATAATGTGAGGTCGATATAACAGAACATCCAGAACTTCAATCCTAATCAGGTGCATCGATGCCACCCCTGGAATGTCCCTGTGTAGCCTAGGTCCAGGTCAATTATAAACCAAAATTCCTATGACTTTGGTCATCCTAGGACAGCCCAATCTACATTCTTTAGTGCACCTAAACATCCCAATGCTTCTCGATTCCAAAATTGGCACATAAATTCTTATGTCTATAAAAACTACAAAACTGTGAAGAATCAGAAAGCAACAACAACTAGGAATGTGCACAACAAACAAAATAGACAAAATAATAAGAAATCCACAACACAAGAAAAACATAAAACACAAATGTGAATACTTAAACAACTAATGTTTTACTTGAATGATTTGACTGCTCTTATGGGGCCCAAACAGTTTTGGGTTGTAAAATTCTCTGTCTGATTGTGATTGCAGGTATGCCTAGCAGCCAATCACAACAAGTGGTATATTGATAGTGGTTGTTCCAGGCACATGACCGGGGATAAAGGAAAGTTCTGCTTACTGATGGAGAAAGATGCTGGTCATGTTACTTTCAGTGGCAATACAAAAGGGAAGATCATAGGGTCAGGTAAGGTTGGTAAGTGTCTTTCATGCAGCATTGAAGATGTTTTACTTGTTGAAGGACTTGCTTACAATCTTCTTAGCATTAGTCAACTGTGCGATAAGGGTCATAAAGTAGTTTTTGACTCACATGCATGCACCATTTTAGAACCTAACTCAGAAACTATAAAATTCATTGGAAAAAGAGTCAATAATATATATATGGTTGACTTAGATGATGCTGCACACATAAACCTATGTCTCACTGTAAATAAAGATGATTTAGCCTGGCTTTGGCATCGCAGGTTAGGTCATGCTAGTTATAGGATTTTGCATAAACTGAATAAATTCAGTATGGTGAGAGGTCTACCTGAAATATCATTTAAAAAGAACAATAAAATTTGTGAGGCTTGTACCCAATGCAAACAAACTAGGTAGTCATTTAAATCCAAAATTGAGAACATGTCTTCTAAGACTTTTGAGCTGATACATATGGATCTATTTGGACCTACTAGATCAGCTAGTTTATCTGGTAGAAGATATGGATTTGTTTTAGTAGATGACTTCTCTAGATATACTTGGGTATTCTTTTTGACTCACGATAGCCACTAAACTCATCGTCAAAAGTCGTGCCATAATTTTAAAAACAACCGAACTCACTCACTAAAAAGATATAAAATCTAAGTAGAGTGGCAAGAACGGGTCGATCCCTCGGAGAAGAAAATTTCTTTTTTTTGAAGCAAGTTGGAAAATCCTTATGTTTTGAAACCCAAGTTTGAGTGAGTTTAAACTAATGGAAAGTAAAATTACATGAAAATAAACTATCTAAAGAATATGAGAGGGTTAAAGAAGAGAATTTGGAAGGAGATGGTAAGAGAAAGTAAAGAACAACTGCACAAAAGATTGAATTTTTATTGCTAAAGGAAGAGTACAACTCTATGAAAACTAAAATTACAACTTGAGTAATCTAAAGGAAAAGAGGAAGAAATAAAGCCAAGATGATGAAGAATAGCGCCGCCGTCTCTGTGCCGAGCCTTTGAAAGGACCGCCCCGCTTTGGAAGTAGACGCCACCTTTAGAGCACCGAAGGAAGAAGATCCGCCTTGGGATGTGTGAAGAAAATAGAGGAAGAGATTGATGGAAGATGAGGAAGAAAAAGACTTAAAACTTAGTGTAAAGACATGTGTGTGCGTGGGTGTGCTTTGAAGAGGGAACAGAGAAAGAGATGAAGAGAGAGAGGGCTACGGTGGAGGAAAGTAAAAAAAACACAGTAAAATCAAATTAAAAACAGAGGGTGAGAAGTGTTAGGTCCGAAAGGGTGAAACTGGATCTAGAAGGGGGGGTTGAATAGATCCTGTCTAAACTATGCCCAAATAAAAAATTGCTATTTAAAAAAACACAAATCACTGCAATAGTGCAGATAAAGCATATAAACGTAAAGCACATCAGATTAAGCATGAGTGGTTCAAAAGCTGGAATGAAGAATTGGACTCAGACTGCTAAGATCAATGCACCCACAAAGGTTTGTGGTTCAGCAGGGAGGTGTGTTGACGTAGCAAAGAACTTGCGGTGGCAACACTCCCACACAGTCAGATCAGGACTTAATAAGAATGGCTGTTCAATAGGCACTTAGTGCGTGTGTGAGCAGAGTGATAGAGAGTGCGTTGGAAAACAACTAAGTTTGCATGCGTGAGTCCTGGCACATGAACCTGTGAATGGGGGAAGAGGATAATGAGCAAACGCACACAGACAACCCACTACACATGGATTTTGAAGGTAGTTTGATTGCCAACCCGCAACCTACGTCCACCCCTCACCAAACCGATGAGGCTTTACCACACGCTGCAAACGCAACTCCACTTCCTACACATAAACCAGTAGGGATGATTTTCCACACACACACACACGAGGACGAGGTCCTCAAGCCACAGAACGGAGAGCCCTCCGTCTGTCTTCCTACACACAAACCGGTAGGGACGGTTCAAGATGAAATGAGACCACGATAAAACATAAAAGTAAAACACTGCAAGTGCAGTAGAAAAACAACTCTCCTAAAATGAAGATGAGACAAGGAAATGCACACTCAAGAAAGGATAACCAGACGGTGGCTTCATATTTTGCTCTTGAAGCACCTTTGGATAGATCTGGACACAAGTCCGATCTGGCTTCTTCTTCTTAGGCTCAGTCTGGACGTCAGAAGGGCTGCTCTCCTCACTTAGCTTCTCTTTTTCTTCTACTCTCTCTTGTCTCTTTCTATCAACACTGACCGGTTTCGGACCAAGACTGGGCTGTTCTTTTTTCTTTTTTTTTTCTTTCACAGATTCTCTCTTGAAGGCTCACACAGATTCTTCTCTTGGACAACAGCTTCAGCAACAACCTTCTTGCATGGGGTCCTTCTCTTTTATAGGCACAATCAGTCCTCCCAGAAGACGGTTCCAGGCTGAATGTTATTGGCTCTTCATAAACCATCATTTGTCTTCAAGAACCTTTTACCTTGGCAGCCTCTGATTGGCCACAGAGGTAGCAGAAAAAGTTTCTTGCAATTTCTTACTTTGGTTGACAGGAAAATATATGAGAGGGGCTTCCCAAGTAAGATTTGTAGCATCTTCTTTTTTCTGCAGGCAGGATAGTCGAGGACATCCTTTTGTCCTGAGGGATCTTAGTGACAGAGCATTTGATTGGGTGGAGGCAAAAAGCTGGGTACCAGACATGTGACTATTCCCAGGAAAGCTAACCTGCTTTTCTATTGACCAAAAGGGCTGAAAAAGTAAGCCAATGATGATAGGGAAGTTGACTGAGCAAAGATACCTTTCCAGACTTCAAAAGATGAGTTTTTGGGCATTTGCGGTTCCTATTTATGCTCTCTAGATCCTTTTCTGAAAATAGTGCAGGTTTACTAAGAATGGCCTTGGAAGCTGCTCACTGAGGCATTTCATCAAACATGTTTTTTTTCTTCGTGAGGTCGGTGCAGTTGGCTTGGCAAGACTTATGTGGTCGACCTGTCTTCTACAAGGTCGGTGCAGCTACTGAGGCTCCCTTGAAGATGGTCTTCGAGGTCGATGCACATAAGATGCATGGCCTTTGGCAAGGTCGGTGCACATCAGATGCTTGGCCTTGGGCAGGGTCGGTGCACATCAGATGCTTGGCCCTTGGCAGGGTCGGTGCACATCAAGAGCTTCTTTAGTTGAGGTCGGTGCACATTTGGAATTTATCATACCCAAGTCTGTGCACATTTGTATCCCAGGTCTGTGCACATTTGATTTTTACCACCACCAAGTCTGTGCACATTTCCATATAACAAGATAAAGTCTGTGCACATTTCATACTAATGCATCTCAAGGTCGGTGCACATTGGGTCGGTGCACATTGGAACTCCTTCACTCAAGGTCGGTGCACATAGGAATTACTTTAATAAATGTCGATGCACATTTGAACTCCTTCAGCAGAGGTCGATGTACATTGTCTTTTTGCATTCAAAGGTCTATGCACATTTTCTGAAGCTCATGAAGGTCGATGCACATCTGACTGATTGAATATAAAGGTCGATGCACATCTCTCTGAAGCATTAAGGTCGATGCACATTTCATATTTCTTCATATGCAGGTCGATGCACATTCCTATCTGAAGCATGGAAGTCGGTGCAGCTGAAAAACCAAGGTCGATGCACATCTGTCTGCAGCATATGAAGGTCGGTGCAACTGAAGACCAATTGGTGCACATATGTTATCTGAATGAATATGAAGGTCGATGCACATCTTCTCCAAGGCATATAAAGGTCGATGCATGTCTTCTGTTTGAATCATAGAGGTCTGTGCACATTCATAACAAGGTCGATGCACATCTATTTCTGAAACATATAGGTCTGTGCACATTCATGCTGATGCATATGAAGGTCGACGCACATCTCTTGTCTGAAGCATATAGGTTGGTGCACATCTCTCCAGGGCTGTGATGAACCAATCTTTCTGCCCAGTTCTTTCTTGCATCTTGGAGCAATGACCTTTGGTGAGATCTGCCTTGATTTTTGTGCAACCTCTTGTCTTGATTTCTGTGCTCTCAATTATCTCGATTTCTATGTATTTGAAACTCGGCCTAAAACTTATACATGGTGGCATCATCAAGAGCAATTAAGACTCACAAATGAGTCATGGTTAGACACTATCAAAACTCATACTTAGACATCATCAAAATAACATATATCCAACAACATCAAGAAGAATAACTTTAAATCTGGAAGGAATTAGAAGAAGTAGAAGAAAAGAAAGTTGTAGATCTGAGAAAGATGAAGAAGATTTATGAAGAGTGTAGAGGGAGAAAACGTGAGGAAGTGGGTGAAAAATGAGGAAGAACAGAGTGTGTCTGCATAGATGAACAGTGAGAAACCTAGGATAGAACCTTGAAAAACTGAGAATAACTTGAAAACGGGAGAGACTTAGAGAAAAAGAAAGAAGCAGAAATTGTAGAGAACTTAAAAACAAAGAACTTTACAGAAGAAAGCAATTTAAAAAGACGATTAGAAAAGTATGAAAATAGGCTAAGAAAAAGGTTAACCTCCTCCCACGGTCTGCTCTTGGTGGCCTTTTATAGTGCACAGGGAAGCTTCACGATCGTAACCCGCTTGAATCTGACTTTGCAACATCGATTAATTGCTTAAATTTGATCTATTGTCATGGATAGAGTCCTCTTTGATCAAAACATGGAAGGATAACGATAATGATAGCAAGATTGCTTCAAAAAGACCTGCCAGTTTCCGTTTTCTATTTCCAAAAGAAATGGCGACTAGCGGCAAGGAGCATAATTCATAATGGGCGACCACTCACACGGTCGCAAATTCTTTATTTCCCTCTTTTGACATTTTCCTTTTTCCATAAATCAAATTGGCGACTGTGCAAACAGTCGCTCATTCTTTTTCCATTTTTCCCGATTTTTCTTCTGATTTTCTGAACAAATGAATGAGCGCCTGCTTCGTTGGCTTCTCATTCTTTTCCAAAGAAACTGCGCCTGCTTCAACGGTCACCCATTCCTCTTTATTTTCTAGCTTTTCTTTTTTTTTCTATTTTCATCAAATGAAATAGCACCCGTATACGCAATCACTCATTTTTTTTTCTTTTTTTTTCAGCTTTTCATTTCCAAAATAAGTGGGCGCCCGTTTGATCTGTCGTTCATTAAATGGCGTCTGGTCCTCCAGATTTCTTGAAAATTCAGAAAATGCAAAATTCTCAATATTCTTTATCAGAAAATAAATTGTAGTAGTTGTGCATTTTCCTAAATATTTCTCACATTGCTATTTTGACTCAAAATTGATGATAAAATCATGCAAACTCAAATTAATGGTGAGAATGAGATTTGGATGATATTAATGCACAACTATACTCATTAAATGCTCAAAAAGTGATGAATGTGATGTAAATTATGATATGAAATATGATACTTATCAACTCACAAAAATGATGTCTTTAAAGAATTTCAGGTATTCTTCAACAGAATAAAACAGAATGGTGAGCAGTCTATATCTAATATTCTGTCTGATCATGGTGGTGAATTTGAGAACTCACAGTTTGATGATTTTTGCAGGGACAATGGGATAAACCACAGATTCTCTTCACCAAGAACTCCAGAACAGAATGGAGTGGTCGAAAGAAGGAACAAAACCTTGGTGGAGATGGCTCGGACTATGCTAGTTGAAGGTAACTTGCCTAGAAGGTTTTGGGCTGAGGCAGTAAACAGCTCTTGTTACATTATCAATAGAGCCTTGGTAAGATCTTCTACTCAAAAGACTCCTTATGAAATATTAAAAGGTAAGAAACCTTCACTAGTTCATTTCAAGGTCTTTGGATCTAAGTGTTTTATCCATGTTAACTCTAAAAGAGACCTTGATAAATTTGAAGCCAAAAGTGAACCAGGAATTTTTTTGGGGTTTTCTGAGAATTCTAGAGCCTATAGGATCTATAATGTTAAATCTCAAACTGTTGAAGAATCTCCACATATTGTGTTTGATGAAACCTCTAATAAATCTGATACTGATTTCTACAGGGACAAAGATGGTGGAGAAATCTTGGAAAATAAAGAAGAGCAGAATGCAGAACATGCAGATAAAGGTGAGATTGAAGGATCAGGAGTTCAGGGGGAGGTAAATGCAAATTCAGGTAATCAGCTTACCAATATTAGAGTGCTCAGAGATCATCCTCTAGAAAATGTCATTGGTAATCTGAATGAACCCCCTAGGACTAGATCTCATTTTAGAATTGAAAATGAACTTAACTCATTTGCTCTCATTTTACAAATAGAACCAAAAAACATTAAGAATGCCTTAAAAGATGAACACTGGATAAATGCCATGCATGATGAACTCAATCAATTTGAAAAGTATAAGGTCTGGCACTTAGTTCCTAAACTAACACATGGCACTATTATATGCACAAAATGGGTTTTCAGAAATAAAACTGATGAACAGGGAAATGTTGTTAGAAATAAAGCTAGGCTAGTGGCACAGGGGTACAATCAGGAATTTGGGATAGACTTTGAAGAGTCATTTGCACCTGTAGCCAGGGTAAAAGCTATTAGGATTCTCTTTGCATTGCATGTAGCCTAGGAATAAAACTTTAGCAGATGCATGTCAAATCTGCATTTTTGAATGACTTAATAAAAGAGGATGTTTTTGTCAAACAACCTCCTGATTTTGAGTGTTTAGACTTTCCTGATCATGTATATAAGCTTGATAAGGCACTATATGGACTGAAGCAAGCTCCCAGAGCTTGGTACGACAGCTTGAGCTCCTTCGTCACAGGTAAAGGCTATTTAAGAGGTGAGGTTGACCAAACTCTATTTACCAAGGTGGGTAATGAAGATATTCTTGTTGTTCAAATTTATGTGGATAACATAATGGCAGACCCTAGGGTGCCAAGACCCCAAGACCTGAATAATGGTAGACCCCAAGACGCTATTTTATGAAATAATGGCAGACCCTAGGGCGCCATTTTATGAAATAATGATAGCCCTCTGGGCGCCATTTCCCTTGAGTACTGGTTTCATAAGACCGCTGTTCTGTCCGCAGATTGGGCGCCTCTCAGTGAGGGTGCCAATTCTAGAAATAATGACAGCCCGAAGGGCGCCAGTTCAATGACCTATGGCAGCCCTTGAGGTGCCAATTCCATCCAAGTTCCCGACTTGTCTCGTGTTTTGCGTTGTTTTAATCAGAGCTCTTCTATACGTGATAAAATGTCCTTGAACTCCATTCATGGAAATCTACCCTATGTTCCTACAATAGTTAAACCCTTGGAATTCTATATTTTTTATAGAAATGAGAGTGGATGTCGAAAGAAATACATAAAATGCTGTGCATATAGGGCCCGATCTGGTCCTAGGAGGAGCACCCGAAAGTACTTGTGCCCATGAGAGTTGAATGATCACGGTGTTTAAGCATTGCACCGAAGTACTTGCTTGTTTGCTAGACTTGACACATCCCACTCACTCTCTCGTGACACTACTTGCTTACTTGACTTGACTTGCGTGGCCTGAAAAAGGGCGATTACTTGACTTACGTGGCCCGAAAAAGGGAAAAGTACTTGCTTGATTGAAATAGCCAATTCCAGTTACACGTACTTGATATTACACAAACTTGATATTACTTGCTTGAACATGGTATTACTTGCTTGAACATGATTCTTACTCGCTTGAACTTGTTCCCTGCCTTCCTGGCAATCTTGCAAACACTAGATAGTACTTGAAACCCTGCAATATCCTTTCTATAAGTTCTTGATATCTTGCTTGTCAACACTTGATAGTTGATGCGAGACAACTACGGGACTCGACTCTAACTGGTTGCGACCATGGACGCTATAGGATAACACGACTAATAAGATGACGCGACCAGTAACAACACTACAACGCGGCACCGAACGAGCTCCAAAAGAGGTGATCATGCCCCAAACAAGAAGCGCTAAACCCACGGTCTTCCCTAGCGAGGGAAACGTGATGATCTACATGGTTGAGAAACCGGCTTTGAGTCTCAGGTGGTCAGCTCACTCTCGTGCTCGGAATGAGTCACGGGACGGGTTTCGCTCTCACAACTCACAACGGTGATTAATATTTAACTATCTAGGAAATAACTAACTCACATGTAGCGGCAGTAGAGTCTATACTAGCTAAGCAAATAAGACAAGGTGGGTGGCGAGTGTACCTCCACGCTCGGGGCGTGGGGAAGACTTCCCGGCCGAGAACCGTCACTCCCGGTACAAATGGCAAATTAATTACAGCAAGATAACTAACGCCCACTCCACGCAGGGAGGTAAAAGGCCACAACAGCGGTCCGGGAGCGTCATTCCGGGGTTGACGGGCAACGTGTTGGCGGCATGCCGGGCGGTTGTGGGCTGCGACTCTGAAGCTGCAATTTCTGTTCGGCAGGACAGCAAGCACGGATGTCCAAAGGGACATCAATCTCCGGGAGTCTCTTGAAGGCGACAATGTGCTGGGACGGTGGCAGCGGGTCCCTGGTCGACCTCCGGGAGCGACGGTCGTTGAAGATACCCCGGCGTATTTATTTGGGAATTATCTGGCAGCCCCTTTTTCTTGCCTGGCTCGGAGCAGAATCGCGCGCCTCCACGAAAATGGCCGGTACGCCCAGATCCGATGTCGGATCGAGACGCAATGGGTACCATTGGAAAGATGACTCAAAATCCTATAACGTATTGGAATTTCAGACCCACACAACGGCTGTATTAGAAATGAAAATGACTGCTATTTGACTGATTTCCATGTCCCGAAACTTAGAACAGATAGAGCGGAGCGAGATCTGCCTGTTCAAGGGCTTTGACCGAAAATCAAAAGAAAGATTTAGGACCTAGGATTTTTTGGTGGACATAGGGAAGGGTGATGGTGACACACACAGTTTTTTTGTAATTTTTTGACAACATTTGAGGGGTGAGAAAATTCGGCTCTCAAGATCTATCTCACAGATCTGCACACAGGTAGACTTTGAGAGGGAAGAACATGTGACTAGGAAAGGGGGTAAACGGCCTCAGATCGGCGTGAAAATTAAATTGGGATTGGAGTATGATGGGGGGAACCTACCCTCAAAATCTCATGACGATCCAACGGTTGGATCTCCCGTACCAGCCCATTCACCGAGCTACTGTCATGTAACTCCGGATTTCAGGGCAGCAGGAGCGAACTGGCTTGTGGTGGCTCAACGGCGGCACGAACGACGGCGGCGGTGAACGATCACATCAGATAGAGGAAGAGGGGAAGAGGAAGAAATTTGAGAGAGATGGAGGATTTAGGCTCAGATCTGAAGAAGATTGGAGGAGGAAGATGAAGAACACCAAGAACAAGGGAGGGAGAGGGGGGGTGCACCCAAATCACTATGCTCATAAAATTTTTCATTAATTCTAACAATATACAACAAGAGACATTATATACTAAAACCCTAGACCTAGCCAAATGACCTAGGATGCCCTTGGTCAAGGGGGTATAATGGAGAAATGGGGGACAAGGTTAAATAAAATAATCCCACAAGGGGATAAAAGAGGGGGCGCCCCTCTCTCCAAGTCAACATAAATAGCTTGGTTATTTTATTCACCTTGGACCATATTAATCCCCCCTTGGACCAAAATAAATCAAAATTACAAATACATGGTCAACTATTCTACCATTGACCCAATATAAAAACCCAAGATAATATAAACCAAATACACACCAAATACATGCTAAATACACACAAAATATGACCAAATACGTATAAAATTTGAATACGTATAAAAATACGTACTGAAGTATCAAAGCTCCGGTGGCGACTCCAGACTGTCCCCCTCCCACAAAGAGGTCGGTGTCGACCGAGTCGTGCTGTGGGTCCGGTACCGACGGCTCACTGAGTCGAGCCGTACTCGTGCTCTGGTGTCCTCACCAATTCTCCCCAGGTGGGAGAAGCTCGACCCCGTCGAGTAAGGGTCTGGGTTGCTCTGGTATCGATCCAGCAGATCTGGATCTATCTTCTGTAGCTCGTCCCAGGTGATCCAAGTGTCCTCGGACGCGGGGCGTCCCCTCCAACACACCAAATAGCACTGGTACACTCCCCCTCGTGTAGTCGTCACCTGCTCGTCTAGTATATATTCTATCTGCTCTCGCTGCTGAGGTAACAAGGCTGGAGGTGGACACTATTGGGTGGTGTCACTCACAATGGGTGGAGACGGCTCAAAGGGCTCATTGGGTATCACCGTTGGGTCCCTATAAGCGACGAGATCTGAGACGTTGAAAGTGGAGCTGATCCCGTAATCCTCTGGCAAGTCCACAACACATGTGTTTGATCCGACTCGCCTCACTACCCGAAAGGGACCGGCACCGCGAGCATGCAACTTCTTCACGGCTCCTGAGGGAAACCGTTCAGGTCTGACCCTGATCATGACATAATCGCCCTCCTGAAACTCACGATGGTGCCTATGGGTGTCAGCCAATTCTTTGTATCGTGCGTTGATGGACTCAATGTGACGACAGATATGCTCATGCAACTGTCTAATATGATCGGCAAAAGACTCGGTTGACTCGGACACACGGGACTGGATGGGAGATGGGACTAGGTCTATCGGCTTCCTACGCCTACGGCTAGTGACAATCTCGAAGGGGCTCATACCTGTAGACCTATTGACCGAATCGTTATAGGCAAACTCTGCTAAGAGTAAGACCAAATCCCAATCCCTGACTCGATCTCGGACCAGCACCTAAGAAGATCCCCCAAACTCCTATTGACAACCTCTGTCTGACCATCGGTCTGGGGGTGATATGCAGTGGAGAATTTCAATTGGGTGCCCATCATGTTCCATAAGTTCTTCCAAAAATAGCTAGTGAAGCACACATCCCTATCAGACACTATAGTGCGGGGGAGTCCGAACCTGGAGACAGTGTGAAAAGAATAGACTGGCAACTCTAGAGGCATACGACATTTTGGAGCACGGAATGAATAATGCCATCTTTTAGAACCTGTCTACAACCACAAAGATAGAGTCATGCTATCGGAGGGTGCGGGGCAATCCCATCACAATGTCCATGCTAATGTCCTGCCATGGACTATCTGGGATGGGGAGGGGTGTATAGAGGCCGGTGTTCTGCTTCCTTTGCTTGGCCATAGCGCAAGTGCGGCACTGGGACACGATGCGAGCGGCATCCCTCTTCAAGCTAGGCCAATAGAATCTTTGCTCAACCGACTCTATGGTCTTGTTCTGGCCGAAGTGGTCAGCAAGACCTCCTGTGTGCATCTCCCACGTAAGAAAATCACGAACAGACATCCGTGGGATGCACAACTTGTCACCCCGGAATAGGTGACTCTCCTGTAGCACAAACTCGCTATAATCACGCGAGGGACCGGCTTGAAGGGCTGCATAGATCGGACCGAAATCCGAACAATAAACATAAGCTTCCTTCAGCCTCTCTAATCCTACCACCTCTACACTCATGGTGGTCAACATCATCATCCACCAACTTAGTGCATCGGCTACCTTGTTCTCCGCCCCTACCTTGTGCTTGAGCACAAAGGTGTACTTCTGCAGATATTCCACCCAACGCCTGTGGCGAGCGTTCAGCTTATTCTGGGTATGGAGGAATCGTAAGGCCTCATGATCAGAAAAGAGGACAAACTCCTGGTGCAAAAGATAGTGCCTCCAGTACCGCAATGCCTGGACAACTGCGTAAAATTCTTTATCATAAGTGGAATACCGCAGTTTGGCATCATTGAGCTTCTCGCTAAAGAATGCAATGGGGTGGGACTCCTGACTCAACACACCACCAATACTCACTCCAGAAGCGTCACATGTGACCTCAAACACCTTAGAAAAATATGGTAATGCAAGGACAAGTGCGTGGGTCATACGCTCCTTGATGTCCTGAAAGGCTATGGCTGCATCCTTAGTCCATACGAATGTCCCCTTCTTTATGCAATCAGTGATCGGGGTGGTGATGGAACTGAAGCCACGAATGAAGCGGCGATAGAACGTCGCTAAGCCATAGAAGCTCCGGACATCGTGGAGGGTGCGGGGCTCGGGCCACTCCCTGATGGCCTTAATCTTCTCCGGATCAGCGGAGACTCCATCTCTAGACACAATGAACCCGAGGAAGGTGATCTAATCAGTCATGAAGGCACACTTCTTCGGGTTGGCGAATCATCTCTCTCGCCTCAAAATGACACAGACCTGCCTAAGGTGGTCTAAGTGATCCTCCCTAGTGCGGTTGTAGATAAGAATGTCATCAAAGTAGATGACCAAGAAGACCCCTATCATAGGACGTAAAACCTGGGTCATTAACCGCATGAAGGTACTAGGGGTGTTGGAAAGCCCGAAGGGCATAACCAACCACTCATAAAGACCATCCTTGGTCTTGAATGCCGTCTTCCATTCATCCCCAGACCTGATCCGCACCTGGTGATAGCCACTACGAAGATCTATCTTTGAAAAGATAGTGGCTCCCGACATCATGTCTAACAAGTCATCCAATCGGGGAATGGGAAAGCGATACTTCACCGTGATCTTGTTGATCGCACTGCTATCAACGCACATTCTTCATGTGCCATCCTTCTTCGGGGCCAATAATGTGGGAACAACACAAGGACTCTTGCTGTCCCTAAGTGATCCCCGACTCATCAACTCCTCGACCTACCTTTGAAGTTCGGCATGGTCCGTGGGACTCATCCTGTAGTGCGGAAGGTTGGGCAAGGATGAGCCCATGACAATGTCGATCTCGTGCTGGATGTCCCTCATAGGCGGAAGAAGGCCTTCAGGGAGGTCTTCCGGGAAGACATCGAAAAAATCCCGTAGGATCACAGCTACCTCTGGGGGGTGCTCAACATCAAACCCAGGAGCGACATCCTCCACTCCTCGGACAACAACGACAAGGATAGGGATACCTCCGACCACCTCTTGCTCCATCTCTTGCGGGCTAATCATCATTAACCTCCGGGGTGGGAGGCCTCCTATGCTAGGAGCAGTCGAAGTGGTAGTAGCCCGCGCCGAGGATGAGGTGGAAGGACCGACTGTCCCCTGACTAGGAGGAGTCGAAGTGTTGGGGCCAGCTGGCCCTCGGACAGAAGGTTCCTCCTGCTGAGTGGGGTGGAGGGTGATCCTATGACCCCCGTGGTCGAATGCGCATGTGTTCGACCGACCTTGAAGGGTGGCATCCCGATCGAAAAGCCAAGGCCTACCCAGGATGATGCTACCCACCTCCATAGGCAGCACATCACACCAGATCTCGTCATGGTAAGCCTGGAACTGCAGTGGCACCAGACATCACAGTCTGACTGGGATGGAAGTGGAATCCACCCAAGATACCTTGTAAGGGGCGGGGTGATCTACAGGCGTCAAACCCAGACACCTAATAGTGCCCCTAGAGATAGCGTTAATGCAACTCCCGCTATCTATGATCACCTTGCAGGCCTTCCCTCCCTGCCTACAAAATGTATGGAAGATGGTGGTACGACGCCAGTCGTCACTCACTTGAGGCTGGGTAAGGATGCACCTGACTACACCCAGCTGTACATCACCCTGATTCTGGGTACCCGAGACATCGACTGGCTCTCCCTCCATTAGTTCATCAAAGAACTCCTCCTCTAAGTCCTGATCAGCCTCGTAACTGAGCGACACTAGCTCATGTGTGGAGTCGCTGGCAGAGGGATCAGAGATGATAAGCGACTTTCGAGTGGGACACTTGGCCAAATAGTGGCCAACCCCACCACACCTATAGCAAGTTCCGTGTGGCCTGAAACCCTAGGATGTTCCACCAACCATCGGCCCCTTACCCTTGTCCACAGGACGGACTGGGGGTGTAGGAAGTAGGGGTGGTCGAGTCGGTATGGCGGGTTGGGCAGGTCTAGGGGCAGGGCCGGGTGCCTGCTGGCGAAGGGGAGGATCCCTCGGAGGGAGGGGGCGCCTCGGAGTAGCAAGGTCCTGGCGAGGAGGTTCCTAGGGGTGGGTCACAGGTCACTGAGTGTAGGAACCAGGCATGGCCCTAGGGTCAGACACACACGGATATGGGACCCCCTGGCGCAGAGTAGGAGCAAACGCTGCCTCAAATTGCTCCACCTCGAGGGCAACCTGGTATGCGTCCTCCAATTTGTCCACCTTGCGGCGGAAAAGCTCATACTGTAGGCATGGCCGCAAACCACGTCGAAAATGGGAAACAGTCATGGAGCTTTCCTCCGTGGCGTCACATCGTAAAAAGTATTCATCCAACTCGGCGATGTAATCGGATACGGACCGATCTCCTTGGGTGAGACTCTGCCATCGGTCTATGAGACGCTGGCGGTAGGAGGTAGGAAGGTACTTCTTCCTGAGTTTGGACCTCATCTCATCCCACATCTCTGCCTGGGGCTCCTGACGGTGAAACAACAGGTTCTCCATGTTTCTCCAATAAGTTTGTGCCTGCCCTAGCAGTTTCATTTTTGCGAACTTGACATTCCGGTGGTCTGTCATCTCAAACCACTCGAAATACCGGTCCATGCCGGCCTCCCAATCGAGATAGATTTTCGAGTCTAAGGACCCATCGAAAGTGGGAGGGTCTGCTCGCACTGTCCTGAGGACCCGCTCGTCCTCATCATTCCTATGTGGTCGGTGACCACGGCGGCGTCGGCCATTTCCCCCACAATCATTTTTGGAGGCATAGTCCTCAACATCGGGGGCACTTGGCTGTCGCTCCTCAACCCTAAGTGGGGTTGGCTGGACACCATGCGCCTGAGGGGCCGCCTGAGGGGCCTCCTGAGGTGCCGGGGTAGCTCCGGGGAGCTCTTGGCGGGGGACTCTCTCCACATTCTCCATCCTTCTAACCAGACCTTGGATAGATCGATCGGAGACCTTGTGATGCGGGACGAACACGCGACCTGGGACTCTAGCTCATGATCGTCCCTATGCGAGGGAAATGTGGGACCGTGCGCAGTTGAGAAACCGGCAGTGAGTCTCGGGTATCGGCCTTTCCGCGTTAACTCGGGTCGAGTCACGGGACGGTCACTCACTCTCGCTCTCGCCGCGGTGATAAAATGATAACAAGCTAGATAATCTATCACTCTTGCAGCGGCATATACAAAAATATACGAGTAAAGCAATGTCTACGAGGAGGGTAGCGAGTGTATCTCCACGCTCCGGGCGTGGGGAAGACGTTCCCGACCAAGTACGGTAACTCCCAGTAACAACGGTAAAAGTTAATTACAACAGTGAATTTTATTGCTCACTCCACGTAGGGAGGTAAAGGGCTACAAGTGGGGCCCGGGAGGACCGACCCTGGGTTGACGGGCAGCAATCTGGAGGTGCGTACGGCACGAACTCGGCCTGCTGGTCCGACTCGGCACTATTCCAACTTGGTGCTGCGCCAACTCGGTTGCTGACTCACTGAACAGCAAGCAACGGTTTCCAAAGGAACGTCGCCTTCCTGAGATCTTCCGGAGGCGCCGCTTGGCTGGGACGATGGCAGGACGTCCCTGAACGACTTCCTGAAGTGGCGGCTCCTGAAGTTGATTTTTGATATTTATTTCTGAATTTCTCCTAGGTTGCAATTTCAGACCTGCACAACGAACATATCTGCACGTCTCGGCTGCAGGAATTATGACGCTCAGATCCGGAGGCCGATCGAGGCGTGAATTGTACCGTTGGAAAGAGCACTTAAAGAACTATAACATATAAAATTTGTAGGTCGATCCAATGAAGGGATGGGAAATGGGAGGCTCTGCAAGACTGAGTTTTTTCTGACCCGGACTGACAGACACACATGACAGACTGTATTTTTCCTGAAACTGACCTTTGACCGAATGAAAGATTAATTTTCTAGACTCCACGAAAATTATGGTGGAAGGGGTTATATGTGAGAAACACGGAGGACGTTTTGTGATTTTTGTGGAAATTTATAAGTGGGTGGCAAAATTACAACAAGGCGACTCTGTCCCTTAGATCTGCAGAAGGGCAGATTACTGAGAGGATAAACAAAAATATAGGAAAAATATCAAATGACATCCAAATGACACGAAATTTGAACTGGAGGTTAAGGAAGATGGACAGAATAAATCCTAAAAATTAGGGCTCGATCAGACAACAAGAACCAGAGATTAAAATTCGGAGATGAGCTTCTATCCTGATGTAGACAGAATCCGGCGATGGTGGCGGCGGCGCGACAGCGGTGCGATGACGGCGGCGGCAGAAATGGAACTCAGAGGGGCTAAGGAGAATGGGTTTCACACCCTGGAGGGCTGGAGGAAGAAGATGAACCTGGGAGAGAGAGGGAGAGGGGCGCACCCTCCTTGGAGGCTCCAAGCAATTTTTTGAAATTTCACTTCATTAATTCTAACAAAATGTGAAAATACAAGTATTTATAATAAATGTAAAAAGACTCTTAATACCCTCAGATATAGGGTTAGGGAGGGTAATCTAGGAAGGTCAAAACTAATTAACCTATGTGGTTTGGAATCACATTAAACAAAAATAAAAGAGGGTTGGTGGAGGGGGGCGCCCCCTTGACCAAGGGGTTACAAATTGGACTTTTTGTCCACCTTGTCTCCCATGTGTCCAATTGACCTTCTAGATGCCTCCTAGGCTTTTGACCAGCCCCACATAGATGAGGTGGACCAATGGGGAAGGAGTGAGGGTCCCTTTGCTGGACCTACTAATAATTTGCACAAAAACCCAAAGAATCCAAGGGAATGACAAAGTGACTTATAAAGCCTTACAATTACGTACATACTTTCCCAAGGATATAAAAATAAACTAAAGGACATAAATACAAAAATAAAAAGTCAGTGCTCGACATCGATTCCCATCACCTCGGCACGGCCCTCCATGCTCTTGGGACGGCTCTCCAAGCGGTCGGTTTTCTCCCTACTAATTTGTTCGAACCTATCCATGCGCTCCATGAGTAGAGCGACCACGTCATCCAGAGTTTGGCCTCCCGAGTTGGCACCTCGGGGTTCACCCATAGTGTCAGCGCGATGGTACTGGGCACCTCCCTGAGTTGGCATGCAATGAGAGAGGACCTAGAGGGAACTAAGGGGTGACTCACTATGACCTATGTGGAAGGACCAATTCAAAATGAAAGACGAACTAGACTCCAATATCCGGTACGAGGCAGAGTTTTGATCCAAAGACCGCACTCACGCAAGTGAGTCCCTTTCCCAATAGACGTAGCCTACCGTTCCGGGAACACCTTTGGATATACCAGATGAAATGGAGCACCTTGGACTGACTAGCCTAGACTCAAACCGGCTCTGATACCAATTTGATGCGGGACGACTACGAGACTCGACTCGGACTGGTTGCGACCTTGGACTCTATAGGACGACACGACTAATAAGACGACGTGACCAGAAACAACACTACAACGCGGCACCAAACGAGCTCCAGAAGAGGCGATCATGCCCCAAACATAAGCGCTAAACCCACGGTCATCCCTAGCGAGGGAAACGTGATGATCTGCATGGTTGAGAAATCGGCTTTGAGTCTCGGGTGGTCAGCTCACTCTCGTGCTTGGAATGAGTCACGGGACGGGTTTCGCTCTCACAACTCACAACGGTGATTAATATTTAACTAGCTAGGAAATAACTAACTCACATGCAGCGGCAGTAGAGTCTATACTAGCTAAGCAAATAAGACAAGGTGTGTGGCGAGTGTACCTCCACGCTCGGGACGTGGGGAAGACTTCCCGGCCGAGAACCGTCACTCTCGGTACAAATGGAAAATTAATTACAGCAAGATAACTAAGGCCCACTCCACACAGGGAGGTAAAAGGCCACAACAGCGGTCCAGGAGCGTCATTCTGGGGTTGACGGGCAGCGTGTTGGCGGCGTGCCGGGCGGTTGTGGGCTGCGACTCCGAAGCTACAATTTCTATTCGGCAGGACAGCAAGCACGGGCGTCCAAAGGGACATCAATCTACGGGAGTCTCCTGAAGGCGGCAGTGTGCTGGGATGGTGGCAGCGGGTCCCTGGTCGACCCTCGGGAGCGGCGGTCGCTGAAGATACCCCGGCATATTTATTTGGGAATTATCCGGCAGCCGCTTTTTCTTGCCTGGCTCGGAGCAGAATCGTGCACCTCCACGAAAATGGCCGGTACGCCCAGATCCGACGTTGGATCGAGACGTAATGGGTATCGTTGGAAAGAGGACTCAAAATCCTATGACATATTGGAATTTCAGACCCATCCAACGGCTGAATTGGAAATGAAACTGACTGCTATTTGACTGATTTCCCTGACCCGAAACTCAGAACAGACAGGGCAGAGCGGGATCTGCCTGTTCAAGGGCATTGACCGAGGATCAAAAGAAAGATTTAGGACCTGAGATTTTTATGGTGGACATAAGAGAGGGTGATGGTGATGCACATAGTTTTTTTGTAATTGTCTGACAACATTTGAGGGGTGAGAAAATTCGGCTTCCAAGATCTATCTCGTAGATCTGCACACAGGTAGACTTTGAGAGGGAAGAACAGGTGGCTGGGAAAAATGGCAAACAGCCTCAGATCGGTGTGAAACTTAAACGGAGATTGGGTATGATGGGGGGAACCTACCCTCAAAATCTCATCGCGATCCAACGGTTGGATCTCTCGTACCAACCCTTTCACCGAGCTGCTGTCCTGTAACTTCGAATTTCAGGGCCGCAGGAGGGAACTGGCTTGTGGTGACTCAACGGCGGCACGAACGGCGGCGGCGGTAGTGGTGAACGATCACAGAAGATAGAGGAAGAGGGGAAGAGGAAGAAGTTTGAGAGAGATGGAGGATTTAGGCTCAGATCTGAAGAAGATTGGAGGAGGAAGATGAAGAACACCAAGAACAAGAGAGAGAGAGGGGGGTTGCGCCCACATCACTATGCTCATAAAATTTCTCATTAACTCAAACAAAATACAGCAAGAGACATTATATACTAAAACCCTAGACCTAGCCAAATGACCTAGGATGCCCTTGGTCAAGGGGGTATAATGGGGAAATGGGGGACAAGGTTAAATAAAATAATCCCACAAGGGGACAAAAGAGGGGGCGCCCCTCTCTCCAAGTCAACATAAATGGCTTAGTTATTTTATTCACCTTGGACCATATTAATCCCCCCTTAGACTAAAATAAATCAAAATTATAAATACTTGGTCAATTATTCTACCATTGACCTAATATAAAAACCCAAGATAATACAAACCAAATACACACCAAATACATGCTAAATACACACCAAATACGACCAAATACGTATAAAATATGAATATGTATAAAAATACATACTGAAGTATCAAAGATCCGGTGGCGACTCTAGACTGTCCCCCAGCCACAAAGAGGTCGGTGTCGACCGAGTCGTGCTACGGGTCGGGTACCGACGGCTCGCTGAGTCGAGCCGTACTCGTGCTCTGGTGTTCTCACCAATAGTACTTGAAACATGTTATATTCTTCTATATAGTTCATGCCTTTCTCGCTTGTCTAGCATGCATAGTGTACCTGCATTATACGTAACTTGTACTTTACTTAAAGACTGCTCGAACTTGAGATGTAATTCCTACTGAGTGATTCGCTCATCTAGTTCATTCTAACATTTTTCAAGTAATTCAGATAGCGACAACCACATGAATGGGAATGAGACCGAGTGAAGAGTGCTAGAGTCACCGACCATCTACTATTAGCTAGCCGCGTCTTTGCTTATCTAGAGTCATTTATCTTGTACTTCTAGTTATGTCCGTTATGTCAGTCTAGTCGATTGAAAACTTGTTAAGGCTTCTAGCCTAGCTGTTGGATTTGAGTAATAAAGGTCATGGATTAGAATTATCACCATTTGGTTATTTGATAATTGTCATCTTGGATTATTGGTATCATTTTAATCTTAGTAATTATTTAGTCTTTTGCGCACTCTATCTTTTGTCAAAATATATATATATGTATTGCTCTGATTGATTGGTTCTATATAAGTTGGCTGCGACCCCGAGTATCTTCCGCGCTCGGGGCGTGGCAGTCTACGTGGTATCAGAGCCTAGGATTTCAATTTCCTAGGAAACCCCAAGTCAAACCCAAGTCCAAGGATAGTCTACACCTTATACCCGGTGAGATGGGTAGAGCCATGGGTTAAGTTCTATAACAACACCCTACCTTATAATTAGACCCGATATTTAATTATGTTTAAATTCCCTTATAGGATTATGGCCACTGAAAGAGCACAATGGAGTGAGATGCAGTGCACCGTGCAAGGTCTTACGTAGGCGCTACAGCAAGTGGTGCAAGGCGGAGCTAACCGTGGAGCTAGTGATCTCTACATAGGTTTTTGCAACATGAACCCACCAAGATTCGCGGGCTCATCTGACCCCGAATATGCTGAAAATTGGTTGAAGGAGATTGATAGAATCTTCCGTGTAATGCAATGCACGGATGAGGAAAGGGTCTTACTGGCTATATTCCATCTGGAGCGGGACGCTCGGGGTTGGTGGGAATCCGTAGAAGTAACACTGCCTAATGACCATGTCACATGGGATGAGTTTGTTGAACATTTCAACGACAAATACTTTTCCGACCGTATTCAGGAGAAGAAGGCCGCGGAATTTGCCCCACTAAAGCAACGGACCCTGACTATGGCCGAGTATGAGGCCCAATTCTCGAGATTGTCCAGGTATGCACCCCACTTTATATGTACTGAGAAGATGAAGGCGAGGAGGTTCCTTAACGGGCTTCGGCCCCAATACATTACCCAACTTGCACCAATGGACATCCAAGTCTACTCAGAAATGGTTTGCCGTGCCCAGTTGCTAGAGGATGCCACTGAACTATCCAACAAGATTCGAGGAAAGGACAAGAATGAACCTATCACAAGCCCGGGAAGATTCAAAAAATCATTTAACATAAAAAAGTTCTTCAATGGAGGGGAGTCCTCCAAAGAAAAGAAATTTCAGAAGAATGACAAGCCGTTTTCTACCACCACACCTTCTAAAGAGGTTTGCAAATACTACGACAAGGCAGGTCATAAGGCCGAGGAATGCTGGAGGAAATTGGGAGCCTGTCTTCGATGTGGGAGCCGAGATCATGGAATCCCTGATTGCCCATTGATGAATGAGCAAACCACTAAAGATGAGAAGCGTCCGACAAGGAAGCAAGGTCGTCTGCAAGCTCTCCATGAGGCAGAACTGATGGAAGGTAGAATTGTGGAAGGTACACTAACTGTTTGCTCTAAGACTACTAAAGTTTTATTTGATACCGGAGCAACTCATTTGTTTGTTGCCAAGAAATTTGCTACTTCATTTTCCAAAGAACCCAAACGGTTAGACTTAGTCATATCTACACCTCTCGGGAATGAGTCTGATATCACACATCACTACCCAAATTGCAAGGTTATGGTTAAAGGAAACAATTTACCTGTCAACCTGATATGCCTAGATATGAAGGGGTATGATGTCATACTAGGTGCTGACTGGTTATCCACATACCAATCAACCGTAGATTGCCGAAATGGTAAGATCACTTTCGTGGATTACCCCGAGTTGGTTTACAGTAGCCCTCGGAATAGACCACCTCTTATCTCAGCTCTCCGAGCTAGCAAACTTATAAGTAAAGGATGTGTGGCTTTCATAGCATTTACGATTGCTACAGAAGTCAAGGAGTCCAAACTTGAAGACATCCATGTAGTTCGGGATTTTCTCGACATTTTTCCAGAAGAATTGCCCGGCTTACCCCCGGAAAGGGAAGTGTCGTTCATAATCGACCTTGTCCCTGGTGCTAGTCCTGTTTCCATGGCACCTTACAGAATGTCCCCTGCTGAGCTGAAAGAGCTAAAAGAGCAGCTGATGGAGTTATTGAAAAAGGGTTTCATCAGGCCAAGTACTTCCCCGTGGGGAGCACCCGTGCATTCGTCAAAAAGAAGGACTATGCATTGATTATCGATAGCTAAATCATCTTATAATCAAGAACAAGTACCCGATGCTGAGAATTGATGAGCTGTTCGATCAATTATCTGGAGCTACATACTTTTTCAAGATTGATCTTCAGTCTGGTTACCACCAACTGAGGATCAAAGAAGAAGACATTCATAAAACTGTATTCCGAAGCAGGTATGGGCATTGCGAATTTACTGTTATGCCTTTCGGACTAACAAATGCCCCTGTAGCCTTTATGCAATTAATGAATAGCACCTTTCGGCCACATCTGGATCAATTCATTGTGGTCTTTATTGATGATATTTTAATTTATTCAAAGTCCGAAGAAGACCATGAAGAACATCTGAAGAAGGCATTGCAAATATTAAGGGAAAATAAATTATATGCCAAATTTTGCAAGTGCAAGTTCTGTCTCGAGGAAGTATCCTTCTTGGGCCATGTGGTCTTGAAGAATGAAATTTTTGTCGACCCTTCAAAGGTCGAGGCCGTGAAGAATTGGGAACGACCAACAAATGCAACGGAGATTCGGAGCTTTTTGGGACTAGCTTATCACGTCCTGAGAGCGAAAGATACCCAGGTGCGCGACGCGTCTATATCGATCGTGTCATTCATGTAAAGACAGAGTGCGCATAGTACTTGGTAATTTTATCGCTAACTTAAAATTTGAACATAATACCATAGTCCAAGATGACAATTATCTACTTAACAAAATGACAATATCCCAGGATCATTCATAAGGCTACAAGTTTAATAAGTTCCATCTAACTAGATCATAACTGACCCAATTAAATTATACAAGCCTTTATGATGGGGTCATCACCACCCGATCCCGCACTCAGGGCCCGTCTCCTCGCCCCGGATACATCCGGCATGGTCTAGTTATTTATTTTTGAGTCCTATGTAATTTTTATTTGAGTCATGTTATTATATTTTCCTTTTATTTGAGTCAAGTACCTAGGTTAAGAGTCATTTACATAATTCATATGTCAATTGGGCCATTAGATTAGCTAATTGGACCCAATTTAATGGGCTAGGCCCAGGGGTGCCCCTTTCCCCTTGATAGTCTGGTCATTAGTCCAAAAGTCAGGGACTTATGTTTAAATGTGGGATTCCTATAAGTAGGACCCCATTCCCCCACTTGAGAACTATTGAAATGAGATTTTGAATTTAAGCATCCACAAAAATTGTGTGATTTCCCCCCCCCTAGAGTGTGACTCCCTCTCTCTCCCCTCTCCTTCTCTCTAAAAGGGGCGACCCTTTCTCTCTCCTCCCCTCCAAATTTTGAAATTCTCTCTCTCTCCTCCCCATTGACTTCTCATTAAGACCCCTCTCCCCTCCCCATACTCCATTCGATTGCCCCATTACTTTCTCCATCTACCAAAGCAACCTTTGGTATTCCTAGGCACCCCTTCACTCTCTCCAAGCCATCTTTCCCCTTCCCAAGCCAACCTTTCACATCCCCAAGGCCCTAATTGAATTCCCCACCCCTTGAGGGCTGTGCCCCAGCCTCTCCCTCTCCCCCAACCTCCATTGGTCGCAGCCCCCACCTCCCCTCCACCTTGCTTGGCCGACCCCCCTCTCCCTTCCCCACTCACCCTAGGCCGCACCCCTCTCCATCCCCCCCATTCCCTGCTTGGCCGGACCGGACCCCACCCTCTGCTAGCTCCGCCCCCCTCCCTCTCCCAACCACCCCCAACATCCCCCTCCACCTTCCACAGCCATTGGCCCTCACCCCATTGTAGTCCTTTCACCCCTTCCACCCACTATCAACACCTTACATCAACCTGCTCAGTCTAGTTCGCAGGCAGCAGCAGAGGCCCGAGTTGCAGACTCGACCAGGACAACACCTCAAGGATTCAAGCAGCAAGCTGGGCATCGTTTGGAGTTCGAAGCTCCCCGTTCCAATTAATCTCCCTCGGGTGCGCAGGTCAGTCCGGTCAGAGCGAGTAGAGATACCCCCCCACTCTTCGAGCTCTTTCTCTCTGCTCCGACCTCCCCCGGTGATCTCCCTGGTTGCTACTCAAAGAGGACTCGATCACGGTCGCATCCATTTTGGTCCCGCATCGTTCGGACTTCTGGAGTGGTCGTGGCGATTTCTTCTTCCTGCTGTAGTGCTCTGGAACCAGTCAGAGCCAGAACAGAACAGTCCAGTTATGGAATCTGCCCCGGTCGTCGGCGACTTCTAGAAATCCCAAGAAAATTCAGGAGCCTTCCCGGCTCAATCAGTGAAGATTTGGCGCTGGTTTCGATGACTTCTGGGCTCAGGAGAGCCCGTGGCAGCGTCAGCAGCGAGTACCTATCAGGCAGTCACAAAAGCGGGCAGAACCGGTAAAGGGATCAATCGTCTTCTTCCTTAGCTACCCTCCTTTCCCCGCCTGGCCGGCTTAGGGCCCCTCCCTGCGTGGAGGTAGTGTTTGATTGTACTCTTATTCTTCCCACCTCGAGTTCCCCCTCCTGCGAGAGGAGTAGTCCATGTAATCTATTAAACAGGGAGAAGCTTCACCGACGCAGTGTGCGGGGAACCCACACTTCCCCGCTTGCCCACGTCTCCAAACGGGGTTGGTTTCTTCAAACCGACTAGGTAAGCTCTAAACCCTTGCTCTCATTTCAGTTCTTGTTTATTTAATATCCGTAGAATTGCTCCGCTGGCAGTGAGAGAGCACCCGACCCTAGAGCTCCCAGCTTGCGTGTGGTCACTGTGTAGTTGTGAGAGAGAGAGTGACCCAGTGCCCCTTTGGCACCTAGCCAGCCCCTTGAGTGTGAGCACCGTACCCTTGGGAGAGCAACCGTAGCCCTGCTGGCCCTCTTCCAGCAAGGGTCTTGTTCCACCACCTCCACTTGGCATCGCCGAGTCACCCCGGGGATTGTGTGCGCGACGGTGGTTCGGCAAGTTACGCGATTCGCTCTTGTGCGTTGTGTTTGCGTGATAGGTCCAAGGATCCACAACCTAGTTGCTGCATTCTCATAAGTGGTGTCACATCAATTTGGTATCAGAGCAAGTTCACAACTTGTCTCTCTACAAGTTGGTCCTTGGGTGCATTCGCGTTTAGAGTCATCATCGGGCCACCCAGTGCATCATCATGTATACCCCTCTTTGGTCAGTTCCCCACAACTCGGCCTTCCACAAGGGTCCGATTGACCCCCTCCTCATGGACATCATCCTAGATGGGGACCTTCGTTTTGACGGATCTAGTCCTAATGACTACCTAAAATGGGAGGCTACCATGGATAAAGACTTTGAGAGGACTTGGGTATATGGACCCGCGAGAGTCCACAAGGCCAAGGGACGACTTCGGGGTCAAGCCAAGAGTAAGTGGGAGCACATAGAGGGATTAAGAAGGGTTAGAAGGTAAGAACCCATTTCCTCATGGGAAGAGATGAAGGTAGAACTTAGGAAGATCTCCAATCTCCAACGTCCCCCTCCCTACTTGGAGAGCCATAGTCCGAGGAGCACTACCACTCCTCCATTCTCTCCCGACCAGTTCAAAGCCGCCATAAAGGCCCTCTACATCTCCCAACCCCCACAACACCCACCACCTCCAACCCCAATCAACACCTCTACACTTTGCTACCCAACCACCACCATTCAAACCAAATTGGCCCCCACCCTCACTCCTCCGCAACCGGCCGATCCCAAGGGCAAAAGACCCCTAATTGACCCGGTTCCCACCATGAGGGCCACCACTCCCCAACCCAAAGTCACTCAACCAACCCTCACCATTCAAACCCAAGTGGACAACATGTCCACCCCTCCACCTAGGCCCATGATGGCCACCACCCAACCGAAAATCTCCCATCAAACCCACACGCCACGAGCCTCCATGGTCCCCACCACTACCCCTCCATCGTCCCCTAAGAGGGACACACCTCCCAAAACCAATCAACCTAAATCCCCTCACCCAACCCACCTTCCACTTCCAACCCCTATCTTACCCCAACCTAGGCCACCACTACTTCCACTCCCAAACCCAACCCAAGTTTGACCTCACTCACCACCCCGGGTGCACCATGCCCCAACCATCATCACCCCCTCCCCAAAAAACCTTCCTATTCCCTTGAGAAAGGAGGCCACACCCACTCACATAGTAGTTTCTAGCCCGGACCCTCTCCCCACCCATAAGGAAGCCCAAGTTCACACCAATGGTGAGGAAGAGCCTCAACCCTTTGCCACTTCAAATAGTCCGGATCTTCAAGAGCCACAAACCTTCACAAATGGCACTATAGTCATAGATGGGCCCCCTAGCTCGATGGCTAAAGGAGAGACCAATTCACCCCATCACGTCTTATGTCTACCCTCCCATGGAACTAAACCTCCCCATAGTGCCCTTCTCCACCTATCGCACCACCATCCAATCATCCTACCAAGTGGAAACTTTAGGGGATCTTCTTAAGGGCCTAGCATGGCAAATCGAGTTCACTAGCATATTGACCCCTAGGGATGAACAACCTAGGAGCCTTGACCTCCTACATCTTTGTGTCGGGTCTATCACCTCAATGTGCACCATTGGTTGCTACACTAGTGACCTTCTAATATTCCTCCCCACACCCGATGAGCCCGACCTTCTCCTCAATTTGGAGCTTCTTGTCTCGGGTAGAAAGCCAAGCCCTCCCCTCATGGTTGACCCACCTATCGATAACTTCGGCCCAATTATGTCATTAGAGGAGGAAGACCCACCACCATATTGTAAGGACCTTGAGGTTGATAAGATGGATTTAGAGCTCCTTTTCCCCGGGTACACTTATGATGATCCCTTTGATCCCAACCTATGGAAACCTAGATACCCTTGTGACCCACCCACCTCACTCACCACCCACCTTTTCCTACCCTTACCCACCGTGCTGGACCAAGCCCACCTCTCCCAAGACTTGGGTTACAACATGGGAGTCATAACTTTGGGCAATATACACTTAGGGATTGAGGAAGTGCCCCACTCCGTGATGTCCACCTTTCATGATCCCTTCAACCCTTTCAAGTGGAAGCTCAAGGACCACCCTACACCAATGCACATGAAAGTCATCTTTGGGAGAGAAATGCTTGAACCTTGGCATACCGCGCCACTTGGCATGATTCATAAGTTAGGTCCATTCATTCATATCACCCACATGTCAAGTAGGAAGCATGCGTGGACCATATTCAAGTGTAATGGTCCACCTTCATTCATCATTGGTCATACGCATGTTAGAAGCATCTACGGATGTCTGGGTCCCCCGGCATTCATCACCACTTTGTATGATAGGTTCACCTATGGATGCCCCGGCCCACCTAGGTCCATCAAAGTCTACATGGTGGCATTGCATCATAGGTCTACTTTTGGTTACCCAGGTCCACCCATCACCCCTAGAATGTCAGCATTCACAACATTGCTTAGTATCTTTTGCAAGAACATCAACAAGAGCAATGAGGTGTACAAGAAATTGGCCGATTCCCACCGCCGCCACCAAGAATTTTGTGTAGGTGATTTAGTGATGGTGAGGACTGAGAGACTATTCCCAGAAAATGTCTCAAAACTGAGGTCTCGTGGAGCAGGTCCCTTCCAAGTTCTGAGGGGCATTGGCGCTAATGCTTATGTGTTAGACCTCCCTAAGGAATACGGAGTAAGCCCTACTTTCAACATAGCTGACCTGGTGCCATATAGGGGTCCCACGGTGACACCCAGTGGGGACATCGAGCTTGTTCCATCCCTTGAGAGAGCCCCTACCCATTAGAGAACTCCACCAGTCCCGAGAAAGCAGCGTGAGCAAGTGGAGCGGATATTGGATGAACATGTCACTACTACCCGGAGCAAGGTATATGAGTGCTATTTGGTAAGGTGGAAGGGTCGGCCTCCTTCGGATGATTCATGGGTGAGTCGGGAGGATCTCCAGCAGCTAGACCCTGACATTCTCGAGCAGTACCACAGCAGGAAGGACTCTTACTCGACAGAGTCGAGTTCTCCACACCCCGGGAGTATGATGGGGTTATCACCACCCGATCCCACACTCAGAGCCCGTCTCCTCGCCCCGGATACATCCGGCATGGTCTAGTTATTTATTTTTGAGTCCTATGTAATTTTTATTTGAGTCATGTCATTGTATTTTCCTTTTATTTGAGTCAAGTACCTAGGTTAAGAGTCATTTACATAAGTCATATGTCAATTGGGCCATTAGATTAGCTAATTGGACCCAATTTAATGGGCTAGGCCCAGGGGCGCCCCTTTCCCCTTGGTAGTCTGGTCATTAGTCCAAAAGTCAGGGACTTATGTTTAAATGTGGTATTCCTATAAGTAGGACCCCATTCCCCCACTTGAGAACTATTGAAATGAGATCTTGAATTTAAGCATCCATAAAAATTATGTGATTTCTCCCCCCTAGAGTGTGATACTCCCTCTCTCTCCCCTCTCCTTCTCTCTAAAAGGGGAGACCCTTTCTCTCTCCTCCCCTCCAAATTTTGAAATTCTCTCTCTCCTCCCCATTCACTTCTCATTAAGACCCCTCTCCCCTCCCCATACTCCATTCAATTTCCCCATTACTTTCCCCATCTACCAAAGCAACCTTTGGTATTCCTAGGCACCCCTTCACTCTCTCTAAACCATCTTTCCCCTTCCCAAGCCAACCTTTCACATCCCCAAGGCCCTAATTGAATTCCCCACCCCTTGAGGGCTGTGCCCCAGCCTCTCCCTCTCCCCCAACCTCCATTGGTCGCAGCCCCCACCTCCCCTCCACCTTGCTTGGCCGACCCCCCTCTCCCTTCCCCACTCACCCTAGGCCGCACCCCTCTCCATCCCCCCCATTCCCTGCTTGGCCGGACCGGACCCCACCCTCTGCTAGCTCCGCCCCCCTCCCTCTCCCAACCACCCCCAACATCCCCCTCCACCTTCCACAACCATTGGCCCTCACCCCATTGAAGTCCTTTCACCCCTTCCACCCACTATCAACACCTAACATCAACCTGCTTTGTCGAGTTCGCAGGCAGCAGCAGAGGCCCGAGTTGCAGACTCGACCACGACAACACCTCAAAGATTTATATTGGTGGAAAGCTCGTCCAAGAAACTTCGCAGGCGAGGTGGTCCCACCTCCATTCGACGTCCGTGCTGTTCGGTGGAGCCGTCCTCGCCAGACTGCGCCGACTGTCTCTGGCAGACAGCCAGAGATGACTTGTAGCAGCTCTCATGACTAGATCGGTGAGGATCTTGGTGCTACATTTGGCTGGAGCTAACAACTACCAGTCCTCTGTCCAACTCAGCAAGCGGGGCATCGTTTGGAGTTCGGAGCTCCCCGTTCCAATTAATCTCCCCCGGGTGCGCAGGTCAGTCCGGTCAGAGCCAGCAAAGATACCCCCCCACTCTTTGGGCTCTTTCTCTCTGCTCCGACCGCCCCCGGTGATCTCCCTATTTGATGCTCGAAGAGGACTCGATCACGGTTGCATCCGTTTTGGTCCTGCATCGTTCAGACTTCTAGAGTGCTCGTGGTGATTTTTTCTTCCTGCTGTAGTGATCTGGAACTAGTCAAAGCCAGAACAGAACAGTCAAGTTCTGGAATCTGCCCCGGCCGTCGGTGACATCTAGAAATCCCAAGAAAATTCAGGAGCCCTCCTGGCTCAATCAGTGAAGATTTGGCGCTGGTTTTGATGACTTCCGTGCTCAGGAGAGCCCGTGGCAGCGTCAGCAGCGAGTACCTATCAGGGTGTCACAGAAGCGGGCAGAGCCGGCGAAGGGATCAATCGTCTTCTTCCTTAGCTACCCTCCCTTCCCCGCCTGGCCGGCTTAGCGCCCCTCCCTGCGTGGAGGTAGTGTTTGATTGTACTCTTATTCTCTCCACCCCGAGTTCCCCCTCATGCGAGAGGAGTAGTCCATGTAATCTATTAAATAGGGAGAAGCTTCACCGACGCAGTGTGCGGGGAACCCACACTTCCCCTCTCGCCTACATCTCCGAACGGGGTTGGTTTCTTCAAACCGACCGGGTAAGCTCTAAACCCTTGCTCTCATTTCAGTTCTTATTTATTTAATATCTATAGAATTGCTCCGCTGGCGGTGAGAGAGCGCCCGACCCCAGAGCTCCCAGCTTGCGTGTGGTCACCGTGGAGTTGTGAGAGAGAGAGTGACCCAGTGCCCCTTTGGCACCTAGCCAGCGCCTTGAGTGTGAGCACCGTACCCTTGGAAGAGCAACCCTGGCCCTGCTGGCCCTCTACCAGCAAGGGTCTTGTTCCACCACTTCCACTTGGCATCGTCGAGTCACCCCGGGGATTGTGTGCGCGACGGTGGTTCGGCAAGTTACGCAATTCACTCTTGTGCGTTGTGTTTGCGTGATAGGTCCAAGGATCCACAACCTAGTTGTTGCATTCTCATAAGTGGTGTCACATCACTTTAACAATAACTGGAAATACAATGTAGGACCTAGGAATAAAAGACACGTCTAACTGACGGTACACCAAATCTAGCACTCATCACTCGGTATCGGTCCCATCCGGGTGGTGGTCACTATCCAGGTTTCCTAAAAAATGTTAGAATTGTAATTTTATGAGCGAATCGCTCAGTAGGATTTATATCTCAAGTTCAAACAACCTTTAAGTTAATTACAAGTTCATGCGGTATAATGATATATGTTGGATCGAGCAAGAATATTAAGAATTGTATCAAAAGAGTATCACATGAATATCAATAAGATGTGTCTATAAGGAACTAGCAAGCAATTGCTACGTAATTGCACAAGTCTTTCCAAGAAATCAATATTCAAGCAAGTCTTTCCAAGAAGTTAATAGTCAATATTCCAGCAAGTCTTCCCAAGAAGATAATAATCAATATTCAAGCAAGTGATCTCAAGCTCGTGTAATAACAAGTAGTGTAATGGAATTGGTTATTTCATTTATTTCATTCAAGCAAGTAAGTTGCATTTTTTTAGGCCAAGCAATTCATGTCAAGCAAGTCATGTCGCGAGAGAGAACGAGTGGGAATGTCTCAAGTCAAGTCAAGCAAGCAAGTACTTTGGTGCAATACAAACACTGTGGTCAATAAACTCTCATGGGCACAAGTACCTTCGGGTGCTCCTCCCAGGACCAGACCGGGCCTTATATGCACAGCATTGTTTCATGTATATCTTTAGACATCCACTCTCATTTTATAGCCAATATGGAATTTCAAGAAAAGTATACATTGTAGGAACATCAGGTAGATCTTTCAGGAATAGAGTTCAAGGACACATCACATGTAAATGATCATTTATGACCAAGCTACTAAAAAATGCATGACACATAGGCAAGTCTGGTGGAACTTGGCTCCCTTATCTGAGGGGTTTAAATCTTTGAAGTCCAAATATGTGGACAAGTCATTAGTTTCAAAATTAGGGCTTTAGGAAGATGGCATGGCCTTCAGGGGTTTAAGGGTTATGGAGAAGGCCAGAGTTCATACGTTGAGGGCTGGACAGAAGTCCATAAAATGTCATACTGCATGGAAATGGCGCCCCTGGGGCTGCCATCTCTTGTGAATAGGGCGCCCTAACAGAGGGGCGCCATTCACAGTTCAATTTTTTTTCTTTTTAGAATGCGCCCCTGCAGGGAGTCACCATTTAAATGGTGACTCTCTGCAGGGTCTCTATTTGATGAAATGTCTATGTAACAATTAATAGGTTTAACATACTGTGTATTTAACAGGATAACAGTACAGGTTATGTAATTTAACAGGTTTAACATGCTATGTGATTAACAGGCTATAGAATTAACAACGCTTAACGATGGCTATGTAATTAATAGGGTTTGACAGGATATGAAGTTTCCAGGCTATGAAAACAACAAGTTTAATAGGCTACCTGATTTAATAGGCTTAACAAGGTATGTAATTAACAGGTTAATCGGTGACAGGTTTAACAGGTTAACAGGTGACAAGTTTAACAGGCCGGACTGGGGTGTTGGAGCACAGTGGAAATGGCGCCCTGGTCAGGGGCGCCCCATTGTGAAATGGCACCCTGGCCAGGGGCGCCCCATTGAATGGCACCCTGGTCAGGGGCGCCTTTCCCCCTTGGTGTTCCATGAGACACAAAACATTGTTCATGAGGCTAAATTTCATGAAATCCAAAAATGAGGACATGGTTAAATAGATAAAAATCTCATGATTTCAAAGTCATGCTCATGCAGGAGTTTCATGATTTGGTTCAATAGATATACTTTCTGGACATGGTGGCTACTAATTGCGTAACCTTACTATTCATGATTTATAACATGTTCACAGAATCAGGAAGTAGAGACATAGATAGACATGGAAAAATAGAAGGATTGTAAGATCATGCTCATGCAACAACTTTTGATTTTTACTTTCATAGATATAAATTTTTTTAAACATGGATTAATTTATAAGAAATTGGGACCGGTTATGAGTAATGACAAAGTATACGAATCGTATGCTGTACATGGGGTACTTGGCGGAGGTGAGATCATAGATCTACTTACGCAAGAGTTAGTGTTTTAGATAGGCGTAGCCTAACCTTCCCACTAAGTCTTTTGATATACCCGACTCAGGTGACCAGATTGTGGCTATGAAAGGTTTAACTAACCTGCATGTTAACCTATATTAACTACTAGTTAAGCCAGATCTTGAGAACACCTACCTTTTTGACGTGAATACATGGAAGAGATAATAAGAAAACCAAGCTTCTCTGCAAGGATCCAACAGCAGGAAGAAGAACGTAGGAAGAAGGTACCCCTCACGTTCCTAAAAATAATAAAAGAAAGGGGGTGTTTCTCTTCTGCAGGTGGAGATGAACCAGAATGTAGGCAATCACCATCTAACATTAGATGGATGGGAATAATTATAGGGAAAGAAAACATGAGGGTCCATTGCCAAGGAACAAGAAGTAATTAGTGCTTCAATCCATTGTCGGGAAAAGGGTACGTTGCCAGCGAAAAGGAGCTGTACAGGTTTACTTCTGGAAGGATGATAGATCTGAGGGAAATGACGCCCTTGAGGGTGCCATTATTTAGGTGAATAGCGCCCCTATACATGGGCGCTATATCATCTGGCTTAATTTTTTTTTTTTATATAATGTAATGTGAATGGCACCCTGGGAAGGGGCGCTCTTCAGTGAATAGCACCCTAGTCAGGGGCGCTATTTACCTCTGTGCTGGTTTGTGTTTAAGTCAGATGTATATATATATATACATATATATAATTGGTTAGTTGGTGGGGTCTTAAGAGAGATATATCTAAGATATATCTATGTATTCAGTGGAATGTTCGGTGGCCCTGTAGACTTGTGTTTGGAATAGGAAACCCCAATACGTGTGATGACTTTCATTGTTGTATATTTATGTAGTGGCCCTCATGGGGCATTCTACCATTTTATTTAACCTTCTTATAGAGTTACCTTTTTATTTACTTTGGAAAAAGGTCTATTTCTTTATCATTTTTATTCGTGGTGCTACACCCCCCTACTTAAAAGAATTGGGTCCCCAAATTTAATATATGTAGAGACATGGAAGGGTGAGAAGTACTTACAGACTAGAATAGTTCTGGAAATCTCCTTCTCATTGACTCCTCGGTTTCCCATTTAACTTCTTGCTCTAAGCATCGATTCCAATGAATTTTCACCATAGGGATCGTCTTGTTCCTTAGAACTCAGACTTCTTGGTCGAGGATCTTCATTAGCTTCTGCTCATAGGTAAGGCCCTTATGTATCACTAAGCCAGTGTGATCGATGATGTGGAGAGGATCGTGCACATACTTCTTTAGCATAGAAATATGGAATACATTGTGCACTTCTGATAGTTGTGGAGGTAAGGTAATGCGGTAAGCTACCTCACCCACTCTCTCCAATACCTCAAATGGACCAATGAATCTCGGTGTAAGTTTTCCCTTAACACCGAATCTTCTAATACCTCGATTAAGAGATACCTAGAGAAAAACATCGTCTCCAACTTGAAATTCCAGATCTCTTCTCCTATTGTCAGCATATGACTTCTGTCTGGACTGTGCTATCTTTAGCCTTTCCCGAATGCGGTGTATCTTCTCAGTTGAATCTCTCACCATATCTGGGCCTAGAATTTGCTTTTCATCGATTTCATCCCAGCATATTGGAGATCGACAACTTCTACCATAGAGTGCCTCGAAAGGTGCCATTTGGATGCTGGCTTGATAGCTGTTATTATATGCGAACTCGGCTAGGGGTAAGTGGTCGTGCCAACTTTCGCCGAAATCTATAATACACACCCTTAACATATCTTCAACAACTTGATTTGTCCTTTCTGTCTGTCCATCTGTCTGGGGATGGAAAGCAGTGCTGAAGTTGAGTTTCTTCCCTAGAGAGTGTTGTAGACTCTTCCAGAAATGAGAGGTGAAGCGTGGGTCTCGGTCGGATACGATCCAAACGGGAACTCCATGCAATCTAACCGTCTCCATGATATACAAGGGAGTAAGGACATCAACCGACCATCAGCTTTTGATAGACAAGAAATGAGTTGATTTAGTTAGGCAGTCGATAATTACCCAAATTCCATCATGTCCACATCTAGTCTTGGGCAATCCCATAATAAAATCCATGCCAATGTCTTCCCACTTCCACTTGGGAATATCTAGTGGATGTAGCTTTCCGGCGGGTTTCTGATGTTCCGCCTTCACTTGTTGACATGTCAGGCAGCGAGATACGAAGTCCGCTAGCTCCCTTTTCATATTAGGCCACCAGAAGGTCCTTTTCAAGTCTTGGTACATCTTGGTGGCTCCAGGGTGGATCGTGTACCTCGATCGATGAGCTTTTTCAAGGACCTTCTTCTTCAACTCGGGACAGTTTGGTACACATGTCCGTTCATGGAATAACAGTCTTCCATCAGGTGCCAGCTTGAAATCAAGTCTCTCCTCCAGCTAGTCCCTTATCTCCACTAGTGTAGGATCTTCTTCTAGTAGCTTCTGAATTTCTGGTAGCAAATCCGGATGTAGACTCATATGGGCTAGAGTAATACACCCATCTTGCTCATCAGTGCTAATATTGAGTTTAGAGAATTCCTCTAATAGCTTCCATTCTTGAATCAAGCAACTGGCCAATATTCCTCTCGGATTTCGACTGAGGGCATCGGCTACAGAATTACCCTTATCGGGATGGTACTGTATAGTGAAGTCGAAATCCTTGAGATATTCGAGCCAACGCCTTTGCCGCATGTTTAGTTCCTTCTGGGAAAATAGATATTTGAGGCTTTTGTGATCAGAGTACACGATGAATTGTTCTCTGTAGAGATAGTGTCTCCAGATCTTTAAGATAAATACCACTGCGGCTAGTTCTAAATCGTGCATCGGGTAGTTCTCTTCATGCTTCTTCAGTTGCCGGGAAGAGTATGCAATGACTCTCCCATTTTGCATCAATACACACCCAAGGCCAATACCAAAAGAATTGGTATATACCTCGTACTTCTCTCCTTTGATTGGTAATGATAAGACTGGAGCAGTGGTCAAGAGATCTTTCAAAGCTTGAAAACTCTTCTCACAGTCTTCCTTCCACTCATAAGGTATTTCCTTGCGAGTTAATCGGGTGAGAGGAACAGCAATTCTTGAGAAGTCCTTGATGAAATGCCGATAATAACAAGCTAGCCCCAAGAAACTTTGAATCTCCATTGCATTTATTGGTCGCTCCCAATTCTTTACGGCTTCGACCTTTGATGGGTCCACGGAAATTCCGTTCTTCGAAATTATATGGCCCAAGAAGGATACTTCCTCAAGCCAGAACTTGCACTTGCTGAATTTGGCATATAATTTATGTTCCCTCAATATCTGCAATGCCTGCTTGAGGTGTTCTTCATGGTCTTCTTCAGACTTTGAATAAATCAAAATATCATCGATGAAGACCACAATGAACTGGTCTAAGTGAGGCCTGAATATGCTGTTCATTAACTGCATGAAAACTGCGGGGCATTTGTTAGTCCGAAAGGCATTACAGTAAATTCGTAATACCAATACCTGCTTCGGAATGTAGTTTTATGAATGTCTTCTTCTTTGATCTTTAGTTGGTGATAACCAGATCGATGATCAATCTTGGAGAAATATTTACTCCAGATATTTGGTCGAACAATTCATCAATTCTTGGTAGTGGGTACTTGTTCTTGATTGTAAGGTGATTTAACTACCGATAGTCGATGCAGAGTCTCATCGATCCGTTCTTCTTCTTGATGAATAGCACAGGCGCTCCCCATGGGGAGGTACTTGGCCGGATGAAACCCTTGTTTAATGGCTCCATTAGTTGTTCCTTTAGCTCTTTTAGCTCAGCAGGAGACATTCTGTAAGGTGCCTTGGAAACAGGTCCAGCACCAGGGACAAGGTCGATGGTGAACGACACCTCCCGCTCCAGGGGTCAGCCGGGCAATTCTTCTGAAAAAATGTCAGAAAAATCCCAAACTACACGGCTGTCTTCAAGCTTAGACTCCTCGACGTCCGTGGTAGTTACAAATACAATGAAATCCATACATCCTTTGTTTATAAGTTTACTAGCTCGGAGGGCTAATATAAGAGGTGATCTAGCTCGAGGGCTAATGTACACCTGTTCCGGGTAATCCGCAAAAGTTATCTTGCCATTCTGGCAATCTATAGTTGCTTGGTATGTGGATAACCAATCAACACCTAGTATGACATCATACACTTTCATATCAAGGCAAATTAGGTCGGCATGTACATTATTTCTTTTAACCATAATCTCACAGTTTGGGTAGTGATGTGTGATATCGGCTTTGTTCCCGGTAGGTGTAGATATGACTAAGTCTAACTATTTAGGCTCCTTAGTAAATGCAGCAGCAAATTTCTTGGAAATAAATGAATGTGTTGCTCCAGTATCAAATAAAACTTTAGTAGTCTTAGAGCAAACGATTAGTGTACCTTCCACGATTCCTCCTTCTATTGGTTCCGTCTCTTGGAGAGCTTGTAGACGGCCTTGCTTCTTTGCCGGGAGCTTCTCATCTTTAATGGCTTGCTCATTCATCAGTGGGCAATTAGGGATCCGATGTTCTCGGCTTCCACATCGGAGACAGGCTCCTAGCTTCCTCCAGCATTCCTCGGTCCTATGACCAGCTTTGTCACAGTACTTACAAACTTCCTTGGAAGGTGTGGTGGTGGAGAATGGCTTGACATTTTTTTGGGATTTCTTTCCTTCGGAGGACTCCCCTCCACTGTAGTACCGCTTCTTGTTAAATGATGCTTTAAAATTTCCCAGACTCGTGACAGGTTCCTTCTTGTCCCTTCCTCGGATCCTCTCTGATAATTCGATGGCGTCCTCGAGCAACTGCACACGTTGAACCATTTTCGAATAGACTTGGATGTCCATCGGTGCAAGTTGTGTAATATAATGGGGCCGAAGCCCGTTGAGGAACCTTTTAGCCTTCATCTTCTCCGTACACACCAAGTGGGGTGCATACCTAGCCAGTTTTGAAAACTGGGCCTCATACTCGACTACTTTGAAGGTACGTTGTTTCAATGCAGCAAATTCCACGGCCGTCTTTTCCTGGATATGGTCGGAGAAGTACTTGTTGTTGAAATGCTCAACGAATTCATCCCATGTGACGTGGTCATAGAGCAATGTTACTTCCATGGATTCCCACCAACATCGAGCGTCCCGCTCCAGTTGGAATATAGCCAGTAGAACCTTCTCCTCGTCCGTGCATTGCATCACACGGAAAATTCGTTCCATTTCCTTTAACCAATTTTCAGCATCCTCGGGGTCAGACGAACCCGTGAACCTTGGTGGGTTCATGTTACGGAAACCCCTGTGGAGATCATCGGCTCCACGGTTAGCACTGCCTTGCGCCACTTGCTGTAGCGCCGGTGTAAGGCCTTGCACGGTGCGCTGCATCTTGCACTATTGTGCTCTTTCAGCAGACATGATCCTACAAAAGGGTTTAAGCATAATAAAGATCAGGTTTAATTATAAGGTCAAATGTCATTAGAACTTAACCCGTGTCCCTACCCATCTCACCAGGTAAGGTATAAATATATCCTTAGACTATAATCTATCCTTGGACTTAGGTTTTTCCTAGGAATTTGAAATCCTAGGCTCTGATACCACAAAGACTTTCACGTGCCGAGAGCGGAAGATACTCGGGTGCGCGACGCGTCTATATCGATCGTGTCATTCATGTAAAGACAGAATGCACATAGTACTCGGTAATTTTATCGCTAACTTAAAATTTGAACATAATACCATAGTCCAAGATGACAATTATCTACTTAACTAAATGACAATATCTCAGGATCATTCATAAGGCTACAAGTTTAATAAGTTCCATCTAACTAGATCATAACGAACCCAGTTAAATTATACAAGCCTTTAACAATAACTGGAAATACAACAATAACTGGAAATACAATGTGGGACCTAGGAATAAAAGACACGTCAAACTGATGGTACACCAAATCTAGCACTCATCACACGGTATCGGTCCCATCCGGGTGGTGGTCACTATCCAGGTTTCCTGAAAAATGTTAGAATTGTAACTTTATGAGCGAATCGCTCAGTAGGATTTATATCTCAAGTCCTAACAATCTTTAAGTTAATTACAAGTTCATGCGGTATAATGATGCATGTTGGATCGAGCAAGAATATCAAGAATTGTATCAAAAGAGTATCACATGAATATCAATAAGATGTATCCATAAGGAACTAGCAAGCAATTGCTAAGTAATTGCACAAGTCTTTCCAAGAAATCAATATTCAAGCAAGTCTTTCCAAGAAGGTAATAGTCAATATTCCAGTAAGTCTTCCCAAGAAGATAATAATCAATATTCAAGCAAGTGATCTCAAGCTCGTGTAATAACAAGTAGTGTAATAGAATTGGCTATTTCATTCATTTCATTCAAGCAAGTAATTTGCCCTTTTTCGGGCCAAGCAATTCATGTCGCGAGAGAGAACGAGTGGGAATGTCTCAAGGCAAGTCAAGCAAGCAAGTACTTTGGTGCAATACAAACACTGTGGTCAATAAACTCCCATGGGCAAAAGTACCTTCGGGTGCTCCTCCCAGGACCAGACCGGGCCTTATATGCACATCATTGTTTCATGTATATCTTTAGACATCCACTCTCATTTTATAGCCAATATGGAATTTCAAGAAAAGTATACATTGTAGGAACATCAGGTAGATCTTTCAGGAATAGAGTTCAAGGACATATCACATGTAAATGATGATTTATTACCAAGCTACTAAAAAATGCATGACACATAGGCAAGTATGGAGGAACTTGGCTCCCTTATCTAAGGGGTTTAAATCTTTAAAGTCCAAATCTGTGGACAAGACATTAGTTTCAAAATCAGGGCTTTAGGAAGATGGCATGGCCTTCGGCGGTTTAAGGGTTATGGAGAAGGCCAGAGTTCATACGGTGAGGGCTGGACAGAAGTCCAAAAAATGTCATACTGCAAGGAAATGGCGCCCCTGATGCTGCCATCTCTTGTGAATAGGGCGCCCTCACAGAGGGCCACCATGCACAGTCAATTTTTTTTCTTTTTAAAAGGCGCCCCTGCAGGGAGTCACCATTTAAATAGTGACCCTCTGCAGGGTCTCTATTTGATGAAATGGCTATGTAATAATTAACAGGTTTAACATACTGTGTATTTAATACAATAACAGGCTAACAGGTTATGTAATTTAATAGGTTTAACAGGCTATGTAATTAACAGGCTATAGAATTAACAACGCTTACCGACGGTTATGTACGTAATTAATAGTGTTTGACAGGATATGAAGTTTCCAGGCTATGAAAACAACAAGTTTAATAGGCTACATGATTTAACAGGCTTAACAAGGTATGTAATTAACAGGTTAACCGGTGACAGGTTTAAGATGATTAACAGGTTAACATGTGACAAGTTTAACAGGCCAGACTGGGGTGTTGGAGCATAGTGGAAATGGCGCCCTGGTCAGGGGCGCCCCATTGTGAAATGGCACCCAGGCCAGGGGCACCCCATTGAATGGCGCCCTAGTCAGGGGTGCCCTTCCCCCTGGGTGTTCCATGAGACACAAAACACTGTTCATGAGTCTAAATTTCACGAAATCCGGAAATGAGGACATGGTTAAATAGAGAAAAATCTCAGGATTTCAAAGTTATGCTTATGCAGGAGTTTCATGATTTGGTTCAATAGATATAATTTCTGAACATGGTGGCCACTAATTACGTAACCTTACTATTCATGATTTATAACATGTTCACAGAATCAGGAAGTAGAGACACAGATAGACATGAAAAAATAGCAAGATTGTAAGTTCATGCTCATGCAACAACTTTTGATTTTTAATTTCATAGATATAAACTTTTTTAAACATGGATCAATTTACAAGAAATTGGGACAGGTTATGAGTAATGACAAATTATACGAACCGTATGCTGTACATGGGGTACTTGGCGGAGGTGAGATCATAGATCTACTTACGCAAGAGTTAGTGTTTTAGATAGGCGTAGCCTAACCTTCCCACTAAGTCTTTTGATATACCCGACTCAGGTGACCAGATTGTGACTATGAAAGGTTTAACTAGCATGCATGTTAACCTATATTAACTACTAGTTAAGCAAGATCTTGAGAACACATACCTTTTTGACGTGAATATGTGGAAGTGATAATAAGAAAACCAAGCTTCTCTGCAAGGATCCAACAGCATGAAGAAGAATGTAGGAAGAAGGTACCCCTCACGTTCCTGAAAATAATAAAAGAAAGGGGAAAGAAAGGCGGTGTTTCTCTTCTGCAGGTGGAGAAGAACTAGAATGTAGGCAATCACCATCTAACATTAGACAGATGGGAATAATTATAGGGAAAGAAAACATGAGGGTCCATTGCCAAGGAACAAGAAGTAATTAGTGCTTCAATCCATTATCGAGAAAAGGGCACATTGCCAGTGAAGAGGAGCTGTACAGGTTTACTTCTGGTAGGATGATAAATCTGAGGGAAATGGCACCCTTGAGGGTGCCATGATTTAGGTGAATAGCGCCCCTGTACATGGGCGCTATATCATCTGGCTTAAAATTTTTTTTTGATAATGTAATGTGAATGGCGCCCTGGGAAGGGGCGCCCTTCAGTGAATAGTGCCCTGGTCAGGGGCGCTATTTACCTCTATGCTGGTTTGTGTTTAAGTCAGATGTATATATATATACATATATATAATTGGTTAGTTGGTGGGGTCTTAAGAGAGATATATCTAAGATATATCTATGTATTTAGTGGAATGTTCGGTGGCCCTGTAGACTTGTGTTTGGAATAGGAAATCCCAATACGTGTGATGACTTTCATTGTTGTATATTTATGTAGTGGCCCTCATGGGGTATTCTACCATTTTATTTAACCTTCTTATAGAGTTATCTAGGGTTTTATTTACTTTGGAAAAAGGTCTATTTCTTTATCATTTTTATCTGGGGTGCTACATAGCTGGTTACTACCGGCGTTTCATCAAGGACTTCTCCAAGATTGCCGTTCCTCTGACCAGGTTGACTCGTAAGGAAGTGCCTTATGAGTGGAATGAAGACTGTGAGAAGAGTTTCCAAACCTTGAAGGATCTCTTGACCACTGCTCCAGTCTTATCATTGCCAATTGAAGGAGAGAAGTACGAGGTATATACCGATGCTTCTGGTATTGGCCTTGGGTGTGTATTGATGAAAAGTGGAAGAGTTATTGCATACTCTTCCTGACAATTAAAGAAACATGAATAGAACTATACGGTGCATGATTTAGAGCTAGCCGCGGTGGTATTTGCCTTAAAGATCTGGAGACACTATCTCTACGGAGAACAATTCACAGTATACTCCGATCACAAAAGTCTCAAGTATTTATTCTCCCAAAAGGAGTTGAACATGAGGCAACGTCATTGGCTCGAATATCTCAAGGATTTCAACTTCACTATACAATACCATCCCGGTAAGGGTAATTCTGTAGCCGATGCCCTTAGTCGAAAGCCGAGAGCAATATTGGCCAGTTGTATGATTTAGGAATGGAAGTTGCTGGAGAAATTCTCTGAACTTAATATCAATACAGATGAGAAGAACAGGTGTATTATTCTATCCTACGTGAGTCTACATCTAGATTTACTACCTGAGATTAAGAAGCTACAAGAAGAAGATCTTGCACTAGTGGAAATAAAGGGCAAGCTGGATGAGAGACTCGATTTTAAGCTGGCACCCGATGGTAGATTGCTATTTCATGAACGGACATGTGTACCCGACTATCCTGAGTTGAAGAAGAAGGTTCTTGAGGAAACTCATCGATCAAGGTACACGATCCACCCTGGAGCCACCAAGATGTACCAAGACTTAAAAAGAACTCTCTGGTGGCCTAATATGAAAAGAGTGTTAGAAGACTTCGTGTCTCGCTATCTGACATGCCAACAAGTGAAGGCGGATCATCAGAAACCCGCTGAAAATTTGCATCCGCTAGATATTCCCAAGTGGAAGTGGGAAGATATCGGCATGGATTTTATCATGGGCTTGCCCAAGTCTAGGGGCGGACATGATGGAATTTGGGTAATCATTGACCATCTAACTAAATCGGCTCATTTCTTGCCTATCAAGAGTCGATGGTCAGTTGATATCCTTGCTGCCTTTTATATCAAAAAGATGGTTAGATTGCATGGAGTCCCGGTGTCAATTGTATCCGATTGAGACCCACGCTTTACCTCTCATTTCTGGAAGAGTCTACAACATTCTCTGGGGATGAAACTCAACTTCAACACTGCTTTCCATCCTCCTATAGACGGTCAGACCGAGAGGACAAACCAAGTTGTTGAAGACATGTTAAGGGCATTTATTATAGACTTCGACGGAAGCTGGCATGACCACTTACCCCTAGCCGAGTTTGCTTATAACAACAGCTATCAAGCTAGTATACAAATGGCACCTTTTGAGGCACTTTATGGCAAGAGTTGCAGATCTCCAATATGCTGGGATGAAGTCAGTGAGAAACAAATTCTAGGCCCAGATATGGTAAGAGATTCAGCCGAAAAGATACACCTCATTCGAGAAAGGCTAAAGATAGCACAGTCTAGGCATAAATCTTATGCTGACACAGAAGAAGAGATATGGAATTTCAAGTTGGAGACCATGTTTTTCTCAAGGTCTCTCCCGACTGAGGTATTAGGAGATTCGGTGTTAAGGGCAAGCTTACACCAAGGTTTATTGGTCCATTCGAAGTATTGGAAAGAGTGGGTGAAGTGGCTTACCGCATTGCTTTACCTCCACAACTATCAGAAGTGCACAATGTATTCCATATTTCTATGCTGAAGAAGTATGTGCATGATCCTTTCCATGTCATTGATCACACTGAATTAGTGATACAAAAGGATCTGACCTACGAGCAAAGGCCAATGAAGATCCTCGACCGAGAAGTCCGAGTTATAAGGAACAAGACGACCCCTATGGTGAAAATCCAATGGAATCAATGATTAGAACAAGACGCTACATGGGAAACTGAGGAGTCTATGAAAAGAAAATTTTTGGAGCTATTCTAGTCTTTAAGTACTCCGCACCCTCCATATCTCTGTATATGCGGTTGAATTTGGGGACCAAATTCCTTTAAGTGGGGAAGGGTGTAGCACCCCGAATAAAAATGATAGTCAAAGTTGAACTTTTCCTAAATAAATAATCCTACATGAAGGCCTTATAAAAATAAGCATACCTTATGAGGGCCACTATATAAATATACATGCATTTAAGAGGCCCAACATCACTTAAATGCCAACACATGGATAGTACGTATTGGGGGTTTCTCTTTCTCCAACCCAAAAGGAATGGGCGCCCCTTACCAGGGCGCCATTCACCAAAATAGAGCCCCTATACAAGGGCGCCAATTTCCTTCAGGGGCCACCGACCAATTATATATTAATATATGCATACATCTTAAGACCAACACGTGAAGAGGGTCCAGCCTTTTCTAAAGCAATGGGAATGGGCGCCCACATGCAAGGGTGCCAATCCCACTGACATGGGCCACCCAGCTAATGGGTGCCCCTATACAAGGGTGCCATTTCCAACAGTACAGTCCTTCTAGAAGACTTTGAGACAGGAACAACCTTATTTAGCTATCAAAGCACCATCCTCTGACCATAGACAGCAATGATCTAGGATCTTGTTTCCCCAACTGGACCCGCAAAGCAATAAACCAATACTTTGTGTTGGCAACCGAATTTCCCTATAATTTTTTCCTCCGTAGCACTGGCAGCGGCTACTGCCGTTATCACCATTGCCAGCAGAAGGGAATATCTCCCTTCTTTCCTTGGGAAGACGTGGAGGGGGCATCTTCTTCCTACATTCTACGTCCTACTACTGGAGCTTTGCGGCAGAGAACGTGTGTTTCCCTTATTTTCTCTGAAGCTCTGTTGAGAAGGGCTTGGCTTGGATTTCTTTATTCTTACCACATGTACCACGTGTGTCACTCCAAAAAGGTAGGTGTTCTCAAGATCTGGCTTAACTAGTAGCTAAATAGGGTAATATAGCATGCATGCATAGAATTAGAAGAACTTATCTTCCATGTTATATACCTATTACACGGCTTTACTGAGATCAAAATACATTGGCCTTACGGTCAAACATATAGCATGTTACGTGGAATTTTAAGTAGATCAACTATAGCCGCCTATACCGGTTCTATACATAGTCTGTTACACTGGTTTTACGGGATTCGAATATATCCTATTACACTAGTCTTTACAGCTTTAAAATAGCATGCTTAGTTTTACAATATATATATATATGTTTTACAAAAACCAAACTTTCCAGCCCACAGGTAAAGGGCGCCCATCACCTGGGCGCCATTTCCTAAAGGGGCGCCCCAGGCAAGGGCGCCCTTTAAATGAAGACCTCCCACACAGTCGTCAATTCATTTCCAATAATTAATAAACACCATGTTTAGAAAATTAATACCTATGAAACTAAACCATAAAATTCTTGCATGAGTATGATTCTGTGATCCTGATATTTTTCCTTACCTATCCATGTCCTTATTTATTGATTCCGAGAACTTTTGAAATCATGAATAGTAACTTGTGTCTCAAAACGTACCTGCTCAGTGCGTATATGGGCCTGAATGAAGGGCACCCCTATCTAGGGTGCCATTTACAGAAATGAAGACTCTCTGTAGAGTCTTAAAATAAATGAAGACACTGCAGAGGGGCGCCATTTCCATAGGGCTAAAAGAAAGAATATATATATATATATATATATATATATATATATATATATATATATATATATATATATATGACACCAGAATGGGCGCCCCTAGAACATGCGCCAATTACTTGAATAATGGAAGTCCCTAGGGTGCCATTTACTGAAATGAAGGTAGCCCTCAGAGCGCCATTTACATAGATTGAAGACTCTCTGCAGAGTCTTCATTTAAATTAAGACACTGTAGAGGGGCGCCATTTACATAATGCAACCCTCTGCTGCCTGATTCCCAGAGTTTCAGAGGGAATGGGCGCCCCTGTCCAGGGCGCCCATTACCTGAATAATGGCAGACCCCAGGGTGCCATTTTATGAAATAATGGCAGACCCCAGGGCGCCATTTTATGAAATAATGACAGCCCTCTGGGTGCCATTTCCCATGAGTACTGGTTTCACAGAACCTCTGTTCTGTCCGCAGATTGGGTGCCCCTCAGTGAGGGTGCCAATTCCAGAAATAATGACAGCCCGAAGGGTGCCAGTTTAATGACCAGTGGCAGCCCTTGAGGTGCCAATTCCATCCAGGTTCCCGACTTATCTTGTGTTTTGCGTTGTTTTAAACATAGCTCTTCTATAAATGATAAAATGTCCTTGAACTCCATTCATGGAAATCTACCCTATGTTCCTACAATAGTTAAACCCTTGGAATTCTATATTGGCTATAGAAATGAGAGTGGATGTCGAAAGAAATACATGAAATGCTGTGCATATAGGGCCCGATCTGGTCCTAGGAGGAGCACCCGAAAGTACTTGTGCTTATGGGAGTTGAATGATCACGATGTTTAAGCATTGCACCGAAGTACTTGCTTGCTTGCTAGACTTGACACATCCCACTCACTCTCTCGTGACACTACTTGCTTACTTGACTTGACTTGCGTGGCCCGAAAAAGGGCGATTACTTGACTTGCGTGGCACGAAAAAGGGCAAAGTGCTTGCTTGATTAAAATAGCCAATTCCAGTTACACGTACTTGATATTACACAAACTTGATATTACTTGCTTGAACATGATAGTACTCGCTTGAACATGATTCTTACTCACTTGAACTTGTTCCTTACCTTCTTGGCAATCTTGCAAACACTGGATAGTACTTGAAATCCTGCATTACCCTTTCTATAAGTTCTCGATATCTTGCTTGTCAACACTTGATAGTACTTGAAACATGCGATCTTCTTCTATACAGTTCATGCCTTTCTCACTTGTCTAGCATGCATAGTTATACCTGCATTACATGTAACTTGTAATTAACTTAAAGACTGCTCAAACTTGAGATGTAATTCCTACTGAGCGATTCGGTCATCTAGTTCATTCTAACATTTTTTAGGTAATTCGTATAGCGACAACCACATGAATATGAATAAGATCGAGTGAAGAGTGCTAGAGTCACCGACCATCTACTATTAGCTAGCTGTGTCTTTGCTTATCTAGAGTCATTTATCTTATACTTCTAGTTATGTCCATTATGTCGGTCTAGTTGATTGAAAACTTGTTAAGGCTTGTAGCCTAGCTGTTGGATTTGAGTAATAAATGTCATGGATTTGAATTATCACCATTTGGTTGTTTGACGATTGTCATCTTGGACTATTGGTATCATTTTAATCTTAGTAATTACTTAGACTTTTGCGCACTCTATCTTTTGTCAAAAAAAAATATATTGCTCTGATTGATTGGTTTTATATAAGCTAGCCATGACCCCGGGTATCTTCTGTGCTCGGGACGAGACAGCTATTGATTTCTGGAAATTCTAGAATTAGCACTCGCGTACAGTGTCACTAATTCTTAGTATATTTCCTAGAATCTTGTAAATAATGATTAGGCGACATTTCACACAGACACCCAATTGTGATTGAGCTCCCGTCTGAATTGATGCCGATTCTTGTCTCTCAGATTTTGTCGATTTTTTGTCCTATATCACGGGTCTATTGACACTCTGATCTCACAACCGTAGATGGAGTCTCTGTTTTATTTCTATCGATTACACACTCAACTCTTGGAGATGATTGGACCCTCCGCGGGATATTCCTTCCTTCGGATTGGTACTTTCTTCATTGAGACCTCCGTAAGTCTACGCTAGCCTTAGATTCCCTTAAGGCAGCCGAGCAGGTTGTACCCAAAAGACCCTGAAACCTTTATTTGTCACATCACTACGAAGAAACCTGATGGTTAGCGCTCATAGAGTGCAAGTTCTGGCCTCTGTTAAGAAGTATGCCTCTATCAGTAATTAGCGACTGTGACTTGGACGGCAGAAGGAATTGGTGACTAGGCCAGTGGCGCTATATCTCTGATTTAGCGACCTGAGGATGAACACTATTTCATCGTGCTTGTACAGTTCACAGGAATGAGCGACCATACAGTTGACGCTATTTATGAAATTGATGGCGACTGAGTGGACGCCAATTACCCAGTTTCATGATATGTCTTGGTTTTTCATGCTATTTATTGATATGTCATACTTGTTCAAGTTCTGTCCTTGAACTCATAATTTCGTGAAATCTACCTTATCATTCTCCAATGGCTTATTCCCTTGGAGCTCTATTAGCTATAAGTTATAGCAGATGTCTAAATATATACATGACTTAATGCTTGTGCATATAGGGCCCGATCTGGTCTTGGGAGGAGCACCAGAAAGTACTTGTGCCCATGGGAGTTGATTGATCGCGGTGTGGCATTGCACCGAAGTGCATGACTTGCTTGATTTTGACATTTCATGACTCATACTTGACTTGACTTGACATGACTTGCGTGGCCCGGAATAGGTATTTACTTGCTTGAAATTATAATAGACAATTCACATAACCTGACTTGATATTTACATGCTTGACAATGTTGATATATTTCACATGATTATTTTGAAATCTTGCTAGTTCATCTCTATTAATTCTTGATACTCTACTCTCATCTTTATCTTGCATACATGCATCGCTATACTTGCATAGTTCATGTAACATGTAATTTGCGTAAAGCAAGCTTGATCTTGAGATATAATTCGTACTGAGCGTTCGCTCACCCTAGTTTTTTACTTATTTTTCAGGTAACTCCGATGACGAAGATCATTCAGATGGGAACAGACATGAGTGAAGAGTATATAGCCATCCGACTATTGAAGCGTCTACCTAGTCGTGTCTTTTCATCTTTCTTGAGTCTATCATTGTATTTTCCTCTTTATTGAGTCTAGTTTGTCATCAAGTATTCCTTTACTTTGAAGGATTATATGTGGAACTAGTTGAAGTTATTAATGGAATAAAGGATTTGGTTTATTATCTTTACTTTTACTCACTCTGTCTATAAGGTCGAATTCTTTATGCTCTGATTGACATGAATGATATAAACTCGTCATGCATACAAGGTTCCTTCCGCGCTCGGGGCGTGACAATTTTTGTGGTATCAGAGCCTAGGATATTCAATTCCTAGGAAACCAAGTCCAAGGATAGGTTTATACCTTTACTGGCGAGATTGGGTAGAGCCATGGTTAAGTTAACGTAGGGATTAAGACCCTTCGTTAATCATATATTAATATAGTTACTTAAATCTTGTAGGATCATGGCCGCTGAACGTGCTCAATGGCGAGATATGCAACGTACCATTCAAGGCGTTACCCAGGCACTACAACAAGTGGCACAGGGCGGAGCAAACCGTGGAGCGGGAGATCTCCACCGTAGCTTTCGCAACATGAATCCACCAAGACGATGCCGAACATTGGATCAAGGAGATAGAAAAAAAATTTCGTGTTATGCAATGCACGAATGAGGAGAAAGTATTATTAGCGACATTCCCACAAGAGCGAGACGCTCGTTTTTGGTGGGAGTCGATAGAAGCTACCTTACCCCATGAGAAAGTTACGTGGGGCAAGTTCATAGAATATTTCAACAACAAATACTTCTCGGACCGCGGATTCAAGAAAAGAAAGCTACGGAGTTTGTCGCAATCAAGCAAAGGACCTTATCAATGGTCGAGTATGAGGCCCAATTCTCTCGTCTATCGAGGTATGCACCACATCTAGTATGTACCGGGAAGATGAAGGCTAGGAGAATCCTTAATGGGCTTCGACCACAATACATTACTCAACTGGCGTCGATTGACATTCAAGTCTATTCGGAGATGATAAGGCGAGCCCAATTATTGGAAGATGCCACGGAGCTGTCCGATTAGATCCGTGGGAAGGATAAGAAGGAGCACGTTACAAGCTCCGGTACTTTCAAACCTACTTTCAATAAGAAGAGGTCGAGCACTGGAGGAGATTCCTCCCAAGAGAAGAAATTTAAGAAGAGTAACAAGCCCTTCTCTATCACTAACACACCTTCCAAAGAGGTGTGCAAGCACTGTGACAAGGCCAGCTTTAAGGCCGAGGAATGCTGGAGGAGATTGGGAACTTGTCTCCGATGCGAGAGCCGCGATCTCCGGATTCCCGATTGTCCTTTACTTAATGATCAAGCCAATGAAGAGAAGCGCCCGACAAAGAAGCAAGGCCATCTCCAAGCTCTCCGAGAGGCAGAAAATGATGAAGGTGGACGTGTGGAAGGTACATTGAAGATTTGTGCTAAGTCTGCTCGTGTCTTGTTTGATACTGGCGTAACCCATTCTTTTGTTTCTAAGAGATTTGCTGATCCATTACCTATGGAATCGGAATGGATAGATTTAGTTATTTCCACTCCTCTCGAAAACGAATCCAAGATTTCACATCATTACACAAATTGTGAAGTCATGGTTAAAGGACACAATTTACCTGCCGACCTGATATGCCTAGATATGGACGGATATGATGTTATACTAGGAGCCGATTGGCTGTCCACACACAAGGCAGTTATAGACTACCGAAACGGCAAGGTAACTTTTAAGGATTTCCCAGAACTTGTCTACACTAGCCCTCAGAGTCAAAATAAGTCACCCCTTATTTCGGCCCTCCGAGCTAGTATGCTCTTAAGAAAAGGATGTGTGGCTTTCATAGCTTTTGTGACCGCCACGGAATTTAAGGAGTCTAAGATAGAAGACATTCGAGTGGTTCGGGAGTTTCCTGATGTGTTTCCAGAAGATTTGCCTGGATTTCCCCTCAAAGAGAAGTGGCCTTCACCATCGACCTTGTCCCTGGTGCTGGCCCAGTTTCTAAGGCACCTTATAGAATGTCCCCCGTTGAGCTCAAGAAATTGAAGGAACAATTGATGGAGCTCTTGAAGAAAGGATTCATCAGGCCGAGTACTTCCCCATGGGGAGCGCCTGTACTATTTGTAAAGAAGAAGGATGGATCGATGAGACTCTGCATCGACTATGGGTAGTTGAACCACCTTACCATCAAGGACAAGTATCCAATACCGAGGATCGATGAGTTATTTGATCAGATATCTGGAGCCAAGTATTTCTCAAAGATTGATCTCAGGTCGGGATATCATCAATTGAGAATAAAGGATGAGGATATTCACAAGACGGCATTTCGAAGCAGGTATGGACATTACGGATTTACTGTTATGCCTTTTGGACTAACGAATGCCCCTGCAACCTTTATGCAGTTGATGAACAGCATATTCAGGCCTCACCTAGATCAATTCGTAGTGGTCTTTATTGATGATATATTGATATATTCAAAAATCAAAGAAGAACATGATGAACATTTGAGGACTGCATTACAAATACTAAGGGAGAATAAACTTTATGCCAAGCTTAGTAAATGTGATTTTTGGCTTGAGGAGGTATCTTTCTTAGGATATGTGATCTCAAAGGATGGCATATCTATTGATCTGTCAAAGGTCGAGGCTGTAAAGAATTGGGAAAGGCCGACAAATGCAACTGAGATCCGAAGTTTCTTGGGTCTAGCGGGTTATTATCGACGATTTATAAGGGACTTCTCCAAGATCGCTGTTCCTCTCACTAGGTTGACATGAAAGGGGATTCCTTATAAGTGGGATGAAGATTGTGAATGAAGTTTTCAAGCCTTGAAGGATCATCTGACAACTGCCCCAGTCTTGGCATTACCAACTGAAGGAGAGAAGTTCGAGGTATATACCGATGCATCTGGTATCGGCCTCGGATGTGTCTTAATACAACAAGGGAGATTCATTGCTTACTCTTCCTGACAATTAAAGAAGCATGAGGAGACCTATCCGGTGCACGACATAGAGTTGGTCGCTGTAGTATTTGCTTTAAAGATCTATAGACACTATCTCTATAGAGAATAATTCACCGTGTACTCCGATCACAAGAGTCTTAAATATTTATTCTCACACAAAAAATTGAATATGAGACAAAGGCGTTGGCTAGAGTATCTCAAGGACTCCGACTTCATTATACAATATCATCCTGAAAAGGGTAATCCTATAGCTGATGCCCTCAGTCGAAAGCCGAGAGCGTTATTGGCCAACTGTATGATCCAAGTGTGGAAGATGCTGGAGCAATTTTCCAAGCTTGATATAAGCACGGACAAGGAGAAAAGGTGTATTACTCTATCACACATGAGGATACAACCGGAGTTACTCTCCGAGATCAAGGAACTTCGATACAATGACCCGGTATTGGTGGAAGTTAAAGGCAAGCTAGAAGAGAAACCCGATTTCAAGTTGGCATATGATGGAAGATTATTATTCCGAGAAAGGACTTGTGTACCAGGCTATCCAAAATTAAAGAAGAAGATTTTAGAAGAAGCTCACCGATCAAGGTATATGATTCATCTCGGATGACCAAGATGTATTAGGACTTGAAACGGACCTTTTGGTGGCCCAACATAAAAAGGGAGGTAGCAGACTTTGTTTCTCGCTGTCTCACATGCCAACAAGTCAAGGCGGAACATCAAAAGCCTACCTGTAAGTTACATCTTCTAGAAATTCCTAAGTTGAAGTAAAGATATGGACATGGATTTTATCATGAGCATGTCTAAATCTAAAGACGGACATGATGGAATATGGGTTATCATAGATCGATTGACCAAGTCGACAAACTTCTTGCCTATAAAGAGCCGATGCTCAGTTGACGTTCTAGCCGCCTTGTACATCAAAGAAGTGGTTAGACTACATGGAGTTCCCGTTTCAATCATGTCTGACCGAGACCCGCGCTTCGCTTCTCATTTTTGGAAGGGTCTACAACATTCGTTGGGGACAAGACTCAACTTTAGTATAGCTTTTCATCCTCAAACGGCTGGTCAGACCGAGAGAACGAATCAAGTCGTGGAGGACATGCTAAGAGCCTGCATTATTGATTTCGGTGGAAGTTGGCATGACCACTTGCCTCTAGTTAAGTTTGCTTATAATAATAGTTACCAGGCAAGTATTCAAATGGCACATTTCGAGGCACTGTATGGAAGGAGTTGTTGATTGCCACTATGCTGGGATGAAGTTGGCGAAAAGTAACTACTAGGCCGGGACATAGTAAGGGATACTACTGGGAAGATTCAAATCATTAGAGAGAGACTTCAGATGGCTCAATCTATACAAAAGACTTACGCCGATACTAGAAGGAGAGACCTCGAATTCCAAGATGGAGACCACGTCTTTCTTAAGGTTTCCCTAGGACGAGGCATTAGAAGATTTGGTGTTAAGGGCAAGCTTACACCAAGATATTTCGGTCCCTTTGAAGTGCTGGAAAGAGTTGGCGAGGTTGCCTACCGGATTTTCTTGTTGTTGACACCCGTTTTAGCTCGCAAGTTATATTATTTCTCTTATTCGTCATTTTGATGTCCCGAATTACCCATTATTTTGGAGCCTTCCTTGGATGGATTTTTGAGCCCATTTCATCGTTCCCTAACCTTTGGACTTTGGAGATCATGATTTCTTAGAGCTCTAAAGCTTATTTTATTAACTTCTGGCTTTCCAAGTCGACTTACGGCCCATGCAGGTCAACTTCCATCAAGCATTCGGCTCCCTTTCGTTGCGTAGTCCTGAAAATGACCATTTTTCATCCTCTTCTATTCCTCTATTCATTAAGTGCCCTTCACCAAATTTGTTTGTCTTTTAAAGCTCTACAATTTCTTCTTCTACGCCATTGGCCAGTTCTCCACTGATTTTAAGTTATTTGTGTTTTTCTGGCAGGCTATGTTGTTCACCTGCGTCCCAACATTTTCTCTCTCTGTTCTCGCCCCATTTTCTCCCTCTTCTGGTCATTTTCACATCTTTCTTTCTTCATGAAAGTTGTTCATCGTTTCGTTATCTACAATTTCTTATTCTACCACTTTTGCTAATTTGGCACCATTTTTGAGATGTGCTCCACTTTCCAAAGTCGCACAAAGTCTGCCCAGAAATTTTTCCTCCAGTAGCCTAGCGGTCCTGGGAAGACCGCTAGGCCATAAAAAATGGTCTTCACTAGACCGTTTTCCACCAAACTTGCCCGAAATCATCCCGTTTCACCCCTGGAGCCTTGCGGTCACCCCCTATACCGTTTGCCATACCCTTACGGTCCTTCCTAAACCGTTTTCATCAAGAAACAGCCCTGCGATAGACCGTTTGCCAGACAGAGAGTCCTAAACTTCCTGAACTCTGATTTCTTCACCGTGGGACTCTTTGGAACCCTTGTTGACACCACTTTCAAGGGAGATAAGCCTCCACCTCAATTTCCATTTATCTGGGACTCTTCCCACCACTATTATCTTGAGGTTTATGCATCAAATTGGGTTTTTATCTCGGATCTATCTCCAGAAGTTTCCTGCTCCTATTTAAAGCACGCAGGTTCGCAGGTTGCGAAGGGGGGCTCTTTCTCGATTCGGGGCGAAGCCATGCTGCAATGTCATCTCGTCTCTTTGACCCTGGCTTAAAGAGGGAAGTATTAGCTTTCTATTCCATGCTCAAGGGCTTGATTTCATTATCTCTACTCTTAGTTCTCGTCCTCCCAAATCTCAGTTTTATCACATTGTTCTACACTTTCTCTGCACTCTTGCACTTTTTCTTCATATTGCATCCATATTCCCACAGTTGTGCTACATGTTTTCTCCTCCTATTTGTTTCAACATCTTCACAACACACACACCTATCTTTTGCACCCTTCCATAGGGGTTGAAAACCTCCCCCCGGTGCGTTCTCCCTCAATTTCTAACCCGATTTTATCACTGTGGGATTGATACTACACATGCATGTTCTAATGGGTTTTTATCTTTGTGTTTTGGCTTTGTTTTGCAGGAGAGCATGATATGAACGTGAGGCCTTCTTCATCTAGCCGACTGGAAGGAGAAGAGGTGTAATCCACGACGTTCCCTGCACCCCGTTGTTCAAGCGCGATCAACTCTTCATCTTTTCAAGGTATACGGTGCCATCCCTTCATCTCTTCATCCTTTCGGCATTGTCGGAACCTTGGTGGAGATCACAGTATATCTTTCTCATCCTTTCATCCCGCCTTTCTTTGTTCATATTGTTGCATGTTCATGCATACATATTAGTTTAAGGGGGCGGGGTAGAACTATTAAATAATCTACAATTTTTTGGCGATCACGGTGGAACAACTAGTGCCCATCACGTTTGTTTTCATGCTCTTTTGTAAGTTGGGTGTGTGCATGTGCATGTTTAGGTAGCTTTCCCTTCATTTTCCCACTGTTCTGGACATTTTCGGGTCTGTCCAAGCCTTGCGGTCGCCTCCCAGACCGCTAGGCACCCCAAGCGGTCATCATAGGACCGCCACGGACTTTCTGGTAGCCAAATGGTCATTTGGTAGACCGCAAGGGGAGAAGAAATGATCATTTGCTAGACCACTTGTGGATTCTAGCAATTCTGCATGCGTGCTCACAGGGCCCTGTTCGTTGATGCAGAACTTTCGTTCCCGAGGTCCGATTGCGCTATTTTTTGTTCCATTCGATAGCCCTTTGTATTGTCTTTCCATCCATATATTATTTGCATTATTTGGATCACATTTGCATAGTCTAATATTGTCATCATTTTTGAGTTTTCTGCATAAAGTCTGCAGGCAGGCACAGGGACAGGTTCACAGGTACGTCTTTGCTTAATGATTTGGTTGCCTTCCCGAGGTCGAATTTCCTTATTCTTGGGCCCGTTCTATAGCCCTTTGTATTATCTTTCCATCCATATATTATTTACATTATTTGGGTCACATTTGCATAGTTAAATATTGTCATCATTTTAGCATTTTATGCATGAAATCTGCACCCAGACACAGGGACATGTTTACAGGTACGTCTTTGCTTAGTGATTTAATTGACCACCCGAGGTCGGACGGCCTTGTTCTTGGGCCCATTGGATAGTCCTTTATATTGTCTTTCCATCCATATTTTATTTGCATTATTTGGGTCACGTTTGCATAGTCAAATATTGTCTCCATTTTTACATTTTGTGCATAAAATCTACATGCAAGTTCAGGGGCAGATTCATAGGTACATTTTGCACTGATGATTTCTTTGCCTTCCCAGTTCCAATTGTGTTGTTTCTTGGTCCTGCCTTGTTGTGCTTCGTATTGTCTTCATTTTCATATATTTTTTGCACTCATATCATTGTGTTTGCATAATTAAATCTTGCCCTCATTATTCACTTTTATGCTAGATTTTTGCATGCACTCCGGTGCACATAGGGTCATGCATTGCATATCATAGTCGCATTCCTCCTTGGTAAGTGATCATCTCCCCTCTATATTCCTTGGGGTCGACTAGGTGATCTTACTCGGGACCTCCGTAAGTCCCCGTGAGCCGTGGATTCCCACACGGACGTCAGGCCAGTTGTACCTTTTTCACCCATAGTTTTGCATTTGCATACGTGTGAGGGAGTTAACCTTAGTCAACCTAAAGTTTGGACCTTATTCCCATAGGATTCCTATCTTGAAGGAATTGTGTTTAACTCAAATCATTAAAAGGTCCATTAAAACTTCTAAAATATTTCCCATCATATTAACTTGTTTGACTTGGGTGAAAATGCTCACATTGCATTGTTTGTGTTGTTTGGGCTTGTCTAAGCCCATTAGTGGTGTTTGTGTTGCATTTCCATCATCATCCACATGTTTTGTTGTTAATAGGCCCACTTAGGTCTGTCCATTTTGTGTGTCCATTTTCTACTCTAGTCTGTCTTCCCTTGGTCTTTGCACTAGTGGGTCAGTCCCCTCTTGTTTTCAAGCCCATTAAGCCCTTGCTTCCCTCCTTGTATTAAGTCTCCATTTGCCCTCATGGAGCATCATTCCAACCCATTGTATCATTCTTCTTCCCAATTTTCTTCTTGTTCCTGTGTGGAATCCTCCTCCCACGCGGGCCCATCTTCCCGTGGTCCCTCTGACCCATCTGAAGAACAGGCTAATCTCATGGCCCATCTATCATGCCTTGTTCGTCAAATGGACCTGACCCAGGCCCAAAAACTCATTGCAAATCATCTTAATGGGCCTTCTTCTCAAAATGGGCCTTCTTATCTTCATGAGCCTCCTTCTTCTTCCCATGCGGCTAGCCCGATTTCCAATAGCCAATTCTATCTTAATGGGCCTCATTCTTCTTCTGCTTATGCTGCCGGCCCAATGGGTCCATATGCTCATGTTCCTTCCAGGCCCACATATCCTTCCACTCTGGGAATGGGGCCTTCTTCTTCTCAGCCCGGATCCTCTTATCCGACCCATTGTCATCCTGGTTTATATTCACAATCTCTTGCTCAGGCTGGCCCACTTTCTTCTCGATCTCTCCCTACCCAGGAGATGATTGCTCAAGCCCAACGCCAACTTGATGAGCTTAACCGTCGGGTCGATCCTAAGTCCTCTTTAAGTATTCCATTCGCATTTCAAGGTCTTCGGCTTCCGCCATCTTCCCAAATCCCCGCATATCGCCGTTATGGTGGAGTCGGTGACCCGCATGTGCACATTAAGGAGTTCGTTTATGAGTCGGCCAAATTTCGACATGACCATTGCTTGATGACTTATTTGTTTGGTCTGTCTTTGGAAGGCCTAGCTCGGGATTGGTTCTTTTCGTTGCCGTAAGAGAAGATTGTGAATTTCCAAGCTGTGTAAGAAAGATTTATTCAGCAGTACCAGGACCAAGTTGGGCCCAAGTATTCCATGGTGGATCTGGCAGATGAGATAATGAAGCCCGACGAGGAGTTCTCTACCTTTGCCGATCGCTGGCGTCGCCTGGCCGCACAGGTCCCGGGGCACATTTCGGAGTAGGAGCTGATCAAGATGTTGATATCCAATGCAACGCCGGAATATCGCTTCATCTTAGCCCTCAACGACATCACCTCTTGGCAACAACTCTACAGCCGAGCCTGCTTCATCTGCCAACAAATCCACATTTTTCTCGACCCCGAGTCTTCTCCACCGTCCACCTCCACTTACATCGCACCCTCCACAAACCAACCCTACGTTCCCATGAGTCAGCCTTCCATGAGTCAGCCTTATGCCACATCCACCTCCGCATATCAAACCTCCACATATCAACCTTCCATGAGTCAGCCTCCCGCGTCCACATACCCATCTCCGTCTCCACCTCCAGTCATGGGAATTCCATACCCCGAGCAGGTAGATGCCGTCCACTATATTCCCACTCCTGCGCCATTGCCCAGTTCTTCCACTACCCATGCGCCCTTGCCCACGCAACCACCACAAGCGTCTCCACCACCTCATACTCCTCGGCATCCACCTTGCCCGAAGCGGACTCCTCGTCCCCCGTTGCCGGAGTCTCATACTGACATTTTCAGGGCTTTGATGGCCACCCACGTGATGCCACTTCCTCCGGTTGTGCCTTGCCGACCCGCGGTCGGGGATTTGCTCCAATTTTGTGATTATCATCGCTAGTAGGGGCATTTGGTTGAGGATTACCCCGGGTTCCGGGATTATGTTTACAGCTTGGGAGATCAGAAGAGGATTGATTGGGCCACTATTCACAAGGTTGTTCTACATCTCCGCAACAAGTAGCAGCAGCAAGCGCCGCCCAGACAGCCGTCTCCGTTACTTCAAGACCAGGGGCACCCCTGTGATTCTTCGTCTAGCGTTGCGCCTGCTCCGTCACCTACTCCATTACCTACCCTTGCCCCACCCTCATCACCTGTTCCATTACCCTCACCATCTTCTACCCCGTCTCCACAACCTCCACAAATCCAAGCCTCTGCTCAGGATAGTGCCTCCACTTCTTCCACCACCACTTCCACTCCCAACGCCGCCCGACGCATCGTGTCAATACGTCGACGATGGGTGCCACGGCCTTCCCCTAACCCTCCACCAACACCATTTCCACTACCCCCAGTACCTGCTTCACCATCTCTACCACCCTCATCATCGCCTAAACCGCCATCGTCTCCGCTATCGCCTGTGCCCGAGCCTGAGCAAGCCACGCCGTTGCCTTTACCACCACCTACATCTCCGCCTCCACCTTTACCTTCACCCGAGCCTATCATCGCCACATCGCCTTTGCCCTCACCTTTGCCCTCACTAAAACCCCCCGTTGAAACCTCCATGCCTACCAAACCTATTCCCTCCACTTTGCCTCCTATTTCCACCCCACGGAACGGGTGTGCGCTACCTTTGGTGCCCCTTGGGTCTGGTCCCCAGGGTGATAGTAAGCCGAGTCTGGATGGGTCAGTGCCGGTTATGCATTTCCAGATTCAAGATTATATTTGCCGCATGCCAGTCCGCATCTCGATTTCTGGCTATTTTGGGTTTGATGAGCCTGTATTTTCGATGACGGTTGCTAAGAAGAGCTCTCTTGCATTAGTGGCAGTTTCTTCTTGAGCGAGGTCAGTGGCAATCTCTTTGTTCACCGGAGGCTTGATTATTGGTGTTGTTGTTACCTCTCGCTCTGTTGCTATTCAGATAGCTGGCCGAGAAGGGCTATCTACCGACATTATGCTCACTCATACGGCCGCCAAGCAGATTATGAATTCTATATTCAAGGGGCAATTGGCCGTATTCTCAGAATTTTTCAAAGACATTCTGCACTCTTTATGCGATCTCCCTCACTTTATTGGTACGCTGGCCATGTCAACGCCGTGTATTGCTCTCCCTCAGTTCCATCCTTCTCTTCTGTCAAGGGAGTTATGCTTCAAGATTGATTGCCGAGAGAGGTTGCCAAACCACATGCTGCTTGTGTCAAGAAACAAGACTCCGTGGTTCCATGATGTTCAACATTTTGAGAGGTTATCTGTCCGAGAATGTCCGCATATTGTTAGCACCGGGTGTCTAGGGGCAATCACCCCGATGAAGCTACATGTTCCTAACCGGGCCAGGCCGTCTGCCAAATGGGCTCATTATTTGAAAAGACATTGCAAATCAAGAAGCCTAATGGTCCGAGTCTGCACTAGGCGGGCTCTTGTTCAAGCGATTTCAGCTAAGAAAAGACGGCAGCGCAAGTGCAAAGGCCGCATGTCGTGCACTCAGGGGTCCATTTCCTTTTCTCCTTCCTCTCATTCATCACTTCTACTGCTCGGCACCCACCCTTGGGTGGTGTTCCTCCCTTCCTCCAATCCCGCTTCCATAATTTTCTCATATAGTCCTAAGTTCATGAACCTGATAGGATCGGTGCGATGGATACAGAGGGGGGTGAATGTATCCCTCTTTCAAAATTGTCCAAATTAAAAACAATCAGAGTCAAAATAATGCGGAAATGTAAAAACCCAACTAAGCAACACTCAGTGACCAACCTGGTCAACCAATTAACCTTAACTCAAGGAAGAAGATGATAACAGCAAATAAGAGCAAAGGCACGCAATCTCACTGAACAACCCTAATAACGCTGTAGGCTGACAAACGAGTCAAGTGAGACAACCATCAAACATATAGCGCTCATGAAGCATCCTGCGAAGGGTGGTAGAAGATATGGAGTAGAACGCACAACCAAACCATAGAACACCAGGATTTTTTAGGTGGTTCGGTCCACAGACCTACATCCACCCCTCACTCCAAACCGGAGTGAGGCTTCCACTAGCAACAGCTAGAACCGCAGACTCAGTCTGCAAACAAATGCTGCCTAACAGCTTGACCAGAGGAACACACTCCTCTCTTCCTCCCAACCGGAGGGAAACCACCAGTGACTCACAGTCACTAGCAACTAGAGACGAAGTCTCTCTTCCTCCAAACCAGGAGGGAACCCACATGTAGCGACCACTACCTGCAACCGGAGACCCAAGTCTCCCTTCCTCTGAAACCCAAAGGGAACCACAAGTGACAACCAGTCACTTGCAAACCAGAGGTCACGGACCTCTCTTCCTCCACACTAGAGGGAACCACTAATGACACACAGTCACTAGCAAACCGGAGAAACAAGTCTCCCTTCTCCTGAGACCACAGGAGGAACCCCGATCTCCAACCAGAGAATCGGAAGAACAAAGCCAAGGAAGTGTAAAAGAAAAACAATAAACGAAAATACAGCAATCAGAAAGCTAGAAATGAAATCACAATGATGTAGCTCACCAAGGAGCAATATGGCATGGATTTGATCCAAATGCCAGAAGAACGAAGTCTTCTTCTTCTCCTCCTCTTCGACTCTCTGCCTCTCTCTTCCTGCAAGCTCTCTCTTCCCTTTTTCTTCTTAAGCTTTCACACTCTGCCTCTCTGCTTTTCTCTTCTTCTTCTTCTTTTTTTTCTTCTGCTACTCTCTCGATCTCTCTTGCTCGATCAGTCTTCTTCTGAGGAAGAAGCTTCGTATTTATAGCAGCAACAGCTAGGGCGTGTGTAGGGCTTGTGCCCTCTTTGTCCAGAGATAACCTCGGATCACGTGCCCAGACATCTTTATTCTCGAAGGATATACCTGTCAAACAGTCATAAGAGATTATTAGAGAGATGTACAGACTTGCTGGGTAACTCAAGACCGCCGTGTGCAGACTTAGTATGAAAGATGCATATGCAATAGAATGTATAGACTTAAAAATAAAGAATGTACAAACTTTATCTTGAAGGAGATGCACATATGCACTGAAGTGTGTACAGACTTCACTGAAGAATGTTCAGACTTTAAGTGCTTGTGTATGCATGAAACAACTGAATGTATAGACATTGAATATGAATCCTTGGACATGCCTTCAACGAGTGTGCAGACTCTGCGTGCACCATTGTGCAGAGTTACTAAAAAGATGTGTGAGCATAGCAACACACAATGTACAGACTTCGTGCAATGCATGAAGCAATGTATAGACTTAGAGTGAAGGAGTGCACAGATGCAGATAGCAAGGTATATACATTACAAATGGATGCACTGACATGCCAAATGAATGTACAGACTCTGCATACTACAATGTGTAGACTTAGTGTTTGTGTGCAAAATAGACTTAGTGTGTGATGTGCAGACTTGCCATGTGTCATGTGTGCAGACTCTGCATGCAAGATAGTTTAATGCAATATGCATATAGTAAAGTGTGGACAACAAACATAAATGATCAGGCATGCAAGGTATGTACAGGATGAATGCTCAGGCATGCTGTCAAGGGATGTACAGACCTTTTATGCCCGCAACAAGACAGTGTATAGACTGTTATCATGATGCACAAACATATCAGTAGAGTGTGTAGACATTGAATGCACGATAACAAGTGTATAGACATGCTAAGTCATCAAGCTACGTGCAGACAGCAAACTCTGTACAGACTTCACTTGTGCCTGAAACAGAACAATGTACAGACATGGTCTTGCGACCACAGGCTGTACAGACTTTGACTCAAATATGCATAGAGACACTAAGTGAGACGGTGGATGTACAGACTTGCTGTGTGTAATGCATGCGATGTATAGACTTGATAGCATGAGACGCTGAGTGAGACTGACCGATGTACAGACTTTGAAAGATGATGCATGCACAAGCCAACGATGTACAGACTTTGCCAATGTACAGACTTTGTACATGAAGCAAGGCAATGTATGGACTTCGAACGTGTGTAATGCAGCGATGTATAGACTTAGCATGAGACGCTAAGTGAGACGATGCACAATGTATAGACTTAGCATGATGCACACACATAGACTGTACTGACTTCTATGAATGTAAAGACTTTGTGCAGACTAACTTCGATGAATGTATAGACTTGCTGAGACGCAACATGAGACGATGCACACGAACAGACTGCAATGTGTAGACTTGTGACAATGTGCAGACTTGCTAGTGCATGATGTGCAAACGTTGCAATGTATAGACTATATGGCGTGCAATGCAGCATGGCAATGTATAGACTTGTGTGTGTGCATGCTGCAATGCAATGGAGTGTATAGACTTTATATGCATGAATGCACCATGTATAGACTTGCCAAAGGAGTGATGCATGAACGGCACAATGCACAGACTATGCGTGTGCATGTATGGACTTTGTATGCAATGCATGAGCCAATGTATAGACTTGCTAGTTATGCCTGCACAGACTTAACCACTCGAACCTACAGTGGAATGTATAGACTTATGTGTGCGCGCATGCTACAATGTAATGTATAGACTTGATGCACAATGCAATAAGACTCTGTACAGACTTGGAGTAATGCATGCAGCAGGCGATAATGTACAGACTTGCTCTTGCGAACACAGGCTGTACAGACTTTGAATGAAGCAATGTATAGACTTGATATTTGACAAAATGCTATGCTGTATGAACTGTATGTATGCACTAATGCAAGATAACACATTCATATGCCCAAAGGAGAACTATCATTCAGACATAGATGATCATGATATGTAATGTTGACTCATAGTGTTTGCTATCATCAAAATCACAGGGGCACAACAGAACCCTCACTTCTCCTCTTCCTATCTGGGGCCTACAGATTCTCCATTTTCTCGTAAATCCATTCATCCTGATCTCGGGACATCCCCTGATTCTTCTCCTCTGATATATCCAGATTCTGCTTCTAATTCTTCCCCGACCCTGTCGGGTGGTTACCATTTTCTTTCCGCGACTCTGTCGGGTGATTAACATGCTCCTTCCCCGCCTCTATCGGGTGATCGCTATTCTCCATCTCCGACCACATCGGATGATTTTCCTTCTCATCTTCCTATTCATTCCTCACCCTTTCGGGGTCATCACCCTTTTTCATACTGCTTTCGAGGCTTTAGTCCGCCTTGATCTCAGTCAATCCCAGTTTATTCTGTATCGGGTTCCTTGTTACCAGGGTCTCTATGCCTTAACGAGGGAGTTCTAGCCCTTGTCTCTCTTCCTTTTTAATCCTTCTTTGTCCAATTTGGTGTCTGCCGCTCCTCCGTGTCAATGAATGCTCATGCTATCCTCTCCATTTTGTCATGTTAAGCAAGGAATATAAAGCTCATGCTTTTCAAAGCTTGATAATCAAGATCACTTCAGGATGTTGCTTTCACGCTATGGATTTGCAAGGTATCTTTGTTTTGCGTAAGAATATGCTATCATTGTTATTACTCTTATTATTATGCCTGCGCATTGTTATAATGCTATTTCCTCAACATGGTTTAAGTGGCTTTAGTTGAGTTTGCCTAGTTTAGTCAAAAATGAGTTCGCTTCTACAACATTCTTAGGCTGGTGATAGCTCCGTGCTGGTAGTCTAGTTTCTTTCCCCGATCGTTGAGGGTGACCTTTGAGTATGATTTTTTCACACACTACACGGTGAGCCATAGCCGATCGTCTCTCTGAGGCACACCGTTACTGCTTCGGCCATACCATGGGTATGCACACAGGTCTTTTCTTTTCTCTACTCGGCCAAGTGCAGGGGCAAGAGATTGACGGATGAGATGACCAACCTAGGCACTCCCTAATACGAGAGAGGTCTCAAATAGGGGCAGTCTTGACCCTTGGAAAATGGGCGTTCATGTTATATCTAGCCAATAAGGGCCGTCAAAAGAAAATCAAAGGAAATGAATCAATGCAAAATTATAAAACCAAAGGTATGGCAAGAGTGGTAGTACAGTTCCCCGCGGGACATCATGAGCCCGGTCTCATGCGTGCCTGATAAATATGGGTCTCAAAATCAAAGACACAAAGCCCCGGTGCAACAGATTGTATCTTTGAGGGGTAGTGCCCTGGAAGGAAGTCAAATCTTGATGTCTTCCATTCTACATAAAGCTTAACTCCCATTGTTCTTCTGCTTCCCCCTCTTAGGCTGGGTTGAATCCTGTGTATGGCCTTAGTAGGGGCACCGTTCTTTAAAGGCGGTTGGTTGTGGTAAGCCACCCTCATATGCACGCCCTACTTAAGGGAAGCCCTTAATGAGAAGGGAGGAACAACGATCCCTGACACGTAGTTTGAGCCCGTCTTTTGGTGTTGCGGATTGCGATTTCAAAAATTCCAAAAAAATCAAGTATGTCAAAAATTCCAAAAAATCAAATATGTCAAAAATCTCAAACAAATCAAATATTATCAAATTTTTAAAAAATAGATATTGCAAAAAAAATATTTTAAATATTTCAAAAACAAAATCAGAAAAAATTACAAAAATCTAAAAATATTTATCTTTTATTTCATGCATTTTGTCTTTAGGACATGTACGTAATCTATTTGCTCAGTGTGCAGGTTGCAGGTATTGAAGTTTCCTCGCTCTTCATCTTTCGCTCTGTCTCCTATTCACACTAATCTTTCAATCTGTTCTCTTCTTCAATCTTATCTCTCGATTTGTGCTGAAGCTTATGTCCTTCTCAGCTTGTGCTTAGCTTTTGTCTAATTCTCATCATATCTTCATGAGAAGGCATCACCTCATGATTTTGAACCTGGCGGTTCTGCTTCATCTAATCTTGGGGCTTTGATTCAGGAAAATGTTTGTTGTCTTTTGTCCCCCGTGTTGGTTGTCACACATGTTTATGTCTGTCGTGTCTTTGACCCGTCGTTATGTCCCACATGTCTTTGTCCCTCCATGTCCTTGTCCCACCGTGTGTGCTGTCCCACCGCATTATGTTGCCTTGTCCCACTGTGTAACACGCATGCCTATTGCTTATTCTTGTGGTGTTTTTCTTCATTTATCTTTGATATGTTATGTTTCGTTCATCTTGTCTTATTTCGTTCATCTTCGTGGTTTTGTCATATTCATTGTTATGTTATATCTATATGTTGTGTTCATGTTATTATGGTCGTTGTCTTATGATAAAAATCCATAAAAATATGAAATTACAGAAAACCAAAAATGCCATTTTGCTTGGCAGGTAAGTCAGGTATGGCTCTCTATCCCGTCTCATTATTGCATTACTATATAGTATCTACCTTATTATAGCCTCTCAAGGACCGGTTAGTTGCCCGTGTGTTCTGGGATCTGATGTTCCCCTTTAACAAAAATGATGATGATCTATGGCATATGGTTAATCGTTGGATAGGCCACTCATTTGATCCGGGTGGGGGACGACGGACTCTGTCTCACACGCTATGGTTGCAGAAGACTCTTCACCCCATCCTGGCTTGGTCTAGCAATATTATCCTTGAGTACTTTTTATTTTATGCTTTCTTTGCATTCGTTTTGATGATTTCTTTATTTTAGCATAGCATGCATCATGTCATTTTTGAGCATTCATGTCTCATGATTCTCTCAAAGTTTCTCCTCAGTAATGGTTGATTGCACTTTAATTCTCTTGGATAAGAGATTCTTCACTCCACTCTGAATTTGAACGATCTCTCTGATCTGCCTGCTCGGTCTGGTTGGCTAGCATGATTCCTGTCTGGATTTTACCTCAGTTTTATCTTTCCTTTTCCTGCTCTTACGTTGTGTTCTTTCCGATCCCCTCATTATCCGTGGATTGTGTCCCCGATTAGGTTGGTCGTGTTTCCTTTCCCCTTCCCTTAGTTTAATTCTCCAGACATGTCTCATCCGCGTCAATCGTTCCTCGTGGTTAGTCCAGTGTCTTGGGGAGAATTCTTGTCGCTTCTTGGTTGTGATGGATGTCTTTTGCCTTGATGCCTGCTTTTCAGTTCTCTCCGCTTCATCTCCATTTCACGTCGCTGTTGCTTTTGCTCTATCTCCTTTCCATTTTGCCTTCGCGTCACTTTCGCTCATTCCCTTGCAAAGCGGACATTAAGGAGGGACATATGTTGACACCCGTTTTAGCCCGCAAGTTGCATTATTTCTCTTATTTGTCATTTTGATGTCTCGAATTACCCATTATTTTGGAGCCTTCCTTGCATAGATTTTTGAGCCCATTTCGTTGTTCCCTAGCCTTTGGACTTCGAAGATCATGATTTCTTAGAGCCCTGAAGCTTATCTTATTAACTTCCGACTTTCCAAGTCGACTTACGGCCCATGTAGGTCAACTTCCATCAAGCATTCGGCTCCCTTTTACTGCGCAGTCCTGAAAATGGACTTTTTTCATCCTTTTTTAGTCCTCTATTCATTAGGTGCCCTTCACCAAAGTTGTTTGTCTTTTAAAGATCTACAATTTCTTTATCTACGCCATTGGCCAGTTCTCTACCGATTTTAAGTTATTTGCATTTTTCTGGCAAGCTATGCTATTCACCTGCGTCCCAGCATTTTCTCTCTCTATTCTTGCCTCATTTTCTCCGTCTTTGACCATTTTCTCATCTTGCTCCCTTCATAAAAGTTGTTTAGCTTTTTGTTATCTACAATTTCTTCTTCTACAACTTTCGCTAATTCTACACCGTTTTCGAGATATGTTCCGATTTTCAAAGTCGTGCAAAGTCTACCTAGAAAATTTTCCTCCAGTAGCCTAGCGGTCCTAGGAAGACCGCTAGGCCATAAAAAATGGTCTTCACTAGACCATTTTCTACCAAACTTGCCCGAAATCATCCCGTTTCACCCCTGGAGCCTTGCGGTCCTTCCTAGACCGTTTTCATCAAGAAACGGCCCTACGATATGTGGATTAAGGAATTAGACCACCCCCAATTGATGATTTAATAAAAGATGATTTATCAAGATATAGAACTAAAATCGATGATAAAGAAGGGGGAGTCACATGTAATAACTAAAATCCGTGATCGCCACTGAGGCCAACAGCATGCCAAATAATATGAAGATCAAGATAAGGGCATGTTACATACCTCAAAAATTCAAGAGGGCCAAGAGTTGGCCTGGGGATGAACGCGCTATATCGTCCCAGCGCCTTCTTAAGATCGCGCTAGGTTCCTATAGCGCGATATCAGACAGGAAACGGGATGGACTGGATTCGTTTCTTCCTTGCTCCAAGGCCGGCCAAGGTGCAAGGGCTCCACGTATCAATCTTCTAGTGCCTACAAACAATCATAAACAACAAACAGAAGGCCCATTAGATCGAGATTTTAGTAGAATCTGCCCCTATTCTTAGTCAAAAGCATGTAAAAGAAGGGCTCGATTACCTGGGGGTTTGGTGGTTTTTAAACCCCTATGGAAGGGCCAAAAATAGGTTTGGTGTGTGTGTGAATGCGTGTATTTTGTAAAAAGAAGTATTTTTGAGATCAATATGCAATGCTATGCAAAGATTGAGATAAACGAATTGGGGAGAAAACTAAGAACGAGGAAGAACACAATATGCCCCTAAATACTCCCTTGGATATGTGAGGAGCGAGGAGTTATTGATTTGGAACGAAGAGCAGCCTCCTCCTCGTCAAGATCTCGAGTTGCATCCCCTTCAAAACGACGGCCAAGGGTCCAATTTATAGGCGAAGGATCAAGAAGGAACCCTAGGTCGGAGTTCGATCCCAAACTAATAACTTGGTGGCTCAAATCAAGGTAATCTTGCCGATTAATGAGGGGGAAAGACTCCTATTAGAGTTAGGAACCTTCCTTTTGACGAAATTATGATTGGAAACTTACCAAAGTAAGGACCCAAGTCGAAAAAGGGGAGTCCGGGTCGGACTGGGTTTCTGACTGAGAACGCGCTACACGCGTATAGCGCGTTCTTCATTATCGCGCTATGACGATATAGCGCGACAATGATTGGCTCCCCAAATGATCAGAAAAAGAATAAATACCCATTGGGTAGTCGTTCAATTAAATATTAAATAAGAATAACATCCATAGTGGATGCTATGAATGTCAAGAAATAACGACTGTTCAAATGATCATTCAATCAGGTCCATAAAGTGATGTGAGTGAATAGCGCGAGAATGTCGAATTCGAGATAAGATCCAAGGTATGGAAATTGAATTGTGGGGCCAAGAATAGGGAGAAATCCCAGAAAATCAATCAATTAGGGATCAATTGGGGCATTAACTAGGAGAACAAAGAAATTGCTCAACTTATCGATCAAAATTGGGTGTCTACAGATGCCCCTCCTTGATATCCGCTTTGCAGGGAAGCGAGACGGAGGTGAAACAGAGACAAAACGGAGATGACACGGAGTGGTAGTGACGGAGAGATGAAGTGGAAATGTAGTGGAGCGGACTGATAAGTGGATATCAAGGAAAAGAGACACCCATCACTGCCAACAAATGATAGGAATAATCCAGAAAACTCCAAGCTAACCACAAGGTCAAGCTAGTACCGGTGACTCCTGCCTAGAACGATAGGCGCGGAACAAAGAAAAGGGAGCTGATCAACCTCTTGCACAAAAGAGGCATCCGTAGTGCGTAGCAACTACGAATTTCACTCAGTTAGTGGAATGGACGCGAGCCCGGTGGATCCATCGACGCCATCGTGCGGTTCACAGCTAATGAGTGGACCAAAAGAGATAAGTTGAATTGGATTGAAAGGAGATAGATAAATTCCAGGCGAGGGTCACATCGACCAACGAGATCCGGCGCTCAACCAGGAGCAATCTTTCAAATTTAGAATGGAATTGAATTTCTTTATTCAAGAACTAAGCATTATTGATCCTTAATTAAGAAGAAAAACTGGACATTTATGAATGGAGGAGGAACGAGCGCCCTCTCCCGTGGATGAAAACCCCGATTCGGAGGCGACCGTCTCGGCTAGGCTTGAAGGAGATGAAATGAAGATGCCCTCCGATGAGGCGGAGGGGGCTGAAGGTGCCGCGGCAGCCGAGGAAGTAGCGGCGGAACCCGTTGGCGGCGTGGCGGTTCGAAAATGTCGATTGGTAAGAAATCGCCCCTAACTTGTTTTCTTTTGGATTTTCTTTGTTTTTTCTTTCATAAAAGATGAAAACGGAGGGGTAGACACCCCCTTAGACCAATGTAAAGGGCAGAATGCCCATGGAAAAGATTTGGGGAATGAGGGGTCACCCCCTACCTTCGGAACATGAACGCGCTATGTCTTCATAGCGCGTTCTTGATGAACGCGCTATGACGATATAGCGCATTAAAGAACAGAATGCAAGTTTTTTTTTATTTTCTGATTTTTTCTTTTGTTTGGTGAACACAAATTGATATCTCTTGCTTTTATGTTGTGTGCAGGGTATGGAGGGTGCAGTTCGTGCCCGGATTTCATGGACATTGGTTCGGGCCGTCTACTTTGCACTACCGGAGTTTCAACGGGCCCGCCTCCGCCAAATGGGCTTTGGAGAGTTCTTGGAAATAGAGGTGCTGAGAGTCGATGTGGGATTGATAAGGGCCCTGAAAGCCAGATGGGATACGGGGTGCAAGGCCTTCCTCTTCCCCTGGGGTCATATGATCCCAACTCTAGAAGACGTCACCCGTATTACTGGTCTGCAGGTGCATGGATCGGCAGTGACAGGCTGCACTTACCCCGACTACCGGGAGATGGCGCGCAGGCTACTGGGCTTGGAGCTGGAGGGGACCGGCCGGACCTAGCTAGTGTCGAGGATCACTTTACAGGAGAGTCTCGGCTTGTTCCACACACAGAGGGAGGTGGGGGAGACCTTGACGGCTCATGAGAGGAGACTAGAGGCTGGGGCCAGAGAGAACTTCGCGACCGAGGCTGGTGTATAGGCCGACATGGAGCTGAGGAGGTTTCTCATTCTTATGATTGGCAAGCTGCTTCTAGCGACTCAAGGTGATGCAGTGAGCTGCCAATTTCTACCTCTATTGGAGGATCTTAACAGAGTTGGACGGTATGCTTGGGGTGCGGCAGTCCTAGCCTATTTGTTCGACAGTTTCGACATTTCTTCACTCCACTCTTCACTCGGGGGATTCTACCCTCTACTTCAGGTATCTCTCTAAACCTTAAACTCCATGGATTAAATTATGCACTTACCTCTTATATTGATTACATGAGCTACATTTCAGGTTTGGAGTTATTTGTATCTTCCTACCCTCAGGCGTGCTTGGGAGGATCGAGGAGATCTACTGCCCCTGGCCAGACGTTGGACCCCAACACGAGACAGCCGATCTCTGAAGGACCAGGTCACCCACATTCAGGAGATGTTAGATATGATGCCCCATATAGAGGTAAGATTTAATTTTTTTGAAATTGAATTTAATTATATGAATGAGATCAATGGCGATGATAAATTGAACTCTGCAGGTGATCTGGACTCCGTATCAGAGGGATATTGGGGTGATGCCCTGGGTGGAGGCGGCCATCCCATACTTCGGGAGAGAGATCTGGTTGCACGCCCTCAACCTGGTCGAGCCCCTATACCATAGGCTAATCATGAGGACACTGGGGCTCCACCAGGCGGTAGTAGAGTTCCCGACCCAGGCGATGGACCCACGACCTGGATGACGTTTTCGAGGCCTCTAGGGGACAGATGATTGGCGACAGCGTGCCCGGGAGCAGTATGCAGATTGGAAAAGACGTGGCCGCCCAGTCCCTGCGGGAGCGGACTCAGATGATGCCTACCTCCAGGCATACTCTCAGACATACGGTAGCCGTGTCTACCAAAGCGCACGTGGACAGATATGCTTTAAATTCAATTGCATTTTCATTTATAAAAACTTGATTATTCAATATGTGACCAGCATGTGTTTAATGCAGTTTGACATGGAGGGGAGACTGGCCATGGTACAGGGACTCCTCGACTCCACGATCTGGCAGCGTGAGGACCTCCAGCATACCGTCGATGAGCTGGTAAGTACTTGTAATTTAGAATGATTTGGATTTGAATTTGAATTAATGGTAATGCTTTCTTTTCAGTGCGAGGAGCTGGAGGCAGTCCGATTCTCGCATGGTGCTTCATCCTCTACTCAGCCTGTCTGCGACCACACCAATCTAGAGAGCTAGCTTGCTAGTGCAGTTGCTCAGGCGGAGGCAGCTGAGGCCTCCCTACAAGAAAGAGTAAGCAATTTGTTCTTTTAATCTTAGTCTTGAAAACTTTTATTAACATCAGTTATTGACCAAGATTTCGGGTGCAGGAGCAAGAGCTGCGGATAGCGGAAGCAGAGCTGAGGCGCCGCGATGCGGAGGAGCTTCCTCGAGATGTGGCAGAGCTACGCCTCCTACTCGGGGTGGAGAGGAGTGAGTGGCAGAGAGAGAGGGAGGATCGAGACAGAGAGAGAGAGAGATGGGAGAGAGAGAGAGTGGAGCGGGAGCTAGAGAGGGTGGAGCTGCGTACCAGATTAGGAATCGTCGAGCAGCGGGCGAAGGATGCGGAGGATCGCTATCGGCGGGGGCGTGAGCGGGCTCAGCGCGAGGGATACTCCCGAGCCTATTCGAGCACTGATTATTTAGTTACCTCCTCTGAGCATCAGAGGAGAGAAGATGCTGAGAGGGGAGCACGCGGTGATAGGGGTTCAGCTTCTCGGGATCGATGGCTCCTCGTAAGTCTTCCCGGGGAGGACAGGAGGAGGCTGAGAGCTCACGTAGAGGGGGATATCAGGAGGGTCGAGGGGAGAGCTAGAGAGGTTGTTGTTCCCACTCTCATTTTGTACTCTTTTGACATATATAGTGGAATGAGACAGTCTTTGGTATTTGTTGCACTTCTTGTGATTGTTCTTGATTTTGCGTGCCCCTGTAAAAGATATCTCTATAATAATGCCATGCAATTTTTTTTAGAATTTTTTGAAAGCATGCAAATTTTTATAAGTTTTTCAAAAGGAATATTTGAATTTTTATGTTGATTTTTGAAAAAATATGAAAATTTGGGAAATACTCAAAAATAATTTGGAATTTTGGCAATATTCAAATTTTTTTTGGAATTTGGCAATATTCAATTTTTTTTTTGGAATTTGGTTATATTCAAATTTTTTTTTGAAATTTGGCAATATTCAAAATTTGTTGGAATTTGGCTATATTCAATTTTTTTTGAAATTTGGCTTAGACATTGCTAATGTAGCATCAACGGATGTTTAAACCACTGGCTAAGGGTCCTAGTTCCTTCCCCTTTCGCTCAATACTGCCCAAAGCCGGGCGTGCATTTAAAGGTGGCGCCCCATGACCAGCAACCTTTGGTTAACCTCCTACCAAGGCCATATCCGAGAAACATTCGGTCTTAGAGGGAGAAGAGAAGAATAATTAGAGGTAAGCTTTATGCAGGATGGGAGATATCGAGACTTAAATTCCTTCCGGGGTATTACCCCTCAAAGAGGTAGTCTGTTGCACCGGGGTTTTGTGCCTTTGATTTTTAGACCCTTGACATGCATACGACCAGGGTTTTCCCTGCGGGGACTTTGCCACTCTTGTCATGCCATAATTCATAATTTTGAATTTATCGAAATCTTGACTCGATTTTCATAATAGCCCTTTTTGGCGAGATGTATCATGAAATTTGATTTTAGTTTGGGTCAAGACTGCCCCTATTTGAGACTTCTCTCGTATTGGGGATCACCTAGGTTGGTCATTTCATCTGTCAACCTCTTGCCCCTGCACTTGGCCGAGTAGAGAAGAGAAAAGACTTTCAGATATACTCATGGCATGGCCAAAGTAGCAACGATGTTTAACCAAAGGAGCCGGCTAAGGACGCCGTGAAGTGTGTGGTGCCCAGCTAAGGGTTGCTCTTAACAAGCGGGGAGAGAATGTCGAATTCCCAGCGCGGGGTTCTTTTAACCAAAGGTGATGCAAAAGCAAGCCTAAAGACTCTTTTTAAGAGATTTAGTAAAGATAAAGATATGTCCTAAGATAAAGGGCTAAAACATCACTTTTAATCTTGTTAAGAAGCACTTTATTTTGAAAATCACGCGTGAAGCAGTGAGATAATGATATCATAAAAATACGTACTTACGCCAATATGTTACCTTGCGATCTTTGTTAGAACAGCTGCCGCGAGAGGTGATTTTGATCATCATGGGATTTGTCCTCAAGTGGCAGATAAAAGGATTGGAAGCAAAGGATTTGGGAGTGGCTTAACAAGAAGGAGTGGTTGCTCAGACAAGACTCAGACGAATAAGGAGAAAAGGAAGAGAGGCGAGGGCTAGAACTCCCTTGCTAAGGCGCGGAGACCCTGATTACATGGAACAGTCTACAGAAGAAGCGGAAAAATAGCAGGAGAGTTAAAAGGAGGAGTGAGGACTAAAGCCTCGGAAGCAGTGGGAGAAAGGGCAGATGCCCAAGGAAGTGGATGTGGAAGAAGTTGGGTCGGTCCCGTGATTAGGAGGAATTAGAAGAAGAAATTGATAGATGGAAAGAGGCGGATCCGGAGGGTCTGGAGGCAGAGGAGAATCATGAGGGAAAGAAGAATCCGGAGGATCTGGAGGGGGAGAATCTCGAGGGACGCGGTGCCCTGGGAAGAAATAGGGAAAAAGATGATGGAAGAGGAGGAAGAAAATGAAGGATGTGATGTCCCGGAGGAGCAGAAAGATGAATCGGAAGAAAAATGGAGGGTCCGGAGGTTCCTGAGGAAGAAAATGCCGAGGTACACGGTGCCCCGGGAAGAGTGGATGAAAAGGGTCAGGAGGGACCGGAGGTTTCGGAGGGATGGCGAAAGAAGGGATGTGATACTCTAGGAGAGGGGATAAGAAATCCAGAGGATCCGGGGGAGGAAGACACCATGGGGCGTGATGCCCAGGGAGGACGGGAGAGGAATCTGGAGGATCCGGATATGGAGGTGTGGAGGGGCGCGATGACCTAAAAGGGAGGTCCGGAGGTTCCGGAGGGATAAGATACCGAGGGACGCGATGCCCAGGGAGAATCAGTAAGAAGCCCAGAAAATCCAGATGTGAGGGTGTGTAGGGGCGTGATGCCCAAAGAGCAAGATTCGGAGGTTCCGGAGGAAGCAAATACCGAGGGACGCGATGCCCAAGGAGAAGAGAAAGATCCGGAGGTTCCGAGGGAAGAAGATAGAAAAGGGCGCGATGCCCTGGAAGAATTAGGGAGGAAAAACTTGGAAGGACGCGATGCCCTGAGGGGAGTGGATTAGAAGAGGATGAAGGATCCGGAGGTTTCGGAGGAATGAGACACCATGGGGCGTGATGCCCCAAAGGGACAAGAGAGAAATTCGGGGAGTGCGGATGCAATAGTTGGAAAAGGGCGCGATGCCCTGAGGGAAGATCGGAGGGTGTGCAATGCCCAGGAAGTGTAAGGAGACCCGAAGATCCCAAGGATGAAGATGAACACGATGGGGAATGCAGAAGATCCGGAGGTTCCGAAAGATGGGGAAAATATGGGTATGGAAATCCCGGAGAAAAGGAATGCAAATGCATGCGAATGCAACAAAATGGATGCGATGAAGACATGGATGCAACAAAATGCATGCGATGCAAAGAATATGAAGGGTGAGAAGATGAGATCCTCCTTCTTAGCCCCGGAGTGGCCCATGAAGAAAATGTGATAGACAAGAATGTAGATGGTGTTGAATAGAAGGTGGATAAAATAGTAGAAGGCCCCTTAGCACCAAGATAACTGCCCCTCCATGGCAGTGAAAGTGTATAGTCAATTGGCCCAATGGATAAAGCAAGAGCCCGTGACGAAGGTTCAATGGTAAATGACAACTCCCTTAAAGAGTGAAAAGTAATAGTGTGAGAGAGTTGGAAAGTTGGGATAGGAAGCATTGTGTTGCCCAGGGGTTGTGGCGTATAGGGAGTGTTGAGCAAAATGATCATTCGCCCCTTGTATGGAAGAAAAGGTTCGAGATTTGAAAGTTGGAACAAGGGGTGCCCTGCCCGGCCCTTGGGCACAAACTTACACGGCATCAAAGTTTGACATTCTCTCTTAGTGAGCAGTGGTGGGGACTTGGCCTCTTCGACCATGCTTGGCACAACAACCCGGATTGGCATCCGGCAAATGAACTCTTGCATCTTGAATAGCTCGGCCGTAGCCAAATCCTTCTTGCTCGTCTCTTGGTCATCTTCGGTACAAATACTTGCAGAAGCACTCCCATTCCGAGTAGTAAAGGGGGGTGAAGCGGAGGCGGAAGGCTCCATAGATGGTGATGGTGTAATGGAAAGTGTTGGAGAAAGGATGGGTGGAAGTGGAGGTTCAAACACGTCGAGCTTCCCCCTTTGCTCGGAAGCAGTCGGGGTTGGCTTGAGTGCAAAAAGGGATGGATCTTGCTCAGGATTAGCCACGGGTAAGGGTGAAGGGTCAAGTAGTGGAGTAGGGGTTATAGGCATAGTGGACGGCTGAGGTGGCGGACAAAGAGGAGGAATAATAGAAGGCTTGGCGGAGGCCGACGTAGTGGAGGGTGATGGAGGCTCGGCGGAGGCCGATGGAATGGAGGCTACTGGTGTGGTTACGGGAGGTGAAGGTTTAGTGCGTTGAAAACGCCGGATGGGGCGAGAGGTGTTAGGGATAGGATGAGACTCATGGTGTGGCGGTATGGGTGATTGGAGTATCGACCCATCATCGTAACACCAAGAGGTCTCATAAATGGGGGTTGGATCGGTGACTGTGGCATAGTCCTGAGCATAGGGGTCTTCTGGCAGTGGAGGAAGAGGACGTCGAAGGAAACTCGGAAGGGGTGCATCCCGAGGAGCTTCAAATTCTTGTACCATCTCCAAATCTTCATCCTTAAATAAATCCAGCGGACGCCGTAGTGGAGACGAAATGATAAGTGGTGGAGTATGGTGTTGTAGGGGATTTTGGGGAGGCGAATATGTATATGGAGGCGGAGAGCCATGTAAATGTGTAGTGCGGATGAGTGGAGGGCGGACGGCGTCCACAGAACTTGTAACATCTTCTCGCTCACATATATCATTGATGCCATTCTCTCTTATCTCTTTCCAATCTTTTTCCGACTTAGCGATGTTATTCATGAAATCATGAAGAGGATTGACTTGAGATGGAGGAGGAGCGGGCTGCGGGCTGGTGAGCTTCTTAAGTTGTTCCTCCATGGAAGCAAGTCTATCAAAGAGGCTTTGCTGGAAGGGTGTAACATGAGCAACAGAAGGTTGGCAAGATTGCCTTGGAGGGGTGTCTTGATATGACGGCCGCGGAGGAGGGTTAATAGGCCGACCCGCCAAAGGACCCGGACGGGCAGGATTACAAGGAATAAATGGACCTTGGGGCCGTGAAGGATGAGAAATAGAAGGAGGCGGGTGATGGGCCACCCGAATAGGAGTATGTGTGGATGAAGGAGACGGGTGATGGGCCATCCGTGGAGGAATAGAAGGAGGATGAGAAGAATGAGATGTACCCTCGACAATAGCCTGAAGGGCTTGGATTTCTTGAGGGATGAAATGATCTAATGCACGAATGATTTGAGAGAACTTCTCGTCGTTGGGAGGAGACGATCCCGAAGGAATAGTGGCGCGTGATTGAGGCGAGGGACCATGGGATTGGACATTGCCCATGGGTTGGGCAATACCATAGGAATGAGGACGTGGTCCCTTAAAAATATGGTGAGGATTATGATGAACATGTTGAAATTGAGGAGTATAGGATGTGCTAGGTTGTGCATCCTCATGAACATAATTAAGATTAAACATGTTATCTTCTCTATCAAGGTAAGCCATTATGCAATCAAAGTTCAAGCAAAACAATTTGTAAAGAAGCACACAAGTTGGAATGGTTACTGTTGATCTTTTTTATTTATTTGAACCTTGGTGAATTAATGACTTTATGCAAATTGATGTGATCACTCAAGGGAGGAACCTAGTTTCAAATGTGGTTTAACTCCGGTGCCAACTAGGAACACTCTCTCACCATGCATAGGCCAACTAAACCCGGGACTTCAAAGGTACAACCTGTCCAGCGTCCGTGAGGGAATCCACGGGTGCGAGGACTTACAGAGGCTTGGCCTAGGAATTTCCGGTCCAATGAGACGTAATGCTCAATGGAGGGTCCTTCCTTCACCAAGAGGGGGTAAGATCTCCTAAAAGTGTGGGGAGAGGGGGTCTCCCAAACTGAATGTAAAGATGAATGCTATGTTATGCAAGAATATCTGAACTAGAACTAGCAAATAAAATGAAAAATATATTAAAAAAATGAATACACAACAGGAAATGTACAAGATGCAACCAGAGAAGATGACAATCAGAACCCCGACAGAAGGTGTGGGTGAAATACCCTCTGGTGATTAACGCGCTATATGTCCATAGCGCGATCTGATATAACGCGCTATGGATGTATAGCGCGACCAATGACAGAGGGTGGGGGAACCCCAAAAGACAAATAATCACACACACTTTGATAGATTAACAAGCAGGCAACCAAAAGAACGAACGTGGTGGCACAAAGAGTCCCACCGTGATCGCCAATTTGTGGATTATGGAATTAGACCACCCCCAATTGATGATTTAATAAAAGATGATTTATCAAGATATAGAACTAAAATCGATGATAAAGAAGGGGGAGTCACATGTAATAATTAAAATCCGTGATCGCCACTGAGGCCAACAGCATGCCAAATAATATGAAGATCAAGATAAGGGCATGTTACATACCTCAGAAATTCAAGAAGGCCAAGAGTTGGCCTGGGGATGAACGCGCTATATCGTCCCAGCGCCTTCTTAAGATCGTGCTAGGTTCCTATAGCGCGATATCAGATAGGAAGCGGGATGGACTGGATTCGTTTCTTCCTTGCTCCAAGGCCGGCCAAGGTGCAAGGGCTCCACGTATCAATCTTCTAGTGCCTGCAAACAATCATAAACAACAAACAGAAGGCCCATTAGATCGAGATTTTAGTAGAATCTGCCCCTATTCTTAGTCAAAAGCATGTAAAAGAAGGGCTCGATTACCTGGGGGTTTGGTGGTTTTTAAACCCCTATGGAAGGGCCAAAAATAGGTTTGGTGTGTGTGTGAATGCGTGTATTTTGTAAAAAGAAGTATTTTTGAGATCAATATGCAATGCTATGCAAAGATTGAGATAAACGAATTGGGGAGAAAACTAAGAACGAGGAAGAACACAATATGCCCCTAAATACTCCCTTGGATGTGTGAGGAGCGAGGAGTTATTGATTTGGAACGAAGAGCAGCCTCCTCCTCGTCAAGATCTCGAGTTGCATCCCCTTCAAAACGACGGCCAAGGGTCCAATTTATAGGCGAAGGATCAAGAAGGAACCCTAGGTCGGAGTTCGATCCCAAACTAATAACTTGGTGGCTCAAATCAAGGCAATCTTGCTGATTAATGAGGGGGAAAGACTCTTATTAGAGTTAGGAACCTTCCTTTTGACGAAATTATGATTGGAAACTTACCAAAGTAAGGACCCAAGTCGAAAAAGGGGAGTCCGGGTCGGACTGGGTTTCTGAATGAGAACGCGCTACACGCGTATAGGGCGTTCTTCATTATCGCGCTATGACGATATATCGCGACAATGATTGGCTCCCCAAATGATCAGAAAAAGAATAAATACCCATTGGGTAGTCGTTCAATTAAATATTAAATAAGAATAACATCCATAGTGGATGCTATGAATGTCAAGAAATAATGACTGTTCAAATGATCATTCAATCAGGTCCATAAAGTGATGTGAGTGAATAGCGCGAGAATGTCGAATTCGAGATAAGATCCAAGGTATGGAAATTGAATTGTGGGGCCAAGAATAGGGATAAATCCCAGAAAATCAACCAATTAGGGATCAATTGGGGCATTAACTAGGAGAACAAAGAAATTGCTCAACTTATCGGTCAAAATTGGGTGTCTACACGATAGACCGTTTGCCAGACAGAGTGTCCTAAACTTCCTGAACTCTGATTTCTTCGCCGTGGGACTTTTTAGAACCCTTGTTGACACCACTTTCGAGGGAGGTAAGCCTCCACCTTAGTTTTCATTGATCTGGGACTCTTCCCACCACTATTATCTTGAGGTTTATGCATCAAATTGGGTGTTTATCTCGGATCTATCTCCAGAAGTTTCTTGCTCCTATTTAAAGCACCCCGGTTCACAGGTTACGAAGGGGGGCTCTTTCTCGGTGATTAGCGACCGTCATCCCGTCTCTTTGACTCTGGCTTGAAGAGGGAAGTATTAGCTTTCTATTCCATGCTCAAGGGCTTGATTTCATTATCTCTACTCTTAGTTCTCGTCCTCCCAAATCTCAGTTTTATCACATTATTCTGCACTTTCCCTGCACTCTTGCACTTTTTCTTCATATTGCATGCATATTCCCGCAGTTGTGCTGCATGTTTTCTCCTCTTATTTGTTTCTACATCTTCACAACACATACACCTATCTTTTACACCCTTCCACAGGGGTTAAAAACCTCCCCCCGGTGCGTTCTTCCTCAATTTCTAACCCTATTTTATCACTACGGGATTGATACTACACATGTATGTTCTAATGGATTTTTATCTTTGTGTTTTGGCTTTGTTTTGCAGGAGAGTATGATATGAACATGAGGCCTTCTTCCTCTCGCCGGCTGGAAGGAGAAGAGGTGTAATCCACGGCGTTCCCCGCATCCCGTTGTTCAAGCGTGATCAACTCTTCATCTTTCCAAGGTACACAACGCCATCCCTTCATCTCTTCATCCTTTCGGCCTTGTCGGAACCTTGGTGGCGATCATAGTATGTCTTTCTCATCCTTTCATCCCACTTTTCTTTGCTCATATTGTTGCATGTTCATGCATAAATATTAGTTTAAGGGGGCGGGGCAGAACTATTAAACAATCTACACTTGCCACTACAGTTATCTGAAGTCCATAATGTGTTCCATGTCTCTATGCTCAAGAAATATGTTCATGATCTAACCCACGTCATAGAACATGATAATCTGGTGATACAAAATGATCTTACTTATGAATAAAAACCATTGAGGATCCTTGATCGTGAGGTTCACGTGCTAAGGAACAAGACGATCCCTATGGTGAAGATTCAATGGAATAAGAATCTCGAACGAGAAGCCACATGGGAGACCAAAGAATCTATGAAAAAGAGATTCCCTGACTTATTTCAAAATTGTAAGTGTTCTGCACCCTCCATGTCTATATGCGATTGAATTTGGGGACCAAATTCTTTTAAGTGAGGGAAGGTGTAGCACCCCTGATAAAATTATAGGAATAAATTTTCCTAAATAAATAAATTCTCCAAATAAAGCAAGACCAGGGCCCAACATAAAACAAAATAAAAAGCCCAACCCACAAACATCACTAATGGGCCTAAACCATTACACATTGAAAAGCCTTAAATGATATATGGGCCTTACGTACGATGAGTTTAGCCTAAGGACTAATGGGCCTCACAATAGGTTATGTACACAATTATATATACATATGGGGCTTGTGGTTTACACAAATGACTTATCCCGTTCGAACGTGCATGGCTTCAGGGTTTTAAACCCCAACCAGGATAGCGACTGTGGATATAGTAATAGAGAGATTAACATAGCAATTTTAAACCTGTTAGGATTCACCGTAGGGGAAACTTAAATCCCATTAGAAGTCAGAGATATCAATCTCTATAAATAAAGACCTCCATCGAACGAATTCAAGGCTATTACTGTGTTCAAAGGAGCCCTGCATCTTCCTATTGCTGCTACCGTATTACGACATGAAGGCATTGCTCCTTCACCTTTCTTCTTCCACGGTAGTTGCTACTGGACGTGCGTGAAGAGGAAGCGGTTGCTTCTGCTTCTTCGTACTACTGTCGAAGAAGCTTCATCTTCTTCTTCCTGATCGAGCTGCTATTGCTGTTGCCATAGTAGTTACTCCTATATTCTTCCTAATTCTTCCCAGATCACTTCGTTTCCGTCGTCCAGATCAAGCCAAAAAGGTAGGTTTTCTCAAGAACTGAAGCACAAACCTATAGTATAAGTGTAGTGCATGCATATAAATCAAATTATCATAACTTCATATCTCCTGCTATTTCGTTCACGTATTCGTTTTGAGTTTTATGTCTGCATGGAAATAGCGACCAAGTACTTGTTGTCTATTAATGAACGACCTTGCAGAAGGTCGCAAGTTTAAAATTAGCGACAATCCTCAGGGCGCAGTTTAATGTGCGACCCTACCCCTGCTGCTATTTACTATAAACAGAATTACTAATTACCCATGTTTAAAAATTTAATACCTATGAAATCTAGCGTTAAAATTCTTGCATGAGCATGATTCTAGATTCCCTATATTTTTTCCTAGGAATCCATGTCTTTAGTTTCTAGAAACTTCATGTAAATAGTGAAGTGCTACTGTTCATGTACAAATGAATAGTGATTTGTGTCTGTGAACATGTCTGCCCGATGCGTAGCAGTAAAAGAATGGACGACTGTGACACAGTCGCCCATTAGAGAATAAGCGCCCCTATGAGGATGCATAGTTTTATAAAAAAATTAGTAAAAAAATAAAATATGTGAAAAACATGAATCTGCGACATAAGATTGGACGTTATTTAAAGTTTAAGTGCCGTTGTACAAGGTCGCCCATTTATAATTAAATGCTATTGATTTTTGGAAATTCTAGAATTAGCGCCCGCGTGCAGTGTCGCTAATTGTTAGTATATTTCCTGGAATCTTGTAAATAATGATTAGGCGACATTTCACACAGACGCCCAATCGTGATTGAGCTCCCGTCTGAATGGACGCCGAATCTTGTCTCTCAGATTTTGTCGATTTTCTGGCCCATATCGCGGGTCTATTGACACTCTCATCTCACATCCGTAGATGGAGTCTTTGTTTTGTTTCTATCGATTACACACTCAACTCTTGGTGATGATTGGACCCTCCACAGGATATTCCTTCTTTCGGATTGGTACTTTCTTCATTGAGACCTCCGTAAGTCTACGCTAGTCTTGGATTCCCTCAAAGCAGCCGAGCAGGTTGTACCTTAAAGACCCTGAAACCTTTATTTGTCTCGTCACTCTGAAGAAACGTGATGCTTATCCCTCATAGAGTGCAAGTTCTGGCCTCTGTTAAGAAGTTTGTCTCTGTCAGCAATTAGCGACCGCGACTTGGACGACAGAAGGAATTGTCTACCAGGCCTGTGGCGCTATATCCCCGATTTAGCGACCTGAGGATGGACACTATTTCATCGTGCCTGTACAGTTCACAGGAATGAGCGACCATACAGTTGACGCTATTTATGAAATTGATGGCGACTGAGTGGACGCCAATTACCCAGTTTCATGATATGTCTTCATTTTTCATGCGATTTATCGGTATGTCATACTTGTTCAAGTTTTGTCCTTGAACTCATAATTTCGTGAAATCTACCTTATCATTCTCCAATGGCTTATTCCCTTGGAACTCTATTAGCTATAAGCTATAGTGGATGTCTAAATATATACATGACTCAATGCTTGTTCATATAGGGCCCAATCTGGTTCCGGGAGGAGCACCCGAAAGTACATGTACCCATGGGAGTTGATTGATCACGGTGTGACATTACACCGAAGTGCATGACTTGCTTGATTTTGATATTTCGCAACTCATACTTGACTTGACTTGACATGACTTGCGTGACCCAGAATAGGTATTTACTTGCTTGAAATTATAATAGCCAATTCACATGACATGACTTGATATTTACATGCTTGACAATGTTGATATATTTCACATGATTATTTTGAAATCTTGCTAGTTCATCTCTATTAATTCTTGATACTCTACTCTCATCTTTATCTTGCATACATGCATCGCTATACTTGCATAGTTCATGTAACATGTAATTTAATTAAAGTAAGCTTGATCTTGAGATATAATTCGTACTGAGCATTCGCTCACCCTCATTTTTCCCTATTTGTCAGGTAAGTCCGATGACGAAGATCATTCAGATGGGAACAGACATGAGTGAAGAGTATATAGCCATCCGACTATTGAAGCGTCTACCTAGTCATGCCTTTTCATCTTTCTTGAGTCTATCATTGTATTTTCCTCTTTATTGAGTCTAGTTTGTCATCAAGTATTCCTTTACTTTGAAGGATTATATGTAAAACTAGTTGAAGTTATTAATGGTATAAAGGATTTGGTTTATTATCTTTACTTTTGCGCACTCTGTCTATAAGGTCGATTTCTTTATGCTCTGATTGACATGAATGATATAAACTCATCATGCATACCGGGTTCCTTCCGCACTCGGGACGTGACAGTTTTTGTGGTATCAGAGCCTAGGATATTCAATTCCTAGGAAGCCAAGTCCAAGGATAGGTTTATACCTTTACCGGTGAGATTGGGTAGATCCATGGTTAAGTTAACGTAGGGATTAAGACCCTTGGTTAATCATATATTAATATAGTTACTTAAATCTGGTAGGATCATGGCCGCCGAACATGCTAAATGGCGTGATATGCAACGTTCCGTTCAAGGCCTTACCCAGGCGCTACAACAAGTGGCGCAGGGCGGAGCAAACTGTGGAGCGGAAGATCTCAACCATAGCTTTCGCAACATGAATCCACCAAAGTTTACCGGCTCGTCCGACCCCGATGATGTCGAACACTGGATCAAGGAGATAGAAAGAATATTCCATGTTATGCAATGCACGGATGAGGATAAAGTATTATTAGCGATGTTTCAACTAGAGCGGGACGCTCGTTTGGTGGGAGTCGATAGAAGCTACTTGTGGACGCACTTTTTATTTATTATCGTTGTTTATTTGTTTATTGGCATTTATTAAGTGCGTGGGCGTGCCAGTCATAAAGTGACGATTTATTGTGCGCTCGATCTGACTAATCAGACGATTGTGTGGTTCGTGTCGGGACTGAAACCCGCCGCGCCATAAAGGTCACGGCGTTATTTACATCCCCTCGGAGAGGGGAACACCCTTGATTAATCACCGGGAAAAGGGGCCTCATGGCCATAAAATTAGTTACATGGAAAGTCTATTAGGAAACATTGAAATCCCCGTGCGAGGGTGAGAAGAAAGCATTCGAGATCATGTCAGTCGTGTGTTGACCATTTGATGTTCGGACGAGTGTCCGGCTTGTGAATCGCGTAATCGTCACGAGAAAATCGGAGCATATGCATGCCGGGGGTACGGCAAGTTTATTGTTCAAAGGGACAGGAGACATTCGTTTGAATCCCGGTTAGAGTGATCGGAAATCAGTGAGTTTATTGGCCCGGTGCGAGATCGAGTCAGGACCATTTCGGGGGCGCCTCCCGCGGTCCAAACGAGGCTTGCGTGGGCATCATTAATATTTCCTGTGCCGAAGGGCAGCGGGAAAGTGTCCCGGGACTATATTCCAAAACAAAGATGTATACTGAGATAGCTGGCTATAGGCCTAGGTGTGGGTCAGGTAATGACCATGGTTGGGGCGAACCCAAGGTCCAGACGTGACTCACGAAGGTCTTATTGATATTCCCACACGTGTGGTTGGCGGAAGATGAGAGCCGTCTCATTCCATTCAGATTTTGCTGGTCATTCATGGACCATTTTACATTCGGACAAAGGTCCGTGTAGAAAACAAGACGGTGACGGGAGCCAATCCGTGCAAATGTCTGTCGTGAGTACGGCAAGTTTAATGCAAGCGCGGGATTAGATCCCGATATATATATATGTCGGTCACTAACAGACCATTCGTTGTTCGAACGAGAGTCCGCATTTGAAGTGTCAAAGACGATGATAAAGCCATACGAATATCTGCCGTAGGTACGTCAAGTTTCATGTGGGCGCGGGATTAGATCTCGATGAAGACGGGTCAAGCCGATGATCTATTGGCCCGAGGTGGTTACGGACTATGGCCATATCGGGGTTTCTGAGGACCACGTCTGATGCCACGGGGCGCCATTACTTTTCTCTTCACGCACAGTCTTAGGAAACGAAGGTTCCAAGGTATACGTGCGTGTCGGTCACGGTAGGACCATTCATTGTTCGGACGCGAGTCCACGTTTGAAGCATCAAAGACGATGATAAAACCATACGAATATCTGCCGTAGGTACGGCAAGTTTCATGTGGGCGCATGATTAGATCTCGATGAAGACGGGTCAAGCCGATGATCTATTGGCCCGAGGTGGTTGCGGACTATGGCCATATCGGGGTTTCTGAGGACCACGTCTGATGCCACGGGGCGCCATTACTTTTCTCTTCACGCACAGTCTTAGGAAACGAAGGTTCCAAGGTATACGTGCGTGTCGGTCACGGTCGGACCATTCATTGTTCAGATGCGAGTCCACGTTTGAAGCATCAAAAACGATGATAAAATCGTGCAAATGTCTATCGTAGACACGACAAGTTTAATGTGGGGTTGCGGGATTAGATCCCGGGAGAAGCGAGTCGAGTTAACGAACTATTGGCCCTAGATGTGTTCGGATCATGACCATGTTGGAGGCTCCGAGGTCCACGTCCGATACCACAAGGCATCATTGATTTTATCTTTGCACCCAGTCCGAGGGTGTGAATTGTTAAGTGTGGAGCCCGAACTCGCCAATGTGCGCCCTCGCACGCGGATCGACCTACGCGGTCAGGTCGCGGGGTTCGACCTGCCCGGTCAGGTGGCGGGGGTCAAGGGGGCAGCGCCCTTTGCGGGGGTTTCCGGGGGCAGCGCCCCCGGAACAAAAATTTAATTATAGAAAGGTTATGGCGTGATTCATTATGTTGTTTATTCTCGTGAGGGTGATTCATGTTCTTTCATTCTCATTCGTTAGTTTAGGTTCCTTCTTTTATTTTATTCATTAGTCCCAACCCTTTTCTTCTATTTAGCTAGATGATGTTTTCTTTTATAAGGCACGCCGTATTAAGGAAGCAAAGGGGGGTGGGGCGCGCCGGATTAGGTGTGTTAAGAGGGGCGCGCTGGTTATATGGCAAGAAGGAAGAGGGGCCATGGGCGCGCCGGAATAGGGTGATGAATAGTATAGCGCGCCGGTAATATGGCAAGAAGGAAGAGGGGTCAGGGGCGCGCCGGAATAGGGTAATGAATAGTATAGCGCGCTGGTTATAGTCCCAGAAAAATGGAGGGAGTTTTGAGTGTGAAGCTAAACCGGTGCAGGGGGGGGTACCGCGCCGGATTAGCCCACGCCGGATTAGGGCACGCCGAGTTAAGCTTCTATGGGATTTTCTTTTATTCTGTTGGCTCTGTTTCTTCTTTCTTTCAACTGTAAGTTAATTTGTTGATCGGTTTGTTCACCCAATTGGTAGATTAAGTTGGTAGAGAGGAAGATTAAGTGTTTTAATTGTTTATTAGGGTGGATGAACATGAGGATTCAAGTGTTTTGTTCAGGGGTGAGTTTGTATGCAGGAACTCATAAGGTTCAGTCTATTCAGGGGCTTAGTTTATTGTCTATTCTTACGTGTTCTTCCTCTGGCAACATTTGGGCAGCATCTCCCCCGGACAGAGGCTTGCCAGAGAAAATAGAGGAGCGCCAAACGGATTGCTCTGGGGCGAACCTCAAAACACGGAGTGAGGCCTCCGTTAACCCATAAGTGCCTGTGGAGACTCGAGGACCAGCCTTCAAGAGTTCCAGCAGCTTACAGGTGATGATTTCATGAAGCGGGACGAATGTATGCCATGAGGTCATGAATGTTCATCCCCTGACAGACTCCTTCGAAGGCCACGCTATGGATAAGCATGCTTTGAAGGGCCCTGGATGAGTAGAAGGTGAAGTAGGGAAATAAGAAGATAGCCAAAGGATCGTGTTCGCCAAAAGGGCTTTCTGTTTATTCATCCACCGAAGGGGGGAAAAACGGCTCAAGCCCAAGAAATTTCATCTCCACAGAGGAGAAATACATTATAGAGGGAGAAAAGGGGGAAGAGATACATGGACGGGGGGAACAGAGCACAAGCTCTCCCCCCCCAGCTCACCTCTCGCTCTCAACCTCACTCTCTTCTTCTTCACCTCACGGGCGCCGGGGAATGGCCTCTTCTCTCTTTTCCTTCTTCTCTTCAATAGCCCATCTGGGGGGGGGGGGTTCGAGCCTCTCTCCTCTCTTTTTTTTTTAACCTCCTTTCTCTCTGCCTTCGAGCTCCCTTTTATAGAATGGCTTGCCTGGGAGCACTCCTGCCACTTCCACCTCGTCCGCAACGAAGTCGGGAGTTGACTCGATGCACTGGACGATGCTGGTTCGCACCGTACGCTGTCGTTCATCCAAGGATGGGATATTCATAGATTTGTTGGGCGATCTGCTGCTACTACTGCCACCGTCGATGCATGCCTTCGCCACTGTGCTGTCGAACTGGTGTGGAAACACGGCTTCAGAGCATTGAATGCCCATGGAGACAGAGCTTCAGAGCATTGAATGCCCTCTAGGCACCAGGCTAAAGCGAAAACAGGGTATCGGCTGGCGGATGGGATGTTATTTGAGTTAAACCGGCGTGGTGTTGAGCGCGCCAGATTAACAACATAGAAAGGGGCATGCCGGACTAGCATCATCAAGGGGCGCACCGGAATAAGCATAAGCAAGGGGCGCGCCAGATTAAGCATAAGCAAGTGGGCGCGCCGGTTTAAGGCCAAGCAAGGGCGCGCCGGTTTAAGTGCAGGCTACGCCGGTTTAGAATTCATCTTGGCTTCGCGGCTATTCAGACGGACGCTTGTCCTCCCGTGCTGCTTTAGCTATAATGCACCGCCTCCGGGGTGTTTAGTTCGGGGCCTCTAAATCCCGATTCTGAGCTTTGAGTGATCTCCGGCGCGTGCCGAACATGTGTGCGAATTCTTGAGTTTCTTTTGATTCGGCCTTCGGCAATGCCGACTGGAGAGCGGGGGCCATCTCTTCAGCACGAGGGGCTTCTTTGTTGGGCGGCGGAGCACCGGGTAGGTATTCAACCTTCTTGGAGGAAGCATAGGGTTTATTCAGCCTTCCCATCTTTGACTCACTCTTGAGTGCTAAGACGTGCATGCTATATGATCATCATCATTTTTTTGACGTCCACACTACCTTACCCCATGAGTAAGTTACGTGGGGCGAGTTCGTAGAATAGTTCAACAACAAATACTTATCGGATCGGATTCAAGAAAAGAAAGCTGCGGAGTTTGCCGCACTCAAGGAAAGGACTTTATCAGTGGCCGAGGATGAGGCCCAATTCTCCCGTCTATCGAGGTATGCACCACATCTAGTATGTACCGAGAAGATGAAGGCTAGAAGATTCCTTAATGGGCTTTGGCCGCAATACATTACTCAACTCGTGCCGATGGACATTCAAGTCTATTCGGAGATGATAAGGCGAGCCCAATTATTGGAAGATGCCACGGAGCTGTCCGACCGGATCCGTGGGAAGGATAAGAAGGAGCACGTTACAAGCTCCGGTACTTTCAAACCTACTTTCAACAAGAAGAGGTCGAGCACTGGAGGAGATTCCTCCCAAGAGAAGAAATTTAAGAAGAGTAACAAGCCCTTCTCTATCACTAACACACCTTCCAAAGAGGTGTGCAAGCACTGCGACAAGGCCGGCTATAAGGCCGAGGAATGCTGGAGAAGATTGGGAGCTTGTCTCCGATGCGGGAGCCGCGATCATCAGATTCTCGATTGTCCTTTACTTAATGATCAAGCCAATGAAGAGAAGCACCCGGCAAAGAAGCAAGGCCGTCTCCAAGCTCTCCGAGAGGCAGAAAATGATGATGGCGAACTTGTGGAAGGTACATTAAAGATTTGTTCTAAGTCTACTCGTGTCTTGTTTGATATCGGCGTAACCCATTCTTTTGTTTCTAGGAGATTTGCTGATCCATTACCTATGGAACCTGAATGGATAAATTTAGTTATTTTCACTCCTCTCGGAAACGAATCCGAGATTTCACATCATTACACAAACGATGAAGTCATGGTTAAAGGACACAATTTACCTGCCGGTCTGATATGCCTAGATATGGATGGATATGATGTCATACTAGGAGCCGATTGGCTGTCCAGACACAAGGCAGTTATAGACCGCCGAAACAGCAAGGTAACTTTTAAGGATTTCCCAGAACTTGTCTACACTAGCCCTCAGAGTCGAAACAAGTCACCCCTTATTTCGGCCCTCCGAGCTAGTAAGCTCTTAAGAAAAGGACGTGTGGCTTTCATAGCTTTTGTGACCGCCACGGAAGTTAAGGAGTCTAAGATAGAAGACATCCGAGTGGTTCGGGAGTTTCCCGATGTGTTCCTAGAAGATTTGCCCGGATTGCCCCCGCAAAGAGAAGTGGCCTTCACCATCGACCATGTCCCTGGTGCTGGCCCAATTTCTAAGGCACCTTATAGAATGTCCCCCGCTGAGCTCAAGAAATTGAAGGAACAATTGTTGGAGCTCTTGAAGAAAGGATTCATCAGGCCGAGTACTTTCCCATGGGGAGCGCCTGTACTATTTGTAAAGAAGAAGGATTGATCGATGAGACTCTGCATCGACTATCGACAGTTGAACCACCTTACCATCAAGGACAAGTATCCACTACCGAGGATCGATGAGTTATTTGATCAGATATCTGGAGCCAAGTATTTCTCAAAGATTGATCTCAAGTCAGGATATCATCAATTGAGAATAAAGGATGAGGATATTCACAAGATGACATTTCGAAGGAGGTATGGGCATTACGAATTTACTGTTATGCCTTTTGGACTAACGAATGCCCCTGCAGCCTTTATGCAGTTGATGAACAACATATTCATGCCTCACCTAGATCAATTCGTAGTGGTCTTTATTGATGATATATTGATATATTCAAAAACCGAAGAAGAACATGATGAACATTTGAGGACTGCATTACAAATACTAAGGGAGAATAAACTTTATGCCAAGCTTAGTAAATGTGATTTCTGGCTTGAGGAGGTATCTTTCTTAGGATATGTGATCTCAAAGGATGGCATATCTGTTGATCCGTCAAAGGTCGAGGCTGTAAAGAATTGGGAAAGGCCGACAAATGCAACCGAGATCCGAAGTTTATTGGGTCTAGCGGGTTATTATCGACGATTTATAAGGGACTTCTCCAAGATCGTTGTTCCTCTCACTAGGTTGATATGCAAGGAGATTCCTTATAAGTGGGATGAAGATTGTGAATGAAGTTTTCAAGCCTTGTAGGATCATCTGACAACTGCCCCAGTCTTGGCATTACCAACTGAAGGAGAGAAGTTCGAGGTATATACCGATGCATATGGTATCGGCCTCGGATGTGTCTTAATGCAATAAGGGAGATTCATTGCTTACTCTTCCCGACAATTGAAGAAGCATGAGGAGAACTACTCGGTGCACGACATAGAGTTGGTCGCGGTAGTTTTTGCTTTAAAAATCTGTAGACACTATCTATATGGAGAACAATTCACCGTGTACTCCGATCACAAGAGTCTCAAATATTTATTCTCACAAAAAAATTGAATATGAGACAAAGGCGTTGGCTAGAGTATCTCAAGGACTCCGACTTCATTATACAATATCATCTTGGAAAGGGTAATCCTATAGCTGATGCCCTCAGTCGAAAGCCGAGAGCGTTATTGGCCAACTGTATGATCCAAGAGTGGAAGATGCTGGAACAACTTTCCAAGCTTGATATAAGCACAGACAAGGAGAAAAGGTGTATTACTCTATCACACATGAGGATACAATCAGAGTTACTCTCCGAGATCAAGGAACTTCAAGACAATGACCCGGTACTGGTGGAAGTTAAAGGCAAGCTAGAAGAGAAACCCGATTTCAAGTTGGCATATGATGGAAGATTATTATTCCGAGAAAGGACTTGTGTTGTAACGACCCGTGATCCGAGTACCGGAAAGGAACCAGCGCGACACGAACCCCGGCTCATCACCCACGAGCCCGAAGACTCGGAAGGGTTAAAGGATGGTGTGGGGATACGAGAGAAGTTAAAATAACTGCAGAGATAGCATGATAAACAACTAAATAATAATAATAATAATGTAGGAAATTAAATAAATAATAAAATTGTAACAAGGTCTAGTGTATCACATGTCCAAATTAAGTACAGCCAATAGAAGGAAAAGTACAAGTACACGGGGCATACCCCGGCTCTGGCAAACTGGCGACTAACACTGGCTACTGGAACCACGCTGAAACTCCGCCGCGCCACGCCACGACCCTGCCTCACCAGAAACCACAGGGGTAAGCCTCATTTCATAGGCTTAGTAGGGGTGCCGCAGACCCCCACCTTGCATGAAAGAAATAAGGCGGAAAGGCACGCACAAGCACGAAAGGTAACACCACCTAACGAAAGCATGGTAGAGGCAGCAAGCAATAATAAATAAATGGAAAAGCTCTCTACAACTAACCACACCTAACGAATCAACCTCGAACCGACGGGAAAACAAGTTTGTACCTGCCAGGAGACAGGAGCACCACCCACTAGAAGCAAAGCCGGATGCATCCCCTGACGTCTTACACCGCACCTCAGTGTCTCCCTACAATGCCCCAGGTGGAGACTGAGACACAATAGTAACCAGTACCTCAAACAAGGACAAGTTGGAGTCGTGCTCGTCAATGCGGGTCTGACGTCCCTAGCTTAGTGTGCAGACACAGACCATGTGCCCTAGTTCATATACTCTAGCTGGTTCTTCCCCCGAAGCCCGGACTCGGCTGTGCGTGAAGGCCCTACGGTAACCAGCTTAAAAACCGTCTCTCATGGGTCATGCTCTCCACCACTCCCAAGTGGGTTTGCACACGCGTGCGCAAGAAAGCTACGTCTAGTGGACGGGTCACCCAGAGGAGTAGACTCTCGAAACAACGGAAAACAACGCCTGAACCGAACAAGGTACGAGGATAGCTTCTCGTACCGACACTGACTCACGGTGACAACAGCCGAACCATACCACTTCCCAGGGTCTCCACGACACCAACATATAGCCCCCACACAATGCCCAGCACCAGTCGGACCGCAGGTCAGCACGGGGATCAAGGTCTAGTCACCCGGGAATTTAATCGGCAAGAAATAACTACGGTCGGACAGAACACAGGTGGCGGTCCACTCTGGACCATCCCTGACAAAAATGGTCAAATGTTGGACCGCCCCAAGGAGAGGCAAAATGGTCTCCCTGTGACCGTTAGGACTCCAAACGGTCTCCCTTGGGACCGCACAACGGGCTTAAATGGTCACCCCATGACTGCCACTCCCAAAAACTGTTCAACTGTCGAAATACAATGGTCAGAAATGCCTCGGGGGTCACGTTGGTCCCAAGAAGGAAACGGTCGGCCGCTTGGCCGCCGCTGGGCTTAATGGTCTATCGCGTGACCGCAAGCCCTGCCGACAGTCTGGGTTTGAAAACGGCCCACCTAGGGCCGCCTCTCCCAGAAACGGTTCCTGGAAGGACCATTTTTATTCCGAAAAATCGAGAACGGTAAAAATGGCAAAATTCTCCATTCCACGACCCAATCACCCCCGAGTGATAGGGAAACAAGGGGGAACTCATCGCTAAGCCCCAAGGCAACGTTTGATGCCATCAAACCATGAAGTAACGCGTTAAAACGCTAGATCCGACGCTCGATCCCCAAAGCATGGATTTCCCTTCCCGGTACAAAATAACCCTCTCTCGACTTCCCCTTTGTCTAGAAATCATAGGGAAGGTAAATAACGAGCTAAGGATCCGTCACCCTACCTCGGGGAAGCTCGAAATGCGACGGATCGCCACCGATCTCCAAAACTTGGCCGAACAAGAACTCTTCTCCCACGCTTCAAAAAGGGTACCGCCGTGTTCCTCTCGCCGCCGTCATCGTCACCACGCCGCCGCCGAGGTCCACCGTCCGTCGCAGGAGGAGGAACGGGCGTCACAACGTTCAAACCGGAGAGAGGGGGCCGCGGTGCGCTCACGGGAAGGATAAAGAAGAAGGAGAAGAAGAAAGAAGAAAAGGGGAAAAAGAAAAGGAAAAGGGGGGTTTATATAAAAAATCCAAAAAATCAAAAAATTGGGAAAAATCATTTCCTCGATTCTCGAAACACGCTCGTCGCATTGGTACAGTCCGGAAATAGGAGAACACAACGGTTTGCCCTACACAGGGTTCCGTAGGTCAGTCAGGGAAAAACACGCGTAAACCGCAAAACTGGCTCCGGGACCCTCGAAAGTGATCCGAAACTCACAGATCTTGACCCGAAAAATATCCATAAAACCCGGGACATTACAGCCCTCCCCCCTTAAACAAATTTCATCCTCGAAATTAAGGACACAGCGCAGAAATAGGGGAGAAGACTCACTTGAACAAATAAGGATACATCTGCTGCATCTCATACTCACGCTCCCACGATGCCTCACCTCCAGAATGACGCTGCCAGACCACCTTAACCAGAGGAATAACCTTGTTCCGCAAGCGCTGCTCACGCCGATCCTCAATGCGGATAGGGTACTCCGGAAGGGAAAAGTCTGGGGCCACCTCGGGCCAAACGGCATCATCTAAAACATGGGAATCATCGGGCATATACCTCCGTAGCATAGACACATGGAACACGTCATGCACGGCAGATAGCTCCGGGGGTAACTGCAACCGATAGGCAACTTCACCAATACACTCGATAATGAAGAAACGACCAATGTCGCGGGGACTCATCTTCCCACGCCTACCGAAGCACATTGCACCCTTCATGGGAGAAACTCTCAGGAACACCTTATCTCCCACAACAAAGTTAAGAGGTTCCCTCCTCCGATCGGCATAACTGTTCTGCCGGCTCTGCGCTGCCAACATCTTCTGCCAAATGAAATGCACCACCTCAACACACTACTGCACAAAATCTAGTCCTGTCAGGATGCGCTCACCCACTTCAAACCAATTAAGCGGACTTTGACAAGGTCGCCCATACAATGCCTTATAAGGAGCCATACCAATGCTCGAATGATAGCTGTTATTGTAGGCAAACTCCACTGACGGTAGATGGTGGATCCAACTCCCATGCCACTCTAGGCAACATGACCTCAACTTGTCCTCCAAAGTCTGGATAGTCCTCTTAGACTGACCGTCTGACCGAGGATGATAGACCGAGCTGAATGCCAACTCCCTGCCTAGAGCTCTCTGGAAACTCCTCCAGAATCCCGAAGTGAAGCGCAAATCACGATCAGACACAATGGAGATGGGAACTCCATGCAACAGAACGATCTGCTCCACATATAATCGGGCCAACTTATGCACGCTCCAACTGACTTTGATCAACAATAACCGAGCCATCTTCATTAGTCTATCTACCAATAACCAGATACTATCTTGCCCACTGGACGTCCTCGGTAAACCAACCACAAAATCAATGGTCATGTGGCCCCACTTCCACATAGGAATCTCCAAGGGCTGAAGTGTACGTCCCGGTCGCTGGTGCTCAGCCTTCACCTGCTGACAGGTCAAACACCTGGCCACGAACTCTGCTACATCTCTCTTCATTCCAGGCCACCAAAACTACCTCTTCAGGTTCTGGTACATCTTAGCCGATTCGGGGTGCACGGCATACCGGCTCCCATGAGCCTCACACAGCACCGCGCACCGCGTCTGCTTCTCGGCTGGGACGTACAACCTACCTCAGAACCGCACCGCTCCATCCACACCAAACTCCACCTCGGCCATCGACAAAATTTGAGGTAGCTCAGGGTCCGCACGTTCAGCCTCAGTTACCTGACGATGAATAGCTAGCGTGACAGTCAAGCTCGCGAGAATAGCTGAACCCTGATCCTGAGGGATCTTGAGCCTAAAAGTCATGGCCGGCACTTGCTCCCATAACCTCCACTTCCTCAACAACATCTGACTAACCACCACCTTTCTACTCAAGGCATCAGCCATGACATTCATCCTGCCAGGTTGATACGACAGAGTAAAATCATAATCCTTCATGTAGTCCATCCACCTCCTCTGCCTAAGGTTAAGATCCTTCTGGGTAAACACATACCTCAAACTCTGATGGTCAGTGAATATCTCGAACTTCTCACCGTACAGATAGTGCCTCCAGATCTTCAGAGCGAAAATCACTACCGCCAACTCAAGATCATGAGTAGGGTAGTTCTCCTTATGTGGCTTCAACTACTGAGATGCATACGTCACAACTCTACCATGCTGCATCAGCACAGCTCCCAAACCTACCCCGGAAGCATCTGTACACACCACAAAACCTCCCGATCCAGAAGGCAACACCAACACCGGAGCAGTCGTGAGCAATCTCTTCAACTCCGTAAAGCTCTGCTGACACTCCTCCGTCCAGACAAATGACACATCCTTCCGCGTAAGCCTAGTCATCGGGGCCGCAATATGAGCAAAATGCTGAATGAACCTCCTATAATATTCTACCAGCCCCAAAAAGCTCCGAATCTCCTTGACGGAACCCGGCCTTGGCCACTGCACCACAGCCTCGACCTTGGTCGGATCCACGAAAACACCATCACTAGAAATCACGTGCCCCAGAAAGTGCACCTCTCGAAGCCAAAACTCACACATGCTACTCTTGGCATACAACTGGTGATCACGCAAGGTCTGTAACATCATCGTCAAATGATGCACATGCTCCTCAGCAGATCGTGAATACACGAGGATGTCGTTCACGAATACGACCACAAACTGGTCCAGATACGGACGGAACACCCTATGCATCAAATCCATAAATGTCACAGGGGCATTAGTGAGCCCAAACTGCATCACCAAGAACTCATAATTCCCATACCTCGAGCGGAATGCAGTCTTCTCAACATCAGACTCTCGAATCCACAGTTGGTAATAACCTGATCTCAAATCAATCTGCGAAAACACCCGAGCAGATTGAAGCTGATCAAACAAGTCATCAATCCGAGGTAACGGATACTTGTTCTTAACAATCACCTGGTTCAACTACCGGTAGTCGATGCACAGCCTCAAACTACCATCCTTCTTCTTCACAAACAACACCGGCGCACCCCACGGGAAAAAACTAGGACGAATATACCCCTTGGCAAGCAACTCCTGCAACTGCGCCTTCAGCTCTCTCAACTCCGCAGGCGCCATACGATAAGGGGCCTTCGACATAGGCACCGTACCTGGTACCACCTCAATCATGAAATCAATCTCTCGTTGTGGTGGCAACCTTGGAAACTCCTCGAGAAAAACATCAGAGAACTCGCATACAACCGGAATATCCTCAACATCCGGACACTGCCGATCGACCAGAACCACAGAAGCGAGAAAACCTTGACAACCTGCATCGAGCAATCGACGAGCCCTAATAGCCGAAATAAGAAAACGGGAGGAGGAAGACCGGATACCTTGGAAATAGAAGGTGGGTCCGCGAAGTTGCCGGAAGTAAACCTTCTTCGAGCTGTAATCCACCATGGCATGATGGGCCTCGAGCCAATCCATGCCCAAAATCACGTCAAAGTCTTGAAGCGGCAATGCATAAAGCCTGGCTGGTAAGTTCCGCCCTTCCACCCACATAGGCACCTTCTCAAAACAATACTGGGTGATCATGAAGTCACCGGTATGCAACTCTACAACCAAATCATAGTACATCTCGGCCACCGGGTCCTCAACACTCTGAGCAAAATTCTCAGAAATGAACGAATGGGACGCACCAAAATCGAACAAAACCCGAGCCGCACAACCCAAAATCAGAAGATTACCTTCCACCAACTGCGACGCCTCAGCCTTTGCTCTAGTCATGTGAGTAACTCTGTCTCGGGATCTCTGCCTCCCTACAGTAGCTGACCGAGTCAACTGAGGAAACTATACCTGCTGCTGGTACTGCTCCGACTGTGATGGTAGCTGTTGGGGCTGAAACTGCTGCTGCTGCTGAAACTCGTGCGACTGACGCGGTCTCTGCGGACAGTCACATGCCATGTGCCCTGGCTGGTCACACCTGAAGCAAATCACGGGCGCTGAGCACTGCCTGCCTGGATGAGAATCACCGCATCGAGGACACCCGCCCTGAGAACCACTGACTGAACCCTGGCGTTGATAAGTTGTGGGCTGCTGAATGCTGATCGCCGATGTCTACCTTGACTCCCTATGGTCTCGACGCCTCCAGCCGAACCCGATCTCACCGAACAGCTTATTCAGCTTCGACCCGAAGGACTTCGAATCTGCTGCTGATGCCACAGAAGGGGATGCCCCTGAACCACCTGCTGAGGGTTGGATGGTACTCTGCTGCTGCACATCCATCGGCTAAGTAAAACCTGTTTGCGACTGACCTGCATTGCCCTGCCCTCGAACCTTCTGCAAATCTCTCTCCAGCGTCGCTGTTGCTCTGCAAGCTGCATCTAGGTTGGTCAAACCCGACGCAAGCAGGGGATGCCACAGCTCTGGCCTCAAGCACCCGATAAACTGCTCGGTCTTCACCTCTTCATCTGCCACAATATGCGGTGCATAACGGCCCAGCTCAATAAACCTAGATCTATACTGCATCACGGTCATGTCGCCCAGGGTGGAGTCTACCTAGACAAGTATGAGACCCCACACTCCCAATCAACCAAGGAAAAGGTGTCACTTCTATGATGGCTAGACAAGGTCTGCGGGATGTCCAAAATTAGGCATATATAGCTGGCACTAAGAACCACCGCACTGCACCTCCAGACCACGAAGAGGAATAGCTACACCTGAAAAGTCAGGGGTGAGCCTCGTCTCACTGGCTCAGTAGGGGTCCCGCAGAACTCCACCACAAAACAAAAGCAGTAAATAGCAGTGCTAAACAACTATAGTAAATCAGTAACAACAGGAGTAACGTCAATAAAAGTAAAGAGGAAAGCCATACTGAATAGAAACACGGCAGCCGAAGGAACCTCAGCCCTCTAAACTACTCTTAATCGGTAAAGACACGAATCCCCAGACACATAGTCGGGAATCACTACACCGATAAAAAGAAACTCTGGCTATACAGCCAGGGCACATCACGACACCTCAGTCGTGTAGGCTCGTCTACAGAGACAGAAGCCCAACTCAAGACCACACGGTCTAAAGTACCAATACATACACAATCTCACCGTCATGTACGCTACACTGACCTCGGGTAAAGCCAAACACAGACTACCGAACAAGTCACATCAACAGTGATGAAAAATAGTCATGAAAGCCACAAGTCGTCGTGTCATGTGACAGAAGCACCTCCACACTAGAAGAAAAGTTAGATGCGTCCACTAACGTCATACACTGCACCTCAAGCGTCTCCCACTCGCCTCGAACGTGGTAACTGAGACACTAAACTGAGCACCAAGGAACTCCAGTAATGACTGACTAGTCAGGGTCACGTCTGTCAACGCTCGTCCAATGCCCCATCCACGTATGGACACACAAGCTCAATGTCTTGAGCCAAGCCTCTAGCTGGTTTTCCCCTCCCGTAGGACTCTCACGGAAAGACAAAGCGGCCCACGACAACTAGTCTATAAACCGTCTCAACCGGGAACTCGCCCCGCCACCACTCCTAGGTGGGCCGACACACGGAAAGTGACGTCAGGCTACGACTAGTGGAGGCTCACTAGACACAGAGACTCAAAACAGAGAAGTACGGACAAGCTAGGCACGCATTGTCACAAGTACCACGAAGCATAAGACAGCACACAAAACTACCGCCAGACTCAAGACAGCCAACTAGACCTGCTAACACAATGATCCTTGAGTCACGAGACTCGGGTCAAGATCGTCACACATCACGGCAACACACCGTTAATTAGCCTAGTCCCTAAGCCAAATCACTGTAAAACATAGTGGAAGTGGCACAGAACAGCTAGAATCCACACCAATTGGAAGTCCTCAGCCCCTAGGCCGCACAACGGACTCACAATTCTGCATAACACGAAACACGGAACATGAGGGATTACAAAAGCCCTCAAACCACATGGACACGCAAACTGAGATAAGACAACACATCCAAGCATCTAAAACTAGGTATCGATCCTCACGGGATAGACGAGACACTCACGAGGTCACGTGTCAACCACTGGTCACAACCGGGTTGACCGGATACCAAACCAATGCAAAAGAACACTCTGGGAAAGTGGCGGTCATCTCCTTGGCTGCAACCACTCAGTCCATCAAATAGCGGTCTTAACCTTGGCCGCTAAAAGAAAGTGGCGGTCACCTCTATGGCCGCTACCAGGAAATGGCGGTCATAGACTTGGCCGCTACTCTCAGAACAGAATAGGCAGGAAACGGTCTGCACATGGCCGTCTCTTGGAGGTGACGGTCCTCCTATGGCCGTCTCTTGAAGGTAGCGATCGTGACCAGACCGCTATCTCCAAACTGCCTCAAAAATATGAAAAGCCATCCTGGTGGCGGTCCTTTGCCTGACCGTCACTTCATAAGGCGGTCAGCCGCAAGGCTGTAATGACCCGAAGATCCGGATACTGATATACCGATACCAAGAACTGGGGAAGCCACCCAAGAGACTGATGAGGCCCTCGAAGGGTTAGAAGGGTTTTGCTGAGGAATTGCATAACGAATTGGAATTGCACGCGCGCAAACGTTAATTAGAATGACAATTTAAAATTTAGTGCAGAAGCAAAAGTAAATATATCAGAGTGATAAGTAGTATGTACTAGTCCAGAATTACAAATATACAAGTCCACAACTAAAACACCAGTCCAAAAAGTACAACTACACGGGGCATACCCCGGTCAAAAGTACTACAGGACAATCGTACTACTGCTGGCAAGCTAAGACCGGTCTCCAAAAGCTCGAAAACCACCGGCGGATGGCTGCGGTTGCCCACCTCAAAGAAGGAAGGGTGAGTCACAGCCAGACTCAGTAGGGGTCACGTGGATCCCTACCTCGCACTAGACAAGCAATCATGTAGATATGAAAGCAATTAAAGCAATAAACATGCATTGGCATAATATAAATGCAATTATAGCAAGGCTGTAAAATCTATCTAAGTAGTTATAACAGCTAACTATATGCCAATTTCGTAAAAACATTAGCGTCAGGAGCTAAATCTACTAATAGAATAAACCTCTACTAACCAAGTGACAGAAAGAAAGAAGAAGAACCCACTAGAAGGTAGAAACCTGATTCGTCCACTGACGACTTACACTGCATCTCAAGCAACTCGCATGTTAGATAGACACAACATGCAAGAGGCGTAACAGTACCAGACCAAGTAACTAGTCTGAGTAACACTCGTCAGTGTCAGTCCAGGCCTCTGACCACGTGTGCACACACTGACTCTTGCCTGAGCCAGGCTCTCTAGCTAGTTTTCCCCCTCAGTAGGACGCCACTATTGGCCGAGGGCCCACGGAACTAGCTTAAAAACCGTGTGTTGGGAGTACCCCTCCACCTCTTCCAGGTGGGCCGACACTAGAGGTCGCTGGGGTATGACTAGTGGTTTCATCACAAGGAAGTGGAAGTAACTCTACTGAGATCTAAAAGTATGCCATAATTTATAAAGTACTTTACACATGGCGCTGCGCAACGAAAAACATGCATAAACTAAATAATTAACATCTGTGGGAATTGGGCGGTTTATAACGGGCCGCTCAGTTATTAGGTGATCAAACGACTGGCCGCTCCATGGCCATACGCGGCTCCTCATCGGCCGCTCAATTTCGATATGAGGACAGCTCCATAAGGATACGAGGCTTAGAGCGAGCCGCTTAAAGAGCTAGGCGGTTAGGGGCTAACCGCTCAAGATAATTGGGCGGTTGAGTTCGAGCCGCTCTAATATACACCTCCCTACAGTTTATGGTATCACACGGCTTAGAGTTAGCCGCTCAAAGTCTCAAGCGGTCCAATTGGGACCATCCAAAGGGACTAAGCGGTCTAAGGTGGACCACTCACTTACGGAACGGTCGTGGAGTGACCGCGCCATTACCGCAATGACGGGAATGGGTCATCCCGATCTGAAACCCCTCCCGGTCGGTTCAAAACGACGGGATTCACAAAACAAACCATCCTGCCAAGCCCACACAACAGTTCAACAGCTATACATGCCATCAAAACTTAAAAACAATGCCCATGGGATCAATTTCTGAAATTTAGACTAAAATATACTAACATGGGGTTTTGCACAGAAAATGATGGAAACGGTGATGGATGGCGGCGCATGTGACGCCAAAATGTTCCTAGCGAAGTAAGGAGTCCATCCCCATACCTATTGCGCGATGAGGTTGACGATCCGGCGCCGAATGGACGACGGATGCCACGATGCTCTCACGGCCCCACGCGCCTCCAATCACCGCGGATCGAGATGAGGTTAGTGTCTACGCGATCCTCGCGTCGTGACCTCTCCAACGCTACCCTCGGCGCCTCCATCTGCTGTCGTCTCGGGCAAGTCCGAGAGAGAGGGAGAGAGAGTGATCGAGAGTGAGAGAGAGGGAGTGAGAGGGAGAGAGAAGAAGTAAGGGGAGAGAGAGAGTTTGATGGGGGGGGAGAAAGGTTAAAAAAATTTATAAAAATATTTTTTTTGATTTTTTAACTTTAAATTGCATAATAACCCCCAAGGAATAAAAATTATGTAAATGCCCATTAAATTGTATAAATACTTTAACTAATCAGATTAAATGCCAGAAAATGGCCCAAAAATCCATAAAAAATAGCCGAAATTCACATAATAAATTCTAGATCCGAACCACTAATGATCCGCTAAGGCACGGGCCTTACAGACCCTCCCTCCTAATAGAAATTTCATCCTCAAAATTTAAAAGGGAAGAATAAGGAGGAAGCTGAGAAGGAAATTATACCTTAATGGAATAAGAAGGGAAAATGCTTACGCATCTCATCCTCACGTTCCCAAGTAGCTTCATTACCGGAGTGACGCTGCGAAACAACCTTTACCAGAGGAATAACCTTGTTTCTCAACCGCTGCTCACGACGGTCTTCAATTCTGACAGGAAATACTGGCGTGGACAAATCAGCAGTCACCTCGGGCCAAACTGAATCGTCGAGAACGTGGGACGCATCAGGCACATATTTCCTTAACTGAGAGACGTGGAAGACATCATGAATAGCTTGCATAGCCGTTGGTAACTGAAGCCGATATGCCACCTGGCCAACACACTCCAAAATAGGAAAATGGCAAATATATCGCGGCTAAGCTTTCTAGGCTTCCCAAACCTGGAAACACCTTTCATCAGAGATATTTTAATAAACACCATATCTCCTGGCTCAAATTGTAGTGGACGTCTGTGCCGATCTGCATAGCTTTTCTGTCGACTTTGAGCTGTCAAAAATTTCTGCCTAATCAGACAAACCACATCAACACACTGCTGCACCATGTCAGGTCCCGTCAAAAGTCTGTCACCGGCGTCAAACCAGATCAAGGGAGTACGACAAGGATGACCATACAGTGCTTCATAGGGAGCCATGCCGATGCTGGAGTGATAACTATTATTATAAGCAAACTCGACTAGTGGCAAATGTTGACTCCACGAACCCCGCCAGTCAAGGCAACATGATCTCAGCATATCTTCTAAAGTCTGAATAGTCCTCTATGACTGACCATCTGACTGTGGATGATACGCTGAACTGAAAGCTAACTCAGTGCCCAATGCCCTCTGGAAATTGCGCCAGAAGCCAGAGGTAAAACGTGGGTCACGATCTGACACAAGTGAAACAGGAATACCATGCAGTGGCACGATCTTCTCGATGTACAGCTCGGCCAATTTCTGCACACTCCAAGCAACTTTTATCGGCAACAATTTGGCTGTCTTAGTTAATCTGTCAACAAGCAGCCAGATACCATCAAAACCCTACGAAGTCCGAGGCAAACCCACTACAAAATCTGTCATAACGTGATCTCATTTCCACATAGGAATTTCTACCGGCTGAAGCAATCCACCCGGCTTTTGATGTTCAGCTTTAACCTGCTGACAAGTCAAGCACCGAGAGACAAAAGCAGCAACATCTCTTTTCATGCCTGGCCACCAGAGCTGTCTTTTCAAATTCTGATACATCTTGGTGATGCCTGGGTGAATAGCAAAGCGGGATCCATGGGCCTCACTCAGAATCGCATGTCTTAACATACCATCGACGGGAACATACAATCTGTCATGGAAACTGACAACCAGCTCATCATCGAATTCAATGTCATACGTCATTATAATACAAGACAAATCAGAATCAGCTTGCTGAGCTTCTTTAATCTGCTGATATAGAGCTGAAGTTATAGCCAAACTAGCACAAACTGCTGTCATCGGATCGACAGGAATATCCACATTAAGTGCCTCACTCGGAAGCTATTCCCATAATTTCCATTCATGAAGCAACAGATGACTGACTTGCACCTTCCTACTCAGAGCATCAGCCACAACATTCATTTTACCTGGCTGATAGGAGAGTGTAAAGTCATAATCATTCATGTATTCCATCCAGCAACGCTGTCTGAGATTCAGATCTTTTTGAGAAAAGAGATATCGTAAACTCTGATGATCAGTGAAAATTTTGAACTTCTCACCATACAGATAATGTCTCCAGATTTTCAAAGTAAAGATTACTGTAGCAAGCTCCAGATCATGTGTGGGATAGTTTTCTTTATGCTGTTTAAGCTGCCGGAATGCATAAGCAATAACCTTACCATGTTGCATCAGCATTGCACCCAGACCTACTCGAGAAGCATCTGTGCAAATCACAAATCCACCCAACTCAGAAGGTAGCACCAGCGCTAGAGAAGAAGTCAGAAGTCGTTTTAATTCGACAAAGCTCTGCTTACACTGATCCGACCAGACAAACGGGACATCTTTACGAGTTAGTCTAGTCATTGGCGCTACAATTTTTGCAAAGTCTTGAATGAATCTCTGGTAATACCCAGAAAGACCCAGAAAGCTTCTGATCTCTGTCACAGACGTCGGTCTCTGCCAGTTAAGAACAACTTCAATCTTGGCAGGATCCACTGCAACTCTGTTACCAGAAATCACGTGGCCAAGAAAATGAATCTCCCGAAGCCAGAACTCACATTTACTCAATTTCACATAGAGTTCATGATCTCTTACAGTCTGCAGAACAATCCTCAAATGCTGTACATGATCTTCCTCAGAGGTAGAATATACCAGAATGTCGTCAACAAAGATTACCACAAAACGGTCCAGATAAGGACGGAACACACGCTGCATCAAATCCATAAATGCTGCAGGAGCATTGGTTAGCCCAAACGGCATAACCAAAAACTCAAAATGCCCATACCGCATGCTGAAAGTGGTCTTTTCAACATCTGACTCTCTGATCCTCAACTAAAAGTAACCTGATCGGAGATCAATCTGAGAGAACACAGTAGCAGATTGCAACTGGTCAAACAACTCATCAATCCTGGGCAACGGGTACTTATTCTTGATAGTGACCTGATTGAGCTATCTGTAATCAATACAAAGTCTCAGGCTGCCATCTTTCTTTTTGACAAACAGAACTGGAGAACCCTAGGGGAAAAACTCAGATGAATGTAGCCTTTTTCTAACAGTTCCAACAACTGTGCTCTCAATTCCTTAAGTTTGGCTAGAGCCATTCGGTAAGGAGCCTTTGCTAACGGTACCGTACCTGGAACCAACTCAATCACCATTTCAATTTCTCGCTCTAGGGGTAAGCCTAGCAACTCGTCAGGGAAGACATCAAGGAACTCATAAACAACCTGAACACCGCAGACATCCTGCTGTGGTGCCTCAACAGCAACCACTGAAGCTAGAAATCCCTGACAACCTGCATTAAGCAATCTACAGGCTTGAATAGCAGAAATAATTAAACGAGAAGAACGGGATCGAATACCTTGAAAATAAAAGGCTGGCTTCCCAGGTGGCTGAAAATAGACCTTCTTAGATCTGCAATCAACCACAGCTCCATACTGCTCAAGCCAATCCATGCCCAGAATGATATCATAGTCTGTTAACTGCAAAGCATACAGTCTTGCTGGCATCTGCCGGTCACTAATCACAATAGGTGACTCCTCGAGACACAATGGGGTAAACATCAAGTCCCCAGATGGCAATTCAACAAGTAAATCGCAAGTGATCTCAGAAAGTGGGCTCCTCAATGCATGCAAGAAAGTCCTCAGAGATAAAAGAGTGAGAAGCACTAGAATCAAATAAAATACGAGCTACATGACCAAAAAATGTAATAGTACCTTCAACGAGGTTCGATGCCACGGCCTCGGCTAGCGTGATGTGAGAAACTGTGCCCTTCTGCTTTTTACTAGCTGCCGCAGAAGACTGGAAGGAAAATGTTGCTGAAGCCTGGGGAAAGAACTGCTGAGACGGTGGTGGCGGAAGAGGAGGTCTGAACTGCGACTGCTGCGGCTGGGTGAACTGCAAAAACTGTACCGGCTTTGGCCTTTGTAGACAGTTTCGGACAACATGACCCGGCTGGTCACAGTGAAAACAAACCACTGGCAAAGAACAAGGCTTGCCTGGATGACTACCACCACATCTCGCGCACTGCCTCGGAGGTCCCATCACTTGTCTCTACTGCTACTGAGACGGGGCTGACTGCTGCACAGTGCCTGAAGACACTTGTTGCTCGCCTCTCTTCCTCGATTTCTTAAATTTCTTGAACTTAGGTTTGAAGGAAGAAGTACCACTAGCGGCATGAACACCAGGAGGAAGTCCCAACACAGAAGGTTGATAACTCTACTGAAATTGAACAGTCAGCTGAGTTGATGCCACTTGAGAAAAACCTTGAGATCTAGCCATATCTAGCTCAAGTGCCACGGCTGCGTGATAAGCTGCATTCATTTCGGCTACCTGAGTTGCAATTAAATGCTGCCTCAAATCTAGTCTCAGGCCACGAAGAAAATGCTCAGTCTTCAGGGCTTCATCTGCTAGAACATGGGGCGCATATCTACCCAATTCCATGAACCTGTTGCGATAATCCAGCACAGACATTCCACCTTGAACCAACTCCATAAATTGATGCATCTTGTTCATTCGGAGATAGGCAGGGCTGAAAGTACGCTCGAAAGTAGCCACAAACTCTACCCAGGTGATATGTCGAAGAGGACGAGAATGGAAAGCAACTTCCCATTCTGTAGTCCACCATGTCAGTGCCGCACCCTGAAGCTAAAAAGAAGCGAGCATTACCTTTTCATCCTCCGCGCACTCCATAGATCGGAATACGTGCTCAGTAGCACCCATCCAAACCCTGGCTGCATCCGGATCTGCTTGGCCTTCATATGTGGGTGGATTGAACATCAGAAATTCTTTTAAAGCCTTGCCACGACCACCGGGCGCATCCTCTTGCGGCATAGGAACAATAGGAATGGGCACGGGAATCGAAATTGGAGCTGCTTAAGGGGCAGGAACAGGCACAGCTTGAGCTGGCACAGCTGGAGGAGGAGGAGGAGAAGTACCACTCTCTTCCTGAGGAATCGGGGCTCTTGGATGACGAGGCGGCATATTGAAGCTAGAAAACACGTATAACAATAAAGAAACCCATCAATAGCACAGAAAACAACCTAAGCCAGCAATAGATGACTCAAATGGACTTGTTCTGGACAATTGCAAATTTCAATTCCTTACACAAATCCTCAACTCCGCTCTGATACCAACTGTAACAACCCGGTGGTCTGGATACTGATATACCGATACCAAGAACTGGGAAAGCCACCCAAGAGGCTGATGAGGCCCCTGAAGGGTTAGAAGGGTTTTGCTGAGGAATTGCATAACGAATTGGAATTGTACGCACGCAAACGATAATTAGAATGACAATTTAAAATTTAGTGCGGAAGCAAAAGTAAATATATCAGAGTGATAAGCAGTACATACTAGTCCAGAATTACAAATATACAAGTCCACAACTAAAACACCAGTCCAAAAAGTACAACTACACGGGGCATACCCCGGTCAAAAGTACTACAGGACAATCGTACTACTGCTGGCAAGCTAAGACCGGTCTCCAAAAGCTCGAGAACCACCGGCGGATGGCTGCGGTTGCCCACCTCAAAGAAGGAAGGGTGAGTCACAGCCAGACTCAGTAGGGGTCACGTGGATCCCTACCTCGCACTAGACAAGCAATCATGAAGATATGAAAGCAATTAAAGCAATAAACATGCATTGGCATAATATAAATGCAATTATAGCAAGGCTGTAAAATCTATCTAAGAAGTTATAACAGCTAACTATATGCCAATTTCGTAAAAACATTAGCGTCAGGAGCTAAATCTACCAATAGAATAAACCTCTACTAACCAAGTGACAGAAAGAAAGAAGAAGAACCCACTAGAAGGTAGAAACCAGATGCGTCCACTGACGACTTACACTGCGTCTCAAGCAACTCGCATGTTAGATCGACACAACATGCAAGAGGCGTAACAGTACCAGACCAAGTAACTAGTCTGAGTAACACTCGTTAGTGTCAGTCCAGGCCTCTGACCATGTGTACAAACACTGACTCTTGCCTGAGCCAGGCTCTCTAGCTAGTTTTCCCCCTCAGTAGGACGCTACTGTTGGCCGAGGGCCCACAGAAATAGCTTAAAAACCATGTGTTGGGAGTACCCCTCCACCTCTTCCAGGTGGGCCGACACTAGAGGTCGCTGGGGTACGACTAGTGGTTTCATCACAAGGAAGTGGAAGTAACTCTACTGAGATCTAAAAGTATGCCATAGTTTATAAAATAATTTACAGATGGCGCTGCGCAACAAAAAACATGCATAAACTAAATAATTAACATCTGTGGGAATTGGGCGGTTTATAACGGGCCGCTCAGTTATTAGGCGATCAAACGACTGGCCGCTCCATGGCCATACGCGGCTCCTCATCGGCCGCTCAATTCCGATATGAGGACAGCTCCATAAGGATACGAGGCTTGGAGCGAGCCGCTTAAAGAGCTAGGCGGTTAGGGGCTAACCGCTCAAGATAATTGGGCGGTTGAGTTTGAGCCGCTCTAATATACACCTCCCTACAGTTTATGGTATCACACGGCTTAGAGTTAGCCGCTCAAAGTCTCAAGCGGTCCAATTGGGACCATCCAAAGGGACTAAGCGGTCTAAGGTGGACCGCTCACTTACGGAACGGTCACGGAGTGACCGCGCCATTACTGCAATGGCGGGAATGGGTCATCCCGATCGGAAACCCCTCCTGGATTCACAAAACAAACCATCCTGCCAAGCCCACACAACAGTTCAACAGCTATACATGCCATCAAAACTTAAAAACAATGCCCATGGGATCAATTTCTGAAATTTAGACTAAAATATACTAACATGGGGTTTTGCACAGAAAATGATGGAAACGGTGATGGATGGCGGTGCATGTGACGCCAAAATGTTCCTAGCGAAGTAAGGAGTCCATCCCCCTACCTATTGCGCGATGAGGTTGACGATCCGGCGCCGAATGGACGACGGATGCCACGATGCTCTCATGGCCCCACGCGCCTCCAATCACCGCGGATCGAGACGAGGTTAGTGTATGCGCGATCCTCACGTCGCGACCTCTCCAATGGTACCCTCGGTGCCTCCGTCTGCTGTCGTCTCGGGCGAGTCCGAGAGAGAGGGAGAGAGAGTGACCGAGAGTGAGAGAGAGGGGGTGAGAGGGAGAGAGAAGAAGTGAGGGGAGAGAGAGAGAGTTCGATGGGGGGAGAGGTTAAATTTTTTTTATAAATATATATATATTTTTGATTTTTTAACATTAAATTGCATAATAACCCCCAAGGAACCAAAATTATGTAAATTCCCATTAAATTGTATAAATACTTTAACTAATCAGATTAAATGCTAGAAAATGGCCCAAAAATCCATAAAAATAGCCAAATTTCGCAAAATAAATTATAGATCCGAACCACTAATGATACGCTAAGGCACGGGCCTTACAAAGGCCGTCACTAGGAACCGACTTAATCAAATAACGGTCTCCTTGGAACTATTTCCAGGAATTGGCGGTCCTCCTATGGCCGCCAATGCCAATTTGCGGTCGAGAGCTAGACCGCTACCCCGAACTGACTTAAAATTGAATAACCGACTTAAAATGCCAAATAGCAGTCACCCAAGGGCCGCTAATTCGAGTTGCGGTCAGTCGCGAGACCGCAACCTGAAACTGACAATAGAGCTTCAAATAACGCTCTCTAGAGGGTCACCTTTACAAATGGTGGTCCCTGGTAGGACAACTACTTCATTTCGACGTGAAAACTGTAGGACCACCTAAAACTCGGTCTTTCCATGCCCCAATCGTCCCTAAACGACGGGGAAACATCTCTAGAGTCGATATCAACTTTCCACAAGCCGGAAGGCATCAAACCATCCATAAAATGGCAAGAAACAGGTAATTTCCACGAATCGACCCAAAATGAGTCACATGGACAAACGGGCTCATATCGGCCCCAAATCACAATGAAATAGAGTTAAACTAGCGGGGATCGAATCCCAACATGCCAGGGGTTCAATTGATACCAACTAAACTGAAAACCATCGCCTGGAATGGCGAACTCGGCTCACACCCCCGAAACATGATTTCACCCTTAAAGCTGGAAAACCTGCTCAAATTCACACCGTTTGGCTCCAAATGGCGAGGGAATGAAGGAAATCAGTAGGGTATCCATCCCCCTACCCCCACGAAAGATCTCACAAGCCGAAATGGCCAAACCACGTCGAAAACAATCACACGAACAACCCACGCTAGCTTCTAATCCACGAATGGGATCGCATCAACGCCACGCTCCGATACTCGGACCATCACGCTCCAGGTCAGCTCCACGCCGTCACCACCTCGTCCAACTTCGCCACCATCGCGCGCCCGGGGGTGAGGAGAAGAGAGGAGAGAGAATGTAGGGAGAGAGGTAAGAGCACGGTGGGTAGAGAGGAGAGAGGAGAGAGTAAAAAGGGTTAAAAGAAAAAGAAAAAGGGAAATTAGCAATTTTCCTAAAATCTGATTTTCTGGCCCGAAATTACGTAAACTCAAAAAAATACGGAAAAATAGTCTCTGCGATCCTCGGAAAGAGCACAATGCACCTGTAGCGTCCCGGAGTCTCAAAACTCAACGATTCACTCTCCACGGGGTTCCGCAAGTATACAAGGGAAAAATTCAAGTGGATCGTAAAACACGTTTCAGGACCCACCAAAGCACTCCGAAAGCTCTCCGATTCCGATCCGAAGAATCCAGGGTATTACAGCCTCCCCTCCTTAAGAAATTTCATCCTTGAAATTTAAGGAGTTAGCAGGGAACAAGGGAAGGACAACCCAAACAGCTGGCTGCGCTCTCCAAGCACCATCCAAACCTGGAACACACAAAACACAATAACACAATTCTTGAAAAACATAATTCAGAGGAACACTACCCCGACCACAATCATAGGCACATGCTCCTGATCTCAAGGCACACCACATAACGTGCATGGCACACAAAGGAACACAAATCTGGCACCTCCGAAAAAGGGCATCATCGCTATCATCTCACAGCACAAGGAGACACGACCCGTGCCACAAAACAGCCACCGATCAAACACATGCCTCAACAGACACACAAGCATCAGCTCTCTCAAGGAACACAGTCCTCTCAACTGACTGCTTCGCCCATCGGCTTACGCGCCATGAATAACAAACGAATCCGGTACACAGAGCGCCAATGACAGCATTGGACCACAAACACAATCAAGTCAGTCCTCACTCAGATATTACATCTGATTTGAGTTACATGCCAACTCTACCATGGCGGAAGAGTACAGCAAATCCAACCGACAAGATCTCAGTCCACACAATGCCAAACTCAAACTCATAGGGAACCCCTCCCAAGCTGACAACACGCACAAACCCATCATACAACCAAATGATGGACACTTGTAAATCCCCGGCTCCATTCTCAACACAGAACCACGGGACAACACGACAAGCTGGGTCACATCTAGGCAAAATTACAGCTAAACACACGGCTAACATGTACTAACCGATAGCAGCTTACCAATAAGGACCCATAACAACCTCGGAGAAATCATCACAAGGACCACGATCCATCCTGAGAGCACAACTTCCAAGAAATGCAAAATAAGAAAGGGTACTCGACCAGCATATATGCCGACAAATTTCCCCAATTCTCAAACTCGTCGGTGCCAACACCACAATGCCTCAAGCAACGGCACGTCAACCACCAGCGTCAAGGCACACATAGCCAAGACAACAATACGCCGAGGAAGCAATCCTCTCGGCCGGTCAGAATCTTCCAACCAAACGATCCTCGTCCCATGGGTTATAAGCCCACCACGCTTCAGCTGCGCACTCAACACAACACACACAGACATCACAGATAACTCGGCACCTGCATCTCACCACATCTCTTGGCAACATCGTAATTCACAAAACTGCAATGTACCACGCCTCAAGTACCGATCCTGCTAACAACTGATAACATGTCTCCATAGTGCAAACCATCATGGTAAGAGCCACAACACAAGCCGCAAAGGATGCCTGGCTCAGCTTATCCTCTTGTCCCGAAACAATCACTGAACCTTCACAGCACAATAGCCGCAAAACACGGCACTTCGAACATGGTGCACAATGGCCCCCAAATCCTTAATCTGGGTCCAAAACAAAGCCACCGTCGCTCAAGAGCAAATCAGGTTCAGAACTAACACAGTCTGTCATAAGCAGACGCAAGACTAAGGCTTCACGGAGACAGCACTTCCAAAGCTTACCTCAAAAAGATGCCACAAGACAAGATGAGAAAGATCAAGCTCGACTAACAGCAGCTCACCAGGAAGGAAATCCTAGGTTTCCCCAAGCACTCTCTCAAACAAGGCATCCAACAACTACCTCAAAGCACAACCTTAACACCTCAGAGGCTAACCAAATCTCAATCTAGGATGGCCAAAACAACATTAATCTCCTCAGAGAACATGCACGGCCATCACACCAATGATAAACCCATCAGCCACCTGAACAAGCCATGAAAAAATCTCGAACACCGCACCACAGACTCACGCTTGTCGACAAACTTTGCCCAGTGTGGCTCAAACGAGACCAACACCATGACGAAAGAAGGGCGCTCCATCAGATCCTGACGAGAGCAAAACCACCTTCACAGTGCTAACATAGCGCGCACAAGCTCTCACGTGAGAAGCAAAGCCATAAAGGAACACAAAAACCTATGCCAACTACCGACTGTACCGAACCTTATGGACTATGTGCATGGTGATTTCTCGAATTCCCATGTACTTTCACAAACACACGCTCTGATACCAACTGTGGCGACCCAGACTCTGGATACTGGGTAAACCCGATACCACTTGGATTCTGAGAGGTCTCCCAAGAGCAGTAAAGCTCCGAAGGGATAAAAAGGAGTGTGTGAGGTACATTGAACTTCTAGATAAGTAGTAAACAATTAATTACAATGATCAGGATTGCTAAAATAGCAGAGATAAAATTATATTTTCTATAACAATTAAAACTACAGAGCTAACAGAGTCCAATCCAACCAAAGTAAAGTACAACAGAAAGAGGAATGTACCCTCAAGTCGGGGGAAGTGATGGGACATCGAAGCAAGACCACTAACTTATTTTATTTACATTTATATCCTTGAGTTAATTGGGTTTGTAATTGTATGGCAAGTATAAGCCAATGGGTTACTTGGGCTAAGTCAATGGGTTTCTTTGGAAAAAGGCCATGTTGGCCCGGCGGGACCCCCACCTTCTCTCCCGTTGGTCCTCCTAGATTCTAGGGCCCATGTGGGGCTGGTCTATGGTCCAAGATGGCATCTTGACCAAGCCTCCCTTATTGACTCCAAGAGGGGGGCGCCCCCTCCCTTGTCCCCATGTGGGATTTAAATAATTCCCCCCTTTTAGTTTTTTATAATTATTGTATTTGACCACATGCGAGAAAATTCTTCTCTCCCCTAATTACCCCTCCATAACCCAAGATCTGAGGTTAGTTTAGGTCATGTACATTTCATATAAAACCCATGTATTTTCCATATTTTGATAGATTAATGCAAAGAAAAGTTGGAAATTCCAAGAGCTTGCCCAAGGGCGCCCCTCCCCTCTCTCCCCCTTCTTTCAGCTGTGAGAGTTGCAGTATTATCCAAGGTGTGAAGCCTTGATTCTGGGAGTGATTCCCATATCTACCACCTCCGCTGCATGTGACTTCCAGCCACCGCCGCCGCTGCCTCCGTTCGTGCCGCCGTCGAGCCGCCACAGCCCATTCTTTGAAAGTGCTATTTAGGATTTCGAGATCTAGGACAGAAGCTCAAAGAAAAGGATGGTCCTCCAAATCTGTGTATCTGATGATCTTGAAATTTTGAGAGATCATTTCCCTCCTTATTAGCCATCCCCAGTTTAAATTTTGCGCCAATCCACCACCATTTGATATTTTTCCCAGTCTTTTACTTCCACCCCTGACAGCCTGCCCATTAGGAGATCTACGGGTTAGTACTCTGTTGTTATATTTTTCCCATCCCCTTAGCCATCTCCAAAAATTACCAAGAAATTCATGCGTGATCCTAACTTCCCACCCTACCACCCATAAAATTCCCAAAGTCCAAATTGACCGTTTTCCTTTGGGTCAAAATTCATTTTCAGACAGATCCCATTCTATCTTGTGTGATCTGTATTCTGAGCCAGAAGCAATAACAACCCACGGAGTTTTTCATTTCTAATCCGTTTACTGGATGGTTGTGAAATTAATTTATGTTGTAGCCCTTTGAATCGATCTGCCTCTGGATCTGGGCACAACAATTATTTTCATGGAGGTGCACAGATCTGTTCCGAGTCAGGCCAACAAGAGCAGTCCGTCAGATAATTCCTCAAAAAATACGCCGGCTTAGATTCGGCAGTCGCCGAGTTTAGAGATCGAAGAGAAGGATTCCACCGACGTCCCAGCCAACCGCCTTGACCAGAAGTCGACCGGAAGCCGCCGTCCCAGCAGCTGAGTTTGCTTGCTATCCAGCGAGTCGGAACAGTACCGAGTCAGACCAGCAGCCCGCCTCCGGCCCGACAGCCCGTCCGGCTTGCTACCCGTCAACTCGAGTTCGCTACTCCCGGGACCCACGTATAGCCCTTTACCTCCCTACGTGGAGTGGACAGTAAAATCATTTCTGTAATTATTGAAAATTATTTGTACCGGGAGTACGAGTCTTGGCCGGGGTCACCTTCCCCACGCTCGGAGCGTGGAGGTATCGTGTCCGCTCCCCTCTCTCGGCAATTTGCTTTACTCGTATATATTTCTATATGCCACTGCTTGCATGTGATAGGTTAATTTAGCTCGTTAAATAATTTTAATCACCGCTGTGAGAGCGAGTGTGTGACTCGTCCCGTGACTCGATCTGAGCACGGAAGAGTCAAATACCTTTGACTCATTGTTAGTTTCTCAACTGCGCACATCCGCACGCTTCCCTCGCCAGGGACGAGTCACATGTTTGCCTAGAGTCCCAAGTTCGCATCAAATTGGTATCAGAGCGGGTTTGAGTCTAGAGTAGTCGGTCCAAGGTGTCGCATTGCATTCCGATACCCGGTATATTAAAAGGTGCCTCCAGAACGATAGGTTATGCCTATTGGGAAGGTAGCACACCTGCGTGAGTGCGATCTTCGGATCAAACCTCCACCACATACCAGATACTGGTTGAGTCTAGGTTTGTAGTCGAGTCTGCATTCCAACTTTGCATTTTTGTTTTAGGGTCGTGTCTAGTCCATTAGGGAGTCAATTGTCTTGTCCCGAGTGTCTGCATGTCCAACCCACCCATAAGTTCCCCAATTCCCCATGGGTACCCAGTACTATCACCCTGACACTATGGGTGAACCCCGAGGTGCCACCCAGGGAGGCCGATCCCTGGATGACTTGTTTGCTCTACTCATGGAGCGCATGGATAGGTCTGACCAAACTCGTAGGGAGCATATCGACCGCTTGGTGGGCCGTTTCAAGGCCATGGAGGACCGTGCCAAGGCTTTCGACCGATCTGTCCAAGGACTGGTTGAAAAGTTAGAGAGTATGGGAAGAATCCCTACCAGGAGCTCCCCGGAGCTATTCCGGCCCCTCAGGTGTCGACTGCCCAGCCCGTCCCTATGACCACCCATAGTGAGAGTAGCCAATTCCTCGACCAATGTCCTTCACATTCCCCTACCTTAGAGGACACACATACCGAGGATACCCCACCCGGACTTACTCTAGTGAGTTACGAGGCTGACCAAGAGTTGGCCGAGGAGTACCTCGCTGATGTTTTGGGGCTAGAGAGCGATCCCAAAGAGTGCCTAGTGGGCCAGGGTGAGGCACCACCCATCGACTCCATCTTGTTAGTCACCCCAACCCCACCGGTCATCCTAGAGCTGTCTGTCCCACCCACTTTGTCCTCGGTGGATGTGCCATCGACTGACCCTATACAGTCAGTCATCCTACTTTTACCTGTCTCTCCTACAGTGGCGCAACCCCTAGTCACTATTGTACCATTATCGACACCCTATGTTGACACGGTATGGTCTGATTTCTTCCACGCGTTCGAGAGACAATCTCCGGACTTCCTTTTTGTCGTGCTTCACACCAAACGTCCGGATGACTTTCCCATCACCCACCTCCTTGTCCTCATACATTTCTGTATCCGAGGACGAGTCTTCAACAACTGGAGACGGTTGACGAGAGTTGAAACTCGTGACCTTAAATTGTGGGTCAATCTTTCTTTACACTTAGTGTATGTAGACGGTGTCCGTCATCCTTACCGAGTCTTCCTTAGTATGTCCTTTGTGTTTGTGTCTCTTCATCATCAATCATAGTATTACTATGAGTGTCTAAGTTTGCCTAGGGTCATGTATGACCTAGGGTCATGTGTGAGTCTTTGTTTCGTACAGCCTGTGAGAGTCTGCATACGAGTCGGTCTAATGCAAGCTCGCAAGTGTCAGTCCCTTTCAAGTATGATGCAAGTCAGATCTCATGCGTACGTTGTAGACTTGCCAGAATTTGGGATCAGCTCTACCACAATGTCTCGAATCTAGTCACATAAAGGGACCCAACGGTGATTCCTAGTGAGTCTTTGAGCCGTCTCATCCCTTTGAGAGTGACCCCATCCCGGAGTGTCCACCACTAGCCTCATTCCCATAGCAGCGTGAGCATATAGAACATATACGGGATGAGCAGGTGACGATTACTAGGAGTGGAGCGTACCCGCGCTACCTGGTACGGTGACGGATCCGCAGGAGCCACATGTGAAGCCGCACCCCTTACTCGACGGGGTCGAGTTTCTCCCACCCTGGGAGAATTGATGGGACATCGAAGCAAAACCACTAACTTATTTTATTTACATTTATATTCTTGAGTTAATTGGGTTTGTAATTGTATGGCAAGTATAAGCCAATGGGTTACTTGGGCTAAGTCAATGGGTTTCTTTGAAAAAAGGCCATGTTGGCTCGGCGGGACCCCCCACCTTCTCTCCCATTGGTCCACCTAGATTCTAGGGCACATGTGGGGTTGGTCCATGGTCCAAAATGACATCTTGACCAAGCCTCCCTTGTTGACTCCAAGAGGGGGGCGCCCCCTCTCTTGTCCCCATGTGGGATTTAAATAATCCCCCCCTTTTAGTTTTTTATAATTGTTGTATTTGACCACATGGGAGAAAATTCTTCTCTCCCCTAATTACATCTCCCTAACCCTAGATTTGAGGTTAGTTTAGGTCATGTACATTTCATATAAAACCCATGCATTTTCCATATTTTGAGAGATTAATGCAAAGAAAAGTTGGAAATTCCAAGAGCTTGCCCAAGGGCTCCCCTCCCCTCTCTCCCCCTTCTTGCAGCTGTAAGAGTTGCAGCATTATCCAAGGTGTGAAGCCTTGATTCTGGGAGTGATTCCCATATCTACCACCTCCGCTGGATGTGACATCCAGCCACCGCCGCCGCCGCCTCCGTTCGTGCCACCGTTGAGCCGCCACTGCCCGTTCTTTGAAAGTGCTGTCAAGGATTTCAAGATCCAGGATAAAAGTTCAAAGAAAAGGTTGGTCCTCCCAATCCGTATATCTGATGATCTTGAAATTTTTAGAGATCATTCCCCTTCTTATTAGCCATCCCCAGTTTAAATTTCGCGCCAATCCATCGACGTTTAATATTTTTCCCAGTTTTTTAGTTCCACCCCTGACAGTCTGCCCATCAATAGATCTGCGGGTTAGTACTCTGTTGTTATATTTTTCCTGTCCCCTTAGCCATCTCCAAAAATTTCCAAGAAATTCATGCGTGATCCTCACTTCCTACCCTACCACCATAAAATTCCCAGAGTGCAAATTGACCATTTTCCTTTGGGTCAAAATTCATTTTCAGACAGATCCCATTCTGTCTTGTGTGATTTGGATTCCGAGCCAGAAGCAATAACAACCCATAGAGTTTTTCATTTCCAATCCGTTTACTGGATGGTTGTGAAATTAATTTATGTTGTAACCCTTTGAGTCCTCTGTCCAACGGTACCAATCTTGCCCCGATCTGCCTCTGGATCTGGGCACAACAATTTTTTTCGTGGAGGTGTGCAGATCTGTTCCGAGTCTGGCCAGCAAGAGCAGTCCGCCGGATAAATCCTCGAAAAATACGCCGGCTCAGATTCGGCCGCCGCCGAGTTCAGAGATCAAAGAGAAGGGTTCCACCGGCGTCCCAGCCAACCGCCTCGACCAGAAGTTGACCGGAAGCCTCCGTCCCAATAGCCGAGTTTGCTTGCTATCCAGCGAGTCGGAACAGTACCGAGTCAGACCAGTAGCCCGCCTCCGGTCCGACAGCTCGTCCAGCTTGCTACCCGTCAACCCGAGTTTGCTACTCCTGGGGCCCACGTGTAGTCCTTTACCTCCCTGCGTGGAGTGGGCAGTAAAATTATTTCTGTAATTATTGACAATTATTTGTACCGGGAGTACGAGTCTTGGCCGGGGTCGCCTTCCCCACGCCCGGAGCGTGGAGGTATCGTGTCCGCTCCACTCTCTCGGCAATTTGCTTTACTCGTGTATATTTCTATATGCCGCTGCTTGCATGTGATAGGTTAATCTAGCTCATTAAATAATTTTAATCACCGCTGTGAGAGTGAGTGCAAGACCCGTCCCGTGACTCGATCGGAGCATGGAAGAGCCAAATACCCTTGACTCATTGCCGGTTTCTAAACCGCGCACATCTGCACGCTTCCCTTGCTAGGGATGAGTCGCGAGTTTGCTTAGAGTCCCAGGTTCGCATCAAATTGGCATCAAGTCGAGTTCCACCCCGCATCAGGAAGCCTGACACTGGCAAAGTTGGCACTAAGAACCACCGCACTGCGCCTCCAGACCACGAAGAGGAACAACTACACCTGAAAAGTTAGGGGTGAGCCTCATCTCACTGGCTCAGTGGGGGTCCCGCAGATCCCCACCATGAAACAAAAGCGGTAAACAACAATTCTAAACAACTATAGCAAAGCAGTAACAGCAGGAGTAACGACAGCAAAAGTAAAGAGGAAAGCCGTACTGAACAGAAACACGGCAGCCGAAGAAACCTTGGCCCTCTAAACTACTCCTAATTGGCAAAGACACGAATCCCCAGACACATAATCAGGAATCACTAAGCTGATATAAAGATACTCTGGCTACACAGCCAGGACACATTACGACACCTCAGTTGTGCAAGCTCGTCTTCAGAGACAAAAGCCCAACTCAAGACCACACGGTCTAAAGTACCAATACATACACAATCTCACCGTCCTGTACGCTACACTGACCTTGGGTAAAGCCAAACACAGACTACTTGGCAAGTCACGTCAACAGTGATAGAAAATAGTCACAAAAGCCACAAGTCATCGTGTCATGTGCCAGAAGCACCTCCACACTAGAAGAAAAGCCAGATGCATCCACTGACGTCTTACACTGCATCTCAAGCGTCTCCCACTCACCTCGAACGTGGAAACTGAGACACTAAATTGAGCACCAAGGAACTACATTAACGAGTGACAAGTCAGGGTCACGCCCGTCGGCGCTCGTCCAACGCCCCTGACCACGTGTGCACACACAAGCTCAATGTCTTGAGCCAGGCCTCTAGCTGGTTTTACTCTCCTGTAGGACTCTCACAGCAAGACAAAGGGGCCCACGGCAACCAGCCTACAAACCGTCTCAACCGGGAACTCGCCCCGCCACCACTCCCAGGTGGGCCGACACACAGAAAGTGTCGTCAGGCTACGACTAGTGGAGGCTCACTAGACACAAAGACTCAAAACAACGAAGTACAAATAGGCTAGGCAGGCACTATCACAAGTACCACGAAGCACACGCCAGACTCAGGATAGCCAACTAGACCTACTAACACAACGATCCTTGAGTCACGTGACTCGGGTCAAGATCGTCGCACATCACGACAACACGCCGTTAACCAGCCTAGTCCCTAAGCCAGATCATGGTAAAACATAGTGGAAGCGACACAGAACAGTCAGAATCCACACCAATTAAAAGTCCTCGGCCCCTAGGCTGCACAACGGACTCACAATTCCGTATAACACGGAACATGAGGGATTACTAAAGCCCTCAAACCACATGGACATGATTCTGTCTGCTGTTTGATATTCTTGCACCCAGTGAGGGGAGCTAGTCTATTCTGTCAGAAATGTTAAATAGTTTGAAATTGTCAGAATTTGCAGATCTGAACTTGCTACATGTTATGAGATGGTGTCTTGTTAAGACTGTTTGAGATATATTTCTGCTGTGAGAAAATGAAAGGTTCAGTCTTCTGCTGCCAGCTTAATTCTTATTTGTTGCCTGAACTACTGAATTGCTGAACTTACTGGAATTGAAAGATAAGATTACTTGCTGTCAGTTATATTACTCTGCTGATCTGTCAGAAATTAAAAATTCAGATTGTTTGAAATTGTTGATGATCACTCAAGATGGTTGGAAAATTCTGCTAAATGCTCTCATTTTCTGAAGCATAGGAGATGTTTGTTGGAATGGACCCGATTCATGCAAATCTGTCATCACTGTTTTCTAAAACTCTTGTGGCCATTCCTATAAACCCATTTTTGAAACCAGTCTCATCTGAAACCTTTCTTTCATATTCATTTCTGTAATCAGTCATATTGAAACTCCTTCAATTCATCTGTCTATTGTTTCACATTCATTCTGTCATAATGTTTGTTCTCAGGGGGGAGTATTCAATGAAATCTGATAACTTTTACCATTCAAAAGATGAAGTTCAAATCTCCCTGATCCGAAGACAAACTCTTATCTTTACACACTGAGTGCTGATTGATTGGAAGGAAGTTAAATCTAACCTTAAGGTTCAAAGATTATCCTTAATTGCAGTTACAATGACTTTAAACCATATTGAAATTGGAAAGGCCCAATTCCTTACCTGAAATCTGAAAATCATGAGTAATAAAACATTTTTTGGTAGAAAGTGATTTTCTTATATTGATTCTAAATTGTTTTAAAGTAACTGATATAAACCAGGGAATACACCATAAAAATAAAATTAAAAAAAATGGCAGAGCAATGGCACATCTTTCTGAGAAATTGACCTTATACAAAGATGAAATCTAGAGGTCATGTCATGAAGAAGAGTGTTATCTCTGTTCATATGGTCAAAACAATATGATTGGTTTCACCGAGTACTTGGGGGTACTAGCGTCTGGAAAACGTGTACCTTCATACAAAAATGTGTAAATCATTCCTGCTGTGTTTGATCAGAGACATAATTGGTACATCTTGTTGAGTAACTAGGGATACCTGCGTCTGGTAAACGTGTACCCTTACGTCAAAAGACAGATGGTATTTGACTATTCAAGAAAATAAAATTAATATATATATATATATATATGGTTGACTCCGTGTTGATTCAGAAACTTTAAACGGTTTATTTTAAATATAAGGGATATTTTCTTACCATATGTGTTTAATGAAAATGTTGAGTAAGGTGAATGGTAATTGGATTGATTGAGTACATTAGTAGATCTAGTTTACTCTCATTCTTTTTGCATCAAAGGATTAATTAATGAACTTTTATACATCAAGATTTAATCCCTGAAAGTTACAGTTCTCTTGTATATATGAAAAAGGGTTTATTGATAAGTGAAGGGTAGAAAGGTAATTTCATCTGGCGATTGGTAAAGTGAAAAAGATTACTTTACTCTTCCTATTTCAATTTAAAGCCCTATCTCCGTGAAAACCCTTTCATAGCGTTAACATTACCCTTGTGAAAAACTCTCTCGCTTCGACGTTTCCATCTCCTCAAGTCTTTATGTTCTCCTTTCTCAAAAACCTTTGGTGAAGGTCACTCATTCTGTTCCTGCAATACCTGCTATCCACCTTGCTTCTTGTCTCCGGCCGCCAAGAGTCTACAGAAGCATATGGCGACAGAGAAGCATGGTTCGGAATCCAGGTTTGCTCAGAAAGGGGAAGAAGTTCTTTTAAGAAGGGTAGTTAAAATGAAGAGGAAGTCCACTGAGCTTGAACCCGTGGTTGTTGAAACTGAAAAGGAGCTGACTGTCTACACTCGGAAGAAAAGAAAATCATCCCAAGGGCAAGATAGAGATGTTGAATCCGCTATGCAAGTAGAAATTACTGTAAAAGGAAAGAAAAAGATGTCAGAATCATCATCAAAACCGCCTCAAAAGAGGAAGAAGCATCTACGGTCTGAAGAAGGTACATCCAAACTTAAACAGAAAGGTTCTGTGAATGAGTCAGCCAAGATTATTTTTTCGAGATATGTAGATTTCCATGATAAGAGAATGTTGGATGAATTTCCTAGTTTGATGGAGTTAATAAATTTTCAAAAATAGAAGAAGTTTATGGGAAAGCACAAATATTACTATCCTGGGCTTGTTTCTGAATTTTATTATAACCTCCAGTATGATTCTAAAAAGTTCAAAATTAAATCAAAGGTTAAGGATGTTAGAATTGTGTTGACCATGGAGTTCCTTCACAATGTGTATAGAATTCCTGAAAGTGGGGAATGTGAGGAAGATTTTTATTATGATGAATTTGAGGCTTATTCACTCTTGACTGATCAGCCCAGTGATATGTCAGATACTCGGTAGACCAAGTTGATATATTTCAATGCAAACAAGTTTTCTCCCTTGAAAAGATTAGTTCATCATATGATAACTACAATTATAACCCCACAGGATGGTGCATGGTAGGGGGAAGATCACTAAAACTCAGAGGTTCATCTTGTTTTGTATGTTTAAGAACATGAAAGTATGTCTGCCAAGCATTTTGATGAAGGTCATGGGCACATGTAAGGAATCTAGGAGAAATTTGCCCTATGCTGCCCATCTCACTGCTGTATTTAGAAAATTGAAGGTGCCTTTGGAAAATGAGGAGTTTAAAAGAGTTTTTAATGTTAATGTTTATAAGATGAATTTTATTGATAAGTTCTTGAGATTGAAAACCCAGACTGTAATTGTTGTGAATGTGGCTGATAAAATAGTTGAGAAATCACCAGTGGCAGTACATGAGGAAGAAGAAGAACAAACCGTGCAAGATGCTTCCAATCAGGGGAAGCAACAGCCAATGCTAGGTAAACAAGTAGTGGCAGAAAGTCTAGACAAACTTCCTCCGGTGATTGAAGAGGAAATGGGAAATGAGCAAGGTAATCTGTTCGCTTCTGAACAGCAGCATCAACAAGAAATAGATTCTATAGAATTAATTCAGCAGATTGAGCAAAGGGAAACAAAAAATGCAGAACAAGATGAAGAAGTAGCTCAAGAAGAATTTCAGATGGAATTAGAGGAGGAGCAACAAATCAGTCTCCAAGAAGAGGAAAGCAATGTTCAGATTGAACAAAGTTTGAATGAGTTGGAGAAACACTTTTTGGCTGGTAATCAGATAATTCAGCATCTTGACAAGCAGACTGACCAGTACATAGAATAGATTCAAACTGATTTGGAGCAGCAGCAGCATATAGAACATGAGCCACATATGCAAATTGAAGAGCAATTGAAACAAGAAACAGAAGGGCAACAACCTGTCTTGGACCATGTAGAACAGTTTGAACCATCACAGACTGGCCCGGTTCTTGGACCATTTCATGGGGCACTTATTTGTCTTGGAACTCACCATCCATTATCTTTTGAAGAGCAACATATGCCTCAAGCATTTGAAGCCTCTACTTCTGCTCCACCAACATCTGATCCTACCTTAATAAGTTTGATGATGACACAGTTTGAAGTTGTAAATAACTATATTGATCAATTGAGGAATGCTATAGAAAAGCAAGATGCAAGATTACTTCATCTAGAGCAAACTGTCAATAGTAGCTGGTACAAGTACTTAAGTCATAGCAATAGATTTAATGAACAGTTGAAAAGATTTCTGAATTCAATTTCAGATGTATGTCAACAGGCTAGTTCTTCATTGTCTAATCTGAGAATGAATGTAGCTGAGTCATACTTGAGGATAAGCCAGAACATTGCTCATTCTTTTGAGATTAAGAGAGACCAACAGAGAATCAGAAATCAGCTGAGCATCATGTTACATGAGCAACAAGTTCTGTCAGCTAAAGTTGTCAATGTCTCAACTGACGTTCAATCTTGTATCACTCACTTGGGCAACCTGTATGGTAAACTTGACTCTGTTCAAGAAAAAGTGCAGTATTTGACATCAAATTTCTAGCATTTTGGTTCTACAAGTACTTCCACTTCTGCGACAGACATTGTTCAAAAACAATCAGTTCAGCTGGATAGTTCCACTGACATGATACATGATTGGATTGAAAATGCATCCGCTTCTATTAAACAGTTGCATGATCAGGTTCTTGCCACTAATAACAAGCTATCTCTAAATTTTGCTGCCCTTGGAACCAAAGTTAACAAGTTAATTGCTAAAGGTTATGCAACTGCTTTACACTAAGAGGGCAATCTAGTACTAGCAGAGCTATCTCAGTTGCTAGCAGGAGTGGTCATGGCCGAAGTCTTGCTGTCTCCATCAATACACTTGCAGATATTTAAAGGGGGAAACATGTAAACAAAGGGAAATTTTTTGGCAATACCCCATCTCCTTGTTTCTTTTTGATAATGACAAAGGGGGAGACATGTTTGAGTCTTGTTCTGTTGAAGAAGTGGGGAGATATGTTTTGAAGATAGTTGGTGTATGCAATGGAATATGAAGAGCACAGAGTGGGGAGATATGTTTTGAAGATAGTTGGTGTATGCAATGGAATATGAAGAGCACATATATTATCTTCACATATGTACACAGTATTAGCTGCATGTGCATGAGTATTTTTGTAATGTTGAACTAAACTCAATGAATGAAATGAAATGTTTCTATCATGAATTGGTTGTCCACAATGCTCATAGTCTTGTGGTGAATGATTGATTTTTTGAAAAAGCATACATGACTCATAATATTGTCATAATCAAAAAAGGGGAGAATGTTGGAACCCTGGTTTTGATAATGACATACTATGAATCATATATGTGGTGTCATGCATGATCATGGTTCATGACTCATATGTGTTTGAATGTGTTAACTGTTCGTGTGATTGGTTGATGACAACATAAAGTCAATGCTTGGTCAACATAAAGTCAACGCATGCATTAGGTCATACACTTGGTCAAATAATCAATTTTCACACATGTGTTAAGTCTGCATTCATGTGCATTAGTGTTGAGTTAGTCTGTGTCAGTGCATAAGCCTTACTTGTAAGGTCTACGTTAGTTTGCTTTACCAAGCACTGAAGGTCGACATTAGTCTGCATGTCATGCACATAGAGTCGGTGTTAGTTCATGTTGTCATGCACTTAGGTCGGTGATTGTCTGCACCTCTCACAATGTAAGTTCGATGCTAGCAGGAGTTATATGCACGCTAAGGTCTGTGTTACCTTGAAGTGTCATGCATCCAAGTCTGTGTTAGCGCATTATGTCTTGCTTAACATGGTCAGTGTTAGTATGCATGATCCTGCACCTAAGTCTGTGCTAGCTGGTTTTCACTCATACACAAGGTCTGTGTTAGTTGGTTTGGGTTGTTAACTAGAGACTGTGCTAGCATGCATAGAGTCTATAGAGTCTGTGCTAGTTGTCTGTGTTAGTCAGCATGTAGTCTATGCTAGTTTAGTGTGTTTCATAAAGAAAGTCTGAGCTATTTGCTCTCACTTATGTATGAAGTCAACGTCAGTCTGTATATCATTCTTGTTAAGCCTATGACAGGCTTGCGTTTACATTGACTTCATGACTTGATTTCAAGAGCATGCCCTGAATATTCTGTTCACTTGATTTAAACATTCAGTGATGGCATAATAACAGATTATCTCTGACACTTTACATTTTATTTTTATATAAAGTCAATGGATATTGATTTTTATTATGAAGATAAAGTGTTTGACAAAATGCTTCTTAATTTACTTACAGGAACTTAAATCTCACGTGATGTTGAGAACAGAGGTTCATGACTTAAGAATGCCCTGGTTCGAACGTAAAGTCACGAGAACCAGTATCATGGCTCGTGATCCCAGAGCATTTCATTAAGAGGAGATTTCACCATGTAGAAAGTAGAGAAGCTAAGATCGTGACACGTGGACAGTTTAAACCCAGATCTGAACTAATTCTTTGGCGGGAAATGTGGTTTCCACGCGCCCTCTGACTGCTGCCTATATAAAGGGGGGCAGAGCGTCCAGATCCGGGTAACCAGAAAAAATCAACCAAGAAAATAGTGAGCAACGAAGTGAAAGAAGAAGAAAAAGATTGAAGAGAGATGAAGCGAGTGAGATCAGAAAATTCATAGTGTAGCAGTGAGAGCTGTGAAGGAATTCAAAGTGAAATTTGAGAGAAGAAAAAAAAGTATTGTTGCTGAGAGAAAGAAGAAGAGAGAAAGAGTTGCAGAGAGGTTGCAGCAGCTCGTGAAGAGAAGGAAGAAGAAGAAGAGGGATCCTGGTCAGGATACCCTATAGTCTGATAGTGGTTTTGGATTAGATCCATACCACTTTGCTCTGAGTGACCTACAGCTTTTGTGCTTTCATTTCTAGATTTCTGTCGCTAGCATAATTCACTTTTTTTGTTTTCTTAAACCTTTGTTATAAGCTGTGAATCAGCAGTGGCATAAGCTGTAAGGCCCAACGCAAGCTGTTAGTCAACGGATGGCAAGCTGTGAGGCCCAGCGTAAGCTGTTAGTCAACAGATGGCAAGCTATAAGGCCCAGCGGATGTAGGCAAGCTGTGATGCCCAGCCATTCAAGCTGTTAGTCAGCGGAAGCCACACTCAGATTGAGTGTGGGGTGGATGTAGGTCTGGAAGACCGAACCACCTAAAAATCATTCGTGCAGTATGAATTGTTTGTTCTTGTGTTTCACCGCTAGATGAATAATTAGGTTCGCTCAACATCATTATCTAACTGTCAGTGTTCTTTACCATAGTTAATTCTGAATTTAACTAAGCCCATCTGTTTTAATTCCGCATAGTTACAACTTAGAATTTTTGAATTGGCTAAAAATTGTTGAGGGGATTCATTCACCCCCCTCTGAATCCAGATCTACACCAACTTCATTGGTATCATAGCATACCATAGATTCTACAATTGGTATGAGAGCAGGTTTCTACACAGAGGGTCCAACGACCTGCATATCTGTTTCTGCATTTTTTTTTGGTGCGATCTGGTTTCATCTATTTCTTATTGCAGTTTCTGATCTGATCTGAACTTGATATTCATGGCTGATCTTCCCAGATTTGAGGGATTGAGTTTTTACAGCTGGTTTGGTAGATTCAGAGATTATGTAATGCATGTTAATCCTGATCTGTGGATACTTATTGCACACAGTCCGTATGAAATTCTAAAGGATAAATCCCAATGGAAGGCTTCAAACAGACTGAAGGTTTCTGAAAATCAAAAGGCCTTGTAACTAACCAGAAGGGCGATAAATGCTGACCAATTCCCTTTCATTTCTGAGTGCTGCAGTGCTACTGAAATGATCAACATTATAGCAGCCAGCAGATATGAAGATGAAGTGAAGTGCCTCATGGTCAGAGATGACATCAGTGATCAAATGGAAGATTCATCTTCACAGGTAAATTCTGAAACCGATAACTTCAGCTTTGAAGATCTTGTTGCATTGAATGAACATTTGATTAAAAAATATGACAAAGTAAAATCTAAAAAGAAAAAGCTAAGAAGAGAAATGATTGCTCAAGTTACATGTTTAAGAGTAGAGAATGAAAACTTAAAATTCGACATGAAAAAGAAAGAAGGTTCTTGTGAAAAATGTTTGTCTCTGAACAAATTAAATTCTAGCATTCAATCTGATTTGATTTGGCAAGAAAAATTAATTGAATCCTTAAGGGAAGAGAATGAAGATCTCTTAAACAGTAAAAAGGAACTTGAAAGGAATGAAGAAGAAATGAGTAAAAAGCTGAACTCAGTGTCAAGAAATGAAGCAGTTGAAAAATTGAAATTGGAAAATGTAGATCTAAAAGAACAGAATAAAAAACTTATGGTGCTGAACATAGTCTTATCAGAGAGATGGCTAGCCATTGAAAAAGGAAAATCAGTCTTGAAAGAAAAAGAAGTAAACAATGAAATGAAGCTTAAATAGGAAATTGAATCTCTTAAATGTTTGAATGATGGTCTTCATCAACAAGTTGTTTCCTGTGAATGATATTGCTAGGTATGTTGTCTCCATTGATTCCTTGAATTTAGAAATTCATGATCTGAAAAATTCACTATCAAAATTTATCAAAGGTAAGGACAACTTGAATAAATTACTTGTAGCTAATGTGAATTTTCAAAGAGAGGGACTGTGTTACAATCCAGTAAATAAGAAGGTTGATGGAAGTAATCTAAAAACTATTTTTGTTAAAAGCTTAGAATAAGAAAAACCCTCCGGTTCAACTGTTTTTCATTTTACTGCTCAGAAATCAGAAAATTCAACTAAAAATCTGAAAAAGGTTGAAAAACAGAAAACCTCTAAACATACCATGAATAAATGGATCACATGTTATTACTGTGGAAGAAAAGGACATGTTATGGATGATTGCATTGTCTTGAGAAACGATGAATTAGGTGCATGCCAACATGTAAATATAGTTAGAAACAAACCTGTGAAAAGTCTTGTCAGAAATGTTTCTGATGCATGCTTTTACTATGGAAACAGAGGTCTTTATATGCATAACTGTAATTTAATGAAACAAGATAAAAAGACTGCTAGAAAAATTCATGTTCAAAACAATTATGTAAATAAGCATGCTAGAAAATCTGAAACTCAGAAGGTTACATGATTTAACTGTGGAAAGTTTGGGCATGCTACATCAAATTGTTGGTTTTTGAAAAACAAAGCAAATCATTTTGCTCATATGAAACATTCTGCATTTAGGAGAGTTAATGATTCTGTCTTCATGCATAAACCTCCCATATGCAATAATTGTGGAAAATCAGGCCACACCGCTACTGAATGCTTTTGGATGAGTGACTGGAATAATTGGAAACCACCAATGTGGAGTGCTACTAATTCTGCTGGACCCAAGAATCCTTGGGCTCCAAGGTTTTTCAAATAACTCTTTGGATGCAGGTGTGTCCATGTGGACAAAATAAAAATTGGAGTTGAATAAAATGGGGCACACAAGGTCAGTAGTTTAATTTTTCTATTTTTATGTTGTGAATGTTTAAATAAAAGTTTTTGTGGAGTTTTTGCATGTGACTGGTTTGAATTTTTTTATATATATTACTCTAAGCAATTCATGCTAATTACCTGCTACATACAAACTCCACATGAGACCTATCATTCTAAGTTTTCATTCATGATTAGTCATTCTTGATTTATTGCATATTCATGCATGACCCTATGGTATATAAAATGGTCCGCTGGGAGAAGGGCAGGTTATGCCTGTCTGGAGACCCACATCTTGCGTAGAGGAGAACCTCCGCCAGGTACCAAGGGTCAATCTGCATATAGAAATAAATTTGTATTTTTTTTGGTGCATTTATGTGTACATTGTGAGATTTTGTCTACTGCTTGATATTCCTGCACCCAGTGAGGGGGAGCTAGTCTATTCTGTCAGAAATGTTAAACCATTTGAAATTGTCAGAATTTGCTGATCTGAACTTGGTACCTGTTATGAGATGGTGTCTTGTTAAGACTGTTTGAGATATATTTCTGCTGTGAGAAAATGAAAGGTTCAGTCTTCTGCTGCCAGCTTAATTCTTATCTGTTGCCTGAACTGCTGAATTGTTGAACTTATTGGAATTGAAAGATAAGCTTACTTGCTGTCAGTTATATTACTCTACTGATATGTCAGAAATTAAAAATTTAGATTGTTTGAAATTGTTGATGATCACTCAAGATGGTTGGAGAATTATGCTAAATGCACTCATTTTCTAAAGCATAGGAGATGTTTGTTGGAATGGACTTGATTCATGCAAATCTGTCATCACTGTTTTCTAAAACTCTTGTGGCCATTCCTATAAACCCATTTTTGAAACCAGTCTCATCTGAAACCATTCTTTCATATTCCTTTCTGTAATCAGTCATATTGAAACTCCTTCAATTCATATGTCTATTGTTTCACATTCATTCTGTCATAATGTTTGTTCTCAGGGGGAGTATTCAATGAAATCTGATAACTTTTACCATTCAAAAGATGAAGTTCAAATTTCCCTGATCCGAAGATAAACTCTTATCTTTACACACTGAGTGCTGATTGAATGGAAGGAAGTTAAATCTAACCTTAAGGTTCAAAGATTATCATTAATTGCAGTTACAATGACTTTAAACCATATTGAAATTGGAAAGGCCCAATTCCTTACCTGAAATCTGACAATCATGAGTAATAAAACATTGTTTGGTAGAAAGCTATTTCTTATATTGATTCTAAGTTGTTTTAAAGTAACTGATATAAACCAGGGAATACACCATAAAAATAAAATTAAAAAAAATGGCAGAGCAATGGCACATCTTTCTGAGAAACTGACCTTATACAAAGATGAAATCTAGAGGTCATGTCATGAAGAAGAGTGTTATCTCTGTTCATATGGTCAAAACAATATGATTGGTTTCACCGAGTACTTGGGGGTACTAGCGTCTGGAAAATGTGTACCTTCATACAAAAATGTGTAAATCATTCCTGTTGTGTTTGATCAGAGACATAAATGGTACATCTTGTTAAGTAACTAGGGGTACCTGCGTCTGGTAAACGTGTACCCTTACGTCAAAAGACAGATGATACCTGACTGTTCAAGAAAATAAAATTATATATATATATATATATGGTTGACTCCGTGTTGATTCAGAAACTTTAAATAGTTTATTTTAAATATAAGGGATATTTTCTTACCATATGTGTTTAATGAAAATGTTGAGTAAGATGAATGGTAATTGGATTGATTGAGTACATTAGTAGATCTGGTTTACTCTCATTATTTTTGCATCAAAGGATTAATTAATGAACTTTTATACATCAAGATTTAATCCCTGAAAGTTACAGTTCTCTTGTATATATTAAAAAGGGATTGTTGATAAGTGAAGGGTAGAAAGCTAATTTCATCTAGCAATTGGTAAAGTTAAAAAGATTACTTTACTCTTCCCGTTTCAATTTAAAGCCTTATCTCTGTGAAAACCCTTTCATAGCGTTAACGTTACCCTTGTGAAAAACTCTCTTGCTTCGACGTTTCCATCGCCTCAAGTCTTTTTGTTCTCCTTTCTCAAAAACCTTTGGTGAAGGTCACTCATTCTGTTCCTGCAATACCTGCTATCCACCTTGCTTCTTGACTCCGGCCGCCAAGAGTCTACGAAAGCATATGGCGACAGAGAAGCATGGTTCGGAATCCAGGTTTGCTCAGAAAGGGGAAGAAGTTCTTTTAAGAAGGGTAGTTAAAATGAAGAGGAAGTCCACAGAGCTTGAACCCGTGGTTGCTGAAACTGAAAAGGAGCTGACCGTCTACACTCAGAAGAAAAGAAAATCATCCCAAGGGCAAGATAGAGATGTTGAATCCGCTATGCAAGTAGAAATTACTGCAAAAGGAAAGAAAAATATGTCAGAATCATCATCAAAACCGCCTCAGAAGAGGAAGAAGCATCTACGGTCTGAAGAAGGTACATCCAAACTTAAACAGAAAGGTTCAGTGAATGAGTCAGCCAAGATTATTTTTTCGAGATATGTAGATTTCCATGATAAGAGAATGTTGGATGAATTTCCTAGTTTGATGGAGTTAATAAATTTTCAAAAATAGAAGAAGTTTATGGGAAAGCACAAATATTACTATCCTGGGCTTGTTTCTAAATTTTATTATAACCTCCAGTATGATTCTAAAAAGTTCAAAATTAAATCAAAGGTTAAGGATGTTAGAATTGTGTTGACCATGGAGTTCCTTCACAATGTGTTTAGAATTCCTGAAAGTGGGGAATGTGAGGAAGATTTTTATTATGATGAATTTGAGGCTTATTCAGTGTTAACTGATCAGCCCAGTGATATGTCAGATACTCTGCAGACCAAGTTGGTATATTTCAATGCAAACAAGTTTTCTCCCTTGAAAAGATTAGTTCATCATATGATAACTACAATTATAACCCCACAGGATGGTAGTAGGTGGAAGATCACTGAAACTCAGAGGTTCATCTTGTTTTGTATGTTTAAGAACATCAAAGTATGTCTGCCAAGCATTATGATGAAGGTCATGGGCACATGCAAGGAATCTAGGAGATATTTGCCCTATGCAGCCCATCTCACTGCTGTATTTAGAAAATTGAAGGTGCCTTTGGAAAATGAGGAGTTTAAAAAAGTTTCTAATGTTAATGTTTATAACATGAATTTTATTGATAAGTTCTTGAGACTGAAAACCCAGACTGTATCTGTTGAAAATGTGGCTGATAAAACAGTTGAGAAATCACCAGTGGTAGTACATGAGGAAGAAGAACAAACCGTGCTAGACGCTTCCAGTCAGGGGAAGCAACAACCAATGCTAGCTAAACAAGTAGTGGTAGAAAGTCTAGACAAACTTCCTCCGGTGATTGAACAGGAAATGGAAAATGAGCAAGGTGATCTGTTAGCTTCTAAACAGCAGCATCAACAAGAAATAGATTCTATAGAATTAATTCAACAGATTGAGCAAAGGGAAACAGAAAATGCAGAACAAGAGGAAGAAGTAGCTCAAGAAGAATTTCAGATGGAATTAGAGGAGGAGCAACAAATCAATCTCCAAGAAGAGGAAAGCAATGTTCAGATTGAACAAAGTTTGAATGAGCTGGAGAAACACTTTTTGACTGGTAATCAGATAATTCAGCATCTTGACAAGCAGACTGACCAGTTCATAGAACATATTCAAACTGATTTGGAGCAGCAGCAGTAGATAGAACAGGAGCCACAGATGCAAATTGAAGAGCAATTGGAACAAGAAATAGAAGGGAAACAGCCTATCTTGGACCATGTAGAATAGTCTGAACCATCACAGACTGGCCCAGTTCTTGGACCATTTCATGGAGCTCTTATTTGTCTTGGAACTCAACATCCATTATCTTTTGAAGAGCAACATATGCCTCAAGCATTGGAAGCCTCTACTTCTACTCCACCAACATCTGATCCTACCTTAATAAGTTTGATGATGACACAGTTTGAAATTGTAAATAACTCTAGTGATCAATTGAGGAATGATGTAGAAAAGCAAGATGCAAGATTACTTCATCTAGAGCAAACTGTCAATAGCAGCTGGTACAAGTACTTAAGTGATAGCAATAAATTTAATGAACAGTTGAAAAGGTTTCTAAATTCAATTTCAGATGTATGTTAACAGGCTAGTTCTTCATTGTCTAATCTGAGAATGAATGTAGCTGAGTCATACTTGAGGATAAGCCAGAACATTACTGATTCTTTTAAGATTAAGAGAGGCCAACAGAGAATCAGAAATCAGCTGAGCATCATGTTACATGAGCAACAAGTTCTGTCAGCTAAAGTTGTCAATGTCTCAACTAACGTTCAATCTTGTATCACTCACTTGGGCAACCTGTATGGTAAACTTGACTCTGTTCAAGAAAAAGTGCAGTATTTGACATCAAATTTCTAGCATTTTGGTTCTACAAGTACTTCCACTTCTGCGACAGACATTGTTCAAAAACAATCAGTTCAGCTGGATAGTTCCACTGACATGATACATGATTGGATTGAAAATGCATCCGCTTCTATTAAACAGTTGCATGATCAGGTTCTTGCCACTAATAACAAGCTATCTCTAAAGTTTGCTGCCCTTGGAACCAAAGTTAACAAGTTAATTGCTAAAGGTTATGCAACTGCTTTACACTAAGAGGGCAATCTAGTACTAGTAGAGCTATCTCAGTTGCTAGCAAAAGAGGTCATGGCCGAAGTCTTACTGTCTCCATCAATACACTTGAAGATATTTAAAGGGGGAAACATGTAAACAAAGGGAAATTTTTTGGCAATACCCCATCTCCTTGTTTCTTTTTGATAATGACAAAGGGGGAGACATGTTTGAGTCTTGTTCTGTTGAAGAAGTGGGGAGATATGTTTTGAAGATAGTTGGTGTATGCAATGGAATATGAAGAGCACAGAGTGGGGAGATATGTTTTGAAGATAGTTGGTGTATGCAATGGAATATGAAGAGCACATATATTATCTTCACTTATGTACACAGTATTAGCTGCATGTGCATGAGTATTTTTGTAATGTTGAACTAAACTCAATGAATGAAATGAAATGTTTCTATCATGAATTGGTTGTCCACAATGCTCATAGTCTTGTGGTGAATGATTGATTTTTTGAAAAAGCATACATGACTCATAATATTGTCATAATCAAAAAGGGGGAGAATGTTGGAACCCTGGTTTTGATAATGACATACTATGAATCATATATGTGGTGTCATGAATGATAATGATTCATGACTCATATGTGTTTGAATGTGTTAACTGTTCGTGTGATTGGTTGATGACAACATAAAGTCAACGCTTGGTCAACATAAAGTCAACGCATGCATTAGGTCATACACTTGGTCAAATAATCAATTTTTACACATGTGTTAAGTCTGCATTCATGTGCATTAGTGTTGAGTTAGTCTGTGTCAGTGCATAAGCCTTACTTGTAAGGTCTACGTTAGTTTGCTTTACCAAGCACTGAAGGTCGACGTTAGTCTGCATGTCTTGCACATAGAGTCGGTGTTAGTTCATGCTATCATACACTTAGGTCGGTGACAGTCTGCACCTCTCACAAAGTAAGGTCGATGCTAGCAGGAGTTATATGCACGCTAAGGTCTGTGTTACCTTGAAGTGTCATGCATCCAAGTCTGTGTTAGCACATTATGTCTTGCTTAACAGGGTCGGTGTTAGTATGCATGATCCTGCACCTAAGTCTGTGCTAGCTGGTTTTCACTCATACACAAGGTCTGTGTTAGTTGGTTTGGGTTGTTAACAAGAGTCTGTGCTAGCATGCATAGAGTTTATAGAGTCTGTGCTAGTTGTCTGTGTTAGTCAGCATGTAGTTTGAGCTAGTTTAGTGTGTTTCCTGAATAATGTCTAAGCTATTTGCTCTGACTTATGTATGAAGTCAACATCAGTCTGTATATCATTCTTGTTAAGCCTATGACAGGCTTGCGTTTACATTGACTTCATGACTTGATTTCAAGAGCATGCCCTGAATATTCTGTTCACTTGATTTAAACATTCAGTGATGGCATAATAACAAATTATCTCTCACACTTTACATTTTATTTTTATATAAAGTCAATGGATATTGATTTTTGCTATGAAGATAAAGTGTTTGACAAAATGCTTCTTAATTTACTTATAGGAACGTGATGTTGAGAACAGAGGTTCGTGACTTAAGAATGCCCTGGTTCGAATGTAAAGTCACGAGAACCAAGATCTGGGCTCGTGATCCAAGAGCATTTCATTAAGAGGAGATTTCACCACGTAGAAAGTAGAGAGGCTAAGATCGTGACACGTGGATAGTTTAAACCCAGATCTGAACTAATCCTTGGGCGGGAAATGTGATTTCCACGCGCCCTCTGACTGCTGCCTATATAAAGGGGGGCAGAGCGTCCAGATCTGGGTAACCAGAAAAAATCAACCAAGAAAATAGTGAGCAACAAAGTGAAAGAAGAAGAAAAAGATTGAAGAGAGCTGAAGCGAGTGAGATCAAAAAATTCAGAGTGTAGCAGTAAGAGCTGTGAAGGAATTCAAAGTGAAATATGAGAGAAGAAAACAAAGTATTGTTGCTGAGAGAAAGAAGAAGAGAGAAAGAGTTGCAGAGAGGTTGCAGCAGCTCGTGAAGAGAAGGAAGAAGAAGAAGAGGGATCCTGGTTAGGATACCCTACAGTCTGATAGTAGTTTTGGATCAGATCCATACCACTTTGCTCCGAGTAAGCTACATCTTTTGTGCTTTTATGTCGCTAGCATAATTCACTTTTTCTGTTTTCTTAAACCTTTGTTAGAAGCTGTGAATCAGCAGTGGCATAAGCTGTAAGGCCCAGCGCAAGCTGTTTGTCCGCGGATGCCAAGCTGTGAGGCCCAGCGTAAGCTGTTAGTCAGCGGATGGCAAGCTGTGAGGCCCAGCGGATGTAGGCAAGCGGTGATGCCCAGCTGTTCAAGTTGTTAGTCAGCGGAAGCCACACTCAGATTGAGTGTGGGGTGGATGTAGGTCTGGAAGACCGAACCACCTAAAAATCATTCGTGTAGTATGGATTGTTTGTTCTTGTGTTTCACTGCTAGATGAATAATTAGGTTCGCTCAACATCATTATCTAACTGTCAGTGTTCTTCACCATAGTTAATTTTGAATTTAACTAAGCCCATCTATTTTAATTCTGCATAGCTGCAACTTAGAATTTTTGAATTGGCTAAAAATAGTTGAGGGTATTCATTCACCCCCCCTCTGAATTCAGATCTACACCAACTTCATTGGTATCATAGCATACCATAGATTCTACAATTGATTCTACAGGTCGGTGCATATTCATATTACTGCATACAAAGGTCAGTGCATATGTCCATTTCAATTCTGAAGGTCGATGCATGTGCAAAGTTATTGCTTAGAAAGGTTGATGCACATGTAGAAGTATTGCATTGAAAGGTCGATGCACATGTGAAGTCCTGCACTAGAAGGTCGATGCTAGTGAGCTAGTGACTCTTGTATAGGTCGATGCATGTGTAGAAGGATTGTAGCACAGGTCAATGCATGTTCCAATGAGGTCGCTACTAGCAAGTTAGCGAATGCTGCATAGGTCGATACATGCGTAGAAGGATTGCAGCACAGGTCAGTGCATGTTTCAATGAGGTCGATGCTAGTAAGTTAGTGAATGCTACATAGGTCGATGCATATGTAGAAGGAGTGTTGCATAGGTCTATGCATGTGTTAGTAAGGTCGATGCTAGTGAGCTAGCGACTGAAGGACAAGTCTATGCATGTCTTAGTAAGGTCGATGCTTATTAGTTATTATTCTCAAGGTCGATGCACTTTGCGCATTTACCATAAGGTAAGGTCGATGCACTTTGCGCATTTACCATAAGGTAAGGTCGATGCATCTTCATTTCAAGTCAGTGTGTCTGACAATGAAAGTCTACCTGTATATCTCTAAGGTCGATGTTGTTACTCTGACCCATTGCATGTGTTATCCATACAGGTTGAAATACTTCACTTATGCATCAATGTACTTAAAGTGTTTCTAAGCATTCACTTAAACAAATATCCTGACCTCATGAAGCATCTAAAATTATATTTACTAGCCACTATTACATGCTTTTTTAAACTCATAAATCTTGGATTATGTTTTTGAATAGAAACAGGGAGAACTAACCCAATTCTATGATCGAATACCTGGGTGGCATAAAGGTAGTCTGCATCAATCTCACGTGGAACTTAAAGAACCAGATTAAAGGCACGTGATCCAAGGCAGGGAGCAGAACTGATATTCTGCCACATGGATCGTCACAACCTCCACTCCTGACACGTGGCCCCTCGAAGTGCGCCTTATGGATTAAATCTTTGGGCGGGAGTGTGTCATCCACGCGCCCAAAATTCAAAAACCTCAGGGGACCACCTGGCTCAGCCTGCGCCTATAAAAAGGGGATCTCTCAGATGAGAGACATGATGAAGATACAGAGAAAGAGAATACACAAAGCAGAAGAGTTCAAAGAGGCTGAGAAGAGAGAGCTGAGAAGAGTTAGAGTCTGAGAGAGAAGTGTCAGAGAGAAGATCGAGAGAAAGAGCCTGATGCAAAGTATAGATAGAAAAATAGAGTGTCGTAAGATGGTGAAGATCGTTTGAGTGAGAAGAGAGTCTGAGTGGAAATGTTACTGTCTTGACTCCTGGATCAGATCCAGAGTCAATTTTCTCTGTAGTGAGCTATATTATTTCTTTACATTGTCATTTTGGATTTTCCGTTTGTTTCTGACATCATTCGTAAGCTGTGTATCAGCGGTCAGCAAGCTGTGGTGCTCAGTAGCGAGGAGTGATCCTCGATTAGCAAGCTATGAAGCTCAGCGATCTGGGACGTGTTCCCCAAAGCTGTGGATCAACGGTCTGGGATGTGTTCCCCAAAGCTGTGGATCAGCGGTCTGGGACGTGTTCCCCAAAGCTGTGGATCAACGGTTGTAGGGAGTATATCTCCGAAGCTGTGGATCAGCGGTAGTCAAGCTGTGTGGCAGTAGAATCCTTACTCGGTTGAGTAAGGGGTGGACGTAGATCTCAAGGTTAAGATCGAACCACCTTAAAATTGAATTGTCCTGTGTGTGATTGGATTTTTCATCATTGCGAATAGATGAATGCTTAGGATCGTCAACTGCTATTTCCTAACCAATTCATACGATTCATCTGTTGCATTCAATCAAATTCTACATCTGTCTGCTTAAACATATTCTGAATCTAACTACGTTGATTCATCTCAAACTGTCATTGCTATGAATTACTTAGTAGACTTACTTTCTTCATCTTATCTGTTCTCTTCAACTCAGTGGTATATAAAATTGGTTCAGTTAGAAGGATATATTTCATCTATCTGAAAAACTGACCTTTGCGTGAGGAGATTTTCTAATCGACCCTCCGCCAGGTACTATACTGAGTTGAGTTATCAATTGCTTTGGTGTTTACTGTGATCTACAGTAACTTCATAGTAGATTATCTTGTTGTTCACAGTAGTTTACTTTAATTCTGCACTGTTATTCACTACTGTAGAAATTTTAATTTGGGGTAGATCTATTCACCCCCCCTCTAGATCACTTATTCATTGGTAAACTCATTACGTGGTATCAGAGCCTAACTCTCCTTAATGGATTTACATCCTAAATAGATTAGTAGAAATAGATGTTAGAGGGTTAATTGCTAAGGGTCATTCTACTAGTAAGCCACCTTTCTTTGACGGGAACAATTATACTTACTGGAAGAATCGTATGCAGGTCTTCCTTCGGGCGAAGGATTATGAAATCTGGAAGGTTGTCAGTAAATGACCATTTGAGCTTCCAGAGGATGAGGAGGTCTGGGCCAGGAAGCAGATCCGTAGGCCCACTCTGAATTGGAGTGCAGTTAATGCTATGCAGTGTGCTCTCCACCCCACTGAATTTTCTAGAATATCTTCTTGTTCCATAGCCAAGGAGATGTGCAATAAGCTAGAAGTAATCTATGAGGGAACGTCTCAAGTTAGAGAGACGAAGGCAAACATGTTAGTCTCATAGTATGAAGCATTTAAGATGAAACATGAGGAGTCTATATCTGAGATGTACGCCAGGCTGATGGTTCTAACCAATAGTTTGAGGAGTCTAGGCAAGGTCTACAATGAGTATGAGATTGTTAGAAAAAACCTTAATTTAGCACACCAAGGCCACTGCTATGGAAGAGTCTAGGAACCTAGCAACTACCACTGTAGATGAACTCATCGGTTCCCTCATGACATATGAGCTGAATCTTAAGAGGGTCGATGAGACAAAGAAGAAGAAAAAGCCTCTTGCACTTAAAGCTAATTCTAGTAGCAAAGAGTCATGTAGTGAGCATAGTTCCTCTAGTTCATATGAAGACCCTGATGAATTTTCCATGATCACTAGGAAGTTTAAGAAATTCCTCAGGAAGGAAGGAAAGGGGTTTAGAAGAAAATATTTCTCAAGAAAGAGGCAGTCGAAATATAAATCTGATACTACCAAGAAATCTGATGCTATTGTCTGTTATAATTGCAGGAAAGCAGGACATCTGAAAACTGAATGCCCTGAGCTGCTGAAAGAAAAAGAACAGGAAAGGAAAAGCCATGGTTGTTGACACCCGTTTTTAGCCCACAGGGTGCGTCATTTCTCTTATTCATCATTTTTGATGTCCCGAATTACCCATTATTTTGGAGCCTTCCTTAGATGGATTTCGAGCCAATTTTCATTGTTCCATTCCCTTTGAGCCCTAGAGATCATGATTTTCTAGAGCCCTGAAGTTTATTTTATCAACTTCTGGCTTCTAAGTCGACTTTCGGCCCATTTAGGCCGGCTTCCCTCAAGTAATCGGCTCTCTCCCGCTGTGTAGTCCTGAAAGTGGTCATTTTTCATCTCCTTCTGTCCCTCTATTCAAAATTTTCTCTTCATCAAAGTTGTTTATCTTTTCAAGATCTACAATTTCTTCATCTACGCCATAGCCAGTTTTGCCCTGATTGTGAGCTATTCACGTTTTTCCAGTAGGCAGTGATGTTCATCTACGTCCCAAAACTTTCTCTCTCTGTTCTAGCCCCATTTTCTCCTTCTTATGATCATTTTCTCATCTTACTTTCTTCATAAAAGTTGTTCATCTTTTATTTATCTACAATTTCTTATTCTACCACTTTCACTAGTTCTACACCGTTTGAGAGATACGTTTCAAATTTCAAAGTCGCACGCAGTCTGCCCAAAGTGTTCTTCCATCGGTGTGACGGTCTACTATAGATGCGTCAGAGCACTGTGACGGTTCTACAGTAGACCGTTACACCCAAAATTGCCCGAAATCATCCCGTTCGACCCCCAGAGCCTGACGGACCTACCCTAGGCCGTTACATGACTCTGACGGTCTCACGATAGACCGTTACACAAATTGAGAGTCCAATTCGTGCTGGACTCTGCTCCGTTTCTGTGCGCCGTGGCCCTCTTGCAGAGCCCATAACTTCTTGAATTCTACTCCGAATTGAGCGCCGTTTGATCCTATGGTTTCTCCTTTATATTATCTTAAATTTGGTCTAAAGAACTCCAAATTTCATTGGCTATCTTGCTCAGAATCGTGCTCAAAAGTTGGGGATTTAGGTGTCCTGCTACAACACAAACTCTACAGATTAAGCTTCGGGGCTCCCTTCTAGAAACCATATCTTCCAAATCTTTCATCCAAATTGAGTCCCATTTTCTCCTACATCTTATCTTGACTATTATCTCAGGATTGATCCATATATCTCAAGATTTGATGGACTCTATCTCTTAAACTCATGGAGGAAAGTTGAGGATTTGGGCAGTTTTCTATATAAATGGCCCTGTGCAAACTTCGCGATGGGAGGGCTTTTTCCGGACGTGGGGCGAAGCCATGCTGTAACTCCAACTCACAACTTCGACCCCAGCTTGAAGAGGGAAGTATTGGCTTTCCATTCCATCCTTCTGGACTTAATTTGGTTGTCTATACTCTTAGTTCTAGTCTCCTCAAAATCACAAATCATCATAATTTTCTACACTTTTCTGCTACACATGCGTTTCCCCCCGTTTTGCATCGATGATTTCTCTCTATTCTCTCAACCAAATTCCGTGATTTCAACTCTCATGCATGCACAATACACACACCTATCTTTTTCACCCTTCCACAGGGGTTAAAAACCTCTCCCGGTGTGTTCTCCCTTAATTTCTACCCCTATTTTATCACTGTGGGATTGATACTACACATGTATGTTCTAATGGGTTTTTTATCCTTGTTTTGACTTTATTTTGCAGGAGAGCATGAATACAACATGAGGCCTTCTTCATCTAGCCGGTTGGAAGGAGAAGAGATTTGAGTCCACAAGTTCCCCGCGTCCCGTTCTTAAGCGCGATCAATTCTTCATATTTCCAAGGTACACGGCGCCCTTTCCTTTATCTCTTCATCCCTTTGGCGTCGTTGGAACCTTGGTGGCGATCACGGTCAGTTCTTCTATCTCTCATCGCTCTTTATTCATCATCTTCCATGCCTTTTCATGCTATTATGTTATTAGCATAGTTAGGGGCGGGGTGGAGGAAAGAGAGATAAAATTATCAACAATCTTATTTTTTGGCGATCACGGTGGGAGACCAATGCCCATCACGTTTGTTTTAATGCTCTTTTGTGAGTTGGGTGTGTGCATGTGCATGTTTAGGTGATATTTTTTCCATTCTTCCACCATTTGCGGCGTTTTAAGGGCTCTAGTAGTGTGACGGTCTTATGGTAGACCGTCATGGTCATGGAACGGTCATTTGGTAGACCGTTACAGATTTTGGTAGTCCTGCGTGCATGCTCACAGAGCCATATTCGTCGAGGCATAACTTTTGATCCCGGAGTCCGATTGAGCTGATTTTTGTTCCGTTGGATAGCCCTTTATATTGTCTTTCCATCCATATATCATTTGCATCATTTGTTTAACATTTGTATATTCTAATATTATCCAACTTTTCGAGTTTTCTGTATAAGTTCTGCAGGCAGGCTCAGGGACAGGTTCACAGGTACATCTTTACTCAGTGATTTGACTGCCTTCCCGACGTCTGATTGCACTGATTTTTATTCCATTGGATAATCCTTTGTATTGTCTTTCCATCCATAGCTTATTTGCATCATTTGGGTCTCATTTTCTTAGTTGAAAATTGTCATCATTTTAGCATTTTGTCCATAAAATCTGCATGTGGTCTGCACACAGGTTCACGGGGGCAACTTTGCTCAGTGGTTTGATTGACCTCCCGGGGTCAGATTGATCTATTTTTTGGCCCGTTGTGTAGACATTTGTATTGTCTTTCCATTCATATACTATTTTTCTTATTTGGATCATGTTTGCATAGTTTAATTTTGTCTTGATTTTCTAGTTTTAAGCTAGAATTTGCATGCACTCCGGTGCACATAGGGCCATACATTACATATCATAGTTGCATTTCCTACCTTGATAAGTGATCCTCTCGCCTCCATAGTCCTTGGGGTCGACTAGGTGATCTTATCCGGGACCTCCATAAGTCCCCGTGAGCCGTGGATTTCCACACGGACGCCGGGCCGGTTGTACATTTTCCACCCTTTAGGCTTGCATTTGCATCCGTGTGAGGGAGTTAACCTTAGTCAACCCAAAGTTTGGACCTTATTCCCATATGATTCCTATCTTGAGGGAATTATTCTTAATTTAAAATCATTAAAAGGTCCATTAAAACTTCTATAATATTTCCCATCATATCAACTTGTTTGACTTAGGTGAAAACTCTCACATTGCATTGTTTGGGCTTGGTCAAGCCCATTAGTGGCGTTTTGTGTTGCATCAACATATTTTGCTGTTCTTAGGCCCATTTAGCTTAGCCTATTTTGTGTGTCCATTGTCTAGTCGATTGTCCCGTGGTCCGTTGTCCATTCATCTTTGCATTAGTGGGTCAGTCCCTTCTTGTCCTCAAGCCCATTAAGCCATTGCTTCCCCACTTGTATTCTCCTTGATATCCTTGTATTAAGTCTCCATTTGCCCTCATGGAGCATCGTTCCAATCCCTTGTATCATCCTTTTCCCCAATCTTCTTCCTATTCTCGCGTGGAATCCTCTTCCCACGCGGGTCCATCTTTCCGTGGTCCCTCCGATCCCTCCGAGAAACAGGCTAATCTCATGGCCCATCTTTCAAGCCTTGTTCGCCAAATGGACCCGACCCAGGCCCATCGTCTTATTGCAAATCATCTTAATGGGCCTTCTTCTCATAATGGGCCCTCTACCCTTCATGGGCCTCTTTCTTTTCCTTCATATGCCGCTGGCCCGATTTCTAATGGGCCTTATTCTCTTAATGGGCCTCCTCTTTCTTCCCATGTTGCTGCTGGCCCTTACGCTCATGTTTCTTCCAGGCCCGTATATCCCTCTATTTCTGGAATGGGCCCTTTTACTTCTCAGCCCGGATCCTCTTATCCGGCCCATTACCATCATCTTGATCCAAATTCGCAACCTCTTGCTCAAGTTGGCCCACATTATCCTCGGTCTCTCCCTACTCAAGAGATGATTGCTCAAGCCCAGCGCCAGCTTGATGAACTTCAATGCCAAATCCATTCACATTTCAAGGTCTTCGGCTTCCGCCATCTTCATAAATTCCTGCATATCATCGCTATGGTGGAGTCAGTGACCCCTACGTGCACTTGAAGGAGTTCCTCTATGAGTCAGCCCAATTTCAACACGACCAACGCTTAATGGCCTATCTATTTGGTCTATCTTTGGAAGGCCCTGCTCGGGATTGGTTCTTTTCTCTTCCGCAAGAGTAGATTGTGAATTTTCAGATGGTTCAAGAGAAGTTTATTCAGGAGTATCAGGACCAGGTTGAGCCCAGGTATTCTATGGTGGATCTGGCCCATGAGATGATGAAGCCCGAAGAGGATTTCTACACCTTTGCCGACCGCTAGCGTCACCTTGCCGCGCAAGTCCCGGGGCACATTCCGGAGCAAGAACAAATCAAGATGCTGATATCCAATGCGATGCCCGAGTATCGGTTTATCTTAGCCCTCAATGATATTACCTCCTAGCAACAACTTTATAGCCGAGCCCGCTTCATCCGCCAACAACTCCAAGATTCCCTTGACCCCGAGTCTTTTCCGACTTTTAACACCCAGCCATTTGTATCTCCCTCCACATATCAACATTCACCTTCTGCATACCAACCCCCCACGAGTCAGCCATACACCCCCACATATCAATCACCCACATATTCCTCCATGAGTCAGCCCTCCGCATCCACATATCCATCTCCATCTCCACCTCCAGTCAGGGGAATTCCACACCCCGAGCAGGTGGATGTGGTCTACATACCTTCCCACTCCACTCCGCATATGCCACCACCTAATCCTTCCCTTAGCGATGCGCCATGGCCTACGCAACCCCCACAGCCATCTTCATCCCATATCCCTCGGCATCCCCCTAGCCTGAAGCAGGCTCCTCACCCTCCGTTGCCGGAGTCTTTTATAGGTATTTTTAGGGCTTTGATGGCCACTCACGCGTTGTCGCTTCCTCCAGTTGTACCTTACCGACCCATGGTCGGAGATATGCTCCAGTTCTGTTATTTCCACCGCCAACAGGGGCATTTGGTTAAGGATTGCCCCGAGTTCCGAGAGTTTGTTTACGGCTTGGAAGATCAGAAAAGGATTGATTGGGCCGCTATTCACAAAGTCATTCTACATCTCTGTAGCAATCAGCAACAACAAGAAGCACCGCAGTCGTCTCCATCCCTACAAGGCCAGGGGCACTCCTGTGCACCCGCTCCATCGCCTGCTCCGTTATCTACCCCATCTTTGCCACCTTCTACACTATCTCCGTCACCTCCACCAACCAAGGCTCTTGCTCAGGCTAGTGCCTCCACTGCCTCCGCTTCCTCCATTGCCACCACCGCTTCCACTCCCAACACCGCTCGGCGTGTTGTATCGATACGTCGACGGTGGACACCACGACCTTCCCCTTTGCCTACATCACCTTCTCCACCTCCATCTCCATCACCATATCTATTGCCTATTCCATCACTTCCACCATCTCCGCCGCCTTTGCCATCCCCTTCATCATTTTCACCTGAGCTTGAGCGAGCTCCACCTCCACCTTCATCTTCAACCCCTAAACACACCATCCCCTCTAAGCCTTTTATATCCATTTATTCATCTACTTCCACCCCACGGAGCGGGTGTGTGCTCTCTTTGGTGCCCCTCGGGTCTGGTCCCCAGAGAGACAATGAGCCGAGTCAGGGTAGTTCGGTGAAGGTTGTTCCATTCATGATTCAAGATTTCATCTACCGCATGCCGATCTGGGTCCTGGTCTCGGGCTACTTTGGGACTGATGAGCCTATGCTTCCGAAGATGGTTGCCAAGAAAGGCTCTCGTGCACTAATGCCAGTTTCTTTTCGAGCAAGGCCGGTGGCAATCTCTTTGCTCGCTGGAGAGTTCACCGTTGATGCTATTATTTCTCTTCGCTCTATTGCCATTCAGATGACAGGCCAAGAAGGGTTCTCTACCAGTGTTGTGCTAACGCATACAGCTGCCAAGCAGATTATGGATTCTATGTTCAAGGGGCAATTGGCCATATCTTCTACACTTTTTGGGGATATTCTGCACTTGTTATGCAATCTTCCTCGGTTTATTAGCAAGCCGGCCATGTCAACACTGTGTATTACTCTCCCTCAGCTTCACCCATCTCTTCTAGCAAGGGAGTTACGCTTCAAGTCTGATTGCCGAGTGGAGCTGCCAAATCTCATGCTACTTGTGCCAAGTAAAAAGACTCCATGGTTTTATGATATTCAGCATTATGAGGAGTTAGTTGTTCAAGAATGTCCACCTACTGTTATTAGCACTGGGTGTCTAGGGGCAACCGCCCTAGCAAAGCTGCATATTCATAATTGGGCTAGGCCATCTGCTAGATGGGCCCGTTATTTAAGACATTGCAAGTCGAGAAAGCCAAAGGTACGAGCTCGCGCCAGGCGGGTCCATTACAAGTCAGTTTCTGCTAAGAAGAGGCGGCGTCGCAGGTTCAAGAGCCGTTAGTTGTGCATTCAGGGGTCCACCTCTTCCTCCCTTTCTTTTCATTCATCCTTCCTTCTACTCAGTTCCCACCCTTGGGTGGTGTACCTTCCTCCATCTGATCATATTTCCATCATTTTCTCCTCCTTCCGTAGGTCCGTGCGTCCCCATTCCTCTCCTTTTTCTCCGGATCCTCCAGATTTTCCCTCCTCTCACAATTTTGGGCCTCGGCCTATGTCTTTTCATCCCGATCTCGGAACATCTCCCAGTTCTTCTCCTCCAGTATCTCCGGGTTCCGTCTCTAATTCTCCTTCCCCGACCCCGTCGGGTGATTTTCACTCTTATTCCTCGACCCTATCGGGTGTCTATGTCTCTTCTTCCCCGACCCTGTCGGGCGATTCTAATTCTCCTTCTCTGACCCCGTCGGGTGATTTTCACTCTTATTCCCCGACCCTATCGGGTGTCTATGTCTCTTCTTCCCCGACCCTGTCGGGTGATTCTAATTCTCCTTCTCCGACCTTATCGGATGATTCTCATCCCTCTTCTCCGACCACGTCGGATGATTCTTCTTCTCATCTTTCTACTCATTCTTCCTCACCCTTTTGGGGGCGTTGCCCTTTTTCTTACTGTTTTCGAGGCTTTAGCCCACCTTGATCTCGGTTAATCTGGTTTCTTTTATAATTGGTTCCTTGTTATCAGGGTCTCTGTACCTTAACGAGGGAGTTCTAGCCCTCATCTCTCTTCCTTTTTATCCTTATTCGTCCAGTTTGATGCCTGTCGCTCCTCCGTGTAGGGGAATCTTTGATCCTTTGCTATCCTCTCATCTTTGTCCTGTCAAGTAAGGAATACAAAGCTCGTTCTGCTCAAAAGCTCGATGGTCAAGATCGCTTTAGGATGCTGGTTTCTGTTCCATGGATTTGCAAGGTATCGTTATTTTGTGCAAGAAAATGTTATCACCGCTATTCTTATGCTTCTCCTGCACATGCTTATAATGTTAATTCCTTAACATGATTGAGTGGCTTTTAGAGAGTTTGCTTATTTTAATCAAACGAGTTCGCTTCTGTAGCATCCTTAGGCTGGTGATAGCTCTGCATTGGGAGTCTAATTCTTTTCCCCGATCGTCGAGGGTGACCTTTTGAGTATGGGTTTTTTACACACTACACGGCGAGCCATAGCCGATTCCTCTAAGGCACACCGTTGCTACTTTGGCCATACTTTGGGTATGCACAAAGGTCTTTTCTTTTCTCTGCTTGGCCGAGTGTAGGGGCAAGAGATGGATGGATGAGATGACTAACTTAGGCGCTTCCCAATACGGGAGAGGTCTCAAATAGGGGCAGTCTTGACCCTCAAAAGTGAGTTTTCATGCTATATCTGGCCAATAAGGGCTACCAAAATCAGTGATGAATCAAAAAGAAGATTATGAAATCAATGGCATGGCAAGAGTGGCAGTATAGTTCCCCGCGGGACGTCATGAGCCCGGTCGCATGCGTGACTGATAAATATGGGTCTAAAAATCAAAGACACAAAGCCCCGGCGCAACAGGCTATCTCTTTGAGGGGTAGTGCCTTAGAAGGAAGTCGAATCTTGATATCTCCCATCCTGCATAAAGCTTATCTCCAATTTTTCTTCTACTTCTCCCTCTTAGGCTGAGTTGTATCTCGAGTATGACCTTAGTAGGGGCGCCGTTCTTTAGAAGCGGTTGGTTATGGTAAGCCACCCTCACATGCATGCCATGCTCAAAGGAAGTCTTTAATGAGAGGGGAGGGACGGCGATCCCTGACCAGTAGTTCGAGCCTGTCTTTGGGTGCTGCGGATTGCTATTGTCAAAAATCCAAAAAATGAGATATTGTCAAAAATCCAAAAAAATTGAGATATTGTCCAAAATCCAAAAAAAATGAGATTCTAAAAAAATGAAATAATGTTCAAACAAAACAAAAAAAAATCAAATATTATGTCAAAATCCAAAGAAATCAAGAAAATTGAAAAATATAAAAATATTTATCTTTTATATTTTATTTTGAGAATAGATACGTAATCTGTTTGCTAAGTGTGCAGGTTGCAAGTACTCAGGCATTCCTCGCTATATCTTTGTGCTCTGTCTCCTGTCCACATCTTCTGATCTGTTCTCTTCGTCATTCATCTCTCTGAATCTGTTCTGAAGCTTATGTCATTCTCAGCTTTTGTTTGCAATGATTATATCTATATGAGATGACTTTACCTCACGATTATGAACCTGACGATTCTGCTTTATTCTGATCTTGGGTTTTGATTGAAGGGCGTATTTGTTTATGTCCTTTATCCCGCCGTGTCCTTGTCTCGCCGTGTCTATGTCCCACCGTGTTGTCCCACACATGTTAGTTTGTTCTTCACCACATGGTGTTAGTTGTCTTGCATATGTTGTTAGTCGCCCTTCTATATCTCGTGTGTTGTCCCAACCGTGTGGTCATCCCTCATGTTCTTGTCCCAACCGTGTGTTGTCTCACTGCATTATTGTCTTGTCCCCCACGTTCATCTTGCATACGTGTGGTTTGTTCATGCCATTGCATATGTGCTTGTTCGTCTTGTTGTGTTGTTTTCCATTCGTTTGATCGTTATGTTTTGTTGTGTTGTCGGTCGTTCAGTTAATCGTTGTGTTATGCTGTCTTTCGTTCATGCTTGTTGATCATGTTCATTCACATTATTGTTGTCTTATTTGAAAATTCCTAAAAATCTGAAAATAAAAAAAATCAGAAAAAATTGAAAATTCAAAAAAATGCCGCTTCGCTTGGCAGGTAAGTCAGGTATGGCTCTCTATCCCTTCTCATTGTTGCATTACTATATGATATATATGCTATTATAGCCTCTCAAGGACTGGTTGGTTACCCGTGTGTTCTAGGATCTGATGTTCCCCTTTAACAAAAATGATGATGATCTAGGAGCATACGGTTAATCGTTGGATAGGCCGCTCGGTTGAGTCGGGTGGGGGACGATAGACTCTGTCTCGCACACCGTGGTTGCAAGAAGACTCTTGACCCCGTCTTGGCTCAGTCTAACAATAACATCCTTGAGTACTTTCTATTTTATCTTTCTTTGCATTCGTTTTAATGATTTCTTTATTTTAGCCCAGCATGCATCATGTCATTTTGAGCATTCATGCCTCGTGATCCGTTCAAGGATTTCTCCTCGGCAATAGTTGATTGCACTTAAGCTCTCTTGGATAAGAGATTCTTCATTCCACTCTAAATTTGAACGTTTTCTCTGATCTTGCCGCTTGGTCTAATTGGCTAGCGTGATTCCTGTCTGGATTTTATCTCAGTCTTATCTCTCCTTTTCCAACTCCTATGTTGTGTTTCCTTCCGATCCCCTCATTGTCTGTGGATTGTGTCCCCGATGAGGTTGGTCATGTTTCATTTTCCTTCCTTAATTTAGTTCTCCAGACATGTCTCATTCTTGTCAATCATTCCTTGTGGTTAGTTCGACATTTTCGGAAGAATTCCTGTCGCTTGTTGGTTGTGACGGGTGTCTTTTTACCTTGATGCCTGCTTTTCAGTTCTCTCCGCTTCATCTCTACTTCATTTTTTTTTCATTCCGCCTCCGCATCGCTTTTGCTCGTTCCCTTGCAAAGCGGACATCAATGAGGGGCATCTGTTGAAATCCATTTTTAGCCCACAAGTTACGTCATTTCTCTTATTCATCATTTTTGATGTCCCGAATTACCAATTATTTTGGAGCCTTCCTTGGATGGATTTCGAGCCAATTTTCATTGTTTCATTCCCTTTGAGCCCTAGAGATCATGATTTCCTAGAGCCATGGAGCTTATTTTATCAACTTTTGGCTTCTAAGTCGACTTTCGGCCCATTTAGGCTAGCTTCCCTCAAGTAATCGGCTCTCTCCTGCTGCGCAGTCCTGAAAGTGGTCCTTTTTCATCTCTTTATGTCCCTCTATTCAAAATGTTCCCTTCATCAAAGTTGTTTATCTTTTCAGGATCTACAATTTCTTCATCTAAGTCATTGGCTAGTTCTGCCCCGATTGTGAGCTATTCACATTTTTCCAACAGGCTGTGCTGTTCACCTACGTCCCAATTTTATTTCTCTATTCTAGCCTCATTTTCTCCTTCTTCTGATCATTTTATCATCTTTCTTTCTTCATGAAAGTTGTTCATCTTTTAGTTATCTACAATTTCTTATTCTACCACTTTCACTAGTTCTACACCGTTTGAGAGATACGCTTCAAATTTCAAAGTCGCGCGTAGTCTGCCCAAAGTGTTCTTCCATCGGTGTGACGGTCTACTATAGATGCGTCAGAGCACTGTGACAGTCCTACAGTAGACAGTTACACCCAAACTTGCCCGAAATCATCCCGTTCGACCCCCAGAGCCTGACGGACCTACCCTAGGCTGTTACATGACTCTGACGGTCTCAAGATAGACCGTTACACAAACTGAGAGTCTAATTCGTGCTGGACTCTGCTCCGTTTCTGTGCGCCGTGACCCTCTTGCAGAGCCCATAACTTCTTGAATTCTACTCCGAATTGAGCACCGTTTATTCCTATGGTTTCTCCTTTATATTATCTTGAATTTGGTTCAAAGAACTCCAAATTTCATTGGCTATCTTGCTCAGAATCATGCTTGAAAGTTAGGGATTTTGGTGTCCTACTACAACACAAACTCTGCAGATTAAGCTCCGGGGCTCCCTTCTAGAAACCATATCTTCCAGATCCTTCATCCAAAAAGAGTCCCGTTTCCTCCTACATCTTATCTTGACTATTATCTCGAGATTGATCCATAGATCTTGAGATTTGGTGGACTCTATCTCTTAAACTCATGGAGGAAAGTTGAGGATTTGGGCATGTTTCTATATAAAGGGCCCTGTGCAAACTTCGCGACGGGAGGGCTTTTTTCGGACATGGGGCGAAGCCATGCTGCAACTCCAACTCACAACTTCGACCCTAGCTTGAAGAGGGAAGTATTGACTTTCCCTTCCATCCTTCTGGGCTTAATTTGGTTGTCTATACTTATAGTTCTAGTCTCCTCAAAATCACAAATCATCATAATTTTCTAGACTTTTCTGCTACACATGCATTTCCCCCCGTTTTGCATCGATGATTTCTCTCTATTCTCTCAACCAAATTCCGTGATTTCAACTCTCATGCATGCACAATACACACACCTATCTTTTCCACCCTTCCATAGGGGTTAAAAACATCCCCCCGGTGCGTTCTCCCTTAATTTCTACCCCTATTTTATCACTCCAGGATTGATACTACACATGCATGTTCTAATGGGTTTTTTGTCCTTGTTTTGACTTTGTTTTGCAGGAGAGCATGAATACAACGTGAGGCCTTCTTCATCTAGCCGGCTGGAAGGAGAAGAGGTTTGAGTCCACAAGTTCCCCGCGTCCCGTTCTTAAGCACGATCAATGCTTCATATTTCTAAGGTACACTGCGCCATTTCCTTTATCTCTTCATCCCTTTGGCGTCGTTGGAACCTTGGTGGCGATCATGGTCAGTTCTTCTATCTCTCATCGCTCTTTATTCATCATCTTCCATGCCTTTTCATGCTATTATGTTATTAGCATAGTTAGGGGCGGGGTGGAGGAAAGAGAGATAAAATTATCAACAATGGTAAGCACCTGGAGTGATGAAGAAGAAGGTAGTCAGAGTAGCACATCCGACAGTGAGGATGAAAACAAGCTCTGTCTGATGGCCAGAGGAGAAAATGAGAAGAAAGACAATGATGAGGTAACCTCTCCTTTAGGAAATTACACTTATAGTGATTGGGAAGAAGCTTACGCTGAAATGTTAGATAAGTATGATGATGTGCGTAAAGAGAACATACATCTGAAAAGAAAGATAAATTCATTAGTGAAATATACTTCCTTAAATGACAGAATTACATGCCTAGAAACTGAAAACAGTGGTTTGAAAAATTCTATTGCTGAATATGAAAATGTCAAAACCGTTTTGAATGAAATGAGGCATGAAAATGAACATCTGAAAAACTCAATTGATGAATTAAAAATCAAAATGCAAAAATTTAAGGAAGAAACCAAAACTGCTAATGAAAAATATGATATTGTTAATGGAGTGAATAATGAATTGAAAAAGATAATAGAAAACTTAGAAAAAGAAAACAAAGACAAACAACATTCCCTTGAAGGCATGACATAGGGAACTAAAAATTTGAATGCCATTCTGAGAACAAAAGTAAATTTCAGAAGAGAAGGATTGGGTTTTAACCCAAGCAATAAGAAAAGGTTGGGTGTGAAAATCATATATTTTGTTGCTAAAAAAGGAAAATCCAAACCTTTGATAAAAATGAACTGCGGAGAAAACTTAAATAAATCTGTGAAAAATAATAAGCCTAGTGCCAAGGATAAGGGTAAAGGAAAGGTAGAGGTGCTAGGAGAATCCAGTTCACACACCACTGCTCTTTAAGCTAAGGAACATGTCAGGGGTATGATAGCCAATCCAAAGTCCAGGGAACCCCCAAATCAAGATAACCCAGATTCAACAGAAAGGTCGATGCAACACCCAACCTGCATCGACACATACTCCTGATGGGCTCAAGTCTTTTAGAAACCCAAGTCAGAGCAGGGGCACCTCAGGTCGATGTTACTACACTAGTGCACCGACCTATCCATCATTCCATAATTCCTATTGATACACTATTGGAAGGAAAGGTTAAGGCATCTTCTACATGAGGTCTGTGCAACAGAATGATCTTAACTCATACAGCAGTCAGGTGCATCGACCTTATCACTTGACTGCATCTATGCAACCTAGGCCCAGAACTTACATGAACCAGAACTCATATGGCCTTGTCCATCCTAGAACTATTCAGCCTAGGGTCTACAGTGCACACACATTTCCTAATGCCCACTGGACTAATCACTGGCACAGAAATCTTCACAATGGTTCTAAGGATAAAAATGCCACAACACAAAAACAATCATCAAAAATTCAAAGTGGGAAGAAAAAGCAGACTGAGCAAAAATTTAAGAAATCCATAAAACAAGTAAAAGCACAAAAATAAATGTGGATGCCAGAACACTTGATATCTTGTTTGCATGAGATGAATGCTTTTATGGGGCCCAAATAGTTTTGGGTTCCAAAATTCTCTACTTAAGTTTCTTTGCAGGTATACCTGACAGGCAACCACAACAGATGGTACCTTGACAGTGGCTATTCCAGGCACATGACCGGCGACAAAGGGAAATTTTGCATGTTGGTAGAGAAAGATGCTGGTCATGTTACCTTCGGAGGTAATACTAAGGGTAAAATAATTGGATCAAGTAAAGTTGATAAGTGCACTTCTTGTTGCATTGATGAGGTTTTATTAGTCGAAGGCCTTGCCTATAATTTGCTTAGTATTAGTCAGCTTTGTGATAAATGCGATAAAGTTATTTTTGACTCACTTGCATGTAATATTTTTGAACCTAATTCTGAAACTGTGAAATTCACTAGTAGAAGAGTCAATAACATTTATATGGTAGATTTAGATGATGCAGCACACACTAACTTGTGCCTCACTATTAATAAGGATGACTTAGCTTACCTTTGACATCGTAGGTTAGGTCATGCCAGTTATAGTGTGCTACATAAGTTGAATAAACATAGCTTAGTAAGAGGTCTTCCTGAAATATCTTTTAAGAAAAACAATAAGATCTGTGAGGCCTGTACCTAGTGCAAGCAGACTAGAAAGTCATTTAAATCCACAACTGAAAACATGTCTTCCAAACCTTTTGAGTTAATTCATATGGACCTATTTGGACCTACTAGATCAGTTAGCTTATCTAGTAGAAGATATGGATATGTTTTAGTAGATGACTTCTCTAGATTCACTTGGGTATTCTTTCTAACTCACAAAAATAATGCCTTTGAAGAATTTCAGGAATTTTGCCTCAGAATAAAACAGACTGGTGAGCAGTCTATCTCTTCTATTTTGTTTGACCATGGTGGTGAGTTTGAAAACTCACAGTATGATGAATTTTGCAGAAAAAATGGAATCAATCGTAGATTCTCTTCACCAAGGACTCCATAGCAGAATGGAGTAGTTGAAAGGAGGAACAAAACCTTGGTGGAAAGTGCTCAGACTATGTTAGTTGAAGGCAACTTGCCTAGAAGGTTTTGGGCTGAAGCAGTAAACACTTCATGTTATATCATAAACAGAGCCCTGGTAAGACCTTGTACTCAAAGACTCCCTATGAGATACTTAAGGGTAAGAAACCTTCACTAACACACTTCAAAGTCTTTGGTTGCAAATACTTTATTCATGTTAACTCTAAAAGAGACCTTGATAAATTTGAACATAAAAGTGAACCTGAAAATTTTCTAGGTTATTCTAAGAAATCTAGAGCCTATAGGATCTATAACATTAATTCTCAAACTATTGAGGAATCACCACACACTGTCTTTGATGAATACTCTAATAAATCTAAAACTGGCTTATGCAGGGACAAAGCTGATGGTGAAATTCTTGAGAATAAAGAAGAACAGAATGCAGAACCTGGAGATGAAGGTGAGACTGATGGGTTTAGAGCTCAGGGGGAGGTAAATGTAGAAACATGTAATCAACTTACCAATATCAGAATTCTTAAAGATCATCCATTAGAAAATGTAATTGGTAACTTGAATGAACCCCCTAGGACTAGATCACACTTCAGGATAGAAAATGAACTAAATTCGTTTGCATTAGTCTCACAAGTAGAACCCAAGAACATTGACTGTGCCTTAAAAGATGAGCATTGGATAAATGCCATGCATGATGAATTGAATCAATTTGAAAGGAACAAGGTATGGCACCTAGTTCCTAAACCCTCTCATGGCTCAGTTATAGGCACTAGATGGGTCTTTAGAAATAAAACTGATGAATAGGGAAAATTAGTCAGAAATAAAGCTAGGCTTGTAGCTCAGGGGTATAATCAGGAATTTGGGATAGACTTTGAAGAGTCCTTTGCCCCTGTAGCTAGACTAGAAGCTATTAGGATTCTTTTAGCTTTTGCCTACAACTTAGGAATAAAATTGCAGCAGATGGATGTGAAATCTACTTTCTTAAATATGTTAATAAAAGAGGATGTTTTTGTTAAACAACCTTCTGGATTTGAATGCACTAATTTCCCTGACCATGTTTATAAATTAGACAAGGCACTCTATGGACTGAAACAAGCTCCCAGGGTATGGTACGACAGATTAAGCATCTTCCTCACAGGTAAAGGATATTCAAGAGGTGAAGTTGACCCGACTTTATTTACAAAGGTAAGCAACAAAGATATCCTTGTTGTTCAAATCTATGTAGATGATATAATTTTTGGGTCAACTAAACCTTTTATGTGTGAGGAATTGTCTAAATTAATGACTAGTGAATTTGAAATGAGCTTAATGGGAGAACTAAAGTTTTTCCTTGGATTGCAGGTTAATCAAACTTCTGAAGGAAGCTTCATCACACAGTCCAAATACATCAGAGATTTGTTGAAGAAATACAAGATGGAAAGCCTCAAAGAAATTACTGCACCTATGGGCACATCAACTAGTCTTGATGCGGACCCAAAAGGTAAATTGGTTAATGTTGGGTTCTGTGCTACGTATTCAGAGGGGGGGTGAATGAATACCCTTTAAAAATATTCGCTCAAATAGAAATTCTAATGCTCAGAACAGCGGAATAACAGCACTAAGACTAACTAAGAAAAACTAGTTCAGTCATCTGTGAACCTGTAGGCAGAGTACTCCTAAGCAGACATCTAATGAGCGCAGCAATTAGACAATTCAAACAACACACAATACCAGTGTCAAACAGATAGAGTGCGCAGCTAATCAACTCTGTTGAACTGGAAGCAAACACATGAAGCGCCCCTATGCAAGCATCTAGCGGAAGCAATAAAACAGATGAAGAAATCAAACCACTGCACATAGGTTTTTAGGTGGTTCGGTCCAGCAGACCTACATCCACCCCACACTCAAACCAGAGTGTGGATTCCGCTGACTTAGAGCTTGAACAGCTGGGCATCACAGCTTGCCATACAACTGCTGGGCAACACAGCTTGCCGTCCGAGGAATCCTCCTCGCCCGCTGAGCAACACAGCTTGCTGTCCAGTGGAATCCACCACTGCAACCGCTGACTAACAGCTTGAAGAAAGGATAAAATGGAAAATGAAAACAAGATGAACAGCAATCGGAAAGCTGTAAACATAAAGCATAATATGGCTCTCAAAGAGCTGACTGGCCTGGATTTGATCCACGGTCCAGTGAAGACTGATCTTCAAACAACCTCTCTCACACTCTTCTTCTCACGATCTCACTCTCTCTTTCTCTTTTACTTCTTTCTTCTTCTGCTCACGATCACTTTCTTTCTTTTTCTTTCTCTCTGCCTCTCTTCTTCTTCTTCTCTTCTTTTTCTTCTTCTTCTTCTGTCTGGATCGAAGGCTCTATGGTGTATAGACTTTGTTGCTCTTCTTTTGTCGATCGATCTCTCTTTCTCTTTCTTTTTCTTCTTCTCTGCTCTCTGTCTCTCTTTCTTTTCTTCACTCTTTTCTTCTTCTCTTCTGCTGGATCAAAGTCTCTGCACTCTGCTCTTCTACTAATGCTACTTCTACTTCGATCTGTCTCCTCCGATCAGCCTTCATCTGTAGACGAAGGCTTGTATATATAGCGGCAGCAGCAGCAGCAGCCAGGGCGCGTGTGGCTTCCACAATTCTCGCCCTAAGAATTCGGACCATGTGGCAGCATCCAGCAGGCTGTCAGTACACGTGTCCTCATCTGGGCACTCTCCTTATCCTCAGATCACGTGCCCTTCATTAGCCTCACGAGCAGAGCACCTGTCAGACAGAGTATCGGATTAAGTATATGCATTGCAGTGTATAGACTTCGCTGTATAGACTTGTGAAGGCGAAGCAATGTATAGACTTAGTGAAACTAAAGCAACGTATATACTTCACATAAGCAGAGCTATGGCATTGTATAGACTTCACGTTGTGAAGCAATGTATGTACTTAGCTGAAGACTCCCAATCGATGTATAGACTTGGGGATCATTCAACTGCCAAAGTTTAAACTTCACAATGTATAGACTTAGTGAAACTAAAGCAACGTATATACTTCACATAAACAGAGCTATGGCATTGTATAGACTTCACGTTGTGAAGCAATGTATGTACTTAGCTGAAGACTCCCAGTCGATGTATAGACTTGGAGATCATTCAACTGCCAAAGTGTAAACTTCACAATGTATAGACTTAACATGTTGCACGAAGACACAGTCCAATGTACAGACTTCATGAACAATGCATGAACGAGACGCTGTACAGACTTTGAATGAAAGTCCAATGTACAAACTTGCCTTAGACTGTAAATGAGACGGACAGTGTATACACTTAGCCAATGCAATGCACTGTGAATGTATGGACTTTATGAATGCATGCTACAGTGCCAATGTACAGACTTGGTGGAAGGCATGCAATGTATAGACTTCAGAACAAATCCAGTGTATAGACTTCCACCATGATGCATGCAATGCAATGCAGATACTGACTGTATAGACTTATGCATGAGACGCTGAGGAAGACGGTGGATGTACAGACTTCTAAATGTACAGACTTTCCACTGACCAATGTATAGACTTTGAAGCCCAAAGGCAATGTATAGGCTTCGCCTTAGAAGCGTAGGGAAAGACTCCAATGTATAGACTTGAGTGAAGTGAATGGATGTTCAGACTTTGAATATGAAGACCAATGTATGGACTTCGAATCTGAGGACCAATGTACAGACTATGAGAGCTAAGGCCAATGTATACACTTTAAGAACCTGACCCAGTGTATGGACTTGTTTGAACGAAAAAGTAATGTATATACTTGAGGCATGAAGGCCAATGTACAGACTTGGCCACAAGCTGAACAATCGGATGTACAGACTTTGAGATCATTCAATCAGCCAATGTGTAAGACATCACGATGTATAGACTTCAGTTTATATGAAGGGCTGTACATACTTGCTGAATTGTAAAGCAATGTGCAGACTATGAAGAACCTCACCCAATGTATGGACTTTGCACAGTAGCTCAATGTATAGACTTGATATGTGTGCTTCGGCTGTACAGACTTTACTCTAGCAGGTAATGCAACAATGTATATACTTTGAACTTGAACGTGCAGTGTATAGACTATGCAATGCACTGTGGATGTATGGACTCTGCAACGACGGGCAATGTATAGACTATGCACAGTCCAATGAATGGACTTTAACTAAGGTGGACAATGTACACACTTGACCGATGTGCAGACTTTAACGATGTGATGCAGTGTACACACATGTAAAGATGATGCAATGCGTTGACGCTGCAATGTATGCCAATGTATAGAGTTTCATGCTGCAAAGCACTATGAAGACTTGTGAGTGTGTGCAGAACACAGTATAGACTCTGACTGCATTATGTACATAGACAACCTGATAAAAGCAATTTCATCAAAATAGGAACTGTTGTCAATCAATCAAAATAAACTGGTGCGGACACCAGAGCAGTTGAACGGCGCGATACGCCAAGCCACCGGTACCGCACGCGGAGCACGACTCGAGCCACCTCAGCATCTATTTGGCTTGGAGACAGCCTGGAGATGCCCCCCTGAGTCCCGGCATTTATCATATTTAGTTAGACTTTATGTGTGTGTAATTTATGTTTATTTCATTGTATGCGGTTTGCTATTTTGATTGTAAGAGGGGCTTATGTGTAATTTGGATCCCGTGGGCCCCACGGCCCCCCAGGCCCCATCCCATTGAGCCACCTCACCCATGGGCCCCATGTGGGGTCAGTCAACATGTCAAATGGAGGCTTATAGATGGGTGGGCCAAGTGGGGGACAAGGGGCTTGGAAAGTCCACATTTGGCCACCCACCCCCACCTACCAAGTCCACCTTCTACACCTAGTCCAAAGGCCGCCCCCCTCCTTGTAGTTTTTTATTTATTTTTTGTGTGTGTGTCACACTCCATCCCAACCCTCCATTCCCATCCCCTAGATCCAATGGTTACGGATGGATGTGAGATGTAACCTATTTAAGCTTGTATTTTCTATTTTGATGAATTAATGCCATTTGATTCAAACTAATTCAAGAGCAAGGGCTGGTGCGCCCCCCTCCTCTCTCCTCCCTCTCCCCCTTGAAGCTATGAAGGCTTCCATTCTGAGGTGTGATGCCTCGTGTATCAGTTCCGACGATCGCCGCCGCCGCCACGAGCCGCCACCGCACCGCCATCGCCATCAACAGAGTTCTGCCCGCATAGTACCACAGAAGCTTCCACGAATTTCTTGTCTCAGCCACGAGCTGAGATAGATCTGGGGATTTTAGTGGATGTTCCAGAGGTGTCAAGGACATCCCATAAATTTTGGTTTGCCATTCAAATATCGTTTCATATTTTTTTATTTTCATCCACTCTTCCATTTCGGTTCTGCCAGAGTTCTGTCCAGATTCATCCCCGCCCTGAGTTTCATACCTTATATCCACTTTTTGATTTCTGCTAGTTCGCCCAATTTTACTGGAGGTTCCACCCATCCACCCCTTCATCCACAATGTTTCTAAATTTTTGGTTCGTCCATCTCATATTTTTTAAAAATAGTTCTCAGTCCCAGCTACAGTTCTGTCCCCTTGTTCCCAGATCCGACCACCATCACCCCAAACATCATAGTAAATCACCACCACCTCCAAATCAAATTCCAAAAATAGTCCCAGTTTCGTGGTTTGATACCCTACAACTTTGAAGAAGATCTCAAGAGCTGAATCGGAGGTTTACTAGGCGGTCAACGGTGGTTCTCAGACAAGTAGCCTGTAGATCTGAGATTTCGGTTACTGTACAACAGAGGCTTGTAAATTCATTAAAGTTATGATCCGACCAGATCCAGCAGATCTCTCTAGGTCTATATTGAAGCATTTGAAGAGAGCTTTCCAACGATAGCTCATTCGTCCCGATCCGACTTCGGGATTGATCGCAGCGGCCGTTTTTGCCGGAGCGCGCGCTTGAAAACAACAACTAAAAATCCGTGGGCAGCAACTTCGAAGCTTGGGAATCGGGACCGATCGACCCCCGATCGGTGTTCCCGGCCGACCGCCGTCCGTGGAGGCGCGCCACCAGGGGTCCCCATCATAGTGGGTCCCACCCCCGCAGATCCGGAGGACAGCGCCATCCGTGGGCCCCGCGGGCCCGCAGAACCCGCCGTTCGGAAAGCACGAAAACACGGAGTTCGGCACCGCCGGGCGACATCAAGATGCTGCCCGTCAACCCGAGTTGCGTGATTCTCGGACCCCACATGTGACCTTTTACCTCCCTGCGTGGAGTGGGTCGACTTAGTGTATTGCTGTAATAATTGTTAACCGGGAGTCCGTGATTCGGCCGGGGTTGTCTTCGCCACACCGGGTGCGTGGAGGTAATGGTCCAAACCTCTTGGCATTCATTTGCTTAGCTAGTATACAGTCTTTGGCCGCTGTCGAGAGTGTAGGTACTATCCCGTGTGTCCATGTCACCGCTGTGAGAGTGAGAGTGACCCGTCCCGCGACTCGATCCGAGTCCGGAAGTTGAGTCGGACTACCCTTGACCTCCGCCGGTTCCTTAACCGCGCACGGTCCACGCTTTCCCTCGCATGGGACGACGAGTGAGCTTACACTTCTGTTAGCGACGTTTCGCCACTAGGAGCTCGTAGTGTCAGGCTTAGTGTCTCCCTGGTGTATGTTGCTGGTCGTGTCTTCATCTAGAGTCCGAGGGTGACACCATATAGTGTCGTCTCCCGTGTCCGTCCCGCATCAGTTTGGTATCAGAGCAAGTTGAGTCTAGGGTAGTCGTTGCATATGTCTTGCATAGTATAAGTCGAGTCTAGGATCATCATTTCAAAACAAAAAAAAGTGTGTTTTAAATTGCATTTGCACCCTTTATTCGGTATCTCAAAAGGTGTTGTCCGAACGTTAGGCTACGCCTATCGGGAGGTCGCACACTTGCGGGAGTGATCTTCGGATCAATTAACTCCGCCCCGTACCGGATATTGGTTTAGGTCTAAGTGCATCATTTAGTGTGTGTTTGCATTAGTCGGTGTCTTCTAGGTCGTGTGTCAGTTGCATGCCCATCCGTCGAGGTACCCAGTACTCGCCACCACCACCTATGGCGGAGTCCCGAGCCTGTAGTTCCGATGAGTCTTCCACGGCCGAGATGTTCCGGGCCATCATGGATCATTTAGACACACATATGGATGGTCTTAGTACTCATATGGATGGCATAGGGACGCGTCTAGAAGGGCGGATGAAGGTCCTCGAGGATCGGGCCGGGGTTTCGGAGCAGTCCATTCAAGGCCTTGTTGGGAGGATTGCCGTCCTAGAGAGGGGCCCAGTAGCTGCGCAACCAGCGCCGACGAACGGCCAACAGGAGCCGGTTCAGCAGCCTGCTGTGCCAAGGGCTCAGGCGGAGAATGTTGGGGTTCAACAGGTGCATGTGGTGGATGATTATGCATCTGATAATGATCAAGGGGGTAACGGTCGTCGTCATCAACGACGGAATTGTGATGACGAGGATGATGACCGCATTCTTAGGGGTGTGCGTGCGGACCCTCCCACTTTTCGCGGGTCCTTGGACCCTAGGGTGTATTTAGATTGGGAGGCCGGCATGGACCGGTACTTCGAGTGGTTTGAGATGACAGACCACCGAAGAGTCCGATACGCAAAGATGAAGCTGCAAGGGTAGGCCCAAACTTATTGGATCAATGTGGAGAGCCTGCTCAACCAGCGACGTCAACCCCAGATCGGTACTTGGGATGATATGAAAACCAAGTTGAGGGAGAAGTACCTTCCCGCCTCATATCGCCAACGTCTCATAGACAAGTGGCAAAGCATCTCCCAAGGGAACCGATCCGTGACCGAGTACACCGCCGAGTTCGATGAGTATTATTTGCGGTGCGGGGTCACGGAAGAGAGCACCATGACGATATCCCACTTTCGGAAAGGTTTACAGCGCAATTATCAATATGAACTCTTTCGCCGCAATGCCACCACTTTGGAGCAAGCATATCAGATTGCTCTCGAATTGGAGCAGTTCGAGGCCGAGTTTGAGTCACCCCATCGGTTGGGCTCCTTTCCCCTTCGTAGTGTCGAGTCCCGTGGCTCATCTGGCACATATCCGAGGGCCCCCATGGCACGATCTCAGGAGCCCGCTCGCCCCGAGCCCTTTGCTCCTAGGCCTCGTCCTCCACCCTCGAGGGACCTTCCTCATCCCCAGCATCTTACGGCCCCACCCATAGCCCGTCCACTGGCACCCGCACCTCCTACACGTCCTTTGTTGTCTACGCCTCCTATCCGTCGGGAGGATAAAGGTAAAGGACCTATGATTGGGGAGCCTAGTGGATCACGGCAGCAGTGTTACCGCTGCAATGGGTTTGGCCATTTCGCCAACCAGTGTCCCACCCGCCCATCTCTTCACATTGGGGACACACAGGCCGAGGATACCACCCCTACGGGCCTCGAGTTAGTCAGCTATGAGGCAGATGAAGAGTTAGCTGACGAGTAGTATGAGATGGGAGGTGAGGCCCAGGATATCCAGCAGTCGGACAATACCCACGTGGGGGTCGTCAGATGTATCCTCACCCAGCCACAGGTCAGTGATGACTGGCGTCGGACCACTATCCTTCAGGTATTCTGTAGGCTGGGAAAGCAAATTTGCAAGGTGGTCATCGATAGCGGGAGTTGTATCAATGCAATCTCCACGAATGCTGTCGCTCGTCTTGGTCTCACACCCATAGACCATCCTTGTCCCTATCAGGTATCAAGGGTGGATACCACTTCCATTTCGGTCAGGCTGCTGTGCTTGGTCCCGCTGCAGCTCCACTCCTACCGTGACGAGATCTGGTGTGATGTTCTCCCCATAGAAGTGGGAAGTATCATTCTTGGTAGGCCGTGGTTATTCGACCGAGATGCCACACTCCATGGTCGGTCGAACACCTGTACCTTCGACTACGATGGCCAGCGGGTCACCCTCCACCCCGTTCGGCCCAGGAGCCCATCAGTCAGGGGTCCTACTGGCCCTAGTACTCCAAAGCCTTCCGTACCCGGGCCCAGTACCCCATCCCCAGCTCGGACAATGACCTTTACCTCTGGCCCAGGAGAGCCCTCGACGAGGAGATTGATGATGATTAGCTCCCGGGAAATGGAGCAGAAGCTTAGTCAGGGCTGTCCGGTGTTTGCCATTACGGTCCGAGAGGTGGAGCGGGACTCCGAGGGTGAGCTCCCACCCGAGGTTGTTCCTATTCTGCAGAAGTTTGCTGATATTTTTCCCGATGAACTTCCCGAGGGACTCCCACCCATGCGGGATATTCAGCATGCCATCGACCTTGTTCCGGGCTCTTCTTTGCCCAACCTTCCTCATTATTGCATGAGTCCCACAGAGCATGCCGAGCTTAAACGGCAGGTCGATGAGTTAGTGCAGAGAGGGTCTGTTCGGGACAGCATGAGTCCATGTGCTGTGCCCGCATTACTCGCCCCGAAGAAGGATGGCACATGGAGAATGTGTATTGATAGTCGCACCATCAACAAGATAACCGTGAAGTACAGGTTCCCTATTCCCCGCCTGGATGACATGCTAGACATGATGGCAGGTGCCACTATCTTTTCGAAGATCGATCTTAAGAGTGGCTACCATCAGGTGAGGATTAGGCCAGGTGATGAGTGGAAGACCGCATTTAAGACCAAGGACGGTCTATATGAGTGGTTGGTCATGCCTTTTGGGTTAACCAATGCCCCTAGCACTTTCATGCGGCTCATGACTCAGGTCCTTCGACCTTTCATTGGAGTCTTTGTAGTGGTGTATTTTGATGATATCCTTATCTATAGCCGCACCACAGGGGACCACTTAGACCACCTTCGGCAGGTCTGTCTACTTCTTCGGCGAGAGCAGTTATTTGCGAACCCACAGAAGTGTGCGTTTATGACACCTCAGCTTACCTTCTTGGGTTTCATTGTATCTAGTACTGGGGTCTCCGCCGATCCGGAGAAGGTCCGGGCCATTGTTGAGTGGCCGGAACCCCGTACGGTTCATGATGTTCGTAGCTTTCATGGCCTTGCGACGTTCTACCGTCGCTTCATCCGCGGATTTAGCTCTGTCACCGCCCCGATCACGGATTGCATCCGTCAGGGCACATTTGTATGGACAAAGGCCGCATCTGCCTCCTTCAAGGACATCAAGGAGCGCATGACCCAGACACCTATCCTTCGACTGCCTGATTTCTCGAAGGTGTTTGAGGTCTCTTGTGATGCGTCGGGCGTGGGAATTGGGGGAGTTTTGAGTCAGGAGTCCCACCCGATCGCATATTTCAGCGAGAAGCTGAATGATGCGAAGCTACGATATTCCACATATGATAAAGAATTCTACGCAGTTGTTCAGGCTCTCAGGCATTGGAGGCACTATCTTTTACATCGGGAGTTTGTCCTATACTCCGACCATGAAGCATTGAGGTACCTCCATTCCTAAAAGAAGCTTAACTCGCGTCACAGTCATTGGGTCGAGTATCTCTAGCAGTTCACCTTTGTGCTTAAACATAAGGCTGGAGTGGAGAACAAGGTAGCTGATGCCTTGAGTCGGTGAGCATGCTTGCTTACCACCATGAGTGCCGAGGTCATAGGGTTAGAGAAGATGAAGGAGGCCTATGTTGATTGTCCTGACTTCGGTCAGATTTTTACCACTCTCCAGGCCGGACCCTCGAGAGACCTTGATGAGTATGTGCTTCAGGAGGGTTACCTCTTTCGATGTAGCAGGCTATGTCTTCCCTGAACTTTGGTTCGAGATTTCTTAGTATGGGAACTACATGCGGGAGGTCTAGCCCGCCACTTTGATCGGAACAAGACTATTGAGGCAGTGGAGCATCGATTTTATTGGCCGAGCTTGAAGCGCGATGTTGCTAACATCGTGGCTCAGTGCCGTACATGTGCTACGGCCAAGATGAAAAAGCAAAGCTCGGGCCTTTATATACCTCTGCCCATGCCTGATGCCCCGTGGCAGGATGTTAGCATGGGCTTTGTTTTGGGATTGCCACGTACCTCCAGGAAGCATGATTCGGTCTATGTGGTGGTTGACCGTTTCTCGAAGATGGCCCTCTTTATTCCTTGCTCGAAGACTTCGGATGCTTCGAGGGTAGCCCACCTTTTTCTTACGCATGTGGTGTGCAAGTTCGGGTTGCCTCGCACTATAGTGTCTGACCGTGATGTTAGATTCAATTCCTACTTTTGGAAGACACTATGGCATATGATGGGTACTCACCTCAAGTTTTCCACTGCATATCATCCCCATACCGATGGTCAGACCGAGGTAGTCAATAGGAGTCTGGGAGATCTTTTGAGGTGTCTAGTTAAGGACGGCATTGGGGATTGGGATCTCATTTTACACATGGCTGAGTTTGCATACAATGATTCGGTGAATAGGTCTACCGGCATGAGTCCATTTGAAATTGTCACAGGTCGTAGGCCTAGAAAACCCGTTAACCTTGTCCACATGCCTATCCATGCTAGAGTGTCGGAGTCGGCCGAGTCGTTTGCTAGGCACGTTAGGAGTTTGCATGACGACATCCGTCATCACATTGAGGCCAGCAATGCACGGTACAAGGAGTTAGCCGATGCCCACCGACACCACCGAGAGTTCCACGAGGGCGAATATGTCATGATCAGGGTAAGACCTGAACGGTTTCTCTCTGGAACCGTTAAGAAGTTGCAAGCTCGCGGAGCCGGTCCCTTTAGAGTGTTGAAACGTGTTGGATCCAATGCGTATGTTGTGGACTTGCCCGAGGAATATGGTATAAGCTCTACCTTCAATGTATCGGATCTTGTTGCATATAGGGACCCAGCGGTGATCCCTAGTGAGCCTTTTGAGCCATCTCCTCCCCTTGAGAGTGATCCCACACCTGAGTGTCCACTTCCACCTCCAGCCCCTTTTTCACGGCAGTGTGAGCATATAGATCGTATACTGGACGAGCAAGTGATAGTTACCAGGAGTGGATCTTACCCACGCTACCTAGTGCGATGGAGAGGACGGTCCGCTACTGAGGACACATGGATCACACATGGCGAGTTGCAGCAGATCGATCCCGACCTTTTGGAGCGATACAGGAGCGATGCAGACCTTTAATCGACAGGGTCGAGTTTCTCCCACCCGGGGAGAATTGGTGCGGACACCCGAGCAGTTGAGCGGCGCGATACGCCGAGCCACCGGTACCGCACGCGGAGCACGACTCGAGCCACCTCAGCATCTATTTGGCTCGGAGACAGCCTGGAGACGCCCCCCTGAGTCCCAGCATTTATCATATTTAGTTAGACTTTATGTGTGTGTAATTTGTGTTTATTTCATTGTATGCGGTTTGCTATTTTGATTGTAAGAGGGGCTTATGTGTAATTTGGACCCCGTGGGCCCCACGGGCCCCCCAGGCCCCATCCCATTGAGCCACCTCACCCATGGGCCCCATGTGGGGTCAGTCAACATGTCAAATGGAGGCTTCTAGATGGGTGGGCCAAGTGGGGGACAAGGGGCTTGGAAAGTCCACATTTGGCCACCCACCCCCACCTACCAAGTCCACCTTCTACACCTAGTCCAAGGGCCGCCCCCCTCCTTGTAGTTTTTTATTTATTTTGTGTGTGTGTGTCACACTCCATCCCAACCCTCCATTCCCATCCCCTTAATCCAATGGTTGTGGATGGATGTGAGATGTAACCTATTTAAGCTTGTATTTTCTATTTTGATGAATTAATGCCATTTGATTCAAACTAATTCAAGAGCAAGGGCTGGTGCGCCCCCCACCTCTCTCCTCCCTCTCCCCCTTGAAGCTGTGAAGGCTTCCATTCTGAGGTGTGACATCTCATGTATCGGTTCCGACGATCGCCGCCGCCGCCCCGAGCCGCCACCGCACCGCCATCGCCATCAACGGAGTTCTGCCCGCGCAGTACCACAGAAGCTTTCATGAATTTCTTGTCTCAGCCACGTGCTCAGATAGATCTGGGGATTTTAGTGGATGTTCCTGAGGTGTCAAGGACATCCCATAAATTTTGGTTTGCCATTCAGATCTCGTTTCATATTTTTTTATTTTCGTTCACTCTTCCATTTTGGTTCTACCAGAGTTCTGTCCAGATTCATCCCCACCCTGAGTTTCATACCTTATATCCACTTTTTGATTTCTGCTAGTTCGCCCAATTTTACTGGAGGTTCCACCCATCCACCCCTTCATCCACAATGTTTCTAAATTTTTGGTTCGTCCATCTCATATTTTCTAAAAATTGTTCTCAGTCACAGCTACAGTTCTGTCCCCCTATTCCCAGATCCGACCACCATCACCCCAAAAATCATAGTAAATCACCACCACCTCCAAATCAAATTCCAAAAATAGTCCCAGTTCCGTGGTTTGATACCCTACAACTTTGAAGAAGAGCTCAAGAGCTGAATCGGAGGTTTACTAGGCAGTCAACGGTGGTTCTCAGACAAGTACCCTGCAGATCTGAGATTTCGGTTACTGTACAACAGGGGCTTGTAAATTCATTAAAGTTCTGATCCGACCAGATCTAGCAGATGTCTCTGGGTGTATATTGAAGCATTTGAAGAGAGCTTTCCAACGATAGCTCATGCGTCCCGATCCGACGTCGGTATTGATCGCAGCGGCCGTTTTCGCCAGAGCGCGCGCCTGAAAACAGCAACTAAAAATCCGTGGGCAGCAACTTCAAAGCTTGGTAATCGGGACCGATCGACCCCCGATCGGTGTTCCCGGCCGACCACCGTCCGTGGAGGCACGCCACCAGGGGTCCCCATCATAGTGGGTCCCACCCCCGCAGATCCGGAGGACAGCGCCATCCGTGGGCCCCGCGGGCCCACAGAACCCGCCGTTCGGAAAGCACGAAAACGCGGAGTTCGGCACCGCCGAGCGACATCAAGATGCTGCCTGTCAACCCGAGTTACGTGATTCCCGGACCCCACATGTGACCTTTTACCTCCCTGCATGGAGTGGGTCGACTTAGTGTATTGCTGTAATAATTGTTAACCGGGAGTCCGTGATTCGGCCGGGGTTGTCTTCGCCACGCCGGGTGCGTAGAGGTAATGGTCCGAACCTCTTGGCATTCATTTGCTTAGCTAGTATACGGTCTTTGGCCGCTGTCGAGAGTGTAGGTACTAGCCCGTGTGTCCATGTCACCGCTGTGAGAGTGAGAGTGACCCGTCCCGCGACTCGATCCGAGTCCGGAAGTTGAGTCGGACTACCCTTGACCTCCCCCGGTTCCTTAACCGCGCACGATCCGCGCTTTCCCTCGCATGGGACGACGAGTGAGCTTACACTTCTGTTAGCGACGTTTCACCACTAGGAGCTCGTAGTGTCGGGCTTAGTGTCTCCCTGGTGTATGTTGCTGGTCATGTCTTCATCTAGAGTCCGAGGGTGACACCATATAGTGTCGTCTCCCGTGTCCGTCCCGCATCACAAACAATCAATCAAGATAAGGTGTTGCCAGAGAAATGAAGCAAATGTCAACATCATCAACACAAAGGAGTCACAACAATCTCCCCCTTTTTGATGATGGCAACCCCTTATTAAATAGAATAGCAACATCCTGTCAAACAGATGTATTTTTATGTATTTTGATGAAAAACATGATTTATTATTCAGATTGACATGCAGATGCTATGAATGCATGCTACACAATGCAAGTAACTTACTGCCCCAGACTCCCCCTGTAAATGAATTCAGAATACAGACAACATATTCTCCCCTAGACAATATTCTCCCCCTTTGCCATCAACAAAAAGGAGGGAAAGGGAATGCAAGGGAAAGATCAAGAAGTTATCTGACTAGCATTCTGAACAAGTAGTTCATGAATAAGCATGCTAAAGCACAGAGTCTTCAGGTATATGAATTTAGAAACTACTTTCAGATAGAGTGCTGGTTTAAAGACTATAAAATTTTGAGTTCATGCACTACAATCAATAGATAAGTTCGCTGTGCATGATAAAACAATAAACCAGAATCACATTTGCATGAGAGAGTCAGTTTCAAAATATCTTACTTTCATAGTCAAAAAAAATGATTGAGAGATACCAAGTCATGTATTGAAACTAAACAAATTGACATTCATGAAATTTCTTTCGATGGACCAGCATTTTCAATACAAGTTCATTAAGGGCATTCAGGTGCCATTGTCTTTTTGCATAAGGGTATACGTTTATCAGATGCCAATACCCCTAGATACTCAACATGATGGACCATTCTGCCATGATCAAACTCAATAAAAGTGATTTACACCTTTTTGTGTGAGGGTACACGTTTATCAGACGCCAGTTACCCCCAGGTACTCAATGAAACCACCCTACTATTTTGATCATTTTATACAGAGATAGCTGATACACCTCATGACATAAGTGTTGCTCACTTCTTTGATAGATCACTCAGTTTCTCAGTGATTTACCAGTCATTGCTCTGCCAATTTTATTTTGCAATGATTTTCAATATTTTTCAATATCTTTCTTAGCTGTCCTTTACTCCTTTATATGTTTCAGAATGACTTGTTTAAGAACAATACACATACTTAGCTTCTCTAACATGATTTCAGATATGATTAGCTTTGTCTGACATGAAATAAGATAAGGGTTGAGAGTTTTTATCAATTTTCAGCTTACTCCTATACTGATTACAATTTTTAAACTCCAACAAGTTATAAAATTTAAACCATTAGGTCAGTCCTTAAGCAATTCAAATTCTTACAACTGAAGAAGTCCATTTTCTATTGCTTAGAAATCAGAACTGACTAACAGATTGCCATAATGTCAGAATCGACATTCAGAATGAAAGGATGAATGAATTCAAGAAAGTTGAAGACACTCTAAATTTCTAGCAGAAACTCCCCCTGTCTATATGCATGCAATTTTGCAAATGAATGGCAAGAATTGAATGAGAGAGAGCTTAGACACAATCATGACTAAATGATATGCAATGATGATCATGAGTGTGATGCCACATTCAACATCCACAGGTTTATTCAAGCTATCAGATGCAAGTTCAAATCAGAAATTTTATTCAAGGCAGCTGAACATATCATTCATCATGCTGAAATTTACATAAGCCAAGTTCTCTTCTAAGAAATTTAAATCTTTCATTCCCAAGAGGCTTAGTAAAAATATCAGCAATTTATTTTTCAGTTTCTATGAAATTCATTTCAATCTCCTTTTTATTTACAGCATCTCTAAGAAAATGATGTTTTATCTCTATGTGCTTGTCCTAGAATGATGAACAGGATTTTTAGCAAGGCATATAGCACTAGTATTATCACATAAATGTGGAATACATCCCAAATTTATCTGATAATCAGCTAGTTGGTACTTAATCCAAAGTACTTGGGCAGCACAATTACATGCAGCAACATACTCAGCTTCAGCTGTAGATAATGCTATAGTGTGTTGCTTCTTAGATGCCCAAGACACTAGACAGCCACCAAGTAATTGACAATAGCCACTAGTGCTTTTTCTATCTACTCGACACCCAGCATAGTCTGCATCAGTGTAGGCTAGAAGCTCTAACTCACACTTAGCAGGATACCAAAGACCTAGCTCTTGGGTGCCTAGTAAATACCTAAAAATCCTTTTCACAGCTTTAAAATGGGTTTCTTTAGGACTAGCCTGAAATCTAGAGCATAAACACACTGCAAATTTAATATCAGGCCTAGATGCTGTAAGATAAAGAAGGGATCCGATCATACCTCTATATAGCTTTTGGTCCACTGGTTTACCTTTAGAATCTTCATCTAAATTTGTTGAGGTACCCATTGGAGCTGCTATTTCCTTGAGGTTGTCCATTTTATACTTCTTCAATAGATTCTTTATGTACTTGGACTAAGAAATGAATATGCTATCTTTTGATTGTGTAACCTGTAGTCCAAGAAATAATTTGAGCTCACCCATTGAGCTCATTTCAAACTCATCAGTCATAATTTGAGAGAATTCCTCACACAATTTGGGGTTAGTTGACCCAAACACAATGTCATCCACATAAATCTGAATAATAAGAATATCTGGATGACTCACCTTGGTAAACAATGTTTGATCAACTATACCTCTTGTGAAATTCTTGTCGGTGAGGAATTTGCTCAACCTGTCATACCAAGCTCTAAGAGCTTGCTTTAAACCATAGAGAGCTTTATTGAGTTTGTAAACATGATTAGGAAAGTCTAAACATTCAAACCCAGGAGGCTGTCTCACATAGACGTCCTCATTAATTTCCCCATTCAGAAAAGCAGATTTCACATCCATCTGCTGAAGATTTATTCCTAGGGAACATGCATAAGCTAATAAGATTCTGATTGCTTCTAACCTAGCTACAGGGGCAAAAGACTCTTCAAAGTCTATTCCAAATTCCTGATTGTACCCCTGAGCTACAAGTCTGGCTTTATTTTTAATAACCTTCCCTGATTCACAGTTTTATTTCTAAACACCCATTTAGTCCCTATGACTGTTTCATGATCAGGAGGTGGAACCAAATGCCACACCTTATTCCTGTCAAATTGATTGAGCTCCTCATGCATGGCATTTATCCAATGCACATCTTGGAGAGCACAGTCAATGGACTTGGGTTCTGTGTTTGATACAAAAGCATAAGCATTCAGTTCATGTTGAATTCTCAGGTGTCCTCTAGTCCTCGGGGGGTCATGCAGATTTCCAATTACATTATCTACAGGATGATCTTTAAGATATCTAATGTTAACAATTGAATTGTCATGTGTTTGATTTACCTCCCCCTGAACTGTAGGTGATGCGGGACAAGACCACGGACACGACAAGCTCATGACTGTCCCTTAACGAGGGAAGCGTCAGACGTGCGCGGTTGAGAAACCGGCAATGAGCTAGGGTGATCGGCTCTCTCGTGTGCCCGGATCGGGTCACGGGACGGTCTCGCACTCTCTCGCAGCAGCGGTAATGAATAGATAAAGCGAGCTAGATATCCCTACACATGCTCTCTAGCAGCGGCATAAACAAATATATATGAAGTAAGCAAAATGCCAAGTAAGGGAGTGAATGCGATACCTCCACGCGCTCGGCGTGGGGAAGACGGACCCGGCCGATAACTCGTACTCCCGGGAAACTAAACACACAATAATTACAGCAATGGAAACATGCCCACTCCACGCAGGGAGGTAAAGGGCTATACAAATGGGCCCGGGAGGACCGAATTCGGGTTGACGGGCAGCTTCGTGTGTTGATTCAGCTATACGCGTGTTCACGACCGTGGGGCCCACGTGCTGTCCGGAGGGGCCGTGTGGGACCCGGTGGTATCGCTATAGTGGAGACACTTGGAGAAGCGCTCCCCGGGCTGGTGGCACGCTGGTTCACCGGCCGGAGGCCGGGCGGCTCCGTTCGGCACCGGTCGGAAAAACCGATCGGAAATCTACCGGTTCTGTATTTCAGCGCGCGCTCCGGCGAGAACGGATGCTGCGATCAGCACCGGTGTCGGAATGCGACGAGATCAGAGCTGTTGGAAAGCTGCTTCGAAGTACTGCAATCTAGTGGCCTTCATAAAAATTCACCAGATTTATACTTTGTGTTGGCGAATTTTATATGCTGCTGTTGTACAGTAACCGAAGACTCAGATCTGCAGATAACTTTCCTGCTGATTGCCTTTGACCGTGAAGTAGATGTCATAAAAATTTCAGCTTGAGATCTTCACGTGGAGGAGAGAAGATATTCGGACAAGAAGCCTCAGTCCAGGATGGACAGAACACCGAAGGCGGCTCCGCGGTGGCGTGATGGCGGCACGGACGGCGGCGGCGGCGGCACAGATGATCACCGGAGATAGAGGGGAGGGGATAGAAGATAGAAATCACTCTAGAACTGGAGGTTGGAGGAGAGGAACCAGAGGGAGAGGGGCTGGGGGCGCAATATGCTCCTTGCTTACACACAAAAATTCTGATTTTTCCTTGAATTTCACATGAAAATACAAGCTTATATATGGTTTACATCAAATGCAATGTGGACCCTTGGATCTAGGGAAGGGGATTGAAGGGCTAGGATTGCATGCCACAAACACAAAAAAAAAGAATATAATATGCAAGGGGGGGTGCGCCCTATTGACCAAGGGGTAGAAGTTGAATGGGTGGTTGAATGGTAGGTGGCCTACCTTGGACAAAATGGGCCACTTGTCTACCCATGTGGCATATGGCTAGTCCAACCTTCTAGATGTCCACCTAGGATGGTTGACTAGCCCCACAAGATGACATGGACCAATGGGAAAGGGCTGAGGGCCCCCTTGCTGGTCCTACTGACAAATTACATAGAAACCCACACAATCTACGGGAGTGACGCATTGGCCGATAAAGCCGTACAATTGCGCGTATACTTTCCCGTGGATATAAAAATAAACTAAAGGATATAAATGCAATATGAAAAGGTACTGGCTCGGTGTCGATTCCCATCAACTCTCCCCGGGTGGGAGGAACTCGACCCCGTCGAGTAGGGGTAGGGATGCTCGAGTACTCCGGCGGATCCGTCACCGTGCCAAGTAGCGCGGGTATGCTCCGCTCCAAGTGATCGTCACCTGCTCATTCCATATATACTTAATATGCGAACTGCTATGGGCTAAAGGTGGTCACTCGCACTCTCAAAAGGGAAGAAAATAGCTTGAAGACTCACTAGGAATCACCGTTGAGTCCCTATAGGTGACTGATCTGGGTATAGATGTGGAACCGATCCCATACTCATCAAGTGAGTCCACTCGCCTCTTACTCATAAGAGACTGACAACGAGCTTGCACAAGACTCAAGCAGACTTACCAGCAATACACACAACAATCGACTCGAAACACACCACACAAACAAACCACACAAGAAAACACACTGACTCATGCACGACTCGAGACTAAGGTGGTAGCATCGAGCCCACTAGGTGGCGGCATCTTGGGCGGCAGGAGAGCTGTCCCACTCTTCCCCCCCCAAGGCATAGTACTCATCGGCTAGTGCCTCATCGGCCACGTAATTGACACACTCAAGCTCGGGAGGTGCAGACTCTCCAATACCTATGGCTAGGGTGGCGCGAGCGGGGCACTCGCTGGCAATGTGGCCATACCCGTGACAGTGGAAACACTGCACTCTCGACCGACTACTCTCTCCTATAAAAGGGGCCTTACCTTTATCATCCCGTCGGGTAGGGGGTGTAGGCAGCAATGGGAGAGATGTAGGTGCCTTGGATAATAGTGGAGGGGGTGCCGGTGCCAGAGGACGGCTATAGGAGCCGGGGGACAGGCAACGGGTGCCGGTGGTTGGGGTGGAAATAGATCCCGGGGTGGAGGAGGGCGAGGTCTAGGAGCGAAGTGCTCCTGACGGGCGGGCTCCTGAGGACGAGCCATGGGTCCCCTCGGGTATGAACCTAAGGAGCCACGGGAATCACTACGGGGAGGAGCGGGGCTCCACCGGGGAATAGACTCGAACTCACCCTCGAATTGCTCCATTTCGAGAGCAACTTGGTATGCATCCTCTAGCTTGTTCACCTTACGGCGGAGAAGCTCATACCGTAGGTGCGGGCGTAGACCACGTTGAAACCGAGAGACGGTAAGGGAATCCTCCTCCGTGGCATCATATCGCAAGTAGTATTCATCAAACTCGGTGATGTAATCCGAGACAGACCGGTCTCCTTGGGTGAGGCTTTGCCACCTCTCTATAAGACGCTGGCGGTGGGAGGTAGGGAGGTACTTCTTCCTAAGTTTCTCCCTCATCTCGATCCACGTATCGATTGGAGGTTCATGACGATGAAACAATAGATTCTCCATGTTCCTTCAATATGTTTGGGCTTAGCCCAAAAGTTTCATCCTGGCAAACTTGACCTTCCTTTGGTCCGACATCTCGAACCACTCAAAATATCGATCCATGCCAGCCTCCCAATCAAGATAGACCTTTGGGTCTAAGGACCCGTCAAAGGTGGGAGGGTCGGCCCGAACGGTCCGAAGGGCCCGTTCATCCATATCTTGGTCGTGGGTACGCCGTATAGGACGACGATCACGACCATATCCCCAATGCTCATTCTCGGACTCATAGTCATGCACTTCGGGGACTTCGTGCCTTCTATTAGCTACCCCGTGACCCCTTGGAGTCGCGGGTCGCTGACCCAGCTCCGGTTGACCTTGTGTAGGTGGGACGGGTGCTTGGACTGGAGCAATCGGATGTGTCTCGGCTGGTCCTTTCTCTAGTGCGGTGACTCTCCCGATCAATCCTTGAACGGACTGACTTGACCCGGCGGCCCTATCCTCTACGGCTTTCATCCTCTCTTCTAGGCGGGTGCCTAGACCGTTCACTCGGGTACTCACTCCTTCTATCCTATCCATTCGGGTACTTAAATCACCCATTTGCGTGTCAAACCCATCAAGACGTGTATGCAATCCTTGCACTTGTCCCATAAGATTTTGGAACATTTCGAGCACAGCTGACGCATCGAGACTAGTGGCTCGGGGATCCGCCATAGGTGGGGGTGGGGGTGAGTACTGAGTACCCCTACGAGTGGGCATGCAAACACACCGACTAGATGACGCCGACTAAAGCAAACACACTAATGCGAAATGATGCACCTAGACTTAAACCAATATCCGGTATGGGGCGGAGGTAATCGACCCGAGGGTCACTCGCGCAAGTGTGCGGCCTTCCCGATAGGCGTAGCCTTACGTTCAGACAACACCTTTTGATATACCTAATTATCGGGATGAAATGCAATTTAAAACACTCTTTTTTTTGTTTTAGAAATATGATGATCCTAGACTCGACTTAACCCGACTAATGACTAGACGTAAATGACACCTTTTTTTTTTGGACACCCTAGACTCAAACTCGCTCTGATACCAAATTGATGCGGGACAAGACCACGGACACGACAAGCTCGTGACTGTCCCTTAACGAGGGAAGCGTCGGACGTGTGCGGTTGAGAAACCGGCAATGAGCTAGGGTGATCGGCTCTCTCGTGTGCCCGGATCGGGTCACGGGACGGTCTCGCACTCTCTCGCAGCAGCGGTAATGAATAGATAAAGCGAGCTAGATATCCCTGCACATGCTCTCTAGCAGCGGTATAAACAAATATATATGAAGTAAGCAAAATGCCAAGTAAGGGAGCGAATGCGATACCTTTACGCGCTCGGCGTGGGGAAGACGGACCCGGCCGATAACTCGTACTCCCGGGAAACTTAACACACAATAATTACAGCAATGGGAACATGCCCACTCCACGCAGGGAGGTAAAGGGCTATACAAATGGGCCCGGGAGGACCGAATTCGGGTTGACGGGCAGCTTCGTGTGTTGATTCGGCTATACACATGTTCACGACCGTGGGGCCCACGTGCTGTCCGGAGGGGCCGTGTGGGACCCGGTGGTACCGCTATAGGGGAGACACTTGGAGAAGCGCTCCCCGGGCTGGCGGCATGCTGGTTCGCCGGCCGGAGGTCGGGCGGCTCCGTTCGGCACCGGTCGGAAAAATCGATCGGAAATCTACCGGTTCTGTATTTCAGCGCGCGCTCCGGCGAGAACGGATGCTGCGATCAGCATCGGTGTCAGAATGCGACGAGATCAGAGCCGTTGGAAAGCTGCTTCGAAGTACTGCAATCTAGTGGCCTTCATAAAAATTCACTAGATTTGTACTTTGTCTTGGCGAATTTTATATGCTGCTGTTGTATAGTAACCGAAGACTCAGATCTGTAGAGAACTTTCCTGTTGATTGCCTTTGACAGTGAAGTAGATGTCATAAAAATTTCAGCTTGAGATCTTCACGTGGAGGAGAGAAGATATTCGGACAAGAAGCCTCTGTCCAAGATGGACAGAACACCGAAGGTGGCTCCGCGGCGGCATGATGGCGGCACGGACGGCGGCGGCGGCGGCACAGATGATCACCGGAGATAGAGGGGAGGGGATAGAAGATAGAAATCACTCTAGAACTGGAGGTTGGAGGAGAGGAACCAGAGGGAGAGGGGCTGGGGGCGCAATATGCTCCTTGCTTACACACAAAAATTCTGATTTTTCCTTGAATTTCACATGAAAATATAAGCTTATATATGGTTTACATCAAATGCAATGTGGACCTTTGGATCTAGGGAAGGGGATTGAAGGGCTAGGATTGCATGCCACAAACACAAAAAAAAGAATATAATATGCAAGGGGGGGTGCGCCCTATTGACCAAGGGGTAGAAGTTGAATGGGTGGTTGAATGGTAGGTGGCCTACCTTGGACAAAATGGGCCACTTGTCTACCCATGTGGCATATGACTAGTCCAACCTTCTAGATGTCCACCTAGGATGGTTGACTAGCCCCACAAGATGACATGGACCAGTGGGAAAGGGCTGAGGGCCCCCTTGCTGGTCCTACTGACAAATTACATAGAAACCCACACAATCTACGGGAGTGACGCATTGGCTGATAAACCCGTACAATTGCGCGTATACTTTCCCGTGGATATAAAAATAAACTATAGGATATAAATGTAATATGAAAAGGTACTGGCTCGGTGTCGATTCCCATCAGTAGGCTCCTCTTCATTAAGCTCTGTATGTCCTTCTTCATCCTCGGATTTGTCTGCAGGATCTCCTTCTTTCAAAATTTCACCATTGTCCTCATTCCTGCATTAACCAACATTAGAATTTACCAAGGATTCATCAAAAACTATGTGTGGAGATTCTTTAACAGTTTTAGAGTTCAGATTGTACACTCTATATGCTCGGGTGTTTTCAGAATAACCAAGAAAGATTCCTGGTTCACCTTTAGGTTCAAATTTATCAAGGTCTCTTTTATCATTTATATGAATAAAACATTTACATCCAAAAACCTTGAAATGAGCAATAGAAGGTTTCTTACCCTTTAAGATCTCATATGGTGTTTGCTGGGTAGAAGGTCTTACCATGGCTCTGTTAATTATATAACAGGCAGTGTTCACTGCTTCAGCCCAAAATTTCCTTGGTAGACCACCTTCAACAAGGAGTGTACGACCCATCTCAACTAGGGTTCTATTCCTTCTCTCCACAACTCCATTCTGCTCAGGTGTCCTTGGTGAGGAGTACCTATGGTTGATTCCATTTGACCTACAGAATTCATCAAACTGTGAGTTTTCAAACTCACCTCCATGATCAGTCAAAATGTTTTCAATTTTCTGATTTATTTTAACATAGAACTCCTGAAATTCTGAGAATGCATCACTCTTGTTAGATAAGAAATAAACCCAAGTATACCTAGAAAAGTCATCTACCATGACAAACCCATACCTCCTCCCTGATAAGCTGACAGATCTGGTTGGCCCAAAAAGGTCCATGTGTATCATCTCATAGGGTTTGGAAGATAGATTTTCAGTTCTAGACTTAAATGACTTTCTAGTTATCTTTGATTGAGTATCAGCTCATGTGTATGGACTTGTTTGAACGAAAAAGCAATGTATATACTTGAGGCATGAAGGCCAATGTACAGACTTGGCCACAAGCTGAACAATCGGATGTACAGACTTTGAGATCATTCAACCCGCCAATGTGTAAGACATCACGATGTATAGACTTCAGTTTATATGAAGGGCTGTACATACTTTCTGAATTGTAAAGCAATGTGCAGACTATGAAGAACCTCACCCAATGTATGGACTTTAGATTAAGGCCGATGTATAGACTTTGCACAGTAGCTCAATGTATAGACTTGATATGTGTGCTTCGGCTGTACAGACTTCACTCTAGCAGGTAATGCAACAATGTATATACTTTGAACTTGAACGTGCAGTGTATAGACTATGCAATGCACTGTGGATGTATGGACTCTGCAACGACGGGCAATGTATAGACTATGCACAGTCCAATGAATGGACTTTAACTAAGGTGGACAATGTACACACTTAACCGATGTGCAGACTTTAACGATGTGATGCAATGTACACACATGTAAAGATGATGCAATGCATTGACGCTGCAATGTATGCCAATGTATAGAGTTTCATGCTGCAAAGCACTGTGAAGACTTGTGAGTGTGTGCAGAACACAGTATAGACTCTAACTGCATTATGTACACAGGCAACCTGATAAAAGTAATTTCATGAAAATAGGAATTGTTGCCAATCAATCAAAACAAACAATCAATCAAGATAAGGTGTTGCCAAGGAAATGAAGCAAATGTCAACATCATCAACACAGAGGAGTCACAACAGTTAATACCAAACTATATAGAGGTATGATCGGATCTCTCTTGTATCTTACTGCATCTCGTCCTGATATACAGTTTTTAGTGTGTTTATGTGCTAGATTTCAGGCTAGTATTAAGGAGTCTCACATTAGTGCAGTGAAAAGAATTTTTAGGTATCTATCAGGCACCCTTGATTTAGGTCTATGGTATCCTACTAGGTGTGAGCTTGAACTTGTAGTTTACACTAATGCAGACTATGTAGGGTGTAGGATAGATAGAAAGAGCACTAATGGGTATTGTCAATATTTAGGTGGTTGTCTAGTGTCTTGGGTATCTAAAAAGTAACACACAGTTGCTCTCTCCACTGCTGAGGCTGAGTATGTTGCAGCAGGGAATTGTGCAGTCCAAGTACTCTAGATAAAACATCAACCTATTGACTATCACATGAAATTGGGATGCATTTCTATTCTGTGTGATAATACCAGTGCTATTTCTCTAACTAAAAATCATGTTCATCACTCTAGGACTAAGCACATTGAAATAAAACACCACTTCTTGAGAGATGAAGTAAGTAAGAATGAAATTAAGCTGCACTTTATTGAATCAGAAAAATAAATTACTGATATATTTACTAAACCTCTTGAGAATGACATGTTCAAATTGTTAAGGAGAGAACTAAGTTTATGTAAATTTCAGCATTATGAATGACTTCTTAATTTCATTCTTGTCAAGAATAAATATTTTCTCTATGATGCATTTTATCACATGATTTCAGTGGTCATTTTTTCAGAACATGTCTTGCAATGTGTCTTTCTTGATCTTAAGGGTGAAGGGGCGTGATCTCGCGCGGCTCCTGAGCGGGGTAGATGATCACCGAACAATAAACTGTAGAGAAATGGAAACAGATCAAGGGGCCCAGGGGAGGTTCCCTAGGGAAAACCCTCCGATGCTTAAGTCAGTAGAGCAATGGTGGAAGATAGGGAGGGAGGTAGAAAGAGGTGCACGAGATCCCCCTACACCAAGGTGGTGAAGTGGTTCCTGCTCAGGAGATTTTAGGCGTGTATTGCCCTTACCTTTCACTGGAGGGAGTCCCAGGTTTATATAGTGTGCTCGCCTCATGAGTCCCGTAAGCTGAGGAGTTTTAGGCGGGAGTTACGTCCTCATCGTGGGATCTTTATAGCCTTGAGGGATCATGGATCCCTTATCCTCATAAACTCCTGCTCATAAAGGGCTCTCAACGGCAGCGTGGATAAGCAATCGTCGATCGAGCCGAGCATAAAAGGTGCCAACCCTGTCCGGGCGATAGGCATAGCTCAGATGAAGATAGGTCGGAGTGGGCGCTGAGCGCTTGCCTCTATCCTGATGAGGGGATAACTCGGGCATGGGTCTTCCTCCGTTCTGACCGACGCTCGGGCCTTCCGAGCCTAAGGGCCGCCGAGGAAGGATTTGATCCCGAGTAATCTTAATGGGCTTTTTAGCCTAAGTGGGCCCTGTGGGGCTGTCACTTGGATGAGCTAGGCCACATTTGGTCCTGATGGACCTAGTTTGGCTGCTCTTAGATGGGCTACAGAAATCCCCCTCTCCACTTGTCCCCCTCCTACTCCCGAGCTTTAGTAAGCTCGGAAGAGTAGCTGTTTGGGGTTTTGGACCAGCGTGGCTCAGGTGGGTGGAGATCTGGTGGTGTTAGGAAGCCACATGTCGTGGTAACCTGGGCCCGTAATAATGATGATCTTGAAGGATTTGAACTGAAGGGGCCCCCTTTCTTCGGAGGTCGGAACGACGAGCCGCCTTCCGCGTGGGGATATAGGCGTTGGGCGCTTGTTGTCATTCCAGACTCCCTCCATCTCTAGGGTTTTGGCTCTCCTCCGTTCTTACTTTTGGGCTCTTCGATGCTTCGTGAGGACACGACGGAAGAGCAGAGGCTTGCAGCTGCGTTCGTGGAGTTGGCGGAGATAACCGCGGAGGCAGTCCGGCGGCTTCCTCTTCTCCCAGAATCTTCGGGGTCCCGAGATCGCCTTTCCTCAAACTCATCTCCGGATTCCATGGCAGACCAGCGTTCGGATGCTGAGGAGTAGGAGGATGAACCAGTGGTGAAGGCGCCGGTTCCAAACTGTAGTGAACTAGGGGAGGCGGATGTGAGAAGGCTGGAGCACCAGTATCGCCTGCCCCACAAGTTCCGCTTTGCCGCGGCCTCTCCACACGAGATGAGCTTGGACTCTCGTACAGGCCATATCTGTACTTTCCTTCTGTCGTGGAAGGGTGGGTTCCGCCTTCCCTTCGAACCTTTCATTCTTCAGCTTCTCAATTTTTTCCTGTTGGTGCCCATTCAGTTGGTAGCCAATTCTTATCTTCTTCTTTCCGCCTTCCGCATTCTCTGCCGCCAGTGTGGAGTTCCTCCTTCCTTGGACCTCTTTCACTATTTCTTTGAGTTGAAAGCACATCCTTCGGCCAGGAAGGGTTTCTATTTCATCTAGGCGAGGTGGAATAGGAGTTGTATCGCCTTGGCTGCGAAGGATTCTTCGCATAAGGGGTGGAAAACTCAATTCTTCTGGGTGGGGATTTGTTCGGTGGAGGAAACCTGGAGGTGTCCAGTAATCCCCAATTTCCACCCGAATATCCCTCCCAAGCAGGATGAGTTCCCTCCACATGTGGAGAAATATGCGGCTATCTTGCTGAAGCACCGCCAATCCACTGAAGAGTTGGTTACTCCAGAGAATATCGAGCGGTGTCTTCTTACGCGGCTGCATCCGTCGGGTTCAGGTGCCACAAGCTAGGTTCTCCTTTGGATGTTGAGATCATTTTTCTTTTTTTGAATATGTCTTCCTTTTCATGCAGACACCAGGCGGCAGGCTTTGGAGGAGGCCGCAGAGGTGATCGAGCTTGGCGATAAATCGGTTGCTGATGAATCGGCTGCTCCCACGGGTCGCTCCCGAGCCAGAGATAAGGGCAAGGGGGCGGCCCAAGGTGAATCCTCCAGGCCGCGGGGGTCCAAGCGCAAGGATCCCATGGAAGGCATGATCCGGGCCGCCGCGAAGGCCAGGATGCGGGCCAAGAAGGCCGGGGTCATACTCGCAGTCGAAGGTGACCTTGCCGCTGCTCGCCCCTCCGCCGAGCATGATGGGGCCGACCCTACCGGGCGAGCTCTCCCACCCGCCGAGCAAGAGGGGGCCGAGGAGGTTGGGGCTGCTCTTGCGGTATGCGACGATGCTGGCTCGGCTCCTCCTTCGGCCGAAGTTGAGGGGGCCGGGGCTGCTCCTGCGACTGGCAACGGTGCTGGCCCGGCTCTCTCCTCAGTAGGAGCCGAGGGGGCTGTATATGAGGCAGGGGATGCTGGGGCTGTGGCCGAGGTTGGTGCTTCAGGTGGTGGTGCAGGTGCCGAGCCGGTCCAGGTTGGGGGGCCGCAAGAAAATCCGACTGAGGCACGAGAGGCGACCGAGGCCGGGGCTTGGTCCGAGCCACTCGGTAGGGCGCCGGTCGATGGGGGGTTCTCTATTCTGACGGCCTTGGAGAGGCTTGGTATCCCGGGCCCTCTGCACCAGGTATGCCGCGGTATAGCCGCGAAGGTGAGGAGGGGAGGTAGACAGTACTCTCCATCCGTGGCCCTCGCGGGGGTTATGGAAGGCGGCCTGGTCCTGGCCCAGATGGGGGCCACTCTGGCAGAAGCGTACACTCGGTCGGAGTCGGAGCGAGCGAACCTGGCCTGGACCCTTGGTGGGTCTGAGAAGAGGTTGGCTCGACTTGCCGAGGAGCGTGATGGGCTTCGGCGGGAGCTTTCCTCAGTCAAGGAGCTGGTGCGATCGAGCCAAGTGGAGACCCGGGCGCTAACCGAGTAGCTAGCTAAGGCCCGTGAATAGCTCAAGAGGAAGAATAGGCTTCTTGAAGAGGAGCGCCTTACGTGTTGAGCTCGATGGCCGGTGGGAGACCGAATGTACAGAGCTGGTGGACCGAGTGGAGGAAGCCGAGCGCCTTCGGCGAGAGGCCGAGGCTGATCGGGCCGAGGTGGAGAAGCAGGCGGCGGAGGCCAAAAAGTGGACGGCTGAGGCCGAGCGAAAGTTAGCCGAGGCGGAGTGGGAGAAGGCCGAGATTGCTGGTAGGGTGGGATAGGCTAGGGTGGAGGCTCTTGAGCAGTACAAAAGCTCAGAGGCCTACCGAGTCGACCTTAAGGAGGCTGCCCTTCCCTACTACGAGTCAGCACTTCGCCGGGGCATCCGCAAGGGGTTCAAGCAAGGCTACGACCGGGCCGTCTCTTTTGCCGAGGAGTAGGCGTCCGGGGTAGTTGACTTCCCGTCCGGGCAATGCTATGACTCTGACTTGTCATCCTCTAGTTCCTCTGCTTCGGCGCCGGATGAAGAGGATTACGGGGACTCTTCGTCCAAGGGGTCGCCAACTCCGGATGCCTTGGGAGGGCATGCAACCGAGGCAGTTCCCAAGCCGGTGGGGTCAGTGCCAGGGTCGGCCGTCGCAGAGGGTGCCGGGGGCAGACCGTTTGAGCCCTCCACTTTCGAGCTCCAAGGTGGGCCGGAGGCCTGATGTATCTGCTTTGCTTCCTCTTTTTGTATGTCTTTTTCCTTTTGAAGAAAAAACTTTCTCCTTTGTGTAGAAAAATAGATAAGGCAATAGCGTTAGGATGAAGACTCAACTGTTCCGTATCGCCATTGTCGTATTTTGTTCAGCGTATCTGCAGAGGTTGGAAAGAGCCAATACTTTCTGCGTGGATCTCGCCTGATGGTTGGGTGAGTGTCTGACATGGTGTCTTTCCGTTTTCTCATGCTTTGAATGCTTGGCCGCTTCGTGTGTCCCGCTGGGGCGGAAATGAGAAGTTTGAGGTGACCGTTCGTAGGGAGAGATCCCTTTGGCATGTTTTCAAGGAGAGAATCATTTAAGGCAAATAGCCTCCCTTCGCCTATAAAAGGTCTGAAGGGCGTCCCTTCCTCTCCACCGCTTAGGGTTTTCCCTGACAGTCTTTCCTCATTCTTTCTTCACGTAGCGTTGTGCCGTTATATTTGGAGCATGGAAGACACCCCGGAGGATGAAGATGCTGATAACGGAGGGCAGAGAGTCCTTGTTGCTTCGGGTTTGAAGGAGGTCCAATGGCCGGTGGACGGGTTTGAAGAAGGTCCGACGTGTGGAGGCATGTCGTCTTCTTTTTATCAGTTCCGACGGCGCTTGCAGGGGGGCGAGATGACGGATGGGGGCATCAGGCATCCCTGCCGCCCGTCCCTTCCTGCTCACTCCATGGAGGGGAGGAGGAAGCCAATTAAGCTCCCTCCTTCCCAGGCTTTCCCCTACCTCCTCGTCCAGTTCTACTGGTTTCTTTTTTCCCCCCCGCAGCCTCTTTTTCCCTCTTCTGCTCTTCTCATCATTTCTTTCACTCTTTGAAGGGTGTCTGCACTCTCTTCCTTCCAAACAGTTGGCAGGTTGGCGGGGAGGATGCTTTCATATGCGCTCCCTCTCCTCTTTCTCTTCCAAGTTCAACTTGGAAGGTAGCCTTCTCCTTCCTAATCCCTCTGTCACCTTTGTCCCGAGCTGCCCGAGTCAACGGGGTCGACTACCCTTTATCCGAGCCAGTTTCTACACGAGGTAGAGTCAGTGGCTGGACGTAGGAAGGTCAACCGAGTCAGCCGAGCGATGGGCTCATACGGCGGCGCCAGATGGATTTTTTGCTTTTTTGACATGTATTTTCTCGGCTTCGGCCTTCCTGATGTACAAGCGAGTTGTTTGAATAAAAGAAAGGAGGCTTTTGTTTTATCTCATGACGTTTACACAATGCTCAATATTTAGAAGTAGAACTTGCGTAGTGTAGTCACGTTCCAGGTCTGAGGGATGAGCTCTCCTTCCTTTGTGGATAGATGGCATGCTCCTTTTCCGAGCATCTCGACCACTCGGTAGGGGCCTTCCCAATTAGGGGATAACTTGCCCGCCGCCTCAAGTGGTCGAGAGGCTTCGGCTTTCTTGAGGATGAAGTCTCCTGGCTGAAAGTGTCTATCTTGGACTTTGGCGTTGTAGTATCGAGTGAGGCGGCATTGGTATTCCATTGCTCGGATGCTAGCAATCTCTCGGACTTCATCTGCTAGGTTGAGGTTTTCGAGTAGTTTCTGGTCGTTTGCCTCGGAAGAGAAGCAGATGACTCGGAGGGAGGGGTTGCCAATCTCCAACGGGATCACGGCCTCGGTACCGTATACCAGCTGAAAGGGGCTTTCACCGGTTGCCATTCTGGGAGTCGTTCTGTGTGACCAAAGTACGTTTGGCAATTCCTCAAGCCAGCTGCCCTTGGCTTTACTGAGCCTAGTCTTGATGCCTTTTAAGATAGTCTTATTGGCATTTTCGAATAGCCCGTTAGCCTGAGGGTGGGCGACCGAGGTGAAGTGATTGCGAATGCCCAGGTCGGCACATCTGTCTCGAAAATAACGAGAATCAAATTGCCGACCATTATCACTTACTATCACCCGGGGGATGTCGTAACGACATATGATCGACTTCCAGTTGAAATTCCAGATGACTGTCTCGGTGATCCTTGCTGTGGCTTCGGCCTCGATCCACTTAGTGAAGTAATCGATGTTGACACCCGTTTTATGACCAATAAGTCGGGTTATCTCCTTGTTCATTCTATATGATGCTCCGAGTTGTTCACCTTTATTGAGCCTTCTTGGTCAATTTGAGGTCTATTTCATGAGTCATATCTCCTTGGTTGGGTCTGGTTCCTTATCCCTTTCCGCTGGACGAAGCTTAGCAAGCTCTCATTTTAATTTGAACTCTATTATCTCTAACGGTCCTTTGATGGGGCGTTACAGTACTCTAACGCTTCCACCATGGTGCGTTACATCCTTCCAGAGTCCTTAAGCTTAAGGCTTTTTTTCAAGCTTATCTTTTGTCTATCCGTTGGGTGTGATGGTCTATCGTGCAGCCGTTACATTGGTTGTGACGCATCTACCCTTGACCGTTACATTCATCTAGAGTCCTACGTTCGCAAACTTCTCCCGTTGATCTTATCTTATAGTGGATAGGGTTGTGTGACAGTCCAAGACTGGAGTGTTACATTAGTGTGGCGGTCTATCGTGCGTCCGTTACATCCAACAGAGAGTCCTGACAAGCCTGGCCTTTGCTCTACTATTTCCGTGATCGAACTAAGAGTTTGGTTGGAGGGTTTATCTCTCGATACTCATCCTAAGAAGTTTCCGTTTGATTCTGTGGACTCTGAGGAGTATTATCTTCAAGAGTTTGCGAAGAAACGTCCTACTTTCTAGCTGGATTATCTCCTAATTCGAACCTAGACTTTGAGGGTCTATAAATAGAACCCTTGACTTCATGGCTTGGGGGGAGACATCTGGAGTTCGCATCAAAGTGCTGCCGCATCCTGGAGCTAGAACCAACCAAGGAGAGCTGCTTCCCACGTCCATCTACTTCCAAAGTTCAGGGAGTATCATTTTCAAGGGTTTTGTTCAGTCAAGTTGTGTTCTTAGTGTCTTTTCTCTCTTTTCAAACATCATAGCATTGTCCCTCTCCATCTCCCACATTCTTGCACTTGCTGCATTCATTCAAAACATCCTCCCATCTTTTAAAATGCCCTAGAGGGGTTAAAAACCAACCTCCCCAGTATTTTCCTTTCCTTTTGCATGTTCTTAAGTTTCTTGGATTTATTGATACTACTGTGTCTAAGGGCTAATCTAGGTTATTTTTCTTGTGTTCTACACTCTTTTGCAGGTTTACAGAGTCCATATCACGAGGCCCAAGCTCTCTGGCCGGCTGGAAAGCTTGGAGATCAAAAGATTCCCAACTTCTTATTCTGCAGAAGCTCTGACAGTCTGGCACAGGCGCGTTAGAGTGTTGTAGCGGTCTATCGTAAGACCGTCACACTTGCTGTGGCGCATCTTCCCTCGACCGTTACATCTGACGGAGCTGTAGTTTCCTGGTTGTTTTCTCTCCCGTGGGCGGGTGCATCATCCTCCTATTCTAAGGTATTTATCAGGTTTTTGACTTGTTTCTACCTTGGTGGCGATCACATCTTTCCTTAGTTTGGGTATTAGCTTTCTCTTTCATCATATCTCCTCTTTACTTTGCTTGTTCCACCTATACGGTGTGTTTTCCTTTATTCTCTATTCCACGCTCCGGTGTGTGTTTTTTTTCTCTTTATTTGCTTAGCTTAGTCTTGATTGAGATAGCATGCCCATGCTAGAGCTTGTGTTGGTTGCCTAGGTTCATGATTCGCATGTTCATAGGTTGATTGATTTCATTACTTGGCTCATTATTTGCTCATAGTTGGCATCATATCCCATCGTGCAAAAGAAGGGGCACATTAAAACCAACAGTTTTTTGGCGATCACGGTGGGACATCTAGTGCCAATCGTGATTTGAATATCTGTTAAACCTGCTTCCCTTTGTTTGCCCTTGTTGCTCTGGTTTTTCCCCGGATTTTCCCTCTATTTCTCTGTTGTTTCTGGTTCTCTGGCTCCTCTAACGGTCTCCTATGAATGCGTTACATTTCTGTGACGGCCTGGTCTTCGACCGTCACACTCCTCTGACGCAGGTAGTCTAGACCGTCACATACTCCAGATATGTACGCATCCCGAGGTGTAGTTTACTTCCACAGTTTTTACTGTGATTTTCATGCTTGGGTGCTATTTGGTCTCCTCCTTGGTTGGTTCACATATTCATATCATTGTGTGCATATTTGATTGCTAGACTCTAGGCTAGAATTTGCATGCGCCCCGGTGCACATAGGTTCATGCATATTTTCATACATTAGATTGCATTCTCCTACCTTGGTGCGTGGACCTCTCGTCTCCATATTCCTTGGGGTGACTAGGAAAACACATCAGGGACCTCCATAAGTCCCCATGAGCCGTGGATTCCCACACGGACACCGGGCCGGTTGTACCTTTCCTACCCCGTGTCTAGGATTGCATAGGTGAAGGAGTGATTACATTTAGAGTCAACCAAGCCACACATCCTTTCCTACTAGGAACCTACTTGTGGAGAGCATATCCTAATCAAATCACTAAGGTTCTAAAGGAAGAAATCATAAAAATCTTGTTGCATCATCTAAGTAACTTGGTTGAATTTGAGTGTTGTCATCTCGTTTTCACTTGCATCTTTGTCAAAGTTATTTAAGCTTGATCACTCATTGTGTGTTTGTTGTGTGTTGTTTGCTTTTGCTAAAGGTTTTCCGTTGCATGTGGAGTTGTCTTTGTCCATTAGAGTCATCTTCTAGGGTCAATTCCTTCTCCAAATTCTACTCCAATCCGCTCTTCGAACCCATCATGGCTTCTTTCAATCCTCCCCATTCCCAAGAGGATTCTCTTCCTCAAGGGCTTCTTGAAAACCCCTCTAGGGTTATCTCATTCCCGTCTGGAGAGGGGTCCGCCCCTCTTCCATCCTCCGTCCCTATGGAGGGCAGCCAAACCACTCCTTCCTTCTCTTCTCCTTATGCTAGCTCCATTCTCCAAATGATGGCCCAGTTGGATCCGGCCCAACTCCAGGCTGTCTACCAGGCCATGCAGGGGTCCAATACCCCACATCCCACAATTGCGCAAGGCCAATCTGATCTTTCCATCGACCAGTCTAGAGTTGGTGGGCCCTCCATCCAGCCCACTCCAATTGATCTTACTCCGGTCCAACCTCGGACCATCGCCTTTTCTGGTATGGAAACGGGCCAATCTTCCGCTTCGGCCAATCAATTTTTTGATAAGGGAAAGTCTACTCTCCCTTCTTTTATCCAGGTGGATCATCACATGCCCAGCCCATCGGTGCCACAAGTCCTTGTTGGCCCTTTAGATTTCTTGTGCCCTCAGCAAGGGGTTGCCCAAGTCCATCCTAATCTGGGTCCGTCTTCGACCCAATATCCTTCTTATGGGCTCCCTACCTTGGCTGTTTATCCTTCTGCTCCTTCTTATGGGCTTTCACCTCCTACAACAGTCCATCCTTCTGCTCCTCAATTTCAACAGTCGTCTCTCACTACCCCTACTCCATCCAAGGAGCAGGAACTACTTGATAAGTGGGCCGCCATGCAACAACATATTGATTTCCTCCAAAAATGGGTTGGCCTACAATCCTTGGCAGATGTTCCAGTCCCCAGCTTCCAAAACATCTGATTCCCTCCGCAATCCGAGCGCCCTAATTACCGCAAGTATGATGGGAACGGCAATCCCTTTATTCATGTGAGGGACTTTTTATATGAATTGGCCCAATTTCAGTATGATGATTGCCTCATGGCGTATTTATTCCGCCAATCATTGGATGGTGTTGCACTGGAATGGTTCTATTCCTTGCCGCTAGAAGATGCCGAGAGCTTCAAAATAGTGAAAGACAAGTTCATCCAACGGTTTCAAGACAGGGTCGGTCCAGAATATTCTTTCACAGACTTGGTAGCCGGGAAAATGAAGCCCGATGAGGAGTTTGCAACTTATGCTGATAGATGGAGACAGATGGCCACCAGGGTGCCAGGTCATATTCCGGAGGAGGAGAAGGCCAAACTACTTATTTCCAATGCTACTCCGACCTTCCGAAACATCTTGGCGATGAATGATATAGCAAACATGCACCAACTTTATAGCCGGGCGCGGTTCATTCAAACACAGTTTAAAGACTCTCCCATCCACTCGCTCTTTGAGAACCAAAAGCCAAAATACCACAAGAAACCTCAAGGGCCTGTCACCGAGGGGGTTCAGACCAACAAACAAGTCCAAGCCGTTACCTTCCCTTTCCAAGCCGTACCTTTCTGATTTCCGCAAAACCCCCGCACTCCTCAAAACCCCGCTCCATAAGCCTTCCCAACCATTCCATAAAACCCTCCGCCTACCTTTGCTACTCCACAAAATACCTTTACCGCTCCACAACAACCTCCACAACCTTCACAATACCATAATGTCCCTCCACCCAATGGCTACAACAACAACAACAAGCGCCCGGGTCCTAAAAGAGCACAATACCCACCCCTGTCAGAAACCCTCACGGATATTTTCTCGGCTCTCATGTCAGTTAGTGCTATACAACTCCCTCCGGAACGGCCCAACTGGAACCCGGCCGTTGATCAGACAAAGTACTATATGTTCCACAGGCAGCCAGGACATACTATTGAAGGGTGTTTTCAGTTCAGGGATTTGGTCTATGACCTCCATGAAGGACAAAGGATTGACTGGGCCGAAATGCACAGGGCCATTACAGAAATTAAAGAGAAAAGAAGGCAGCTGCCGAGGCAGCAAGTGCAGTAACAACAGGCACCGCAGCCGCAACAGCAACAGCAGCCAGTTCAAGACTTGGGGATCCATCAGAACCCAATGCCGAGTCATCTTCCCGCTCCACAACCTCAGCCACCGGCGCCGGCCCAGGTCAATGTAGTTCAACCCCCAGCCCCTGATGCCGGGTGGTCCTTTGATGATGACAGCTCTAAGCCGCAAGTCATGGCCCTTCACCACAACTTCCGCACTCCTTCCGCTCCTACCATCCTTACATACCAAAACCCTTCTCCGCCTGCTACACCGTTTGTCCTTTCATCTATTCCTACTCCATCGCCTGTCTCTAACACATTACTCACCCCCGCTATCACCGCGCCTCCATCAAACCCTCCACTCATTACACCTCCACCTACCTTTATATCCCCACTTCCGCTCGCACCCGCTACCACCAACCCCTCACGTATCATTCTTTCCACCACACCCTCTTCCGCACCACTCATCCACCCCACCGGGCCTATTAAGTCACTTATCTTGAGCCCATCCGAGGCCGCGACAGCCTATAACTTCGCCTTGCAGAGCGGGCGCATGTTTCACTGTAATTATCATTCCACCTCTAATCCCCAGTCTTCCCAACCGGCTGCTGAATAGGAAGAAGCCGAGCCGTTACCAGGAACCCAATACTATCTGTTGCATCACTTGGATCGGGTTCCCGCTAAGATATCTATGCTAGAGCTTATCAAAAGATCTACCCTTCACCAAGATGCTCTCAGAAACTTCCTTCAGAAGGTGATGGTTAGTGAAGACGTGGCAGCCGACAGTTTACCTAGGGCATTGGCGACTATTTCTAACGGACCAGCTATAACCTTCTCTGAAACTGAGCTAGCACCACCATAAGCTCAACAAATGCCGCTTTGCATCACCGTTAACTTGAATAAAATCAGCATTGATGCGGCGTTAGTTGATATAGGGGCATCTATCAATGTGTGCCCGCTCAGCACTCTCAGTGCCTACAATCTGTCAGAAGAACTTCTACGCCCGACCCCCACTACTATAGCTACTTATGACAATTCTCGGAGGGCATGTCATGGGATTGTTACTATTCAAGCCGAGCTTGGGCATCTCACCATGCCCATTGAATTCTATGTGCTGGACATTGACCCCATGTTCAAAGCTATCTTGGGTCGACCGTGGATCGACACTCTCAGTGCCGTACCCTCTACCGCGCACCAATGTCTCAAGTTCCCTTTTCAAGGGAGGGTGGTTAAAGTCAAAAGCTCATTCACGGTCCAGTCTGTCAAAGTTATTTCAGAGAAGATTCTACCCACATTATGGCCCAACAGCCGGCCCATTATTTCGGTACTAGATCTGGATTTCCCATGGGCTTATGCACCACACAAGCCCGCCGCTACACCCGTCAATATCAAAGTGAAATCCCATATCCGAGATTCCAAGGGTTGGGATATCATACTGAAGCTGGGTTATCAGCCGGGGAGAGGCCTCGGTGCGCAGTTACAAGCTTGATGTGAAACCACCCTTGGACCTATTTTGCAAGCATTCAAGTTGGGCAGCGGACTCACACTAGCGAGCTCACTCGCATGGCGCACATTAGTGCCCAAAGGCAACTTGGCGATGATGGAGAGGGTCCGAGGCGGGTCCTTGAGGCTCCAAAGGTTGGCTAGCTTGGGGAGAACCCCAAATGAGCCTAGGATGCCCAAATCATGGGCGGCCAGCACACCAAGGGTGTGGGATGTAATGGTTCACTCACAACTCGCCCGCGGTGGTCACTCACGGCACTAGCAATTTAGGGCCGAGCTCTCATTCACCGTCCGACGAAACAATGGCGATAATACTATGCTAGCAATGAATTGAAACCAGCCAAGAGAGGGACCGAGGCTCACCTAGCTGGCGTGAAGTTACCCTAGGGTAGAGCCACTCCAAAGTCATCATCGTCAAGTTACCAACTTGGAATTCCAAGTGGCCCCCATGAGTTTTTGCCCGCTTGTTGTGACTCTCACCGCTTGTTGCTTGATACTTGCTTATATGCCATGCACTATGATGCGGTGTGACTGGACAAGGTGTGGTATGTAAAGGTGGCCCAGGGCAACCACATATAGACCTATCGTGCATTGATGTTATGAAGACTTTGAATGATTTAGGAGGACCGGGGCATCCATAGGTGTCCCTCTTATGAGTGAAAGTTGGAGGACCCGGACACCCATGTAGGCTCCTAGCATACATAAGACCAATGGTGAATTGGGGAGGACCGTTACACCCAAATAGGGACCACTCATGCTTCCTACTTGACATGTGGATGATGTGAATGAATGGACCCGACCTTCTAATCATGCCAAGTGGTGTGTTGTGCCAATACTTATGCATTTCTATCCTAGAGAGGACTTCCATGTGCATGGGTGTGGGATGGCCCTTGAGCTTCCACTCGTATGGATCAAAGGGATCTAAGAAGGGGGTCATCATGGAGTGGGGCAATTCATCAATCCCAAGGTGTATGTTACGTATGGTCAAGGCTCCCATGGTGTAACCCGAGTCTAGGAAGGGAGGGGTTTGGTTCAACATGGGTGGTAAGGGTAGGGTAAGGCGGGTGGTGAATAAGGTGAGTAGGTCACATGGGGAACTAGACTCCCATAGGAAAGGGTCAAAGGGATCATGGTAAGGGTCACCTAGATAGGGGTACTCCATGTCCTCAAGATCCTCATATGGTGGTGAGTCGCCCTCTTCTAGTGAAATGGTTAGGCCGGTGTATGGGGTGGGTTGGTTGGTCAAGGTTCTAGGAATCACAATGGTAGCGGAGTGGACTGGGATGGGCTCTTCCACTAGCCCTAAGGTTCTAGGAATACCTAGGTACTAGACTCAAATAAAAGGAAAATTACATAGTTTATGACTCAAAGAAAGTATGAAAATTACATGACTAGACTCAAAAACATGTGGGGAACATAATGACGCATCCCGGCGATCCAACTGAGCTTCGAAAAAAGTGGTGGGGCAAGGGATGCCCCCATCATACCCCCGGGGTGGGGAGAACTCGACCCCGTCGAGTATGGATCCATCGGGGTAGTAGTACGCAAAATGCAGCTCCGAGCAAACAACGAACTCCAAACTCAACCCGCGTCCATAGCCGGGGAATGGCGCTTCGGCTTTTCAAAGTGGCTGGGACACACCCTCATGCTGGCTATGAGGTCTTGCTTGCCTAGTATTGCCGCCGTGTGCTCACGTCGGGCTCTCAGGCTAATTTGCGGTGGCACTCCGAGGGTGTCTCTCGCAAGGATAGGTGTAAGCTCAAGGCACTCACTAGGATCCACCGCGGTGCCCTTAGAGGGTGCCGGATCCGCCACATGAGAAATGGGGTGAATCCCAAAACCCATCGGTAAGTCCAACCCGCAAGTCGGGTTGCCAAAATCACTCGGAACTTGGCAAGTTCCAAGTCCTCGTGCCCTCAAATTGGAGGTGACCATAGGGTAGAGCCACTCCAAAGTCATCATCGTTAAGTTACCAACTTGGAATTCCAAGTGGCACCCATGAGTTTTTGCCCGCTTGTTGTGAATCTCACCGCTTGTTGCTTGATACTTGCTTATATGCCATGCACTATGATGCGGTGTGAGTGGACAAGGTGTGGTATGTAAAGGTGGTCTAGGGAAACCACATATAGACCTATCGTGCATTGATGTTATGAAAACATTGAATGATTTTGGAGGACCGGGGCATCCATAGGTGTCCCTCTTATGAGTGAAAGTTGGAGGACCCGGACACCCATGTAGGCTCCTAGTATACATAAGACCAATGGTGAATTGGGGAGGACCGTTACACCCAAATAGGGACCACTCATGCTTCCTACTTGACATGTGGATGATGTGAATGAATGGACCCGACTTTCTAATCATGTCAAGTGGTGTGTTGTGCCAATACTTATGCATTTCTATCCTAGAGAGGACTTCCATGTGCATGGGTGTGGGATGGCCCTTGAGCTTCCACTCGTATGGATCAAAGAGATCTAAGAAGGGGGTCATCATAGAGTGGGGCAATTCATCAATCCCAAGGTGTATGTTACCTATGGTCAAGGCTCCCATGGTGTAACCCGAGTCTAGGAAGGGAGGGGTTTGGTTCAACATGGGTGGTAAGGGTAGGGTAAGGTGGGTGGTGAATAAGGTGAGTGGGTCACATGGGGAACTAGACTCCCATAGGAAAGGGTCGAAGGGATCATGGTAAGGGTCACCTAGATAGGGGTACTCCATGTCCTCAAGATCCTCATATGGTGGTGAGTCGCCCTCTTCTAGTGAAATGGTTGGGCCGGTGTATGGGGTGAGTTGGTTGGTCAAGGTTCTAGGAATCACAATGATTGGGGAGTGGACTGGGATGGACACATAACTAGCCCTAAGTTGCTCCTTCATGTTTACCCAAGTGGTGATGGGATCTTCCCTTCTAATTATCCTTAGCCCGACAATTTGTAGCCAATAGGTTTGAGCCCGTTTGGTAAGTTGTGATTTGGCAAATTGGACTTTCTTGTTATCGGTCATGGGATACCAAGTGAAGTAATGGTCCATGGAAGCCTCCAATCCAAATAGTCACTAGGATGAGTTCCATCAAAGGTGGGAGGTGGGGGACACGTCCTTCTATCATCCGCCCTTGGGGCGGGACCATTTTCCCCAAGTTGGTTGAGTCAACCCGATATGTTATCAAGCCGCTCATTGGCATGGGTCAAGGCCTTCATGAGATAGTTGACATGGCCAGGGAGGTTATGTGTGTTAGTGGTAGGCATCCTTTGGTGGTTTAGACTTATGGAGAGGGCTGATTGGTAAGGTCGATAAGAGGTGGCCATACTAGTGGACAAGAGATGCAACCGAGGACTCTAAATGCATAAACATGCCCTAGGACCAACTTGATAGAGACAAGTTGTGAACTTGCTCTGATACCACTTGATGTAAAACCACCCTTGGACCTATTTTGCAAGCATTCAAGTTGGGCAGCGGACTCATACTAGCGAGCTCACTCGCTTGGCGCACATTAGTGCCCGAAGGCAACTTGGCGATGATGGAGAGGGTCCGGGGTGGGTCCTTGAGGCTCCAAAGGCTGGCTAGCTTGGGGAGAACCCCAAATGAGCCTGGGATGCCCAAATCATGGGCGGCCAGCACACCAAGGGTGTGGGATGTAATGGTTCACTCACAACTCGCCCGCGGTGGTCACTCACGGCACTAGCAATTTAGGGCCGAGCTCTCATTCACCGTCCGACGAAACAATGGCGATAATACTATGCTAGCAATGAATTGAAACCAGCCAAGAGAGGGACCGAGGCTCACCTAGCCGGCGTGAAGACGCCGACTCCGGCCGGAGACGGGGGCGAGCGGGGAGGCGTGGCTATGCACCAGCACGCCGCGTCGACGGAGCTTTAAACCTGCGACCTGAATTAATACATGAACTACACCCCTTGCAAGGGGGGGGATCTCGGGGTGGGGATTATGAGGTTACACTCAATACTACCTCCATGCAGGGAGGGGCCTTCAGCCGGCCAAGCGGGGAGGGGAATTCGAGCTAGAAGTGATGAAAGGCCGCCGACGCCGATTCTGTCCACGTTCTAGAATCAGGGACCAGCAGTCGAAAATGGCACCTCTGTGACCTATCCTGATTTTTTCTGATGGCGGGGCCAGTGGGGAAATCTTCGTAAATGGATCAGGATGACTTCAGAAGTTTTCCAATTTCTGCGGGCACTGCTGCTGGTCGGAGTAGGAGCTTGAGCAAGGGAACAGGTTGTCAGTTCTGACTGCTTCAGGATCACAACAGCAGGAAGAAGAGACTGCCACGATCACTCCAGAGCTCCAAATCAGGTGCCGCTGAAGTCGTTGGAACCGTTGACAAGTCATCTTCGAAGCAAGACTGACGGGGATGCCAGATGTTGCCGGGGTCGGCCGGTAGACACTGAACACTAAGGAAGGGTCGGTGCAGACTGAGTAGAAGCAGAACCACGCACCCGCGGGAGAAAATTGATAACTTCTGGATCCGGACGCCAAATGGAGGTATGCTTTTTGGGGATGACAGAAGACTTGGAGTAGAAGACTTTTGATGAAGAACTCTTTCTCAGATTCCTAGTAGGATTGTCGAAGTAGATCCTCCACTCAGGTTCTGGTTTCCTATCGGAGACACTTTGCGCAGTCGGCCGAGAATGGCTCCTCCAGTCAGCTCCGAGCTCGGATGGATGCGGCACCACCACCGTTGGAAAGCTGACTTGCAGACGCTTCCTTCGATGTATGGTATACCACCTGAAGCTCCCAGGGGACGACGGGGTGGCCTCTGCAACCTGCGGCCAATCTGCTGTCTGCAACCAGAACTTGAGAGTGTGGTGAAAGGTAATGGGGAATGGGGTAGATAGGAGGGGAAATGAGGTGGTTGTGTGTAGGGGCAACCCTCAGCTGTGAGGGGGTCTGGGAGGGGGTGTTTCAAAGTGTGGGAAGGGGAGAATGGGGGCTGGAAGGGGTGTTTGCTATGGGTGAGAGAGGAGCTGCGAATTTGGGGCTTGGAGGGAGAGGGGAAAGTGAGGGGGGGCACAAGTGGGTGGAGGGAAGGTGAGTTTGAACTTCAAATGGCCTAGGGAGGTGGAAGGGTGCTTGGGGTAGTGGGAAGGTTGCTTTGGGAATGGGTATTGGGTGGTTGGGGGTTGGAGGGTGGTATGTGGATTGGGTGGGGCTCTCTTGGAACAAGGGTGGAGTAATGGGGGGTGTGGGGAATAGGAGAAGCCTTAATTGGGGTCGGTGGGAGAGTGAAGGTGGTTGGGAGGGGAGGAGAGAGAGAGGGGGGCGACCTCCTCCTTGGGGAGAGAGAGAAGAGAGAGAGAAGAGAGAGGAAAGAGGGGAATCCACCCCAATAGAGAGAGAGAGAGAGAGAAGTGGAGAATCATCTCCAATAACACTAAGGCACACTTGATTTTTTTGAATTGATCATAAAAGTTGTTACAATGAGAGGGAGGGGAGGCCTATTTATAGGCTCCATACTTTCATATGACCATAGTGACCCTGACAAACTAACTAATGACCAAAGCAGTCCAAGGGAGGGGCGCCCTTGGGCCTAGCCCATTAGTTGGGCCCATTAGACTACTTAATTAACTACATGACTCAAGACTTAGGTAAATGACCCTTATACCTAGGTACTAGACTCAAATAAAAGGAAAATTACATAGTTTATGACTCAAAGAAAGTATGAAAATTACATGACTAGACTCAAAAACATGTGGGGAACATAATGACGCATGCCGACGATCCAACTGAGCTTCGAAAAAAGTGGTGAGGCAAGGGATGCCCCCATCATACCCCCGGGGTGGGGAGAACTCGACCCCGTCGAGTATGGATCCATCGGGGTAGTAGTACGTAAAATGTAGCTCCGGGCAAACCACGAACTCCAAACTCAACCCGCGTCCATAGCCGGGGAATGGCGCTTCAGCTTTTCAAAGTGGCTCGGATACACCCTCATGCTGGCTATGAGGTCTTGCTTGCCTAGTATTGCCACCGTGTGCTCACGTCGGGCTCTCAGGCTAATTTGTGGTGGCACTCTGTGGGTGTCTCTCGCAAGGATAGGTGTAAGCTCAAGGCACTCACTAGGATCCACTGCGGTGCCCTTAGAGGGTGCCGGATCCGCCACATGAGAAATGGGGTGAATCCCAAAACCCATCGGTAAGTCCAACCCGCAAGTCGGGTTGCCAAAATCACTCGGAACTTGGCAAGGTCCAAGTCCTCGTGCCCTCAAATTGGAGGTGACCCTAGGGTAGAGCCACTCCAAAGTCATCATCGTCAAGTTACCAACTTGGAATTCCAAGTGGCGCCCATGAGTTTTTGCCCGCTTGTTGTGAATCTCACCGCTTGTTGCTTGATACTTGCTTATATGCCATGCACTATGATGCGGTGTGAGTGGACAAGGTGTGGTATGCAAAGGTGGTCCAGGGCAACCACATATAGACCTATCGTGCATTGATGTTATGAAGACTTTGAATGATTTGGGAGGACCGGGGCATCCATAGGTGTCCCTCTTATGAGTGAAAGTTGGAGGACCCGGACACCCATGTAGGCTCCTAGCATACATAAGACCAATGGTGAATTGGGGAGGACCGTTACACCCAAATAGGGACCACTCATGCTTCCTACTTGACATGTGGATGATGTGAATGAATAGACCCAACTTTCTAATCATAGCCAAGTGGTGTGTTGTGCCAATACTTATGCATTTCTATCCTAGAGAGGACTTCCATGTGCATGGGTGTGGGATGGCCCTTGAGCTTCCACTCGTATGGATCAAAGGGATCTAAGAAGGGGGTCATCATGGAGTGGGGCAATTCATTAATCTCAAGGTGTATGTTACGTATGGTCAAGGCTCCCATGGTGTAACCCGAGTCTAGGAAGGGAGGGGTTTGGTTCAACATGGGTGGTAAGGGTAGGGTAAGGCGGGTGGTGAATAAGGTGAGTGGGTCACATGGGGAACTAGACTCCCATAGGAAAGGGTCAAAGGGATCATGGTAAGGGTCACCTAGATAGGGGTACTCCATGTCCTCAAGATCCTCATATGGTGGTGAGTCGCCCTCTTCTAGTGAAATGGTTGGGCCGGTGTATGGGGTGGGTTGGTTGGTCAAGGTTCTAGGAATCACAATGGTAGGGGAGTGGACTGGGATGGGCTCTTCCACTATGGAGAGAAGAAAAAGGAGGTCACTAGTGTAGCAACCAACAGTGCAAACCGAGGTGATAGACCCAATGCATGGATGGATGAAGTCAAGGCTCTTGGGTCAGTCCGTCCCTAGAGTCAACAAACAAGTCAAGTCCAATTGCCACTCTAGACCCTTGAGGAGATCATCCCAACCCTCTATCTCATAATAGGATTGGATCATGGTGTGAAAGGAGGGGAGGGCCACAATTTGGGATTGATGTCCCATGGGTGAGAGGTGTGGGGGTGAACTAGGGACGCGGGGGCCTTGCTTGAGCCATTGGAGTATGGACTCATTCACGGTGAGGGGGTGTGGCTCTTGAGGATCCGGGCTAGCATCCCTTTCCATGTGGGTGGGTGTATGGGTTTCAACTTCTAATGATAATGTGTTGGGTAGATCTAATGCGGGGGAATTGCTGATAGCCGGTGCATGGTGCACCAAAGGTGGTGAACAAGTATGGGCTTGGGTTGGGATTGGTAAGGGAACTAGTGGAGGTCTAGGTTGGGGTTGGGTTGGGGTAGGAAGAGGAAGCTGGGTGGGTTGAGGGGTTTTGGGGAGATTGTCCTTGGGAGGAGTGTCCTTGTTGGGGAACGATGGCGGGGTAATGGTGGTCGGGGTGGGAGATGATTCAACCACTAGGGACATAGGAAGATGCTTCCTTGTGGGGCATTGTCCGGCGATGTGCCCCAATTGGTGGCACCTATAACATTCCGGCTCGCACTTACCCGGGGTTATTTCAGTCACTTCTATCTCCATTGGGCTCTTTCCCTTTTGAGAAGGGGTGAGGTGAGGGGTGGTCAAAGGGGCTTGGGTAATGTGGGTTGTGGAATGGGGTTTTGGTTGCATTGTGGGGAATTGGGGAATTGGAGTCTTGGGTTGGCCGGATGGGAAGGGTGGAGTTGAAGTGCTCCTTGGGCTTTGGTGATCCGAGTAGGAAGGGGACACATAACTAGCCCTAAGTTACTCCTTCATGTTTACCCAAGTGGTGATGGGATCTTCCCTTCTAATTATCCTTACCCCGATAATTTGTAGCCAATAGGTTTGAGCCCGTTTGGTATGTTGTGATTTGGCAAATTGGACTTTCTCATTATCGGTCATGGGATACCAAGTGAAGTAATGGTCCATGGAAGCCTCCAATCCAAATAGTCACTAGGATGAGTTCCATAAAAGGTGGGAGGTGGGGGACACGTCCTTCTATCATCCGCCCTTGGGGCGGGACCATTTTCTCCAAGTTGGTTGAGTCGACCCGATATGTTATCAAGCCGCTCATTGGCATGGGTCAAGGCCTTCATGAGGTAGTTGACATGGCCAGGGAGGTTATGTGTGTTAGTGGTAGGCATCCTTTGGTGGTTTGGACTTATGGAGAGGGCTGATTGGTAAGGTCGATAAGAGGTGGCCATACTAGTGGACAAGAGATGCAACCGAGGACTCTAAATGCATAAACATGCCCTAGGACCAACTTGATAGAGATAAGTTGTGAACATGCTCTGATATCACTTGATGTAAAACCACCCTTGGACCTATTTTGCAAGCATTCAAGTTGGGCAGCGGACTCACACTAGCAAGCTCACTCGCTTGGCGCACATTAGTGCCCGAAGGCAACTTGGCGATGATGGAGAGGGTCCGGGGTGGGTCCTTGAGGCTCCAAAGGTTGGCTAGCTTGGGGAGAACCCCAAATGGGCCTGGGATGCCCAAATCATGGGCGGCCAACACACCAAGGGTGTGGGATGTAATGGTTCACTCACAACTCGCCCGCGGTGGTCACTTACGGCACTAGCAATTTAAGGCCGAGCTCTCATTCACCGTCCGACGAAACAATGGCGATAATACTATGCTAGCAATGAATTGAAACCAGCCAAGAGAGGGACCGAGGCTCACCTAGCCGGCGTGAAGACGCCGACTCCGGCCGGAGACGGGGGCGAGCGGGGAGGCATGGGTATGCACCCGCACGCCGCGTCGACGGAGCTTCAAACCTGCGACCTGAATTAATACATGAACTACACCCCTTGCAAGGGGGGGATCTCGGGGTGGGGATTATGAGGTTACACTCAATACTACCTCCACGCAGGGAGGGGCCTTCAGCCGGCCAAGCGGGGAGGGGAATTCGAGCTAGAAGTGATGAAAGGCCGCCAACGCCGATTCTGTCCACGTTCCGGAATCAGGGACCAGCAGTCAAAGATGGCACCTCTACGACCTCTCCTGATTTTTTATGATGGCAGGGACAGTGGGTAAATCTTTGTAACTGGATGAGGATGACTTCAGAATTTTTCCAATTTCTACGGGCACCGCTGCTGATCGGAGTAGGAGCTTGAACAGGGGAACAGGTTGTCAGTTCTGACTGCTTTAGGATCACAACAGCAGGAAGAAGAGACTTCCACGATCACTCTAGAGCTCCAAATCAGGTACCTCTGGAGTCGTTGGAACCGTTGACAAGTCCTCTTCGAAGCAAGACCGACGGGGATGCCAGATGTTGTCGGGGTAGGCCGGTAGACGCTGAACACTGAGGAAGGGTCGGTGCAGACTGAGTAGAAGCAGAACCGCGCACCCGGGGGAGAAAATTGATAACTTCTGGATCCGGATGTCAAACGGAGCTCTGCTTTTTGGGGATGAAAGAAGACTTGGAGTAGAAGAATTTTTATGAAGAACTCTTTCTCAGATTCCCACTAGGATTGTCGCAGTAGATCCTCCACTCAGGTTTTGATTTCCTGTCGGAGACACTTTGCGCAGTCGGTCGAGAATGGCTCCTCCAGTCAGCTCCGAGATTGGATGGATGCGGCACTACCACCGTTGGAAAGCTGACTTGCAGACGCTTCCTTCGATGTATGGTATGCCACCTGAAGCTCCCAGGGGACGACGGGCTGGCCTATGCAACCTGTGGACAATCTGCTTCCTGCAACCAGAACTTGAGAGTGTGGTGATAGGTAATGGGGAATGGGGTAGATGGGAGGGGAAATGAGGTGGTTGTGTGTAGGGGCAACCCCCAGCTGTGAGGGGGTCTGGGAGGGGGTGTTTCAAAGTGTGGGAAGGGGAGAATGGGGGCAGGAAGGGGGTGTTTGCTATGGGTGAGAGAGGAGCTGCGAATTTGGGGCTTGGAGGGAGAGGGGAAAGTGAGGGGGGGCACAAGTGGGTGGAGGGAAGGTGAGTTTGAACTTCAAATGGCCTAGGGAGGTGGAAGGGTGCTTGGGGTAGTGGGAAGGTTGCTTTGGGAATGGGTATTGGGTGGTTGGGGGTTGGAGGGTGGTATGTGGATTGGGTGGGGCTCTCTTGGAACAAGGGTGGAGTAATGGGGGGGTGTGGGGAATATGAGAAGCCTTAATTGGGGTAGGTGGGAGAGTGGAGGTGGTTGGGAGGGGAGGAGAGAGAGAGGGGGGTGACCTCCTCCTTGGGGAGAGAGAGAAGAGAGAGAGAAGAGAGAGGAAAGAGGGGAATCCACCCCAATAGAGAGAGAGAGAGAGAAGTGGAGAATCCTCTCCAATAACACTAAGGCACACTTGATTTTTTTGAATTGATCATAGAAGTTGTTACAATGAGAGGGAGGGGAGGCCTATTTATAGCCTCCATACTTTCATATGACCATAGTGACCCTGACAAACTAACTAATGACCAAAGCAGTCCAAGGGAGGGGCGCCCTTGGGCCTAGCCCATTAGTTGGGCCCATTAGACTGCTTAATTAACTACATGACTCAAGACTTAGGTAAATGGCCCTTATACCTAGGTACTAGACTCAAATAAAAGGAAAATTACATAGTTTATGACTCAAAGAAAGTATGAAAATTACATGACTAGACTCAAAAATATGTGGGGAACATAATGACGCATGCCGACGATCCAACTGAGCTTCGAAAAAAGTGGTGGGGCAAGGGATGCCCCCATCATTATGGCCCAGCAGCCGGCCCGTTATTTCGGTACTAGATCTGGATTTCCAATGGGCTTATGCACCACACAAGCCCGCCGCTACACCCGTCAATATCAAAGTGAAACCCCAGATCCGATATTCCAAGGGTTGGGATATCATACTGAAGCTGGGTTATCAACCGGGGAGAGGCCTCGGTGCGTAGTTACAAGGGCGAACTAAGCCAGTGCCCAAAGGAAGAAAAATGAGCCGGAGAGGTCTCGGTTATCGAGAGTATGCACTCTCAATGATGGGAGACTCAGGGCCACTTACATGGGATTACCGCCAACACTTTATAAGAGGACCCCTCCAGCCAGGTACACTAAATCCACCACCATTACAATCAGAAAAGAAAGATACAGCTTGCACAGTTGATAGTCCTCCTCTGCTACCAAAAGGAACTGTTGATGATATGCCAGATTTTAGTTAGTCATTTGCTAGAATGTTCAGCGAGCCAGATAGTTATGGTCAGAAGGAGGATTAGGAGGTGCGGCTCGTTCAATGGAAGCCGAAGCCACCTGGATGTCTACAGAAGGAGGGGAGCTTGCCCATTATCATTTCTTGGTCTCCCTCCCGTCTCGCATCTTTATTTCAACAATTGGAACCCATTCCCCATTCACCCCCGATTATGGTCAATCTGTATTTTACGGAAAGATCACCTGAAATCTTGTTTGTTCCATGTGAATGTGGGCGCTGCCCACCCGTTGATCTGTCAACTCTATTCACTCCTCCTTCCCCCACCGCCCAACTCCACGAGATGTGGTTTTCATCTTCCGACCCCTTCTTTGATTGCATCTTCCCCGATTTGTTCCCCATGCAACTTCCTCCTCCTTCATCTTGTTGTATGATCTCCACCGATCTCCAAAAAAAATGTCAAATTTGAAACAGTGATTTCGGTGGAAGATTATGCTATCTTGTCTCCATCCTCCTCTCAGGGGCACGAGCCCCCTGCTCCTCCCTTTCCACTAGATTTCCTTTCTCCTAGGTTAGGCGTAGGGTCCGTCGAGTCTAGGGAAGTAGGGTCAATTAGAACTAGAGAAGTATGGTCCTCTTCTAGGCCATCCAATCCTTCCAAGCTTGAGCCGCGCCCGCTTGCGCGTCCTTCCAAATCCATTCCTAATAGGTTCCTGCAGGATCTGGCTCAGCGATGTCATGCTCTTTTGAAGTGTCCAGAGTTTGTCGCCACGGCAATCATGATAGAGGACGAAGAGGAAATAGAAGGGGTGTGGAGCGATGACGGACTCGGTGTCTATGAAGTCTTGGATGAGAAAGACCCGATTGATGATGAGGATAGCAATGTAGATAACACTGTCGATCTATATGCGCAAGGATTAAAGAGATTCGACAAGCCATCGTCAGCAGTGGGTGAACCTACGAAGGAAATAAATTTGGGAACTGAAGAAGACCCAAGGCCCATCATTATTGCCGCTAATCTCCCTCCGCAAGTGGAAGAAGATCTAGTCAAGGTTCTAAGGGAGTATAGTGATTCTTTCGCCTGGTCTTATGAGGACATGTCGGGTCTTGACCCCTCTTTAGTGGAACACCGACTTGTACTTAAACCAGGGGCAACACCCGTAAAATAGAGGTTGAGAAGATTTCACCCCCACATGGCCTTAAGGATCAAAGAAGAAGTTGATAAGTTATACAAGGCCAGGTTCATTAGAGTTGTTCTATATCCCCAGTGGGTGGCGAACATAGTCCCTATCATCAAGAAGGATGGAAAGGTGCGTATTTGCATCAATTTCAAGGATCTTAATAAAGCATGTCCCAAAGATGATTTCTCGCTGCCTCACATAGACGTCCTGGTCGATAACACCACCGGCTACGAAGCTTTGTCATTCATGGACGGTTACTCAGGCTATAATCAGATTCATCTCGCTCCGAAGGATCAAGAGAAAACTTCCTTCACCACGCCCTGGGGCACGTACTACTACGTGGTTATGCCGTTCGGTCTAAAGAACGCAGGTGCCACCTATCAGAGGGCGATGATAGCCATTTTCCATGACATGATGCACATTTACATGGAAGCCTACGTGGATGACATCTTGGTGAAGTCATGAACCAAAGAAGAACACCCCTCTATTCTGGCTAAGGTGCTGCAGAGAGCTAGGGAGTACAAGCTGAAAGTGAATCCGAAGGAGTGTGTTTTTGGAGTCTCTTCAGAGAAGTTGCTAGGCTTTATAGTTAGCAAACGGGGGATCCAGATTGATCCTAATAAAGCAAAGGCCGTCATGGACATGCCTCCGCCAAAGAATATTGCGGAACTTTGAGGACTGATTGGTAGATTACAATTTATCAGAAGATTCATATCCCAACATTCTCAGAGGTACCGCCCGTTTTATGAATTGCTAAAGGCGGGAGTCAAATTTGAATGGAATCAAGATTGTCAAAAGGCCTATGAGGACCTAAAAGAAATATCTATCCAATCCCCCAGTTTTGCAACCTCCTGTCCCTGGAAAACCCCTAATCTTATACATCTCGGTTATTGAGGACTCCTTAGGGGCGATCTTAGCACAAGTAGACAATGAAGGAAAAGAGCGGGCAGCTTATTACCTCTCCAGGTTGTTCAACCCGACCGAGGCTAAATACACCGCTATGGAGAAGACTTGTGCCACCTTAGTGTGGGTAGCTCAGAAGCTCAAACACTACTTCCTTGCCCACCCAGTTAGGCTGATCTCTAGAATGGACCCGATCCGCTATCTCTTAGAAAAGCCTGTCCTCTCTAGTAGGTTAGCTCGCTGGCAGAGCTTCCTATCTCAGTTTGATATCACATTCGTCGTTCAGAAGGCGGTCAAAGGATACGCCATCGCTGAGCATCTTGCCCATCTCCCGATTCCCTGCACGGACTCTATTCAGGATGACTTCCCTGATGAGCATCTTTTTGTCCTGACTCATCATCCCTTCTGGTCACTGCACTTCGACGGTGGACTCAATTCTCAGGGCCGAGGGATAGGCGCTATTCTGCTCACTCCGGAAGGAGTGACGATTCCTTTTGCTTATCAACTTAAATTTCCTGCTACCAACAATATCACCGCAGTATGAGGCTCTCCTAGCTGGATTGAAGCACGCCTACCTTCTAGGCGCACGTTACTTGAATATCATAGGGGATTCTCAGCTCGTCCTGCGGCAAGTTCTATCCACTTACCGCACCCGTGACCCTAAGCTCAAACCATATCAAGATTTGGTCACGCTCCTTGCTAGGCAATTCCGCAAGTTGATCTACATCCATACTCCCCGGTCTCAGAACATTCTAGCTGATGCTTTAGCATCCCTCACTTCCTCTCTATCTTTCCCTCTCAGTCGGAGTATTGAGACTATCATCGTTCAGAGATTGGATGCACCCTCTCTTCAGGATCCTTGGTATGTCAACCTTAGGAAGACTATAGAGGTGAGGGCTGAGAAGGAAGAGTTGAAGGAAGTATCTTTGACAGAGTTAGAGAAGATCCTGGAGGAGGAAGAGTTGCCCTGGTATCATGAAATTAAGTTTTTTTGCAAAGATGGATCATTTTCGGAAGAGGCAAATGCCGAGCAGCGCAAGTCAATAAGAAGAGCCACCTCAAGGTATACTATCATTACTGGAGAACTATACAGGCGCGCTACTAACGGGATGCTCATGAGATGTTTGGATGATGATGAAGCTTGGAAGGTGGCCGAAGCAGCCCATTCTGGTGAGTGTGGAGGTCATGTTAATGGCCAGGCTCTAGCGAAGAAGATCTTTAGGCAGGGCTATTATTGGCCCACTTTAGAGGAAGATTGCTCCCTCTATGTCCGGAGGTGTCTTAAATGCCAACGCCATGCTGATAAAAATCATGCTCCAGCTTCATCTCTTCATCCTCTATCTGCTCCTTAGCCATTCTCTATGTGGGCTTTCAACATTATCGGCCCGCTCGGTGATCCCAATTCTCAGATCAAGCAAAAATCCTTCATCCTTACCGCCATTGAGTACTTCACCAAGTGGGCTGAAGCCGAAGTGTACGCAGAGATTAAAGCTACCACGGTGTGCCGCTTCATCATGAAGAACATTATCTCACGGTTCGGAGTGCCAAGTAGCATCGTCACCGACAACGGACCCCAGTTCGTCTCTCAAGAGCTCAAGGACCTATGTAAGAAGTTCAATATCACATTGCATCACTCATCTACATATTACCCACAAGACAACGGTCAGGCCGAAGCCACTAACAAAACCCTTCTCAAAATCATAAAGAAAACATGTAAATCTCATAAGTTTTCTGATTGGCCAGAAAGATTAGTGGAAGCTCTATGGGCTTACCGCACCTCCGTTCGTACTCCTACGGGGCAAACTCCCTATGCTCTCACTTATGGGATGGAGGCGATACTCCCACATGAGATTTTGATCCCTTCCCTAAGGGTACAGCTCGATAAGGAACTTAATCTCGACGAACGTCGAGAGGCGTTGCTCGTCCAGCTGGAACTCTTAGACGAGAAGAGGATGAATGCGGCATATCACGTATTTGTTTATCAAAAGAGAGTTTCGTGTTATTTTCAAAAGAAGGTAATTGAGCGTAAATTTCAAAAAGGTGATATGGTTTTGAAACATAAATTCATTCGGTCTGCAGGTCCTAGGTCTAAATTACAACCAAACTGGGAAGGGCCATTCGTTGTAAAAGAGGCTTATCCAGGGAATGCTTACCGCTTAGTGAACGCAGAAGGTGAGGAGCTCTCTCACGCTTGGAATGGGTTGTACCTTAAGCGTTTCTTTCTTTAGAATCTAAACCAGTGCCACCCCGATAGCAAGGTGTCCTTTCCCTTCCTCGCGAGAAAGAGGACCCCGAGTTCGGCAATCACACATTACATGACGTCCCTAGTCGGGTTTCCCACTTTGTAGACACCGTTTCTCCTTGGCCATGCTCTGGGGGGAAAGTCAAAAGTCCCTATCCGTCTCTTTCTTCGGCTGAATCCTGGGGCAAGAGGTGAATAAGGAGGCGACAACCAATCCAGGCACCTTGACGAGAGGAGGTCTCAAATAGGGGCAGTCCGTTATGACCTGACGCCATAAAGAAAAGGAAAAGAGCAAAGAAAAGGAGCAATCTTCTTGACAAGAGCAAAAGTCTATCTCGAAAGTCCATCAATTATCAATTCCAAAGCTCTAAATATAATATAAGCTAGGCATGGCAAGAGTGGCAGTACAGTTTCCCCGCAGAACGTTATGAGCCCGGTCGTATGCGTACCTAGAGTGGACAAAGGTTCGATGACGGACGCAAAAGCCCCAGCACAACAGACCAAGTCTCTGAATAGGTTGACTGGAGAGGAACTCAAGTCCTAAAAAACTTCTATATCTGGCCTAAGCTTATCCCTGTGTTCATTTTTTCCTTTTCAGGACTAAGACAAGTACCCTGGGTATAGCCTTGGCAGAGATACCGTCATGCGGGTTAGGCCCTGGCCAGGGGTTGTCACCCCATTACACGCCAACCTTAGAAACTCTGAACGGAATTAGGAGGACCCTCCATCCTAGGGAGGCACTGGTTTTTCAAAATCCAAAAAAAAAATCATATATTTCAAAATCCAAAAAGAAATCATATATTCCAAATCCAAAAAAAATCATATATTCCAAATCTAAAAAAAAATCATATATTTCAAAATAAAAAAAAATCATATATCTCAAAATCCAAAAAAAAATCATATATCTCAAAATAAAAAAAAATCATATATTCCAAAATAAAAAAAATCATATATTTCAAAATCTAAAAAAAATCATATATTTCGAAATCCAAAAACATCAGATATTTTCAAAAACTCACAAAAATCCATATAATTGCAAAAATTCCTAAAATTCCATCATATGCATTGCATGCATTGCATTATTTCTTATATTTTTCGCCTATTTTAATAAGGCTCCACCCCTTGACCAAATATCAAGAAATGGTCAAATTCTAACTTGCTTTAGGCAAGGGATTGAGTCTAAGAACAGATCTAACTTGTTTCTTGTCTAAGTGTGTGCAGAACGCAGGTTCAAGCCCAAGATTGCAAAATTCCAGATTCAGGTCTGTAACGCACCAGCCTCAGACCGTCACAGCCTTGTAACGGTCACCATTTGACCGTCACAGCCTTCTAAACTTTGAAACCCATTGGTCCTCAGCAAACCCTCTGACACGTCCGCGATCGACCGCCAATTCACTCTAACGGTGTATCTAGGACCGTTACATTCTACAGAGAACAGAAACTCAGTTTTCTGAGTTCACTCCTTCTGATGGCTCATCGTAAGACCGTCAGACTGTTGTGACGACCCTATGTAGGACCGTTATAGATTCCAGAAACTCTACTTTCAGGCCAAGTCAAGCAACAAACTCATGATTCCATCAAATAGGGCACTTCTATATCATTCCATTAAGTTCAATAATACATAAAATTGATTGATAAAATTTCAAGTTCAGAAATATCATAAGAAATCTCAAGCTACATTCAATTTTCTATCCGCAAGAGGGCGGATCTTGCGCAATTCTTTCACGTAGCTACGGCGTCTCTCGTCGTCCTCTTCCACTTCTTCTTGCCACGGGCGCACTTTGCTGACCTCCCACATGGTCAGTGCGTTCCGGATCATTCTCTCATCTTCCTCGGTCCCCATCTTCCTAGCAAGAAGGGGAGGGTAGTGTGATAGTGCAGGAACTTCGGTTCGAGGGAGCCCAATTTGAAGATAGCACCGGTGCGGGTTGTAGATCGCCAAGGTAGTGTTCCCCACTAACTGTAGATCAAGGCCTGGTCACCGTGGTACTCTAAGCAAGGTGCTCCGCAAAACTCTTGGTCGCATCTTGAACTTCTCTATTGGCAAAGTATTGAGGAAGAGGCGCCATTCATCTCGTGTTTTCTTGTCCGCCGTCTTGCACTCAACCAGTGAAGAGAAACCGAAGGCACCTCCAATAAAGAACAAGGGGTGGCTCCCCAAGATCCGGCTGGCTGAAGGTATGTCTTCCTTGGGTTAGAATTTGATTCTTACACCCATCCAACACTCAAGGAGTATCATAGAGCTGAAAAGAAGTCCTCCTAAGCAAGCTGAACTAAGTCCTTCATAAAGGAATGAAAGGACCGCTTGAGAAATAGACAAACCCTGCCACAATCCGCTGATGATGCTAAGGTTTTGGATGTCTAGGAGGTGGTCGGTGGTAGTAAAAAGTAAGACTCCGCATAAGCAAATTGACACGGCTTTGGCTATGGCTTCATATCTCTCCCACTTGTTCTTATAATGAGAGACTATCCATTGAGCCATTGGTATCAAGTGAATATGGTTTGGGCTGATCATGGTCCTTACATCCTTCGGGTTGTGTATGAAATCGCTTAAGATCAAGGATGGGTCAATAGGTTCGACCGTATGGCACACTAGATCTTTGTCCCCCACTTTAGTCTTAGGAAGGGCTAGGTATGTCTCTACCTCCTCCAATAGGACTGTAGCCTCAAAGGAAGGGAAGAGGAAGGTGTGTGTTTGTGGATGCCATAACTCTATAAGGGCTGAAATGCTTGCCCAATCTAAAGACAATTTCTGGAAGTTCTTGGCCAAAACTAACAAAGGTTGGAGGTGCCATGCCCTAAGGATGGATAAAACTTCTAAAGGGAGTTCTTTGACCATGGGAGCCACCCACTTTAAGTTGGAGTAACACCTTGGACCAGGAAGAGGCTAAAAAAGAAGAAGAAGAAGAAAGAAGAATCATAAGTGGTATAGAAAAGTGCAGAAATTGATGAACTTTTGAAGTCAATTGAAACTTACCACTCTTTGGGCACTTGAACTCAGATGCTTGGGGATGGATGTCAACCTTTGCAGTTCCCCATGCTCTTTCTTGGTTGCTTTAGGGCCGGTGTAGACTCTCTCCTCCATGCCCATCGCTCCGAAGCTTCTCTTCATGATGTTCCTTGCCCTTTGATGGAGTTTTCAACCCTTGTAGCAGAGAATTTATGAAAGCTATGATTTTTGGGCTTGTTCCTTGTTTATAAAGGCTTGATTTTGGTGCTAGAACTATAAGATTGGGGTTAGAAAGCCTTATCCTAAGTCTAGGAGGGTTCTAGTGTGGATTAAGGTCTTCTTTCCTCGAGGTTGGGCTCTCACGGTAGAATCCGTCTCGGAGTACAGTTTGTTCTCTGACGGTCTATCGTAAGACCGTCACATGGCTCTGACGCTCCATCTTGGGACCGTCACATTTTCTGCTACACGTCTTTAACTCAGTTTCGCTGTGTCATGTCTGATGGTCTAATATTAGACCGCCACAGACCCCTGACGCTCCATCTCTGGACCGTCACATTTCTTGCTACACATTTTTAGCCCAATATCGTTCTGTCATGTTTGACGGTCTAGTCTATGACCGTCACCTGATTCTGACGCTCCATCAGTAGACCGTCACATTTCCTGCTATACAATTTTCAGTCCACCCTCTGTCGTCTCTAACGGCCTGATCTGGGTGCGTTACATGGGTCTGACGCTCCTACACTAAACCGCACACCTTCTGCTGCAGGTTTCTGTTCTTTCCCTTCTCCCTTTGGTCTGACCTGCCGGTCTTACACTTTATCCATCTATTCACACTTTCATTTACATTCCCATCCACGCATTTATTTTCACCCATTCATTCACACATCCATACTCACATTCATCCATTCATTCATACACACATAAAGTAAATAAAAACATAAAAAAGATTTTTCATTTCATTCCATTTCATTCAGATAAGTCATGTACAAGTATGGGTATCAAAGAAGAAATAAAATACAAGTCACTCAGCCGGTCTATCTTCTGGGCCGTCACTATCGCCAGTGCCCTCATGCCGCTTTGCTGGTGGCTCCTGGACGCTGCTCTCCTCCCCCCGATGTCATCTCCGGTCTGCCTCCTCGTTCCTCCGATGGCCGGAGGAGCCGGTGAAGTAGTCTCGGAATCCACTGTTGGGTGCAACGCCCTGGCTCCTGCTGCTAGTCCCCGACTTCTCCCCTAAAAGTCGAAGGGCCTCTTTCATACCCGCAATCACGCCCTTCATCTCGATGGTTTGCACGCGAAACTGATCTCGCTTTCCCCTCAAGCGCGCAACGTCATCTCTAAGTCGCTCCACCTCCTCATCATCCGCACGCCGGCGGGTCTCTCCTGCGCTCAGTCTGGCAACCTCCGCCCAGAGATGGGCAGCCTCGGCTACCGCTGCAGTCAGCTCTCTCGCCTGCATTTTGCATTTTGCATTGTCAGTCCATTAAGCATTTGGTGTTTGCATAAAGCATTAGGCATTTAAGTCTAAAAGAAGCATACGAATTTAGATTCTTACCCGCTCCGCGAGGGTGGCCTCCGCCTCCTCGGCCCGAGCTACCGCTCGAGTAAACTCTACATCTCGCTCAGCCCGTCCCTCGGCAGGCTGTGAAGAGGAGGATGGTGCATCTGGTCCAGTCCTCTGGGCTCCCTCGGCCCACTGCATTTAGAAGTTAAAGTTAGCCATTTGCATCATGAGCATTTAAGTCTTAAGTGTAGAAACTCACCAAAAGCTCCAAGGCAGCCTGATACTCATCCCGCTGCTGGATGGTGGCATGAAGGAGTCCCTCGAGCTCGGCTATTCTTCCCTGTGGGTCTAGCTGCATTTAGAAAGCATATGTCAATGCATATAGGAGCATTAATTTAAATAGACAGAGTTTTGAGTTTAGAAGTTCATACCGGCTGTCGAGTGCCTCTGAGCACCTAGTCGCCATACCGGTGGGTGTAAGCCTTGAGGTACGTCTCGTCGCTGTCCGCCCGGTCTTTCACCACCCGGCCTCTCTTGTTCCAATCATGCACATATTTGGCCTTTCGGGCGCACCAGTCTACATCACCGCTAATGCCCTTCGAAGACTTGCCCAGGCGTTCATCGTCACGGCGGGGGAAGGTCACCTCTGGCTAGTGTAGTCCCCGAGTCCTCAGGATCAACCGGTAGTGTAGGGGCTCGATCACGTTGATGCAGTGAAGCCATATGTCTCGCCCGCTATATGCTAGGGATGCCTTCACCCAAGGCTGTCCCTCGTAGCCCTCATCCCGGTATGGGGTCCATCTCACTTGAAAAGGTCATGTTAATCTATTCAGAAGCATTCATGAGCATTTAGAAAGCATTTTTGCTGCATTTAAGAGCATATAAAAAGTTTAAGTCCGGAGCTTACCGCTGTATGCGGGAATGAGTCGAGATCATCCCAGATGGCCCGGGTCAGCCGGTTGATCGATCCCGTTTCCCTCGATACCACCCACTGCCTCGCGATGGGGATCCGCTCGGGATGTAGCTGACTACCTCGCCCAATCCCCGGGAGGTACACAAAGCTCCAGATCTGCATTTAAAGTGGAGTGTCAGTAAATTGCATCATTTGCATTTGCAGAATCATAATCATATAGAAAGCAGCTAGAATTCAGCATTTACCTGTAGGAAAAGCGAGAAGCCGCCCAGCATCGTCTGTCGGTCTGTGGTGCTGAGCGACTCGAAGAGGAAGGTAAGCGCTGTCGCTCCCCATGTGTACTTCCCCACTCTACCCAAATCCTCTAGCAGTGGCAGTAGCCTGCAGCTGATCACGTCGACTCGGGTCAGAAAAAGCATCTTTCCGAACAATAGCATCAGGAATCGTCTCAGGACTCGATCTCCCTCCTGTCCTGCCTCTGCTGCCACTCGTGGGCGTACCTGCTCTATCACTCGGTCTATATGCTGCTCGGGGAGCTCTCCGACTGCTATAGCTACTCCTCTCAGTCCCAAGCTGTCCTGTAGTCTCGACCTCGAGAGCTGGGATGATGTGTGCCCCGACCTTATCAGATCTAAGCCCAGTAGCTCTTGGGCCATCTTCCGGTAATCTCCAAATGTCCACCCGGTCACTGCTGCTCCGTGGACTCGCAATCCGGTGATCCTCGCCATGTCTTCTAAAGTGGGGATCATGTGGCCCCATGGGAAGATGAAAGCCTGGCTCACGGGGTCCCATCTCTCGTGTAGTGCGTACAAGAGTGGGGTATCCATCCTCGTCACCTCGATGCTTAGCACATCGGCGAATCCCCTCTCGGCTAACCTCTCCCGCTGGTACTCGGGCAATGCTTGGTACACTGCTCGTATCTAAAGCCAAGAAATCCGGGTTCTCCTTTTCCCCTACACAATTAGAAGCATTAAGTCAGTCATTTAATCATAATTTCATTGCATTGCATAAATAAAAATGAAAACAAAAAAAATAGAAAACAAAAAAATCCCAAAAATTGTTTCTATCTCTGGTTGCTCTGACGGCCCTGAGGTGATGCATCACAGTGCTCTGACGCACCAAGAGTGGTGTATCAGGCTTGTGACGGTCACTGCAACGACCGTCACGTTCTCTGCTACGGGGCGTTGTCCCCTTCATTTTTTTTGGCTCCTAAAATGGCCATAGGAGGCCTACAAATGTTCCTAAGGGGTCCCCAAACCCATTTCTACCCTCCAAACACACATGCATACAACAAAAATTAAAAATTGAAGTTTTTTGGGAAATCGGCCTACCTCGGGGTCACGGTCCTTCTTCTTCTTCTTCTCCCTTGACGTGGTCCCCTCCTCGCCGATGGCCCCTCCCATGTCTTCTTCAGCTTCTTCCACGGTCATTGGAGGGACTTCCCTCGTTGGTTCGTTCGTCGGAGGGCTCACCGCTGGTGGGGTTCCTTCTCGGTCCACCCGAGCCCTAAACCGCCGGATGGCCATCTTTTTCTTCCCCTTTTCCCTTTTCTTCGGTGGCTGAGACGGCTCGTCGCCGACCATTGCTCCGGTGGATGAGGTGGTCGAGGGTGTTGAGGTTTTGGTGTTGATGTTTTTTGGTTTGTTTGGGCGTTTGTGAGCGAATGGAGGAAACGGCCGTTCGGTTTTGTTTTTTTGAACGCTCAGGCAATGTGACGGTCTATCATGAGACCGTCACACTACTCTGACGCATCCTCTATGGACCGTTAGGTCATTTGAAATGATGTCTTGAAGGATGTGAACCACCAGACTCTGACGGCCCGAGGTGGATCCGTCAGGGACGTCTAATGCACCCTTACTGGACCGTTACATTCTTCAGAGTGTTTGATGGATGATGATTCTTTGGTTATCAGAAAATTCATGCTTATATAATTATCTTGTCTATCCAATTCATGCTTATTGATGGTTATGCATGGTTCTATGATTTATATTGTTAATGTCTAACCCTTTCTTGTTGAAAAATTTAAGTCATCATATTTGTCATCCGCTCGCCAGGAAGGTAAGTCAGGTATTGTATCCTGATTCCCTTTGTCCCTTTATGCATTACTATATGTTATGTATGATATATTATCTCGAGAACCGGCTGGTCATTCATGTGTTCTGGGATCTGATGTTCCCCTTAAACAAAAATGATGATGATGTAAGTACACGTGATTAATCGTTGGATAGGCCGTTAGGTTGGAAAAGCTTGGGGACGATGGTTCTGTCTTGCACGCCGTGGTTGCAGATGGTGTCCTGACCCTAGTTTCTCCGGTCTAACAATACTATTCTCGAGTATTTTATTATTTTATTCTTTCTTTGCATTCGTTTTAAATGATTTCCTTTCCTTTAGCCCAGCATGCATCATACGCATCTTTTGAGCATTCATGAACCTTCATTTGTCTAGGTGTCTCAGTGATGGTGAATAACTATGTGTTTAATGATCTAGAATAAGGAGAGTCATTCCTCTCTGAATTGGAAGGTTTCCTTCGGTCTCCTTGCTTGATTTGGTTAGCTGAAGATTCATGTCTGGAGTTTAGTTAATCGTCTCTTTCCTTTCCGCTGCTCCGGCCGCTGGCCGTGGTTTCCTTTCCTTAGTTGATAGTTCATCTAGACATGCGTCCTTTGGTTTCCTTTCCTTGTGATTAGTTCAAAGCTTTCTGGAAAATTGCTATCGCTTGTTGGTTGAGAACGGGTGTCGTTTGCCTTAAACGCCCACTTTTTAGTCCACTCCGCTTCATCTCCATGTTCCATTTTCGCTTTCGCTTCACCTCCGCTCGCTCCCCTGCAAAGAGGACGTTAAGGAGGGGCATATGTTGACACCCGTTTTATGACCAATAAGTCGGGTCATCTCCTTGTTCATTCTATATGATGCTCCGAGTTGTTCACCTTTATTGAGCCTTCTTGGTCAATTTGAGGTCTATTTCATGAGTCATATCTCCTTGGTTGGGTCTGGTTCCTTATCCCTTTCCGCTGGACGAAGCTTAGCAAGCTCTCATTTTCATTTGAACTCTATTATCTCTAACGGTCCTTTGATGGGGCGTGACAGTACTCTAACGCATCCACCATGGTGCGTTACATCCTTCCAGAGTCCTTAAGCTTAAGGCTTCCTTTCAAGCTTATCTTTTGTCTATCCGTTGGGTGTGATGGTCTATCGTGCAGCCGTTACATTGGTTGTGACGCATCTACCCTTGACCGTTACATTCATCTAGAGTCCTACGTTCGCAAACTTCTCCCATTGATCTTAACTTATAGTGGATAGGGTTGTGTGACGGTCCAAGACTGGAGCGTTACATTAGTGTGGCGGTCTATCGTGCGGCCGTTACATCCAATAGAGAGTCTTGACAAGCCTGGCCTTTGCTATGCTATTTCCGTGATCGAACTAAGAGTTTGGTTGGAGGGTTTCTCTCTCGATACTCATCCTAAGAAGCTTCTGTTTGATTCTGTGGACTCTGGGGAGTATTATCTTCAAGAGTTTGCTAAGAAACGTCCTACTTTCTAGCTGGATTATCTCCTAATTCGAACCTAGACTTTGAGGGTCTATAAATAGAACCCTTGACTTCATGGCTTGGGGGGAGACATCTGGAGTTTGCGTCGAAGTGCTGCCGCATCCTGGAGCTAGAACCAACCAAGGAGAGCTGCTTCCCACGTCCATCTACTTCCAAAGTTCAGGGAGTATCGTTTCCAAGGGTTTAGTTCAGTCAAGTTGTGTTCTTAGTGTCTTTTCTCTCTTTTCAAACATCATAGCATTGTCCCTCTCCATCTCTCACGTTCTTGCACTTGCTGCATTCATTCAAAACATCCTCCCATCTTTTAAAACGCCCCAGAGGGGTTAAAAAACCAACCTCCCTGGTATTTCCCTTTCCTTTTGCATGTTCTTAAGTTTTTTGGATTTAATGATACTACTGTGTCTAAGGGCTAATCTGGGTTATTTTTCTTGTGTTCTACACTCTTTTGCTGGTTTACAGAGTCCATATCATGAGGACCAAGCTCTCTGGCCAGTTGGAAAGCTTGGAGATCAAAAGATTCCCAACTTCTTATTTTGCAGAAGGTCTGACGGTCTAGCACAGGCGCATTAGAGTGTTGTAGCAGTCTATCGTAAGACCGTCACACTTGCTGTGGCGCATCTTCCCTCGACCGTTACATCTGACGGAGCTGCAGTTTCCTGGTTGTTTTCTCTCCCGTGGGCGGGTGCATCATCCTCCTATTCTAAGGTATTTATCAGGTTTTTGACTTGTTTCCACCTTGGTGGCGATCACATCTTTCCTTAGTTTGGGCATTAGCTTTCTCTTTCATCATATCTTCTCTTTACTTTGCTTGTTCCACCTATACAGTGTGTTTTCCTTTATTCCTTATTCCACGCTCTGATGTGTGTTTTTTTTCTTTATTTGCTTAGCTTAGTCTTGATTGAGATAGCATGTCCATGCTAGAGCTTGTGTTGGTTGCCTAGGTTCATGATTCGCATGTTCATAGGTTGATTGATTTCATTACTTGGCTCATAGTTGGCATCATAGCCCATCTTGCAAAAGCACATTAAAACCAATAATCGATGGCGACGATAATGAACTTCTTCTGGGCCTGGGCCGTGGGGAATGGCCCGAGGATGTTGATTCCCCAGCGAGCGAAAGGATAAGGCTCGGCTAGGGTGATGAGCTCCGTTGCTGGCTGATGGACCAAGTGGTCAAATCGCTGGCACCGGTCACAGTGTTGTGTGTAGGTCGAGCAGTCGCGCTGCAGAGTGGGCCACCAATAACCTAGCCGTAGCAAGATCCTGGCGAGCGACCTACCTCCTAAATGTGCTCCATACAGACCTTCGTGAACTTCTTCGATCGCTCGGTTGGCTTCGTCAGTGCTGAGGCACTTCAAGAGAGGACCGGAGAAGGATCTCCGGTAGAGAGCGCCATCCAGAGTGACGAATCGCCGAGCTTGGTACTTCAATCTTCGGGCTTCCCGAGGGTTGGGGGGCTCCTGAGAATCTTTGAGCCACGATAGGTACGGGGTACGCCAGTTGCTTGGGGAGGCCGAGTCAACAGCTAGGAGCTCCGAATCGATGCTCGGCCGCTTTATCACTTTGAGAAGGACCGATCGAGTACCCTCAGGGTCAAGAGAGGAGGCCAACCGAGAGAGGGCGTCCGCTCGGGAGTTTTCCTCCCGAGCTATTCGGACTACCTCAAAACTCTCGAACTGTTGTGCCACGGTCTTGACCAGCTGGAGGTATTTAATCATCAGTGCTTCTCGAGCTTCATAACCGCCGTTGACCTGGCTAGCGACCAGTTGGGAGTCAGTGTGAATCCTGACTCGCTCAGCCCCCAACCGTCAGGCCATGCGGGCTCCCGATATGAGGGCCTCATACTCGAAAGCATTGTTAGATGCTTGGAAGTTGAACTTCAAGGCGTACTGTAGCTCTGCTCCTTCGGGGGACTTCAGGAGGATCCCGGCGTCGCTTTCGGCTGAGTTGGAGGATCCGTCGATGAACAGTTCCCAGGTCAGCCCGGGCGCGGACGGAGATCTTTCTTTAGTCAGGATGGTGCTCTCGGTGATGAAGTCAGCAAGCGTCTGACCTTTGATAGCCAAGCGAGGCCGGTACGATATATCGTAGGCCCCGAGCATGATGGCCCACTTGACGAGGCGTCCCGAGGCTTCAGGGTGAGCGAGGATCCTCTTCAATGGTTCGCCGATCAGCACGGTGATGGAGTGCCCTTGGAAATAGGGTCGGAGGCGCTTGGCCAAGGTAACCAACGCTATCACGAGTCTCTCGGTTGCGGGGTACCTTCTTTCAGCCTCATTGAGCACCTTGCTAGTGTAGTAGACCAGTCTCTTGACTCCCGAGTCATTTCTGACTAGGACCGAGCTAACTATAGATGGAGTCGCCGAGAGATAGAGATGCAAGGTTTCACCTTGGATGGACTTGGAAAGCACCGGAGGCGAAGCCAGGAACTCTTTAAGCTCGGTGAACACTTTTTGGCATTCCTCGTCCCACGCGAATGTAGCAGATGCCATTTTAGGCCCCCTCAACAGTTTGAAGAAGGGTAGGCATCGTTCAGCCGCGCGGGATAGGAATCTGCTGAGCGCGGTAATGCGCCCGGTAAGGCGTTGAACATCTTTGATGCAGGTGGGTGGGCGCATGTCCAGGATGGCCTGGACCTTGTCAGGGTTGGCCACGATCCCACGCTGGGTGACTAAGAAGCCCAAGAATTTCCCGGACCTTACTCCGAAGGCGCACTTGGCAGGGTTGAGCTTCATGTTGTACTGCAGGAGGGTGTCGAAGGTTTCAGCTTGGTCGACGAAGTGGTCCTCGGCCTTGGGGGTCTTCACGAGCATGTCGTCAATATAGGCCTCGACGTTCTAACCGAGCTATCTCTCGAACATATGATTGACCAGTCTCTGGTATGTGGCTCCAGTGTTCTTCAACCCGAAAGTCATTCAGGTGTAGCAGTATATGCCGAAGTCGGTGATAAAGGCGGTCTTCTCGATGTCTTCTGGATTCATTCTGATCTGATGGTAACCTGAATAGGCGTCCAGGAAGTCGAGTATCTCGTTGCCCGAGGTTGAGTCAACCAGTTGGTCGATGCTCGGTAACGGATAGCAGTCCTTTGGAGTAGCCTTGTTCAAGTCGGTGAAGTCCACGCACATTCGCCACTTTTCGGAAGCTTTTGGTACCAGGACGATGTTAGCCAGCCATGTCGGGTACAGGACTGGTCTGAAAAGACTAGTCTTTTACCCCTTGGTGACTTGCTCCTTGATGATCGCCTGCTTCTCGGGCGCGTGCTTCCTTCTGGGTTGTTGTACGGCTTTGATGGTTGGATCGAGGTTGAGCTTATGCATCACCGTCTCCTCTGGTATCCAAGGGAGTTGATCATCAGACCATGCAAAGACTCGGACGTACGAGGAAAGAAACTCTTTATATTGCTGTTGGGATTCAGATGTTAGGTCAGCTCCAATCTTTACTCCCAGGGTCGGTTCGTTGCTTAGGAAAACTGCTAGCAATTCGCCTCCAGGCTCGGCCGTTGTGGATTTTTCCTCGACTTCTCGGGGGTCCCTGTTCTTCCCGTCCGGCCTTGTGGCTTCAACCGAGATATTGTAGCACCTTCTGGCCATGGCCTGGTTGCCTCGGACGTCCCCCAACCCATTTTTGGTGGGGAACTTCATCTTTTGGTGATAGGTAGAAGGCACTGCTTTCGTTCGGCTGAGGATCCCTCGACCGAAGATTGCATTGTATGCTATCATACCCTTGATCACTCTGAAGTCCGCCATAACCGTAACGGTCTTGGGTGGGGTGCCAAGAGTAACCGGCAGGCTGAGGGCTCCCTCGGGATAAGTGGCCTGGCCATTGAACCCGCACAGGGGGGTTCGGATCGGGCGGAGTTTAGACGGATCCTCCCCCATCTTAAGGAAAAATTCATAGGATAATACATCGGGGGCACTTCCATTGTCAACTAGAATCCTGTCTACGTTACAATGGTTTATTGTGGCCGATATGACTAGGGTGTCATCATGCGGGGTGGTCAGCCCTTCCAGGTCTCGGTCGGAGAAGACTATGACCTGAGGCTCACTTGACGGGGCCTTGGGAGGCTCGATGGCTCGGCTCGCCCGCTCAGCATGACGCTTCCTTCCTCGGCCACTTTCCCCTCCTGATGCAGCTCCTCCGGTGATGACGTTGATATGGACCCCGCGAGGGGCGTTGTCGATTTCCTCTTGGGCGCCTCGGTCCTCCTTATGCCCCGCCATAAACCGGGATAGGTGTCCCTGGCGGACGAGGCGCTCGATCTCATCCTGGAGCTGATGGCAATCGCCGGTGTGATGCCCGTGGTCACTGTGGAACAGGCAATGTTTGCTGCGATTGCGGCTTTTCGACCTCATCGGCACGGGTTGGCGGAGGAGGCCTGAGCCTTTGATGTCTTCATATATTTCATACACTGGAGCGGTTAAGGGAGTGTACGGCTCATACTTCCAGGACGGTTCTTTGTGCTCCCCGTCTCGGTTCTGCCTCTTTCCTTGGCCCGAGTTTGACTCAGGGGCTCGCTTCTTGTCCCCCACACGCGCTGAGAACTTCTTCGCACTTAGCATGGCATAAGGCCAGAGTCACTAGCTCGGCAAGGGTCGAGGGAGGGTGGAGGACAAGTTCACGGCAGAGGTTCTCATCCCGGGTGCCTCCGGTCAGCGCGGTTATGGCCGAGGCTACATCCAGGCGGGGGATTCTTAGGGCTTCCAATTTGAATCGGTTGATGTAGGCCCGGAGTCTCTCCCCTTGCGCCTGTTTGAGAGCCAAAATCCACGCTACCGACCTCGGGGGGCCGCTGTCGGCGAAACTTTCCTTGAATACTCGCCCAAACTGCTTGAAGTCTCGGATGGATCCGGGGGCGAGGGCCCGGAACCATGCTTGAGCGCCTTGGACCAGGGTGGTCGCAAAGGGTCGACATTTGATGGCGTTGGACGCTCCATGAAGGGTCATCAGGGCGTCGAAGCTGTCGAAGTGGTCGGCCGAGTCGCCTTGGCTGTCATAAGGCTTGAAGGTCGGGATGGAGGTTCTGGGAGATACCTCTATCTTCAAGATATAGTCAGAGAACGGGGATCTCTCCTCGTCCTCTGGTGGAGAGGTCTTCTGCAAGGCTCGTATGGCGCACTCCTGTGCTGCGAAGCACCTCTCGAACTCTCGTAGATGGAGGGACAACTCCGACTGTTGTTGCGCCGTAGGGCTAAGGGGGCGTGATGGTAGGCTGTCCTGGCGCTCCCTGAGGACTTCGGTCTCCGGAAGTGGACGGCGTGCCCCATGTTTCCCTCGTTTCGGTGTGGAGGAGGCCTCTTGCTTCGAAGGGGGGCTTGTGAGGGTCCTCCTGTCTTGTTGCGAATAAGCTGCTGCCCTCGGAGGGTGAAGCGACCTCCGGTGGTGTGCTGGGACACGTTCTCGCGGGGGGGGGGGGGGGGGGGGGGGCTCTCCGGAGGGGCACGTGACCTTCCATCCCTGACCGCCTGAGTCCTCATGAGTTCCACGAGGACATCCAGTTTTGCGTTGAGGGCTTGGAAGGCGTCAGCGTCGCCGTTAAGCGGTACCCCTACCGCCGCGGTGGGAGGGGGCTGTCCATCGACGGGGGTGCTGGCATTGGAGGGGGGATTTTGTGAGGCTTGAGAGGGGCCTTCTCCCGCCGCCACCATGGTCTTTCCCCTATCGCCGGCAGACCTCCTCCCTGAACTTCTTCACACCATATTGGCTCTTTGGTCGTTTCCCACAGACGACGCCAGATGAAGGGACGTGATCTCGCGCTGCTCCTGAGCGGGGTAGATGATCACCGAACATTGAATTGTAGAGAAAGGGAAACGGATCAGGGGGCCCAGGGGAGGTTCCCTGGGGAAAATCCTCCGATGCTTAAGTCAGTAGAGCAATGGTGGAAAATAGGGAGGGAGCTAGAAAGAGGTGCACGAGATCCCCCTACACCAAGGTGGTGAAGTGGTTCCTGCTCAAGGGATTTTATGTGTGTATTGCCCTTACCTTTCACTGGAGGGAGTCCCAGGTTTATATAGTGTGCTCACCTCATGAGTCCCGTAAGCTGAGGAGTTTTAGGCGGGAGTTACGTCCTCATCGTGGGGTCTTTACGTCCTCATCGTGGGATCTTTATAGCCTTGAGGGATCGTGGGTCCCTTATCCTCATAAACTCTTGCTCATAAAGGGCTCTCAACGGCAGCGTGGATAAGCAATCGTCGGTCGAGCTGAGCATAAAAGGTGCCAACCCTGTCCGGGCGATAGGCATAGCTCGGATGAAGATAGGTCGGAGTGGGCGCTGAGCGCTTGCCTCTATCCCAATGAGGGGATAACTCGGGCATGGATCTTCCTCTGTTCTGATCGACGTCGGGCCTTCTGAGCCTAAGGGACGCCGAGGAAGGATTTGATCCCGAGTAATCTTATTGGGCTTTTTAGCCTAAGTGGGCCCTGTGGGGCTGTCACTTGGATGAGTTGGGCCTCGTTTGGTCCTGATGGACCTAGTTTGGTTGCTCTTAGATGGGCTAGAAAAATCCTCCTCTCCAAAGGGTATATCAAATGGTTAGCTGAGAGAAGGGCATATATCTTTTGTCTTGAAACCCACACCATGTGTAGAGGCTTGTCCTCCGCTAAGTACCCTGAGTCAAGAGTCTGCCTGAGTCTTGCATTTCATAGGTCAAAATGATGTGTTCAATAACAATGCATGTAGATAGGGGGAGTGAGCTCTCATATTTTTTCTTATGCATGTTGTCAGGGGGAGTTCAGAATAAATTGGGTTAAATCATGTCCAGGTTGTTACTTTCTAGAATCTGTAACCCTGTCTCTACATTCTTGATCAATAGATTCACTTATCCTATGAGTTTAGTGAAACAATTGTTTGATATCAGGTCTTTCTGGCATATTCAGATATTTCCATCCCTTGATATCAATCTCTTGGAAAATTCTTGCAATTCTTATCCTCTAAAATAATGACAGTCTAATAATCAATTCATCATTCTAAGCTACTAAAATCAGAAATATTCTCTTATAAGAACCCTTTTTGCTTCTTGAATGAACTGATGGTTTAAACTTAATAAATTTTAGAGTCTAAAGACTGAATTCAATGAACGAGGATGTTGATCACAATTAATAGCTCTCAACCATCTCTCTCATAACATGTCTGATAAAGTCTTCCATAATCTGAAACCTCTTAAATTAATGATTTCTTGGTTGAGAAACTTGGAGTGTGTATGTTTTTAAACAAGTCTTTCTACAAAACCAAAGGGCAGCAATGTTAAAAAAATGAGTCAAAATATGTATAGGCAGAGCAATGATTGAATGCACTGAGAAACTGGGTACTCCATCAAAGTAATGGAGAAAAACTCATGTCATGAAGTGATTCAAGTTATCTCTGTTCAAAAGTCAAAACAGTATAGTTAGCTTCACTAAGTAACTAGGGGTACTGGCGTCTAATCAACGTGTACCCTTACGTCAAAAAACATGGATGATACCTAACTGTTCTAATTTCTAGAAATAAAAAGGTGAAAAATATTTTTGCTGTAACCCTAAAGTGAAAATTCAATAATGTCAAATTGTTTAACTTCAATACATATTCTAGTCACTCCTAAAGAACTTCATTGATTTTATAGTGAGTAGGATAAAGTAAGACTAACTTCTTCATATTTCATGTGATTCAGGTTACTGCAAACTTATTCAAAGAGTACAGTGGATAAACTCTAATTTTTATTACTCTTAAACCAGAATTCTATCAAGCATGTAGTATATCGAATCTTATACCTGAAGAATTTGAGCTATGTATGCTTAGATTAATGAACTATCATTGAGGGTGTCAATCAGATCTCTCATGCTCTTTCCCAACTTTTGATACTATTCTTTCATTCTTTGTCTCTATCACTTCCTTGTTTGCTGATGGTAAAGGGAGAGAGAGAGTTTTGATGGGCAAGTGATGGGCAAGAGAGAGTAGGATTTGAGGGAGAGAGAGAAAGATTTAGAGTAGGATTTGAGGGAGAGAGTTTTGATGACATATATGTCTTGACAAAAGGGGGATTGTCTATTATGTTGTGTCTGAGCCCATGCATGTCTGTGGTAGTTTGCATATCTGCATATGCGTCCATGCATGTCTTCTATACACTGCACTGATGCACTTGACTGTACTTAACTGTGATCTTTGCATATTCTGACTCAAATTGAAATGAGTGTTACAATCAAAATATAGTTATGTTGCCATCATCAAAGAGGGGGAGAATGTTGTATCTCCTCTGGATTTGATGCTTAGTGAGAAGAATGCTATGTTTTGTTGTTGGCAACAGTTTAGTTGACTTTATTTTGACTTTGGTAACACTGTTAGTTTGATATCTTTACTTTAGTCAGAATAAATTTTTAGTCAAGTCAAGGTCGGTGCATATTCACATTAGTTCATATAAAGGTCAGTGCATATGTCCATTTCAATTCTAAAGGTCGATGCATGTGCAGAGTTATTGCTTAGAAAGGTCGATGCACATGTAAAAGTATTGCATTGAAAGGTCGATGCACATGTGAAGTCCTGCACTAGAAGGTCGATGCTAGTGAGCTAGAAACTCTTGTATAGGTCGATGCATGTGTAGAAGGACTGTAGCACAGGTTAATGAATGTTCCAATGAGGTCGATGCTAGTAAGTTAGCAAATGCTACATAGGTCGATGCATGTGTAGAAGGATTGCAGCATAGGTCAATGCACGTTTAAATGAGGTCGATGCTAGTAAGTTAGCGAATGCTGCATAGGTCGATGCATATGTAGAAGGAGTGTTGTATAGGTGTATACATGTGTTAGTAAGGTCGATGCTAGTGAGCTAGCGACTGAAGGACAAGTCTATGCATGTCTTAGTAAGGTCGATGCTTGTTAGTTATTATTCTCAAGGTTGATGCACCTTGCGCATTTACCATAAGGTAAGGTCGATGCATCTTCATTTCAAGTCAGTGGGTCTAATAATGAAAGTCTACCTGTATATCTCTAAGGTCGATGATGTTACTCTGACCCACTGCATGTGTTATCCATATAGGTTGAAATACTCCACTTATGCATTGATGTACTTAAAGAGTTTCTGAGCATTCACTTAAACAAATAGCCTGACCTCATGAAGCATCTGAAATTATATTTGCTAACCACTATTTCATGCTTTATTAAAATCATAAATCTTGGATTATGTTTTTTAATAGAAACATGAAGAACCAGACCAGTTCTATGATCGACTACCTGGGTGGCATAAAGGCAGTCTGCATCAATCTCACGTGGAACTTAAAGAACCAGATTAAAAGCAAGTGATCCAAGGGAGGGAGCATTACTGATATTCTGCCACGTGGATCGTCACGACCTCCACTCCTGACACGTGGCCCCTCGAAGTGCACCTTATGGATTAAATCTTTGGGTGGGAGTGTGTCTTCCTCGTGCCCAAAATTCTAAAAGCTCACGGGACCACCTGGCTCAGCCTACGCCTATAAAAAGGGGATCTCTCAGATGAGAGACATGATGAAGATATAGAGAAAGAGAATACACGAAGCAGAAGAGCAGAAGAGTTTAGAGATGTTGAGAAGAGTTAGAGTCTGAGAGAGAAGAGTCAGAGAGAAGATCGAGAGAAAGAGCCTGATGCAAAGTAAAGAGAGAAAAACAAAGTGCCATAAGATGGTGAAGATCATTTGAGTGAGAAGAGAGTCTGAGTGGAAATGTTGCTGTCTTGACTCTTGGATCAGATCCAAAGTCAATTTGCTCCGTAGTGAGCTATATTGTTTCTTTTCATTGTCATTTTGGTTTTTTCGTTTCTTTCTGACATCATTCGTAAGCTGTGTATCAGCCGTCAGCAAGCTGTGGTGCTCAACAGCGAGGTGTGATCCTCGGTTAGCAAGCAGTGAAGCTCAGCGGTCTGGGACGTGTTCCCCAAAGCTGTGGATCAGTGGTCTAGGACGTGTTCCCCAAAGCTATGGATCAACGGTTGTCAAGTTGTGTGGCAGTAGAATCCTTACTCGGTTGAGTAAGGGGTGGACGTAGATCTCAAGGTTGAGATCAAACCACCTTAAAATTGAATTGTCCTGTGTGTGATTGGATTTTTCATCACTGCGAATAGATGAATGCTTAGGATCATCAACTGCTATTTCCTAACCAATTCATACAATTCATCTGTTGCATTCAATCAAATTCTACATATGTCTACTTAAACATATTCAGAATCTAACTGCGTTGATTCATCTCAAACTATCATTGCTATGAATTACTTAGTAGACTTACTTTCTTCATCTTATCTGTTCTCTTCAACTCAATGGTATATAAAATTGGTTCAGTTAGAAGGATAGATTTCATCTATCTTGAAAACTGACCTTTGCGTGAGGAGATTTTCTAATCGACCCTCCGCCAGGTACTATACTGAGTTGAGTTATCAATTACTTTGGTGTTTACTATGATCTACAACAACTTCATAGTAGATTATCTTGCTGATAATTCATATTGATCTTAGTGTTTCTGTTCACAGTAATTTACTTAATTTAATTCTGCACTGTTATTCACTATTGTAGAAATTTTAATTTGGGGTAGATCTATTCACCCCCTCCTCTAGATCACTTATTCATCCGTTCACTCTTCAATCACAACCAAATAGAGTTAAACTCCCAACATGCCAGGGGTTTAATTGATACCAACTAAACTGAAAACCATCGCCTGGAATGGCGATCTCGGCTCACACCCCCGAAACTTGATTTCGACCTTAAAGCAAGAAAACCTGCTCAAACTCACACCGTTTGGCTCCAAATCGTGAGGGAATGCAGGAAATTAGTAGGGTATCCATTCTCCTACCTCCACCGAAGATCTCGCTCATTGAAACGGCCAAACCATGCTGAAAATAATCACACAAACAACCCACATCGGCTTTGAATTCACGAATGGGATCATGCCAACGTCACGCTCCGATACTCACGCCATCATGCCCAGGTCAGCTCTACGCCGTCACCAACTCGTCCAGCTCCGCCACGATCGCACGCCCGGGGGAGAGGAGAAGAGAGGAGAGAGAACGGAGGGAGAGAAGTGAGAGCACGGTGTGGAGAGAGGAGAGAGGAAAAAGGGTTAAAAGGAAAAGAAAAAGGGAATTTAGCAATTTACCTAAAATCTGATTTTCTGGCCCGAAATTTTGTAAACTCAAAAAAATATGAAAAAATAGTCTCCGCGATCCTTGGAAAGAGCGCAATGCACCTGTAGCGTCCCGGAGTCTCAATACTCAACGGTTCACTCTCCACGGGGTTCCGCAAGTTGTACAGGGGGAAAATCCGAGTGGATCGTAAAACACGTTTCAGGACCCACGAAAGCGCTCCGAAAGCTCTCCGATTTCGATCCGAAGAATCCAGGGTATTACAGCCTCCCCTCCTTAAGAAATTTCATCCTCGAAATTTAAATGGTTAACAGGGAAGAAGGGAAGGACAACCCAAATAGCTGGCTATGCTCTCTAAGCACCAGCCAAACCTTGAACACACAAAACATAATAACACAATTCTCAAAAAACATAATTCAGAGGAACACTACCAGACCACAATCACAGGCACACACTCCGGATCTCAAGGCACACTGATCCACAGAACGTGCATGGCACACAAAGGAACACAAGTTCGGCACCTCTGAAATAGGGCATCATCGCAATCATCTCACAGAACAAGGAGACATGACCCATGCCACGAAACAGCCACCGATCAAACACATGCCTCGGCAGACACACAAGTATCAGCTCTCTCAAGGAACACAGCCCTCTCAGCAGACTGCTCCGTCGATCGGCTTCCGCGCCATGAACAATAAACGAATCTGGTACGTAGAACACTAATGATAGCACTGGACCACAAACACAATCAAGTCAGTCCTCACTCAGACATTACATTTTAGGGGTTTTCACATATTTGTCCCTACAAACTTGACAAATTACTTTTTAGTCCCTCAAATCTCACTATTGTTTAAAAAACCCTTGAAATCATTGCCGTTAAACACATAAATCCCTGCCGTTGTTTACTGTCGACGATAATAAACCCAAGTGAGGTTAAGTTGACCATAGGTTGTGAAAATACCAACTCACCCCTCGATGACCTCGATCCCTTTTCCCCCTCTATGCGACGGAACATGAGTATGGTCTAGGGTCACGCCTGGATCTGGCGGTGGAGGAGCACGACGGCGTCGGAGAGGCAGTTGATCCAGTCGACATCGGTGGTAAGCGTGTCCGCGATTGAGCATCCACCGTCGTCCTGCTGCTCCTCCCCCAGTCCTCCACTACCACGGCTGTCCAGGAAGGAGAACTCACCATCGACCACGGAGAAGATGTCCCAGGTCTCCTCCAATCATCCATCGTTCAGGAGCCTCACCAGCGTGGTTCAGGTAAGGATTTCAGTTTGAGCCATTTGCATTAGGATTAGGGTTTGAGCGTTGAGCATTGGGCCACCCCATGTACAAGGACTGGTGCCTTCCAACCACCACTTCCCCTGTGCACATTGTCTTGTATGTTTAGGTTTTAGTGTTAAGATTGTTGTTATGTCATTTTTGCTGTAATTTTGTGAGATTTTTTAATGCTCTTAATAGTTTATTATTGTCCTCAGATTATTGTGTATGCGTGGTAAGTTTTTAATGTGGATAATGCAATTTGGGTCTCCTTGAACCAATTGTGAAGGGTCAATCGTTGTTCAGGTAAGGATTTCAGTTTGAGCATTAAGCATTGGGATTTTTTAATAGCCAGGGTTTCAATTTCATTTTTGATAGTTACATTGTCTAATTTGTTTGTTCGGATTAAGAATGTTGTTATGTCATTTTTGGTGTAATTTTCTGAGATGATTAACTGTTCTAAAAGTTCTTTCGACAATTCCCATATATACTGCTAGTGCTTCCAACATACCATATACCATTATCAAACAAGTGGAAAGAATATGTGCAAATTTTTTCTGGCAAGGTCTGGAATCAACTCACAGAAAGCACTGGGTCTCTTGGGATATAATATGCCACCCCCATTCAAAGGGTGGTCTAGGCATTCGCAGACTTTTGGATATCCAGCTATGCTCTCAGGTTAAACAGTTATGGACCTCTCTCCATAGCAATCTCTCTGGGCTCGTTTTGTCAGAATGAAGTACATTCATGGCCAGCATATCTCTGATTGTAAGTCTCCCTATCCAGCAGGCATTAAAGTCAGTGACTTTGAAAAGGCTCGCTCTATTCTCTTGGCTGGCATGCGGAAAATTGTTTTCAATGGTGCCTCTACCAATTTTGTTAAAGACACATGGTATAAAGGAATATCTCTGCAAGACTATTCTCAGTTCCAGATAAATTCTCAAACAGAAAATTGCTCAGTCCAAGAAGTTTTGGCCAATTCTCAACATCCTATATGGCAGAATTTCACTGATTCTAATCTGAGAACTGAATTGTCCAATTACATTCTTCAAGAAGGAGAAGACATCTCTATATGGTCTTTAACTAATTCGGGTAAATTTGATTTCAAATCTACATATTTCTATATTAAAGAGCAACATGTAGAAGCTCATTTAGCAAATCTTTGGCACAAAAGCTATCCCCCTCGAGCCTCCATGTTTTACTGGAAATTACTCAATCATGCTGTTCCCACTGATGAAAGAATACAGAACAGTGGAATTCAAATAGCCTCCTGCTGCAATTGTTGCCAGGCTTCTTCTTCTATAGAAAGTTTGGATCACCTCTTTATTAACAGTGAATTAGCCTCTTTCTTATAGACTAAATTTAGTTCTCTAATTGACAGTCACTTCATGAATATTCCCTCTATAAACAGTAGATTACATCTGATCATCAGTGAATCTGCCACTACCAACCCGCAGGGCTTTATAAACTTACTAATGGCTATGCTTATCATATGGGAAATCTGGAAGCAAAGATGTCGAAACAGATTTGAGGGGATTAAGTCTAATCTTGCAAGAATAGCGCTGCATATACACGAAGAAGCCATGTTAGTGCTGCAGCAGACTACCTTTAAGCAGGAACCCAATCGGAATCTAAGAAAGATCATTAACGCCATGGGTTTAACCATCAAATACAAAGCTCTTCAAGCAGTTATAGTATGTTGGCAGGCTCCTACAGTGGAATTTTCTCTCAATATAGATGGCTCAAGCAAGGGTAATCCTGGATTATCTGGAGGTGGTGGCTGCTTTAGAGACATCCGAGGCAATTTATTGCTGGTTTCTCATATCATTATGGTTATGGCTCAAGTATGGTGGCAGAGGGGAGAGCTCTGCTTGATGGTCTGAGGTTGGCTCATCTTCATAGCATCCCCCTGTCCATTATATATACGGACTCCATGGTATTGGCTGATCTACTTAAAGGTAAAAGAGACCCTCCGTGGTCTCTTCTCCCATGGTGGAAACATCTCCAAGACCTCTTTGCATCTTTCCAATGTCCTTTAGTCCATATTTACAGAGAAACAAATCAGTTAGCTGACTTTTTGGCAAAACATGCTATGACTACGGGGCATAATTCAGAGTTTCAGTCCATGAGAGAGCTGCCAATATTGGCCAGAGGCTATATTAAGGCAGATGCTTCTCGTCTTCTGAACATCCGTGTTAAGAGAGTATAGATGGTATGCATCGAGGCAGCGAAAGCAAAGAGTGTGGGCTCCTCGACAGGGGATTTATTGCCTGTTACTTCAATTCTTGTCCTGTTCGGGCTCACATTATAAACCCTTTGTTTCCTTTGGGGTATGCTCCCCTTGAGAATGTACACTGTTCATTCTGTTAATAAATATAATTAGGACCACAGGGTATGCCAGGTGGAGTGAGAACATTCTCCCTCTCTGAGGGAGGGTGCACTTGACTTGTGCTTACCCTGACTGGTCGGTGTTGGCTTAAAAAAAAAGATTAACTGTTCTAAAGAGTTTATTTCTATCTTCAGATTCTTAGATTGTGAAAATGGGGGAAAGGGAGCCATCATTAAAGTTGAAGTATAAGTTTGGTGGTTATTGGAAAACTCTTAAGTCTGGGAGGAGGGCATATGCATTAGGTCAGAGTAAGACAGTAGTGGTATATCCTGATTACTACAGTAGATGCATACTAATTGAGGATCTGAGGCATATATCTAAGTGGGCAAGTACATATTGTTTAGAATTTCATTATGAATCACCTAATAACAGACCTGTTTAGTACGAGAAAAAAGTTTCAGATGCTCAATTGTATGAGGTGATGAAAGCCCATTTGCCCGTAGGGAAGATGATAATATATGTTAGCACATTGGACAGTCGGCCATCATACTTGCAGCCAACCAATAATCCACAGAAAGGTATGGCCAGTCAGTTTGCTCAGGCCCATTCCTAGACAGTTGTTGATCTTGATGGGATGGATGATGATGCTGAGGTTGGTCAACATGATGAGGTTGTTTATGATGCTGAGGTTGTTCATCAGGATGAGGTTATCCATGATGCCCCTACCCCTACCCAGGATAGACAAGTGGAAGGCTTGACTGTAGTTGATGAGAATTATCATATTTTAAAGAAGAGGATGCAATCTGAATCTGAGGACAGTGACTCAAAATTTTTTGCATATGAAGATTAGTACAGCGATTCTGAGGAGAGTGTGGCTGATTCTAATAAGGTACACACTGAGGACAGTTATCATTCAAGGCCATCTCCCACAGACGAGTCAGATATTGATGGAGGGGTTTCAGATGATGATGGAGATTTGTTGGAGGTTGATGAAGAGACCCCAGATATATCAGTTGGTTATCTATTTGCAAATAGTCTGGAGTACATGATTGCTCTACGTCAGCATGCTATAAAAAATCAATGCGAATTCAAGTAGGTGAAAAATGACAGCATGAGAATTACTGTTGTGTGTGCAAATGTTAATTACAAATGAAGAGTGCATGACTCAAGGCTACAAGATGGAGTTACTTTTGCAGTCAAAACAATGCAGGAAAAGCACACATGTTCAACCACATCTACGTGTGATAACAGGATGGCATCAAAATCTTGGATTTCAACAAGGGTAAAGGAAGCAGTGAAGGATAATCCTGACATACCCCCTAGAATGTTGCAAGCTGATTTATTAAAGTCTTACAATATTTCAATCCCTTATCACCGTATTTGGCATGCACGAGAGTCGGCAAAGGAGAAGGTGTTTGGGAAAGTTGAGGAAACATACAAGTATTTGCCATAGCTACTGAATGAATTAAAGCAGAGCGATCCATCCTCAATTGTACAGTACAAGATTGGATTAGATGGTTATTTTCAGAGGGTGTTCATTGCCTTAGGGGCAAGTATTAGTGGTTTCAAATATGGCTATCGTCTAGTGCTGGGCATAGACGGATGTCACTTGAAAGGGTATTACACTGGGATCTTGGTGGCAGCAGTTGCTCTTGATGGGAATCATTGTTTGGTCCCAGTTGCATATGGTGTTGTTGAGGGGGAGAGTATAGACTCATGGACATGGTTTTTACACCTTTTGAAGAAGGCTATTGGACATCATACAGGGATTACATTCATTTCTGATATGGAAAAGGGCATTGAGGTAGCTGTCCCAGATATCTTTCCAGGTGCTGAGCATAGGTAATTAAGTTTCTTAATTACAAACAATCCCTAAGTACAATATTTAACTACTTGAGGTACTGCTAGTTTTATTTTCAATGACAATGTCTGAATGGTTATCACATTATGAAAATAATGTCTAAATTCAGTGACTATATGTTTTAATGACATTGACTGTAGGTTTCATATTACTGATGAGATTGTAATTTCAAATTGCTTGTAGGTTTTGTATGCGGCACCTTTATAGAAATTTTAAGAAGAAATGGGCGGGTCCAGCTTTCAAGAATGCTGCATGGGCAGTAGCAAAATCTTACACAATTCAAGAATATAAAGCAGCTCTATTTGACATGAAGAAACTAGATGCACACGCTGCTTCCTATTTAGATAGTTTGTGTTGTGCTTGGTCAAGATGTCAATTTAATGACAAGGGTAAGCTAAACTACATCACTAACAACGTAGCAGAGTCCTTCAATTCATTTGTTGGTGATACGAGAGGCCTGCCACTTATAGACATGTTAGATGGAATTAGGCAGAAAATTATGGTAAAAATGGACTACAGGAAGAGACATGCGCGCAGGATCAAAGAAAAGTTTATGCCATGGGCTGTTAGCTATTTAAATGCAATTGTTAGGAAGTTGGGAAAATATACAGTCAGATATTCCACTGATTTTATGGCAGAGGTGGAAGGTCCGTATGAGAGGTGTATTGTTAAATTGGACGAGTTGTATTGTTCTTGTCGAAAATGGCAAGTCAATGGGCTACCTTGCCAACATGTTACTGTTGCTGTTGTTGTTGATGCACGTAGGGGCCTCCAAATTAATCATTTTGTTGATAGATGTTATTCAATTGAGACATATAAAGCCACACATGCAAAATCCATACAACCATTGCCAGGTAAGAACATGTGGCAGACTGTGGAATGTGTTGAGGTGCTTCCTCCTCGCTGCCAAAAATCCCGAGGTCGCCCTCGAAAGAAGAGGATTAGAGATGCTGATGAAAATGAAAAGGCAATAAGGAGATGCCATAAATGCACAAGATGTGGACAATGGGGCCACCATAAAACTACTTGCAAAGAACCCCTCCTAGGACCAGAATCTGTAGTTACGGATATTGGCGTAGGTTCCACAATTGTGGCCCGAAAGTAAGTTTGTATTACAATTAAGGTTTGTATTTGGTCTATTTGATTTGCTTTGTGCATAATATTGAATGTTATGTTGTAGGCAAGGCCCAAGAAGACCACCCAGGTTCGTAAATTTTAGTGGTAGGGCTAGCCAGGCTTAAACTAGTGGAGGTGGTGAAGGGGCACAAGTGGCAACTTCGGTTGGCCCAGGTCAGACCTGCGGGAGGGGTAGGAGAGGTACCACCTAGGGGAGAAGTACTAGCAGGGCCAGCAGCACTGAAGGAAGCAGCCGGGGGAGTGGTAAGTTAGCACACATTAATGCTCAAATATGAAAATTTAGTGTCATGAACTAGACTAATTTTATTACAAGTATAACTCATGTAGGTCGCACAATTCCAATGGAGGCAAGGGGCTCTACAAGCACCAGCGGTTGAGACATTCGTGTACACACGGTGATAAATATGGACAGTCAAACACCCATTAACTTTGACACGCAGTCCTCCATGTTCAACTTCCAACAACCTCCGCCAAATTGTGAGTTTAAAATCTAAATTTAAATTTGTAGGTAAAGATTATGTTATTTCTAATAGTTAACACCCCATCTTTGTCACATGTATAGGACATTGACTGTTGTGAAGAATGCTGTTGTTGACTGGGTGGGGAATGTTGTTGACTGGGTGGGAAATGCTGTTGTGAAGAATGTTGTTGAAGATGTTGCCCACGATGTTTTATTTATGTTTTATGTGTTGTTGTCCACAATTGTTCTTCATGTAAAACTGGAGAATGGTTAAACTGTAAACTCATGAATATGGATTTTGTTGGTGATTTGAATGATACCTGGAGCATAATTTATGTGTTGTTGTCCACAATTGTTCTTCATATATGTTGTTCAGTCACTAGATGCATGTGTTGTGCCCACATACACAATTATAATTTTCTAGTTCAGTCACTACATGTGGCCTAGATTTATTTGATGCCAAATGCAAAAGAGTGAATGCAGGGAACACAGGAAATGAACATCATCACTTATATCACACGAATTGTTATGTGGGCATATCACTCATATACCTACATGGACCTTGTGGTGCAAGTGTCCTTCACAAGGTCGGTGCATGTATGTGAGCAAGGTCGGTTCACCTTCACAAGGTCGGTGCATGTGTGGGAGCAAGGTCGGTGCATGTGTGGAAGCAAGGTCGGTGCACCTTCACAAGGTCAGTGCATGTGTGGAAGAAAGGTCGGTGCACCTTCACAAGGTCGGTGCATGTGTGGAAACAAGGTCGGTGCACCTTCACAAGGTCAGTGCATGTGTGGAAGCAAGGTCGGTGCACCTTCACAAGGTCGGTGCATATGTGGAAGCAAGGTCTGAGCACATGTAGTTACAAGGTCAAAGCACATGCATAGAGGTCGATGCACAAGCGCTTAGAGGTCGGTGCACATTTTGCCTTGTGCATAGAGGTCGGAGCACATGCTCATAGAGGTCGGTGCACATGCACATTCAGGTCTGTGCACATATGAGAAGGTCTGAGCACATGTTGTTATAAGGTCTGTGCACATATGAGAAGGTCCAGACAGAACAACAAGCAAGAAGTGTCAACTCTAAGAGTCGACATTTATTTCCAGGTCATGCCTTCTTGTAGCAGATAGAACATGGTGAGAATAGTGTTGACTCTAAGAGTCGACACTTCTTCTGGCGAACCCAGAACCGGTTTCTCCTCTCGTTTGGGCGGTTCGGATCTATCACGTGGGATGGCTTGGGCACATAAATCCAGGCCCCAATCATTGCAGAGGATGTTGGCTCGATGGTCCAAGGTTACAAAAGGAATTTATGAAAAGTAAGATCAACTTTTTATGCAGGACCAATCATATGCAAGTAGAAGAAGCTTCTATATGGTTCACTCCTTTTCTTGGGGAAGAAGACTCCTACGTGGACTGTACTGCATGATTTTCATTTGTTGCCCAATAGGAGGGCCTCGTACCTCATCTGCAAAAGGCCAATTAGTGGCCATGCTCTCTACGATCTTAAGGCATCTACTGATCGTATGGCCCAGGGAAGAAGAGGAAGAAGGAGCTGCTGCTGCTACCTTCGTTGCAAGACATAAGAGAAGGAAAAGGAGAAGCTGCGAAACCATTTCCCATGGCAGAATACACTCCAATATAGGACTCACATTACATTCCACTAATGACGATTACATTCCACTAATGAACACTTGGGGTATATAAGACTAACGATAATAAGTGGCATTACATTCCTATAATGACGATTACATGTCCAATATAGGACTCACATTACATACATCTCTCTTAAACCATATTCACTTGAATAGGCAAATGACAAGGAGTACAAATATGACAAAATACATAAGTAATTTTAAGTTTTTCAATTGCAACTCCATCCTCTCTAATTTCTTTGTCATGCATTCTTCCATCGCCTTCAGTTGATATTTGACATCCACAACATTGTAGGTAGTATCATCAACCCACTCACAGAAACCGCAATCCCCATCAGTATTTGCATACGGACAACAATAGAAGCACTTGCCTTTCTACCTCTCACTATTTGATACGTAAACCCAACAATTACCCCTTCTACAATTGCATTCCATTGGCGGCACACGAGATGAGACGACAGCTCCTCGAGACAACTGCATTCCACTAGCATTTGATGATTGTATATGACATGAATAAATTATCAATCACCTATCATGCATGAATATTCTAGCCATCGAAAAATCATACCATTTCAGACATGGGTAGAATAATAGGGGCCAATGATCTCGTGTTGGGCGCAATGGCAAGGGAGATGGCTAACTTTGGGTGCGGCCGAGATGGGAGATGCCAGTGTTCTATGCTGGTCGTCCTACGTGACGATTTGTGATGGAGCTCTGCGGGTGGGGGCGGTGCGTCACGATCGTTGGAGGAGAGGGACGAGAGGAGCCGCGCGCAGATCCGTGAGAAGGCGACCGACAGAGTGTCGGTGGCGGGGCATCTGTAGGTGGGGGCAGTGCGTCGCGATCGTCGAAGGAGAGGAGTCACGCTACGGATGCGATGACGGAAGAGAGGAGTCGCGCACAGCTCCGTGAGAAGGCGGGCGGTGGTGGGGCGTCTGTGTGTGGGGGCGATCCGTAAAACATCCCGACAGTGGGGCGTCTGCGGGTGGGGGCGGTGGGGTGTAACCGTTGAAGAATTAGGGATTTTACAGGGAGAGGGTGAAGACGAGGGTAGTTTAGAAATTTCACCATTTTTTAGACAGGATGATGGAATATTCCATCGAATATCCCTTTTTTTTAACGTCGATGAACTAGATGGGCCAATCTGCTAGAGTTACATGATTTCAAGGGCCTTTTAAACAATAGTGAGATTTGAGGGACTAAAAAGTAATTCGTCGTGTTTGTAGGGACTAATATGAAAAAATCCCTACATTTTATTCGAGTTACATGCCAACTCTACCACGGCAGAAGAGTACAGCAAAACCAATCGATAAGATCTCGGTCCACACAATGCCAAACTCAGACTCACAAGGAACCCCTCCCAAGCTGACAACACACACAACCAATCATACAACCAAATGATGGACACTTGCAAATCCCCGGTTCCATTCTCAACACAGAACCACGGGACAACACCGCAAGTTGGGTCACATCTAGGCAAAATTACAGCTGAACACATGGCTAACATGTACTAGCCGCTCGTAGATTACCAACAAGGAGCCATAACAACCTCGGAGAAATCATCTCAAGGAACATGATCCGTCTCGAGAGCACAACTTCCAAGAAATGCAGAAGAAGAAAGGGTACTCGACCAGCATATACGTCGACAAATTTCCCTAATTCTCAAACCCGTCAGTGCCAACACCACAATGCCTCAAGCAATGGCACGGTAGCCAATAGCATCAAGGTACACATAGCCAAGATAATGATACACCGAGGAAATAATCCTCTCGGCCAGTCAGAATCTTCCAACCAAATGATCCTCGACCCGTGGGTTATAAGCCCACCACGCTTCCGCTACACACTCAACACAACACACATAGGCATCACAGATAACTCGACATCCGCATCTCAGCACATCTCTTGGCGCCATCACAATTCACAAAATTACAATGTACCATGCCTCGAGTACTGATCCTGCTAACAACCGATCACATGTCGCCATAGTGCAAACCATCGTGCTAAGAGCCACAGCACAAGCCACAAAGGACGCCTGCCTCAGCTTATCCTCTCGTCCCAAAACAATCACTGAACTTTCACAGCACAACAGCCGTCAAACACAACACGTCTAACACGGTGCACAATGGCCCCCAAATCCTTAATCTGGGTCCAAAACCAAGCCACCGTCGAACAAGAGCAAATTAGGTTTAGAACTAACATAGTCCACACATAAGTAGACACATGATTAAGGCTTCACGGAGATAGAACTTGCAAAGCTTACCTCGAAAAGACGCCACAAGGCAAGATGAGAAAGATCAAGCTCGACTAACAGCCGCTCACCAGGAAGAAAATCTTAGGTTCACCCGAGCACTCTCTCAAACAAGGCATCCAACAACCACCTTAAAGCACAACCTTAACACCTCAGGGGCTGACCAAACCTCAAGTTGGGATGGCCAAAACAACATTAATCTCCTCGGAGAACATGCACAGCCATCACATAAATGATAAACCCATCAGCCACCTGAATAAGCCACGGGAAAATCTTGAACACCGCACCATAGACTCACGCCTGTCGGCAAACTCTGCCCAGCGCAGCTCAAACGAGACCAACACCATGACGAAAGAAGGGCGCTCCATCAAATCCTGACAAGAGCAAAACCACCTTCATAGCGCTAACACAGCGCGCACAAGCTCTCATGCGAGAAGCAAAGCGATAAAGGAACACAAAAACCTATGCCAGCTACCGGCTGTACCGGACCTTATGGACTCTGAGCACTGCGATATCTCGAATTCCCTTGTACATTCACAAACACAGGCTTTGATACCAACTGTGACAACCCAAACTCCGGATACCGGGTAAACCCGATAGCACTTGGATTCTGAGAGGCCTCCCAAGAGCAATAACGCTCTGAAGGGATAAAAAGGAGTGCGTGAAGTACATTGAACTTCTAGATAAAGTAGTAAACAATTAATTACTGTGATCAAGATTGCTAAAATAGCAGAAATAAAATTACATTTTCTATAGCAATTAAAACTACCAAGCTAGCAGAGTCCAGTCCAACCAAAGTACAATACAACTGAAAGAGGAACGCACCCTCAAGTCAGCCCCTGATGTGTTAAGGTTGTGGTTTAAGGTGGCAGAGTGGGTGTTCTGATCGAGAGGTGCGCTCGGGTGAGCGGAGGATCTTCTCGGTGAGTTGTTGATTTTCGAGCCAGATGTTCTCATCATGCTCTGTGGCGTCAGAAATGACATGTCGGTCTTGATTATTTTGCGGACTTTAAGGCAAGATTGGGTAGAGTTGTACCAATAAGTTCTTGCTCCTACGCTCTTTCGTGCGAATGGGTTGTGTTTGCCTTGGATTTGGTTTGAGATATGAAGGTTTTGTGGCGAGTTCGGGACTCAAGGATGAGTGTTGACGATTGTCGATTATGGCTCGTGTGTGGCTCTTGGCGTGGCGTGTTGCAGTTCAAGGAATTGCAGTGGTGGTGCATCGAGAGATGTTGTGATCGTGGTCCGACGAGACACTGGGCAAGTGTGTCGGAGGCATCGACCTGATGGAAGCAAAGGTTTTCTTAGTGCTGGAAGGTGTTGTTCCCAGCGTGCACAAGGTTCGAGGTTAGGTCGAGCGTAGAGTTTTTCCGTTGGTCAGAGATGTGATTGGTTTCTCCTTTGGTTGGAGAGATTGCGTGTGGCTAAGGTTCGTCATCTTGCATTATGTTCTCGGATTTGGTTGGCCTCTGTGTGCCATAAAATCCGTGCGAGACGTGTCCTGTGTTTTGGCAAGGTGGTTACTTGTGAGAAGTCGTGCCCAATTCCATGGTTACGTGAGGGTCCGTTGGCACTGCTCCGGAAGGATGAGTGCTGGTTGGGTGGTGTTTGAGAGAATTATTGGCTGGTGCTCGAACTTTCCGATGCGTGGCAGTTCGGAGCCCGCAAAGTTGCAGAGGATTGCCAGATTTGGGAATAAATCTGTGCTTGGGGTTCGAGTTAAGGGAGCTTTCCTCAACCTATTTTTTGAAGTTGGCCAGCCGAGTTGTGGATTGTCGGGATGGCGAGTCCCGAGTTGCCGTGTTGGCTGTCCGTATGGATCAGAGTGCGCAGCGGAAGCCTAGTGGGCCCATAACCCACAGGTCTAGGATCGTAGTGTTGGTTGCTACGGGCAGATTCCTGAGGTTGCATTGAGCATTGGAGGATTGGTTCCTGTGTGTGAGACATGTTGTTGCCGTGTCGTTGCTCAAGGTATTATGGTTCTTGGCACTGGCAGGACGGAGTGTTGGGGAAAAATGTTGGCAAGTGTGCCGCATGAGTACCTTGTTCATGTGATGAAAGCCATGTCAGGCATCGGTGTTAGACCCGGATGGGGTTGTTGAGGATGTCGCCTGACGGAGGTCGAGGACGTGTTGGTCAGAGTCGGTGGCTTGGTGCCCGGCTTGTGTTGCCAATCGTGTCCTCGGATGAGATCGTGTTTTGGAGAAGTCATCTCTGACAGATTATGAGGTCCCAGTTGGTAGCTGTGAGTGGCTAGTGAGCCTAACAGTGTGAGCGACCACAACCGCATCTGTAGGTTATGGTCGTGTCGGATTGTGGCGGAAGGACCCAACTATGATGAGAATCTATGTCATTTGAACACTTGTGTGTGTTGGTCATGGTGTTGGTGACTAGGTTGCCATAATATTGGATGGCACTTTCCTCCCCTAGAGACGTGTGCCATGAATTATTCCGGTGGTGTCCCGTGGTTCTGTGGTATATGCCATGTACTTAGAGAAAATGACTCTATAGATAGAAAAAAATGTATAGCGATGTGAAACCATGATAAAAACTCCGTCATTACATCATTTAAAATCATAGTGAAAATACAAACTATGGAGTTTAGCTAATGAAATTAACATATGCTTGAAATAACTATAGATGCTTTTAACATGCGATTTCTATCATAATTTAGTCAATAAACTCAAAGTCACGAAAATAGTTCAAAACTTAGATAACTAAGCTTATTTATAAGTAAACTTGATTGTTCTTCAATTCTATCTTGAATTGCCTGAACAAAGTACTCTGGAGGTCTAAGATGGGGGCGTTACAATGTTGTGACGGTTTATCGTGGGGCCGTCAGAGTGTTGTAACGCACTGCTTCTGGGCCGTCAGAGATAATAGAGAAATTTAAATACAACAGAGGGTGTGACGGCTTATCGTAAGGCCGTTATATCATGTGACGGTCTTACCTTAATCCGTCAGAGGTTTTGTTGACAGTAAATAGAATAGAAAACTATGAAAATATGGCATGCTTTGGAAATCAAAATTCTTAAACTATTCCAGTCATGAAAATGAAGTATAGGCCAGCTATATGCATAGGTTGAAATGAATTAACAGTAAAATATCTTTTATCTTTGATTAAGGCTAAGGATATGCATGTATGCACAACCCTACTAAAATATGAAATTCATGATCTATAATGCATATAATCATGCAAAGCCAGAGGGCTTTTATCCCTAACATGATGTTCTTGCCGTTCATGAGATAACCTACCTCTTAACTGGGCTTTAAACTTCTAATTTGAGTCTTCAAGACACGCCCTAGTTCTTCTTTTCCTAAGATTTTTCAACAACCTCACGTCGCTCTAACTCCTCAGTCTCTTGACCTAAGGACGTGAAATTTTGAGGTTAGGAATATGAAACTAAGAGGAATAAAAAGTTTTAAAGCATCTAACTCTAATTACCTCATTTAGCTTCTCTAATTTCCTGATGTTCAGCACCCTGTTGCACAGTTTCCTGGGTTGGCGTGATGAAACCAGTAACTTTGAAAGATCCTAACCCCTTGGATACTCGACCTCCTAACATGAAATTTTGAGGGTAGTTAGTCTAAAGTATTAGGAACAAAAAACTCTAAAGAACTTACCCGAGATTCTATCTCCTTACCTTGATTCTTCACGAGCCAAAAGTAAGGGTCGCTCAATTAAGAACTGGGTCCTATTTATAGGGTTTTGGCTAGGGTTTGAGGATTAGATCGATTCTACAGTCCTTAGTTAGCCAGAACCTGATCCCTAAGCCCCACTTTGGTTGAGAGTTAGTCTAAAGGTGGGCTAACTCAACCCGATTAAAGTAGTCCGGTGTTAACCTATTTTTGGTTTGATAGGAGGGTAGTTAATCTGGTAGTAAAGATGTGAGATAACCTACTTTTAATCTAGTGTGATTTGATGGGTATTGTGTTAATCCAGTAATGATGACAAATAAAATAATATATTTATATATCATTTTAATTTTTTATATATCTCCCGTTCTCTCTCTACCTCTCTCCTCTCTCTTCTCTCTCACGTCACTCTCTCTCACACACACATTGATTTCTAATTTAGGTTACTATTCATCTTTAAATTATTTTCTTAATTTTAAATTACTTTTAATATATGCTACAAATTAAATATATCATAGAAAAAATATTTTTGATATAAAACATAATTAATCTCAATAATAACATCAATAATCTCACTAATCAAAATATAAAAGTCAAAATAGCATTAAATAAGAGTTTATGTGACTATTCATCTATGAAAAAAGTATTTTAATCTTATTTTTTAAATATATTATATAAATCAAATATATCATGAAAATAATTTAATTTTGATAAATAACATCACTAATATCACTAATTCAAATTTAAAAGTAAAAAAAGACATTAATTATGGGTGTAAGTTACCATTCATCTTAAAAAAATATTTTGTTTTAAATTTTAAATTATATTAATATAGTCTATAAATTACATATATCATGAAAATAATTTTTGATAAAGCATCATTAATCTTACTAATTGAAATTTAAAAATCACAAATATTTTTTAAAAATACTATTTATCTTAATATATATATATATATATATTTAATTCATAATTTTTAATAAATTTATATGATAAATATATCATTATCATAATTAATTTCAATTAACATTAATGTGAGAGAGAGCGGAAGAGAGAGGAGAGAGAGTGTGAGAGAGAGAGACAGCGTGAGAGAGACAAAGGAGAGAGAATGAGAGAGTCAAAGCGAGAGAGTGAGAAAGCGCATTTAATGCGCGAGAGAGAGAGAGAGAGAGAGCATTTAATGCTCATGAATGCATTTGTTCCACTTCTAAACCCACCTCAATCGGTGGATTTCCTAACCTCTGGATATCCCAGACTTAACCTAATTTGTAATCCGGTTAGCCTAAATCCACAACCAAAGCGTAAAAACTGTTAACACAGAGTTAACTTTAGATTAACCCTGTATTAACCACATACCAAAGTGGAGCTAAGAGTCCTTAGTAACCTTACACATTCTCTTAATTAGGTCTCTTGCAGATAGGATCCCAAAGATCCAATCCTTTTATTCTTTCTCACATTCACGGAACTGACAGAGTGTAACGATCCAAGCTGGGCGCGTTACATGACTGTGACGGTCGCACAATAGATCGCTACATCCACTGTGCGTGGAATTCAATTTTATTCAAACTCTTTTTGTTAATTATCCACCTAATTATCTATATAAGGGGTATTTATCCTTATAATTCGTGAATAGGCTAAATAACCTTCTAGAATATGGGCCAAACTTATTAGGCTTGGTCTTTATACCTATTGGGTTTCATTTAAATGGGCTAGATTACTTAATTAGAATAATTGGGACTTATTAAATCAAATAACCCATTTATTATAAATTCTAAATAAATTCCAGAAGCTCTAAACTAATTCAAAAATTATTTATATAAATTTTGGGGCACTATACTCTCCCCCACTTAGAAGAATTTGGTCCCCAAATTCAATACATGGATTTAAGGAGAGTGTACTTACAATTGAATAATTCTGAGAATCTTCTACGCATAGATTCTTCCGTCTCCCATGTTGCTTCGTGTGGCCATTGCTTCGTCCATTGGACTTAGACCATAGGAATAGTTTTATTCCTTAGTTGACACACTTCTCGTTCCCGAATCCTGACCGGTTTCTGCTCGTATGTCAGGTCCTTTTGGATCTCCTGATTATCATAAGTAATGACATGATGAGGATCATATACATATTTCTTCAACATAGAGACGTGAAATACGTCGTGAACTCCTGCTAATTATGGAGGTAAAGCCAGTCTATAAGCCACTTCACCGACCCTTTCGAGAATTTCAAATGGGCCAATGAATCTTGGAGTTAGCTTTCCTTTAATGCCAAATCTTCGAATACCACGGCCTGGAGAAACTTTCAGATATACATGATCTCCCACCTGAAACTCCAAGTCGTGCCTTCGATTGTCAGCATAAGATTTCTACCTATCTTGCACCATCTTCATTCTTTCTTGAATGAGCTTGATCTTCTCTGTAGAATCCCTAATAAGGTCGGGGCCTAGGAATTACTTTTCCCCTATTTCGTTCCAACATATTGGTGATCTAAAGCTTTTTCCATATAAAGCTTCAAAGGGCGCCATTTGTATGATGGCCTGATAACTTTTGTTGTATGCAAACTCTACCAGAGGCAAGTGATCATGCCAACTTCCTCCAAAATCAATAGCACAAGCCCTAAGCATATCTTCTACTACCTGATTTGTTCTTTCAGTCTGACCATCAGTTTGTGGGTGAAATGCTGTACTAAAATTCAATCTAGTCCCTAGTGAATGTTGTAGGCCCTTCCAGAATTGTGATGTGAATCGAGGATCTCTATCAGATATAATAGTGACAGGGACACCATGTAATTTGACAATTTCTTTCATGTATAATGCTGCTAGAATATCCACAGACCATCGACTTTTTATTGGTATGAAGTGTGCGGATTTAGTCAATTGGTCTATGATCACCCATATACCATCGTGTCCTCCTCTGGTCTTCGGTAAGCCCATGATGAAATCCATCCCTATACTCTCCCATTTTCATTCGGGAATATTCAAGGGATGTAATTTACCTGCGGGTCTAAAATGTTCTACTTTTACTTGTTGGCAGGTGAGACAACGGGACACAAAATCAGCTATTTCTCTCTTCATATTGGGCCACCAGAAGTTTCTTTTGAGATCTTGATACATCTTTGTACCTCCTGGATGGATGGTGTACTTAGAATTATGCGCTTCATCCAAGATCAATTTCTTCGTATCCTCATGATCCGGTACACATACTCGGCCCTTAAATAGCAATCTTCCGTCATTGGTAATAGAGAAATCCGGCCTCTGTTCTATGTTAACTTTAATCTCCAGTAATACAGGATCATCATTTTGTAGCTTGACCAGATGCTCTATCAATGTAGGCTGAGCTTGGATATTGGCTATGAAGCAATCCTCTTCCTTCTTGTCAATATCTAAGTTCAGCTGGGCAAATTGAGGAATAAGATTAGTCATACTAATCATAAGACTTGATAGCACTCCCATTGGTTTTCTGCTGAGTGCATCTGCTACAGCATTAGCCTTGCCAGGATGATATTGAATAGCAAAATCAAAATCTTTGAGATATTCTAACCATCTCCTTGCCTCATATTTAGTTCCTTTTGAGAGAATAATTTTTTCAAGCTTTTGTGGTCCGAGTATACCGTAAACTTTTCTCCCTAAAGGTAATGACGCCAAATCTTTAAGGCGAAGATAACAGCTGCCAATTCTAAATCATGCACGGTATAATTTTTCTCGTGACGTTTCAATTGTCTTGAAGAATAATAGATTACTTTTCCATCTTGCATGAGAACGCATCCTAAGCCAATGCCAGATACATCCGTATATACTTCGAATCTACCACCTTCCACCGGTAGTGCTAAGATAGGAGCTGTAGTAAAGTGATTCTTAAGATTTTGAAAACTCTTTTCACATTCCTCTGACCAGACAAAAGGATTTTCTTTTCTTGTAAGTCTAGTTAAAGGAACTACAATCTTTGAGAAGTCCTTAATGAACCTTCTATAATAACCAGCTAGACCCAGAAAGCTTCTTACTTCTGATATAGTCGTTGGCCGGCTCCAATTTCTGACAGCTTCGACTTTCAAAAGATCCACTGCGATACCTTCTTTTGAAATAATGTGGCCTAGGACTGAAACTTCCTTGAGCCAAAATTCACATTTGTTAAGCTTGGCATAAAGTTTATGTTCTCTAAGTGTTTGCAAGGCTATCCTCAAATGTTCTTCATGTTCCTCTTTTGTCTTGGAATATATCAAGATATCATCAATGAAGATGACGATGAACTGGTCCAAATATGGTTGAAAAATAATGTTCATAAGTTGCATAAATGCTGCTGGGGAATTTGTTAACCCAAACGACATTACCACAAATTCATAGTGGCCATAACAACTTCGAAAAGTCGATTTATAAATGTCTTCTTCTTTAATTCTGAGCTGATGATAACCTGATCTGAGGTCTATTTTGGAGAAATACACTACTCCCGAAAGCTGATCAAAGAGCTCATCAATACGCGGCAGCGGATACTTGTTCTTGATTGTAAGTTGATTTAGTCGCCAGTAGTCTATGCATAGCCTAAGAGAGCCATCCTTCTTCTTGACAAAAAGCACCGGCGCACCCCAAGGGGATGTGCTAGGTCTAATGAAACCCTTGTCTAGTAGTTCTTGTAACTGCCTCTTTAGTTCCTTAAGTTCCGTGGGGGACATCCTGTAAGGGGCTATAGAAACAGGTGCTGCTCCTGGAATGAGTTCAATAGTGAAGTTCACTTCCCTCTCGAGTGGTAAATTGGGTAATTTGGATGGGAATACATCTGGGAACTCATTTACAATAGGAATGTTTTCTAGGATGATTTCCTTGGATTCGGTAACAATGACAGAAGCAAGAAAAGCTTCACATCCTTGCGAGATAAGTTTGCAAGTATGAAGAGAAGATATGATAGTGGGATGTTTCTTATACTTGATGCCAAGGAACGAGAATCTTGGAAGACCTGATTTTCGGAAGGATATAATCCTCTTTCTACAATTGATATAAGCATCATGATCTATAAGCCAATCTACCCCTAAAATGGCATCATAACCTTTCATGCCAAGACATACTAAGTTTGCGGGGAGCTTGTGGCCTTCTACAATTACTTCACTATCAGGGTAATATCTAGTAAGTTTTGCTCCAGAACCTAGGGGTGTGGTTGTAGTAATATCTGAAGGTAGAGGAACGGATGCAATTGGTAATGTTTTTGCAAAAGTAGTGGAGATAAAAGAATGAGAGGCACTAGTATCAAATAGCACAAATGCAGGACGGGAATAAATTTGAAGAGTACCTTCCATAAGCCCACCATCCCTGGGCGCTTCCTCTTCTTCTAGAGCGGCATTGAGGCGAGCCTGCCTCCTGCGTCCACCACCAGATGACTGGTCCTTCATAAGGGGGCAATCCGATATGCGATGCTCCCTACTTCCACAGTGTAAACAAGCACCAAGGCGCTTCCAACACTCTTCAGCCGAATGGCCAAACTTATCGCAAAAAGTGCAAGCCGTGGCGACTTGCTCCTCCTCCTTAATCTTCTTGTTTTTCTGGGAACTTCCACCGTTCCCGCTCCTGGACCGCTTCTTACTATCACGGCTTTTGTGAGGCTCCGTGATGCTGAATTTTTCTTTCTTATAACGCCGATCTGATCGTCGGCTGGACTCCTCTTCTTTCCCTTTCAATTTCTTGACCTTTTCTAAGGTCCTTTTACATAAGTATGCCCGTTGAACCATCTCTGCATAAGTACGGATGTTTTGGGTCCCGAGCTGCTGGATAAAACCAGGCCGTAACCCGTCCATAGACCGATTAGCCTTCAATAAATCGGTACTGATTAAATGCGGTGCATAAGGTGCTAGTCTAGAGAATTGAAGTTCATATTCCACAACTGTCATCATTCCTTGTCAAAGAGAGGCGAACTCCATAGCCTTTCTTTCTTTCACATGCTCGGAAAAGTACTTAGCACGGAACAAGGTGAGAAAACCATCCCATGTATGAGGTGCATCGGCCGGAGGTGCCGGAACTGACTTCCACCATGTACGAGCATCCTTGTTGAGTTAAAAAGTTGCAAGACACACCTTCTCTTGATCGGTGCATTGGATGACGTCAAATATACGGTTCATCTCGTCAATCCAGTTCTCTGCTTCGTCTGGATTAGAAGAACCATAGAAACGCGGAGGGTTTAAACTCTGGAAATTATGATGTAAGTCACCAGCCCTTACCCCTGCGCCTGCCTGGGCCATAGTTTGCAATGCCTGAGTAAGGTCGGCAACTGTTTGTTGCATGATATTCCAATCTACGCGATGAGCCATTTGTAAAATAAGGTACCTGAGAGAAATATAACAACTTGTTATTTCTCGTGGAATTGGAAGAAAATTTATCTTAAAGCTAATTAACTATCTTATCCCGGGCTCTACCCAATTCTCACATGGGTATGGGAATTTCTTCCTTAGTTCATAGGTAGGGGTCCTTAAACTTTGGACTTATCCTATGACATGATTCTTCTTCCTAAGTCCTGAGACTTAGGCTCTGATACCAACTTAACTGTCACGCCCCGAGCCTTTAATTACAGCGGAAGACTAGCTCGAGGAACGTGAATAGCCGCCATGGAAAGCCTCTTGCAATCAAGAACGATCAGAGCGCAAGACAATCACACACATAAATGTAATTGCATAATATTTACTCAAACTTTAACTTATTTCATTAATGATCAAATCAAATACTCAATTACAATCACCATTTTAACTTTCTTCATCATACTAGACTCAAGAAATAATAAAATTACATAGACTCAATCTAAACAATGTAGACTTCCTAAGTCTTCACTCATTCTTCATTCACTCTCGGACCCGCTATTTGAATATTCCGAATCCGATCCTGACTCACTTCCATCTCCTGAAAAGATTAGAAATAGGTAATGAGCACACTTGCCCAGTAGGTATCTTCGCGTCAACATGAAGGCATTATTAAAGTAATTAACATTTTAGCTCTAAAGGAATAAGGTAAAATCATGCGAATGCGATAAATCATAAGTAACCAAAGTAACAAGATGATCATGTAAAATAGAATGATCAAGTAGGAACTAGCAAGAATGTAACAAGAATGGCCTTTCATGAGCAAGAATGTACTAGCAAGTCACATACTCATCACCCAACATCTTTTGCTCATGAGCAAGTATTTGGTGAATTTCTGTTGAATATCATGTAACAAGCAAGAAAGTCATGTACAAGTATTTTCATGATACCCGTGGATCTTCACTTATTTATATAGAAAGTACTCCCAGCGTAATGCGACGCCAGTAGCATCATACCCCATGGTTTACAGCATGTTTCCAACAATCAGCCGAGGGGACTAGCATAGAGCCCTTGAACATAATCAGTGCTCGATCGTATCTTCAAGTATAAATCAAGCTATTTCCACGTTTCAAGCAATAAAATATGGCCAAGAATGCAAATAAGTTCTTGATAACAACAATTAACAATGAACGTTTCAACTTAGGTCATGAGAAATCAAGAATGATTTAAGACGATGTCATGCTCATGGAAATAACTCGGCATAATAACGGTAGATTTATTATCATTCATAATTTAAGTTAAGTATCTTTAAACAATATGCCAAGTCCTAGACCATCAATACTCTAGCTAGGAACTTAGAATATCAACCCTTTGGTCAAACCTCGAGTTAAAGGAATTAGAACTGTGACGGTCGAATACTGGGCCGTTACATGAACATAACGGTCTATTGTTGGGCCGTTAGAAAGGTTGAATCTAGAACAAAGAAATTAGACTCAGTACAATGTGACGATCATATATTGGACCGTTATATGTGCCTGACGGTCGAATATAGATCCGTTATATATTCAAAATCCGAAAACATCGATAGTGCTTTCTAACAATTGGGCTTTCATGGTACAACTAACTCGACGTCCTAGTGGGAATCCCAGGCTCGCAGAGAATTACGGAGGCCTTGAAACAAGATTTCCTAGTCCATTGGAAGGAATATCTAATAGAGAGGTCCTCAAGTTCAAGAATATGTTCCTATAGTGCAAAGTGTGAACTAATGGCCATATACCGGAATATATGCCATGTACTTAGAGAAAATGACTCTATAGATAGAAAAAAATATATAGCGATGTGAAACCATGATAAAAACTCCGTCATTACATCATTTAAAATCATAGTGAAAATACAAACTATAGAGTTTAGCTAATGAAATTAACATATGCTTGAAATAACTATAGATGCTTTTAACATGCAATTTCTATCATAATTTAGTCAATAAACTCAAAGTCACGAAAATAGTTCAAAACTTAGATAACTAAGCTTATTTATAAGTAAACTTGATTATTCTTCAATTCTATCTTGAATTGCCTGAACAAAGTACTTAGGAGGTCTAAGATGGGGGCGTCACAGTGCTGTGACGGTTTATCGTGGGGCCGTCAGAGTGTTGTAACGCACTGCTTCTGGGCCGTCAGAGATAATAGGGAAATTTAAATACAACAGAGGGTGTGACGGCTTATCGTAAGGCCGTTATATCATGTGACGGTCTTACCTTAATCCATCAGAGGTTCTGCTGACAGTAAATAGAATAGAAAACTATGAAAATATGTCATGCTTTAGAAATCAAAATTCTTAAACTATTCCAGTCATGAAAAGGAAGTATAGGCCAGCTACATGCATAGGTTGAAATGAATTAACAGCAAAATATCTTTTATCTTTGATTAAGGCTAAGGATATGCATGTATGCACAACCCTACTAAAATATGAAATTCATGATCTATAATGCATATAATCATGCAAAACCAAAGGGCTTTTATCCCTAACATGATGTTCTTGTTGTTCATGAGATAACCTACCTCTTAACTGGGCTTTAAACTTCTAATTTGAGTCTTGAAGACACGCCCTAGTTCTTCTTTTTCTGAGATTTTTCAGCAACCTCACATCGCTCTAACTCCTCAGTCTCTTGACCTAAGGATGTGAAATTTTGAGGTTAGGAATATGAAACTAAGAAGAATAAAAAGTTCTAAAGCATCTAACTCTAATTACCTCATTTAGCTTCTCTAATTTCCTGATGTTCAGCACCCTGTTGCACAGTTTCCTGGGTTGGCGTGATGAAACCAGCAACTTTGGAAGATCCTAACTCCTTTGATACTCGACCTCGTAACATAAAATTTTTAGGGTAGTTAGTCTAAAGTATTAGGAATAAAAAACTCTAAAGAACTTACCTGAGATTATATCTCCTTACCTTGATTCTTCACGAGCCAAAAGTATAGGTCGCTCAGTTCAAAACTAGGTCCTATTTATTGGGTTTGGGCTAAGGTTTGAGGATTAGATCGATTCTAGAGTCCTTAGTTAGCCAGAACCTGATCCCTAAGAGTCCTTAGTAACCTTACACATTCTCTTAATTAGGTCTATTGCAGATAGGATCCCAAAGATCTAATCTTTTTGTTCTTTCTCCCATTCACGGAACTGACAAAGTGTAACGGTCCAAGCTGGGCGCGTTACATGACTGTGGCGGTCTCATGATAGACCGCTACATCCACTGTGCGCAGAATTCAATTTTATTCAAACTCTTTTTGTTAATTATCCACCTAATTATCTCTATAAAGGGTATTTATCCTTATAATTCATGAATAGGCTAAATAACCTTCTAGAATATGGGCCAAACTTATTGGGCTTGGTCCTTATACCTATTGGGTTTCGTTTAAATGGGATAGATTACTTAATTAGAATAATTGGGACTTATTAAATCAAATAACCCATTTATTATAAATTCTAAATAAATTCCAGAAACTCTAAAATAATTCAGAAATTATTTATATAAATTTTAGGGCACTACATGGTAATTGTCTGTGTATGAGTCAGCGGATGGCCCATCGAGGTTTGAAATGTGCCCTTCGGACCTGGTGTAGGACCAGGAAAGAGGGAAGAAGCTGAGTAAGAGGAGGGTTTCCAGTTGACGAGCAGTTGGTGACCAGCGTGTGGTCTTTCACAGACAGAAGATGTTGTTGGTTATGCATCATGAACGGTGAGAGCCGTGTATCAGTGAGGCATTTGGTGGTCGTCTTTGTGGTGTGTTTTTCGGATGGGATTTAGGCTTTGTCGAAGTTTGAGTTTTGACAGCGTTGGTCATGTGCTGTTATGAGTGCTTGGCTTGCCAGGTGTGAGCTGATGGAGGCTCTGTATTCATTGTTCCCTTGAGTAGGGCGTGAACCAGTCAGCTGGTTATGAAGTTGATGTGTGATTTATCTGTCGACCAAGGATGGCTCAGTAGTTGTTTCTCGTGACGAGGACTATGTCTCCTCGGTGAGCGAGATGCTGGCAGCGGTGTCATAATTGGTTTTTGTTGTGACTGAGGTGATGCCGAACTGTGTCATTTTGTGTGTGCCTTCTCTGATGGCCGATTTATGCGGCGTGTAGAGCGAGGTGTCATTCGTGATTGTAGTCTGGCTGTGTCCCTCAGGATAGGAGCTTTCGTGAGAATTGAGGTCTTTCTGTGCTGGGGCTCTGACAGCGTTGTCAGTTGATTCGGTGTTCTTCCCCTGTGACTTGACGCTTGTCCTAAATTTCGAGGATAAAATTTGTTTAAGGGGGGAGGGCTGTAATGCCCCAGATTTTTTGGATATTTATCGGATCAAGATCCGTGGGTTTCGGATCGCTTTTGTGGGTCCCGGAGTGTGTTTTGTGCTTTACGTGTGTTTTTCCCTGATATGCCTTCAGAACTTTGTGCTGGGTGAACTGTGCCGTTCTCCAACCCCGAGATGTGACCAGCGCGTTGTGTTCTTCTCGAGGATTGCGGAGGTAATTTTTCATAATTTTCTAAATTTTTAGAACTTTTGGGTTTTCTATATATACTAACCCCATTTTCTCTCTCTCCCCAACTCTCATTTTCTCACTCTCTCCCTCTCTCTTCTCTCACGCTCTCCCTTCTCACCCTCTCTTCTCCCATGGCCGACGGAGCAGGGCGGGGGCGGAGCGGGGCGATGCGGGCGAGGAGGACGGCGAGGATGGGTGGAGGATTGGGGGACGGAGGTGCGGTGAAGCTCGGCCGCGAGTTCGTGTCCCGGTGACGGTTTAACGGTGTTTTCTTCGTGGATCGGCGTCCACGACGCGTCAAAACTTCGGTGGAGGTAGGGAGATCGATCCCCAACTCGTGTACTTCCTTTCCTGCGCTTTTGGTAGGCCGTGGTGAGCTGAGAGGGCTTATTCTTGGGTTTTGGGGAAAATGCATGATTTTGGGGTGTGAGCCAGATCTAGCGTTTTAACGTGTTGTTTTGTAGTTTGATGGCACCATTGGATGCCTTGGGGCTTGGGGAAGGGTTTCCCCTTTGTTTCCCCTTCACGTGGGCATGAATAGGGCGTGGAATGGAGTTTTCCACCGAACTCGCCGTTTTCGGGTTTCCGGAATAGAAACGGTCCTAACAGGAACTGCCTATAAGTGAAGCGATTCCCAGGGTGACGCTTGTTGTCCGTTTCACCGTGTTTTGGGGGTGCGATCCTACGATAGACCGCTACGCCTGTCTTAGCGGTCTAAGGCAGACTATTTTCTGGATGGGCAGTCATGGTCTGACTGCCACTCGCCCCTTATATCGATTGGCTAGGCGGTCGTGCGATGGACCATCTGGCGTGTTTTACGGTCTGGTGTGGACCGCCTGGGTTCAGTGGCGGCCTATCGGCCGACCGTCTTCCCTCTGAGGGACAGTGCGGCCCTTGAGGGTGAGTGTTGACCGTTGAACGAGCCTTTTTGCTTTGCGGTCACGGAATGACCGCCTCATTTCTGGTTGCGGTCCTAGAGTCACCGTTTTTACCCTTTTGGCACCCCATTGCGTTGCGGTCAGGTAGAGGCCGCTTCAGCTTGGAGCAGTCTAATGGTAGACCATTTCATTCTTTGAACAGTCTGGCGATAGACCGTTGATTTTTGGAGTTGCGGCCCATGAGAGACCGTTTTTCTTCTCCCAGCGGTCCAGGGTTTGACTGCCTTTGTTTTAGACGGTCCAGGGAGGACCGCCTATTGGTTTTCGTGCCGTTTAGCGTCGTATTGGTCTCCGGTCGACCCGGTTGTGACCTAGTGGTCGACCACAGGCTTCGTGAGTGTCTCGGACACCCCATCGGTTCCATGTCCGTGGGTCTGGGGTGTCTGGAGGTCCCGTATTATCTCGATTACTGTGCCCATGTGTCCAGGTGTCCGGGTGACCCCATGTATTTCGGGCTTCCGTGTTCTTGCTAGATCGAGTCACCGTGTATCGGCATGAGTGCGGTGGGGCTTCCCCGCACATTGTGAGTTCTTCCGGAAAGCAGTTTCGGAATGGGCCGGGCATAAGGCTTTGGACTGCGAGTCCAGTTACCCAGCCTAGGGCTGGAGGTTTCTCGCTTTTCCTTGGGATGGGGAATCGGCGTGGCCGCTTGTGAGCTGCCTTGGGAATCATGCTTCTGTGCTTTTCGCGTGGGCCATGTGTATGGCCTTGGACTGTGAGTCCAGTCACCCAGCCTGGGGCTGGAGGTCTCTTGAGTTCCCTTTTGAGGGGATGGTCTCGGCGGCTCATGAGCTACCTCGATATTCATGCTACCATGGTTTTAGACCTAGGGATTAGGCTAGATTAACGGCATTGTGCCGTTGCGTACGATGATCTTGACCCCGAGTCTTGTGACTCAAGGACCGTTGGATTTAGATAGTCTAGAGGATTGTCCAGAGTCTAGTGGCTCGACGCCACTTGGTTCTTCTCGACTTTCACGCAGGGTGTGTGCGTGGTTCTCGGAGTTTTCTCCTTGGAGAGTGGTCACATTAGTGACTACCCACTAGTCGTAGCCTTCCGACACGCGAGTGGTCCCACCAGGGAGTGGTGGCGAGGCTATCCCGAGAGATGATTTTTAGGTTGGTTACCGTTGGGCCCCCCCACGTCTTGACGTCAGAGTCCGACTGAGGGGAAAACCAGTCGTAGGGCCAGACATAGGACGCATGGTCTGTGTGTGCACACGTGGTTGGGGGCAGTTGGACCCGCGCTGACGAGTGCGACCCTAGCTAGTTCTTGTTCTGTGGTTACTAGTACGGTGTCCCCGTTCCACTAGGGTGCGATGAGGGGGACACCTGAGGCGCGGTCTAGGACGCCAGGGGGCGCATCCGGCCTTGCTTCTGGTGGGTAGGTACTCCTGTCACGTGAGGCGTGACTCTCCTATTTTTGGGTTTCGTTTCCCATCTACGAGATGTGGTTCCCCCGACAGTTTCAGGGAGTGTTCCCGAGGTAGAGGTCTAGTGGTTTTCCGGTGAGCGTCACCGAGGGTTTCTCCTAGACGGTGTTAGGTCCACAACTGTGAGGTCGTGATGGTTTCTTCTGGCGGCATGGCCAGAGGTTTTCCCGTTAGTTCGGTCATCCCCTGACTGTGAGATCAGGGTGTGTTTGTCCGGTACAGTAGGAGTAGATGTAGTGCCGAGTTTTGACTGGCCACCGGTTCACTGTTCCTGCTATAGTTGTAGCTATTTTTCCTTTCCGTTACTGCTGTTGTTCTCGGTTGGGGTTCTACGGGATCTCTACTGAGCCAGTGACAGGAGGCTTACCCCTACTTTTCAGGTGTGACAGTTCTTCCTCGAGGTTCGAGGATGCTGTTCAGAGGTTCTTAGTTGCCAGCTCGCTAGGCCGAGTGTTCACTAAGTGTTGGGTACGTTTCCTGCCTTAGACTATACTTTCAGTTGGACTGGACTCTGTTGTTGTAGTGTAATTTATTTTCTATTTTTGAATTGTCTTGCTTTATTTCCTATTTTTTTGTACCTCCACACTCCTTTTAGCCCTTCCGAGCCCTCCCGGCTTGTGGGCAGCGGGCCAGGATTCGAATGGTATCGGATCTTCCCCGTATCCGGATCTTGGGTCGTTATAGCTGACATTGAGATGAATGTAGTGACACATTGAATATGATGTGAACATGCAAGAGAGTTTCAGCAAAAAAGAAAACTGAACACAGTAATTCCAATTGAAGTCTCAAATGATTAGATAATTCAAGAAGGTTTTCAATGAGATATCAATTTTATAAGTCTAAGAATACATATGTTTCTAAGTCTTCCATTATAAGGGCTTATGAACAAAATCATATTGAACAGCATGGTTTAACTATGATGTATACAGAGTTTGTCAATAAAGTTCTGTACTCATATCTGAAATCAAGTTTTAATAAAAATGAACTAAGCCCTCATATGTACATCTTGTTTAGCCTCCCTTCATCTTACTCATTCTATTTCAATGACTTCTTTAGAAGCTACATTCATTAGTATTGAGGTTAATCAACTATGAAATTTTTATATTTTGTTCCTTAGGTTTAGTAATTTTCTTTTTCAACTATTTTTCAGATTTTTTTTTGTTCAGCAGCAATTTTCATATCAACATTCAAGAGCAATTGAGTTTAGTACACACCTTGTAACTAGAGGATACACGTTGTTTAGATGTCAATATCCCTAAGCACTTGGTATGACTAACTGTCTTGCTTAAAATTGAACAGAGATAACAGAAGTATGGCTTTTGACGTGAGACACAACACGTCGTAGGTGAAGTGACCCAGTTACTCACCACACTATGTCATTGCTCTGCCATAAATTTTTTTTTACTGATTTTGCAATAATTTTCAACAGAGATAACTATGGCACTTCATGACACAGTCTATTTTTCGACATGGTTTCTCAGTGACCATTGTCATTGCTCTGACATAAATTTACCTTTAGGAACTTTTCAAAACATTCAGATGTTTAAAAATAATACTGACTACATGTATCTCAACCAAAGAGAGTCATGTTTCAGAATTCTCAAATTTCAAAGGGTTTTACATGACATAACATGAAGTAGCTGGTTAGGGTTTATTAAAAATTGACTCAGATATTTTCAAGTTTATTCATATCAAACTCAAGGAATACATTAAACTTAAACCAACTAAATCTTTTGGACATTCATAATCCTGTATAATAGAAGATTCCTTAATAAAATGAATTTTAAATTTATGATCAAGGTACACGGATTGAAATCTTCTCAATTCTCAGGTCAAAGAAGTTTTAAGAGTAGCCAGTTATCAATAGAAGCGTCAACAAGAACATGCATCAAATGTGAGAAACACTTGAAGTTCATGCATGTAGCCAAGGTGGCCAAGAATGCATTAGGCAACAATAGATTCTAATGAAATGGCAATGAGAGTTCAAGTAGATTGACAAACATGGACAATTCAGGTTTATTTCTCAAGATGGATTTAAGACAACAGGCTCCCCTCAGCAACTGTAGGAGCAGCACACAATGGATTCCAATAACCATGAGAACGTTGAGCACAAGTGAGTTTAGAATAGATGAAAGCAGGTGATGCCAACTGATAGTGTAAATTACTAGGAAAGCAGAGATAGCAGGATGAGCAAGGCGATGGCTAGTCAGTGAAGATTTCGGTTAACCAAAATGAGCAACTTTGGTCGACCGAACTAGGCAGTGATGGAAACATAGAACAGATATATAACCATGCAGTTCAAAATCTTGTTATATGCTCCCCCTGACTATATGCATGAACTAGCAAGAAATGTATATGTCAGAGTGAGAAGAATGACATATATGAATGATGAGCACTTATGAGCTCCCCCTATCTGAATGCAGCATATGCAATGAAAACTTATGCAGGGAGTTTAATGCATTATGCTCATGAACATCTAGACTGCTCTAAGTACAAGTTTGACCCAAGGTACTAGGCGGAGGACTTGGTCTAAAGACCACCTCACACATGGTTAGAACTTCCAGACAGACCTCATCTACCCTTTAGCACTATACCATTTGATATACCATGTGATCATGCATGAAGGTGCATAACAATTTTAGTGCAGTCATATATGCAGTGCCAATTTTTCAGAATATGCAAGACAATGCAATTAGATATGCATATGTGAAAATGTATACATGAGCATATCAACATTTTCTTTGAAGGATACATTGAAAACAATGCAGATGATATATGCAAACATGCATTTAAATTTATTTCGACTCCCTCTCAACATGCAACCAGTTGAAAACAATTAAAAGTCAAGACAAATATGCATGTAGATGAAAAATGTATACAACAGATCTCCAGTGAATGTGTAAGATGTGCATTATGATTCATGCAAGCATCAACCATGTGCAATCTAGATTTTTTAGACAATGATATTCAATTCATTCTCAATCTAATATATGCATAGATAACTCAATCATATGCATTGAGAGACTTATGAAAAACAATGCAAATATCAGATGCAAATATAAACATGTATGCATGAGATTCTGACTAACAAATCAAGCATGATATGCAGCTACCTGAAGGAAATTATTGAAAACTTAAATGTCCAAACCTGTAAAGCAAAGAAATGGGGTTTTACCATACTCAGGTGCCTTGGCTTATTGAACCCCTTTTATTCTTCAGCCCCCAAGGCACTCCTGCAAAGACAGATCTCAGTTTGCATAAATGGGTACCCAAGAATTCTTGGGTCCCGAATTGTTACCAGCACCTCTAGTAGGTTCTCCACATTTTCTGAGCATAAAAATCATCAAACTTCATTACAAAGTAATTATCCATAGAATGTCTAGATTTCCCACAGTAATGGCAATAAATAAATGCATTTAGATTTCTCTTCAGAGTATGTGCATGAGGTTTCAGTGGGTAACTGGACTCTTTGCATTTTCTGTCATGGAAATTAAGGTTCTTTTCCAGATGCCAACAGACCTTGACTGTATGGCCATGTTTTCTACAATTAAAGCATGAAAAAGAATTTCTTCTATTAACATTCAGCCAGCAATCATTTACCCTGTGGCCTAGTGTTCCACAGCTAAAGCACACAATGTGCTGGCCATTTGAAACATATTTATTTTTAGTAAAAACATGATGATTTGTAGGGAATTTGACATATTTATCATGAAAATGAAATTTTTTTTCTCCTTTAGCATGCCAACATTGTGCAGTAGTGTGTCCATGCTTACCACAATAATGATATGAAGTGAAAATTTTGTGATCTTATGCATATGAGCATTAGCATGAACATGAGTGTTTCTTGTCCTCACATGAAAGTTTTGCCTTTTATGACCAGCCAACTAACAATTTACAGCTTTGTGGCCTGGCTTCCCACACTCAAAGTATGCCAGCGAGTTTCTTTTAAAAATAGATTTATTTCTACCAAAGACATTTCTTTTTACAGGGAATTTAGCGGATTCAAAGTCAGATCTTCTTCCCTGACCAAACCAACAGTAAGCAGTAATGTGCTCTATCTTGCCACAACAAAAACATATCAGATTCTTTTTCTATGCAGAAGGAAATTTCCTATCATAAGGTTTCCTAGCATGCATTTCGTTGGCATTCATATCATCCTGTTCCATCAATCTACACTCATGTATTAGATGACCAATCTTATGACAGTAATGACATGACATCTTCTTTTTGTGTGCATGTTTGTCTGTGTTTGAGTTGTGTACAGCATGCACATTGTTAGCACGAGTGTTTCTTGGCTTTTTCTGCAAATAATCATCCGTTTTTACTTTTTCAGTTTGTTTTTGAATTTTCTGACTAGCAACTTGCTTAGCATTTTTCTGAGCTGTAAACTGAAAAACTGATGGAGTTCTGTTGCATCCCTACGGTTTTGATGATGTCTCACACTATAAATCAATTTGTTTTATCGCATTCTTGCAATAAAGGTTCGTGCATCTTCCTGTTTATATGCAGTCAACAGATCAGTGCATGCCTTACTCTAGACGTGGTGGTAAGTCCTTGCCTCGGTGCAAGTCTCCTTTAATAAGCTCAACACTTGTGCTCGTCTCAGTAGAGCTCGGTGGATCTCGCATTAAGTCCATGCATATTTTGCCGCGGTGCATCTCTTTGTTTCTAAGCATGAAGGAGGTTTGTGCTTGTTGCATGATTCAACTCCGTGCAAGCTTTGTCTTGCTTTTCTCTTTGTTCTGCTCATTTCTCCCTGCCATCTCGGTGCAGCTCTTGCTTGGACTGCACATCCCAACTCGGTGCATTCTTTTTCTTTCTGAATAACATGAAGTCAGTACATCTTTGTGCCTTATCCCTTCATGTCAGTGCACATCTATTGCATGTTTGAACTCTATGGTCCGTGCTTATGTCGTCGTGAGTTTTCACAAGTCAGTGCATCTCTCGCTTTTGCTCACTTCAACTCGGTGCAACCTCTTGTTCACCTTGTAGTAAGTCAGTGCAATGACTGACATGGAAACTCCTACTCTGTGCAGCTTATGCTTACTTACTCGCTTCATCCGTAAAACTTGTGCTAAGTGTGTGACAAAGTATTTTTTCCTTTTCTGATAGTTTGTTTGTGCATTCACCAGGTAAATGGCACGTGATCCGATGAAGATAGAGGCCAAAAATATTCCTACACGTGCCCCAACCTTTCAGGCAGGAAACGTGGTATCCACACACCTAAGTTTCTGGAGCAGACATATATATATATGCTGAGGAAAAAGGTTCGAAAGAGAGGATGGAATAGTAGAAAAAGAAGAGAAGTGTGAGAGCAGTGCTGGTGATCTAGAGAGAAAACCAGAGACAAACCACTCCATCTAGAGCAGAGAGAAAATTCTGAGAGAAAGTTGTCTGTGACTCTAAAGATCTGCTTCTACGGAAGCTACATTATTTTGAATTTGAGATAGTTATTTTCCATCGGTCTTTTCTTTTCGAGTTTCCTTTGTTTCCCATTCCATTTTGTTACCCTCCAAGCTTGTTCGGAGGAAGGGAAAAGTTCTCCAGTTTCCCTCCATTGCTCTTGGAGGAAGAGAGGTTTGATCCTCTAGTTTTGTGAGTTGCTTGGGAGCAATATCACAGGGTTCCCTTTGCTGCGTGCAAAGGAAGGGAGATCGGTTCTCCAGTGCTTCTTCTGGTTGATCAGAAGGCTGAGGAGGGTGTTCCTCAGGGCAAGCTGTTTGGCAACGGTTGTCGCAGACTGAGTTTATTGTGTGCGATTGATCAATTGCAAGGAAACCTTACTCTTCTGAGTGAGGGGTGGACGTAGATTGCGGGTAGCAATCGAACCACCTAAAAACTCTCTGTCTCTCTTGTGGATTTGCATGTCTACTTTGTGTTTACTCTCCATCTACTTGATATATTACTTTATCGTGTATTTCTTTCTAGATCTCTATCCATTGTCCCGATATTTCTATTATCTTTCTTCGAGGTATTTATCACTGCTGTTTGAGGGGTTGAGTAATTGTTACTGAGCTTATCGAATTTGGGAGTGATCTATTCATCCCCCCCTTCTATCTCACTTTCCGTTGTGCGTATCAATTGGTATCAGAGCCAAGTTTTCACTATGTGGTCCAATGGCCAAGGTCACCCCGGATCTAATGCTCCTCGGAGCTTCATGGCTAAGGGACAATCCATCAGCCGCCCTCCATTTTTCGATGGTAACAATTACCATTTCTGGAAAAATAGGATGGAGGTTTTCATTAGAGCGCAGAGCCACAAACTTTGAAGGGTGATCACCACAGGGCCATATGATCTGCCACCGAACGAAGATGCGTGGACAGATGATCAAGTCAAGCTTTCGTCACTCAACTGGATGGCCCTGCACATCATCCAATGTGCAGTTCATCTAGATGAATATGCCCGCATCTCAGCATGCAAAATGGCCAAGAAAATGTGGGATGAGTTGGAGTTAATCTACGAAGGTACATCCCAAGTGAAAGCGACAAAGGTAAATCTCCTCACCTCTGAATATGAGCTATTTAAGATGAAATCGGAGGAGACCATAACTGAGATGTATGCCAGACTGTCATTGATTACGAACAGTCTTAAGGGGTTTGGGAAAGAGATATCTGAGGGAGATATAGTCAGGAAAATATGTAGATCTCTAACCCCTACATGGCACACTAAGGCCACTGTGATAGAGGAGTCTAGGGATCTATCGAAAATGACAGTCACCGAACTTATAGGATCCCTAATGACGTATGAGATGAATTTCAAGAGGAATGGTGAAGGAAGCGACAAGAAGGGTAAGAATATTGCCCTCAAGGTGTCCCGCAGCAAAGGCAGTAGCAGCAGCGGGAGTAGTAGTTGCGAGTCTGACGGGCTGTCATACCTTGACCAGGAGGAGCAAGCAATGCTCACTCGTCAATTCAAGAAATTCTTGAGGACTAAGGGAAAGACCTTTAGAAGAAAGAGGTCATATCCCTCTGGTAAGAACTTTGATTCCTGTAATGATAAGAATAGGAATGCCAAGAAAATCACATGCTTTCATTGCAGGAAACCTGGACACATGAAAGGGGATTGCCCTGATCTTCAGAAGAAGGGTCCCGACTTTCAAAAGAAGAACTCCAAGGTGCAGAAGAAGAAATCACAAGCAATGGTCTGCACGTGGAGCGATGAGGAAGAAGATCCTGAAGCCAACTCCTCTGAGGAGGATGACGAAGGAATCTGCCTGATGGCAAATAGCGATGAGGAGGTTTGCCTGGCAGCTGAGAACAACAAATGGTACCTTGATAGTGGCTGCTCCAGGCACATGACAGGAGACCGATCCAAGTTCAACAAGCTAGAAATGAAGGTAGGGGGTCTGGTCAAATTCGGAGGAAAGAACAAAGGTAAGATCATTGGGGTTGGCACGGTTGGTAAGTCCTCCACTAACTCAATTGAGAAAGTTTTACTTGTGGAAGGTCTTCAACACAATTTGATTAGCATCAGTCAATTATGCGACAAGGGTCACAGGGTTGTGTTTGATAATAATTCATGCAAAATCTTTGAAATAAATTCTGATCTTGTTAAGTTTGTAGCCAATAGGACCAATAATGTCTACATGGTAGACTTAGATGTTGAGTCTGAATCTAATCTCTGCTTGTCTGCTAATTCTAAAAATAATGCTTTTGATTGGCATAGACGTTTAGGGCATGCTAGTTTTTCCACTTTGAATAAATTGATCAAGCATGATTTAGTCAGAGGCATGCCTAAAATCAAGTTTAATTCTATCTCAAAAATCTGTGATGCCTGTGCTCTAGGCAAGCAAACTCGCAAGTCATTTAAGCTCAGATCTGAGCCTTTATCAACCAAACCAATGGAACTCTTGCATATGGACCTTTTTGGTCCAACCAGGACTCTGAGCTTGAATGGAAAAAGGTTTGGGTTCGTCATTGTAGATGATTTCACTAGGTTTTCATGGCTATTTTTCTTAGTAAATAAAAATGATGCATTTCAGAAGTTTGAACATTTCTTCAATAAAATCAAACAAGGAGCTTCTCACTGCATTTCAATAATTCAAACTGACCATGGAGGTGAGTTTGAGAATTTCTTATTTTCTGACTTCTGCAACAAAGAAGGACTGACTCACAAATTTTCTTCTCCCAGGACTCCAGAGCATAATGGAATTGTTGAGAGAAGAAATCGGACAATCGTCGAAATGGCCAGAACTATGCTGGTCAAAAGTCAGCTTCCCAGGAGTTTTTGGGCAGAGGCAGCCAACATAGCCTGCTACACAATTAACCGAGCAATGGTAAGACCTGTCCATAAGAAAACTCCCTATGAACTTTGTAAAGGTAAAAAGTCAAATGTCTCATATTTCAGAATTTTTGGTTCAAAATATTTCATCCATAACAATAATAAAAGGAACCTAGATAAATTTGATGCTAGAAATACTCCAGGAATCTTTCTGGGATATTATGAAACAACTAGGGCCTATAGGGTTTTCAATATAACATACCAAACTGTAGAGGAAACTCCTCATGTGATAATTGGTGAATCAACAGATGCTAACAACCTTGATGATGCTGATAGGTCTTCAAGGCATGATGGAGAATTTCTTGAGGAGAAATTGAAGGACGAAAATGAACAACCCGAAGGACAAATCGATCATAATCAAGTAAGCTCAACCGAACCAAGTGAGTCCTTAACTAATGTCAGATTATTGAAAGACCATCTTGAGAATAATATCATAGGAAATTTAAGGAATCCCCCTAGGACCAGGTCTCATTTCAAAAATGTTCAAAATCAAGATCTAATTGCTTTAGTTCCTCAAATTGAACCAAAATCAGTAGAGGAAGCCTTAAATGATCCATCTTGGGTCAATGCCATCTCTGAAGAGTTAGGTCAATTTGATAGAAACGACGTCTGGGAACTTATTCCAAGACCTGAGAACACTAATGTGATAGGAACCAAATAGGTGTTCAAGAATAAAATGAATGAAGATGGAATTATTTCCAGAAATAAAGCCAGACAAGTAGCCAAAGGCTACTGTCAGGAATTTAGAGTTGACTTCGATGAGTCCTATGCACCTGTTGCTAGGATGGAAGCTATAAGAATATTGTTAGCATTTGCATGCTCCAAAAATATAAAACTCCAACAAATGGATGTAAAGAGTGCGTTCTTAAATGGAATTATCAAGGAAGAAGTTTTTGTTGAACAGCCCCCAGTTTTCTATTCTCCACTAAACCTGACCATGTTTTCAGATTGTAGAAAGCCTTGTATGGTTTAAAGCAGGCCCCTCGAGCCTGGTATGAGAGATTAACAGAATTTCTGATCAGCAAGGGCTACCAAAGAGGTAAGGTAGATCACACCCTTTTCACAAAAGGCTTTAATGAAGATCTCATCATAGTCCATGTATACGTAGATGACATTGTCTTCGGCTCAACAAGTACTGATTTATGTAATGAATTTTCAAAATTGATGTCAGTAGAATTTGAAATGAGTTTGGTAGGCGAACTGAAGTACTTTCTTGGTCTGCAGATACAACGGTTGGAGGAAGGATGCTTCATCAACCAGACCAAGTATACATTGGACGTTCTCAATAGGTTTGGCATGACCAACTTGAAGCACATTACAACACCAATGGGTACCAATGCCTCATTGGATGCAGATGAGACAGGTAAATAAGTAGATGCCAAGCTATACCGAGGTATGATTGGATCTCTACTCTATTTGACAGCTTCAAGACCTGATATACAGTTCAGTGTAGGAATGTGTGCAAGGTATCAATCTCGACCCACTGAATTGCATCTAGCTATAGTAAAAAGAATTTTCAGATATCTGTCTGCTACACACACCATTGGTTTATGGTTTCCTGCATCACACACACTAGATTTAATTGCATACACAGATACAGATTATGCCGGGTGTAAACTAGATAGAAAAAGCACTAGTGGTCATTGTGAATTTCTAGGTGGGTGTTTAGTATCTTGGGGTTCCAAGAAACAACATTCTGTGGCTCTCTCCATTGCAGAGGCTGAGTACGTGGCTGCAGGGAGTTGTGGTACACAAGTCATTTGGATTAAACACCAGCTTCAGGACTATCAAGTAGACCTGGGGTGTACACCCATTTACTATGATAATACTAGTGCTATCAATCTAGCCAAGAATCCTGTCTTGCATTCCCGCACCAAACACATAGAAATAAGGCATCATTTCATAAGAGATGAGGTTTCTAAGAACACCTTTGAACTGATTCATGTAGGCACTGCTAATCAAATTGTCGATATCTTCACCAAGACTTTAGACAATGACAAATTCACCACATTAAGGAGAGAATTAGGCTTATTTAAATTATCTTAATTTCTAATCTCCTGATACTTTTTTTTGGGAAGAGGTTGTGTGAGAAGTTTGTCCTAACCGTGAGGGGGAGTTCTGAGTGTCTACTGATTAGGTTCCGTCTGTGCATCGATTGAGGGGGAGCTAGGCAGTTAGTGTAGTTTGACTGATTCACAAGGTTGACCAGATGTGTGTCATTGCTGGTTCTCATGATTGAATGAGTGCGGTTCTCTCTTAGACAGTAGAATCTCACTCATCTCTTAAGTCTATAAGTTTGTATAACTAAAGTCCAGCTAGAATCTTTTCTCTAGTAGACTATCAGAGACTTGGATTAAGTGTCTGAAGTATATCTTCCTATATTGTTCATGATTCTAGTTCAGAATAAAACTTGTATGTCTTGATATCTATCCAGAACAACTTGAAATCTAGACTTCAAGATTCATTTCAAGAAACAGTTCTTCTGGTATTGTCTTAAATCATTTCATCTTCACAATATAAGGGATCAACGAAATGAACAAAATTCTACGGTTTGATCACTGAGAAACTAGGAGCTTCATCAATGAAATGAAGTTTTTCCTATGTCATGAGGTGTCAAATTAAAAAAAAAAATTAAAAAAAGGGGGTTTCTGTAAAATAAACTTAATGTTTCTGATCATCACAGAGCAATGGTGACAAGGTGGTGAGTAACTGGGGACTCTGGCCTTTGATCAAGGTGTTTCCTCACGTAAAAAGCCACAGTTACTAACTCTGTTCTCTAAAAGGGAGAGGTAATGAGATTTTCATATTGAGTAATTGGGGATTCTGACCTCTGATCAAGGTGTCTCCCTAATGTCAAAGATGTGATTTACCAACTTACTTACTGGTCTTCTTGAAAATCTCTATAATACCCTTATAATTATGCAAATTAATGGAATGCTTGTCCTCAATACCTTGAGCACACCTTCTCTGCTTTTGTCTCTTGTCGTTTACTTAGTAGAGTTGTTGGTTCAGCTATGTCTTGGCATACTTGTTCATCCCTGCTCTACATCATATACCCTGTATGTGGATAAACTTCCCTCTCATTCTAATTCTCTATTGCTTACCAGAGTTAAAGAATCTTCTCTTGAGTTTAGTGTCTCACTTATTCTCTTAAGATATGCTCATGAGTCTTTCTACACTAGGAAGCCAATGTACTTCTTCCTCATGTCTCCAGCAACTGATATATATCTTTCATTTCCTTTTGATGTTGTCAAAGGGAGAGAGAGATCATCTGAGAGGTTCAGGGCATCTGAGGCATCTGAGACCGAGTTGTAGGGAAGTGGATTTGAAGAGCGAAGAGGTTCAGAAGACAGTGGTTCTGGGAGAGGCCTTCACCTTCTGGCTTGTCTATTCAGGCTTGTCTGTATGCACATCTTGGTTTGCACTTCATTATTTTTGATCTCCTTATAATGCCCTGACATTGCTTGATTCATAGTGTTGTCATCATCAAAAAGGGGGAGATTGTTGCATCCTTACGGTTTTGATGATGTCTCACACTATAAATCAATTTGTTTTATCGCATTCTTACAATAAAGGTTCGTGCATCTTCCTGTTTATATGCAGTCAATAGATCAGTGCATGCCTTACTCTAGACGTGGTGGTAAGTCCTTACCTCGGTGCAAGTCTCCTTTAATAAGCTCAACACTTGTGCTCGTCTTAGTAGAGCTCGGTGGATCTCGCATTAAGTCCGTGCATATTTTGCCGCGGTGCATCTCTTTGTTTCTAAGCATGAAGGAGGTTTGTGCTTGTTGCATAATTCAACTCCGTGCAAGCTTTGTCTTGCTTATCTCTTTGTTCTGCTCATTTCTCTCTGCCATCTCGGTGCAGCTCTTGCTTGCACTGCACATCCCGACTCAGTGCATTATTTTTCTTTCTGAATAACATGAAGTCAGTACATCTTTGTGCCTTATCCCTTCATGTCAGTGCACATCAGTTGCACGTTTGAACTCTATGGTCCGTGCTTATGTCGTCGTGAGTTTTCACAAGTCAGTGCATCTCTCGCTTTTGCTCACTTCAACTCGGTGCAACCACTTGTTCACCTTGTAGTAAGTCAGTGCAATGGCTGACTTGGAAACTCCTACTCCGTGCAGCTTATGCTTACTTACTCGCTTCATCCGTAAAACTTGTGCTAAGTGTGTGACAAAGTGTTTATTCCTTTTCTGATAGTTTGTCTATGCATTCACCAGGTAAATGGCACGTGATCTGAGGAAGATAGAGGCCGAGAATATTCCTACACGTGCCCCAACCTTTCAGGCGGAAAACGTGGTATCCACACGCCTAAGTTTCTGGAGCAGACATATATATATATGCTGAGGAAAAGGGTTCAAAAGAGAGGATGGAATAGTAGAAAAAGAAGAGAAGCGTGAGAGCAGTGCTGGTGATCTAGAGAGAAAACCAGAGACAATCCACTCCATCCAGAGCAGAGAGAAAATTCTGAGAGAAAGCTGTCTGTGAATCTGAAGATCTGCTTCTACGGAAGCTACATTGTTTTGAATTTGAGATAGTTATTTTCCATCGGTCTTTTCTTTTCGAGTTTCCTTTGTTTCCCATTCCATTTTGTTACCCTCCAAGCTTGTTCGGAGGAAGGGAGAAGTTATCCGGTTTCCCTCCATTGCTCTTGGAGGAAGAGAGGTTTGATCCTCTAGTTTTGTGAGTTGCTTGGGAGCAATATCACAGGGTTCCCTTTGCTGCGTGCAAAGGAAGGGAGATCGGTTCTCCAGTGCTTCTTCTGGTTGATCAGAAGGCTAAGGAGGGTGTTCCTCAGGGCAAGCTATTTGGCAACGGTTGTCGCAGACTGAGTCTATTATGTGCGATTGATCAATTGCAAGGAAACCTTACTCTTATGAGTGAGGGGTGGACGTAGATTGCGGGTAGCAATCGAACCACCTAAAAACTCTATGTCTCTCTTGTGGATTTACTTGTCTGCTTTGTGTTTGCTCTCCATCTACTTGATATATTGATCCATCGCGTATTTCTTTCTAGATCTCTATCCATTGTCCAGATATTTCTATTATCTTTCTTCGAGGTATTTATCACTGCTGTTTGAGGGGTTGAGTAATTGTTACTGAGCTTATAAAATTTGGGAGTGATCTATTCATCCCCCCTTCTATCTCACTTTCCGCTATGCGTATCTAGTGCTAGTTTGTTCAGAGCTACTTACAAATGATGTATAAAGTTTATTTCCAAAGCTCTTAGTGTCTACTGGGTTGTAACCCAGTCCTTCCTTCTGAGAATTAACTTTGACTCCTAGCAACTTATCTAAATTCCCTTGACCATCGACAAATTTTAACAATGAGTTTTTCAAATCATGAATTTCATTTTCTAGAGATGCAATGACATCTCATAACTAACAATCTCTTGCTCACTTCAATTAACACATTCATTCAACACCTTGTTTACAGTTTTATAATTATCAAATTCTTGTTCCAGATTGCGCATTTTTTCAGACTCATCTATGCAAATAGATTTTCCTTTTTCACGAATCATTAATCTATCTATCATAGCCGAATTTAACTGCGTCAGTTTTTCAATCTCTTCCGTTAGCTTTTCAGACATAGCAGTATTAAACTGCTTCAATTCTTCATTTTCTTTTATCAATTTTTCATTCTGAACAAGATCATTTATTAGGATTTGATCATCTCTCAATAAATTCAGCTTGTCTTCTAGCTCAGAGATTTTGGAAAGAAATTCTTTGTTTTCATTTTTCAACAAACAAATTTGTTCCTTATGCATTTGAACATCAACCTCACATGCTCTATTTGACTCTTCTAACTGGGAGCATCTTTTACATGAAGAGTTAAGATTATTTTGCTCAAGTTTCTTTTTCAATTTTTTATTTTCAGTTTTTATTTTCCTATATCTCTCTGACAATTCTTCATGAAGAGTAAACAGTTCATCAAACGAGATTACATCAGAATCGGAGTTTACCTGAGATGATGTCTCATACATCAGATCACTGCTGTGATTACTGTGGTTGGCCATCAGACATTGTTCTTCCTGCTTCCTATGAGTAGGAGTCACTCTGTCCAATATTTCCTTTCCAGAAGTGCATCTGAGTACAAAATGAAACAAGTCAATATCAACTGCAGACATCAAGATATTAAGAACTGTGATATTATCACGATTCTTCAATCTGTCCTCATTGGACCACTCGGTCTGATCGTGAGGTAGTTTATGTGGGCCGTTAGATACATGACTCCATAGGTTAGAATCAATAGAGTTCATGAAAACACATAGGCAGCCTAACCATTCTTCAAAGTTAGAACCATCAAATACCGGTGAATACGCCATTCAATATAATTCAGAGCAATGGCTTCAAATGATAAAGCACCAAAAAAAATACCAGGATCCTCTGCAAATCGTTGGATCTGTTGAATCAGAGCCCGCTCTGATACCAATTGTTAGGGTGCAAGGCCAGGATCTAGAGGGGGGTGAATAGATCCCCCAATTAAAACTATACTTCGATTAAAGATATTAACCAAATGAAATGAGAGCAGACTAGAAATTGACTAGTCTATTACACAAGAGTGCGGAATCTAACATAGAAGACAAATCAGTCTGCTGATAATTAACCCTCAAAAGTCAGATAGCACTGATATTGAATCAGTTCATGTAAGACAAAACTCAAACACTTCAAGCACTAAATGAATAACAAACTATGCAGTGCATAGAGTTCACTCAGAACCAACTATAAATACTTAAAGCAGAACACCTATTTTGACTTCGCAATTCCAAGTACTCATAAAACAAACACTTCACACAAGAATGCTAGAACAGCAGAACTCACTGATCAGCAAGCTGAACAGAATTGAAAATGCGATCTCTATTCAAATTTATTCTAGAACACTCAGCATACTCAGAATGATGTAGGCTAACCAGATGCAAGTGAAACGAGCCTAAGCATACATCTATCATGAATCAACAGCACATGCAAACTATTGACACAGAGGATTTTAGATGGTTTGGTCTACTACCAACAGACCTACGTCCATCCCCCACTCAAACCCGAGTGAGGCTTCTGCTGACTCACAGCTTGAACCGCTAAGCATTACAGCTTGCTTACACCGCTGAGCAACACAGCTTGCTTTCCGCTGAGCCTTACAGCTTTGCTATCCGCTGAGCCTTACAGCTTTGCTAACCAGAGGAACATATCCTCTTATAGCTGAGCCTCACAGCTTGCTATCCCAAGGAATCAATCCTTGCTGTTGAGCCTCACAGCTTGCTAGAACATGGTAAAGAAAAATAAGAAACAAAAGCACAAAAGAAGACAAGATAAAATGTAGCTCCGTAGAGCAAAGGGATCTGGATTTGATCCACGAGTCACTTAACAGATAGATCTTCAAGTTGAATCTTCGTTGCAAACCAATCTCTCTTCAACTCTCTCTCTGGCTCTCCTTGCTCCTTTCTTTCTTTCTCTCTGAACGGCTCACTCTTTTCTTCTCTATCGTAGTTGCTCTTACTCTCTTTTCGAAGCTCACACCCTTTCCTTTTCTTCTGATCTCTCTCTCACTAGCTCACCTTCCACTTCTTCTGGTGGTCTCTCTTTCTCAGATGGCTACACTTCTTTCCTTGGCTGCAATGATTCAATTCTTCTTCTCGCAGCTCACCTCTTTCGGAAGAAGACGTCCCCTATTTATAGAACAAGGGCGCCGAAAATCCTTTTGGATAGACCAGTTTTGATCCAGCATTTCCCATTGGTCCACGTGGCAATAGGTGGGAAAGTTCTTCTGATAGAGTGCCTAGGATCATGTGCCAATCATTTTCTTCCTAGGATGCATGCCACTTATTTTCCCTTCCTGAGATCACGTGCCAGTAATTTACTAATAGCAGGTTTGAGTTCCCTTATCGGATCTGGATTTAAGTTAAGGGATTCAGAGTTGAATTGTCTAAAACATCGACCTCACTGGCAACCTTTAACACTGTTGCATCGACCTTTGACTTAGTGCATCTAGGCACTATTCTGATGCTCTGACCTTCTGGCTTAAGGCAGTGTTTCAGTGTCCACTTCTGCTGCTTCGTCCTCCTTTTGCTGCTGATGCTTTGTTGAACCCGTGTTCACTGGTTTGCCAACCTTAGCTGCAAAAGAATCTGGTTTACCAGGATTGCTTAAGACTTGTAAAGACTCCAGATTCATGCTTGATTGCTGGGGCAGAACAGTTCTGGATCCAGTTGAAGGCAGACTCAATCTGGTCTACTGAAGCATTGATCTGATAGCTCTACCAATTCTAGGTGCATCGACCTTTCTTTATTGCACAGATCTTTTTGGCTATGACTTTGCTCTATAGCCTCGACCTATCTTAACACAGCTGCATCGACCTGATAAACATGTATGAGTGGCTTTTATGCATCGACCTGATAAACATGAAAAACTCTAGCTGCATCGACCTGTTTCTGTCTAGGTAGACGATTGTGCTTCTGCACCGACCTATCCAAGCAATGGTTGAACTACTGCATCGACCTGTGTTACCAGATCAGCACTCGGGAACTTTGTGCATCGACCTTACTTAACAGATATTGAAATAACTACATCGACCTTTCTTCTAAAGGACCTGAGGTGCATCGACCTTTCATTCTTAACTTGCTTAAGTGCATCGACCTTCTAATGCAAAATGCATATGTGCATCGACCTTAGTGATATCAGCCAACACTGCTGCACCGACCTTCTCAAAGATATAGCACTTGAACATCTTGATGTGTCGAGGCATATGAGTGTTGTTTTGACTTGTCGGCCTTCTTTAACCATTGCTGCATCGACCTGATCCTTATGAAGTCTACCTGATCCTTACTTGTTGGAACTGGTCTGTTGCGTCGAGGCAGTGCTTCATTGCATCGAGGCAGTGTTCTGGAATCTGACTCTACGAGCTCCACTGCGTCGGCATTTGGCCAACTGCATCAAGGAAGTTTCATTGAGTCTCTTTCTGATAGCTTCCCTGCTGTGTGGATGCATCGACCTTGCTAAACACACAAGCTTTAAAGCATCGACCTGTCTGACTTCATCCTTGCTTTCTTTAGCTCAATCTGCAGATTTCCTACTGTCATCAGTTCAACCACAGATAATAGTGTTTGGCATCATCAAACCACAATGGATCGATGCAACATAAACACATATGACATCATGCACAGATGACACATAGTGTTTGGCATCATCAAAACCATAGGCGTACAACAATAGGTACGTGTCCAGGGTGAACCAAGTGGACTACAGCGACGAGAGCCATCGCGACTCCACTGTTCGAAATCACCTCAAGGATCCAATCCTCTTTTCCGACGATGATCTGGAAGGCATGACTACCCCCCATTCAGACACCTTTATGGTCTCTGTGACCATTAACCAATGTACTGTACGACGGATCCTCGTCGATAATGGAAGTGGCCCTGATATGATTTCTTACGATTGTATTGTTCTCGTGGGTGTGGATCTATCACGAATAACACCATTGCACACACCTTTTCTGGTGCAATTGTCCTTTCGGAGGAGCGCATCTCCCTACCAATCACTTTCGAGGCCGTCCCAAGGACGTGACATTTTTGGCTGACTTCACGGTCGTGCACAAAATGACCGGATACAGCGCCATAATAGGCAGAGGCATCCTTGGCATACTACGGGGCGTCCCCTCATCCTATCATCAAAAGCTAAAATTTCCCATTCTCCGCAGAGTGAGGGAGGTTCGAGGCGATCAAGGGGAGTCACAAAGGTGTTACTTGATTTCCACTAAGGAGAGACGGGCCGAGGATGCTCCCCTCGAGAAGAAGGTGAGGATGGAAGATCCAAGGCCCAGTGGGACCACACCAGCCGAAGACCTTTACCTCATACAAGTAGGGGAGGATTCGAGCAGGACGCTTCTCATAGGCGCTATGATGTCCGAGCAAGAAAAATAAGACTATAGGCATTTCCTGGTTGAAAACCAGGATGTAATCGCCTGGTCTGAGAACGAGCTTTCCAGAATCCCACTGGAAATCATCACCCACCAGTTAAAGCTGGATCCGAGCTGTCGGCCAATTCAACAATGCAGAAGGCGTTGTAACCACAAGCGACAAGCAATCATAAAGGAGCAAGTGAGTGAGAAGCTACGCTCGGGACTCCTACGACTCACCCAATACCCGGACTGGGTCGCCAATGTGGTCTTGGTACCCAAAAGTAATAGGAAGTGGCATATGTCCGTAGATTATATAGATCTCAACAAGGCCACCCCGAAGGATAGCGTCCCGATACCGCAAATCGATCAGTTGGTCAATGCCACGGCCCGATACAAAATGCTGAGGTTCCTGGATGCATACTCTGGGTATCATCAGATTAGCATGCACAAACCCTACTAAGACAAGACTACCTTCGTTACCAACCACGGGATTTACTATTACATGTGCATGCCCTTCGGGTTGAAGAATACTGGAGCAACATACTAGCATCTCATCAATCACATGTCTGATGCTCAGATCGATCGCAACATGGAGGTTTACATCGACGATATGCTCGTCAAGAGCCTTCCTACGGCCGAGCACTTAGAGGACCTGGCAGAGACATTCACGACACTCAGAAAGTACAATATGAAGCTCAACCCAAACAAATGTGTGTTTGGAGTCATGTTGGGTAAGTTCCTCGGTTTCCAAGTAACTCACCATGGAATTGAAGCAAACCCCGACCAGATCCGAGTGGTGCTGGAGATGAAGTGGCTGGAGCGGGTAAAAGACGTGCTATGCCTCACTGGTCGCGTGGCAACCCTTACCCAATTCCTATCCAGGGCTGTAGAGAAATGCCTCCCCATCTTCCGCTCATCAAGCAAGCCAACAAGACGTCGGAGAAGGTGGGATAGGTAGACTAGGATCAGGAGTGCGAGCAAGCCTTTGAAGATCTGAAGCAATATTTATCCTCGCCTCCTATCCTCTCTAAGCCCCGTGACAGAGAGCGGCTACTTCTATATCTATTTGTGATGTCGAGCACACTGAGTGTTGTGCTCGCCCGGAAAGAGGACAAAGTCATGAATCCAGTATACTACGTGAGCTGAATGCTTTAGGGGCCTGAGTTCCGATACTCACGGATGAAGAAGTTTGCGCTTGCCCTAATTACGGCCGTGCGAAGCTACAACCGTACTTTCTCTCCCACCCGATTGCGGTTCTCACTAATCAGCCCCTATGCCAAATCCTCCAAAACCTAGACGCGTCGGGGAGGCTCATCAAGTGGGCCATTGAGCTGGGGGAATTCGACATCAACTTCCGCCTGAGACGGTGATCAAGGCTCAGGCACTGGTCGACTTTGTCGCCGAGTGTACGCCTCCTAAGGAAGGACTATCTGAGTAGTCCTTAGGACCTACATGGGAGTTGCATGTGGACAGTTCATCCTGCGCCATAGGCAGTGGGTCGGGTGTAGTCCACCTATCATCGAAAGGAGCAGAGTTACAATATGCCCTGCGGTTTAACTTCCCAGTTACCAACAGCGTGGCCGAGTATGAAGCTCTGTTGTCTAGTCTCTGCATGGCAAAGTATCTCGGAGCAACCAACCTTCGGACTTACAATGACTCCCTACTTGTCACCAGTCAAGTTTGTGGGGAGTTCAAAGCCTGAGAACTAGTAATTATGAAGTACCTTTAGAATATGAAGGAATCTACAAGAGGCTTCTCCCGCTTTTAGATGGTCCACATCCCAAGGGCAGAGAATGTCCGAGCAAATGCCCTCTCCTGCTTGGCGTCCTCCATCACTGTCACAAGTTTGAGGGTGGTTTTGGTGGAGGAGTTATTAGCGTCGAGCATTGAAGAACCTAGTCCTTAAGTGAATGCCATAGATTATGAGCCATCATGGATGGACCCAAATCTTGACTTCCTCCTACGTCAACATCTCCCCAACGATCACGCAGATGTTCGCCATGTGCGAGCATGAGCGACACACTTTACAGTCATTAACGGGCAGTTGTTCAGGTGATCACTCTCCGCTCCCCTGTTAAAATGCCACTTCCTCACCGAGGCTAGGCAGGCAATTCAGGAAGTTCATGAAGCCTTCTACGGAAGCTATATTGGTAGGCGAGCACTCACCAGGAGCTTGATCCGAGAAGGATACTGGTGGCCAACCCTACAACAAGACTGCCTCAACTATGTTCAGAGCTACCCCTAGTGCCAAAAGTTTACAAATTTGCACCACCAGCCGGCGATGCGGCTACACGCCCTGATGGAGCCTCGCCCATTTCCTCGTTGGGGGTAGATATATTGGGCCCCTTCTCAGAAGCTCAGGGAACAAAGAAATTCCTCATCGTCGCCATAGATTATTTTACCAAATGGGTTGAGGCAGAACCCTTGGGGAAGATCACAGGTGAAGTAACGTCGAAATTCATCTTGCGTAACATAATTTGCCGATTCGAGATCCCGCGCATTCTCACAACTGACAATGACAAGCAATTCGCCAGTACTGTCTCCCGAGAGAAGTGCTCGAAACTGGGAATCTGGAATCATTAAACTTTAGTGGAGAATGCCAACCGAACACTCCCTCACAGCATCAAGACTAGTCTAGAGCAGGCAGGCGAGTCGTGGGTAGATTCTATCTCAAGCGTCCTATGGGCGCATCGGACTACTGCTCGGGCTGCCACAGGAGAAACACCCTTCAACTTAGCCTACGGGGCCGAAGCGGTCATCCCGGTCGAGATCTCTAGTCCATCATTAAGGGTTAGCCAATTTGATGAGGTTAGGAACAATCAAGCATTGCGAGAGAATTTGGACTTGCTTACAGAGGAGAGGGAGCGCACCTAGCTCAGGCTCATCGCTTACTAATAACGGTTGGCACAATACTACAATGCCCAACTCAGGGAATGCCACTTTCTTACTGGTGACCTCGTACTCCGTCGAGTCAGTATCGCGGACCCCAGAGCCATAGCAGGGATGCTGGCCCCAAACTGGGAAGGCCCGTATCGGGTGACGAAAGTGCTCGGCAAAGGGGCATATAGGCTGTCGGTCTTGGATGGCCGAGAAGTTTCACGAACTTGGAATTCTGTAAACCTTAGAACATTCTACTAGTAAATAGAAATTGATGCTCCCTCTCGCTACTCCATCCTCCTCCAACACTAATAAGTCATGCCTCAAGTTCAATAGTTAGTGGCTTCCAAGCCTCCAAGAGGCGAGCAATCACGCTACCCTCCAAAATCATCAAGGGTGGCTTCTGAGCCTCCGAGGGGCAAGCATTCACACTCCTCTCGAAAACCATGGTAGCCTCGAGCCTCCAAGATGTGAGCAGTCATGCTCCCTTTCGAAATCACTGAGGGTGACTTCCGAGCCTCTGAGAGGGGATCACTTATACTCCCCTCAAAAATCATGATGGCTTCCGAGCCCCCAAGGGGCTAGCGGTTATGCTCCCCTCCAAAATCACCATGGTGGCTAACAAGCCCCCAAGACGCAGGTAACAATCCACTCCTATCCAAGAGATGGACGTACACTCACCTCCAAAATTTGCTAAGGGTAGCTTCCTAACTTTTAAGAAGCAAGCAGCTTCACTCCCCTCAGAAACCATGGCGGATACCTGTAAACGATGTCACGGGAAAGGAAGGTGAAAACGTGCGTCGCATGGGGAAACGTAGAAAGAGATATCACCGCGGGAGGTTGCCCTCCGCGGGGTGAAAAATAGGAAAGGAAATGTGTGGAATGGAAATTGTGTAATATAGAGCCGCTGTGGGAAGTTACTCTCCGTGGGTTTGAGCAGAAATAAAAGGTGTTGAATGAAAGTAAAGGGGAGGGGGACCGCTGCGGGAAGTCACTCTCCGCAGGTCTTGAGCAGAAATGAAAGGTGCTGAATGAAGGTGCTGAATGAAAGTAAAGGGGAGGGGGGACCGCTGCAGGAAGTCACTCTCCGCAGGTCTTGAGCAGGAATGAAAGGTGCTGAATGAAAGTAAAGGGGAGGGGGGACCACTGCGGGAAGTCACTCTCCGCGGGTCTTGACAGAAAGGAAACGAAAAATCACGCGTGAGTGCGTGTGTGCTGGTTGTGTGATCGCTAGGGGTCAAGGACCCCAAAAATTAAAGGAAATGGTCGCATTTATTCCTTGGAAATGGGAGACTGTGTGGGTTCCTTCTTCCTCTTCCTTTGGCCGGCCGACGAAGAGGGCTTTCTTTTGGGTTACCCTTGCAAGAAAATGAAACAGACACCAAATGGATCAGAGCAAAAGTAGCATAGTATCAGTCCCTTGTGATGAAGATGATGAAATCATGAACAATACACACCAGGTTGGTGTTGTTTTAAACCCCTCTTGGACACAAAAGGGTGGTAAAATGAGATGTTGAATGAGACAACGTGCAGAAATGCACAAAAATGCAAAGCCCTCTCAAGGAGAGAAGCACAACACAAACAGAAGTAACGAATGATGCATGCAACTAACGGAATGAAAATGAAGCAAAACAAAAGGGGAGAAAAGCTTATTGGGGTACCGATGGTGGGGTTCAAGGAGAATTTCAGTAGCGTGAGGATGGCATGGGCGTGCGGTGGAACGGAACAGCCTTCTCTTTCGAGCACACAAGCACTAAGAAATCCAGTAGCACCTCCCCTTAAGAACTCACGGGCTTAGGAACGAATCGGGCAGAGTTTCCCCTCTTCTCTAATGATTTTGAAGCTCTTTGTTTCATGGGAGGGGGTCCTCTATTTATAAGAGAATTTGGGAAGAACGTGTCCCGGGTCCGGGAGACGTTCATGTGAACGCGTCCCGTTGACCAGACGCGTTCTCTTTTTAATATTTAATATTTAATTTTATTAAATAGGACGCATCCCGTATCTTGGACGTGTTATTTGAACGTGTCCAGGACCATGCACCCGTCAATGTTTTTCCACAAAAATGGCACCGAAAGGCACCGAAAGCGTCGAAAGCGAGAGGTTTCGGCGCCTAACCATTACTTTTTAAAGCCACGTCTGCTCAGCAAGACGTCTTCTTATTTTGAATTTATTTCGATCGTCAAATTGAATGGCGTGGCTAGCACCGTTGGCGTGCTGCACGTGGGCTCAAGAAGGCATCTTGGGTGGCTGACGCCTTTACAGAAGGCGTCACCCTCAGCCGCCGCGTTTAAGACTTTTTCCTGAAAAATTTCTAAAATGGTAGAAAAATACCAAAAAAATAGGAAATCACTCAAATAATTCATATGTGAGAGACACTTTGGGGCATCGTGGTGTAATGTGAGATTTACTCGATGTAATGTCAAAAATGGCGTGTCTACAACTGTCCCGCCTTGGCGTCTGCTTTGCAAGAGAGTGACACATAGTGGAATGGAATGGAATGGAATATAATGAAGTGTATTGGAACGAAGTGGGAATGGACGGATAAGTATATGTCAAGGTGTGATGAGACACGCTTTCAACATTACATGGTTGGAATATTTTAGGAATTCACAATGAAGCAACCTTTGAAGAAGGCTTTTTGAAATCGACGATTGTTTGGGTGGGAAACAAACAAGGAATGGAATAATGTGCGCTCAGGCACGACTAGGAAAAGGGACCAACTTCTATGCGTGGAAGTACCTAGGGTCATGAACCTGCAAGTTTCCCCTTTGGGGAGCGGTTACTAGCCAATGTGGAAGTGTTGCGGCCAAGGTGGGTCTAATTGAGTAAAAGAAAAGGAATAGTTGATGATAAATCCAAACAAGGGCCTCTTGATGCGGGACGGGTGAGACTCGAGACCAATTTGATGTGGAATGAGACTCGAACGGGCTAAGACCTACGACGGACTCGGAGTGCGGCCAGCACTAGCACGCTAAAGGCAAGCCGGGTGACTGACCTCCGTGGTGTTCTCTGGGTGGAGACGTCTCTCAACAAGAAACTCACTCTAGCCCAACGATCGTCCCTACAAGGGAAACGCTGGATCGTAGCGATTAAGAAACCACTGTCACCTAGGGTGTTCAATTCAAGCTTGGTGCTCGACTGGCTATGGGACGGGTTCTCAAACTCACAAGCGCGATGATTTGCAAATTGGCTACGACCCTAGTCTAACAAACGCAGCATGATAGAAAATATACTAAATAAGCAAATGTGAACGTAGGAACGTTGCGCATGCCTCCACGACTAGCGCGTGGGGAAGAAATCTCGGTCGATTCTGACAAACCCCGATACACAATAAATGATTAATAATACACTTTCAGAACGCTTTTGGATCGGATCTGCACAGGTTGGCTTGCGCAGTCTCACCAAAAGCGATGCCACGCCCAGCACGGATCTCAGAATGATGTGTGCTCAGCGGAGGTGCGAAGAGGACAGGAAGATCTACAACCAATGAAAATCTCAAAATTTTAGGATCTGAGAGTAGATCCATAGAATTCTCGTATCAGAGAATTTGAGATCTGGTCAGACCTGGACAACAGGCTCAGACAGATTTGCGTGGCTTCACCGTCAGAATTGTTGCCGGAGATCTCGAACTCCGATTGCGACGAAACCAACGCTAGATCGTTCTTGATTCGCAGAAGCTTCACTGGTAAAATTTCTAGATCCAGATACGAGCAAGAAGGGAATGATAAGGGGGGCGAGTCACACGCTAAGTAAATCCTGTCACAGGACTTTGGGGTCTAGGGCATCACACCTAAGAAAGGAAAAGAGAATCACTCTCTTACACAATTTCTCTCAAGAATAATTCATCATTTTCATTAACTTTGCAAATGACACTATACATATGCTTATATAGAGAATGGCATGGGGAGAGGGGGTGGGAAATAGCATGGGGAGAGGGGGAAGAGGGGGGTATCCACGTATTAGAGGGAGGGGCTGGTCTTGGTAGACCAAGGTGGAGTGGGAGAGGAGGATTCCTCCTCTTTGATCAAGGAAGGGGGCAAGCCACGTCCTTGGACCAAGAAAGGGGCATCCCTTCCACATGTGTAAAAGAAAAAATCCATCCTTTCACACTAGATCCCCATTCACACCTAGCCATGACCCTTTCACACTACCCATTCACACTTGTTCACACTAGATCACTCTTGACCCATTCAATGCCAAATAACCCACCTAATAACCCAATAACCCAATAACTCTAGCCTAGTAACCCATAAACAACTACTATTGTCCACACAGGGACTACATTGGGCCCAACAAGGCTTGAAAGCATAAAGAAAAGATAAGTAGCTTGATCGACGCGTCCATGTCCTCCTAGAGCCGAAGAGACTCTGGCGTGTCCTCGTTCCCAGCGTGTACTGTGGCGTGTGTCCGCACCAATTCTCCCAGGGTGGAAGGAACTCGACCCTGTCGAGTAAGGGTCCGATGCTTGAGCTCTCCGTGTGTGATCTAGGCGTCGTTCATCGCGGGGCGTCCACGCCAATGCACTAAGAAGTGTTGGTAGGCTCTGTTCCTGGTGGTGGTCACCTGCTCATCTAGTATACAATCTATATGCTCACGTTGTTGTAATGGGGCTGGAAGAGGTGGACTCTCAGGTGGTGTGTCACTCACAACAGGTGGAGAGAGGCCAAAAGCTCACTAGGAATCACCGTGGGGTTCCGATATGCTACCAGATCTGAAACATTGAGCGTTGAACTGATACCCTAGTCGTCTGGCAGTTCAATAATGTACGCATTTGAACCCACTCGTTTCACGACTCGAAAGTGTTGGCACCGTGGGCCTGGAGTTTCTCCACGGTCCCCAAGGGAAACCATTCAGGTATGACCCTGATCATGACGTACTCTCCCCTTTGGAACTCACGGGCACGTCAGCGTGCATCAGCTAACTCCTTATACGTGCATTGCTGGCCTTTTGTTTGGACGACTTTATGCAAACTCCATAGGCACGACAAACAAATTGTATAAGCAAAATAGACTCATACATGACCCTAGACAAACATAGACACCCATAGTAATATAAACATACAAACGACTCAACACAAAGTTGGGGACTTCTAGACACCTATGTACCAACTGGCCTCCTATGGGATTTCAGAGGTTTGGGAGGATCACACCCAATTGAACATGGTCCTAGTTTTTAGTACCCGGGACGTCAGCGTGCTCTTCTAATAGCTCATCAAAGAACTCCTCTACGAGTTCTGGTTCCGGCTCATAGCTGAATGACACTAGCTCAGGTGTGGGGTCACGGGCTGGAGTGTCCGACATAACTAATGATTCCTGAGTGGTACACTTGGCCGCATAATGGCCAATTCCACCACACATATAGCACTGGTCACGTGGCCCTGTGCTTGAAAATGCTCCACCGGTCATCGGCCCTTTTCCCTTGTCCTCTCGACGGACTGGGGGTGGTGGGAGCTGGGGTCGGGCAGGCAACGCGGGCTGTTGAGGGTGTGGGGTGGGGAATGGTGCCTGTTGGCGAGGGGGAGGGTCCCTTGGAGGGAGAGGGCGAGGCTTGAGAGCCGTGGGGCCCTGGTAAGGGGGTTGGGATTCTGGGGGACGAGCCACCAGAAACTGGCTATAAGAACTGGGCGTGGTCCGAGAGTCGAACCCACGAGGATAGATGGTCCCCGATCGCTGGACGGGAGCGAACTCCGACTCAAACTGCTCCAACTCGAGAGCAACCTGATACGTGTCCTCTAGGGTGGTCACATTACGGTGAAAAAGCTCATACTGATAGTGAGGCCGCAGACCACGACGGAAGTGGGAAACGGGCATGGAGCCCTCCTCCGTAACTCTACATCGCAAATAGTTTTCATCAAACTCTGTGATGTACTCGGTCACGGACCGATCCCCTTGGCTGAGACTCTGCCACTTGTCAATGAGCCTCTGACGGTACGTGGCAGGGAGGTACTTTTTTCTAAGTTTATACTTCATCTCATTCCAAGTGTCAACCTGGGGCTCTTGGCACTGAAACAACAAACTCTCCACATTGCTCCAATAAGTTTGTGCTTGCCCTGACAGCTTCATTTTAGCAAACTTGACTCTCCGGTGGTTCGTCATCTTGAACCACTCAAAGTACCGGTCCATGCCGGCCTCCCAATCAAGATAGACCTTCGGGTCCAAGGACCCATCAAATGTGGGAGGGTCTGCTCGCACGGTCCTAAGGAATCTATCATCCTCCTCATCTCTCTGCTGAGGAAAGCCACGACGGCGTCGGCCATACCCCTCATAAGCATTATCGGACCCATAGTCCTCAAGACTAAGGTCACGGAGATGTGGTTCGAGGGCCCGGTGAGGGGCGAGCTGAGGAGCATGTGTGGGTGGATCCTGGGCCGTGGGAGCGGGCTGGACCTGGGCCATGGGAGCGACTTGGCGTTGGGCCGCCGCTGGAGTGGGTGCGGGTGGGCCCTGGGCCGCTCTAGGAGGGTCTCCGTGTGACATCCTCTCCAACGTCTGACCAGACCTTGGACAGATCTGTCGGATGACTCCATATGTTCCTCCATGGCACTAAGTCGGCCATCCATACGGTCCGAGAAGCTCCTAAAGGTCACCTCGGACTGGTCTATCAGGGCTATGAGGGCCATCATCACCTCATGCAAGGAGTGTAGGTCTCCAGAGGCGGTATCTCGTGGGTTTGCGATAGGCGCGAGGCGATGGTATTGGGTACCTCACCAAGTGGGCATGCAACGACACAAAGCTTGGAATACACTAACTAATGCAAACTAAGGAACCTAGACTCAACCAATATCCGGTACGTGACGGAGGTGTTGATCTGAAGATCCAACTCACGCAAGTGTGCTACCTTCCCGATAGGCGTAACCTATCATTCGGGCAACACCTTTTGATATATCGAATAGAGGGATGACATGCAACCCTAGACTTAGACGATGCTATGATAGACTACCCTAGACTTAACCCGCAGCTCTAATACCACTTTGATGCGGGACAGGTGAGACTCGAACGGGCTAAGACCTGCGACCGACTCGGAGTGCGGCCAGCACTAGCACGCTAAAGGCAAGCCGGGCGGCTGACCTCCGTGGCGTTCTCCGGGTGGAGACGTCTCTCAACAAGAAACTCACTCTAGCCTGACGATCGTCCCTACGAGGGAAACATGGGATTGCAACGATTAAGAAACCACTATCACCTAGGGTGTTCAATTCAAGCTCGGTGCTCGACTGGCTATGGGACGGGTTCTCAAACTCACAAGCGTGATGATTTGGAAATTGGCTACGGCCCTAATCTCACAAATGCAGCATGATATAAAATATACTAAATAAGCAAATGTGAACGTAGGAATGTTGCGCATACCTCCACGACTAGCGCGTGGGGAAGAAATCTCGACCCATTCCGACAAACCCCGATACACAATAAATGATTAATAATACACTTTCAGAATGCTGCTCACTCCACGTAGGGAGGTAAAGGGCTACAAGCACACTTTCGGGGGGGCTGGAACTCGGGTTGACGGGCCGCACTCATAGGAGACGAGGGAGGCGAGTCGGGGCCGATTGGGTGAGCCGATTGATCGCCAAGCGGTTCTGCCTGCACTGGTCACCCGGCGTAGCAAACTTGCGGAAGTCGGTACGGCTGGATCCAACGTCCGATCAGGGTGTCGTTGGTGGGAGCACGTCGGCGACTGGATGAAGAACACCTCAGTCAAATGGCGCAATCATATCTGATTAGATCTATGAGTGACAGCACCTGCATCAGGGCTCTGGTTCTGCTCACACAAAATTGTACAAGAAAACTAAAAATAACAGAATAAATAGCTTTGGTGTCTGAATGGATCGCCGCTTGTTGGAGATCGTCAGCGACGTCTGGAGGAAGGATCTGACCAAGGGGTTTGGTCAAATCTGCAAAGAGGAAGGCAGGGAAACTTTTGCAAATCACCTCTGGTTCTGGATCAGATCTGCATAGGTTGGCTTGCGCAGTCTCACCAAAAGCGACGCCATGCCCAGCACAGATCTCAGAATGATGCGTGCTCAACGGCGGTACAATGAAGACATGAAGATCTACGACCAATGAAAATCTCAGAATTTTAGAATCTGAGAGTAGATCCATAGAATTCTCGTATCAGAGAATTTGAGATCTGGTCAGTCTGGACAGCAGGCTCGGACAAATTTGTGCGGCTTTCCTGTCAGAATTGTTGCCGGAGATCTCGAACTCCGATTGTGATGAAACCAGCGCTGGATCATTCCCGATTCACAGAAGCTTCACTGGTAAAATTTCTAGATACAGATACGAGCAAGAAGGGGATGATAAGGGGGGCGAGTCACATGCCAAGTAAATCACGTCACAGGACTTTGGGGTCTAGGGCATCACACCCTATAAAGGAAAAGAGAATCACTCTCTTACACAATTTCTCTCAAGAATAATTCATCATTTCATTAACTTTGCAAATGACACTATACATATGCTTATATAGATAATGACATGGGAAGAGGGGGTGGGGAATGGAATGGGGAGAGGGGGAAGAGGGGGGTATCCACGTATGAGAGGGGGAGCTGGTCTTGGTAGACCAAGGTGGAGTGGGAGAGGAGGATTCCTCCTCTTTGGTCAAGGAAGGGGGCAAGCCACGTCCTTGGACCAAGAAAGGGGCATCCCTTCCACATGTGTAAAAGAAAAAACCCATCCTTTCACACTAGATCCCCATTCACACCTAGCCATGACCCTTTCACACTACCCATTCACACTTGTTCACACTAGATCACTCTTGACCCATTCAATGCCCAATAACCCACCTAATAACCAAATGACCCAATAACCCAATAACTCTAGCCCAATAACCCATAAACAACTACTATTATCCACACAGGGACTACATTGGGCCCAACAAGGCCTGAAAGCATAAAGAAAAGATAAGTAGCTTGATCGACGCGTCCACGTCCTCCTCGAGCCGAAGAGAATCCGACGTGTCCTCGTTCCCGGCGTGTACTGTGGCATGTGTCCGCATCATCTCTTCTAGAGAAACAGCTCAAGGTGGCATCAAGGAAACTGAGTACTCGACTCGGAATGGAATATCTCATATCAGAAAAATTCGAGCATAGTGGCTCTCACAATCGTATTAAGTGAATGATCTTCCTCAGTGATATCAAAGTCCTACATGAATGCATGTTTGGTTTAAAAGAAAAATTAAAACAAATTAAAATAGAAAATATCAAAGGATAATATTGTTAAGTTGTTAAGAATGGGTCAGGATACCAATCTCGTGAGCCGATACTGAGCTAGAGGCCGTTTATCTAGGCACCGAACCACCGATCAGAACTATTGCCCCCAAACTATCACAACTTAACAGCATGTCCGTACGACTCAAACTCCTCTGAAATTATCACTATTTTTGTTAGAGGGAAACTCAAATTTCTGATTCATTTATGCCGCAAGGTCCTTGACATGCTCTAATAGTGTAGGTATCATATAGTAAAATGCATAACGTGAGGGCAGTTCGGTCACCGTAGTGACCGATGGTGGGACAAGGTGGGACAGTGGTGCCCCCTTGGCTCTTTTTTTTTTTGAAACCTACACTCAACCGTTAGCACAGTAAAATAGAATTATTTCATAAGAAATAGAATTAACTCAAAAGAAATAAAATTACACCTGATTATATAGGATATCAACAAACCAAAATGATTTGCAGAAGCAGGAGAAAACACACACAAACAAGATAGGAATCCTGTGTCAGAGTCCACAATGGCAACTCCATATTAATTTCATGCGTTGACTTTTGCTCCCTCTGTTGTGTCCCCAATTTTCATGATGGTTTTGATGATAGCAACAACGATTCATTTGTGAGTCCATATGGCTATTGATGATGTCAACTAAATCCTTCTGAATTGATTGTCCATACAGAATATGTTGACTCAGGTTAGTTCGGCCAAGTTCAGCTAAAAAAGAAGTAGAGTCGACTCGAGAAGCATTTGGAGTCGTATCCAGAAGCTTGCCAGAAGCACACGTCGTCTAAAGGATAATAGTGACAAATGGTTCTACAAGGGCAACAAATATGATATAAGGGTGACAAATAAGTCACTAGTGGTGACAAATAGGTTGGCTTGGGAGAAAAGGCGTTAATAAGAAGGTGTCTTGAAGATGGCATTGACACAAGGCTCCATCAGAGTCGATGCAGTCAGATCACCAAAGTCTTTCGCTAGCCAAAGCAAGTAAGGTGATGGATCAATGCAGTTAGTGGTGATAAATGCATGGCTAAGGCTGTCAAACATAGAATATGGGTGACAAATAGATGGGCAGTGCTGACAAATGGCTGGCTTGCATTTCAACGAAGCTAAGAACGTGTAAACGATGAAGGAGAGTCAACTCTGTTCAAAGTTGACTCAGTCAATGTTGACCCCAGTCAAGGCCACCTTCAGTCAAAGTACATGTCAGTCAAGTTCAACCACAGTCAAAGTCAACTCAATCAAAGTATGACTCTAGTCAACTTCAAAGATAGTCAAAGCCTGCAATGGAGTCAAATATCCTTCAACTACAACAAATGAATGTAAAAGGCTTACAACGGTAACACATGTTCTAAGGCAATGGCTGAACTCAACTAAGGGTGACAAATGACTTGGTAAGGCAGACAAATAGACAATAGAGGTGACAAATCCATCCCTAAGGGTGAATAATAGATCAACAGGCTGAAGGCGTTGTAAAACGAAGAAGGAGAGTCAACCCCAAACACTCTTGAAGTCAACTCCAGTCCCGTTGAAGCTGAAGAAAAAACAACTAAAGTCAAAGGTGACGACTAACGAGCTATAAGGCTGACAAATAGCTTGTTATGGGTGACAAATGCCCGATAGGAGTATCAAATAGCTCTTAAAGTGTGAAAAATAGCTCTTAGCATTTCACATAAAGAGCGATCAAGTCTTCTATGAAGAATTACCTCTGCTTGGGTTTCCTAATCCTGCTATCATGGATATGGAAGGTTCCTAAGCATTGGGTGACCCGTATTAACATTCCTTTTCAAGAAGATAAGAATCTGAAGAGAATAACCAATAGAATCTTACTTTCTATGGAAAGAAGAAGTTGAGTAGGACTCTGTTAAGAGTTCTTCTTAATCTCGGCAACGCCGTGGGTATTTATACCATACGGAAGAAGTAGAGGGATGAGGCCAAGCAGAACTTCTACAAGGAGCCAAGAAGAGCTCATCCTACTGCTTAGGAACACCCTTCCACTTAGCCTACGGGGCCGAAGTGGTCATCCCGGTCGAGATCTCTAGTCCATCATTAAGGGTTAGCCAATTTGATGAGGTTAGGAACAATCAAGCATTGTGAGAGAATTTGGACTTGCTTACGGAGGAGAGGGAGCGTGCCCAGCTCAGGCTCATCACTTACTAATAACGGCTGGCACAATACTACAATGCCCGAGTCAGGGAATGCCACTTCCTCTCCGGTGACCTCGTACTCCGTCGAGTCAGTATCGCAAACCCCAGAGCCACCGCAGGGAAGCTAGCCCCAAACTGGGAAGGCCCGTATCGGGTGACAGAAGTGCTCAACAAAGGGGCATATAGGCTGTCGGCCTTGAATGGGCTAGAAGTTTTATGAACTTGGAATTCTGTAAACCTTAGACCATTCTACCAGTAAATAGAAATTGTTACTCCTTCTTGTGACTCCATCCACCTCCAGCACTAATAAGTCGTGCCACAAGTTCAACATTTAGTGACTTCCAAGCCTCCAAGAGGCAAGCAGTCACTCTCCCCTCCAAAATCATCAAGGGTGGCTTCTGAGTCTCCAAGGGGCAAGCATTCACACTCCTCTCGAAAACCATGGTAGCCTTCATGCCTCCAAGATGCGAGCAGTCATGCTCCCTTCCAAAATCATTAAGAGTGGCTTCTGAGCCTCTGAGAGGCGAGCATTTATGCTCCCCTCAAAAACCATGATGGCTTCCGAGTACCCAAGAGGCGAGCGGTTACAGTCCCCTCCAAAATCACCATGGTGGATAACAAGCCCCCAAGAGGCGGGTAACAATCCACTCCTCTCCAGGAGATGGACGTACACTCACCTCCGAAATTCGCTAAGGGTAGCTTCCTAACTTTTAAGAAGCAAGCAGCTTCACTCCCCTCAGAAACCACGGCGGCTACCTATGAACGACGTCACGGGAAAGGAAGCTGAAAACGCACGCCGCGCAGGGAAACGCGGAAAGAGATACCGCCGTGGGAGGTTGCTCTCCACGGGGAGAAAAACCGGAAAGGAAATGTGCGGAATGGAAATTGCGTAATAAAGAACCGCTGCAGAAAGTTACTCTCCGCGGGTTTGAGTAGAAATAAAAGGTGCTGAATGAAAGTAAAGGGGAGGGGGGACTGCTGCGGGAAGTTACTCTCCGCGGGTTTGAGCAGAAATGAACGGTGCTGAATGAAAGCAAAGGGGTGGGGGGACCGCTGTGGAAAGTCACTCTCCGCGGGTCTTGAGAAGAAATGAAAGGTGCTGAATGAAAGTAAAGGGGAGGGGGGACTGCTGTGGGAAGTCACTCTCGATGGGTCTTGGGCAGAAATGAAAGGTGCTAAATGAAAGTAAAGGGGAGGGGGGACCGCTGCGGGAAGTCACTCTCCGCGGGTCTTGACAGAAAGGAAACGGAAAATCATGCGTGAGTGTGTGTGTGTTGGTTGTGTGATCGCCATGGGTCAAGGACCCCAAAAATGAAAGGAAATGATCACATTTATACGTTGGAAATGAGAGATTGTGTGGGTTCCTTCTTCCTCTTCCTTCGGCCGGCCGACGAAGAGGGCTTTCTTTCGGGTTACCCTTGCAAGAAAAAGAAACATACACCAAATGGATCATGACAAAAGCAATGTAATATCAGTCCCTTGTGATGAAGATGATGAAATCATGAATAATACACACCTAGTTGGTGTTGTTTTAAACCTCTCTTGGACACAAAAGGGTGGTAAAATGAGACGACGTGCAGAAACGCACAAAAATGCAAAGCTCTCTTAAGGAGAGAAGCAAGACACAAATAGAAGTAAAGAATGATGCATGCAACTAACGGAATGAAAATGAAGTAGAACAAAAGGGAAGAAAAGCTTATCGGGGTACCGATGGTGGGGTTCGAGGAGAATTTTAGCAGCGTGAGGACGGCGTGGACGTGTGGTGGAACGGAACAACCTTCTCTTTCGAGCACACGAGCACTCGAAAATCCAGCAGAACCTCCCCTTAAGAATGTTGTGTCCCTGTCCCTGTGGTTTTGATGATGTCAATCTTTATGACTCATTCTTTATATATAACCTTGATGTAACCTTGATGGGTTTTGATGATGACAATTTAAATGACTCATTTTAGATATAATTTTGAAGCACTCATGAGGCTTTGATGATTATTTTGATATGCATAAATGCAAGTCAATGCAAGAACGTCAACAGTCAACGCCAACTGATAGCAAGTCAACATAACTGGTCAAATGTGAGTAAGCCTCTGAAAAGTAAAGACAATGCTCATCCTAGTCTGATACATGTTCAGGTCAGTACAGATTTCTCATACTTCCATTTTGTGCATTTCAAGGTCGATGCTAGTTATGACTTCAGTCATACTAAGGTCGATGCTAGTTATGACTTCCATCATGCTAAGGTTGATGCTAGTTATGACTTCAGTCATACATAGTTGATGCTAGTTGCACTATGTGCATATCACAGTGTGTAGTGCATACCAGGGTCGGTGCTAGCTGAACTCAGGTCGATGCTAGTCGCACCTTTTGCATACTAGGGTCGGTGCTAGTTGCATAAAGGGTCGGTGCTAGTGTCAAGTGGTCTGCATATAGAGTCGACGCTAGCTGGAGTTACATGCAAGCTAATGTCTATGTTACCTTGAAGTGTCATGCATCCAAGTCTGTGTTAGCACATTATGTCTTGCTTAACAGGGTCGGTGTTAGTATGCACGATCCTGCACCTGAGTCTGTGCTAGCTAGTTTTCACTCATACACAAGGTCTGTGTTAATTGGTTTGGGTTGTTAACTAGAATCTGTGCTAGCATGCATAGAGTCTATAGAGTCTGTGCATGTCTTGCTTCAACTGAAGTAAGGTTGGTGCTAGCGTTTTCTTCTATGCACAAAGTCTGTGCAAGTTTTGCCTTGAGCAAAACATGGTCGGTGCACACCCTGTAACCGGTCAGTGCATGTTTGCATGTAAGCATACCAATGGAAAGGTCGATGCATCTTTTTCATTGTGCATATAGGTCTGTGCATTATATATCTAGTCTGTGCACACATGGTCTGTGCATGTCTCAAGTCAGTGCACTCTATGCATGCAAGGTCCGTGCACATGTAGGTCTGTGCACATGTAGGTCTGTGCACTAAGCCCATTCATCAAGACATATGCATCATCATACATCATTTTGTATACTTCTGACTTGAGTGTTTGACTGACATAATGATTAGCTAAATCTATCATTGATTATGATAATTAAGTGTTTGTTAAAATGCCATATCTCTTTGTCAGGGACTCAATCAAACACCTGAAGGGTAGAGAGTATTGAACATGTAGAAAGCAGACACGCGAGCTCGAACTAAGATGGCACGTGATCCCAGAAAGTATATGATGGGCACATGATCCAAGGCTCATAATTGGAGGAACATTCTCTCTGCCACGTGGACCAATGGGGTTTCACTAGGGCATTTCTGCCTCATCCATACAGAGGCTCTGCTATATATAGAGACCACCTTATCTTTCGATGAGGAAATCATCAAGAAAGAAAGGCAGAAGGTTGCAGAAAGTTGAGAAGAAGAGAGAAGAGCCAGAGAGTGAAAAGTGAGCCGCCAGAGAGAAGTAGTAGAAGAAAGGGAGTGAGAGCCAGAGTGAAAGAAAGAAGAGAAAGAAGAGAATGAAGAAGAAGATAGGAGCAGCCAGAGGGCGAGAGAAAGCGTGCAACCGAAGCATTAAATTGCTTGTATGTTCGTGTACCAACTCGTGGATCAAATCCAGAGTTCTTGTGCTCCTCGGAGCTAAATTTGTTTTCCTTTCTGTTTTTTTCTTTTCATTTGTTCTCTTTATCTGCTTAGTGTGTTTTTTTGATACTCTGTTTGGAGTTCGGGGTACCTCCTGGGTTTTCAGGAGAAGGGAGAGTGTATCTCCGGTTTGCCAACTATGGATTCAGAGGAAGAGAGACTTGAGTCTCTAGTTGTGGGTGACTGAGGGTCACTCACGGGTCCCTCCTGTGGATTCAGGAAAAAGGAGACATAGTCTCCGGTTGCGAGTAACGGTAAGTTGCTCGTGGGTTCCCTCCGATTTGGAGGAAGGGAGGATTGGTCCTCCGATTCTGATCTTGTAGGCTGCAAGGTCAGGGTTCGGATCCTGTGGGTTGCAGGATCGGTGTGAGGGATTTGTTTCCCTCAGGGCAAGCTGTTTGGCAGCGGTTGTTTGTAGACTGAGTCTGCTTCTTGCGTTTGCAAGGGAAGCCTCACTCTTGTTGGAGTGAGGGGTGGACATAGGCAGACTGAGGGTCTCGCTGAACCACCTAAAAACATCCTATCTGTCGTGGTTTGCTTTGTGCGCTATTCCATATCCTCTACCACCCTTCGCAGGATGTTTCATGAGCGCTATATGTTTGATGTTTGTCTTACTTGATTCATTTATTCTGCTATAGCGTTATTTGTTTTGTGAGTGTGCGTAGCATTGCTCTTATCTGCTCTCCTTACTTCCTTCACCGATATAGTTGTCTGCTTGGTAGAGCAGTCGGTCGGTGTGCATTCTTAGCATTTGATATTGTATCTAGCTAAAATACGGTGAGGTAGTCATTCTGCATTTGCTAATTGATTATCTCTTATCTGCTATTGGAGAGCGCTTAATTTGATGAAGTCATCTGAGACTTTAATTCCGCAATAGTTTTTTAACGGGGATTCATTCACCCCCCTCTGAATCCGTGTCTTGCACCCATATATTCCAACAATTGGTATCAAAGCGGGTCTCTGATTCATCAGATCCAACGATCTGCAGAGGAGTCTGCTATCCTATTTTTAGGTGCATTTCTATTTATGCTTAGTCTATTGCTTGAATTACTCTTGAACTGATTTCCATGGCTCATCCACCAATTTTCAATGGCTCTAATTTTAATTCATGGTTTAGTAGTCTGCATAGCTATGTTAAACTGATTTATCCTAATTTGTGGAAGTTAATTTCACAAGGTCCTCATAGATTACCAAAGAAAAAGTCCAAATGGACTGACAGCTACAGATCGAAGTATGGAGAAAATCAGGAAGTTTTGGAATTAATGAAAGCAGCTACTGACAAGGCCTTCCATTCTTGCTTTCATGATTACAGGTCAGCTAAGGACATCCTGAACAAACTGAAGACTGCTTGCCGTGGAAATGAAGACCGATGTATGATGGCTAATGGCAGCGATCATAGCAGCAACCAAAATGAAGAAGAGGACGATGATCAGGTAAACCCCTTTGAGAACTTCTCTCTAGATGATTGGCAGGATGCATATGGTGATTTATTAGAGTCACATGAGATGTTAAGAAAACAATACAAAAAATTGAAAAAGACTATTAGCTTGAATAATTCTAATTCTTCATGTGAAAATTGTTTAAAATTGAAACAGACGCATGATGCTTGTTTATCTGATATGCAAGTGCTTAAGAAACAAATTGGATTGTTAAAGAATGAAAATCAATAACTTGCAAATGAGATTTCTGAATTTGAAGAAAAACTTAGCTCAACTAAAGATGATCAGATTCTCATTAGCAATCATGTTCAGACTGAAAAATTGCTGAAGGATCTTGAACATGTTAACAGAGATCTAAACAAGCTGAAATCTGAAAATGAATCTCTCAGAAAATCTGTTAAAGAAAATGAAGAAAAATTTGAGAAACTCAAACAAGAGAAGAATCTGCTTGCTGAAAAATTTGATGCTATCAAGTCTTTAAACATGGAGTTACAGAAAAATGTTGAAAAATAGCAAAGAGATCTGAAGGAATTTGAAACTAGAAGAAAGCATGAAATTAACTCAGAGGATCAGGTTCTAATAAATGAGTTAATTCAAAATGATAAATTTAAGGAAGAAAATGAGAAGTTAAAATCGCTGAACTCTGCTATATCTGAAAGGCTTCTCACATTAGAAAAAGGGAAAACCGTCTGTACAGACGAATCTAAAAAAGTTGATGAGATTAGAAAGGAGATTGAAGAATATAAAACTGCAAACAAAGTATTGAATGAAGCTGTTAATTGCAGTGAACAAGAGATTGCAAGTTATGAAATACACACTGCATCTCTAGAAAATGAGATTCAGGATTTGAAAAGTTCTTTGTCTAAATTTGTCAATGGGCAAAATAATCTGAACAAGTTGCTAGGAGTCAAGGTTAATTACAGGAAGGAAGGGCTGGGCTACAATAATGTTAATAAGAAAGCATTTAAAAATAAGTTAATGACATCGTTTGTCACTGCATCAAATGTAGCCACCACTTCAGAGGTTAAACAGTCCAATGTTCAGAAAATTCAGAGATAACCTGACAAAGTGATAAAGAATGATCACTTACAGAAAGAGTCAAGAAACACTCATGCTAGAACTGTGCATGTTGAACACAACTTGAACACACATACACATGCACACAAAAATAAAATGGCATGCCATTATTGTCATAGATTTGGTCATTTGATGCATGAGTGTAGATTGATGGAACAAGATGATATAAATGCAAGTACAACACATGCTAGGAATTCTCATGAAAGAAATCATGCTTTTAAGAAAAAGAGAATTCACTGTTCCTATTATGAGAAGGTAGGCCACATGACAGCTAACTGTTGGCATGCTCAGAAGAGAAAAGTCAATTCTAAATCGCCAAGTTTTCTGCAAAACAAAATACTTTTGGTAGACATAAATCTACTTTTAAAGAAAACTCTCTTGCATGTTTTAATTGTGGTAAGCCAGGCCATCGTGCCTTTGAATGCTGGTCTGCTAAAAGTAAAGGTAAGTTTCATTCTCATTATGTAAATCCTCATGAGAACCAGCATGTTGTGTGTTTCAATTATGGTAAGCCAGGCCATAGGGCCATTGAGTGCTGGCACACTCAGGGAATAAAATTTATTTTTAAATCTGGTAAATTCCCTGCAAATCGAAAGACTGTTAATTGCTGGTTGGCCAATAATAAAACACAAAAAGTTCATGTAAATAACAGAACATTTCATGCACATGCACATAAATTCCATGCTAATGATCATGTGCACAAAAAGAAAACAAAACATGTTGTTTCTTGTCATTATTATGTCCAGGTTGGGCATTCCATGAATGGTTGTTCTCTAATGATTTTTGATGATGTGAAAGCCCAAAGGATGTGGAAGGCACCCACCAAAGGTGCTACTAACCATAAAAGACCCAAGAACTCTTGGGTACCAAAGGTGGCAAAAAGAGTTTTGGTTACAAGTGTGCCTTGAAGCTGAGAAATAAAAAGGGTAAATAAACCAAGACACCCAAGTTGGTAAAACCCCCATTCTTGTATTTTTCAGGTAACATTTGCACTCTTCATATTGTTCAGTTGAAACTGCATATCATGTTAAATCTGATTAGTCAAAAGTTTCATGCATACATATTTTTATTTGCTTTAACAATTGCATTGAGCAACATATTTCTCATATGCATGCATTAATGTTTTGACACTTGATTGTGCACATAGAGAAGGTTAGGAACTCATGAGCATAGTCTACATAGTTGTGCATATATGTGAATTACTTATGTCAATTGTCTACAAACTGATGGAGGCATCACCCGTGACTCCCTTTGGCTCGGGTCTTCCTCACACTCTGGCACCATTTGAGTTCGGGCCTCTCTCCATAAAGGCCCAATTATCCTTTTTGTGCTTTCTATTTGAGTCATTTGATGTAATTTTCATTTTCTTGAGTCATGTCCCTAGGTCTTGTGTTTATTTTCCTAAGTTTGAGTGTCATTATGTTGTTTAGTTAGCTATTGGGCCCATTTCATTGGGCTTGGCCCAAGAGCCCCCCCTACCCCCTTGGTTATTTATCATTGAGTCTTTTGTCAGGGTCTTATTGTAAAATGTGGGTTGCCTATATATAGGGCCCCATTCCCTTCATTTGGAACTAATGAATCAATGAATGAAAAACTTGCCATTTTGAGAGTTCAAACTTCTTATCTAGTGGAGAGATTCTATTATTTGGGTGAGAGACCCTAGGGGAGAGATTCCCCACCCATCCCTCTCTTAATTTCTCTCTTTCACTCTCCTTTCTCTCTCCTCCACACCCAATTTCGAAAATTTTCTCTCTCCTCCCCTCCCAACCACCTCCACCCTCCCACCTACCTCCATTAACTCCTCTACAACTTCCCACAAGCCATCATTACTTCCCCCTAGTCCCAATAGACCCTCCACCAATCCACACCCCACCCTCCAACCCCCAACTACCCATCCCCTTCCCCAAGCAGCCCTCCACCTTCCCAAGGCACCTCTTCCCATCCCCAAGACCACCATTGATCACCCAACATTAAAGGAAATTCAAACTCACATTCCCTCCACCCACTTGTGCCCCCCTCACCTTCCCCCTTCTCCCTCCAAGCCCAAATTCGTAGCTCCTCCTCCCACCACCTATTAGATCCCCTTCCAGACCCTATTCTTCCCCCCCCCCCACCTTGGAACACCCCCTCCTAGACCCCCTCACAGCCAGGGTTCTCCCCACACTCATCCACCTCCATTTTCCCTCCCATATACCCCATTTCCCCCCATCATCTTCAACATCCAATTTTCAGTTCGCAGGTAGCAGAAGAGTAGTAGATTGCAGAGGCGACCCCGACCACATCCCAGAGAATCTGAAGGCCCAAGAGGTATCCTCGGAAGCGTCTACCGGTATTCTTCGCAACGGCGGTGGTTTCATCTTCATCCGAGCTGTGTGCTGCCCAAGAGCTCCGTTCTCCCACAACTGCGCAGAGCTGCCCCTGCTGAGTACCAGAACTGGAGTAGAAGCTTCACCACGATGAACCTTAGAAGAATAAGCTCAAGATCTCTTCTGAAAAGTTCTTCCTCTCCCTGTCTACTTTCAGAATCAAGAAGCAGGACTCTGTTCGGCATTCTGTAGCAGGAGTTATCCATTTTCTCCCTCAGCTACGTAGTTCTGCTACCCACAGTCTGCACCAACCTGTCAATAGTGTTCAGAGTCCCCTGGCCTTCTCTGGCATTGTTTGGCTTCCCCATCAGTTTTTTGGTGAAGAGGGCTCGTCCACGGTTCCAACGACTCTGACGGTGCTTGATTCCGAGTTCAGGAGCTGTCGGGACATCCTCTGTAACCTGCTGTTGGAAATCAGGAGCTGCAAGTCCGAGAGTCTGCCTCCCTGTTCGGGCCTCCACCCAGACCGGCATCGACGACAGAAGAAATTAACAAAATTTGGACGACTTCCCCTGCCTCCTACAAAGATTTCCCAGGTGGTTTCACCCCAAAAAAAATTCGGTAGCAGCTGCAGCAGTCAACTCTTTAGTCACCTATCAGCACCCACAGAACCGGGCAGAATCGGCAACCTCCCGTCTTCGGTGTTCCTTTCTCCAATTCCCCTCCCCGCTTGGCCGGCTGAAGGCCCCTCCCTGCGTGGAGGTAGTTTTGGCTGTAATATCCATTAACCCCCACCCCAAGGTCCCCCTCCTACGAGAGGAGTAGTGTTGTAATTGGATTGACCAGGTCAAGCTACACCGCCGCGGCGTGTGGGGATCCACTCGCCTCCCCGCTCGCCCTCGTCTCCGAGCGGGACCGGTTTCTTCAAACCGGTCGAGTAAGTGCTCAAACCTCACTCCCTTTAGTACTTTTCTTTCAATATTAGTTCTTAGTTCCGCTGGCCGTGAGAGTGAGAGCTTGATCCTCAAGCCCCGTTGTCTTGAGTGATCACCGTGGGAAGAGAGTAACCGGTGCCATTGGCACTTTGTCGGCCCCATTGAATTGGGCATCCACATCCATTGGGAATCAAATATTGGCCTTGCTGGCCCTCTACCAGCAAGGGTCCAACCCCTCAACCTCACCTTGGCATTGCCAAGTTACCCCGGGACTTGGGTGAGCGACGGGAGAGCGGTGGCCCAAATTGGCCCTTTTGATTGTGAATGTGCTTGCTTGTCTAAGTCCTAGGGGGTATCACATCAATTGGTATCAGAGCAAGTCATTGACTTGTCTATACAAGTGAAGTCCTAGGGCATGCTTGCATTCTTGTTCGAACCGTTCATTGTCAAACCCATCATTGTTAACATTGAGTCTTGGGTCACATGGCCCCTCTCCCAATCATATCCCATGCAGCTTACCTAATGGAGAGCCCGTAGAAATTGATTTCATTGACCTAGAATCTGAAAATTGGGTGTCCCCCGATATCATTACCTCTCTTTGTAGGACCGGACAAATTGTGCATAATGGAGACCAAGTCTTTATTGGATTCCATAAATGGTTCGGGAAAACTAAGTATTTGGATGGGGCTTGGTGTCAAAAGGGAACATTGGTGGGTCCATATATAATCCAAGGTAAGAAATGGTTAGATGAAAGGAATGCCGACATCGACCCAACACGTCGGAATTGCCTAGTGCATCCGCCACACCTTTCGGGAACCTTTAAATTCAACAACCTTGTATTCTCACACCCGCGGGAATCCCGCCCTTGTTCACCACCCCAGGTGCACCATACTCCGGCCATCATCACCCCACCATCAAAGAACCTTCCCACTCCATTAGCTTTGGAAGAAGTAGTCCACCCACTTTACCACATGAAGACAAATACCTCTCGGGAACCTATCCCCTCCATGGAGAGCACCCATGCCCCAATTGAAGAGGAAGCCTCGCATAAGGATCTTCACCCTCCACCACCCCCTCTAGATAAGGCCGAATTCATCTTGGAAGAGTCCCTTATTAGTTGGCTAAAGAAGAGCCCAATAAGAGAGATCACGGCCCACGATTGCCTTCCCATAAAGGAAAACCTTCCCATAATGCACATCTCCTCCTATCACACCATAATCCAAACATCCTACCAAGTGGAAACCTTAAAGGACCTTCTCAAGGTCTTAGCTTGGCAATATGAGTTGACCAGCTTGTTGACCCCCATGGCTCACCAATCTAGGAGCCTTGACCTCCTACACCTTTGTGTTGGGTCTATCACCTCGATTTGCACCATTGGTTGCTACACTAGCGACCTCCTTCTATTCCTCCCCACACCCGATGAGCCCGACCTTCTCCGCAATTTGGAGCTTCTTATATCGGGTGGAAAGTCAAGCCCTCCCCTCATGGCCGACCCACTCACAAAGAACTTCGGCCCAATTATCTCATTAGAGGAGGATGACCCATCACCACTTGAGGATCTGGAGGACATAGGGCCCCTCCCCCTCGATAACCCTTTTTATGATCCCTTCCAATGGGGGTCAAAGAAACCATGGGACCCAACCACCTTATCCACCACCCACCTTTCCCTATCCCAACCCACCATGTTTGACCCAATCCACCCCATCCTAGACCCGGGTTACACCTTGGGAGCCATGACCTTAGATCACATATCCCTTGGTAATAAGGTTGTGCCCCACCCCATGATGACCACCTTCTTAGATCCATTCGATCCTTTCCAATGGGAGTTCAAAGGTTGTCCCACTACACATGGAAGTCACTTTTAGGAAAAGTATGCATGTGTCTAGGCTTTCCACACCCCTTGGCATGAACACTATGTTGGGTCCATTCATTCATATCACCCACATGTCAAGTAGAAAGCATGAGTGGTCCAAATTCGGATGTAGTGGTCCACCTTCACTCATCAAGAGTCGTAGGCATTATAGGAGTATTCATGGATGTCCGGGTCCCCCAGCATTTGTCACCCCCATGCATGATCGGATCACCTATGGATGCCCCGGTCCTCCCCATTCCATCGAAGTCTTCTTGGCATCAAAGCATGATTGGTCTACTTTTGGTTGTCCAGGTCCACCCATCACCCCTAGAATGTCAACATTCACAAAATTGCATGAAAGCCTTTGCAAGCACATAAGCAAAAAGAATGAGGCTTATAAGAGGCGGGCCGACTCTCATCGGCGTCACCAAGAATTCCATGAGGGTGACTTTGTGATGGTAAGGATGGAGAGGCTCTCCCTGGGAGCCACCTCCAAATTGAGGCCACGTAGGGCTGGTCCCTTCTAGGTCCTGAGTCGCATTGGTGCAAATGCCTATGAGTCAGATCTCCCCGAGGAATATGGGGTAAGTCCCACATTCAATGTCGCCGACTTAGTGCCATATAAGGGACCCACGGTGGTACCCAGTGAGGAGATTGAGCCTATTCATTCCCTTGAGAGAGCACCCACCTGTGAGGAGAGACCACCAGCCAAGAGAGCCCAGCGTGAACGCATAGAACAAATATTGGATGAACAAGTCACTACCACTCGGAGCAAGGTATACGAGCGCTATCTCGTCAGGTGGAAGGATCGGCCTTCTTCGGAGGATTCATGGGTGAGTCGGGAGGATCTCCAGTAGTTGGATCCCGACCTTCTCGAGCAGTACCACAGCCGGATGGACCCCTACTCGACGGAGTCGAGCTCTTCGCAGCCCAGGGGATTTGATGGAGGCATCACCCGTGACTCCCTTTGGCTCGGGTCTTCCTCACACTCCGGCACCATTTGAGTTCGGGCCTCTCTCCATAAAGGCCCAATTATCCTTTTTGTGCTTTCTATTTGAGTCATTTGATGTAATTTTCATTTTCGTGAGTCATGTCCCTAGGTCTTGTGTTTATTTTTCTAAGTTTGAGTGTCATTATGTTGTTTAGTTGGCTATTGGGCCCATTTCATTGGGCTTGGCCCAAGAGCCCCCCCTACCCCCTCGGTTATTTGTCATTGAGTCTTTTGTCAGGGTCTTATTGTAAAATATGGGTTGCCTATATATAGGGCCCCATTCCCTTCATTTGGAACTAATGAATCAATGAATGAAAAACTTGCCATTTTGAGAGTTCAAACTTCTTATCTAGTGGAGAGATTCCATTATTTGGGTGAGAGACCCTAGGGGAGAGATTCCCCACCCATCCCTCTCTTAATTTCTCTCTTTCACTCTCCTTTCTCTCTCCTCGACACCCAATTTTGAAAATTTTCTCTCTCCTCCCCTCCCAACCACCTCCACCCTCCCACCTACCTCCATTAACTCCTCTACAACTTCCCACAAGCCATCATTACTTCCCCCTAGTCCCAATAGACCCTCCACCAATCCACACCCCACCCTCCAACCCCCAACTACCCATCCCCTTCCCCAAGTAGCCCTCCACCTTCCCAAGGCACCTCTTCCCATCCCCAAGACCATCATTGATCACCCCACATTAAAGGAAATTCAAACTCACATTCCGTTCACCCACTTGTGCCCCCCTCACCTTCCCCCTTCTCCCTCCAAGTCCAAATTCGTAGCTCCTCCTCCCACCACCTGTTAGACCCCCTTCCAGACCCTATTCTTCCCCCCCCCCCACACCTTGGAACACCCCCTCCTAGACCCCCTCATAGCCCGGGTTCTCCCCACACTCATCCACCTCCATTTCCCCTCCCACATACCCCATTTCCCCCCATCATCTTCAATCTCCAGTTTTCAGTTCGCAGGCAGTAGAAGAGTAGCAGATTGCAGAGGTGACCCCGACCACATCCCAGCGAATCTGAAGGCCCAAGAGGTATCCTCGGAAGCGTCTACCGGTATTCTTCGCAACGGCGGTGGTTTCATCTTCATCCGAGCTGTGTGCTGCCCGGGAGCTCCGTTCTCCCACAACTGCGCAGAGCTGCCCCTGCTGAGTACCAGAACCGGAGTAGAAGCTTCACCACGACAAACCTAGGAAGAATAAGCTCAAGAGTGCTTCTACAAACTTCTTCCTCTCCCTGTCTACTTTCAGAATCAAGAAGCGAAACTCTGTTCGGCATCCTGTAGCAGGAGTTATCCATTTTCTCCCTCAGCTACGTAGTTTTGCTACCCACAGTCTGCACCGACCTGTCAGTAGTGTTCAGAGTCCCCTGGCCTTCTCCGGCATCGTTTGGGTTCCCCGTCAGTATTTTGGTGAAAAGGACTCATCCACGGTTCCAACGAATCTGACGGTGCTTGATTCCGAGTTTGGGAGCTGTCGGGACATCCTCTGCAACCTGCTGTTGGAAATCAAGAGCTGCCAGTCCGAGAGTCTGCCTCCCTGTTCGGGCCTCCACCCAGACCGGCATCGACAACAGAAGAAATTAGCAAAATTTGGACGACTTCCCCTGCCTCCTACAAAGATTTCCCAGGTGGTTTCGCCCCCAACAAAATTCGGTAGCAGCTGCAGCAGTCAACTCTTCAGTCACCTATCAGCACCCACAGAACCGGGCAGAATCGGCAACCTCCCGTCTTCGGTGTTCCTTTCTCCAATTCCCCTCCCCGCTTGGCCGGCTGAAAGGCCCTCCCTGCGTGGAGGTAGTTTTGGCTGTAATATCCATTAACCCCCACCCCAAGGTCCCCCTCCTGTGAGCGGAGTAGTGTTGTAATTGGATTGAGCAGGTCAAGCTACACCGCCGCGGCGTGTGGGGATCCACTCGCCTCCCTGCTCGCCCTCGTCTCCGAGCGGGACCGGTTTCTTCAAACCGGTCTAGTAAGTGCTCAAACCTCACTCCCTTTAGTGCTTTTCTTTCAATATTAGTTCTTAGTTCCGCTGGCCGTGAGAGTGAGAGCTTGATCCTCAAGCCCCGTTGTCTTGAGTGATCACCATGGGAAGAGAGTAACCGGTGCCATTGGCACTTTGTCGGCCCCATTGAATTGGGCATCCACATCCATTGGGAATCAAATCTTGGCCTTGCTGGCCCTCTACCAGCAAGGGTCCAACCCCTCAACCTCACCTTGGCATTGCCAAGTTACCCCGGGACTTGGGTGAGCGACAGGAGAGCGGTGGCCCAAATTGGCCCTTTTGATTGTGAATGTGCTTGCTTGTCTAAGTCCTAGGGGGTATCACATCACAAACACAGCTGCTTGACATACAGTCATTAAAAATCTGATGCATATAGGACTAATTTGGCACTGCATTATCATGAATGACCGTGATGGTATATCAAATGGTAAGCTATTAAAGGACAGATAAAATCTGTCTGGAGGTTCTTACTATGTGTGAGGTGGTCCTTTAGACCAAGTCCTCTGCCTGGTACCATGGGTCATGCTGCACATAGATCAGTCTAAGTGTCCATGAGCATAACTCATCACACTCTCTGCATAACTGTCATTGCATATGCTACATTCAGAGTGTCATATATGGCATTCTGTTAAGGGGAGTCAGTGCATTTACATACATGTGTTGATTGCATTTGATTCATATTGAAAACTCCAAAAAGGTTGATTCAGTGCATTTAGTCAGGGGGAATTCCTACATTTAATAAGTTACTCATGTGCATTTGTCATCATACATATACTGATTTCAAAATAGATTGCATGCCATCATCTGAAAATTCAAAAAGAGTGCCTGACATGAATGCACGTGCATTGGTGGAGCTCAAGCATTCTAGAATTTGTCTCTGTGCATAGGGTTGCTCAAATGAATAGTAAACCCTGAAATTTGATTGCATTCAGGAATGTTATCTCTTCAGCCTGACACTTCTGCTTGACTGCTCATGCATGCATATAGGGGGAGCATAAATCATGTCTTTAAATTGTATGGATGCACATCTGTCTACTTCGGTTGAAACATTCTTGCTTATTTCAGTCAACTAGAATCTTCACTGAATAGTCAATGTCTTGCTCATTGTGTTATTTCTGCTCCTTCAGTAATCTACACAGTCAGCTGGTCTCATCTACTTTCATCCGCTCTAAAACTCACTTTGGCTCAACATTCTCTTAAAACTAAATCTGTTTGAATTTTGACCCTGCATTTGCTGAGGGGGAGTTTCACTTGAATTACTCACGTGCTATCTTGTAACACCTAGATAGTATATAAAAAGGCTTAGCTGAAAAGATAGGTCAGGCCTATCTGGAAGGTTAACTCTTGCATGAGTAGATCCTTGGATCCAACCTCCGCCAAGTACTGCTCCTAGTTGTGTTTTTGGCTACCAGTCTGCCTTGTAATTCACATTTCTTGCTGATATTTGTGATTGCTATTTCTGTCACTACACTCTTAAGCTGGTCTGTATGATCCTCATTTTCACTGAATATCCTTATTGCACATTTCATATCTTCTTGAACCTGATCATTTCATTGCTTGCTCTTGAAAGTCATCATCTTTTGTGCTAGATTATTGGCTACTCTCAAACTTCCTTGACCTGAAAATTGAGAAGACTTCAATTTGCATATCATGACCATAAATCTAAAAATCTTGTCAATAAGGAATCTTCCATTATACATGATTATGAATATCTAAAAGATTGAGTTGGTTTAAGTTTTATGTATTCCTTAAGTTTGGATTTGAAATTCCTGAAAATATCTAATTCATATTTAATAAACCTTAACCAACACTTCCATGTTGTGTCTTTTAGACTCTTCTGAAATCTGAAAACTTTGTAGTCATGACTTTTCTTGGTTGAGATGCTGGAAGTAAGTATTGTTTGTAAACATATGAGAATCTGAAATTGTCTAAGGGTCAATTTAGTCAGAGCAATGACTTTGGTCACTGAGAAATCATGTCCAAAGGACTGAGTCATGAGGTGCCATAGTTAGTTCTGCTGAAAAATGATTAAAAAATTGACAGAACAATGGCTAGCACACTGAGAAATACATCTCACTCATCAAAGAAATGAGTTGTAGTGTATCATGAAGTGTAAATGCTATCTTTGTTCTTATGAAGCATGACAGTTAGTCCTTCCAAGTGCTTAGGGATACTGGCGTCTAAACAACGTGTATCCTCAAGTTACAAGGGTGTACTAAACTTAATTACTCATGACGATTGTTCTGAAAATTGTTGTTGAACAAGAGACATATCTGAAAAATGTTTGCAAATATATCTCGAAAAGAAACCTTGACAAAATCATTTGTTCTTCTTTTTTGTTTACTCTCAATACTATTGCTTGTAACTCCTAAAGGAGTCCTTGAAATTAAGTGAGTAAGATGAAAGAAGGTTTTACTAGATGTTAATATGAGGGCTTGGTTCATTTTTATTAAAACTTGATTTCAGATATGAGTATAGAATTTTATTGAAAAACTACGCATACATCAAATTTAAACCAGGTTGATCTCTAAAGACTCATTCATAAGCCCTTATAATGGAAGACTATGAAACATTATCATCTCCAAATTTATGAAATTGATATCCCATTGAAAACCCTTCTTAACTCATTAGAAATCCAGTTGACATTTCTGTAATCCTTGACTTCAGCTTGCTCTGCTCGCTGATTGTGTTTGACTGCCCCTGTGTTTTTGCTGATTTGATTCATTCATCCAGGGGGAGAGTTCTTGAGAGAACATCTTAATGTGCCATTTGTTTCAAGGGGGAGAATTATTTTTTTTTGATGATCCTTCCTTTTTTTGATGTTGTCAAAGGGGGAGATTTTTTGTGAGTCATTGGTAGGTTATTATTAGTCTTTTGTCATATTGATGAATGTTGCTATTTTCAAACAAGAGCTTTTCCTTGTTCATACTGGCTTGATCATCATGTTGAATTAGTGCAATGACTCATAATATTGTCATCATCAAAAAGGGGGAGATTGTTCTGTCCCTGTCCCTGTGGTTTTGATGATGTCAATCTTTATGACTCATTCTTTATATATAACCTTGATGTAACCTTGATGGGTTTTGATGATGACAATTTAAATGACTCATTTTAGATATAATTTTGATGCATTCATAAGGCTTTGATGGTTGTTTTGATATGCATAAACGCAAGTCAACGTAAGAAAGTCAATAGTCAATGCCAACTGACAGCAAGTCAACATCACTGGTCAACTGTGAGTAAGCCTCTGACAGGTAAAGACAATGCTCATCCTAGTCTGATACATGTTCAAGTCAGTACAGATTTCTCATACTTCCATTTTGTGCATTTCAAGGTCGATGCTAGTTATGACTTCAGTCATACTAAGGTCGATGCTAGTTATGACTTCCGTCATACTAAGGTAGATGCTAGTTATGACTTTAGTCATACATAGTCGATGCTAGTTGCACCTTGTGCATATCACAGTGTGTAGTGAATACCAGAGGTGCTAGCTGACCTCAGGTCGATGCTAGTTGCACCTTTTGCATACTAGGGTCGGTGCTCGTTGCATAAAGGGTCGGTGCTAGTGTCAAGTGGTCTGCATATAGAGTCGACGCTAGCAGGAGTTACATGCAAGCTAAGGTCTGTGTTACCTTGAAGTGTCATGCATCCAAGTATGTGTTAGCACATTATGTCTTGCTTAACAGGGTCGGTGTTAGTATGCATGATCCTGCACCTAAGTCTATGCTAGTTGGTTTTCACTCATACACAAGGTCTGTGTTAATTGGCTTGGGTTGTTAACTAGAGTCTGTGCTAGCATGCATAGAGTCTATAGAGTTTGTGCATGTCTTGCTTCAACTGAAGTAAGGTCGGTGCTAGCATTTTCTTCTATGCACAAAGTCTGTGCAACTTTTGCCTTGAGCAAAACACTGTCGGTGCACACCCTGTAACCGGTCAGTGCATGTTTGCATGTAAGCATACCAATGAGAAGGTCGGTGCATCTTTTTCATTGTGCATTATAGCTAGTCTGTGCACACATGGTCTGTGCATGTTTCAAGTCAGTGCACTCTATGCATCCAAGGTCTGTGCACATGTACGTCCGTGCACTGAGCCCATTCATCAAGACATATGCATCATCATACATCATTTTGTATACTTCTGACCTGGGTGTTTGACTGACATAATGATTAGCTAAATCTGTCATTGATTATGATAATTAAGTGTTTGTTAAAATGCTCTATCTCTTTGTAAGGGACTCGATCAAACACCTGAAGGGTAGAGAGTATTGAACACGTAGAAAGCAGACACGCGAGCTCGAACTAAGCTGGCACGTGATCCCAGAAAGCATATGATGGGCACGTGATCCAAGGCTCATAATTAGAGGAACATTCTCCCTGCCACGTGGACCAATGGGGTTTCACTAGGGCATTTCTGCCTCATCCATACGGAGGCTCTGCTATATATAGAGACCACCTCATCCTTTGATAAGGAAATCATCAATAAAGAAAGGCAGAAGGTTGTAGAAGGCTGAGAAGAAGAGAGAAGAGCCAGAGAGTGAAAAGTGAGCCGCCAGAGAGAAGCAGTAGAAGAAAGGGAGTGAGAGCCAGAGTGAAAGAAAGAAGAGAAAGAAGAAGAAGAGAGGAGCAGCCAGAGGGCGAGAGAAAGCGTGCAACCGAAGCATTAAATTGCTTATATGTTTGTGTACCAACTCGTGGATCAAATCCAAGGTTCTTGTGCTCCTCGGAGCTACATTTGTTTTCCTTTCTATTTTTATCTTTTCATTTGTTCTCTTTATCTGCTTAGTGTGTTTTTCCGATACTCTGTTTAGAGTTCGGGGTACCTCCTGGGTTTTCAGGAGAAGGGAGAGTGTATCTCCGGTTTGCCCTCTGTGGATTCAGAGGAAGAGAGACTTGAGTCTCTGGTTGTGGGTGACTGAGGGTCACTCACGGGTCCCTCCTGTGGATTCAGGAGAAGGGAGACATAGTCTCCGATTGTGAGTAACGGGATGTTGCTCGTGGGTTCCCTCCGGTTTGGAGGAAGGGAGGATTGGTCCTCCGGTTTTGATATTGTGGGCTGCAAGGTCAGGGTTCAGATCCTGTGGGTTGCAGGATCGGTGTGAGGGATTTGTTTCCCTCAGGGCAAGCTGTTTGGCAGTGGTTGTTTGCAGACTGAGTCTGCTTCTTGCATTTGCAAGGGAAGCCTCACTCTTGTTGGAGTGAGGGGTGGGCGTAGGCAGACTGAGGGTCTGGCCGAACCACCTAAAAATATATTGTCTATCGTGGTTTGCTTTGTGTGCTATTCCATATCCTCTACCACCCTTTGCAGGATGTGTCTTGAGCGCTATATGTTTGATGTTTGTCTTACTTGATTCATTTATTCTGCTATAGCGTTATTTGTTTTGTGAGTGTGTGTAGCATTGCTCGTATCTGCTCTGCTTACTTCCTTCACCGAGATAGTTGTCTGCTTGGTAGAGCAGTCGGTCTGTGTGCATTCTTAGCATTTGATATTGTATCTAGCTAAAATACGGTGTGGTAGTCATTCTGCTTTGCTAATTGATTATCTCGTATCTACTATTGGAGAGCGCTTAATTTGATGAAGTCATCTGAGACTTTAATTCCGCAATAGTTTTTTAACGGGGATTCATTCACCCCCCCTCTAAATCCGTGTCTTGCACCCATATATTCTAATAAAGAACTCACGGGCTTAGGAACGAATCGGGCAGAGTTTCCCCTCTTCTCTCAAGATTTTGAAGCCCTTTGTTTTGTGGGAGGGGGTCCTCTATTTATAGGAGAATTTGGGAAGAACGCATCCCGGGTCCGGGACACGTTCATGTGAACGTGTCCCGTTGACTAGACGCGTTCCCTTTTTAATAATTAATTTTATTAAATAGGACGCATCCCATATCTTGGACGTGTTATTTGAACGCGTCCAAGATCATGGACCTGTCAATGTTTGTCCACAAAAACGGCACTGAAAGGCAACGAAAGCGTCGAAGCGAGAGGTTTCGGCGCCTGACCATGACTTTTTAAAGCCACGTCTGCTCAGCAAGACGTCTTCTTATTTTGGATTTATTTGGATCGTCAAATTGAATGGCGTGGCTAACACCGCTGGCGTGCTGCACGTGGGCTCAAGAAGGCGTCTTTGGTGGCTGACGCCTTTAAAGAAGTCATCACCCTCGGCCGCTGTGTTTAAGACTTTTTCCTAAAAAATTTCTAAAAATGGTATAAAAATATCAAAAAATAGGAAATCACTCAAATAACTCAAATGTGACAGCCACTTTGGGGCATCATGGTGTAATATGAGATGTACTCAATGTAATGTCAAAAATGGCGTGTCTACAGCTACCCCGCTTTGGTGTCTACTTTGCAAGGGAGTGACACGTAGTGGAATGGAATGGAATGGAATGGAATGAAATGTATTGGAACGAAGTAGGAATGGACTGATAAGTAGATGTCAATGTGTGATGAGACACGCTTTCAACATTACATGGTTGGAATTTTTCAGGAGTTCACAATGAAGCAACCTTTGAAGAAGGCTTTCCGAAATCGACGATTGTTTGGATGGCAAACAAACAGGGAAGGGAATAATGTGCGCCCAGGCACGACTAGGAAAAGGGACCAACTTTTATGCGTGGAAGTACCTGGGGTCATGAACCTACAGGTTTCACCATTGGGGAGCAGTTACTAACCAATATGGAAGTGCTACAGCCAAGGTGGATCCAATTGAGTAAAAGAAAAGGAATAGTTGATGATAAATCCAAAAAAGGGTCTCTTCCAGGGAAACAACTCAAGGTGGCATCAAGAAAACTAAGTACTCGACTCTGAATAGAATATCTCATATCAAAAAATTTGGAGCATAGTGGCTCTCACAATCGTATTAAGTGAATGATCTTCCTCAATGATATCAAAGTCCTACATGAATGCATGTTGGGTTTAAAATAAAAATTAAAATAAATTAAAATAGAAAATAGCCATGGATAATATTGTTAAGTTGTTAAGAACGGGTCAGGATACCAATCCCGTGAGCCGATACTGAGCTGGAGCCCATTTATCCACGCACTGACCCACCGAACGAAACCATCGCCCCCAAACTATCACAACTTAACGACCTGTCCGAACGACCCAAACTCCTATGAAATTATCACTATTTTTGTTAGAGGGGAACTCAAATTTCATATTCATTTATGCCGTAAGGTCCTTGACATGCTCTAATAGTGTAGGTATCATATAGTAAAATGCATAACATGATGGTGGTTCGGTCACCGTAGTGACCGATGGTGGGACAATGGTGCCCCCCTAGCTCTTTTTTTTTTTGAAACCTGCACTCAACCGTTAGCACAGTAAAATGGAATTATTTCATAAGAAACAGAATTAACTCACAAGAAATAAAATTGCACCCGATTATATAGGATATCAACAAACCAAAATGATTTGCAGAAGCAGGAAAAAACACACACAAACAAGATAGGGATCCTGTGTCAGAGTCCACAATGGCAACTCCACATTAATTTCCTTCGTTGACTTTGGCTCCCTCCCCTTCCTATAAGTATCCCCCATACTTGGCTTGGCAAGGAACATCATAAGTGGGTTTGAAAGAGAAGAGAAAGAGAGAGGAGAGATTTTGGGTATCTCAAGATGGAAGGCGAGTCTTCCCGTCCCGCGTAGAGAAGCAGGCTTAGCAATGATCTCAAGAGGCTCACTGACATCGAAGGTCACCTGAGCGAGAGAATCCAATCATGGATGTTGAGTTGACCTTCTTCCACTTCCTTTTTCTACATGAATTCTCCCTTACTTCTTCATTCTCTTTCCTTTTTTTCTAGCCATGCCCTCTCTTTCCGGGACCGAAGAAATTTTCCAAGCTACCGTGGCTCTCGAAGCTCACTTCCAATATCACCATCTGCATGAGGGCTGTGATCTCGAAATGGCACCTCCAAGGGCTCGTGGTTCATGCCAAGCATTATGACAGGATTCACATGGACTGGGCGACTATGGGTGCATTGATAGAAGTTTGGTACCCTCAAACTCACACCTTCATCTTCCCCACCTTTGAAGCGATTGTCCTTCTTGAGGAAGCGGAACTTCTGCTTGGTTTGAAAAGATTCAAGAAGGATGGCAAGATATAGGTCATGCTCATGCTCAAAAGGGTAACCTCTGAAGAAGTACTTGGAAGTTTTATAGTGCCCGGGAATTTTATCGTAATTCATAAGTAATATATGATATTTTGGTTAATGCGTGAAATATTTATTGCTTGTGTTTGACTAATATTTTGTTGAATTAAATTTAATAATAAAGGAGTAGACAATTTCTCCTGATTATAAATCAATTTTTGAGTAATTAAAATTTTGTAACTTAAATTGCTTGGGTGTATATATATATTAAGTTAGTTGTTGCTGGTAGATAGTGTTAAGTGGGTTTTAAATGAAGCTCACGTAAATGTATATAGGTACAACCGGAGAAACGTGTGAGAAAAAGTGGGTTTTAAATGCCCACTGTTCATTTTGATGAGGTTACTATTCATTTTGGTGGCGATTTTCATTTCATGGGTTATTATTTATTTTATATTTGTCTATGATAGAGTAAATTGAGGTGATTAATGGGTAACAATTAGATTTTTTTAATTCTTTTTATATTGGGAGATATTAATTTTTAAAGTGGCCAATGAATAGTTGTTGTTGATAGATAGTGTTAAATAGATTTTACCCTTTTCCTTAGAAGAAAATGTCATGTATATACATATGTATAATAGGAGAACGGGTGAGAGATAGTGAGTTTTAAATGAAACTCACATAAATGAATATAGGTATAATAGGAGATATGGATGAGAGATAATGGGTTTTAGATGAAACTCACATAAATGTATATAGGTACAACCGGAGAAACATGTGAGAAATAGTGGGTTTTAAATGCCCCACTATTCATTTTCATGAGGTTACTATTCATTTTGGGGGCAATTTTCATTTCATGGGTTTTTATTTATTTTATATTTTTTATGCTAGAGTAAATCAAGGTGATTCATGGGTAACAATTATATTTTTCTAATTCTTTTTATATTGTGAGATATCAATTTTTAAAGTGGCTAATGAATAGTGATAATCATTTATGCATTACTGTGCATGAAATTAGTTTTACCGGCAACAGGATCCTTGCGTGGGATTGATCGTTTCAGAGTTTCCCCTTGCCATTAGATTTATGTTAATTTGAATTAAGGGTTGAGATTTAAAACCCCTGATAACAACCGTATGACCAAAGGGTCGGATTAGAAGGGAGTTGGCACTCCTTTTCCTTCATTTTCTCTGCAAGTCGTAGGAGACATTAGTGTTTTTATTTTTTCCTCTGTTCTGAGAGTGAAAGGTGTGAGTGCTCTTGCTGTCCGGTTGTTAGCAAGAGAGGTTAGAAGGGGAGGCTGTGCGAGGGTGTCTTTCGAAGGACTCCTAGACCGAAGAGACTACATCGAGAAGTGTATTCTTTTGATCTGTCATTTTCTTCGTTAAGGCAAGTTCCTAAGGTTCAAAACATCCTTTTTGCATGTCTAAATTGCTTTCAGAGGTCTTAGATTAAAAGGAAACATGTATAGTCATAGAACATATCTCATGATACTCGTTTTGGTTTTGTTCAAAATTCCATTCTGTTTAGCTAAGTATATCATTGCAGTGTGTTAGCACATCCATGCAAGTCCCAAAACTCAATTATCCTTTTTATGTGGTTTAGACTCCTTCGGTGTTTTGGGTTAAAAGAATTTGTAAAGTATGATGAACAAGACTACTATGTTGTTTTTTGGGCTTTTCCATCTATCTACGTGATTTATGTAAGGATCATCCGAGTTTTAAGTGAAAATAAGGGTTTATGTGCTGCCTGCGTTGACGCAACCTCTTCCAGCCCTGACTGCGTCGACGCAATCCATGGCTAGGATGACACAGCCCTTTGAAAACTGCAAGGCTGGGTCGACACAGCCCTTGACTGGGTCGACGCACCTTGTGCTCTATCCCAGTGATGGGGACATCCCCGACCATTCCGTATTTTGAAGGCTCCTGTTGCTCGCCAGCTGTGTGTCATCATGTTCGTCGCATTTTCTTGAGTCATGGCATGTAATTTTTATTTCATATTTGAGTCATAATTGTGTAATTTTTCTTTTATTTGAGTCAAGTACCTAGGTTAGGGAGTCATTTATATAAGTCTTGTGTCTAATGGGCCCAATTAATGCGCTAGGCCCAGGGGCGCCCCCCTCTTGGACAGTCTGGTCATTAGTTGATTAGTCATGGTCATTTTAGTCTTAGAAAATGTGAGTGCCTATAAATAGGCCACCACACTCTCTCATTTGTAACCTTTGATGATCAATAGAATTAAATATTTCCTTTTGAATTTTATTCCCCCTATCTCTCTTTATCTCTCTCTCTCCCTTTCTCTCTCTCTCTCTAAAGGGGGCGAACCCCATTCTCTCTCTTTCCCCCCTCCCTTGGTCGACCCCTCTCTCTCCTCCCCTCTGTCCACCTCAGCTGCCACATCATCTCTCTCTCCTCCACCTCATCAAAACCTCTTCAACTCCCCAAGCTCACTTACTCCATCCATTAACTCCCCTCCTTCCCAAGGCAACCCTTCCACATTCCAACACCCCCTTTCACTCTCCCAAGCAACCTTTCACCCTCCCAATACACCCTTCCCTCTCCCAAACACCCCTCCACATTCCTAGGCCTCCCCAATTACTCCCCCATTAAGAAAATTTCAACAAAAAAGACTACCCAATTCCCTCCACCAGCCTACTCCCCTCACCCTCCCTGTCCACCCCTTGGCCACACCCTATCCACCCTCTGCAAATTCCCCCCCCCCAGCAGCTCATCCAACCCCTCCCTCACCCTGGTTCATCCCTTCCCAGTTCCCCCTCCCAGCCAGGCTTCACTCAGCCCCATCCCAGCCCATTTCCCCTCTCCTCAACCCCATTCCCATCCTCTTCTCCCTCTGCCATCCAGGCAGACACAGTGATGGGAATCGACGCCGAGCCTGTACCTTTTTTATTACATTTATGTCCTTTTAATTTGTGTTTATATCATTGGGAAAGTATGTACACAAATGTAAGGCTTTATAAGTCAAGGAGTCATTCCCATGGATTGTTTGGGTTTTTATGCAATTATACAGTAGGACCAGCAAGGGGTCCTCAGCCCTTTCTCATTGGTCCATGTCACATATGTGGGGCTGGTCAACCATCCTAGGTGGCCATCTAGAAGGGTTGAATGTCAAATGCCACATGGGTAGACAAAGGGAGTAAAAAGTCTAAGGTAGGCTACCTACCATGTCAAGCTTGTCTCCCACTTGGGTTATTTTATTTTTTGTGTGTGTGTTGGTCACATTTAATCTAGGCCATTCATTCCCCATCCCTAGATCCAATGGTGGAGATTGGATTAGATTGGAGGCATATAAATACTTGTATTTTCCATTTGAATATTAATGAAAAGTGAAAAAATCATTGTGCAAGAACCCCTCTCTTGGAGAATTTTGACCTCTCCTCTCTCTCCCCCTGGTTTCTTCATCCCCAACCCCCATTCTAGAGTGATATCTCCTTCCCCCCACCTCCGGTGATCATCGGTGCCGCCGCCGCCGTCGTTCGTGCCGCCATCACGCCGCCGCGGAGCCGCCTTCGGTGTTCTATCCATCCTGGATAGAGGCTTCTTGTCTGAATATCTGCTCTCCACCACATGACGATCTCAAGCTGAAATTTTTATGGTGTGTTCTTCCCTTGTATCCCAAGTTCCACCTAAATTTTCACGCCCAAATTCCATCGTTTATTATTTTCCCATTTTCGTGCATCTTTCATTCCTAGTTCTGTTTTGTCTCTATCTACAGTAACAGCAGCCCTGTGTTTCCCACCTCTGGCAATCTTTTTGATTTTTACAAACCTCCCAATTTTACTGGGAGTTCTGTCCATCACCCCCTACATCCACAATTTGTCTTAATTTTTTATCAGCCTTCTATCTATTTTTAGAAATCCGTGTTCTTCCTCAGCTACAGTGTTATCAGTCAGATCCCAGATCCGACCACCCTCCACTTCCAAAATCAGAACAAATCACCACCACCTCTAAATCCCAATCCAAAAATAGTCCTGGTTTTGTAACTTGATTTCCCACAACTTTTTTGAAGAACACAACCCCAGATTCGGACGTCTACCTCACGGTCAAAGGCAATCCACAGGAAAGTTCTCTACTGACCTGAGATTTCAGGAACTGTACAATAGCAACCTTCAAAATTCGCCAATCAGAAGTACAGGCCTGATTATTTTTCTGTAATCACCCTGGTTGAAGCCCTTCGAAGCATCTTTCCAACGGCACCAGTTTCGTCGCATTCCGACGTCGGGGCTGATCGCAGCGTCCGTTCTCGCCGGAGCGCGCGCTGAAAACCAGAAGTTGCAGCCCGTGGCCGGTTATTCCGACCGGTGCCGATCGGAGCCGCCCAGCCTCCGGCCGGCGAACCAGCGCGCCCCCACTCCAGGGAGCGCCCTTCCAGGCATCCTCCACTACAGAGGTACCACCGGGTCCCACACGGCCCCTCTGGACAGCACGTGGGCCCCACCGTCACGTGTTCGGGTGTTGCCGAAACAGCGCGAGAAGCCGCCCGTCAACCCGAATTCGGTCCTCCCGGACCCCATTGTGTAGCCGTTTACCTCCCTGTGTGGAGTGGGCAACGATTTGTATTGTTGTAATCTCCGTGTATTATTGTTCCGGGAGTACGAGTTTCGGCCGTGTCCGTCGTCCCCACGCCGAGCGCGTGGAGGTATCGCATTTGCTCCCTTACTTGGCATTTTGCTTACTTCATATATATTTGTTTATGCCGCTACTAGAGAGCATGTGTAGGGATATCTAGCTCGCTTTATCTATTCATTACCGCTGCTGCGAGAGAGAGCGAGACCGTCCCGTGACCCGATCCGGGCACACGAGAGAGCCGATCACCCTAGCTCACTGCCGGTTTCTCAACTGCGCACGTCCAACGCTTCCCTCGTTAAGGGGCAGTCACGAGCTTGTCGTGTCCGTGGTCTCGTCCCGCATCACACAGCAATAGGATACCCCGTCCAGTTGCAACGACTCCTCTGCCTCTTCTGAGAAGATCCAGGTAAACATCCCAACAGCAACACGGTTCGTCTCTGAGCTATCTTTCCAACGAGGGCTCTTCCACCTTCATCCGATGACCGTGCTGACCAGGAGGCCGATTCTCGTTGGCCTACGCAACTAAGCTCCGGCAGAACACCTGTGCCCTAGTGCAGACGCAACCACGACCGTTCCTATGAGGATTCCGGTGAAATTTTTAGAAGAGGTCATCTTCGGACAGTCCCCTACCAGTCTTAGAAGGAAGGAGGCCGTTTGAGCACCGGAGCACCATGTTCCAGCAGTTTTCCCCGACTGGCACAGATCAACTTCACTGGTACAAAGTTGGACCCCCTGTCACTTTTCTATTTCCAGCACTCAACTCCGACCTCTTTTTGGAGTCCCGTCTGTCCCTGTTCAAAGACAACTCTCCCACGATCGCATCGACACCAGCCCCGCCTGCATCGGAGCATGGAGGAGCTCGTGGTAGAATTTTCTTCAGGCGACTGTAGTACTGGGATAGACAGAGCCGTGCCCAACCGGTCCTGATCCCAGGGCTGTCACGGACTCACTTGGACTCCGATCGGCACAAAACTCGTATGGCATGTTCCTGGGCCAACCCCGGATGTTTCAACGCTGGTCCCGCCTCCAGCAATGTCCGGAGCCATTCGTGACCGCCCCGACATCGATCCTCTATCAAGCAGACCTACGATCGACTGAGCTAGAGTTAGACGGGAAGTCCGACCTGCAGCACCCCAGCCGGACCTCTGGACTGCCCAGGGCCCCTACTGTGACCTGCTACCTCGACCCTGGAAGATTCAGCATCGGCCATGCCCAAGCCAATGCCCAGAGGCGCTCGTGGCGCCCCGATCGCCGGCTTGCTGTGCCTGCAGAACAGTCCGGGCAGAACTCGGTTGCCGCAACCTCCCCACCCCATGCCTGGCCAGCACCGCCCCTCCTTGCGTGGAAGTAATATTTTCATGTAATATTGTCTTCCCCACCCTAAGGTCACCCTCCTGCGTGAGGTGTAGTGATTGTAACAGCAGGACACCGATCGAAGCGACACCGACGCGGCGAGCGGGTGCGTACCCATGCCTCCCCGCTTGCCATCGTCTCCGGTCGGGATCGGCGTCTTCATGCCGATTAGGTGAGCACTTGGTCACAGCCCTTTATTGGTTTGCTTTGTTTATTTAGTATTGCTCTTAGCTACGTCGGATGGTTAGTGAGCGCCCGATCCAAAGTTCCCGCCAATCGAGTGGCCACCGCGGAGTGAATTGAGACAGCACACCCTACAACCCACGCCCTTGGGGTGTTGGCCGCCCCCGAGGTTGGGCATCCTAGACCCTTAGGGGTTCAGCCCCAAGCTAGCCAAACCCACGGAGCCTCAAGGTCCTGCCCCGGACCCTCCCCTTCATCGCCGAGTTGCCCACGAGCACGTGTGTGCGTTACGCGGGTGAGTCCGCTAGAGTGGGTTCGCCGATCCGTTGCTTGCCTGCAAGTCTAGGTCATAGGCTCATTGTGTCAACCCCCATGGCACTCTTGCCCGTGCCACATCAAGTGGTATTAGAGCAAGTTCATGACTTGTCTCTACAAGTCAGTCCCAGGCGCATTTGCTTTCATCACCCGGTGCATCAACCGTGCCCACTAATATGGATACCTCTCATTGGTCATATCCGTCCCACTCGGCCCTCCACAAGGGTCCGATCGACCCCCCCTTGGACATAATCCTATTTGAGGATCTCCTCTTTGATGGATCATGCCCTATTGCCTATCTAAAGTGGCAGAGTACTATAGAAAAACACTTTGAGAGGGCTATGATATATGGACCCACGAGAGTCTATTTTGCCAAGCATCGGCTTTTGCGTGAAGCCGGGGATAAGTGGCAGAACATTGAAGGCTTAAGGGGGATTAGAAGGCAAGAGCCCATTGACACATGGGAAGACATGAAAACTGAACTTAGGAAGATCTACGTTCCCCGAACCTCCCCCTCCTACTCGGAGAGCCATAGCCCGAGGAGCACTACCACTCCTCCTTTCTCTCCCGGCCAGTTTAACGCCACCATAAAGGCCCAACCTCCACAACGCCCATCACCTCCTACCCCGACCAACACCTCTACACTTCACCACCGAACCCTCCCCACTAAAACCCAAGTGGCCTCGGCCTCAGCCTCTCCATCTAATCCCAGGAGGACCACCATCTACCAACCCAAACCTCCTCACCCAACCCACCTCCCACTACCTACCCCAACTCTACCATGTCCTAGAACTCCACTACTTCCCCTCCCTATCCTAACCCAAGTCTCCCTTTACCCACCACCTCGGGTGCACCATGCGCCGACCATCATCACCCCACCCATAAATGACCTTCTCATCTTCTTGGTAGAGGAACCCATGACCCCCACACCCGACCACATAGGGATGAACACCCCGAGCCCTCTACCCACCATGGAGGCAGTCCATGCCCAATTCGAGGAAGAAACCTCGCCCGATGGTCTTCACCTTACACCACCCTCTCTAGATGGGGCCGAACTCATCTTAAGTGGACCCCTTGTTAGATGGCTAAAGAAGAGTCCGATTCACTCTATCACGTCCCATATCTGCGCTCCCATGGAGCGACACCTCCCCGTGGTGCCCTTAATCTCCTATCGCACCACTGTCCAATCATACTACCAAGTGGAGACTTTGAAGGATCTTTTTATGGGCCTAGCTTTGCAAATTGAGCTGACTGGTATGTTGACCCCAGGGACCGACCGACCTAAGAGCTTTGACCTCCTTCATCTATGTGTCGGGTCCATCACCTCAGTTTGCACCGTTGGTTGCTACACTAGCGACCTCCTTTTACTCCTCTCCACACCCGATGAGCCCGACTCCATCCACAAATTGGAGCTTCTTATCTCGGGTAGAAAGTCGAGCCATCCCCTCGTGGCCGACCGACCCACCCAAGACACCGGCCCAACTATTCCAATGGAGGAGGATGCCCCACCACCTTTTGAGGACCTAGAAGGCATAGAGTTTCTCTCACTAAGTGGCCCTTTCCATGACCCCTTTGACCCCTTCCAATGGGAGCTCGGGTACCCATGTGGCCCACTGGCATCACTCACCACCCACTATTTCCCACCCTCACCCACCATGTTGGATCAAGCCCACCTCTTTCAAGACCCGGGCCACATATGGGAAGCCATGACCATGGACGACCTACATCGTGGGAATGAGGAAGTGTCCCACTCCATGATATCCACCTTCCTAGACCCCTTCGACCCTTATGAGTGGAAGCTCAACGGCCATCCCATGGAAGTCATCTTCAGGTTAGAAATGCATGTGTCATGGCATATTGCATCATTCGGTAGGGCTAGCAAGCCAAGCCATCCTACTTGTGTCACACACTCATTAGGACCAATGCATGACTAGCTCACATTTGGATGTGCTGGTCCTCCCCCGTCCATCACCACCAAAATGGGTATTACGCATGATAGGAGCATTCATGGATGTCCGGGTCCCCCGGCATTTGCCACACCCAAGCATGATAGGTTCACCTACGGATGCCCTGGCCCCTCCAAGTCTGTCAATGTGAAATCAATCCAAGATCGGTCTACATTTGGTTGTCCCGGCCCACCCTCACACTCTATAGTCCTCACACCCACACCGCATCATAGTGCATGGCATACACATTCAAGCAAGCATCTAGCAATAAGCGGTGACGTTCACACGGAGAGGACAAAAGCTCGCGAGCGCCACTTGAGATCCCAAGTAGGCGACCGGATGATGATGACATCGGAGTGGCTCTACCCTAGGGTCACCTCCAAATCGAGGGCACAAGGACTTGGACCTTCCTAAGTTTCGAGTGGCTTTGGCAATCCCACTTACGAGCTGGACTTACCGATGGGATTTGGGATACACCCCACTGTTGGCACCTGAAATATGATCAATGGCAATCACGCCTGAATGACAAAAAGAATGCGGCCCGCCGAAGTGCAAAAGCCGAAGAAAGCCAATACACAAGGGTCCTCTCGGACAGCTGAAGCCTCAGGTCACTTGACGAGAGCGTCAGGGGCTCCACCTCAGGACGGTCGAAAGAAATCCACAACAAACCGGCAGGGCCGTGCAGCCTGCCCAACGAATCGGTACCGACTCGGTCGTGTCGAACAAACCCCATCCGTCGTCCGATAAGGACCAGAATGTACCTGGTGATTCGCCACCTGACAAGAAACCCTCCTTAGGTGAAGAAATGTCTCTGGCCCCTCAGAACAAGGTGCCGAAGGCCATATCAGTGAAAAACCTGGGTAGCCCGATGTAGGTACGTCTTCTTACCAGACCGGTCTGTTGGTGACCAAATAGCTACCCAGCCAAGGCAAAAGCACCCCGGGTGGTGATTTACTCCATGGGAACATTACGAGTATAAATATAGTCGGCCCGGTAGCACAGATCACAGTGCCGAAGGCCGTATCAGCGGGAAACCCGAGTGGCCAAACTAAAGTCACGGTGGACGCCGGTATTGGCCGTTCAGTGGCCTGAAGGCTTTCCCGATGCTTCTCATGGCGGTTCCGCAAGACCACAATGAGATGAAAGAGCAAGTTGACTCCCAGGGCCGGTCCGAGACTCTCGGGCCAAGTTCGGCTTGAACAAGCGCGACAAGGGGATTAACCCAGCGCGCCCCTAAACCAGCGCGCTCCCCCCTGAACCGACAGGATCCCTGAATCGGCACCCTTCACGGCGCGCAAAAGGCAATGCAATTAACTGGCACGCCCACCCTCCACGCCAAGTGAGGCCACGCCAGTTAAAGGCTATAAGAGCTGGCTTTTCGAACAAAAAAGGACAGAGAATGGAGAGGCCAAGAGGAGAAGAAGAAAAAAAGAAAAAAGTAGAAAGAAATCAGAGAGTAGAGGCTTTGGGAGAAAGAAAGGGTGAGAGAGATTTTCCTAAGCCGCCGTCAGCCGTTCTTCGACAGAGAAGAGAGGTCCAGTGCGAGTAAGGAGAGCCCCCATTCTGATACCCTATTTTCGCTGCGAAGAACAGAGATTGGCCATTAGGCGTTTCTTCTATTCATCTCCTCTCCCTTTCTACCCATATCCCTGTGATGATCTGTATGCAAAAGGGTGATGATATGAGCCCACAATCCCCTTCCATTTCTTTCTTTGTTTAGCCCTTGCTTCTGTGATAGATGAAAAATGTAATGGAACGGCTCTGTGCGACAACACCATGCCGAATGTAATATTTAGTTTATTTCTTAAGCTATGCCCGAGTCCCTCTCCCTCTCTGATTGTATTCTATCTTCATCTCGCCTGTGTTGTTGCCCGTTTTCATCTATCGACGCCAAATATGCCCTGGGCTAACCAAGGGCCACATTAATATCACCCCTCCCCAGGGCTCTCTCAGTATATTAGTAATATCAAATATATTGTGTCTTTACCGTGGGTTTCAGAGCAGGAGACATGTGCGTATGTACATCTCTATTTATCCTCGGGACTAGCTCCCTACTATCTCTCCGTTCACAGTTATGAATTGGAGAAAATAGGGCCACCCCTACAACCTAGGCGCAGGGTCTTTTGGCATGGTTAATCTCCCATATACCACCTACCAATTGCTCGAGCATTTGCTTCTTACAATCTCCGTGGTTCACTGGCTCATGGCTGACTTCTAAATGCTAACCGGTTAATCCTCTTCCGTGCCTAATCCATCGTCAATGGTTGAGTGGATGAACAACGTATTACTGCAGTTACTTTATCCTGAGAAGGAGGGGGAAGGTCTGTTCAATGTGGCCTGCTCCCCGTTCTTGTTATATGGGTAAGATTTGAATTCTAATGCGAATATCATGTTCTCTCTTGACGATAATAATTTACTGACCGGGGAGGGGGAACATTCCCCATCAAACACTCACACTACCTTTCTCTAAATCACCCCAAGGCTATAGGATCTCGTCCTCCTGTGGCGTAGAGACCTATGAGCCATCGAAGGTGAATAGAAATGGGTCTTCTGACCCGATATTAAATCCACATTCCTCTGGGGGATGATGGTGGCCGTGGGTAAGGAACCTCTTGTAGGCTAGCCCTCGGGGTCTCCTCCCATTCTGGCCATCCCTTTGAACAATGTCTTCGGCCCATGGAACATTGGTGCCCCTCGCAGGGTGGCCCTGGGGGTTTCCATTCATCTGGGCCCGCCGGTCGCCGTCTTGGTCTCCCAGCTTTAAGGAGCTTACCCCAATTTATGTGTGAATGCCTCCACTTTTCCCCCGTAACCCTCTGGGTACGGGGAGGTGCTGCCAAATTTTTGTCTGAACACTTAGACAGAATTCTGATGGAACTTAAGTTCTGAGAACTGTGAACCTACTTCGAACCAAAGATGGATTGTGCTTGAGTAGGAACCTCGCACAAATATTGATCCGTCATGTTTGCAGGACAATTGGAACCTGAATTCACTCAATAATCAACCCTAACCAACATCAAAAAATGAACCAAGTCATAATGCAGCTCAAAATAGCTTGAAACTCAAAATTCTACCCTAATCCGGCGTGCCCTAATCTGGCGCACGCCAATCCGGTGCCCATCCCCTTCCCACCGGATTAACCCCACACTCAAAAGACATTAAAACGTCAAATGTCCTCACCCGGCGCGACCTTATTCGGCGCACCCGTCACCCTCCATGCCGTTCAAGCCCCTTAATGGGACCGCGTCGTTTAACCCCTTTTCCTATGCTACCCCGCGCTGTTTTAGGCCTATTCCTACATTTCATCACGCCGGATCAGATGCCAACTCTCTCCTTTGCACCCCCCACTTATATTTTTCCCAACCTATTCTACCCCCATCTCCTCATCATATTTAACTCATGGGCACTCCATAATCAACCAATAAGAACCTCGGTTAGTTAATGTTTGTTAACTGCTTTAGAGCTGCTTTTAGCATGCGTTTATACATGTGCATGTGCATGCTTGCTGCATATTTGTCACCATCTTAAACCTCGGTATATCAAATGGTGATTTTCTGAAGGTTAGACTAGGTTTGACAGAAAGCTCTCACTGCACGTGATGGTGGTCTTCGGACCTATGTTCTCCGCCATGTACTGAGGGTTCTTGATAGTGAATGAGTTTGAACTGCATGCTTGAACTTATATCTGGTTTCTGCACTGTGAATTATTCTTGTTGATCTACGTATGCTTGCATATTTACATAGCCCCAGTGGCCCATTATCTTGGCAATTAATCAAGGGTTTTCCTCCTTTTTGGAGGATGTAATTAACGCCATAGCCTTTATGGTATGGCGGACTATCGGTCCTGACACGGACTTCACTTTCGTCTGACCAAGTCAGATCGAGCGAACAATAAACTCGTCACTTAGTGATTGGCACGCCCACGCAATAAACCAATGAATCTAATAAATTTAACAAACCCCCAATCAATAAAACCCCAGTCCCCACAACCTGGCACGCCCGGTGGGACCCAGTCTCCCTTCATCTCTCTGCCAAGATAAATGGGCCCCGCGGCCCTCCCAAAGAATGCTGATTGCTTCCTTATTTCTATGCTCGCAGGAAGTAACGATGGCTGTTGGATTTGCTGCACTGACTTTTGGCCCCGCGATCGTGGCCAACCATGCTGCTTGTGGGTACCTGGTGGTACTGATCGTTTTTTGCACCTTCCCACCAATGGTCAGCTTCCCCAATTTCTTGGGGGTAGCCTTCACCGACGTGCTGAAGGTCGAAGCTCTAGAGATGGCCAGGGAGGACGTCAGCAAGAAGCCTCAGGTTGCTGATACCCGAACCTACAAAGGCCTGCCAGCGAGCCAAATCCAACTAGCAAGCTGCATGTTGCACCTTGTAGCTCGTGGAACTCGCCCCACCCACTACAACAAGCCCAAGAATCGCCGCCAAGGGAACTCCCGAAGGAGAGCAGCTACTTCCCTCACCGGACGACTGTCGGTGTCCGACAAATCTATTCTGATCGGTGGTGTCTGCATTTTCCTAGACGGACGTGACGCCCAAGTGATCCCAGATCGGGTGGTCCCTCATGTACCAACCCGCAACTCATTCTAGGCCCTGTCCGAAAGGAGGGCCGAGAAAGAAGAAGCCATTCCCCAAGGCCAAAGAGAGCTGGCCCCAAGTCCAAAAGTATTCAAGCGGGTGTGGATCCCTAAGAAGATCCAGCTTGTTCGCCAAAATGTGCATGTTCGCCACTACCCCAAGTCTACTAGGGCGGAAAGGAGGAATGAGAGGGGCTTCGCCCCAAGGAGAGAAGAGACGATCGTGGACCCTCCACGCCATGCTACCCCCAGGGCCTGTGCCCGGCAAGTTGATATCCTAACTGTAGGGAGAAGATTCGATCGACTCGCTGGGAGAGCCCAACTAGCTTACACCCCTCCGGTAGGAGGTCGACCATTCTCCTCGGTCCTCCATCAAGGACGGAGTTAAGAAGAGATGGCCGATATAATCAGGAGCTACTTTAGGGGTCTAGGCAATCCCTCATTGGGCTAGCAGCGACTGCTCCAAGTAGCCGCGGCCGAAGAAGAAGACTGCTTGCCAATGGCAGTCTAAGAAAAAGAAGGAAGAGGAATGACGTCGTCTATTGATGACAATGGATATGAAGACGGCCCAGATTTCGAGGCCGATGAAACCCCTCCCTTGCAGGAGGAAAGAAGAAGAATCTTCGTATTTGAGAGATTGACCTTCCTCGGTCATACAAGAAGGAGGGTGTACAAACAAAGAAGAGAAATGCGAGTCTTCGCTTGCAATATGGCCGGGATGGCCAGCAAATATGGGTGTCTGCCTGAGGAGCCCCAAGAATTGGTCCGACTAGCTGAAATGCCAGGGCCGAACACCCGAAGGACTGAAGCCGCGAGGGAAATGTTAAAAGCGACAAAGGGAAAACAAATACTATTTGAAGAATTCATTACCCTGACTGCAAATGTAGTGACGACTGAAGAGGAGGAGGTTTTGCTGAACACCTCGCCTGAAGGCGCTTTAGGGGAAGACATGGAAGCCACCCCCAGCACAGTGACTATAGACCCATCAGTGTTAATATTGTTACAACAATATCGGCAGGAGATAGATCTTCTGAAGAAACAACTGCATGAGAGAACAGAGCAGGCTTCGGCCTCCAAACAACCCGAGATGCAGGGTGAATCATCGCAAGGAGTTGTCAACCCGTGCGACTTTCCACCACCATATACTCTGCCCCAGCCGATAGAGCATAGCCAAGCGGCCACCCAGCAGCGCCCACTTCAGCCGCTGATACCACCAATACTGCCTCAGGTGCACCAGCCACCTCCATTGCTGCGTCCTCTGCTGCAGGCGACCACCCAAGTCACCCCATACATGCAGCTGGCGCACTTCTACCGCAAGCCAGTCGATCCAACCGCTGTAAATAGGCTGATGGTGGAGAGGATTGAATTAAAGCTCTCTAAGCGAAATGAAGGTGACTATGTCACGTTTGATGCTTATTGGGTGCCATACCCGCCGCATCATGCAGCCAAGCGGCTTCCCCCAGGGATCAGCAAGCCGCCCAAGTTCGACAAGTTCAACGGGAAGGGGTCCCCGAAAGAGCATATCGCATACTACATGACCATCATGGGCGGCCTAGCCATAGACGAGTCATATCTGCTAAAATTTTTTGAGTCCTCATTAACGGGGCTTGCATTTGAATGGTACTCCAGCCTTCTGGTCGGGTCCATCAGTGACTGGCCGGACATGTAGAAGAAATTCAGAGAAAGATTTCATGTCACTGAGAGGGAGGTCACGATGGCTGAACTTTACTCAACAAAACAAAGGTTGGATGAAACGACCCTTGAATATATTAAGACGTGGAAGAACCTCGGAATGAGATGCAAGTGGCCCCCGCATCAGAAGGATGCTATACAAATTTGCTAATAGAACCTCAAAAGGGAGGTGCTGGAAAAGATGATTGGTACAGAAATCCGGTCATTTGACCAACTGAATAATGTGGTGGCCGAAATTGAAGCGTTTCTGGCAAGGCCTGCCCCTACATCAACCACTGCCACCACACAGAAGGCAAAGGCAGCAGATCGGCGCCCAGCGCCTAAAGAAGCAAACGCCCTTGACATCAAGGCATTTGAGCAACAGAGAGATAAAGGCAAGAAGGTAGCTGAGCCTCAGCCAGACAGAACAAAAGAAAGGAAGGAGGGTCTCTCACTCAGGGATAAAATGAAAAAGGCCTACTCTTTTCTAAAAGAGAAGACCAAGGTTCTCTTTGACTGGGTCACCCAGTACAACAAGGTCACCCTGCCTAAGCCCAGAAGGCCGGAGGATCTGAAAAGAAGAGACAGTCCAAGATTCTGCATTTACCATCAGATGCTGGGGCATCCAATTGAAGACTGTTATATATTCAAGGATGTCATTGAAGGCATGATAAGAAAAGAAGAAATAGAACTGGGGGAGTACAAAGTCGACCCTATGCAACCCCATGAAGCGCCTCTGAGGAGGGCTGCAGCCAACATGGTTTCTCTATACTAGGTACTGCCTGAAGAATTTGCGGAAGCCAGCACTCAGCACACTTATGAGGCCTATTTTTTGACACCGATAAAAGAACGACAGGGATGGCAGCAAGTCCCTGCAAAGACCAAGAGGAAGGTTGTACCTCACCTAAAGGCGGGGTACATGTCCGTGGCATCACACCACGACCCACCCCTTCGACGCCAGCATTAATCTGGACCAGCCCGCCTATAGTAATCAAAATACATACCCACAATCGGAGGAGACAAACACCGCTGCCGGTGGTCAAAGAAATTAGTCCAGAGGCCCGGCGGCTCCAAGATTACATAAATGGGCTAGATGAATATGAATAGCCCGAATTGAAGCCCTTGCTGATAAGGGACCATGTCCTATGGCAAGAGCTAGAACAGCTCTCAGTGGAGCAAAAAAAAGAGACCAACAAAACAACGGAAAAGGGTGATAGTCTGTTCTGGGGGCAGGCGCCATCCAAAGACAAGAAAAAATAAAAGAAGAAAAGAAAGGCCCGCAAGGCCAAGAAGGAGACAGTGCTCGCCTGCAACACCCTATCTGCCCTTTTCAATCTGCCCAGTGAGGAAGATGGGGAAGAAATATGCTTTACACCAGCGGCTGAGGCAAGCCCGGCCAAAGCCACGACAGCTGCCCATGCAACCCAGTCAGGCCGAAAATGGGGGCGCCAGTCGCCCGCTAACCACAACATTATTTTCAGAGGGTAGCAACCTTACAAAATACCTCCTCCGGAGGTCAAGGGAGTACAGATCCCTCCTCTGCCGAGGCTATACAGTCAGAGTGGGGACAACAGCGGTGTCCCCTCCTTCCTCGAATTTTTGAAGATGTCCAAGGGCAAGCAGCCATGTCAGGATGCCAGCCCTGCAACCGGGGGCACTCTCCCGCAACTTCAGCAGCCCTCTGGTACTCCAGATGAAGATAAGACCGGCCCGACTGTGGACGGTAGGGGATAACAAGAGGATGACACCCATCATAAAGGTGCAGACTCGGAATCCGATGAGGCAGGTTCATCAGGGGCTACAGTCCCAGGCTCTTCCAAGCCAAGATGGGCAGAAGAAATGAAGCTATCCAATGTCCGAGCAGGAAGCTGGGTAGTGAAATTGTTGAAGAAGCTCCCGGCAAGATTCACTATTTGGGAAATCCTCTCCCTGAGTGAAGAGACCCGGCAGGCGATTATTGCCGCCTTGCAGACACCATCCCAATATGAGGCTTGTTTGGCCGAGACACTACCGGGGGCAAATGTGACATTCACAGTGGAAGACATGTTACTCCCCACTATCAGCCACAATAGACCGCTATACATGAAGGGACAGTTGAATGGTCGGAAACTGAACAGAATTCTGGTGGATCCCGGAGCGGCCATCAACATTCTTCTATATAGACTTTACCAGAGATACTACTTCAATGTCCACCTTGATAAAGTCAGAGATATGCGTATAGCTGGCTTCAACCAGAAATGCGAGGTCCCACTCGGAGTGGCGGAGTTCACCCTCACTATGGCAGATTTTACTACGAGGGTTCGGTTCCATGTTATCAACTCCAACACCACATACAAGGCACTGCTTGGCCGCCCCTGGCTACATGAAAATCTGGTGGTGCCATCCACATTGCACCAATGTATTAAATATAATCAAGAGGGAAAGAAGGAAAGGATATTTGCCAACCTCCATCCGTTTGAAATATTTGAATGTCATTTGCCCGATGCTCCATTGTATGCGGAGCAGTCGTAGAAGACCCATAAAGCCAAGACTCCTGTCAGGGCACCAAAAGACACCTCCGGCGATAACTGGTTCCCACCGCCACCGCCAGGATATGTGAGTCCCAGGGCAGTGTCACACGTTGCTATCATAGGGGGCATGGGTAGAGTTGCACCTCCTGCCATTTACCCTGAAGCCAATAAAGCCGAGATTGACCAGCATCATGGCCATATCAAGATCCCGGGGGGTCTCGTCAAGCCAATAGCCAGCCTCAACCATCTCACTGTTGAGCCTCTTAAGACATTGGAGGTGGCACAATCCAAAGGCCCCAGCAACTTATTCTATACAGCTGAGGAGCACCCTACACAGGAGGATACCGATTGTCATCTCCCTAAAGATATAGAGAACCCGTTAGTCCTTGTTCAAGGGTTGGCGTTCACAACAAGCCGGGTGGCCAAGATGTTCTGGAAGTAGCATATCCCCTCTGGCCAGCCCCGCAAAGAGAAAGAAGCGTTCAAAAGGCTTTGGTATCCTGCCAGCCTAGACAAATAATTAAGGCGTGTCTCCCAGCACCCTAGATTGGGCTTCACTCTTGAAGAATATTATTGCAGTGGATGGTACAAGGTGGATACCATCTCCGCTTTCTTCTCAGCAAAAAATAGTCCGCCGGGGGCCACTTATGATGAATACCTGACGGAAGCTGAACATCTTGGGTCGGCTCAATCGAGAGACCCAGAATCAGAAGCTTCAACCTCTTGCAAGTGCTGGGAGCAGGTTTACCCCGAAGAGATGCCTTGCCAAGCCAGATTTGACACAGCCAGCACCAGCGAAGCTGAAGACACTGAGGAGGCGAGGTTTTCCTTCTCCCATAGCCCTCCCCGGGTGGTGATATCTTAAACCGGTCAGGGAAACTTTTGCTGAGGCCAAGCAGGAAATGCCCGCTGCCAGAAAAGAACAGACCACCTCCACCGAAGACATGGTGATTCAAAGAGGCATGGGGGAAGAATTACCTTCATGGGCTACAAAGTTGAAATGTTGCCCCTCCAGCTCAGCACTAAACAATAGCCAGCCCTTCAAGGTTGCCGACATACCAGCAGAAGTTGAAACTGTTGGCACAATTGTTAAAGCCAAAGCTGCAAAAGGCCTACTAACAGAACAATTCACACAGCCGCCACCGGCTGAACTGGAAGCTCCCAATAGGGTTCGGGGGCAACACAATGAAGAGGTTGAAGTTCTCAAACTCGAATATGACATTCCGGGCTTTGTTGACTTATAGCCAGCGCCATCGAAAATAGAGGATGGAGGCCAAGCCATGGTCGACGAGCTGATAGAAGTCAACTTGAGAAGTGAGGACGACCCCAGGCCAACCTTCCTTAATGCTCAACTATCTTCTGAAGAGCAGAAGCTGTACATCCAATTGCTGTAAGGATATTGGGATTGCTTTGCCTTGAGTTACAAAGAAATGCCAGGACGTAGCCCCGCAGTTTCACAGCATGAGCTGGCTATAAACCCCGAAGTGGAGCCAGTAAAGCAGTCTGTAGCACCCCTGATAAATTACAGGAATAAAATTTCCTAGATAGATTAAACATAAGAAAACTTCAAAAATATATATATAATAAAGTATAAAACCCAAAGGATTAAAATGAATGGGGCCTTAACCATTGGGCCTCAACCCATGAGACGTTAAACCTTTGAAGATATGGGCCTTATGCATTTACATCGAAGAAGGCTTAAGTGTGTGCATGGGCTTGAACGTAGAAAGCTAAATGGGCCTCTTATATACATGGACTAATGGGCTTCATATATATGTATGTATATATAATAAAATCACTAGAGGGCCTTAAAAGCCCATAGACCTCCATACGTCCAAAGAAGGAATATGATATATATAAATAGATATATATATATATATATATATTATTCCAAAAGCTAATTACCTCATTCCATTTGAAGTTTTCTTTGGGAAAGCAGCTGCATACATGGATAAAGGAGCTTAGCATAGGAAGTTTTAAACTTACTAGAATTACTACGTGGGAAACTTAAATCCCATTAGGATGCTCAAACTCATTAGGTGTTCCTTCTCTATAAATACCCAACCCTATCGATGAGCAGAACTCTATTTGCTACGTTCGAAGGGATCCCCTACATACATCGACGTCCTACTATGTGTTGTCGTCGTCGTCGTCTCCATCCTCTAACTGTCATGCTTGAAAAAGAAGGGTTGTCTTTCTTCCTCCGGCGGTGCCTGCTACTCCTCCTGCTACAGTTGCTGCTCTAGGCGTGAAGAAGCTTTGCCTCTTCCTCCTGCTTCTTCCTTGAAGATCCTGCAGTGTATCATCTGCTTCCGTAGTTGCTTTTTTCTGTTGCTGCCGTAAAGAAGCTTCACCCTCTTAAGCGTTGCTACGGTTGCTGACTGCTACTTCCTTTATCTTCCCCCTACTGTTGTGAACGGAGGGAAGAGCATCTTCTTCCTCATATTACAGTTCTTGCTACTACGGTTGCAATTGTTCCTATATTCTCTTCGTTCGACGTCCAGATCAACCCGTAAGAGGTAGGTGTTCTCAAGTCACGAAGCCCAATCTATTAATCACTGTAATTGCATGGATATAGGCTATAGATAGCATGATACCATAATTCTATTTCAGTAGCATAAATTTCACTACATCTCAGTAAATGGCGACCCTATCATGGGCGCTGATTTAATGAACGACCACGCACACGGTCGCTAATTCTTCTTGAATTGCGACAGTGGTCAGGACGTCTTTTAATGAATGACCCTTTAAGAATCAACTAATTCTTTGAGCATTTAATAAATATTACATGTTTAAAAGTTTATATCTACAAAACCTGCCATTAAAGTTAATGCATGAATATAGTTCTGGATTCCTGATAATTTTCTCTGTCGGATCATGTCTAAAATTTCCTGATTCTGTGAACTTTAAATCTGTGAATAGTGACTTGTGTCTAGGAATGTATCTGTAACACCCGTAGATTTTTGTTAGAAATAATAATTATAATAATAATAATTTTTTTCTATTTAAATAATCATTTAAAATATTTACTAATAATTAAAACCCTTTTTTTTACTGATAAATATCATATGCCAAGCCATATTTACATGAATTGTAATCAAATAATTCAATTTCTAATTATAGAATTTATTTTCACAATTATTAAGTTATAACTTATTCTTAATTATTTATTTATAAAAAAAATAAATAAATAAAATATTTCTCTCAATTTTTAAAAGAAATGGGGCTATTAAAATAAATTTTTATTTTTTTTGAAGAAATGACTCCCATGAAGGCACGATTTAAAAGATGACTCAGCCTAAGGCGCGAATTTGATAAGAAGTGGCACGACCTAAGGCGCGATTTAAAAGGTGGCACCACCTAAGGCGCGATTTAAAAGATGACTCAGCCTAAGGATCGAATTTGATAAGAAGTGGCACGACCTAAGGCACGATTTAAAAGGTGGCACCACCTAAGGCGCGATTTAAAAGATGACTCCGCCTAAGGCGCGAATTAAAAGGTGACTTGCTGGGGGCGTCAAATTTTTAAAGACGACTTAATGGGAGGCGTCAATTTGTTAAACGACGCCCACCACTCCAGTCGTCAATTCTTAACGTCGTTTTTCATTCCTGCCAGCCTGTACATGCTGGCATTAGCTGGCAGGGCACCCAGATCCACTTTTCGCGGATCTCGCCCCCCTATCTGGTCGACCTAAGCACATAGGTTATTTTAAATCCCCCTTCTAGCCAACTGTGAGTCCTTACGGTGGCTTTGGCTGAGAGTTTGCAGAAGTTGCAGAGGTTGCAGGGCTGCAGAACCCCCCTTCTGCCACATCTGCTGCAACAAGGTAGGTTGTCTCAACTTTTAGCTAAACCTTAGCTAATCTAGTAGTAATCTACATAACATATTAGTAGGTGTTCTCAATCTTAACCAAATTCCTATTTAATTAGGGCATTAAAATATCATATCCATGTGATTGTTTTACCGTTTTAATTAGAATAAATTCATGATAACTTGGAATAAATTCATGATAATCTATCATAATTTAAAGGAGTGTGTAAACTACATGTATTGTTAGTTTAATTAGGTGACTATGATAGTTGATTAGATGACCTGTTAGTGGATTAGAAAATCTTGTAAGTTTAGATGAACTGTATATATATATATATATATATGTATATATATATACATATCAGAGACCTAGGCGACAATTAGTTGACGTGATTAACTAAATAATTCTGTTGGATATTCATGTTAGTTAATTAGCCGATCATGTCAACCAGTTAGCCAACTATATAAACCGTTAAGTTAATTAGATGCTCATGTTGGTTAATTAGAAGATCTTGTTAAGAAATTAGCTAAACTACAAAAAAATATGTCACTGGTTAGCTAATTACTTGAACCACGTTAGAGCCAGTTAGTTATAGTGATTGAATAGTTAATTAGATAAACTATTTAAATGAATCACAACCTATCACAGATCTGGAAATACTGTTAGCTAATTGTACATGTAAAACGTGTGACAGTTAGCTGTAATAATTCTAGTCAATTTTGAGTTATCCATTAGCTAATTAGATGCACCAAACCGTTAGTTAGTCTTGATCAGTTTTAATTAGTTAAGTTAATCAGAGATAGTTAATAAGAAAAGTAGCAGGGAATTAGTGCCCTACCCTAGGGCGCCACTAATAGAACTAATGACCACGTCGTCAATTTATAAATCTAAGACATCCTTCCGGTCGTTAATTAAATAACAACAGCAACCCGGTCGTTCCTTCAATTTAGGAACAGTTAAATAAATTAATTAGTGTAATCACTGAGATGGTTAAGACCTTTTAATTAACTCACTCAAATTCTGCCTATAAGAGGCGCCCCCTACCAGGGCGCCAATTCGTGAACGGACGACACACCCACCAGTCATCAACACAAAAATATATATATATATATATACATACCCCAGGTAAGAGGCACCCCTGTTTAGGGCGCCAATTACCAGAGCTTGTAAGAGGCGCCCCTGACAAGGGCGCCACTTACAGAGCCCAGTAAAAGGCGTCCTAGATCAGGGCGCCACTTACTAAAGAAACGACCACGCCCGCAGTCGTCAGTTAAAAAAAAAATGAATAAATAAATAAATAACTAAACCCCAGGAAGAGGCGCCCCTGACCAGGGCGCCAATTCCTTAAAAGGTGACTTAAGCCAGGGCGCCAATTTGAAAAATGTTGATATTTTAAGAGCCCTGCTAACCAGACTCAATTCGATAACCTTTGGAATGTTTATAGGTAATTGTAGTTGCCGAATTCGTATATAGATAAATTAGTCTTACAAGGTCAAGAAATATAAATGATATGAATGATGACAACCAAAATGAGTTAAATAACTTAGCCAATTTGATATATATATGAAATTTAAGGGAAATAAAGGACCAGTAAACCCAGGGCACCTAATCGGGATAATTATATGTTAAACTTTTAAACCCTCAAGCGTCGATTCACATGTCAATTCATTAGGAACCGTATAGATTCCCACGAAGGACACCCCGCTTTAAGGATGTCACTACAAAAAAAAATATATCAATTGTCCTACTATATACCAGTCTTACACAGTTTTCCGTGTTTTCCTACACATAAATACGCCTTGGATTCCATTCCAAATCCACCTTACATTTTCCTACTGGTCAAGCCTTGAAATTCTATATTGGCTATAAATGATAAATGAGAGTGGATGTCCAAAAATATGATTAATGCTGTGCATATAGGGCCCGGTCTGGTCCTGGGAGGAGCACCCGAAGGTACTTGTGCCCATGGGAGTTTTATTGACCATCTTGACGGTGTCTAGCATTACGTCGGAGTACTTGTTAGATTGAGACATTCCACCACTCACTCTCTCTCTCTACTTGACTTGCGTGGCCCAAATGGGCAATACTTGCATGGCCCGAATGGGCACTACTTGACTTGAATGTTACTTGAATGAATTGACATATATATAGCCAATTCTTATTATATATGCTTCACTTTACCTTGCTTACTATTGTTTGAATTCATTTTGTTCAGTTATCCCCTGCTTGATATCACATGTTGTTATTATCGAAATATGAATCCAGCTCTTATCGATTTTATAATTCCTTGATTATCTATCTGTCTGCATGCATAGATTAATTGCATTAATTGAACTTGTAATTTACTTAAAGCATGTTAAAATTTGAGATGTAAGTCCTACTGAGCGATTCGCTCATCTAGTTACTTTCTAACATTTCAGGTGAATTGGAGACCGACCAGAATACAGAAGGGGATGAGTCTGAGTGATGAGAGTAGTTACCACTATGTTACTGTAATCCCTTCAAGAATGTTAAGTTAGCTTTAGTGTGTCAGTTGTAATTCCAACCTTTAAATGAATAAATGTGTTGTATTTCAGTATGGTCGTTGTAAAAACTGTTAGCTCAAACCTATTGTATTAATGATAATTAAACTTAGATATTTACGCACTCTTATAATTGTCTAAGGAAGAAATTCTTTAATTTTCTAACTTGCTTTGGTTCTATATATATAAAAAACTGTCGCGCCACGGGTAAGCTTCCGCGCTCGCGACGTGACAGCTTTCTTGGTATGAGAGCCTAGGATTTAAACTTCCTAGGTAAAACACGTGTTTATTCAAAGGTATAGAAATGTCTTCTTAGGTAAAACTAATCATAAGAAAAATCTTCCTAGATAGAAATGCCAAGGATAGTTATATGTCCAGTGAAATGTCTAAGGATAAGATATACATGTTAGAATTGGTTAGACCTTACCTGGTGAGATGGGAAAAGCCATGGGTTAGGTTCAATAATAAATGCCCTCTTAATCTCAAAACTCAATATTACTTACCTTATAATCCTTTTGTAGGAAAATGGCCGCTGAAAGAGCACAATGGCGCGAGATCCAGCGCACAGTGCAAGGACTTACTCAGGCGCTACAGCAAGTGGCGCAAAGTGGTGCTGGCGGTGCTCACCGTGGAGCCGGTGACCTTCATCGGGATTTCCGCAACATGAACCCACCAAAGTTTGAGGGATCGGTGGACCCCGATGACGCCGAGCATTGGCTGAAGGAGATTGAGAGGATCTTTTGTGTGATGCAATGCACGGATACAGAGAAGGTTCTATTGGCTACATTTCAACTAGAACGGGATGCTCGATGCTGGTGGGAGTCCGTGGAAGCAACACTGCCCGACAATCATGTCACATGGATGGAATTTGTCGAGCATTTCAACAACAAGTATTTCTCGGATCGTGTGCAAGAGAAGAAGGCCGCGGAATTTGCTACATTAAAGCAATGGACCCGAAAGGTAGCTGAATATGAGGCCCAATTCTCAAGGCTTTCCCGTTATGCACCTCACTTGGTGTGTACAGAAAAGATGAAGGCGAGGAGATTTCTCAATGGGCTACGGCCCCAGTATATTACCCAGCTTGCACCGATGGACATCCAAGTCTACTCGGAAATGGTTCGTCGTGCTCAACTGCTGGAAGACGCCACCGAATTTTCTGAAAGGATTCGAGGCAAGGACAAGAAAGAACATGTTACAAGTCCAGGAAGCTTCAAACCACCATTTGGCAAGAAGCGGGTCTTTAATGGAGGCGAGTCTTCCAAGGAGAAGAGATTCCAGAGAAGTCACAAGCCATTCCTCACCATCAGCAACAAGCCCTTCTCTGATATTGCACCTACTAAGGAGATTTGCAAATATTGCGAAAAAGCTGGTCATAAGACCGAGGAGTGCTGGAGGAAACTGGGAGCGTGTCTCCGATGTGGGAGTCGAGAGCATCGAATTCCCGATTGCCCCTTAATGAAGAAACAAGTCAACAAGGACGATAAGCATCCAGTCAAAAAGCAAGGCCGTCTGCAAGCTCTTCAAGGGATGGAACCTATGGAAGGAGGAATCGTGGAAGGTACATTGACTGTTTGCTCTAAACCTGCTAGAGTTCTATTTGATACTGGAGCAACTCATTCGTTTGTTTCCAAGAAATTTATTGCCTCATTTTCTAAAGAACCTGAATGGTTAGATTTAATTCTATCTACACCTCTTGGAAACAAATCAGATATTACGCATCACTACCCAAGTTGTGAGGTCATGGTTCGAGGTAATAATCTACCGGCCGACCTGATATGTCTTGATATGGAATATTATGATGTCATATTGGGAGCTGACTGGTTATCGACCTACCAAGCAACGGTAGATTGTCGGCATGGCAAGATAACCTTTGTGGACTATCCCGAGTTAGTTTATATCAAACCTCGGGATAAATCCCTACTTATCTCAGCTCTCCGAGCTAGTAAACTAGTGAATAGAGGATGTATGGCTTTCTTAGCTTTGGTAACTACCACAGAAGCCGAGAAGACATAGATTGAAGACATCCGAGTGACTCGGGACTTCTCCGATGTATTTCCAGACGAATTGCCTGGTTTACCCCCGGAAAGAGAAGTGTCATTCACAATTGATATTGTTCCGGGTGCCGGTCCTATTTCTAAAGCACCCTACAGAATGTCTCCTGCAGAATTAAAAGAACTGAAGGAGCAGTTGATGGATTTACTGAAGAAAGGATTCATTAGGCCGAGTACTTCCCCATGGGGGGCACCGGTGCTCTTTGTTAAAAAGAAGGATGGCACATTAAGATTATGCATCGATTACCGACAGCTAAATCATCTTACAATCAAGAACAAGTACCCACTGTCAAGAATTGACGAGCTGTTCGACCAATTATCAGGAGCAAAGTATTTCTCCAAAATAGATCTTCGGTCTGGCTATCACCAGTTGAGGATCAAGGAAGAAGATATTTACAAAACCGCATTTCGAAGCAGGTATGGGCATTACGAATTTACTGTTATGCCTTTTGGACTAACAAATGCCCCTGCAGCTTTCATGCAGTTAATGAATAGCATTTACCGGCCTTATTTAGACCAATTTATTGTGGTCTTCATTGACGATATATTGATCTACTCAAAGACTGAAGAAGATCATGAGGACCATCTCAAGAAGACATTACAAATATTACGAGACAATAAGTTATATGCAAAATTCAGCAAATGTCAGTTCTGGCTCAAGGAAGTGTCTTTCTTAGGCCACGTTATATCGAAGAATGGAATTTCTATTGATCCTGCGAAGGTCAAAGCCGTGCAAAACTGGGGGCGACCAACGAACGCGACAGAGATTCGTAGCTTCTTGGGTTTAGCTGGGTACTACCGACGTTTCATCGAAGGCTTCTCCAAGATTGCTGTTCCTCTTACCAGATTGACTCGCAAGGAAGTGCCTTATGAGTGGAATGAAGATTATGAGAAGAGCTTCCTGACTTTGAAGGATCTTTTGACTACTACACCGGTTTTATCTCTTCCAATTGAAGGAGAAACATACGAGGTATATACCGATGCTTCTGGTATCGGCCTCGGATGTGTATTGATGCAGAACAGAAGAGTCATTGCATACTCTTCCCGTCAATTGAAGAAACATGAAGAGAATTACCCAATTCATGACTTAGAACTAGCCGCGGTTGTATTTGCCTTGAAGATTTGGAGGCACTATCTTTACGGAGAATAATTCACTGTATACTCCGATCATAAAAGCCTCAAGTACTTATTCTCTCAAAAGGAGCTAAACATGCGACAAAGGCATTGGCTCGAGTATCTTAAAGATTTCGACTTCACTATACAGTACCATCCTGGTAAGGGTAATTCCGTAGCTGATGCCCTTAGTCAAAAGCCGAGAACAATATTGGCCAATTGCATGATACAAGAATGGAAACTGTTGGAGAAATTCTCAGAGCTTGATATCAGCATGGACGAGAAGAACATATGTATTACTCTATCTCATATGAGCTTACATCCAGATTTGCTACCTGAAATCAAAAAGTTGCAAGAAGAAGATCCCTCACTAGTGGAGATAAAGAGCAAATTGGACGAGAGACTTGATTTCAAGCTGGCACCTGATGGTAGACTGCTATTTCATGAACGGACATGTGTGCCCGACTGTCCCGAGCTGAAGAAGAGGATTCTTGAAGAAGCTCATCGATCGAGATACACAATCCATCCGGGAGCCACTAAGATGTACCAAGACATAAAAAGGACCTTTTGGTGGCCCAACATGAAAAGGGAGATAACGGATTTTGTGTCTCGATGCTTGACTTGCCAGCAAGTGAAGGCCGAACATCAGAAACCCGCAGGGAGACTGCATCCGCTAGATATTCCCAAGTGGAAATGGGAAGAAATCGGCATGGATTTCATCATGGGTTTGCCCAAGTCTAGGGGCGGATATGATGGAATATGGGTAATCATCGATCGCCTTACTAAATCGGCTCATTTCTTGCCTATTAAGAATCGATGGTCGATTGATGTACTTGCCGCCTTGTATATTAAGGAAGTTACTAGACTACATGGAATTCCTGTGTCTATAGTATCTGACCGAGATCCACGCTTCACATCTCATTTCTGGAAGGGTCTACAACACTCTCTGGGAACGAAGCTCAATTTCAGTACTGCTTTTCATCCCCAGACAGATGGTCAGACGGAAAGGACCAATCAGGTTATTGAAGACTTATTGCGAGCATGCATTATAGATTTCGGCGGAAGTTGGCATGACCACTTACCACTAGCCGAATTTGCCTACAATAACAGCTACCAAGCCAGTATTCAAATGGCACCTTTCGAGGCACTCTATGGTAGAAGTTGTAGATCTCCGGTATGCTGGGAGGAAGTCGGTGAAAGACAACTCCTAGGTCCTGATATGGTCAGGGATTCAACTGAAAAGATACTCCTTATCAGAGAGAGACTCAAGGTAGCTCAGTGCAGGCAGAAATCTTATGCTGACAACAGAAGGAGAGACTTGGAATTTCAAGTTGGTGATCATGTGTTTCTCAAGGTATCTCCCACCCGAGGTATCAGAAGATTTGGTGTTAAAGGCAAGCTTACACCAAGATTCATCGGTCCATTTGAGGTGTTGGAAAGAGTGGGTGAGGTAGCTTACCGTATCGCTTTACCTCCTCAACTCTCAGAAGTACACAACGTATTTCATGTTTCTATGTTGAAGAAATACGTGCACGATCCCTCTCATGTCATCGACCACGCCGATTTGGTAATTCAAAAGAATCTTACTTACGAACAAAGGCCGATGCAAATCCTTGATCGAGAAGTCCGAGTTCTAAGGAGCAAGACGATCCCTATGGTGAAAATTCAATGGAATAAATGCCCGGAACAGGAAGCAACTTGGGAGACCGAGGAATCTATGAAAAGAAGATACCCAGAACTATTTTAAACTGTAAGTATCTTATACGCTCTGCATTGCCCTTATATAGCAAAATTATCATCATGTAGTTGAATTTGGGGACCAAATTCTTTTAAGTAGGGGAGGGTGTAACACCCGTAGATTTTTGTTAGAAATAATAATTATAATAATAATATTTTTTTCTATTTAAATAATCATTTAAAATATTTACTAATAATTAAAACCCTTTTTTTTACTGATAAATATCATATGCCAAGCCATATTTACATGAATTGTAATCAAATAATTCAATTTCTAATTATAGAATTTATTTTCACAATTATTAAGTTATAACTTATTCTTAATTATTCATTTATAAAAAAAATAAATAAATAAAATATTTCTCTCAATTTTTAAAAGAAATGGGGCTATTAAAATAAATTTTTATTTTTTTTGAAGAAATGACTCCCATGAAGGCACGATTTAAAAGATGACTCAGCCTAAGGTGCAAATTTGATAAGAAGTGGCACGACCTAAGGCGCGATTTAAAAGGTGGCACCACCTAAGGCGCGATTTAAAAGATGACTCAGCCTAAGGCGCGAATTTGATAAGAAGTGGCACGACCTAAGGCGCGATTTAAAAGGTGGCACCACCTAAGGCGCGATTTAAAAGATGACTCCGCCTAAGGTGCGAATTAAAAGGTGACTTGCTGGGGGCATCAAATTTTTAAAGACGACTTAATGGGAGGCGTCAATTTGTTAAACGACGCCCACCACTCCGATCGTCAATTCTTAACGTCGTTTTTCATTCCTGCCAGCCTGTACACGCTGGCATTAGCTGGCAGGGCACCCAGATCCACTTTTCGCGGATCTCGCCCCCCTATCTGGTCGACCTAAGCACATAGGTTATTTTAAATCCCCCTTCTAGCCAACTGTGAGTCCTTACGGTGGCTTTGGTTGAGAGTTTGCAGAAGTTGCAGAGGTTGCAGGGCTGCAGAACCCCCCTTCTGCCACATCTGCTGCAACAAGGTAGGTTGTCTCAACTTTTAGCTAAACCTTAGCTAATCTAGTAGTAATCTACATAACATATTAGTAGGTGTTCTCAATCTTAACCAAATTCCTATTTAATTAGGGCATTAAAATATCATATCCATGTGATTGTTTTACCGTTTTAATTAGAATAAATTCATGATAACTTGGAATAAATTCATGATAATCTATCATAATTTAAAGGAGTGTGTAAACTACATGTATTGTTAGTTTAATTAGGTGACTATGATAGTTGATTAGATGACCTGTTAGTGGATTAGAAAATCTTGTAAGTTTAGATGAACTATATATATGTTTATATATATGTATATATACATATCAGAGACCTAGGTGACTATTAGTTGACGTGATTAACTAAATAATTCTGTTGGATATTCTTGTTAGTTAATTAGCCGATCATGTCAACCAGTTAGCCAACTATATAAACCGTTAAGTTAATTAGATGCTCATGTTGGTTAATTAGAAGATCCTGTTAAGAAATTAGCTAAACTACAAAAAAATATGTCACTGGTTAGCTAATTACTTGAACCACGTTAGAGCCAGTTAGTTATAGTGATTGAATAGTTAATTAGATAAACTATTTAAATGAATCACAACCTATCACAGATCTGGAAATACTATTAGCTAATTGTACATGTAAAACGTGTGACAGTTAGCTGTAATAATTCTAGTCAATTTTGAGTTATCCATTAGCTAATTAGATGCACCAAACCGTTAGTTAGTCTTGATCAGTTTTAATTAGTTAAGTTAATCAGAGATAGTTAATAAGAAAAGTAGCAGGGAATTAGTGCCCTACCCTAGGGCGCCACTAATAGAACTAATGACCACGTCGTCAATTTATAAATCTAAGACATCCTCCCGGTCGTTAATTAAATAACAACAACAACCCGATCGTTACTTCAATTTAGGAACAGTTAAATAAATTAATTAGTGTAATCACTGAGATGGTTAAGACCTTTTAATTAACTCACTCAAATTTTGCCTATAAGAGGCGCCCCCTACCAGGGCGCCAATTCGTGAACGGACGACACACCTACCAGTCGTCAACACAAAAAAAATATATATATATACATACCCCAGGTAAGAGGCGCCCCTGTTTAGGGCGCCAATTACCAGAGCTTGTAAGACGCGCCCCTGACAAGGGCGCCACTTACAGAGCCCAGTAAAAGGCGCCCTAGATCAGGGCGCCACTTACTGAAGAAACGACCACGCCAACAGTCGTCAGTTAAAAAAAATGAATAAATAAATAAATAAATAACTAAACCCCAGGAAGAGGCGCCCCTGACCAGGGCGCCAATTCCTTAAAAGGTGACTTAAGCCAGGGCGCCAATTTGAAAAATGTTGATATTTTAAGAGCCCTGCTAACCAGACTCAATTCGATAACCTTTGGAATGTTTATAGGTAATTGTAGTTGCCGAATTCGTATATAGATAAATTAGTCTTACAAGGTCAAGAAATATAAATGATATGAATGATGACAACCAAAATGAGTTAAATAACTTAGCCAATTTGATATATATATGAAATTTAAGGGAAATAAAGGACCAGTAAACCCAGGGCACCTAATCGGGATAATTATATGTTAAACTTTTAAACCCTCAAGCGTCGATTCACATGTCAATTCATTAGGAACCGTATAGATTCCCACGAAGGACACCCCGCTTTAAGGATGTCACTACAAAAAAAAATATATCAATTGTCCTACTATATACCAGTCTTACACAGTTTTCCGTGTTTTCCTACACATAAATACGCCTTGGATTCCATTCCAAATCCACCTTACATTTTCCTACTGGTCAAGCCTTGAAATTCTATATTGGCTATAAATGATAAATGAGAGTGGATGTCCAAAAATATGATTAATGCTGTGCATATAGGGCCCGGTCTGGTCCTGGGAGGAGCACCCGAAGGTACTTGTGCCCATGGGAGTTTTATTGACCATCTTGACGGTGTCTAGCATTACGCCGGAGTACTTGTTAGATTGAGACATTCCACCACTCACTCTCTCTCTCTACTTGACTTGCGTGGCCCAAATGGGCAATACTTGCATGGCCCGAATGGGCACTACTTGACTTGAATGTTACTTGAATGAATTGACATATATATAGCCAATTCTTATTATATATGCTTCACTTTACCTTGCTTACTATTGTTTGAATTCATTTTGTTCAGTTATCCCCTGCTTGATATCACATGTTGTTATTATCGAAATATGAATCCAGCTCTTATCGATTTTATAATTCCTTGATTATCTATCTGTCTGCATGCATAGATTAATTGCATTAATTGAACTTGTAATTTACTTAAAGCATGTTAAAATTTGAGATGTAAGTCCTACTGAGCGATTCGCTCATCTAGTTACTTTCTAACATTTCAGGTGAATTGGAGACCGACCAGAATACAGAAGGGGATGAGTCTGAGTGATGAGAGTAGTTACCACTATGTTACTGTAATCCCTTCAAGAATGTTAAGTTAGCTTTAGTGTGTCAGTTGTAATTCCAACCTTTAAATGAATAAATGTGTTGTATTTCAGTATGGTCGTTGTAAAAACTGTTAGCTCAAACCTATTGTATTAATGATAATTAAACTTAGATATTTGCGCACTCTTATAATTGTCTAAGGAAGAAATTCTTTAATTTTCTAACTTGCTTTGGTTCTATATATATAAAAAACTGTCGCGCCACGGGTAAGCTTCCGCGCTCGCGACGTGACAGTATCTGCCCGATGTGTATCAGTGGACAAAGAATGCGCGACTTTTCCGTCATCGCTATTTAGACAATGAACGCCCTCACGCAAGGGCGCTATTTGTAAAATAACAGGTAAATGAGGAATATATTGGTAAATTATGAGATAACGACTGAGATCAGGGCGTTATTTAAAGAATGAACGCCACTATACACAGTCGCTATTTGAAATCATATTTATAAATTTCTGGAAAAATCTTAGAAATTAACGCCCTCATACAGTGTCGTCAATTTGAAACTAATTACATGAAAATTCTGATAATATGTGAATGATCGACCTTTCAAAAGGTTGCTATTTCTTTAAATGGCAACTTCTAGATAGGTGTTGTTTTCCTGCCTCACAGTTTCACCGTGTTTCCTGACCCATATCGCGGGTTACTTGGCACTCTCATCTCACATCCGTAGATGGAGTCCCAGTTTTAATTTTAATCGATTACACACTAATTCTCGATGATGTTTGAACCCTCTGTGGGATATTTCTTCCTTCAGACTGGTGATTTCATCATAGAGACCTCCGTAAGTCTACGCGAAGCCTTGGATTCCCTCAAGGCCACCGAATAGGTTGTACCCAAAAAACCCAGGACACTGTATCTTGTCACGTCACTCTAGAGAAATGTGATGTTTTAGCCCTCGCGGAGCGTTGTTTCTGGCCTCTTGTGAGAAGTCTGTTCTATCAGTAATTGGCGACACGGACTTGGGCGCCAAAAAGAATTGGCGACCTGTCTAGTGCCATAATTTCCCTGATATAGCGACCTGAGCATGGGTGCTATTTCATCGAGCATGTACTGTTCACAGGAATTGGCGACCAGATAGTGGGCGATATTTCTATAATTGGTGGCGACTGAGTGGGCGCCCATTACCTAGTTTCACGACATGTCGTAGTTTTTCGTGAGAATTAATGATGAGTCATTCTTGTTTAAAGTTCAACTCTTGAACTCCTTCATTCGTGAAATCTATCTTATCATCCTACAATAGTTTATCCTTTGGAACTCCATATTGGCTATAACTATAGTGGATGTCCAAAATATACATGACCCAATGCCTACGCATATAGGGCCCGATCTGGTCCTGGGAGGAGCACCCGAAAGTACTTGTGCCCATGGGAGCTATATTGATCACAGTGTGGCATTGCACCGAAGTACTTGTCGTTCTAGAATTAATGGCATTCCACAATCTCGTACTTGACATGACATCACATGACTTGCATGGCCCAGAATGGGTAATTACTTGCTTGATATTAAAATAGCCAATTCACGTGACATGAATTGAAATATTTACATGCTTGACTATCTTGTAACATTTCACATGATTATCTTGAATTCTTGTTAGTTCAGCTCTATTATCTCTTGATACTCTCTCCCTTGTCGTTTTCATGCGGACATGCATAGCTACACTTGCATTCATGAAACATGTAATTATTTAAAGCAAGCTTATACTTGAGATATAATTCTTACTGAGCGTTCGCTCACCCTAGTGTTTTCCATATTTTTCAGGTAATTTCGATGACGAAGATCACTCGGAATGCAACGAACATGAGTGAAGAGCATAGAGCCACCCGACTATTAAAGCGTCTATCCAGTCGTGTCTTTTCACTTTCTTGAGTCAATCATTGTAATTTTTTTTTATTAGGTCAAGATTTGTCCTTAGTACTTTATTGAGATTATGTAATGGATTTTCCTTAATAGTTATTATGAATAAATTGGATTTGGTTATCTTGCAATTTGCGCACTCTGTTTGTGTGTCGAATACACTTGTGCTCTGATTGACATGATTGATACAACTCGTCACGGGTATCGGGTTCCTTCCGCACTCGGGGCGTGACATTTTTTATGGTATCAGAGCGTAGGATATTCAATTCCTAGGAAACCAAGTCCAAGGATAGGTTTATACCTTTACCCCGGTGAGATTGGGTAGAACCATGGGTTAAGTTAACTTAGGGACTTAAACCTTTTATCATATACTAAAGGATATTCCGAGTTATGCAATGCACGGACGAAGAGAAGGTATTACTAGCAACTTTCCAATTGGAAAGGGATGCCCGCTTCTGGTGGGAGTCAGTAGAAGCTACATTGGCACATGATCATATTACATGGGCGGAATTTGTTGAGCACTTTAATAACAAGTATTTCTCCGATCGTATACAAGAGAAGAAGGCCACAGAATTTGCCACACTCAAACAAAGAACTCTATCAGTGGCCGAGTATGAGGCCCAATTCTCTAGATTGTCAAGGTACGCACCGCATCTGGTGGGTACTGAGAAGATGAAGGTGAGAAGATTTCTAAATGGGCTTTGACCGCAATATATAACCCAACTGGCACCGATGGACATTCAAGTCTATTCGGAGATAGTGCGAAGAGCCCAGCTGTTAGAAGATGCCACGGAGTTATCTGACAGGATCCGTGGAAAGGATAAGAAGGAGCAGGTTACAAGCTCCGACACTTTCAAGCCAATCTTCAACAAGAAGAGAGCTAGTAATAGAGGATATTCCTCCTAGAAGAAGAAATTCAAAAAGAACAATAAGCCCTTTTCCATCACTATTGCACCCTCCAAGGAGGTGTGCAAACATTGTGACAAGGCCGGCCACAAAGCTGAGGAATGCTGGAGAAGACTAGGAGCTTATCTCCGTTGCGGGAGCCGTGATCATCAGATTCCCGACTGCCCCTTGCTTAATGAACAAGCCGGAGACGAGAAGCACCGGTGAAGAAGCAAGCTCGTCTCCAAGCTCTTCAAGAGGCAGAACAAGATGAAGGCGGACTGGTGGAAGGTACCTTAAAGATTTGTTCCAAATCTGCTCATGTCTTGTTTGATACCGGTGCGTCACATTCCTTTGTTTCTAAGAAGTTTGCTAATCCATTACCTATGGAACCAGAGTGGATAGATCTAGTTATCTCAACTCCTCTCGGACACGAATCCGAGCTCTCACAACACTATTTAAATTGTGAAGTAATGGTTAAGGGGAAAAATCTACCCGCTAACCTGATATGCCTAGATTTGAAAGGCTATGATGTTATACTAGGAGCCGATTGGCTATCCACACACAAGGCAGTTGTAGATTGTCGTAACAGCGAGGTAATTTTTAAGGAGTTCTCAAAACTAGTCTACACTAGCCCTAAGGGACGGAACAAGTCACCCATTATTTCGGCTCTCTGAGCTAGTAAGCTCTTAAAGAAAGGATGCATGGATTTCCTAGCGTTTGTGAGCGCCACGGAAGTAAAGAAGTCTAAGATAGAAGACATCCGTGTGGTTCCGGAGTTTCCCGATGTATTTCCGGAGGATTTTCCTGGATTACCTCCACAAAGAGAAGTGGCCTTCACCATTGACCTTGTCCCTAGTGCGAGTCCAGTTTCTAAGGCACCGTATAGGATGTCCCCTGCCGAGCTCATGGAATTAAAGGAACAGTTAATGGAGCTTTTGAAGAAATGATTTATCAGACCGAGCACTTCCCCGTAGGGAGCGCCTATGTTATTTGTAAAAAAGAAGGATGGATCAATGAGACTCTGCATCGACTATCGGTAGTTGAATCATCTCACTATTAAAAATAAGTATCCACTACCAAGGATTGATGAGTTATTTGATCAGATATCTGGGTCCAAGTATTTTTCAAAGATTGATCTAAGGTCGGGATATCACCAACTGAGGATCAAGGATGAGGACATTCATAAGACTGCATTCCGGAGAAGGTATGGACACTACGAATTTGTTGTTATGCCTTTTGGACTAATGAATGCCCCTGCAGCCTTTATGCAGTTGATGAATAGCATATTCAGGCCTCATCTGGATCAATTTGTTGTGGTCTTCATTGATGACATATTAATTTATTCAAAGACCGAAGGGGATCATGAGGAACACTTGAGGATTGCATTACAAATATTAAGGAGTAATCAACTCTATGCCAAACTCAACAAGTGCGACTTTTGGCTCCAGGAAGTGTCCTTCCTAGGACATGTGATCTCAAAGGATGGGATTTCTGTTGACCCGTCAAAAGTCGAGGCCGTGAAGAGTTGAGAAAGGCTGACCAATGCTATCAAGATCCATAGTTTCTTGGGTCTAGTTGGTTATTATAGGCGATTCATCAAGGACTTCTCAAAGATCGCCATTCCTCTTACTAGGCTAACCCGTAAGGAGATTCCTTATAAGTGGGACGAAGAGTGCGAGAAGAGCTTTCAAGCCTTGAAGGATCATCTAACTACTGCCCCGGTATTGGCATTACCAACTGAAGGGGAGAAATTCGAGGTATATACCGATGCATCTGGCATTGGCCTCGGATGTGTGTTGATGCAGCAAGGGAGAGTCATTGCTTACTCATCCCGACAGTTATAGAAGCATGAAAAGAACTACCTGGTGCACGACTTAGAGTTGGCCGTGGTGGTATTTGCCTTAAAGATCTGGAGACACTATCTCCATGGAGAACAGTTCACCGTGTACTCCGATCACAAGAGTCTCAAGTATCTATTCTCTCAGAAGGAGTTAAATATGAGACAAAGATGTTGGCTAGAGTATCTCAAAGACTTCGACTTCACAATACAATACCATCCTTGAAAGGGTAATCCTGTAGCTGATGCCCTTAGTCGAAAGCAGAGAGCGTTATTAGCCAACTGCATGATCCAAGAGTGGAAGATGCTGGAGCAATTCTCCAGACTTGATATAAGTACGGATCATGAGAAAAGGTGTATGACTCTATCACACATGAGGATACCACCGGATCTGCTCTCCGAGATGAAGGAGCTTCAAGCCAGTGACCCGGTGTTAGTAGAGATCAAGGATAAGCTAGAAGAACGACCAGACTTCAAGGTGGCAACAGATTGAAGATTATTATTCAGGGAAAGGACTTGTGTACCGGATTACCCGAAATTGAAGAAGAAAATTTTAGAAGAAGCTCACAGATCAAGGTACACCATTCATCCCAGATCTACTAAGTTGTACCAAGACTTGAAGCGGACCTTTTGGTGGCCCAACATGAAAAGGGAAGTAGCGGACTTTGTGTCTCGCTGTCTCACATGCCAACAAGTCAAGGTAGAACACCAAAAGCCTGTCGGTAAGCTACATCCTTTAGATATTCCTAAGTGGAAGTGATAGGATATCGGCATGGACTTCATTATAGGTATGTCTAAATCTAAAGGAGGACATGATGGAATATGGGTCATCATAGACCGATTGACCAAGACAGCTCACCTTTTGTCAATCAAGAGCCGATGGTCAGTTGATGTTCTTGATGCCTTATACATCAAAGAAGTTGTTAGACTACATGGAGCTCCTGTTTTGATCGTGTCTGACCGAGACCCGCGATTCACTTCTCATTTTTAGAAGGGTCTACAATATTCATTGGGGACGAGACTCAACTTTAGTACTGGCTTTCATCCTCAGATGGATGGTCAGATCGAGAGAACGAATCAAGTTGTAGAAGAAATGCTGCGAGCTTGTATCATTGATTTCGGTGGAAGCTAGCATGATCACTTGCCTTTGGTTGAGTTTGCATATAACAACAACTACCAGGCAAGTTTTCAAATGGCACCTTTCGAAGCATTATACGGAAAGAGTTGCCGATCACCCTTATGCTGGGACAAAGTTTTTGCAAAAAGCAACTACTACGCCCAGACATGGTGAGAGACACCACAGAAAAGATTCAGCTAATCAGAGAGAGACTCCAAATGGCTCATTCTAGACAAAAGACTTACGTTGATTCTAGAAGGACAGACCTCGAGTTTCAAGTCGGAGACCACATCTTCCTTAAGGTTTCCCCTGGCCGAGACATTAGAAGGTTTGGTGTTAAGGGCAAGCTTACACCAAGATATATTGGTCCCTTCGAAGTGTTAGAAAGAGTTGGCGAGGTTGCCTACCGCATTGCCTTGCCTCCCCAACTGTCCGAGGTTCACAATGTGTTCCACATTCCTATGTTGAAGAAATACGTGCACGACCCATCACACGTCATAGATCATGGCGACCTGGTGATACAAAAGAATCTCAAATATGAACAAAAGCCTTTGAAGATTCTTGATCATGAGGTTCGTGCACTAAGAAACAAGACAATTCCCATGGTCAAGGTATAATGCAGCAAGTGCTCAGAACAAGAAGCCACATGGGAGACCGAAGAATCCATGAAGAAGATATTCTCGGACTTGTTTCAAAATGGTATGTACTTTACACCCTCCATGTTTATAGACAATTGAATTTGGGGACCAAATTCTTTTAAGTGGGGGAGAGTGTAGCACCCCTGATAAATTCTAGGAATAAAATTTCCTAGATAGATTAAACATAAGAAAACTTCAAATATATATATATATAATAAAGTATAAAACCCAAAGGATTAAACTGAATGGGGCCTTAACCATTGGGCCTCAACCCATGAGACTTTAAACCTTTGAAGATATGGGCCTTATGCATTTACATCAAAGAAGGCTTAAGCGTGTGCCTGGGCTTGAACATAGAAAGCTAAATGGGCCTCTTATATACATGGACTAATGGGCTTCATATATATGTATGTATATATATTAAAATCACTAAAGGGCCTTAAAAGCAAATAGGCCTCCATACGTCCAAAGAAGGAATATGATATATATAAATAGATATATATATATATATATATTATTCCAAAAGCTAATTACCTCATTCTGTTTGAAGCATGCATGCACTTTTAGGGTTTTTAGTTTGCTTTGGGAAAGCGGCTGCATACATGGATAAAGGAGCTTAGCATAGGAAGTTTTAAACTTACTAAGATTACTACGTGGGAAACTTAAATCCCATTAGGATGCTCAAACCCATTAGGTGTTCCTTCTCTATAAATACCCTGCCCCATCGACGAGCAAAACCCTATTTGCTGCGTTCGAAGGGAGCCCCTATGTACATCGACGTTCTGATGTGTGCTGCCGTCGTCGTCTCCATCCTCTGACTGTCGTGCTTGAAGAAGAAGGGTTGTCTTTCTTCCTCCGACGGTGCCTGCTACTCCTCCTACTGCAGTTGCTGCTCTAGGCGTGAAGAAGCTTTGCCTCTTCCTCCTGCTTCTTCCTTCAAGATCCTACAGTGCATCATCTACTTCCACAGTTGTTTTTTCTGTTGCTGCCGTAAAGAAGCTTCACCCTCTTAAGCACTGCTGCGGTTGCTGACTGCTAATTCCTTTCTTTTCCTCCTACTGTTGTGAACGGAGGGAAGAGCATCTTCTTCCTCATATTACAGTTCCTGCTGCTACGGTTGCAATTGTTCCTATATTCTCTTCGTTCGACGTCCAGATCAACCCGTAAAAGGTAGGTGTTCTCAAGTCACAAAGCCCAATCTATTAATCACTGTAATTGCATGCATATAGGTTATAGATAGCAAGATACCATGATTCTATTTCAGTAGCATAAATTTTACTGCTTCTCAGTAAATGGCGACCCTGTCATGGGCACTGATTTAATGAACGACCATGCACATGGTCGCTAATTCTTCTTGAATAGCGACAGTGGTCAGGGCGTCTTTTAATGAACGACCCTTTAAGAATCCGCTAATTATTTAAGCATTTAATAAATATTACATGTTTAAATTTTTATATCTACAAAACCTAACATTAAAGTTAATGCATGAATAGAGTTATGGATTCCTGATAATTTTCTCTGTCCGATCAAGTCTGAAATTTCTTGATTCTGTGAACTTTAAATCTATGAATAGTGACTTGTGTCTAGGAACGTATCTGCCCGATGCGTATCAGTGGACAAAGAATGCGCGACTTTTCCGTCATCGCTATTTAGACAATGAACACCCTCACGCAAGGGCACTATTTGTAAAATAACAAGCAAATGAGGAATATATTGGTAAATTGTGAAATAACGACTGAGGTTAGGGCGTTATGTAAAGAATGAACGCCACTGTACACAGTCGCTATTTGAAATCATATTTATAAATTTCTGGAAAAATCTTAGAAATTAACACCCTCATACAGTGTCGTTAATTTGAAACTAATTACATGAAAATTATGATAATATGTGAATGAATGACCTTTCAGAAGGTCGCTATTTCTTTAAATGGTGACTTTTAGACAGGCGTTGTTTTCCTGCCTCATAGTTTCACCGTATTTCCTGACCCATATCACGGGTTACTTGGCACTCTCATCTCACATCCGTAGATGGAGTCCCTGCTTTGATTTTTATCGATTACACACTAATTCCCGGTGATGTTTGAACCCTCCGCGGGATATTCCTTCCTTCGGGCTGGTGATTTCATCATAGAGACCTCTGTAAGTCTACGTGAAGCCTTGGATTATCTCAAGGCCGCCGAGCAGGTTGTACCCTAAAAACCCATGACACTGTGTCTTGTCACGTCACTCTAGAGAAACATGATGTTTTAGCCCTCACAGAGTTCTGTTTATGGCCTCTTGTGAGAAGTCTGTTCTATCAGTAATTGGCGACATGGACTTGGGCGCCAAAAGGAATTGGCGACCTGTCTAGTGCCGTTATTTTCCTGATATAGCGACCTGCATGGGCGCTATTTCATCAAGCATGTACTGTTCATGGGAATTGGCGACCAGACAGTGGGCGTTATTTCTGTAATTGGTGGTGACTGAGTGGGTGCCATTTACCTAGTTTCACGACATGTCTTAGTTTTTTGTGTGAATTAATGATGAGTCATTCTTGTTCAAAGTTCAACTCTTGAACTCCTTCATTCATGAAATCTATCTTATCATCCTACAATGGTTTATCCTTTGGAACTCTATATTGGCTATAACTATAGTTGATGTCCAAAATATACATGACCCAATGCCTGCACATATAGGGCCCGATCTGGTCCTGAGAGGAGCACCCGAAAGTACTTGTGCCCATGGGAGTTATATTGATCACGGTGTGGCATTGCACCGAAGTACTTGTCATTCTAGAATTAATGGCATTCCACAATCTCGTACTTGACTTGACATGACATGACTTGCGTGGCCCAGAATGGGTAATTACTTGCTTGATATTAAAATAGCCAATTCACGTGACATGACTTGAAATATTTACATGCTTGACTATCTTGTTACATTTCACATGATTATCTTGAATTCTTGTTAGTTCAGCTCCATTATCTCTTGATACTCTCTCTCTTGTCATTTTCATGCATACATACATAGCTACACTTGCATTCATGAAACATGTAACTATTTACAGCAAGCTTGTACTTGAGATATAATTCTTACTGAGCGTTCGCTCACCCTAGTGTTTCCCATATTTTTCAAGTAATTCCGATGACGAAGATCACTCGGAATGCAACGAACATGAGTGAAGAGCATAGAGCCACCCGACTATTAAAGCATCTATCCAGTCGTGTCTTTTTACTTTCTTGAGTCAATCATTGTAATTTTCTTTTATTAGGTCAAGATTTGTCCATAATACTTTATTGAGATTATGTAATGGATTTTCCTTAATAGTTATTCTGAATAAATTGGATTTGGTTATCTTGCAATTTGTACGCTCTATCTATGTGTCGAATACACTTGTGCTCTGATTGACATGATTGATACAACTCTTCACACGTACCGAGTTCCTTCCGCGTTCGGGGCGTGACACAGTCACCCCGGCGCATGAGGCCGGAGCTTATTACTCAGATATGCAAGGAAGTAGACAAACTCATTGATGTGGGTTTCATCGAAGAAAATCAATATACCACATGGCTGGCCAACATTGTGCCCGTGAAAAAGAAGAATGGGCAGATCCGGATATATGTAGACTTCCGAGATCTGAATAAGGCATGTCCCAAGGATGACTTTTCGATGCCAATAACGGAAGTCATGGTTTATTCTACAACCAGTCACGAAGCCTTGTCATTCATGGACGGGTCGTCCGGATATAATCAGATATGGATTGCAGAACATGACTGGGTCCACACTACCTTCCGAACCCCCAAGGGCTTTTACCATTACAAAAGGATGTCATTCGGTCTAAAGAACGTTGGCACAACTTACCAGCGGGTGATGACCAAAATTTTTGATGAGCTGCTCTACCACAAGGTCGAGTGCTACACAGATGATATGGTGGTAAAGACTAGAAGGAAAGAAGAGCATTTGTAGGACCTCCGAATCATATTTCAGAGGCTCAGGCAGTCTGAATTAAAGATGAACCCCATGAAGTGCGCCTTCGGAGTGTCGAGTGGCAACTTCTTGGGCTTTATTATCAGATATCAGGGTATTGAAATAGACCCCGCAAAGATGAAGGCAATCCAGGGGTTACTTCCGCCAAGGAATATCACCGAGCTGAGATCTCTTCAATGCCGTCTGGCTTATATCCGGCGGTTCATATCCAATTTATCAGGGCGGTGCCACCCTTTTCATAAGTTGATGATGAAAGATGTTCCCTTTTACTGGGATGAAGAATTCCAGATAGCTTTGGACAAGCTAAAAGATTACCTGAAAACTCCTCAAGTGCTTGACGCACCAGTGAAGGGACGGCCGCTGATTCTGTACATAGTAGCCACACATTACTCTATGGGGGCAATGCTGGCCCAGAATAATGAAGAAGGAAAAGAACAAGCCCTCTACTATCTCAGTCGAAGGCTGGTTAGAACCGAGGAGAAATACACCTTCATTGAGAAAGTCTGCTTGGCACTCGTCTTCGCAGTCAAGAAACTCCGGCACTATATGTTGTCGCATGAGATAAGACTGATATCCAAGGTGGATCTGCTGAAGTATATTCTATCTCAACTAGTGCTCAAAGGTCACTTAGGCAAATGGGCGGTAATTCTCATAGAGTGTGACATCTCCTACATATCGCAGAAAGCTGTTAAAGGCTAGGCCATCGCAGATTTCTTTGCTACGCACCCAACACCTGAAGACTGTCCGCTGGAGATAGAACTCCCTGATGATGAGACCCTGGAGGTAGACCAAGTGCAACACACTCTGTGGTAGTTGTATTTTGATGGTGCATCCAGAATTAATACTCTGGCAACTGGATCAGCTAGAGTCAGAGCCGACGCAGGCATAGTCCTGAAGTCTCCTGAGAGGGAAGTCATATATACCTCCTGCTCAATAAACAAGCACTGCACAAACAACAAAGCAGAGTATGAAGCCCATATTATTGGATTGCAAATTGCTCTATCCATGGAAATTCGAATGCTTGAAGTATTCGGGGACTCCATGCTGGTTGTAAAACAAGTGGGAGGGAAGTTCGATGTGCGAAAGTAAGAACTTCTCCCTTACCACCAACTGGCGCTGCACCTAATGGCAAAATTATGCTTCATTAAAGTGGAGCATATCAATCGAGGATAGAATGCTCAGGTGGATGCCCTCGTAAAATTGGCCAGCTCCTTGGCAATCCCGCCAGACACAAGCCTAAATATAACTGTAATTAATAGACGTCAGGTCCCCAACATGATGGAGGACCTGTCTAATGAAGAAGAAAATGAATTGGCGACTGTGGAGGATATCCAACAGCCCGACTGGCAAGAGCACCTCCTCCGCTGGTTCCAGCACCAACAGCTCCCGAAGGAGAAAGAGCAAGGAATGAAGTTACTTAGAATCAAATATTCTTACGAGTTAAGGAACGAGACTTTATTCCGAATAATGGCAGATGCCCAGAAGAAGATTCTACTCCGTTGCCTGTCTACAGGAGAAGCACGACATGTGATGAAAGAAGTTCATGCCGGGTCAACCGGGGCACACCAGGCCTATAGCAACCCGGATATAATTATGGGAATAAAAATATCCTAAATAGCTAAATCTTCCAAAATAAACTAAATGGTCAAAACAATGTTAAAGGCCCAAACCATAACCATCATTATTGGGCTTAAACTCAAACCACAAAGGCCTAAGCCTTTATACAAAAGCCTTAATTGAGTATGTATATATATGGGCTTCAAAATGGCAAAGAAGGCCCATAGCCTTTGTATGTTCAAAGGAATTATGGGCATGATATATTTGAAGCTTGCATGCAAAGGGGATTCGGGTTTTTAATTCAACAAGGAAGGTGGCTGCAGATATGGATAGAAATGAAATAAGCAAGGGAAACTTAAGGTCTATTAGGATTGTTCATTATGATCCATACGTGGAAGTTTATATACCAATAGAATTTTAAATCTCAAATCCTTTAAATAAACCCCCTCCTGAACGTGTATGGAACGGATTTTATTTTATTTAATTTATTTATTTATTGATTTATTAGTTAGTTTATTAGGCGTGCCAGTCACCGGAGTGACGATTTATTATGCGCTCAATCTGACTTGGTCAGTCGATTGTGAGACTCGGGTCGGGATCGAAAGTCCGTCATACCATAAAGGCTATGATGTTAATTACGCCCTTCCAAAGAAGGACAACCCTTGATTAATCGCCAAAGTAGAAGGGTCCCAGGGGTAAAACCAATATGATAGGTATGCTCATTCATTTGCAGGATAGAAGATGCATGTGATTATGCAAAATAAGATATGATACTAATATACGGAATTAATCCGGCAGCATATCCCCTTATCTTGGTCTATTCTAAGTGGGAATATAGGACATCCATCCACGGAGTGCCGAGATGGAAGTCAAAAGAAAGATGGGCGTAGCCCGAGATCCAAAAGGATCTAGATGCGACGGGACAATGTCCATTATCATGGTATTTATTGATATCCCTTAAGAAACCATTGGAGGACACGCAATGGCAGAACTCCAAGGGTCAGCAGGGTTAGAAAAGAAACATCATACTCGATAGAAGGTAGCGGTAAACCCCATTAATTTATCTCCCTTAGACTTGGATGAAGAACCATGATTCCCCGTGATATGATGAAGGTTGGCATGAAGTCTAATGAGGTTGGGACATTGGGTTTAGACTGAGTTTAGGGCTCATTAAGGTTGCTGGGAAGTTGAGTGTTTGAATAGTAGTCGGTGCTGAGATGAACCGGCACGGATGGGAACTGGCGCGAAGGCAAACGGGCGAGGCACGGGAAAATGAGGTGGCCGGCGCGATGGAGTCTCGGCATGCTCATCTCGGCGCGACGGCTTTAGTATAATAAGGGGGGCATCGGCCTGGGAAGACTGGCATGAAAGCGATCGGCGCGGGCGGTCATCGGCGCGCCTGCCACTCGGCGCGAAACCAGAATATCATCGAGCTGAGATCTCTTCAATGCCGTCTGGCTTATATCCGGTGGTTCATATCCAATTTATCAGGGCGATGCCACCATTTTCATAAGTTGATGATGAAAGATGTTCCCTTTTACTGGGATGAAGAATGCCAGACAGCTTTGGACAAGCTAAAAGATTACCTGAAAACTCCTCCAGTGCTTGGCACACCAGTGAAGGGACGGCCGTTGATTCTGTACATAGCAGCCACACATTACTCTATGGGGGCAATGCTGACCCAGAATAATGAAGAAGGAAAAGAACAAGCCTTCTACTATCTCAGTCGAAGGCTGGTTAGAACCGAGGAGAAATACACCTTCATTGAGAAAGTCTGCTTGGCACTCGTCTTCGCAGTCAAGAAACTCCGGCACTATATGTTGTCGCATGAGATAAGACTGATATCCAAGGTGGATCTGCTGAAGTATATTCTATCTCAACTAGTGCTCAAAGGCCACTTAGGCAAATGGGCGGTAATTCTCATGGAGTTTGACATCTCCTACGTACCGCAGAAAGCTGTTAAAGGCTAGGCCATCGCAGATTTCTTTGCTACGCACCCAACACCTGAAGACTATCCGCTGGAGACATAACTCCCTGAAGATGAGACCCTAGAGGCAGACCAAGTGCAACACACTCTGTGGCAGTTGTATTTTGATGGTGCATCCAGAATTGATACTTTGGCAACTGGATCAGCTAGAGTCAGAGCCGGCGCAGGCATAGTCCTGAAGTCTCCTGAGGGGGAAGTCATATATACCTCCTGCTCAATAAACAAGCCCTGCACAAACAACGAAGCAGAATATGAAGCCCATATTATTGGATTACAAATTGCTCTGTCCATGGAAATTCGAATGCTTGAAGTGTTCGAGGACTCCGTGCTAGTTGTAAAACAAGTGGGAGGGAAGTTCGATGTGCGAAAGCAAGAACTTCTCCCTTACCACCAACTGGCACTGCACCTAATGGCAAAATTATGCTTCATTAAAGTGGAGCATATCAATCGAGGATAGAATGCTCAGGTGGATGCCCTCGTAAAATTGGCCAGCTCCTTGGCAATCCCGCCAGACACAAGCCTAAATATAATTGTAATTAATAGACGTCAGGTCCCCAGCATGATGGAGGACCTGTCTAATGAAGAAGAAAATGAATTGGCAACTATGGAGGATATCCAACAGCCCGACTGGCAAGAGCACCTCCTCCGCTGGTTCCAGCACCAACAGCTCCCGAAGGAGAAAGAGCAAAGAATGAAATTACTTAGAATCAAATATTCTTACGAGTTAAGGAACGAGACTTTGTTCCGAATAATGGCAGATGCCCAGAAGAAGATTCTACTCCGTTGCCTGTCTACAGGAGAAGCATGGCAAGTGATGAAAGAAGTTCATGCCGGGTCAACCGGGGCACACCAGGCCTATAGCAACCCGGATATAATTATGGGAATAAAAATATCCTAAATAGCTAAATCTTCCAAAATAAACTAAATGGTCAAAACAATGTTAAAGGCCCAAACCATAACCATCATTATTGGGCTTAAACTCAAACCACAAAGGCCTAAGCCTTTATACAAAAGCCTTAATTGAGTATGTATATATATGGGCTTCAAAATGGCAAAGAAGGCCCATAGCCTTTGTACGTTCAAAGGAATTATGGGCATGATATATTCGAAGCTTGCATGCGAAGGGGATTAGGGTTTTTAATTCAACAAGGAAGGTGGCTGCAGATATGGATAGAAATGAAATAAGCAAGGGAAACTTAAGGTCTATTAGAATTGTTCATTATGATCCATATGTGGAAGTTTATATACCAACAGGATTCTAAATCTCAAATCCTTTAAATAAACCCTCTCCTGAACGTGTGTGGAACGGATTTTATTTTATTTAATTTATTTATTTGATTATTTATTTATTGATTTATTAGTTAGTTTATTAGGCATGCTAGTCACCGGAGTGACGATTTATTATGCGCTCAATCTGACTTGGTCAGTCGATTGTGAGACTCGGGTCGGGACCGAAAGTCCGTCATACCATAAAGGCAATGGCGTTAATTACGCCCTTTTAAAGAAGGACAACCCTTGATTAATCGCCAAAGTAGAAGGGTCCCAGGGGCAAAACCAATATGATAGGTATGATGATTCATTTGTAGGATAGAAGATGCATGTGATTATGCAAAATAAGATATGATACTAGTATACGGAATGAATCCGACAGCATATCCCCTTATCTTGGTCTATGCCATGTGGTAATATAGGACATCCATCCACGGAGTGCCGAGATGGAAGCCAAAAGAAAGATGGGCGTAGCCCGAGATCCAAGAGGATCTAGATGCGACGGGACAATGTCGATTATCATGGTATTTATTGATATCCCCTTAAGAAACCATTGGAGGACACGCAGTGGCAGAACTCCAAGGGTCAGCAGGGTTAGAAAAGAAACATCATACTCGGTAGAAGGTAGGGGTAAACCCCATTAATTTATCTCCCTTAGACTTAGATGAAGAACCATGATTCCCCATGATATGATGAAGGTTGGCATGAAGGCTAATGAGGTTGGGACATTGGGTTTAGACTGAGTTTAGGGCTCATTAAGGTTGCTGGGAAGTTGAGTGTTTGAATAGTAGTCGGCGCTGAGATGAACTGGCACGGATGGGAACCGGCGCAAAGGCAAACCGGCGCGGCACGGGAAAATGAGGTGGCCGGAGCAATGGAGTCTCGGCATGCTCATCTCGGCATGACGTCTTTAGTATAATAAGGGGGGCATCGGCCTCGGAAGACTGGTGGGAAAGCGGTCGGCGCGGGCGGTCATCGGCACGCCTGCCACTCGGCGGGAAACAAGCACCGAGAGGGCACCGCGTCGGGAGGCCAATGAAGGCACCGATGAGGGAGACCCGAGGATTTGGGGCTTTAAGACTGGGGGGTTTAGTGGGTTTTATTGAGGGGATCTCTTCTATTTAATCAGGGCTTCATGGGCTCTGGCGATGATGTTTAGGCAAGCTGAAAGGGGAGGAGAAATTCACCCACAGAAGGTCTAGGGAGACCATGTGACAATCAACGGGAGCTCTCATAATGATTATATTCCCCTTTATAGTGGGCAGAGGGCCATGAGATAGTCTGTCTTAGGCCTCTGCCACACAGCAGGGGGTTAATTCATCAGCTTAACGAAAGACATCACACGATATGACAAAGCAAGGATCGTGAATGAATTGTGACAGTATCTCCCCTTATCTTGGACTATGCCAAAAGGGGAGTATAGGACATCCATCTCTAGAGTGCCGAGATGGAAGCCAAAAGAAAGATGGGCGTAGCCCGAGATCCAAGAGGATCAGAATTCCGCAGGACAATGCTCACTCATCATGGTGTCTCATGAATATTCCCCTAAAGGGACCAGCGGAGAACGTGCAGTGGTAGAACTCCGTGGCCTGGCGGGGTGAAAGAAGGGAATCAGAAACCCGAATTGAAATAAATGTAGGGGTCAGACCCCATTAGTGTAGCCCCTCTGCTTTCCACAGAATCATACATGAATGGTCCAACAGAATTGACCCATACAAATAAGATGCATGCATTTATTCTCACACTGATATATACACACACGTATATATATATATATATATATATATGAATATGTGCATAGCCAAATAAAGAATGATGCTTAGTGGGCCACTTGGAGATTTATTAGTGCACACACTCACTGGGCATGTTTAAACATGGGTGGACTAAAAAGGTCCTCACGTGAGAGCTCTCATGCATAATAAGAAATTATTTAGACATGCATGTGCCATATATATATATATCCCTTCATATATATATACATATATGATGATTGGGTTGGCCTTCACTACACCATGCACCAACGTGATATGGTCACAGTTAGTGGGTGAAGGATTATTTAAGACATTAATACAAGCAGACATGGGTTAATGGGATTAGTGAATGGCCAATTGCTACTTACGTGAGTGGGGCCATGCATTTATGAATTCCATTCATGTGCCATGCGTGGAGACATTGCATCACATGGGCAATGCCATACGAACAACCACTGTGTGCATGCATGTGAAACGGTGGGAGTTTGTGTTCGGCACGAAGTGAGCACCATCGGCACGGGGGCTCTCGGCGCGGAAATAAGAAAGGGTCTCGGCATGGAAATGGGAAAACCTGACTTCAGCGTGGGAGGTAATCGGCACGGGATCTGCGCCGAGAGCTGTTGGCACCGAGACTAGTTAAAAGGGGGTTTTGGGGTTTATGATTTCATGGAAGCTACCGGGTTTGAGCTCCTTTGAGTGAATAGAAAATCATCAGGAGAACACAAACACCAGAATAGGGCCAGGCAAAATTACTTTTCCTCATTATTTGGGAGACAGGAAAACCACGAGATAAGCTATCTCGGGCTCCCATCTCGTATCAGAGGTAAATACTTCGACTACTTACGGTAGAACTCAGGGAGTAAGCGCCATAACTCAGTATTCCCAGAGCGTAGCAATGCCTTCGCAAATGTCATTGAAAGGTGGGATAATACTCCCACTATCACTGCGAAGTTGTAATAGCCATAAGGCCGTCGCCCAGGGTTAAACGAAAGAAACGTAAACCGGAGCTACAGAAAGTTGAGATAGAATGATGGGGGCACACGGGCGAACATCAAGGGGATTTGATTACAGCAACACATATATAACAAAAAAAGGAATTCTTAGCATGAACAGATGCATCAATATATCTTTCATTTATATAAAATCAGGCATTGTTAGGATACAGACAGAAGCCTTAAGAGGCCATAATATTATAGGACTCGCAAGCAGAAACGAACAGATAAAATAGAGAAGAGAGGGAACCAGGGGAAGGGGACTGTAGCCCCGAATGGGGCGTCGGACGATGGCAGTAGCACCCCTACCTCTACTCTTCCTTCTCTTCACGGGCTCTCTTCTCTTTTCAAGCTCTCGCTCCACTTCTTTTCTTATGTATGTCTCTTCTTCTATTTTTTTTTATCCGCCGCTGGCTTCTTCTCCTCTCATCTTTTTCCATCGAGCTGCGTTTATATAGTGGGCATGAACCATCTTCTCATCGGCGCGCTCCTCTTGTCTGGTGCTCTCGGCGCGCCCCCTCTTTAGTATGGGCTTCGACGTCCTTTTAAGCTTTGATATGGTCTGGGTGCCTTTGTGGGCTTAATGGGCCCTTGTAGCCTCTCCGCCTCTTCCTCTATCCCTAGAAAATAAGGAATATAAGATGATTTAGTAGGAAAAATACGTTGACATTATATATATATATATATATATATATATATATATATATATATATTGTTATTATTTTATCATGTTTTATGCGTCAACAATGTGCAAAGGCTACTGCCTCTGTTAGTTCGTGAGCCCAGTGTCGACGTCGTCTTTCTTCTACGACGTATCTTCATCCATCAAAGTGTTGCATCCTGCTGCTGTCTCTTCGGCAGTGTTACGGCTGTTTCTATGGAGCAGAGGGCCTTCTCCCTCTTCCTAGTCCTGCCGTTACGGTCATACAAGGAAGGGCCTCGTCTGCTTCTTCCATCGTCTTCCGGATGCGACTGCTGCTCTTGTTGTTACTGCTACACGGAGAAGCAAGCTTCTTCCTACTACTGTTTTAATTCTCTGCATCATCTTTCCTGCAGAGATATACTTCTGTTCGAGTGCTGCTGTTGCTGTTACAGCTGCTTATTATCTCATACCTTCGTCTTCGTCTAGTGACCTAAAAAGGTAGGTGTTCTCAAGTTATGAAGCCCAAACTGTTAATCACTGTAAAAAAAATCATGCACGTAGGTCATATAGTACGTTACCATGCTTTCTGTTTTTAGTTTTTTGTAGATCTACTGAGTTCTTCTAAATAGCGACCCTGTCTTGGGCGCTTATTGAATGAACGCCTGCACACGTTGTTGTTAATTCTTCTAAAATAGCGACAGTGATTAGGGCGTCATTTAATGAATGACCCTATGTCAATCCGCTATTTCTTTTAAGCATTTAATAAATATCACATGTTTAAAAATTTATATCTACAACACCTGATGTTAAAATTAATGCATGAACATATTTTTAGATTCTTGATATTTTCCTCTACCTGTTCATATCTTCACTTTCCTGTTTTGATAAACTGAAAATACCATGTGTCTGTGATTGTACCTACCCGATGCGTAGCATCAGACAAATAATGGGCGACAACTATGTAGTCACAATTTAATTAATGAACGCTCTCACGCAAGGGCGCTAATTTGTAATTAACTACCAAAAGTAGAATATACTGGAGATGATGAATTCGTGACCAAGGCCAGGGTGTTATTCCATGAATCAACGCCACTGTACAAAGTCGCTATTTGAAAACTTAGATATTAAATTCTGGAAAATCCTAGAATTAACGCTCTTATACAGTGTCATTAATATTAGATACTTACATGAAAATTCTGATATAATCTGATTGAACGACCTTTCAGAAGGTCACTATTTAATGAATAGCGCCTTTTGTACAGGCGTAGTTTTTTTCTATTTCACATATTTATCGTGTTTTCCCGGCCCATATCGCGGGTCTATGGCACTGTGTCTCAGTCTGTAGATATAGTCCAACGTTTCACGTTGTTTTTTGCATAGCCCCTAACTCTCAGTGATGTTTGAGCCCTCCGTGGGATATTCCTTCTTTCGGATTGGTGATTTCATCATTGGGACGTCCGTAAGTCTACGTGAAGCCTTGGATTACCTCAAGACCGTCGAGCAGGTTGTACCTTAAAACCCTGGAACCTTTCTTTGTCACGTCACTCTGAAGAAACGTGATGTTCGGCCCTTGAAGAGCTCTGTTCTAGTCTCTTTTGAGAAGTGTGCTATCTATTCTGAATCTGCGACCTGGACTTGGACGCCAGAAGGAATTGGCGCCCAATCAGGGGGCATAGTTTACTGTTATAGCCACCGTGACGTGGACGCTATTTATGAATGAGCGACTGGTTGAGAAGTCGCTAATTCTTCGTGCCTATACTGTCCACATGAATGAGCGACCATACGATGGACGCTATTTCTGTAATTGATAGCGACTGAGTAAGCGCCAATTACCCAGTTTCACGACATTGTCTTGGTTTTCGTGTGGTTTAACGCGGAGTCATACTTGTTCCATGTTCAGTCCTTGAACTACTTCATTCGTGAGATCTACCTTGCCATCCTACAATGGTTTATTCTTTAGAACTCTATATTGGCTATAACTATAGTGGATGTCTAAAATATACATGACTCAATGCTTGTGCATATAGGGCCCGATCTGGTCCTGAGAGGAGCACCCGAAAGTACTTGTGCACATGGGAGCTATATTGATCACGGTGTGGCATTGCACCGAAGTGCATGACTAGCTTGATTTATGGCATTCCACGATTCGTACTTGACTTGACTTGACATGACATGACTTACGTGGCCCGGAATGGGTATTTACTTGTTTGATATTATAATAGCCAATTCTCGTGACATGACTTGATATATTTACATGTTTGACCATCTTGATTCGTTCTATATGAATATCTTGAAATCTTACTAGTTCGTTAACTCTTGATACTCTACTCTTTTGTCATTTTTGTGCGTACATGCATAGCTAGACTTGCATTCATGTAACATGTAATTACTTAAAGCTAGCTTGTACTAGAGATATAATTCCTACTGAGCGTTCGCTCACCCTAGTGTTTCCCATATTTTTCAGGTAATTCCGATGACGAGGATCACTCGGAAGGGAACGGACATGAGTGAAGAGCATAGTGCCACCCGTCTATTAAAGCGTCTATCTAGTTGTGTCTTTTCGCTACTTTTTTGAATCAATCATTGTAATTTCCTTTTATTGAGGCAAGATTATCCTTAGTTCGTTTATTGAGATTATGCAATAAGGATTACCTTGATGATTAATGAAGGATTTGGTTTATCTCTATTTTTGTGCGCTCTATCTATGTGTCGGATACACTTATGCTCTGATTGACATGAATGATATAACTCATCACGCATACCGAGTTCCTTCCGCGCTCGGGGCGTGACAAGGCCGGTCCGAAGATGAAAATTGAGATAAAGAAACTAGGTTATTATTGGCCTACTATATTTCATGATTGCTGCAAGTTTGCTAAGTCATGTCAAAAATGCCAGGAGCACGCCACCATGCCCAGGAGGCCTCCAATGCCGTTACACCCCACTATCCCAAGTTGGCCGTTTGCCCAATGGGGCACGGACGTGGTGGGACCTTTGCTGGCATCCTCGTCAGGGTGTAAATATATTCTAGCAGCCACGGACTACTTCTCCGGATGGGCGGAGGCAGTGGCACTAAGAGAAGTGACAGGGGAGCTGGTCGCCAGGTTCTTCTGTCAGAACATAATATTCCGGTTCGGAGTCCCCAGCCGAATTATTTCTGACAATGACAGCCATTTCAGAAACCAGAAGGTATACCGGTTAGCCGATAAGTACAAAATTGATTGAAGGACATCATCCCCCTACAATCCACAGGCCAATGGGCTGGCAGAGGCGTTAAACAAGACTCTCTGCACTCTATTAGCCAAGATCGTCAGCTCTAGCAAGAGAGACTGGGAATAGAAGATGTACGAAGTGCTATGGGCTTATCGTACAGTCTATAAAACTCCTACCGGTTGTTCACCATTCTCCCTGGTTTACGGAACAGAGGCAGTGGTGCCGATAGAGCTGGAAGTGTCGTCACTAAGAGTCACCATGCAACATGGCTTGACGAACGATGAACAGACAAATAGAGAAAGAAGGCTAGAAGAGCTTGCTAAGCTTGAAGGAAGGCGTCTTCGGGCGCAACAAAACATCCAACTATACCAAGCTCGCATGGCCCGTGCTTTCGACAAGTTGGTCAAAGGGTGAGAATTCAAGAAAGGTGACCTAGTGATGGTCAAGAGAAGAGAAGTAATGGCCTCCAACCCCAAAAGGAAGTTGGTTGAAAACTGGGTTGGACCATATGTCGTCCGTCGAGTCTATGAAGGGGGCTCCTACGTTCTCATAGACCACAAAGGAGTAATTTAGTTCTCCCCTCTTAATGGGAAACATTTGAAGCTATACCATATGGCCCTGTCGACGTTAAAACAATGACCGAAATCTACCTTGGTCCAGTGGCACTCCGCCCTGGCCGAGCTCTCCAAAATATCCAACTAGCTCAGACCGATTCCGAGGCCGTTGGATCGTAATTGCAAAAGTCTCCCCAGTGTACACTAATCCCAGGGCTCCTTGAAGACCCCACTTACTCCCACTGGGCTACCACTATACACATCATCACCATGTTGGACCTTACGTCCGCATCGGTGCATAAACCATTTCCTTTGTGCTGGCGTTATCCCCAAGCCTGCGAATACATAATTTCGGCGTAAGGCCTAGCCAGTATATACACATCATCACCATGTTGGACCTTACGTCCGCATCGGTGCATAAGCCATTTCCTTTGTGCTGGCGTTATCTCCATGCCTGCGAATACACAATTTTGGCGCAAGGCTTTATGCCCTAGCCGGTATATACACATCATCACCATATTGGACCTTACGTCCACATCGATGCATAAACCCTTTACGTTGCGTTGGCATTATCTTCTTGCTGGAAAATAAACCTTTTTTCGGCACAAAGCTTTATGCCCTAGCCGATATATACACACCATCACCATGTTGGACCTTGTTATGCCCCTGTGGTCATTTGAGTCATTCGACATCATTCTGTGATCATTTGAGTTATTTGATATTCTTGGTTTTGATAATGGTTAAACACTATAAGTCATTGTTGTTTTCCACTCTCATATGACTGACATACGTGATGTTTTATTCATGAAAGATAAGCCAATGAATGGACAAGGAATGGAGTGGAGATGGCAAAAGTGAAAGCTCAATGATTGCTCCCTCGCACGTGGATCGACCTGCGCGGTCAAGGTTGATGTCACAGATGAGAACGGACTGCTAAAGGACTCAAGTGACGGAGCTAAAGAGGTTAACGGACCGACCTGGGAAAACCCGAGATCTGCCCAGCTGGCAGTCGACCGCCAGCACAGGGGCGGTCGACTGCCCCAGCCAGCAGCTCCCAGTCTGCACAAGTCTCAATGGCGGTCGACCGCCAGCCCAGTAGCGGTCGACCAGAAATACCAGGGACCATCCGTCTACAACGTTTCTCTGTAGCGGTCGATCGCCCGCTTCTGCAGGTCGACCGCCATCCCCAAGCCAACATTTGTTGACTTCGTTTTCCACCTAGAGGCCAGCCCCTTTCCATGGATTTGTTTAATCAAAACTCACCTAATCTCCCATGATTTGTGGATCTGGTCTAGGGGATGTCTATGGACCATTCAAAGTCTATAAAACCAACGCAAGAGGGTTAGAAAACCTTAGTTGATCAAGAGGAATCAAAGAGAGATCAAGAGAGGCTAGAGGAGGTGCTTGGAAGAAGGGGTACTGTAGCCGTGAATAGTACTCCGTGCAGAAGTTCTACATCCACTCCAAGTGATTCAAGCTTAGATCTGAAGCAAGCAACCTCCAAGGAAGCTAGAAGCAAGCAAGCTCTCAAAGGTGATCAAATCTTCATCCATAAATCTCTTCATCAACTCAAGGGGATTAAAAGGAAGATCAAAGCTACATCCATACACTTCTTCATCAACTTAATTGAATCTAAGGCATCAATGGAGATCAAAGGAGGCTTGGAAGAAGAGGTACTGTAGCCATGAACAGTACTTCGTGAAGAAGTTCTTCATCCATTCCAAGGTGTTTCAAGCTCATATCAAAGCAAGCAATCTCCAAGGAAGTGCAAAAGCAAGCAAGGCTATCAAGGTGATCCAAGGAAGCTGATTTCACAAGGTTTTCAAGGGAGATCAAATATGCATCCTTTATCTTCTTCATCAACTCAAGGTGATCCAAGGAAGATCATTTCACAAGGAAGAAGATACCATTGAAGCATCAGATTTAAGCTCCAGCAATCTCAGACAAGATCTTTTCTCTTTGAGCATATTCTATATCTTGTTTGAGTATTTTCATATTTGTTCTCTTTCCATTTCATTCAAACATTTGAAACCGTGAATCGTCCCTACCGGTGGTTAGTAGGAAGGCAATTGGAAGTTGTCCGATCTGCGGTGTTGACGTCCCTACTGGTGGTTAGTAGGAAGATAATCGAAAGTTGTCCGATCTGCGGTCTTGACGTCCCTACCGGTGGTTAGTAGGAAGGCAATCGGAGGTTTTTCCGATCTGCGGTTCAGTGCGTTGCACTAGTGAAACCTCACCAGGTTTGGTGAGGGGTGGACGTAAGACTGGGGATTCAGTCCGAACCACCTTAAAATCTCATGTGTTGTGGTTTGATTGTGCGATTGCTTTATGTTAGATGAACGCTTAGGTTTAATTTCTACATTGCTTGTTCATCTTGCTAAGCAAATCATTATGTCCTTCGTTAAGCCTGTTAAATTCCGTTGCGATTCTCGTTAACTAGCTATAAAGAGGGTTGTTTACGAAAAGAGGGGCAGATCTATTCACCCCTCCCCTCTAGATCCGCCATCCACTACTCAACAGACCTTACATCAGCATCGGTGCATAAACCATTTCCTTTACGCTAGCGTTATCCCCATGCCTGCAAATACAGAATCTCGGCGCAAGGCTTTATTAGCCGGTATATACACAGCATCACCATGTTGGACCTTACGTCCGCATCGGTGCATAAGCTATGTCCTTTGCGCTAGCATTATCCCCACGCCTGTGAATACACAATTTTGGCGCAAGGCTTTATGACCGAGCCAATATATACACATCATCACCATGTTGGACCTTACGTCCGCATCGGTTCATAAACCGTGTCCTTTGCGCTGGCGTTATCCCCACACCTGCGAATACACAATTTTTGGCGCAAGGCTTTATGCCCTAGCCGATCTATACGCATTATCGCCATTGCGGACCCTACATCCAAATCAGCAAATAAACCCCCTTTCTTGCGCTGGCATTATCTTCTTGCTAACGAATAAACCTTTTTTGGCGTGAGGCTTTATGCCCTAGCCAATATCTACACATCATCACCATGTAGGACCTTACGTCTGCATCGGTGCATAAACCATTTCCTTTGCGCTGGCATTATCCCCACGCCCACGAATACATAATTTCGGCGCAAGGCTTTATGCCCTAGCCGATATCTACACGTCATCATCATGTAGAACCTTACGTCCGCATCGGTGCATAAATCATTTTTGTTGCGTTGGCATTATTTTCTTACCGACAAATAGACCTCTTCTGGCACAAGGCTTTATGCCCTAGCCGATCTATACACATTATCGCCATTCCGGACCTTACGTCTGAATCGACGCATAAGCTCTTTTCTTTGCGTTGGCATTACCATCTTGCCAACGAATATGCCCTTTTCGGCGTAAGGATCCATACCCTAGTCGACATCTAAACACCATCACCACACGAACAGTTGAAGCAGTCGGGAGTGGACACCATGCTTCAGCTCGACATTTTTCAAAAAAAAAAGAAAAAAAGAAAGAAAAAAAATGTGGCTAAAAATAAAGGTGCCCCACCAAACTTGTTCGGGTATCCCGGGCGAGGGCAAAAATGGCTATAGCCCAGCTGTGGCGAAAACCCGAAAGGGCGCTGTAGGCAAAATTGGGCACCCCGCCATGTGAAAACCCGAAAGGGCGCGTGGGCAAAAGCAAGAGGGGGCTGCCTCCGGCAAAAACCCGAAAGGGCGCTTGAGTCATTAATGTGATAATTAAAAGTTCCTCTTCGCCTTCATCCCTTTGAAACTCCAGATAGGACGTTTATCACAGTCCCACCGGAGATCTACTTCTCTTAAATCCCTCGACTCAGACCTTCCGTCCATGTCGATAAACAAACCTATCTTCTGCTTTGGCATTTCTCCAATGCCGATGAACAAACCAACGCTGATTCTTGTCATCATCGGCAAGTTCAGTCAATGAACCATTAACCCAGACCTTTCATCCTCGTTAATGACTAAACCTATCTTTTGCTTCGGCATTTATCCAATACCGATGAACAAACCAACGCTGATTCTTGTCATCATCGGTAGGGTAAGTCAATGAACCATTAACATGGACCTTTCATCCTCGTTAATGACTAAACCTATCTTTTGCTTCGGCATTTATCCAATGTCGATGAACAAACTAACGTTGATTCTTGTCATCATCGACAGGGTCAGTCAATGAACCATTAACCCAGACCTTTCATCCTCGTTGATGACTAAACCTATCTTTTGCTTTGGCATTTATATAATGTCGATGAACAAACCAACACTGATTCTTGTCATCATCGGCAGGGTCGGTCAATGAACCATTAACCCGGACCTTTCGTCCTCGTTGACTAAACCTATATTTTGCTTCGGCATTTATCCATGCCGATGAACAAACTAGCGCTGATTCTTGTCACCATCGGCAAGATCAGTCAATGAACCATTAACCTGGACCTTTCATCTATTGAGTTATGGTTTTGATGATTGTTGTGATTGTTGAATTATGGTTTTGATGATAACTAAACTCAATGTGTGATTAAGTGATGATAACTAAACTTATGGTTGATTGCACATGTTCTTGATGATTGTGTACACTCATGTGTTGTTTAATTATGATTAGGATGGCAAATGGCAATGGTTACATGGTCTTGATCCTTGGTTTGCATATGTTGGTTTAACAAGAGGCAAGAGGTTTCATAACCTCTTTAATGTGAACAAGCATGGTATTAACCCTGACTATCTTACTTGTAGGATCAAACTCATGACAGTCACCTGGTGAACCAAACGTGTGGATAAGCACCCTGCTCCTCTACAATCCAAAACAAGTGGTATATGTCATGTACTGTCAAGAACCATTGGTTAAATTCGTTGTATAATCCCTTCAAGATCAAAGGATTTCGATGCCCCAGACTCAAATGGGCTGCAAAAGGGGTTAAGGGACTGAACGGGAGAAATCTGGGATTTTCCCAGATTTCGGTCGACCGCTGGCCTTGGGGCGATCGACCGAAAATAACAGCAACCAATTTCCTACAGTGTTTTTACAGAACGATCGACCGCTAGCCTTTTCCGGTCGACCGCCAGCCCCGAAGCCACTTTTGTTGACTTGGTTTTTCCAATACGTGGAGAGATCCTCTCACCCATTTCTTTAATCCTAATGCTCCCAATCACCCCAGAGATTGTGGATCTGGTCTGGAGCTTGTCTCCTAACCTTCCAAAGGTTATAAAACCTCTCTTTGAGGTCATAAACCCTAAGATACAAAAAAGAGAAGAAAGGGAGATCAAGGTGGCTCAAGGAAGAAGATGAGTGCTACTGTAGCATGAACAGTAGTCCGTGAATCAAAGCTCCATCCAACAGCTAAAGATCCAAGGTCCATTTTGAAGCCTTCATCCTCCCATGAACAAAAGAAGCAAGCATCCAACAAGAAGAGATCGAAGGAGAGCCCATCAACTAAGGAGTCTATCAAGTGAAGAAGAAGAAGGTTGCTACAAGGAAGAAGGAACCTCTTCATCCATCTGAAGGTACTCTAGCTCCGTTTGAAGCCAGCAATCTCAAGGAAGAGAACAAGCTCACAAGCATCAAGAAGATACAAGGATTTGTCCAAGGAAGAAGGAAGAGTACTGTAGCCATAAACAGTACCTCGTGCAGCAAGTGTTCTTCATCCATCCTCAACCCATTGAAGGTAGATCTGAAGCCAACATCCTCCAAGGAAAAGAAACAAGCAAGGAAGTAAGGATTCAAAGGAAGATTGCCCAAGGAAGAAAGAAGAAGAAGCAAGCAAGCACGGATCTGAGAAGAAGGTTGTACAAGGGTGAAAAGAGCAAGGTTTTCACAATCCACTTGAAGTCATTCAAGCAAGAGGGAAGGTAACATTCAGGATCAGCAGCATACGTTGAAAAAGAAGCCAAATCAAGGGATTTCTAAACTGTGCCTTATTATGTTTCAAGTTCATATTCATGTTTTGTATAAACTGTGAAAACTTGTGTGTGTATGGATCGTTCTGGATCCGTGTTTGTGTGTGGTTGTCGTGGTGTTCCATTCGTGTGTGCGTAGGTTTTCCTAGATCTGCGTGTGTGTATGGTTTGATGCACTTGTGGCAGCGGGTGTTTGTGTTGGTGATCCGTTTGTTGGATCGTGTTGGAGACCTCGTCTCCATGTGTGTGTGTGTATGTATTAGGGCGCGTCCCCGTGTGTGTGTGCAGGCGTCGTCCTGTGTGTGTGGTTGGAGCGCCTTCTCCGTTTCGGGATTTATCCCCGAGTGATGCCTCACCGGGTTTGGTGAGGGGTTGACGTAGGATTGCCGTCGTTGCATTCGAACCACCTTAAAAACCGATGTGCACTATGGTTTGATTTGTGTGGTTTGGTCCTTTTCCTCTACCTCCATTCTAAGTGAGTGTTAGTGTTAATTGTTTTTCTGGATTTATCTTTATATATCTTTCATAATCTATATTATCATCAATTAAGTTTGTTAAATCTAATTTGTGTACAAATAGTTTTGAATATGTTAACTAGCATTCTATCACATATTTTAAAAAGGCCAAAAGTTTTCGTAAAATTTGTAAACACCCAATTCACCCCCCTCTTGGGTGTCATTGATCGCGGGACTTCAATTGGTATCAGAGCTAAGGCTCATTTTTTCATAAATCTAACAATCTAGAGAGATCCAGAGCAATGACAACCAACATGTACACCATGAATTCTCCACCGATGTTTGATGGTTGCAATTTTGATTTGTGGTTTGGTAAAATGTGTAGTCTTGTCAACTCGTATGATCCTAAGGTATGGAAGCTTCTTTCACATGGTCCATATGAATTGCCTAAGAACAAAAGTGTCTGGACTGCAAATCAGAAGATTAAACATGATCAAAATTATTTAGTTTTAAAGTTATTTACTGCTGCAGTCAATTCTAATCAATTTCCTTTTGTCTCCCATTGTAGATCCGCGAAGAAAATATTGGATGGATTAGCAGATTTCTACGAAGAGCATGAAGACGAATGCCTTGTGGTAGGCACAAGTGATCAAGGGAGTGATCAGCAAAGTGGATCAAGCTCGAAGGTAAATTTTGATTCTGATAATGAAGATGAAGTTAGCTATGAAGACTTGTTGATTGCATATGATGATCTTGCTGAAAAATACAAGAAGTTAAAATCTGAAAACAAAAAATTAAAAAAGGATGCCGAACAAAATAAGTGTAATTTCTCTTGTAAAAAATACTTGCATCTAGAGGAAATGATTGACGCTCATGTGTTTGACATTGAATTTCACAAAGATCAAATATGTTCCTTAAGAAATGAAAATAAGGAGATGACTGCAAAACTGAATTCAATGGTCGATGATCAAACCTTGATAAATGAACTGATTCATGATGACAAGCTTGTTAAAGAAAATGAGAAACTGAAGGAATTGAACAAGGTCATTTCTGAAAGATTGTTGATTCTTGAAAAAGGGAAATCTGTGGTTGTTAGAGAATGTGAAAATGTGGATGAACTTAGGCAAGAAGTAGAATGCCTTAAGACTACCAATACCATGTTGAATGTTAGTCTTTCTACTTGTGAAGAAGAACTTGCCAATTCTGAATTGTAAATTTCATCTCTTCAATCGAAAATTCTTCACTTGAATGATTCGCTGTCTAGATTTGTAAATGGTCAAGAAAACTTGGATAAATTGTTGGGGATGAAAGTGAATTTTCAAAGGGAAGGGCTGGCCTATAATCCTGTGAACAAAAAGAAGTTTGAAAATAAAGTTTATACATCTTTTGTGCACAGTTCAAACATAGCCAGCACATCAAATGAAAATCGGAAAAAAGAAAATCATGTTACACACACACATGCATCCATAAAGAAAATCAACTTGTATCAAAAATTCAAAAAAGCTGCTAGCACTTCCATGCATGTTAAACATACTTCTGCCACACACACACAACCAACTAGAAAGAAACTCACATATTTTTATTGTGAAAAACATGGACATGTCATGCATGATTGTTTCACTATGAAGAATGATGACTTGAGAGCATGTAGAAACCAAGCTGGTTTGAAAAATACAAAGAGAGCTTTCACCACAAAACCTTCCATACATTGTAATCACTGTGATAAAAGGGGTCATACAACTTCACATTGCTGGTTCTTGTTGAAGAGAAAGAACTCCCACTCAACACATCATGCTCACACACACAAATCAGTAGAACCAATGAGAAGGAAAAATGTGATGTCACGTGCTTCCCCCCATCACTTTGGTAAATCTGGGAATGTCAAGCATGATTGTTTTCTAAAGAAAAGTGATGAATTGAATGCGGTTAAAAAGTGGAAATTACATGCCAATATTGCTACTAACCCACAAGGACCCAAAATGGTTTGGGTACCTAAGAGTGCAAATTGAGAAATCTGTTTTGCAGGTGTGCCATGGAATGTAAAGTACAAAATCTGTTTCCATCATGAAGGTAAGGCACACGAGTCAAGTGACTCAAGCAAGGTTAAAAGAAAAACCAAAAATGAAATCTGAACACTAAGGTGATATCTCTTCTAATCTCTCCATTGAGTGTATCATGTTTTGATTTATTTTGTGTCATATAGTCATGTAATCATGCATATGTCTGAACATGCATTTCATTCACAATTAGTTGCATATCCTTATGCATGTCAATTGTCACATAGTATATTGTTAAGGGGAGTTTGGAAATCTTCAAATTAACTCTCACCACACACATTGAGTTTGTCATATGTCTTCACATCCTGTCATGCCAAAGTTCATTTTTGTGAATCCTCTCCATAATGCATTGCAATCCTCTTGCTTTCGTCATCCATGATTACACAGTATATCAAATGGTGACATGTGGAAGGGCAGGTTAAGCTTGTCTGAAAACTATCACTACGCGTGAGGTGATCTTCGGATCTAAGTTCTCCGCCTGGTACTATGAGTCATTTACTCAAAAGGCTGCATATGGCATTAGAATTTTACTGAGCATATCACAGTCATGCACACATTGAGGGGGAGTCATCAGATTCGTCATATGAACTTAATGTTTAGGTTCACATATGAGTCATGCATTACATGTAGAGCTGTCTAGGGATGTTGGTTGTTAAAATAATTTGTCATGCCATTGTAAATAAATTTAAATTGAAATTGACAAATCAAGTCTTTTATCTTTGGATGCAGATTATACTCCTAAAATCTAAATGATGCAGGGCTAGTCATGGCCAAGCTTGAGTCAATATAAGGAATACCTTGTAAGGATGAAAATGATGAGAACCCTCTCAAGTTGCTACAAGAAGATGGGATACTTTGTGTAGAACAACCTTCAGGATCGACTCAAGTACAAGGTGGTGAAAGTCTTGTACGTGTTGAAGCAAGTACCCAAGACATGGTGAAAGGCTTGGAGGAAAATAGATTCTCAAGGCAAAGGTAAGAAATCAAAATCTGAAATATCAACCCTCGTGAGGTTGGTGATCTTAGTGATTGAAGGCTTCCAATCTTGTCTCCTAAACTAAGGTAATTCAACCTTGTCAATTCATGCAATGGCCATCTTTATCATTTGGTGACACTCTCAAGTGACAGGTATTGATTCTAAAAACTTGAATTGTCATTTACTAGCATGTTGTGATGAATGTGCCTAATTGATTGAATCAAATTGAAAATCTTGAAAGTTCTATATGAAGTGGTTGCATATTGAATATTCTCAATTTGAATTGTATGATCACACTTGAATTGAATTACATATCTGGTATATTAAATGGCGTCTGCGGAAGAGTGGATTATGTCAACTTGGAAGCATTCCCTATGTGTTGAGTTGAGTCTTCGGACTAAAATCTCCGCCTTGTACCAGATCTCGAAAATTGGGATTGGTTGATGTGTGAATAAATTCTTGAGCTAAGCTATGTAAATTGAAAACATGCTTCTGATTAAATTGTTCATACATTTGGATGTTGGTTGAATTCTCATTTCAAAACTTGTGAAATGCTCTTAAAAATCTGATTTTGAACAATTCTGAAAATTGGGTTGCATTGCTTAATTTTGATCATTTATGCACCCTTATTCATAAAGACCATATCATGAAAATGTTGTTGACACATTAATATAATGTGAATGCTCCAATGTAGAATTTGCCTCATGGTTTGAAGATCAAGCCCTCCTATGTTGCATTTGCATCTTGCATCATATGCTCATCTAGACATAGGTTGCATGCATTACAATTCATACATTAGCTGAAGTTAGTTCATTCATTTGGTATCAGAAGTTTTGCACCACATTGCATTCTATCTTGGCATGTTGCATTTTATTATTATATGATCAAAGGTTGCATTGCATTAGAACTCATGCCTTAGATACATTCAGTTCATTCAATTTGTATCCATTTGATTGGTATCATTTGCATGTTTGCATTGCATGTTGCATACATTCCCTCTGCATGCTTACTTGCTAATTATATATTATTCACCCCCATCCTGAAACATCAATGGCCTTATGTCTTCTTGATAAATAATGTTGCATCTGAGTCATTATTGGAGTGTCTCATGTCGTACACTCTAGGGGAGTTCATATTTCATAAATACATCTATTTAGGGGGAGTTACACTACTATGTGTTCATGATACTTTCGGTATACATGCTGAATCAAATTCATACACTTCTTGCACAAAATGTGAAAATGAGTGTTAAAGATAAGGATATATAAATTTCTTTTCAACACTCTCGAGATGTTAAACTTGATGCATGTATGTTGAAGAGATAGTTGAGGAAAAAGCTGCCTACCTATCCTTTTGAAAAATCTCGAATGAAAATGAAAGGCAGAGCAATGCTAAGTCTCACTGAGTAAATTGGGCACATGTCACCTGAGACGTGATGTGGTTCATTTCTGAAAAGTGTTGACTAAAGTACCTCTGTTCAAAATGAGGTGAAATGGTTCAGTATTCTGAGTAACCGGGGATTCTGGCATGAGCTCCATGCGTGTACTCGCATAAAAAGAAATTATTTGAACCGGATCATTCTTAGAAAAAGTCTGTTTATCTGTGTAAAATTATTGAGGTAGAGCGAAGCCTCCAATACGCTGTTCTCAAACTTGAAGTGCAGTCTGTAAAATGTCTCCTTGTGTTAATCTAAAAATCTGATTGTCCATATTGTAACTATCGTTTTTCATGTTACTCACTTACACATCTGAAAATTTGATTTAATATGTATTCAGAAAGTTGATTGACTGCATTAACAATTGCATGAATCTTCTATATGATTGCACAATCTTCCATGTGTTACACATATGCATTCCGATTGTCATGGCCCTCATGCACCCTTCCTATACCTATCCTCTCTAAAATAAGTACGGGGAGCTGTGTTGTATGTACATATACGTATTTATTTGATTGTACATCTCATATGATATCATTTGCATGTGTTGCATTTCATGCATTTCAAACCAAAATATAAAAATCAAAAAATTTAAAAATCAAAGAAAATCCTTTTGATATGCCCTCTTGCTCTTGCTTGTTGTGAAAATCTAACATGGGATCTAGATTTTGAATGCTATCCTGCTGAACACCTCATCTTGTGAACATCTTCCTCCACTAGCTCATATCCTTAAGGCCAATCATTACCTTCAATTGGTATCAATACATGCTTGACTGAATTTGCTTTAGATGGTATCATATTGATGTGTGAGAATAATCACCAATTGGTCTCCAAATAATCACCAATTGGTCTCCTCTGATTGGACTCATATTGATTTGTTAGTCCTTGATTTGCTGTTGTTTCATCTGAATTCTGAGCCATTGCTATTTCAAAGAGGGAGAAAGGTTTGCTCTTGCTTCGTTGGCTTCTTCCACCCTTTTTGATAATGTTGTTGTGGGAGATAGATTTACATTATCCCACTTTTTGATTTTGTCAAAGGGGGAGAGAAATTGATGATTCTATGTGACAGGGGGAGAAGAATATATGTGCCATTCTGTTGTATCATCATTAAGTTTGTCATCATCACTAAGTTTGTCATCATCAAAAACGGGGAGATTGTTGAGTTGTGGTTTTGATGATTGTTGTGATTGTTGAATTATGGTTTTGATGATAACTAAACTCAATATGTGATTAAGTGTTGATAACTAAACTTATAGTTGATTTTACATGTTCTTGATGACTGTGGACACTCGTGTGTTGTTTAATTATGATTGAGATGGCAAATGGCAACGGTTACATGGTCTTGATCTTTGGTTTGCATATGTTGGTTTAACAATAGGCAAGAGGTTTCATAACCTCTTTAATGTGAACAAGCATGGTATTAACCCTGACTATCTTACTTGCAGGATCAAACTCATGACAGTCACCTGGTGAACCAAATGTGTGGATAAGCACCCTGCTCCTCTACAATCCAAAACATGTGGTATATGTCATGTACTATCAAGAACCATTGGTTAAATTCGTTGTATAATCCCTTCAAGATCAAAGGATTTCAATGCCACAGACTCAAATGGGCTGCTAAAGGGGTTAAGGGACTGAACGGGAGAAATCTGGGATTTCCCCAGATTTTGGTCAACCGCTGGCCTTGGGGCGGTCGACCGAAAATAACAGCAACCAATTTCCTACAGTGTTTTTATAGAACGGTCGACCGCTAGCCTTTTCAAGTCGACCGCCAGCCCCGAAGCCACTTTTGTTGACTTGGTTTTTCCAATCCGTGGAGAGATCCTCTTACCCATTTCTTTAATCCAAATGCTCCCAATCACCCCAGAGATTGTGGATTTGGTCTGGAGCCGGTCTCCTAACCTTCCAAAGGGTATAAAACCTCTCTTTGAGGTCATAAACCCTAAGATACAAAAAAGAGAACAAAGGGAGATCAAGGTGGCTCAAGGAAGAAGAGGAGTGCTACTGTAGCATGAACAGTAGTCCGTGAATCAAAGCTCCATCCTGCAGCTAAAGATCCAAGGTCAATTTTGAAGCCTTCATCCTCCCATGAACTGAAGAAGCAAGCATCCAACCAGAAGAGATCGAAGGAGAGCCCATCAACCAAGGAGTCTATCAAGGGAAGAAGAAGAAGGCTGCTACAAGGAAGAAGGAACCTCTTCATCCATCTGAATGTACTCTAGCTCCATTTGAAGCCAGCAATCTCAAGGAAGAGAACAAGCTCACAAGCATCAAGGAGATACAAGGATTTGTCCAAGGAAGAAGGAAGAGTACTGTAGCCGTGAACAGTACCTCGTGCAGCAAGTGTTCTTCATCCATCCTCAACCCATTGAAGGTAGATCTGAAGCCAACATACTCCAAGGGAAAGAAACAAGCAAGGAAGCAAGGATTCAAAGGAAGATTGCCTAAGGAAGAAAGAAGAAGAAGCAAGCAAGCACAGATCTGGGAAGAAGGTTGTACAAGGGTGAAAAGAGCAAGGTTTTCACAATCCACTTGAAGTCATTCAAGCAAGAGGGAAGGCAACATTTAGGATCAGTAGCATACGTTGAAAAAGAAGCCAAATCAGGGGATTTCAAAACTGTGCCTTATTGTGTTTCAAGTTCATAATCATGTTTTGTATAAACTGTGAAAACTTGTGTGTGTGTGTGGATCGTTCTGGATCCGTGTTTGTGTGTGGTTGTCGTGGTGTTCTATTCGTGTGTGCGTAGGTTTTCCTAGATCTACATGTGTGTGTGGTTTGCTGCACTTGTGGCAGCGGGTGTTTGTGTTGGTGATCCGTTTGTTGGATCGTACTAGAGACCTCGTCTCCGTGTGTGTGTGTGTGTGTGTGTGTGTGTGTGTGTGTGTGTGTGTGTGTGTGTGTGTGTGTGTGTGTGTGTGTGTGTGTGTGTGTGTGTGTGTGTGTGTGTGTGTGTGTGTGTGTGTGTGTGTGTGTGTGTTGGGGCGCGTCCCCGTGTGTGTGTGCAGGCGTCGTCCTGCGTGTGTGGTTGGAGTGTCGTCACCGTTTGGGGATTTATCCCCGAGTGATGCCTCACCGGGTTTGATGTGGGGTGGATGTAGGATTGTCGTCGTTGCATCTGAACCACCTTAAAAACCACGGTGCACTCTGGTTTGATTTGTGTGGTTTGGTCCTTTTCCTCTACCTCCATTCTAAGTTAGTGTTAGTGTTAATTGTTGTTCCGGATTTATCTTTATATATCTTGCATAATCTATATTATCATCAATTAAGTTTGTTAAATCCAATTTGTGTACAAATAGTTTTGAATAAGTTAACTAGCATTCTATCACATATTTTAAAAAGGCCAAAAGTTTTCGTAAAATTTGTAAACACCCAATTCACCCCCCTCTTGGGTGTCATTGATCGTGGGACTTCAATTGGTATCAGAGCTAAGGCTCAATTTTTCATAGATCTAACGATCTAGAGATATCTAGAGCAATGACTACCAACATGTACACCCTGAATTCTCCACCGGTGTTTGATGGTTGTAATTTTGATTTGTGGTTTGGTAAAATGTGTAGTCTTGTCAACTCGTATGATCCTAAGCTATGGAAGCTTATTTCACATGGTCCATATGAATTGCCTAAGGACAAAAGTGCGTGGATTGTAAATCAAAAATTAAACATGATCAAAATTGTTTAGTTTTAAAGTTATTTACTGCTGCAGTCAATTCTAATCAATTTCCTTTTGTCTCCCATTGCAGATCCGTGAAGAAAATATTGGATGGATTAGCAGATTTCAAGGAAGAGCATGAAGACGAATGCCTTGTAGAAGGCACAAGTGATCAAGGGAGTGATCAGCAAAGTGGATCAAGCTCGATGGTAAATTCTGATTCTGATAATGAAGATGAAGTTAGCTATGAAGAGTTGTTGATTGCATATGATGATCTTGCTGAAAAATACAAGAAGTTAAAATCTGAAAACAAAAAATTGAAAAAGGATGCCGAACAAAATAAGTGTAATTCCGCTTGTAAAAAATTCTTACATCTAGAGTAAATGATTGAGGCTCATGTGTTTGACATTGAATTTCATAAAGATCAAATATGTTCCTTACGAAATGAAAATAAGGAGATGACTGTAAAACTGAAATCAATGGTCGATGATCAAACATTGATAAATGAATTGATTCATGATGACAAGCTTGTTAAAGAAAATGAGAAACTGAAGGAATTGAACAAGGCCATTTCTAAAAGATTGTTGATTCTTGAAAAAGGAAAATCTGTGGTTGTTAGAGAATGTGAAAATGTGGATGAACTTAGGCAAGAAGTAGATTGCCTTAAGACTACCAATGCCATGTTGAATGTTAGTCTTTCTACTTGTGAAGAAGAACTTGCCAATTCTGAATTACAAATTTCATCTCTTCAATCTGAAATTCTTGACTTGAATGATTCGATGTCTAGATTTGTAAATGGTCAAGAAAACTTGGACAAATTGTTGGGGATGAAAGTGAATTTTCAAAGGGAAGAGCTGGCCTATAATCTTGTGAACAAAAAGAAGTTTGAAAATAAAGTTTATACATCTTTTGTGTATAGTTCAAACATAGCCAGCACATCAAATGAAAATCTGAAAAAGAAAAATCATGTTGCACACACACATGCATCCACAAAGAAAATCAACTTGTATCAAAAATCTAAAAAACCAGCTAGCACTTCCATGCATGTTAAACATACTTCTGCCACACACACACAACCAACTAGAACGAAACTCACATATTTTTATTGTGAAAAATATGGACATGTCATGCATGATTGTTTCACTATAAAGAATGATGACTTGAGAGCATGTAGAAACCAAGCTGGTTTGAAAAATGCAAAGAGAGCTTTCACCACAAAACCTTCCATACATTGTAATCACTGTGATAAAAGGGGTCATACAACTTCACATTACTGGTTCTTGTTGAAGAGAAAGAACTCTCACTCAACACATCATGCTCACACATACAAATCAGTAGAACCAATGAGAAGGAAAAATGTGATGTCACGTGCTTCCCCCCATCACTTTGGTAAATCTAGGAATGTCAAGCATGATTGTTTTCTAAAGAAAAGTGATGAATTGAATGATGTCAAAAAGTGGAAATTACATGCCAATATTGCTACTAACCCACAAGGACCCAAAATGGTTTGGGTACCTAAGAGTGCAAATTGAGAAATCTGTTTTGCAGGTGTGCCATGGAATGTAAAGTATGAAATCTGGTTTCATCATGAAGGTAAGGCACACGAGTCAAGTGACTCAAGCAAGGTTAAAAGAAAAACATAAAATGAAATCTGAACACTAAGATGATATCCCTTCTACTCTCTCCATTGAGTGTATCATGTTTTGATTTATTTTGTGTCATATAGTCATGTAATAATGCATATATCTGAACATGCATTTCATTCACAATTAGTTGCATATCCTTATGCATGTCAATTGTCACATAGTATATTGTTAAGGGGAGTTTTGAAATCTTCAAATTAACTCTCACCACACACATTGAGTTTGTCATATGTCTTCACATCCTGTCATGCCAAAGTTCATTTTTGTGAATCCTCTCCATAATGCATTGCAATTCTCCTGCTTTCGTCATCTATGATTACATAGTATATCAAATGGTGACATGTGGAAGGGCAGGTTAAGCTTGTCTGAAAACTATCACTACGCGTGAGGTGATCTTCGGATCTAATTTCTCCACCTGGTACTATGAGTCATTTACTCAAAATGCTGCATATGACATTAGATTTTTACTGAGCATATCACAGTCATGCACACATTGAGGGGGAGTCATCAGATTCGTCATATGAACTTAATGTTTAGGTTCACATATGAGTCATGCATTGCATGTAGAGCTGTCTAGAGGATGTTGGTTGTTAAAATAATTTGTCATGCCATTGTAAATAAATTTAAATTGAAATTGACAAATCAAGTCTTTTATCTTTGGATGCAGATTATACTCCCAAAATCTAAATGATACAGGGCTAGTCATGGCCAAGCATGAGTCAATATAAGGAATACCTTGCAAGGATGAAAATGATGAGAACCCTCTCAAGTTGCTACAAGAAGATGTGATGCGGGACTGACCAACAATGCAACTAATCTAAGACTATGACTTGTGCGACCAGCACGCGCACGTGACAAGGTAAGCCGGAGTTCCCGACTAGCGTGGAATTCCTTCGGGCGTTCGCGTCACTCAACAAGATCTCCGGACTCACGGCCGTCCCTATGAGGGAGGCGTTAGGATCTAAGCGGGCAAGGCGCCGCCGAGCAAAAATGGAAGTCTAGTTCGAGCTCGGTGCTCGACTAGGGCCCGGGGAACAAAAGGGGACACTCACCTCACCAATCCGCAGTGATTGTGTATGCTGGCTAGGATCCTACGCTCGGACGCGCCACATGCAATCACACACTAAAATAAGCAAGTACCAAGGGAAGGAGTGGAACGCGTACCTCCATGCCTAGGCGTGGCGAAGGAACCCCGGCCGAGTCCGACAACCCGATACACAAGATGATAACTATTACAAACCCAAATGGTGCCCACTCCTCGCAGGGAGATAACAGGCTACAACAACACAAATAATTCGGGCAGTCGGCGCACGGGCTGACGGGCAGCAGTCGAAGTGGGTGGAAGGCGCCGGTAGTCGATCTCCGGGGCCTCACTCGTCTCCGAAGTTGGGTGTAGAGGTGGTCCACGTCGCCGAGGTCGTGCGCTAGGATGCTGAACTGCTGCTGGGGTCACGAGCCGGTGATGGTCCGTGAAGAGTGACGATCCACAACGCTTGCTGCTTGCTGGTTGCTGCAACAGGGGGGCAGAGACGCGGCTGGTACGGGGCCTTCCGGACAGCAATAGGGGCGGGGTCTTCTCTGGTAGGTGACTGACAGGGGAGGCTAACGGTGGGTTGTGGTGGCTGGTGGGGTGCCGTGGGACTTTTGGGCGTGGGTGGCGATGGGAGTTGGGGTCACAGTCTGCACTTCAGGGCAGTCAGAACTGTGACTCCCGGGAGGGCAGTAATGGCGAGGGGTTGTAGGTGGACTCCGGGCCTGTGGCGATTACTGGAGATGGGGTAATGTGTGAGGGGGTGGCCTACCAAATTTCAGGTCAATCAGAGGTGGCTAGAGGGTGGTCCCTTTGGAGGTCTCTGCTGACTGGTCCCGCACGGGTACTGTAGCAGAGAACTCCGCACAGAAAGTGTGTAAAAAGGGAACTCTCAGCCCCGATGGAATTTTGAGGCGAGACCACTTGGAATGGCTTCGTAACTGGCAGAGGAACAATTCTTATGAAGGGAAATGGGGCTAGAAATGGTGGCAAGGGTCCGTAAACGGGTGCCCAAGTGGACTCTGGTCACAGGCGAGACTGCCAGGGATGCGATCTGCGCAACGAAAGTGCCTGTGAAGACAACTTTCTGTGACGAAAGAGTTTTGGGGCGAGGCCGGATGGGTTGGAAAGCTAACAGGCAAAGGAACAAAAACCTTGAAGACACCCCTGGGATTTGCTGTCGGGAACTGGGCGTACCGTTTGCATCTTTGGACCCCTAGTGTGCAGGTCGGACAGGCACTCCGGGGTTGAGCAGCACGCCACCACGAACGTCGTCACCTCGTCGACCGGATCGCCCGTGGACGTGGGGAAGAAGACCGCTGGCGTTGAAGCGTACCACGTGACCTCCAGGCCTCAACTCCAGGGCGTCTCACCCTAGAGGCTGAAGGAGATGGCTGAAGAAGAAGATGGCGGAGGTGGGAGGGGCGTCGCACCCCTTAGAGGATGGGGAAGAGGATCGCCCTCTTCCTTTGGAGCTGGTTGCGCACCAAGCAATTCTCTCACAAAATAAATTTTTCATTAACTTCAAAAGAAAAGTACATAAGCCCTTTTATATGCTAGGGTAGGAACCCTAGCCAAGAGGGAGGGGAAAGGGGGCCGCACATGGCATGGGGAAAGGGGGGAATGTGCCACAAGGCAAGGGGAAGAGGGGGGGGTGCGAACCACTCCTAGATTCTAGGAGTGGATTGGGGAAAGGGGCGGTCAAGTGGGGGAGGGGGGGAAGGAATCGGTCAAGAGAGGGGGGGGGGGGAAGGTGACCGCACCCTCTTCCTATATTCTAGGAGAGGGGGCGGCTGCCACCTCCTCCTCTTGGAGGATGTGATAGGGGCGCCCAAACCCTAGCCCTAGGAGGTGGGGGCGCAAACCCCTTGGTGGGCTAAGCAGGGGAGTGGGTGGCCAGCCCAAATGGGCCAGAGATTGAACCAAAGAAATGGCCCAATAGCCCTATCTCCTATCTAATGAGCATAAAAGGGCCCAACTAAAACCTAATTGGCTCCAAATGGCCTACAAAGGTCCATAACAATGCAAAAAGTGTCCACGCAGGGACTAAACTAAGGCCCAGCATGGCCTGAAGCATAAAAGGGACTCTGCTAGTCCGCCAAGTGGTCGCCAAGCCAAAGGGATATCGGCAAGCTCCGTGTGCTCCGTCGAGTGATGCGGCACGTGTCCTCACCAATTCTCCCCGGGTGGGAAGAACTCGACCCCGTCGAGTAAGGGTCACGGTCGCTCAAGTAACGCTCCAGCAGGTCCGGGTCGATCCGCTCCAGCTCTCCACGTGTGATCCAGGTGTCGTCTGTCGCAGGGCGCCCTCTCCAACGCACTAGAAAGCGTTGGTAGGCTCCGCTCCGGGTCGTGGTCACGTGCTCATCCAGTATGCAATCTACATGCTCGCGTCTCGGTAACGAGGCTGGAGGAGGTGGACTCTCAGAGGGTGTAAGGCTCTCAACAGGAGGGGAAGGCCCAAAAAGCTCACTGGGAATCACTGCGGGATCCCGATAGGCCACTAGGTCAGAGACGTTGAACGTCGAACTGATCCCATAATCGTCTGGCAGCTCAATCTCATACGCATTAGACCCGATCCGCCTTAAAACTCGGAAGGGTCCTGCACCGCGGTCCTGGAGTTTCTTCACGGCCCCAGAAGGGAACCGTTCAGGTCTGACCCTGACCATAACGTACTCTCCCTCACGGAACTCACGCGTGCGTCGATGCACATCAGCTAATTCCTTATAACGTGCGTTGCTGGCCTCGAGGGGGTGATGATGATGTAGACTCCGAACTAGCTGTGTTGACTCATACCTATGTGAATGCAGTGGTGGTCCTGGACATCCAAACACAGACCTAGCATGCCTATGACTCCTACATGATTGGACAACACGGGGAGGACCAGGACAACCAAAGTTGTATCTATCAGGCATGGGTGTCCTACGGAATGTGGTAGACTCATGGGGACTAAATTGCCCAAACTCACTCATGACATTCCCTACATGAGACAAACCCCTATATGATGGTGGACATGCAGAAACATGGGGAAGAGACATGTGTCCCTGGCCTCCTAAGCTCGGGTATCTGGATGCCGGTAAGGTGAGGTGTTGACTAGAAGGCCTAGGTGGTGTATGATAGTGGACCTCCTCGGCAAGGTGGGGAAAAGAATATGGGTCGAGAGGCTCACTAGGGAGGGGATCGAAAGGGTCAAAGAAATGATGACCCCTCCCGACAGGTCCCTTCACTATACTTGCCCATGTGCGACATTCTCCCAGGTGCAGATAATCACCTTCAGGCACTCTCATGTATGGGGCAAGAGGCTCATGAGGAGGGCAAGGAAGGCAAGGTTCCTCCCTCGGGACCGTGAAACCATAAGCGGGGACAAAATCAACCTCCACGGGTATGGAAATAATAAAAGGACCTCGGATGTGATATGTCCTATGGTGTAGACCGAGGTAATAGACCCCAAAGCAGGGAGTGTAAAGCTATGACTATAGGGTTGGTCAGACCCTAAGGTCAACATGTAAGTCAACTCCCATTGATAATCTAAACTCCTAAGGAAGTCCTTCACATTTTCAAGAAAGCAGAAGGACCGAAAAGTGGTGTGAAAGGAGTTAAGGGGTATTATTGGGAGGGCTGGTCCCATGGGTGTATAGCAAGGAATGGAGACATCTAGAAGTGGACCCTCCCTTAGCAAGCTAGCTAAAGACTCTCCAATGACCAGTTCACCCTCGGAAGGTAAGAATGTCTCTATATGAGGGTCTAAGGGTGAAGCCTCTCTCTCGGGAGGGGAAACGGAGTCCTCTATGATGTGGAGGGGATCACTCCCTAACTCCTTAACCTCAGTTAGGTACTCCTCAATCAACTCCTGTTCAGCCTCGTAACTCACTGGAACAAACCCAGGTGATGACAGGGAGGTGGTCAGCGTAACGCCGTCATGGAAGACAAACTCACCGGGAAGGTGAGATGGGTGTAAGGTGCAGGTCCTCCTATCCAGGTCGATGGTCGCACTTCTTTCCTCCAACCAAGTTCGCCCTAAAATGATGCATGGACCAGCAAGTGTGCTGATCTTGCACCAAGCGCCATCGAAATATTTAGCGGGGCCAAACCACCATTGAAACTCGATAAAAGCTAAACCATCACGGAGAACAATCTCCCCAGTCTTAGAGAGTGACTCAATAATGTCTTGTGAGACACAGTTAGACGACACCCTACTGATGAAGTCGATCTCCGTATGCATCCCATTAGGTAGGATGGCAGTGGACATGACAGGGCGCTGGAATGACTCGGTCATCGGTATAGGGATCGGGTCTCCCGACGACTGAGTGGTAGGGGCGACACTTAGGGGTCGTACCATAAGAGCATCGAATCGGGCCAATAGGGATGACTAATCTGACATGTGGTCTCGAGGAACCACCATGGGGTTGGCGCGGAGCTGGACATGCAAGACTCAACGAGACAAGGACAAAACTCTAACTAGACACAAACCTAACATTACAATGCAATGGTGGGTTACCTAGATGAACTAAGAGACTCAATGCAACCTAGATAACTCTAAGGCCTCAATTGCACCCTAGACAACCTAAAGACTCGAATGACCTAAGACCCCAATTTGTTAGAACAAACTGGTTCCCTAAGCTCTGATACCAAATTTGATGCGGGACTGACCAACAATGCAACTAATCTAAGACTATGACTTGTGCGACCAGCACGCGCACGTGACAAGGTAAGCCGGAGTTCCCGACTAGCGTGGTATTCCTTCGGGCGTTCGCGTCACTCAACAAGATCTCCGGACTCACGGCCGTCCCTATGAGGGAGGCGTTAGGATCTAAGCGGGCAAGGCGCCGCCGAGCAAAAATGGAAGTCTAGTTCGAGCTCGGTGCTCGACTAGGGCCCGGGGAACAAAAGGGGACACTCACCTCACCAATCCGCAGTGATTGTGTATGCTGGCTAGGATCCTACGCTCGGACGCGCCACATGCAATCACATACTAAAATAAGCAAGTACCAAGGGAAGGAGTGGAACGCGTACCTCCACGCCTAGGCGTGGCGAAGGAACCCCGGCCGAGTCCGACAACCCGATACACAAGATGATAACTATTACAAACCCAAATGGTGCCCACTCCTCGCAGGGAGATAACAGGCTACAACAACACAAATAATTCGGGCAGTCGGCGCACGGGCTGACGGGCAGCAGTCGAAGTGGGTGGAAGGCGCCGGTAGTCGATCTCCGGGGCCTCACTCGTCTCCGAAGTTGGGTGTAGAGGTGGTCCACGTCGCCGAGGTCGTGCGCTAGGATGCTGAACTGCTGCTGGGGTCACGAGCCGGTGATGGTCCGTGAAGAGTGACGATCCACAACGCTTGCTGCTTGCTGGTTGCTGCAACAGGGGGGCAGAGACGCGGCTGGTACGGGGCCTTCCGGACAGCAATAGGGGCGGGGTCTTCTCTGGTAGGTGACTGACAGGGGAGGCTAACGGTGGGTTGTGGTGGCCGGCGGGGTGCCGTGGGACTTTTGGGCGTGGGTGGCGATGGGAGTTGGGGTCACAGTCTGCACTTCAGGGCAGTCAGAACTGTGACTCCCGGGAGGGCAGTAATGGCGAGGGGTTGTAGGTGGACTCCGGGCCTGTGGCGATTACTGGAGATGGGGTAATGTGTGAGGGGGTGGCCTACCAAATTTCAGGTCAATCAGAGGTGGCTAGAGGGTGGTCCCTTTGGAGGTCTCTGCTGACTGGTCCCGCACGGGTACTGTAGCAGAGAACTCCGCACAGAAAGTGTGTAAAAAGGGAACTCTCAGCCCCGATGGAATTTTGAGGCGAGACCACTTGGAATGGCTTCGTAACTGGCAGAGGAACAATTCTTATGAAGGGAAATGGGGCTAGAAATGGTGGCAAGGGTCCGTAAACGGGTGCCCAAGTGGACTCTGGTCACAGGCGAGACTGCCAGGGATGCGATCTGCGCAACGAAAGTGCCTGTGAAGACAACTTTCTGTGACGAAAGAGTTTTGGGGCGAGGCCGGATGGGTTGGAAAGCTAACAGGCAAAGGAACAAAAACCTTGAAGACACCCCTGGGATTTGCTGTCGGGAACTGGGCGTACCGTTTGCATCTTTGGACCCCTAGTGTGCAGGTCGGACAGGCACTCCGGGGTTGAGCAGCACGCCACCACGAACGTCGTCACCTCGTCGACCGGATCGCCCGTGGACGTGGGGAAGAAGACCGCTGGCGTTGAAGCGTACCACGTGACCTCCAGGCCTCAACTCCAGGGCGTCTCACCCTAGAGGCTGAAGGAGATGGCTGAAGAAGAAGATGGCGGAGGTGGGAGGGGCGTCGCACCCCTTAGAGGATGGGGAAGAGGATCGCCCTCTTCCTTTGGAGCTGGTTGCGCACCAAGCAATTCTCTCACAAAATAAATTTTTCATTAACTTCAAAAGAAAAGTACATAAGCTCTTTTATATGCTAGGGTAGGAACCCTAGCCAAGAGGGAGGGGAAAGGGGGCCGCACATGGCATGGGGAAAGGGGGGAATGCGCCACAAGGCAAGGGGAAGAGGGGGGGGTGCGAACCACTCCTAGATTCTAGGAGTGGATTGGGGAAAGGGGCGGTCAAGTGGGGGAGGGGGGGAAGGAATCGGTCAAGAGAGGGGGGGGGAAGGTGACCGCACCCTCTTCCTATATTCTAGGAGAGGGGGCGGCTGCCACCTCCTCCTCTTGGAGGATGTGATAGGGGCGCCCAAACCCTAGCCCTAGGAGGTGGGGGCGCAAACCCCTAGGTGGGCTAAGCAGGGGAGTGGGTGGCCAGCCCAAATGGGCCAGAGATTGAACCAAAGAAATGGCCCAATAGCCCTATCTCCTATCTAATGAGCATAAAAGGGCCCAACTAAAACCTAATTGGCTCCAAATGGCCTACAAAGGTCCATAACAATGCAAAAAGTGTCCACGCAGGGACTAAACTAAGGCCCAGCATGGCCTGAAGCATAAAAGGGACTCTGCTAGTCCGCCAAGTGGTCGCCAAGCCAAAGGGATATCGGCAAGCTCCGTGTGCTCCGTCGAGTGATGCGGCACGTGTCCTCACCAAGATGGGATACTTTGTGTAGAACAACCTCCAGGATCGACTCAAGTACAAGGTGGTGAAAGTCTTGTACGTGTTGAAGCAAGTACCCAAGACATGGTGAAAGGCTTGGAAGAAAATGGATTCTCAAGGTAAACGTAAGAAATCAAAATCTGAAATATCAACCCTCGTGAGGTTGGTGATCTTAGTGATTGAAGGCTTCCAATCTTGTCTCCTGAACTAAGGTAATTCAACCTTGTCAATTCATGCAATAGCCGTCTTTATCATTTGGTCACACTCGCAAGTGATAGGTGTTGATTCTAAAAACTTGAATTGTCATTTACTAGCATGTTGTGATGAATGTGCCTAATTGATTGAATCAAATTGAAAATCTTGAAAGTTGTGTATGAAGTGGTTGCATATTGAATATTCTCAATTTAAATTGCATGATCACATTTGAATTGAATAACATATCTGGTATATTAAATGGCGTCTGTGGAAGAGTGGATTATGTCCACTTGGAAGCATTCCCTATGTGTTGAGCTGGGTCTTCGGACTAAAATCTCCGCCTGGTACCAGATCTTGAAAATTGGGATTGGTTGATGTGTGGATAAATTCTTGAGCTGAGCTATGTAAATTGAAAACATGCTTGTGATTAAATTGTTCATACATTTGGCTGTTGGATGAATTCTCATTTCAAAACTTGTGAAATGCTCTTGAAAATCTGATTTTGAACAATTCTGAAAATTGGGTTGCATTGCTTAATTTTGATCATTTATGCACCCTTATTCATAAACGCCATATCATCAAAATATTGTTGACACATTAATATAATGTGAATTCTCCAATGTGGAATTTGCCTCATGATTTGAAGATCAAGCCCTCCTATGCTGCATTTGCATCTTGCATCATATGCTCATCTAGACATAGGTTGCATGCATTACAATTCATGTATTAGCTGAAGTTAGTTCATTCATTTGGTATCATATTGCATTCTGTCTTGACATGTTACATTTCATTATTATATGATCAAAGGTTGCATTGCATTAGAACTAATGCAAGATGCATTCAGTTCATTCAATTGGTATCCATTTGATTGGTATAATTTACATGTTTACATTGCATGTTGCATACATTTCCTCTGCATGCTTACTTGCTAATTATATATCCCCATCCATGAAACTTCTATGGCCTTATGTCTTCTTGATAAATAATGATGCATCTGAGTCATTATTTGAGTGTCTCATGTCGTACACTCTAAGGGAGTTCATATTTCATAAATGCATCTATTTACGGGGAGTTGCACTGTTATGTGTTCATGATACTTTCGGTATACATGCTGAATCAAATTCATACACTTCTTGCACAAAATGTGAAAATGAGTGTTAAAGATAAGGATATATGAATTTCTTTTCAACACTCTCGAGATGTTAAACTTGCTGCATGTATGTTGAAGAGACAGTTGAGGAAGAAGCAGCCTACATATTCTTTTGAAAAATCTCGAATGAAAATGAAAGGCAGAGCAATGCTAAGTCTCACTGAGTAAATTGGACACATGTCACCTGAGACGTGATGTGGTTCATTTCTGAAAAGTGTTGACTAAAGTACCTCTGTTCAAAATGAGGTGAAATGGTTCAGTATTCTGAGTAACCGGGGATTCTGGCATGAGCTCCATGCATCTACTCGCGTAAAAAGGAATTATTTGAACCGGATCATTCTTAGAAAAAGTCTATTTATCTGTGTAAAATTGTTGAGGTAGAGCGAAGCCTCCAATACACTATTCTCCAAATTGAAGTGCAGTCTGTAAAATGTCTCCTTGTGTTAATCTAAAAATCTGATTGTCCATATTGTAATTATCGTTTTTCATGTTACTCACTTACGCATCTGAAAATTTGATTTAATATGTATTCAGAAAGTTGATTGACTGTATTAACAATTGCATGAATCTCCTATATGATTACATAATCTTTCATGTGCTACATATGTGCATTCCGATTGTCATGGCCCCCATGCACCCATCTTATACCTATCCTCTCTAAAATAAGTATGGGGGAGCTGTGTTGCATGTACATATACGTATTTGTTTGATTGTACATCTCATATGACATCATTTGCAAGTGTTGCATTTCATATATTTCAAACCAAAATATAAAAATCAGAAAATTTGAAAATCAAAGAAAATCCGTTTGATATGCCCTCCTGCTCTTGCTTGTTGTGAAAATCTGACATGGGATCTAGATTTTGAATGCTATCCTACTGAACACCTCATCTTGTGAACATCTTCCTCCACTAGCTCATATCCTTGAGGCCAATCATTACCTTCAATTGGTATCAATACATGCTTGACTGAATTTGCTTTAGATGGTATCATATTGATGTGTCAGAATAATCACCAATTGGTCTCCTCTGATTGGACTCATATTGATTTGTTAGTCCTTGATTTGTTGTTGTTTCATCTGAATTCTGAGCCATTGCTATTTCAAAGAGGGAGAAAGATTTGCTCTTGCTTCGTTGGCTTCTTCCACCTTATTTGATAATGTTGTTGTGGGAGATAGATTTGCATTATCCCACTTTTTGATTATGTCAAAGGGGGAGAGAAATTGATGATTCTGTGTGACTGGGGGAGAAGAATATATGTGTCATTCTGTTGTATCATCATTAAGTTTCTCATCATCACTAAGTTTATCATCATCAAAAATGGGGAGATTATTGAGTTATAGTTTTGATGATTGTTGTGATTGTTGAATTATGGTTTTGATGATAACTAAACTCAATGTGTGATTAAGTGATGATAACTAAACTTATGGTTGATTGCACATGTTCTTGATGACTGTGTACACTCATGTGTTGTTTAATTATGATTGAGATGGCAAATGGCAACAGTTACATGGTCTTGATCCTTGGTTTGCATATGTTGGTTTAACAAGAGGCAAGAGGTTTTATAACCTCTTTAATGTGAACAAGCATGGTTTTAACCCTGACTATCTTGCTTGCAGGATCAAACTCATGACAGTCACCTGGTGAACCAAACGTGTGGATAAGCACCCTGGTCCTCTACAATCTAAAATAGGTGGTATCTCTCATGTACTGTCAAGAACCATTGCTTAAATTCATTATATAATCCCTACAAGATCAAAGGATTTCAATGCCACAGACTCAAATGGGCTGCTAAAGGGGTTAAGGGACTGAACGGGAGAAATCTGGGATTTCCTCAGATTTTGGTCGACCGCTGGCCTTGGGGCGGTCGACCGAAAATAACATCAACCAATTTCCTACAGTGTTTTTACAGAACAGTCGACCGCCAGCCTTTTCCAGACGACTGCCAGCCCCGAAGCCACTTTGGTTGACTTGGTTTTTCCAATCCGTGGAGAGATCCTCTTACCCATTTCCTTAATCCTAATGTTCCCAATCACCCCAGAGATTGTGGATCTAGTCTGGAGCTTGTCTCCTAACCTTCCAAAGGTTATAAAACCTCTCTTTGAGGTCATAAACCCTAAGATACAAAAAAAAGAACAAAGGGAGATCAAGGTGGCTCAAGGAAGAAGAGGAGTGCTACTGTAGCATGAACAGTAGTCCGTGAATCAAAGCTCCATCCAGCAGCTAAAGATCCAAGGTCCATTTTGAAGCCTTCATCCTCCCATGAACTGAAGAAGCAAGCATCCAACCAGAAGAGATCGAAGGAGAGCCCATCAACCAAGGAGTCTATCAAGGGAAGAAGAAGAAGGCTGCTACAAGGAAGAAGGAACCTCTTCATCCATCTGAATGTACTCTAGCTCCGTTTGAAGCCAGCAATCTCAAGAAAGAGAACAAGCTCACAAGCATCAAAGAGATACAAGGATTTGTCCAAGGAAGAAGGAAGAGTACTGTAGCCGTGAACAGTACCTCGTGCAGCAAGTGTTCTTCATCCATCCTCAACCCATTGAAGGTAGATCTGAAGCCAACATACTCCAAGGGAAAGAAACAAGCAAGGAAGCAAGGATTCAAAGGAAGATTGCCTAAGGAAGAAAGAAGAAGAAGCAAGCAAGCACAGATCTGGGAAGAAGGTTGTACAAGGGTGAAAAGAGCAAGGTTTTCACAATCCACTTGAAGTCATTCAAGCAAGAGGGAAGGCAACATTTAGGATCAGTAGCATACGTTGAAAAAGAAGCCAAATCAGGGGATTTCAAAACTGTGCCTTATTGTGTTTCAAGTTCATAATCATGTTTTGTATAAACTGCGAAAACTTGTGTGTGTGTGTGTGGATCGTTCTGGATCCGTGTTTGTGTGTGGTTGTCGTGGTGTTCTATTCATGTGTGCGTAGGTTTTCCTAGATCTACATGTGTGTGTGGTTTGCTGCACTTGTGGCAGCGGGTGTTTGTGTTGGTGATCCGTTTGTTGGATCGTATTAGAGACCTCGTCTCCGTGTGTGTGTGTGTGTGTGTGTGTGTGTGTGTGTGTGTGTGTGTGTGTGTGTGTGTGTGTGTGTGTGTGTGTGTGTGTGTGTGTGTGTGTGTGTGTGTGTGTGTGTGTGTGTGTGTGTGTGTGTGTGTGTATGTTGGGGCGCGTCCCCGTGTGTGTGTGCAGGCGTCGTCCTGCGTGTGTGGTTGGAGTGTTGTCTCCGTTTGGGGATTTATCCCCGAGTGATGCCTCACCGGGTTTGATGAGGGGTGGATGTAGGATTGTCGTCGTTGCATCTGAACCACCTTAAAAACCGCGGTGCACTCTGGTTTGATTTGTGTGGTTTGGTCCTTTTCCTCTACCTCCATTCTAAGTTAGTGTTAGTGTTAATTGTTGTTCCGGATTTATCTTTATATATCTTGCATAATCTATATTATCATCAATTAAGTCTATAAAACCAATGCAAGAGGGTTAGAAAACCCTAGTTGATCAAGAGGAATCAAAGAGAGATCAAGAGAGGCTAGAGGACGTGCTTGGAAGAAGGGGTACTGTAGCCGTGAACAGTACTCCGTGCAGAAGTTCTACATCCACTCCAAGTGATTCAAGCTTAGATCTGAAGCAAGCAACCTCCAAGGAAGCTAGAAGCAAGCAAGCTCTCAAAGGTGATCAAATCTTCATCCATAAATCTCTTCATCAACTCAAGGGGATCAAAAGGAAGATCAAAGCTACATCCATACACTTCTTCATCAACTTAATTGAATCTAAGGCATCAATGGAGATCAAAGGAGGCTTGGAAGAAGAGGTACTGTAGCCATGAACAGTACTTCGTGAAGAAGTTCTTCATCCATTCCAAGGTGTTTCAAGCTCATATCAAAGCAAGCAATCTCCAAGGAGGTGCAAAAGCAAGCAAGGCTATCAAGGTGATCCAAGGAAGCTGATTTCACAAGGTTTTCAAGGGAGATCAAATATGCATCCTTTATCTTCTTCATCAACTCAAGGTGATCCAAGGAAGATCATTTCACAAGGAAGAAGATACCATTGAAGCATCAGATTCAAGCTCCAGCAATCTCAGACAAGATCTTTTCTCTTTGAGCATATTCTATATCTTGTTTGAGTATTTTCATATTTGTTCTCTTTCCATTTCATTCAAACATTTGAAACCGTGAATCGTCCCTACCGGTGGTTAGTAGGAAGGCAATTGGAAGTTGTCCGATCTGCGGTGTTGACGTCCCTACTGGTGGTTAGTAGGAAGATAATCAAAAGTTGTCCGATCTGCGGTCTTGACGTCCCTACCGGTGGTTAGTAGGAAGGCAATCGGAGGTTTTTCCGATCTGCGGTTCAGTGCGTTGCACTAGTGAAACCTCACCAGGTTTGGTGAGGGGTGGACGTAAGACTGGGGATTCAGTCCGAACCACCTTAAAATCTCATGTGTTGTGGTTTGATTGTGCGATTGCTTTATGTTAGATGAACGCTTAGGTTTAATTTCTACATTGCTTGTTCATCTTGCTAAGCAAATCATTATGTCCTTCGTTAAGCCTGTTAAATTCCGTTGCGATTCTCGTTAACTAGCTATAAAGAGGGTTGTTTACGAAAAGAGGGGCAGATCTATTCACCCCTCCCCTCTAGATCCGCCATCCACTACTCAACAGACCTTACATCCGCATCGGTGCATAAACCATTTCCTTTACGCTAGCGTTATCCCCACGCCTGCGAATACAGAATCTTGGCGCAAGGCTTTATTAGCCGGTATATACACAGCATCACCATGTTGGACCTTACGTCCGCATCGGTGCATAAGCTATTTCCTTTGCGCTAGCATTATCCCCACGCCTGTGAATACACAATTTTGGCGCAAGGCTTTATGACCAAGCCAATATATACACATCATCACCATGTTGGACCTTACGTCCGCATCGTTTCATAAACCGTGTCCTTTGCGCTGGCGTTATCCCCACACCTGCGAATACACAATTTTTGGCGCAAGGCTTTATGCCCTAGCCGATCTATACGCATTATCGCCATTGCGGACCCTACATCCAAATCAGCAAATAAACCCCCTTTCTTGCGCTGGCATTATCTTCTTGCTAACGAATAAACCTTTTTTGGCGTGAGGCTTTATGCCCTAGCCAATATCTACACATCATCACCATGTAGGACCTTACGTCTGCATCGGTGCATAAACCATTTCCTTTGCGCTGGCATTATCCCCACGCCCACGAATACATAATTTCGGCGCAAGGCTTTATGCCCTAGCCGATATCTACACGTCATCACCATGTAGAACCTTACGTCCGCATCGGTGCATAAATCATTTTTGTTGCGTTGGCATTATTTTCTTACCGACAAATAGACCTCTTCTGGCACAAGGCTTTATGCCCTAGCCGATCTATACACATTATCGCCATTCCGGACCTTACGTCTGAATCGACGCATAAGCTCTTTTCTTTGCGTTGGCATTACCATCTTGCCAACGAATATGCCCTTTTCGGCGTAAGGATCCATACCCTAGTCGACATCTAAACACCATCACCACACGAACAGTTGAAGCAGTCGGGAGTGGACACCATGCTTCAGCTCGACATTTTTCAAAAAAAAAAGAAAAAAAGAAAGAAAAAAAATGTGGCTAAAAATAAAGGTGCCCCACCAAACTTGTTCGGGTATCCCGGGCGAGGGCAAAAATGGCTATAGCCCAGCTGTGGCGAAAACCCGAAAGGGCGCTGTAGGCAAAATTGGGCACCCCGCCATGTGAAAACCCGAAAGGGCGCGTGGGCAAAAGCAAGAGGGGGCTGCCTCCGGCAAAAACTCGAAAGGGCGCTTGAGTCATTAATGTGATAATTAAAAGTTCCTCTTCGCCTTCATCCCTTTGAAACTCCAGATAGGACGTTTATCACAGTCCCACCGGAGATCTACTTCTCTTAAAGCCCTCGACTCAGACCTTCCGTCCATGTCGATAAACAAACCTATCTTCTGCTTTGGCATTTCTCCAATGCCGATGAACAAACCAACGCTGATTCTTGTCATCATCGGCAAGTTCAGTCAATGAACCATTAACCCAGACCTTTCATCCTCGTTAATGACTAAACCTATCTTTTGCTTCGGCATTTATCCAATACCGATGAACAAACCAACGCTGATTCTTGTCATCATCGGTAGGGTAAGTCAATGAACCATTAACATGGACCTTTCATCCTCGTTAATGACTAAACCTATCTTTTGCTTCGGCATTTATCCAATGTCGATGAACAAACTAACGTTGATTCTTGTCATCATCGACAGGGTCAGTCAATGAACCATTAACCCAGACCTTTCATCCTCGTTGATGACTAAACCTATCTTTTGCTTTGGCATTTATATAATGTCGATGAACAAACCAACACTGATTCTTGTCATCATCGGCAGGGTCGGTCAATGAACCATTAACCCGGACCTTTTGTCCTCGTTGACTAAACCTATATTTTGCTTCGGCATTTATCCATGCCGATGAACAAACTAGCGCTGATTCTTGTCACCATCGGCAAGATCAGTCAATGAGCCATTAACCTGGACATTTCGTCTATTGAGTTATGGTTTTGATGATTGTTGTGATTGTTGAATTATGGTTTTGATGATAACTAAACTCAATGTGTGATTAAGTGATGATAACTAAACTTATGGTTGATTGCACATGTTCTTGATGATTGTGTACACTCATGTGTTGTTTAATTATGATTAGGATGGCAAATGGCAATGGTTACATGGTCTTGATCCTTGGTTTGCATATGTTGGTTTAACAAGAGGCAAGAGGTTTCATAACCTCTTTAATGTGAACAAGCATGGTATTAACCCTGACTATCTTACTTGTAGGATCAAACTCATGACAGTCACCTGGTGAACCAAACGTGTGGATAAGCACCCTGCTCCTCTACAATCCAAAACAAGTGGTATATGTCATGTACTGTCAAGAACCATTGGTTAAATTCGTTGTATAATCCCTTCAAGATCAAAGGATTTCGATGCCCCAGACTCAAATGGGCTGCAAAACGGGTTAAGGGACTGAACGGAAGAAATATGGGATTTTCCCAGATTTCGGTCGACCGCTGGCCTTGGGGCGATCGACCGAAAATAACAGCAACCAATTTCCTACAGTGTTTTTACAGAACGATCGACCGCTAGCCTTTTCCGGTCGACCGCCAGCCCCGAAGCCACTTTTGTTGACTTGGTTTTTCCAATACGTGGAGAGATCCTCTCACCCATTTCTTTAATCCTAATGCTCCCAATCACCCCAGAGATTGTGGATCTGGTCTGGAGCTTGTCTCCTAACCTTCCAAAGGTTATAAAACCTCTCTTTGAGGTCATAAACCCTAAGATACAAAAAAGAGAAGAAAGGGAGATCAAGGTGGCTCAAGGAAGAAGATGAGTGCTACTGTAGCATGAACAGTAGTCCGTGAATCAAAGCTCCATCCAACAGCTAAAGATCCAAGGTCCATTTTGAAGCCTTCATCCTCCCATGAACAAAAGAAGCAAGCATCCAACAAGAAGAGATCGAAGGAGAGCCCATCAACTAAGGAGTCTATCAAGTGAAGAAGAAGAAGGCTGCTACAAGGAAGAAGGAACCTCTTCATCCATCTGAAGGTACTCTAGCTCCGTTTGAAGCCAGCAATCTCAAGGAAGAGAACAAGCTCACAAGCATCAAGAAGATACAAGGATTTGTCCAAGGAAGAAGGAAGAGTACTGTAGCCATAAACAGTACCTCGTGCAGCAAGTGTTCTTCATCCATCTTCAACCCATTGAAGGTAGATCTGAAGCCAACATCCTCCAAGGAAAATAAGGAAGCAAGGATTCAAAGGAAGATTGCCCAAGGAAGAAAGAAGAAGAAGCAAGCAAACATGGATCTGAGAAGAGGGTTGTACAAGGGTTAAAAGAGCAAGATTTTCACAATCCACTTGAAGTCATTCAAGCAAGAGGGAAGGCAACATTCAGGATCAGCAGCATATGTTGAAAAAGAAGCCAAATCAGGGGATTTCTAAACTGTGCCTTATTGTGTTTCAAGTTCATATTCATGTTTTGTACAAACTGTGAAAACTTGTGTGTGTGTGGATCGTTCTGGATCCGTGTTTGTGTGTGGTTGCCATGGTGTTCCATTCGTGTATGCGTAGGTTTTCCTAGATCTACGTGTGTGTATGGTTTGCTGCACTTGTGGCAGCGGGTGTTTGTGTTGGTGATCCGTTTGTTGGATCGTGTTGGAGACCTCGTCTCTCTCTCTCTCTCTCTCTCTCTCTCTCTGTGTGTGTGTGTGTGTGTGTGTGTGTGTGTGTGTGTGTGTGTGTGTGTGTGTGTGTGTGTGTGTGTGTGTGTGTGTGTGTGTGTGTGTGTGTGTGTGTGTATTAGGGCGCATCCCCGTGTGTGTATGCAGGTGTCGTCCTGTGTGTGTGGTTGGAGTGCCTTCTCCATTTTGGGATTTATCCCCGAGTGATGCCTCACCGGGTTTGGTGAGGGGTGGACGTAGGATTGCCGTCGTTGCATCCGAACCACCTTAAAAACCGATCTGCCCTATGGTTTGCTTTGTGTGGTTTGGTCCTTTTCCTCTACTTCCATTCTAAGTGAGTGTTAGTATTAATTGTTGTTCCGGATTTATCTTTGTATATCTTGCATAATCTATATTATCATCAATTAAGTTTGTTAAATCCAATTTGTGTACAAATAGTTTTGAATCTGTTAACTAGCATTCTATCACATATTTTAAAAAGGCCAAAAGTTTTCGTAAAATTTGTAAACACCCAATTCACCCCCTCTTCGGTGTCATTGATCGCGGGACTTCAATTGGTATCACAGCTAAGGCTCAATTTTTCATAAATCTAACAATCTAGAGAGATCCAGAGCAATGACAACCAACATGTACACCATGAATTCTCCGCCGATATTTGATGGTTGCAATTTTGATTTGTGGTTTGGTAAAATATGTAGTCTTGTCAACTCGTATGATCCTAAGCTATGGAAGCTTATTTCACATGGTCCATATGAATTGCCTAAGGATAAAAGTGTCTGGACTGCAAATCAAAAGATTAAACATGATCAAAATTATTTAGTTTTAAAGTTATTTACTGCTGCAGTCAATTCTAATCAATTTCCTTTTGTCTCCCATTGTAGATCCGCGAAGAAAATATTGGATGGATTAGCAGATTTCAAGGAAGAGCATGAAGACGAATGCCTTGTGGCAGGCACAAGTGATCATGGGAGTGATCAGCAAAGTGGATTAAGCTCGAAGGTAAATTTTGATTCTGATAATGAAGATGAAGTTAGCTATGAAGACTTGTTGATTGCATATGATGATCTTGCTGAAAAATACAAGAAGTTAAAATCTAAAAACAAAAAATTAAAAAAGGATGCCGAACAAAATAAGTGTAATTTCTCTTGTAAAAAATACTTGCATCTAGAGGAAATGATTGACGCTCATGTGTTTGACATTGAATTTCACAAAGATCAAATATGTTCCTTAAGAAATGAAAATAAGGAGATGACTGCAAAATTGAATTCAATGGTCGATGATCAAACCTTGATAAATGAACTGATTCATGATGACAAGCTTGTTAAAGAAAATGAGAAACTGAAGGAATTGAACAAGGTCATTTCTGAAAGATTGTTGATTCTTGAAAAAGGGAAATCTGTGGTTGTTAGAGAATGTGAAAATGTGGATGAACTTAGGCAAGAAGTAGAATGCCTTAAGACTACCAATACCATGTTGAATGTTAGTCTTTCTACTTGTGAAGAAGAACTTGCCAATTCTGAATTGTAAATTTCATCTCTTCAATCGGAAATTCTTCACTTGAATGATTCGCTGTCTAGATTTGTAAATGGTCAAGAAAACTTGGATAAATTGTTGGGGATGAAAGTGAATTTTCAAAGGGAAGGGCTGACCTATAATCCTGTGAACAAAAAGAAGTTTGAAAATAAAGTTTATACATCTTTTGTGCACAGTTCAAACATAGCCAGCACATCAAATGAAAATCGGAAAAAAGAAAATCATGTTACACACACACATGCATCCATAAAGAAAATCAACTTGTATCAAAAATTCAAAAAAGCTGTTAGCACTTCCATGCATGTTAAACATACTTCTGCCACACACACACAACCAACTAGAAAGAAACTCACATATTTTTATTGTGAAAAACAGTGACATGTCATGCATGATTGTTTCACTATGAAGAATGATGACTTGAGAGCATGTAGAAACCAAGCTGGTTTGAAAAATGCAAAGAGAGCTTTCACCACAAAACCTTCCATATATTGTAATCACTGTGATAAAAGGGGTCATACAACTTCACATTGCTGGTTCTTGTTGAAGAGAAAGAATTCCCACTCAACACATCATGCTCACACACACAAATCAGTAGAACCAATGAGAAGGAAAAATGTGATGTCACGTGCTTCCCCCCATCACTTTGGTAAATCTGGGAATGTCAAGCATGATTGTTTTCTAAAGAAAAGTGATGAATTGAATGCGGTTAAAAAGTGGAAATTACATGCCAATATTGCTACTAACCCACAAGGACCCAAAATGGTTTGGGTACCTAAGAGTGTAAATTGATAAATCTATTTTGCATGTGTGCTATGGAATGTAAAGTATGAAATCTAATTTCATCATGAAGGTAAGGCACACGAGTCAAGTGACTCAAGCAAGGTTAAAAGAAAAACCAAAAATGAAATCTGAACACTAAGGTGATATCCCTTCTACTCTCTCCATTGAGTGTATCATGTTTTGATTTATTTTGTGTCATATAGTCATGTAATCATGCATATGTCTGAACATGTATTTCATTCACAATTAGTTGCATATCCTTATGCATGTCAATTGTCACATAGTATATTGTTAAGGGGAGTTTGGAAATCTTCAAATTAACTCTCACCACACACATTGAGTTTGTCATGTCTTCACATCCTGTCATGCCAAAGTTCATTTTTGTGAATCCTCTCCATAATGCATTGCAATCCTCTTGCTTTCGTCATCCATGATTACATAGTATATCAAATGGTGACATGTGGAAGGGCAGGTTAAGCTTGTCTGAAAACTATCACTACGCGTGAGGTGATCTTCAAATCTAAGTTCTCCGCCTAGTACTATGAGTCATTTACTCAAAAGGCTGCATATGGCATTAGACTTTTACTGAGCATATCACAGTCATGCACATATTGAGGGGGAGTCATCAGATTCGTCATATGAACTTAATGTTTAGGTTCACATATGTGTCATGCATTGTATGTAGAGCTGTCTAGGGGATGTTGGTTGTTAAAATAATTTGTCATGCCATTGTAAATAAATTTAAATTTAAATTGATAAATCAAGTCTTTTGTCTTTGGATGCAGATTATACTCCCAAAATCTAAATGATGCAAGGCTAGTCATGGCCAAGCTTGAGTCAATATAAGGAATACCTTGCAAGGATGAAAATGATGAGAACCCTCTCAAGTTGCTACAAGAAGATGGGATACTTTGTGTAGAGCAACCTCTAGGATCGACTCAAGTACAAGGTGGTGAAAGTCTTGTACGTGTTGAAGCAAGTACCCAAGACATGGTGAAAGGCTTGGAAGAAAATTGATTCTCAAGGCAAAGGTAAGAAATCAAAATCTGAAATATCAACCCTCATGAGGTTGGTGATCTTACTGATTGAAGGCTTCCAATCTTGTCTCCTGAACTAAGGTAATTCAACCTTGTCAATTCATGCAATGGCCGTCTTTATCATTTGGTGACACTCTCAAGTGACAGGTATTGATTCTAAAAATTTGAATTATCATTTACTAGCATGTTTGTATGAATGTGCCTAATTGATTGAATCAAATTAAAAATCTTGAAAGTTGTGTATGAAGTGGTTGCATATTGAATATTCTCAATTTGAATTACATGATCACACTTGAATTGAATTACTTATCTGGTATATTAAATGGCGTCTGTGGAAGAGTGGATTATATCCACTTGGAAGCATTCCCTATGTGTTGAGCTGGGTCTTCAGACTAAAATCTTCGCTGGTACCAGATCTTGAAAATTGGGATTGGTTGATGTATGAATGAATTCTTGGGCTGAGCTATGTAAATTGAAAACATGATTGTGATTAAATTATTCATACATTTTGCTGTTGGATGAATTCTCATTTCAAAACTTGTGAAATGCTCTTGAAAATCTAATTTTGAACAATTCTAAAAATTAGGTTGCATTGCTTAATTTTGATCATTTATGCACCCTTATTCATAAAGGCCATATCATGAAAATGTTGTTGACACATTAATATAATGTGAATGCTCCAATGTGAAATTTACCTCATAGTTTGAAGATCAAGCCCTCCTATGCTGCATTTGCATCTTACATCACATGCTCATCTAGACATAGGTTGCATGCATTACAATTCATGCATTAGCTGAAGTTAGTTCATTCATTTGGTATCTGAAGTTTTGCACCACATTGCATTCTATCTTGGCATGTTGCATTTCATTATTATATGATCAAAGGTTGTATTACATTAGAACTCTTGCATTAGATGCATTCAGTTCATTCAATTGGTATCCATTTGATTGGTATCATTTGCAAGTTTGCATTGCATGTTGCATACATTCCCTCTGCATGCTTACTTGCTAATTATATGTTATTCACCCCCATCCTTGAAACTTCTATGGCATTATGTCTTCTTGATAAATAATGTTGCATCTGAGTCATTATTGAAGTGTCTCATGTCGTACACTCTAGGGGAGTTCATATTTCATAAGTGCATCTATTTAGGGGGAGTTGCACTATTATGTGTTCATGATACTTTCGGTATACATGCTGAATCAAATTCATACACTTCTTGCACAAAATGTGAAAATGAGTGTTAAAGATAAGGATATTTAAATTTCTTTTCAATACTCTCGAGATGTTAAACTTGCTGCATGTATGTTGAAGAGACAGTTGAGGAAAAAGCTGCCTACCTATCCTTTTAAAAAATCTTGAATAAAAATGAAAGGCAAAGCAATGTTAATTCTCACTGAGTAAATTGGGCACATGTCACCTGAGACATGATGTGGTTCATTTCTGAAAAGTGTTGACTAAAGTACCTCTGTTCAAAATGAGGTGAAATGGTTCAGTATTCTGAGTAACCGGGGATTCTGGCATAAGCTCCATGCGCCTACTCGCGTAAAAAGGAATTATTTGAACCAGATCATTCTTAGAAAAAGTCGGTTTATCTGTGTAAAATTGTTGAGGTAGAGCGAAGCCTCCAATACGCTATTCTCAAAATTGAAGTGCAGTCTGTAAAATGTCTCCTTGTGTTAATCTGAAAATCTGATTGTCCATATTGCAACTATCGTTTTTCATGTTACTCACTTACACATCTAAAAATTTGATTTAATATGTATTCAGAAAGTTGATTGACTGCATTAGCAATTGCATGAATCTCCTATATGATTGCACAATCTTCCATGTGCTACACATGTGCATTCCGATTTTCATGGCCCTCATGCACCCTTCCTATACCTATCCTCTCTAAAATAAGTACGGGGAGCTGTGTTGCATGTACATATACGTATTTATTTGATTGTACATCTCATATGATATCATTTGCATGTGTTGCATTTCATGCATTTCAAACCAAAATATAAAAATCAGAAAATTTGAAAATCAAAGAAAATCCTTTTGATATGCCCTCCTGCTCTTGCTTGTTGTGAAAATCTGACATGGGATCTAGATTTTGAATGCTATCATGCTGAACACCTCATCTTGTGAACATCTTCCTCCACTGGCTCATATCCTTGAGGCCAATCATTACCTTCAATTGGTATCAATACATACTTGACTGAATTTACTTTAGATGGTATCATATTGATGTGTGAGAATAATCACCAATTGGTCTCCAAATAATCACCAATTGGTCTCCTCTGATTGGACTCATATTCATTTGTTAGTCCTTGATTTACTGTTGTTTCATCTGAATTCTGAGCCATTGCTATTTCAAAGAGAGAGAAAGATTTGCTCTTGCTTCGTTGCCTTCTTCCACCTTGTTTGATAATATTGTTGTGGGAGATAGATTTTCATTATCCTGCTTTTTGATTATGTCAAAGGGGGAGAGAAATTGATGATTCTATGTGACAGGGGGAGAAGAATATATGTGCCATTCTGTTGTATCATCATTAAGTTTGTCATCATCACTAAGTTTATCATCATCAAAAACGGGGAGATTGTTGAGTTATGGTTTTGATGATTGTTGTGATTGTTGAATTATGGTTTTGATGATAATTAAACTCAATGTGTGATTAAGTGATGATAACTAAACTTATGGTTGATTGCACATGTTCTTGATGACTGTGTACACTCATGTGTTGTTTAATTATGATTGAGATGGCAAATGGCAACGGTTACATGGTCTTGATCCTTGGTTTGCATATGTTGGTTTAACAAGAGACAAGAGGTTTCATAACCTCTTTAATGTGAACAAGCATGGTATTAACCCTGACTATCTTACTTGCAGGATCAAACTCATGACAGTCACCAGGTGAACCAAACGTGTGGATAAGCACCCTGCTCCTCTACAATCCAAAACATGTGGTATATGTCATGTACTGTCAAGAACCATTGGTTAAATTCGTTGTATAATCCCTTCAAGATCAAAGGATTTCAATGCCACAGACTCAAATGGGCTGCTAAAGGGCTTAAGGGACTGAACGGGAGAAATCTGGGATTTCCCCAGATTTCGGTCGACCGCTGGCCTTGGGGCGGTCGACCGAAAATAACATCAACCAATTTCCTACAGTGTTTTTACAGAACCCTCGACCGCCAGCCCCGAAGCCACTTTTGTTGACTTGGTTTTTCCGATCCGTGGAGAGATCCTCTTACCCATTTTTTTAATCCGAATGCTCCCAATCACCCCAAAGATTGTGGATCTGGTCTGGAGCTTGTCTCCTAACCTTCCAAAGGTTATAAAACCTCTCTTTGAGGTCATAAATCATAAGATATAAAAAAGAGAAGAAAGGGAGATCAAGGTGGCTCAAGGAAGAAGAGGAGTTCTACTGTAGCATGAACAGTAGTCCGTGAATTAAAGCTCCATCCAGCAGCTAAAGATCCAAGGTCCATTTTGAAGCCTTCATCCTCCCATGAACTGAAGAAGCAAGCATCCAACCAGAAGAGATCGAAGGAGAGCCCATCAACCAAGGAGTCTATCAAAGGACGAAGAAGAAGGCTGCTACAAGGAATAAAAAACCTCTTCATCCATCTGAAGGTACTCTAGCTCCGTTTGAGGCCAGCAATCTCAAGGAAGAGAACAAGCTCACAAGCATCAAGGAGATACAAGCATTTATCCAAGGAAGAATGAAGAGTACTGTAGCCATGAACAGTACCTTGTGCAGCAAGTGTTCTTCATCCATCCTCAACCCATTGAAGGTGGATCTGAAGTCAACATCCTCCAAGGAAATGAAACAAGCAAGGAAGCAAGGATTCAAAGGAAGATTACCCAAGGAAGAAAGAAGAAGAAGCAAGCAAGCACAGATCTGAGAAGAAGGTTGTACAAGGGTGAAAAGAGCAAGGTTTTCACAATCCACTTGAAGTCACTCAAGCAAGAGGGAAGGCAACATTCAGGATCAGCAGCATACATTGAAAAAGAAGCCAAATCAGGGGATTTCTAAACTGTGCCTTATTGTGTTTCATTTTCATATTCATATTTTGTATAAACTGTGAAAACTTGTGTATGTGTAGATCATTCTGGATCCATGTTTGTGTGTGGTTGTCGTGGTGTTTCATTCGTGTATGCGTAAGTTTTCCTAGATCTACGTGTGTGTGTGGTTTGCTGCACTTGTGGCAGCGAGTGTTTGTGTTGGTGATCGATTTGGTGGATCGTGTTGGAGACCTCGTCTCCGTGTGTGTGTGTGTGTGTGTGTGTGTGTGTGTGTGTGTGTGTGTGTGTGTGTGTGTGTGTGTGTGTGTGTGTGTGTGTGTGTGTGTGTGTGTGTGTGTGTGTATTGGGGTGCGTCCCCGTGTGTGTGTGCAGGCGGCGTCCTGTGTGTGTGGTTGGAGCATCGTCTCCATTTGGGGATTTATCACCGAGTGATGTCTCACCGGGTTTGGTGAGGGGTGGACGTAGGATTGTCGTCGTTGCATCCGAACCACCTTAAAAACCGCTGTGCACTATGGTTTGATTTGTGTGGTTTGGTCCTTTTCCTTTACCTCCATTCTAAGTGTGTGTTAGTGTTAATTATTGTTCCAGATTTATCTTTGTATATTCTGCATAATCTATATTATCATCAATTAAGTTTGTTAAATCCAATTTGTGTACAAATAGTTTTGAATCTGTGAACTAGCATTCTATCACATATTTCAAAAAGACCAAAAGTTTTCATAAAATTAGTAAACACCCAATTCACCCCCCTCTTGGGTGTCATTGATCGCGGTACTTCATCGTCCTCGTTAATGACCAAACTTATCTTTTGCTTCGGCATTTATCCAATGCCGATGAACAAACCATCGTTGATTATTGTCACCATCGGCAGGATTAGTCAATGAACCATTAACCTGGACCTTTCATCCTCGTTAATGACCAAACCTATCTTTTGCTTCCGCATTTATCCAATGCCGATGAACGAACCAGCGCTGATTCTTGTCACCATCGGTAGGATCTGTCAATGAACCATTAACCCGGACCTTTCGTCCTCGTTAATGACTAAACCTATCTTTTGCTTCGGCATTTATCCAATGTTGATGAACAAACCAGTGCTGATTCTTATCACCATCGGCAAGATCAGTCAATGAACCATTAACCCGGACCTTTCATCCGCGTTAATGACTAAACCTATCTTTTGATTTGGCATTTATTCAATGCCGATGAACAAAGTAACGCTGGTCCTTGTCATCATCGGCAGGATCAGTCAATGACCCATTAACCCGGACCTTTTGTCCTCATTAATAAATGAACGCATTTGTTGCTTGGGCATCTAGCCAATGCCGACGAACAAACCCCCGCTCGCCTTGGCATCAGTTCAATGAATCAACTCATTGCCCTTGGCAAAGGCAGCGATTATGTTTCAAAAAAAAAATGAAATAAAAAAATGAATGAACGAAATGAGGCTTAAAATAGAGGTGCCTCGCCAGACTTATCTGGATATTCTGGATAGGGGCAAAATTGGCGATAACTCGACTGTGGCGAAAACCCGAAAGGGCCCTGCAGGCAAAATTGGGTACCCCGCCACGTGAAAACCTGAAAGGGCGCGTGGGCAAAAACAAGAGGGGGCTGGCTTCGGTGAAAACCCGAAAGGGCACTTAAGTTAGTAATGTGGTTCAAAAAAAATGATGATGAAAATGATGTTGCTACCACATTTACCATTCATGTCCCACATGAATCCCTGTGTGTGATAAACATACCATGTCCCACCGGCATAAGCCTTACCCCTATGCTGTAACAAACCTCTTTACTTCAGCATTTAACCCATGTCGATGAATAAACCCACCCTCGATTTTCGTCAGTAGCCGCGAAATCGATGAATGAGTCATTGACCCTGACCTTCCGTCCCCGTCGATCAACAAACCTCTTTGCTTCGGCATTTAATTCATGTCGATGAATAAACCCACCCTCGATTTTCATCACCAGCGGCAAAATGTCGTCGACCTGGACCTTCCGTCCCCGTCGATCAACAAACCTGTTTGCTTCGGCATTTAACCCCTGTCAATGAATAAACCCACCCTCAATTTTCGTCACCAGTGGTGAAATCGATGAACGAGTCATCGACCCGGACCTTCCATCCCCGTCGATCAACAAACCTCTTTGCTTCGGCATTTAACCCATGTCGATGAATAAACCCACCCTCGATTTTCATCACCATCGGCGAAATCGATGAACGAGTCGTCGACCCAGACCTTCCGTCCCCGTTGATCAAAAAACTTCTTTGCTTCGGCATTTAACCCATGTCGATGAATAAACCCGCCCTCGATTTTCGTCACCATCGGCGAAATCGATGAACGAGTCATCGACCCGGACCTTCCGTCCCCGTCGATCAACAAACCTCTTTGCTTCGGCATTTAACCCATGCCGATGAATAGACCTACCCTCGATTTTCATCACCATCGGCCAAATCGACAACAAATCATCGGCTCGGACTCTTCGTCCCTGTCAAGAAGTAAACTCACTCCTTGTCTTTGGCACTTAAGCCCACCGACAAGTATGTCATTTGCAAATCTCGTCACCATCGGCGAGGTCTATGAAAAACCTATTGGCTTTACCCTCTGGCCCTTGTCGGCCTATGAAACCTTTTTTTTATCCCCCGGCACTCAGCCTAAGCAAATCAAAGTTTGGCCTTGGGAAAAGTTATGCCATGGTGGAGCGAACCCCTCATGCCTTCCCTGAAGGTGTGAGCACTCTCCTGCCCTAGCATCTAATATACCCTCAGCTAGATAAATTGGCGACACACCTGTGTCTAAATTGGCAAAAAAAAAAGAGAAAAGGAAGAAAGGAAGGAAAGTTGTAGCTCAGCAGTGGATATGCAAAGTAAATGATGTAAAATTTTCATTTGCATAGAAAGAAGAGTACATAGTACTCGGGGCATCCCCCGGGATACATGAAAATTCACAAAAGGGGGGAAAAACAAAGGAACTACTGCAATGAGCGACGGAACTTGTCCTCAAACTCCAAATTCCTCAGAGAAGGGTGACGGGTCAGCTCCTGTAGACGGGATTCTTTGGCCCACAGCCGCGTCAACTTCTCCTCAAGCGATGCGGCCTGCCCTTCTGCCAGCTCCACCTCTTCTATATTTTGAACCTGTAGCTATTCTGTCAACTCCAGTTCCGCTTCGGCCTGGTCGAGTTCGACACGCAGTTCAGCTATCCGAGCCTTCAGAGAAGTGCGGCATTGAGTGGAAGCATCTGCGGCATCCTGCCCTTGTCAAGCGGTCCCCTTCAATGACTGAAGAACAATCTGACACTCTACCCGTTCAAATTTTATGGCCGTCAGCTGGTCTACTAGACCTTGGTCAATGAACTCCCTTTTGTTCACATACTTTAGAAGCAGAAACACTCGCTGGGTCCAGTCCTCCATGGGGCAGCCGAAAGCTAACAGAGTGCGAGAAAGGTGCTCTACCAGGCCCCTTAGCTGCACATAAGACAAGCCCTGGTAGGTCATCATAGTCTGCCTCAGCGTCTCCAGATATTGCCATACTAGGTCGTTTGATGACTGCAGACCAAGTGATGGCGTATCAGGGAGTTGAAATTCGACATGACTATCGATCACGGCCCAAATATCATCGCTCGGCGCTGAAGACGATGATGGCATGTCATGCACGACACCTGCACTGGAACCAGCCCTGGCAATTAACGCAATAGGGGGAGCGTCAATAGCGGCAATCTCTTCCCCAACCACTAGCAACGACACCGCGGCTGGAGCCTCGACAATGGGGAGTGGTTGGTCGCCATCTCTGGCCTGGCCAACATCTACCAGTGCCGATTCGGTGGCAAGAACTAAAGCCGTAGAGACCCCAATTGTTCCTTCTACAATCTCTCCTGCCTCTGATGCGGGGACGTCTTCAAGCAATTCTCCGCTAATGGCAAGTTGTTGCTGCTCCGAAGTCACGGTCGGCTGATCAAACCCGACAGTTACGCCGAGTACTTGCAAGCCTGATGTCATAATATAATCCTTTGGATACTGTAGGGCAATGGGCCTCATGACAGGCAGGAATACCAGCGGATCTACACTGAGGGGTGAAAAGGATACTTTCACGGTCATGGCAGGCAAGGTCACGTCGTCCTGAATAATGGGAACCTTTAAAAAGCATAAACATAACATGGCTCAGAGGTTTGATGTGAGGACCAATGAGAAGAAGCAAGGGAGCTAAGGGAGTGCTCTTACCTCAGCAAACACCAGGCTTAACACTTCGGCAGTAGAGACCATCGTCTCCATCATCCCTGCCCCCTCTCCTATGGAGGGACCAGGCGGCCCGAAACTACTCCACGTCAGCCGTGAAGGACTGAAGGTTGTGAAATCACTTTCATAAGCAGAAGACGCCCCGGCATCTTCAGTCTTTGTTCCCACCATTGGAAACTCATCGTCACTGGAGCCGCCACCATAATCCACCTGCTCTGACGAAGACAAGCTTTGAACCAGCACAGGGTCTTTCCCTTTAAGAGCAAGTGGGCACTCACCCGAATGGCCTCTCGAAGGAGTGTCTTGCTCAATAGAAGCCTGCTCAGCCAGCTCTATAGCAGGGATGACAGGCGAATGAACTTCAGGAGAAAGCTAACTTTCTGGAATGATCTTCTGCTCAGTAGAAGTGCCCTCGGTTGGCTCAACAACAGGAGAAGGCGGTCAGATCTCAACTGAAGCTAAAATGAGGAGCACTGATGTAACCCCAAGGCATGATAAATTGTGGGGTCCCCTGAGGACAGACTGCAAATTACCTTCTATCTCATGGCTGGGCGTGGGAGAAGGCAGATTTTCATCAAGAGGAGCTATGGGCACCTCGTCTCCTCTTTCTTTAGCTCCCACAGGGGTGGCAGCCTCTTGTGCAACTGTTGCAGATGAAGTTGCGGCAACTGTAAAATAAGAATCAGCCTGCACGACCAAAATAGAGGCGGGGTGCAGAATGAAAGATATACCCTAGGTTGCATGTGCCGACGCATGGGAAGCCTCGAACTCTTCAAATGAAACCACAGCTGGAGGAACACCTGCCAGTTCCGGGTCTACGATTTTCTTATGGCGGGCCCGCTTCGCTCGAGTGATCGCCTCTCTTACTTGAGACCTCATTCGCTTGCACGAGTCACCAGGAGGTAGAGGTGTCGTGGTCGGAGCCACCTCTGGGGCTTCAAAATATGTTGGCTTCTGAGCCTTTATAATCAGCTCCCTAATGTGCCTGGTCTCCTCTGAAGTGAGCCGAACTGCACATATACAAGGGTGAAGAAGAATGACATACATTACATACAGCAAAAGAAGAAGCAAGCTAAGAGCTGAAGTCAAAGAATGAAAAATACCTTCCCGTCTCGTGTACAGAGGGGAGAGCGGCCAGTAAAATAGCGAGGGCTCTTTGTTCCTTGAAGTAGCCTCGCGAATCAGCCATCAAATGTCTCCTATCACCTCGCACTGTTTGGCTAGCGATGCCAAGTCCGAATGGCCGCGAGAGGATAAATGATAATACAAGCCGAGGTGGTCTAGCCCCCATCCGTCGACGTATTTAAAGGAAAGCAGAAAGGGTTGGCCTAATAGGGCTTCACTAGGGCCACCTAATGAAAGCCCGTGAGAGCGCAACAATGCAAATAACCAAGGGGTATCGTTGTAAAGCGTCGGCCGTCAGTCTTCTCTTCTGATGAAGGTCCTATAAGGATAAAGCCGATCACTCTTAGGGTGCCAAGAAGATGTAGAGGGTAGAGGCTCCTCCATTGGCAAGGGGATCTGCTGAAGAATTATTCATTCACCGCTCACACGGCATAAGCTCTGGAGCATCTTCAAGAAGCCATCTTTGATGATCTCCGGCAGTTTTGGCTCGATCTTGGATGAGCACTGCTTAGCAGTCTTACGTGCCTCCAGATAGTCCGCCACTGCAGCATTCGTCTAGAATTTCAACTTCTTCAGATAAGCCGGGTCAGCATCCAGAGCCAGCACTGGCTAAGAATCCAAGAATCGGCATTCAGCAATGGCCCAGCATTCTCTTCTCGAGTTCCTATAAAAGCCTGTGCGCGCATTCCACCATTTGATATATTCTAAAGTCACACGGGGAAAGCGTGCAGGGGTCGAAACTCTGAATGAAATTGCCTCTCAGTGATGAAAATAGTCCCACCATATACGAGCCTCATCGTTCGATATCTGGCCAGCCCGGGCTCTGTTCGGTAGCACAAACTATGTGGAGGAAGCAGGGATGTGTTGATCATAACCAAAATTCTGACTGAATCAGAATGGGTAGTAAGGCTCTAGCCACAAAATGCCGCTTGCGGAAAATCAGGACGCTCGGCCTTATTGACAGCGCCCAGTCGATTAGCTCCGACTCCAGAATTGGTTTTGTACACCTGGCACTAGAAATGGGGTGAACATACTCTTCTGTTTCATGAAGGCGGCACTCCCGCATCTTGTTCACCAATGGACTTGAATGGGTAGCCAAGCTCCAAAAATGTAAAACTCTGGACACGTCTATCAGAACTTTGGTCAGCTTTCCCCGGATAGTAAAAAGCTGGTCTGCTATCTGGGTCGGCTCAACACTAGCAAATTCTATCATCCTGGGAACTAGCTATGTCGACTAGAGTGATTGAGGAGTAGCTTCCGGGAATAAGGCACAAACCCAGGCATTGAAAAAATGCAACGGACCAACCGTCCGCAGGTTCATGGGAAGACGCGAGTGGTGCAGCTCTCCCAGCATTTTATATATTAAGCACAAGGCAACTGGGCACAATGAAAGCTTCATGCCCCATGCCATCAGGTAGGTAGGATAAATGGCCTCAGCCCTGATCACGATCTCATCGCCCTGTGGGAGAGCGAAGCAGCAAATCCAATAAGTCAAGTAGGCAGCACAATGAGTGATTGCGTCAATACGGGTAGGGTTGGGCCCTCCTTATTGTCCTTCCTTCAATGTGGATGGGAAAGCGGCCTATCGCCGAACCCTCTTTTTCTGCTGAACAGGAGCCGGCAATATCGAGGGGAAGTCTTTGTATTTCTGCTCCCCTCTAAAGAAATACTGAAGCCAGGTGCCCATCCTCACGCACCTCTTTTCTCCAAGCTTGTGTGCTTCCCAGGTATCGTACGAGGAGTGGCAGAGAGTACGATATGCTTTCATCATATAGTGATAAGCGAAACCAGTCAAGTATCACCCTTCACTATCCGTCTGATCCTTCAGCCAGTCTGGCCAACAGACTTCCTCATATGGCTCAACGTCGATCGGGAGGCCGCTTAGTTGAGAGAGACTCCAAAGGTCCAGCGATGTCTCTCCTTCTGAGGTATAGAAGGTGTTGTATTCGGGATAGAACACCTCAATCATACAACAACATAAACCCTTGGAGATGGGGTAGCGATACCTCAATGCATATACACTATGATACACGCCTGCCTTGATCAAAATAGGAGCACAATGCTGCGGAACATAGTCGATGAACTCCACTACTCCTGCCTAGAAGGCATGGGCGTCAGTAGCCTTCTTGTCAGCAAACCAGCCTACAGAAATCTGGTGCTTGAAGCAGACTACTAAGCAGTCTAGTAAGAAAGGCTCCTCTCTATATCCCCAATTCAGCGGGGCCAAGAATAAACCGAAAGATGGCTTCTCCCAGTCAACATAGCATGTCACTTCATTCCATCTGGCTGGGATGAATTCACGGGCTCTAGTCAGTAGCCCGTCCTATAGAGTCAGCTCCTAGAGTCCAAGCACGGCATTCCACTTCTTGGGCACACCAGACAAATATATGGGTCTCCCCCCGCACAACGAAGTCCGTCAAACGGTCACATTCGGCAAGTAGCGCCTGCTCAACCTTCCGAATGAGAAACAAGTCCCACTTTCCTTGAAGATTGAATCGCTTCAGGAAGGACATCATATGCTTGTCTTTAGGATGGTCCACTCTGTAGCCGTCACGGCGGTCATACTTGAAGGAGTCGCTCCCGATGATTAACAGACGACCAGTGTCCACCATGTCGGTATCTGAATCAGAAGACTCTGCAGCTATGCCCAGCTGATCATGGCCTCTGTCCAAAGAGTCAATATCCCTCCAAGTCACCATAGCGCGGGAAGAGGAAGGAGAATCATATGCCATGGTATCTGCATCAAAGGAAACATAAAAGAAAATAAACAAGGTCAGAAAAGGGTTGACGAGAACATAAAATTTCTGAAAAAATTTCGACAGAGTCTCCCCAGCCCGAGAGCTTTCCAGAAGAAAGCGGGAACACGTCCATTAAGGGACGGTCCCTGAAACAGGCCGTGGGTGTCACACCGGGGCCGAATAGGACACCCAGGGGTGTAGCTCCGAGGATCAGCCTACTAGGAGCCTCCCAAGGCTTGGAAAGGAGGGGTTGGGACCCCTGAATCAACTGAAAATGAACTCTCCCTCACTTGCTCTCACCCCCGCTGCCGCCGTCGCGAGGCTCAGGGAGGAGGATGCTCTCCGCCGTGGGAAAAGAAGAGGAGAGGAGAGAGAAGGTTAGGGTTACGAATGAAGAAGAATGAAAAGGAAAGAAAAAAATGGGTTTATAAATGGTTTTACACCCTCTAAACTGGCGCGGGGGTGGGGCGCGCTGTTTTAGCGCCCCCCCCTATTTTGGTGCGCCGGATTAACAGGGTAAAGGCCGCGTCAGATTAACAGGGTAAGGGGCATGCCGTTTTAACAGAAAATCCAGGTCGCACTGTTTTAACGGAACAAGTCAGGCCGTGTCGAAATAACAGAGCTAAGGGGGGCACCGTTTTAAGACAGTTGTCACGGCCGCGCCGTTTTAAGACCAAATTGCCATCTTCACGCCGTTTTAAGGACGTTATGAAGCCACGCCGTTTGAACGGCACCTCGACTGCATCAAATCAATGGTTTGCACTGACCAAGTGAAGAGTATGCTCAATCAAAGTACATCCGTCGGTCCCGCGTCACTCATTCCTTGCTTGCGACACCCGCGGCTGGGGGGCATTTGGGATACACCCCACTGTTGGCACCCGAAATATGATCAATGGCAATCACGCCTGAACGACAAAAAGAATGCGGCCCGCCGAAGTGCAAAAGCCGAACAAAGCCAATACACAAGGGTCCTCTCGAACTACTGAAGCCTCAGGTCACTTGATGAGAGCGTCAGGGCTCCACCTCAGGACGGTCAGAAGAAATCCACAACAAATCGGCAGGGCCGTGCAGCCTGCCTAACTAACCGATACCGACTCGGTCGTGCCGAACAAACCCCATCTGTCATCCGATCAGGACAAGAATGTACTTGGTGGTTCGCCACCTGACAAGAAACCCTCCTGAGGTGAAGAAATGTCTCTGGCCCCTGAGAACAAGGTGCCGAAGGCCATATCAGCGAAAAACCTGGGTAGCCCGGCGCGGGTACGTCTTCCTACCAGACAGGTCTGTTGGTGACCAAATAGCTGCCCAGCGAAGGTGAAAGCACCCCGGGTGGTGATTCACTCCCTGGGAATGTTACGAGTACAAATATAGTCGGCCCGATAGCACAGAACACAGTGTCGAAGGCCGTATCAGTGGGAAACCCAAGTGGCCAAACTAAAGTCACGGTGGACGCCGGTATTGGCCGTTCAGTGGCTTGAAGGCTTTTCCGATGCTTCTCATGGTGGTTCCACAAGACCACGATGAGATGAAAGAGCAAGCTGACTCTTAGGGCCGGTCCAAGACTCGTGGGCCAAGTCCGGCTCGAACAAGCGCGGCCGGGGGATTAACCCGGCGCGCCCCTAAATTGGCGTGCTACCCCCTGAACCGGCGCGCTCCCTGAACCGACGCCCGTCACTGCACACAAAAGGCAATGCAATTAACCCGCATGCCCAGCCTCTGTGCCGGGGGAGGCCACGCCGGTTAAAGGCTATAAGAGCTGGGCTTTCGAACAAAAAAGGACAGAGAACGGAGAGGCCAGGAGGAGATGAAGAAAAAAAGAAAAAGTAGAAAGAAATCGGAGAGTAGAGGCTTGGGGAGAAAAAAAAGGTGAGAAAGATTTTTCTGAGCCGCCGTCTACCATTCTTTGACAAAGAAGAGAGGTCCAGTGCGAGGAAGGAGAGCCCCCATTCTGATACCATGTTTTCGCTGCGAAGAACAGAGGTTGGGCATCAGGCGTTTCTTCTATTCATCTCCTCCCCCTTTCTACTCATATCCCTGTGATGATCTGTATGCAAACGAGCGATGATATGAGCCCACAATCCCCTTCCATTTCTTTCTTCGTTTAGCCCTTGCTTCTGTGATAGATGAAAAATGTAATGGAACGGCTTTGTGCGACAACGCCAGGCCGAATGTAATATTTAGTTTATTTCTTAAGCTATGTCTGACTCCCTCTCCCTCTTTGATTGTATTATATCTTCATCTAGCTTGTGTTGTTGCCTGTTTTCATCTATCGATGCCGAATATGCCCTGGGCTAACCAAGGGCCACATTAATATCATCCCCCCCCCGGGGCTCTCTCAGTATATTAGTAATATCGAATATATTGTCTTTACCATGGGTTTCACCATCGGAGACATGTGCGTATGTACATCTCTATTTATCCTTGGGACTGGCTCCCCACTATCTCTCCGTTCACAGTTATGAACTAGAGAAAATAGGGCCGCCCCTATAACCTGGGCACGGGGTCTTCTGGCATGGTTAATCTCTCATATACCACCTGCCAATTGCTCGAGCATTTGCTTCTTACAATCTCCGTGGTTCACCGGCTCATGGCTGACTTCTAAACGCTAACCGGTTAATCCCCTTCCGTGCCTAATCCATCGTCAATGGTTGAGTGGATGAACAACGTATTACTATGATTTCTTTATCCCGAGAAGGAGGGGGGAAGGTCTGTTCAATGTGGCCTGCTCCTCGTTCTTGTTATATAGGTAAGATTTGAATTGTGAATATCATGTTTTCTCTCGACGATAATAATTTACTGACCGGGGAGGGGGAACATTCCCCATCAAACACTCACGCTACCTTTCTCTGAATCACCCCAAGGCTATAGGATATCGTCCTCCTATGGCGTGGAGCCTTACGAGCCATCGAAGGTGAATAGAAATGGGTCTTCTAACCCGACATTAAATCCACATTCCTCTGGGGGATGATGGTGGCCGTGGGTAAGGAACCTCTTGTAGGCTAGCCCTCAGGGTCTCCTCCCATTCTGGTCGTCCCTTTGAACAATTCCTTCGGCCCATGGAACATTGGTGCCCCTCGCAGGCTAGCCCCCGGGGTTTCCATTCATCAGGGCCAGTCGATCGCCGTCTTGGTCTCCCGGCTTTAAGGAGCTTACCCCAATTTCTGTGGGAATGCCTCCACTTTCCCCCCGTAACCCTCTGGGTACGGGGAGGTGGTGCCAATTTTTTATCTGAACACTTAGATTGAATTCTGATGGAACTTAAGTTTTGAGAACTGTGAACCTACTTCGAACCAAAGATGGACTGTGCTTGAGTAGGAACCTCACACAAATCTTGATCCGTCATGTTTGCAGGACAATTGGAACGTGAATTCACTCAATAATCAACCCTAACCAACATCAAAAAAATGAACCAAGTCATAATGCAGCTCAAAATAGCTTGAAACTTGAAATTCTGCCCTAATCCGGCGCGCCCGTCCCCCTCCACGCCGTTCAAGCCCCTTAATGGGACCGCGTCGTTTAACCCCTTTTCCTACGCTACCCCGCACCGATTTTGGCCTATTCCTACGTTTCATCGTGCCGGATCAGATGCCAACTCTCTCCTTTGTACCCCCCACTTATATTTTTGCCAACCCATTCTACCCCCATCTCCGCTTCATATTTAACTCATGGGCACTCTATAATCAACCAATAAGAATCTCGATTAGTTTATGTTTGTTAACTGCTTTGGAGCTGCTTTTACCATGTGTTTATACATGTGCATATGCATGCCTGCTACATATTTGTCACCATATTAAACCTCAGTATATCAAATGGTGATTTGCTGAAGGTCAGACCAGGTTTGACTGAAAGCTCTCACTACGCGTGATGGTGGTCTTTGGACCTATGTTCTCCGCCACGTACCGACGGTTCTGGATAGTGAATGAGTTTGAACTGGACGCTTGAACTTATATCATGTTTCTGCATTACGAATTGTCATTCTTGTTGATCTACCTATGCTTGCATATTTACATAGCCCCGGTGGCCCATTATCTTGGCAATTAATCAAGGGTTTTCCTCCTTTTCGGAGGATGTAATTAACGCCATAGCCTTTATGGTATGGCGGACTGCCGGTCCCGACATGGACTTCACTTTCGTCTGACCAAGTCAGATCGAGCGCACAATAAACTCGTCACTTAGTGACTGGCACGCCCACACAATAAATCAATGAATATAATAAATCTAACAAACCCTCAATCAATAAAACCCCAGTCCCCACACCCACTTTCTATGTGGTGGATTCGTCACATTATGCAGGCCCCAGGGTGGATCCTAGTGACCGTCACGAGCCTATACCCACCTTTGTGAGTGACACCTTCGGAGAGCCTCCACATATCAGCCTGAGAGCCCGACGTTTGCACATGGAGGTAATACTAGGCAAGTAGGGTACCATCGCCAGGAAGAGGGTGTGCCCGTGCCACCTTGAGAGGCTGAAGAGACGTTCCCCGGCTACGGACTCAGGGTTGAGTTGGGAGGATGTTCTCGCCCGATTCTGCTGTAGCTTTGGCGTGTCGCTACCCCGGTGGACCCATACTCGATGGGGTCAAGTTCTCCCCACCCCGGGGGTATGATGGTGACATCCCCGACTGATAAGTGTCCATTTTATATGGTAATTCATCGCATGTACACCATTTTATGTGCATTTAATTTGATAATTATGCATGTTTTATAGTTAACCTCAACTCCGCATTTAAATTGGAGCTTTCACGTAAATTGATTAATTTGGGGATATTATTTAATAAATTGAAGTTGAGGGCCGTGCGCATTAATTCTCCATTGCATAACCATGAGCATTTGAGATTTATATGCACATTATGATAATTTTTATGGACTAAATTACAATTATGTGTGTGCAGGACACTGAAGGTAATTGTAAGAGAAGCCGGGGGTAAAATTGTCATCACCACTTTGACCAAGTCAAACACAGAAGTTTGTATTTTGGTTGGAGGGAAAATAAATTTCAAAAGTTTGAAATTGAGAAAAAGAAACGCATATTTTGGTTGGAGGAAAAATTGAATTCAAAGTTTGAAATAAAGGAGAGACATGATGAGCCTTGGAAAATGGGGTGCCCAAAGTTCAAGAAAGGGGCTGCCTACCTCCTTTTCCTTTTCCCCATACATCATCTTCTACCTAAATCCGAGCCATCCATCTCCTTTTGATACAATCTCCACCCTCCATTGACCCAACTTTCCCTATAAATAGCCCATGACAAGGAGGAGAAGGGCAGTTCTTCTTTTGGCAATTTTCACCCTCTTCCTCTCACATCTTAGGTCACCAAGTTTGCCCTCTTTCGTCCCTCTTCTCCTCTTGCTGTCTTCATAAACATTCTTTATGTTTAAGTCCTCTACAACTTCTTCTTCTGCATCATCTTCCAATTCCATCTGGTTTTAAAGCTATTTCGTGTCTTTCACTATGCTATCCTGTTCATCTGTGAACCAGTGTTTCTCTCTGTTCTTCCCCTTATTTCTCCCCCTTCTAGTCATTTCCTCTCTTACTATCTTAATGAAAGTTCTTTATTTTTAAGTGTTCTACAACTTCTTCCTCTACATTGCTTCTAATTCTTTCTGGTTTGGAAGTTATTTCTTATTTTTTAACTTGCTGTCATGTGATTTTACTGTTTATCCGAGGTGCTAGCTTCTGTTATTCCTCCATTTTGAAGCCCTTCTGCTCTTCTTTGCTATCCGAGTTCTTCATCAAAGTTCTTCCCCTCTCTCTCCTCTTCAACTTCTTCTTCTTTGGCATCCCCTAATTCATGTTGGTTTCAGAGTTATTCACCCTCCAAAGGCCGCTTCAATGATGAAGGTGACTTCCTCCCGACGTAGACGACATCTTCCGCAAGGTGATTCGTGATCCAAGGCCAAGAGAGGATGGTGCCGTCATCACCATTACTACCACCATCTTCAAATCTCAGGCTCCTCTTGTTGCTATTGCTTTAGTTTCATTTTACTTCATTGTAATCTCGTCACATCTTTATTATAAGCTTATCTTGCACTTCATATACTCATTTCTTTATGTTAATGAAAGAAGTGTTCATTTGATCTAGTTCTTGATCTTCTACCCTCCCTACCTCGTTCTTATATCTCTTCTTTTCACTTCATACAATTATTTTCTATAGCATAGGCGCATAGTCATAGGTGTTTTTAATTAAGTGTTTGGTTTGTTCATCATTTCACTATTTTCTTTAAGCAAAGTAAAATCACAAGTGTTTTCCAAAGGACTCCAAGGTTTTAACTCTAAAAGTCCCTTCTTCCCTGTGGATTCGACCCTTCTCGCCACCATATTACGTCTCTCTTTCATCTAGTGCGAGTTGAAATTTTTAAGATTGATACACATATTTTAAATGATGAACTTTCGCGTTATCAATTTTTGGCGCCGTTGTCGGGGAAGAATGGTGGTTTTTGACTTAAGAACTTTATTTTCCTTGTGTTTATAGTGTCCTAATAATATTTTTTTTTCTTATTTTTACAGAAAAAAGGGAGAAAAGCAACTTAAAAATTTTAAAAAAAATAAGATGTAAGTTTATCTTTCTTTCTTTCATCTTTGTGATTTAGTCATTCATTTCAAAAAAAAAGAAGAAGAAGAAGAAAAAAGAACGAGGGAACGCTTTTCAAGTAAGTATCCAAACTTTTCCTCCTTCATTTTAATTTCATTTCTCTATATTTCATATCTTGTGATTAGATAGGTTCACTGAATAAAAAAAAATCATCACTTAAACTTCAATAAAAATCTTCATTGCAAGAGTAGAACCTACACTTCCAAGTTTTAGGTCATGCATCATTTAGGATAGAATTTATTTTTGTTGTTTAATTATTGTTAATTACATTATTGAAGATTGCGGGAGGCAAGGTGAGTACTCTAATTTTTCCAAAAGTATGCTCATGCATTTCCATGCTTGCATAGAACCCCTTATTTGAACTTGATTTGTTGCATATCATTTCTAAAATATTCTTAGGGCAACACCCATAAGCAAGATAAGGTGGAGATTTCATCACCCTTCCTTAGCCCACAAATCATAATTCCCATGCATCTTTGCATCACCTAGACGTTAAATAAAATCCAGTAGACATTGGCCCTAGGTTCACACTGTGGTTCTTGTGTTATTTGGGCTTACCCTCTTATGAAAATCGGTGCCTAAGGAAAGATGGTCGGACGGCAAACGCCTTAAGCGGGCTAGTGATTTGGCATACTTAGGTCCCTATGAAAGTAGGGGGAACCTCCCACTATCCCACCCCTTACCTGGCCGGTGGAAATATTGAGGGTGAACTTAAGTTACACTTTAGCCATTTTGGGAAACCCAATTTGTAGGTCTAGGTCACATCTAGGACATTAAGTAATTTGTGTGACAACTTGTTTGTGTTTGCATATAAAATAAAAATAAAATAAAAAAATAAAAAATCTCATCTTCTCTATCTTCATCCTAGTTTAAGTAAAAACAAAACAAAACAAAACAAAAATCATCATAAAAAATTCTCCCATCTCTCATTTTTAACCTTGGTTTATGCAAGGGAGAAGATCTCAACACTGTGACTTAGTTGAGCCCATTAGTGAGATTGAGCGATTCATTTTTAATCAGGCCCAAAATCAAATCCAACCTATGACTGAACAACACCAACTAGGGGTGCCCAAACAGATGAAAGAATTTTTTATTTCTTCAAATTATCAGCCATCCACTTGTATCCAACTGCCTAATGTCCCTGCTTTGCATTATGAGATCAAATCTAGCACCATTCAGATGCTCCCATCTTTTTATGGGAAGACCAATGAAGATCCCTATAAACATCTGGATGAATTTTTGGAAATTTGTTCCACTGTAAAAATTCAAAATTTCACAAATGTGCCCTTCGCCTGACCTTATTCCCTTTCTCACTTAAGGACAAAGCCAAATACTGGCTAGGGACCTTAGGGAAACCTATTGGCACATGGGCAGATATGCAGCATGAGTTCCTTAAGAAATTCTACCCCATCGGTAGAACTAACACCATGAGACATGCAATCACAGGATTCATGCAACTCCCAAATAAACAAATACATGAATCATGGGAGAGATTAAAGGAACTCCTCAGAAAATGCCCACATCATGGGCTTTCCAAATGGCAAATAGTGCAAGCTTTCTATGAGGGCCTAGATGATCAAGTTAGGCAGATTGTGGATGCATCATGTGGAGGGGCCTTTATGAGTAAGAGTGAGGATGAGGCCTATGCCTTATTTGAAATGTTGAGCGAGAATTCAATCAACTATGCTTCCTTATCCTCATATGAGAGAACCATTGGGCCCTCTTGATAAGTACAATATGAAGTGATCTAGAAGGGGAGGGGATGAATAGATCACTGTTTTCGTAGATTTAAAAAATTATTGCAGAGTATATTGCTAAACGGAACTAACCTCGAGCTCTGACTATCGTAAAAGATGCAGTGCAGTTAATAGCTCAAGCAAATAGAAGGCATACCACAATATTATCACGATCAATCACACAAGGGCTCAGAGGATTTTAAGGTGGTTCGGTCCTTCAGACCTACATCCACCCCACACTCAACCTGAGTGTGGCTTCACTAAAGGCTGGGCAACACAGCTTGCCAAACAACTGCTGATACACAGCTTCCCAGGAGAACAACCTCTCCTCTTCCTCCTACCCGGAGGGAACCTCTAGCGATCAGTAGCCACTAGAACCCAGAGACTCACGTCTCTCTTCCTCTTTACCAAGAGGGAAACCCCACTAGTAGCAGCCCTGCTACTAGTGAACCAGAGGTCGAAGACCCCTCTTCCTCCCAACCCGGAGGGTACCTACAAGCAGCTCACCTGCTGCTTGCAAACCGGAGATTGACTCTCCCTACTCCTGATCTCACAGGAGGACCCCGACCTCAGTCCAGAGGATCGGAAACACAAACAATAACGGTTGAAGAAAGATAAGAACAAGAAATGAAAAATACGAACGAAGGAAATCAAATGCCAGACAATGGAAACAATGTAGCTCAATATAGAGCAATAGACTTCGGATTTGATCCGCAAGTCAGAACAATTCTTCTGATCACTCTTCTGCTCTCTTTCTATTTCTCTCTGCTATTCTTTCTTCTTTCTTTTCTTTTTCCTGGATCGAAGGGCTCTCTATTTCCCTGTTTTCTTCTATGCCTCTCTTCTTCGATCACCTTCATCTGAGGACGAAGGATTCTTTTTATAGCATCAACAGCAGATGGATAGGGCATGAAACGCGTGTGCCTCCCACGCTCGATCCAGAACCTTCCTGCCACGTGCCCTTTTTGTATTTGTTCCTTCAGTATCGGATCATGTGCACCCAGACACTGATGAATGTTCTTCCTCGGACCTGCAACGAGATAAGAACCATTAATATTGAGTGCCATAAGAGCTAGAACTGCATGAGGTTAGTGGACACGACAAAAAGGTACACAAAACAGAGAACGACACGGGATACAGTGGTGACACAATGAACATTACTAAGAGAACGTTACGAGGTAGACAGAAAAACAACGCGAAGACGCGAAGACAAGAACAGAAACCAACACTAAGTATGGTTTCAACACAAGAGAGACACGAGGACTAGGAAGAGTAAAAATGACACGAAGACACAACAAGACAAATGACACGAAAGTGAAACAGGAAGCAACACGAGGTGCTGCGATGTCCTGTACGGAATGGAACAAAAACGACATGAAGAGATGAAAAAATGACACGAGGTGAAGACAACACGAAGACGAAACAGTAATCGACACGCGATGAGAACAACACGAGGATAGTGAGAACAGCACGAGATGAAAACAACACAGGCTGATAACGACACAAAGTCGAAACAGTAAATGACACGGGATAACACTGCACGAGGTAAAACGACACGAAGACTTAATAATAAAAACGACACGAGGTGGCAATAAAGGAGAACGACATGAAAACAACATGGACTGCAACCGAAACCGACACGAAGTCAAACAGTACAACACGAGGTGTTGTAACCAAGACGAAGTGCCAATCAATCACGAAGACAGTATGCAAAGAAACGACTCGAAGTGAGATGAGAACAGAATGAAACAAAGAAGACGACACGGAGTGCATAAAACCAACACGAAGACGTGGACTATAGTAACCGTCACGAAGTGTGGTTACTAAGCAGGAATCGACACGAGGTCTACAGAAAAACTACTCGAAGTTCATCAGAACTTTTTAGAGCAGCTTCAGGAACACGACACGAAGTCATGAGAAGAGAAAAACAATCACGAAGTGAAACGAACACTTGAACTTAGACTGACTTAGAGACTCAGCGAAAGGACTCGAAGACAGGAATACAAAGGATGACATGGAAACAACACAGTAATCAAAGACTGCACGAGGTGAAAGACAACACTCAAACAGACGACAACATGGCTAACTCGACATGAGGTGAAAACGCGAAGCAAGAACTACATGATGTTTGAGGAAAAACAGCACGAAGACAGAACATGAACGAACACACGAAGTGTTACCTCTTAGCAGTTATTTCATATAAAACCATGGATAACTCAAGTGCAAGATATCTGATCAAAAATAACAAGAACAATTAACATAGTGTTGCTCATCATCAAAATACTTAGGGAAGACACACAATCCAACAATCTCCCCCTTTTTGATGATGGCAACACTATATTAAGTATGAGAGATAAGTTCAAAAGAGATCAATTCAGGATATTTAATGCAAGCAACTTAAAGCATACTTGCTTCCTTACTTCCCTTGATGAAACCTGAACACTCCCCCTCACTCCCCCTGAACACAGCAACAGTGAACACAGCAACAGTTTACCTCAGACTTGATAACTAACTCCAGCAACAGTTTACCTCAGACTTGATAACTAACTCCCCCTCAACTCAATTCTCTCCCCCTTTGACATCATCAAAACTAGGGTCAAATCTGAAGATACAGAGAAGGGAAAATTGCTGACTATAGAGAGAAAACAGGACAGAGTAAGGCAGATAAATGGAGACTATTGAGATGTTTAGTCAATTAAGAAAGCCATTAATTTTATGTGAGGATTTTTGAGGAACAGTTAGTCAGACTGTGCAAAAACTGTGAATAAGGATTTGCTCCATACACAGAACCAGATTCTAAGCAAGTGAGGTACAAGATACCAGTTTGATCAAAATAAGTCTTTACTGAGAGAGTATTATGTAAGACAGCCAGAAGACAAAGACCTGTGGTATTGAGAACAAACAAATCAAAAACTATACTTCAAGTGAGCAGGATCTTTAAAGATGGTCAAGATCAGAGGTAAGTCTGTCAAGTACACCTTTGACATTAGGGAGACACCTTGTTTAGAGGCAAGAATCCCCAGTTACTCGGTGGCAGGACCACATTACCCCTTCTGATAAGAGGACATAGATAGTATTCTAGCTGGTGTTGACATTAAGGTGACACCTTTATCTGAGGCCAGACACCCCAGTTACTAACCAGATATGTACCATAGCTCTGTATGATCAAGACAACTATTAAGACCAGATGATTACTGCCATCTCATGACATGGGAAGCTTTCACTTCATTGGTGAAAATCCCAGTTTCTCAATGAGCAGTTAACAAAGTTGATAACCCTATTATGAATTTTGTTTTTATTTACCAGCTCTTAAAACCTTGTTAATGAAGCTTGAGTCCGTTTGAGAACAATACACCAGATCCAAGGTGATTCAGACTAAAGCACAAAATACCTCATTTTGGACTCACCATTGACTAAGTAGGTATGCTGTACTGACTAGATCAGAAGACAGTTACAGTGTATGAAGATTAATCTTGAATTCAGATTTTTTTGATCTCAGTGGGACTAACAGCTGAAATTCCAACAAGAAATTAGATGAACAGCCTTAAAGAGTAAAGCATCCAACATTTTCTTTTATACACCTAATCAACCTGATTCTCTTATGATGTCAGCAAAATGTCGTTCGGAGTATGTTCAAATTAGATCAAAGATCAAGACACCTATTATAAATCATCTCCCCCTGAGACCTTGACCCCAACACAGACTTAGCCAAGACACCCTCAACGCACTTCAAAAAGAACACCATGATGAATATGATAAGCATAATAACACATGACATGGTATTCAGAAATCAAATTTTCAATCATGAAATTCTGTAAATACCTAGTTCTCTGCGCATAGTGCTAAATTTTTCAGTATCCAGTGGCTTAGTAAAGATATCTGCAATTTGTGAGTTAGTGCCAACATGGATCAACTCAAAAGTCTTCCTTGCTACTTCATCTCGAATAAAATGATGCCTGATTTCAATGTGTTTAGTTCGAGAATGAAGTACAGGATTCTTTGCAATGTTTATTGCACTAGTATTGTCACAAAAGATAGAAGTACAACCTAGCTCAACCGAGTAATCCAGAAGCTGGTGTTTTATCCATATAACCTGTGTGCCACAGCTCCCTGCTGCCACATATTCAGCTTCAGCAGTAGAGAGAGCCACAGAGTGTTGCTTCTTGGATCCCCAAGAGACTAAGCACCCTCCTAGAAATTCGCAGTGGCCACTAGTGCTCTTCCTGTCCAATTTACATCCTGCATAATCTGCATCAGTGTATGCAATGAGATCTAAGTTACATGATGCAGGATACCAGAGACCTAGATCATGAGTGGCAGATAAGTATCTAAAGATTCTCTTTACAGCTGCCAGATGCAATTCAGTAGGTCTAGCCTGGTATCTGGCACACATCCCTACACTAAATTGAATGTCGGGCCTGGATGCAGTTAAGTAGAGGAGTGAACCGATCATACCTCTATATAGTTTAGCATCCACCTCTTTACCTTTTTCGTCTGAATCCAGTGAGGAGCTGGTACCCATGGGTGTTGAGATTGTCTTGAGGTTGGTCATTCCAAACCTTTTTAGCATCTCCAGAGTATACTTGGTTTGATTTATGAAACAACCATCCTCCATTTGTTTGACCTGCAGCCCAAGAAAATATTTTAGTTCGCCAACTAGACTCATTTCAAATTCTTGGGACATAGACTCAGAAAAGTCTTTACATAATTTTGAGTTGTTAGATCCGAAAATGATATCATCAACATATACCTGGACCACAATTAACTCCTTTCCGAGACTTTTGGTGAAGAGGGTTTGGTCAACCTTACCTCGAGTGTAGCCCTTGCTCACAAGGAACTCAGAAAGTCTCTCATACCAGGCTCGGGGAGCCTGCTTCAATCCATAGAGGGCTTTATTCAACCTAAAAACCATGTTAGGCTGAACAGAGAAATTAAACCCAGGAGGTTGTTCAACATATACCTCTTCCTTCAATAACCCATTTAAGAATGCGCTTTTGACATCCATTTGCTGTAGCCGAATGTTTCTAGAGCATGCAAATGCAAACAGAATTCTTATAGCTTCCATCCTAGCTACTGGTGCATAGGATTCATCAAAATCCACACCAAATTCCTGACTGTAGCCTTGAGCTACAAGTCTTGCTTTGTTTCTAGAGATAGCACCATTTTCATCAATCTTATTTTTGAAAACCCATTTAGTGCCAATGACATGAGTGTTTTCAGGTCTAGAAACTAGTTTCCATACATTATTTTTCTCAAATTGATTTAATTCCTCACCCATGGAGGATACCCAAGAATCATGCTTTCAAGCCTCTTCCACAGTCTTGGGTTCTACCTGAGATGTCAAAGCAGCTAAGTCCTGTTCTTGGACAGTTCTAAAGTGAGACCTTGTCCTAGTGGGATCATGCAAATTACCTATGACATTTTCACTAGGATGATCTTTGTGAAATATTACCTCACCTGAGGGTTCACCTACCTCAGTTGCTCCTTCTTGTTGTAAGTTTTCTGGTTGAGCAGTTTGCTGCATCTCTCCTTCTTCAATTTTCTCCAAGAAATCTCCCTCATCAGGTGACTCCCTGTCATCATTTGTCCTTTTGTCAGATAGAACATTCTCATCAAACACCACATGAGGTGTTTCTTCAACAGTTTGCTCATCTTTATTGAAGACTCTGTAAGCCCTAGAGGTTTCTGAATATCCGAGAAAAATTCCAGGAGAGCTTCTTGCTTCAAACTTATCCAAACCATTCTTACCATTATTGTGGATGAAGCATTTGGAACCAAAGATTTTAAAGTAAGAAATGTTTGGCAGCTTACCCTTGAGGAGTTCATAAGGAGTTTTCTTATGAGTAGGTCTTACCAAGGCTCGATTTAAAATGTAGCATGCTGTATTTGCAGCTTCTGCCCAAAATCTCCTTGGAAGTCCACTCTCAATTAGCATAGTCCTGGCCATTTGAATTATTGACCTGTTTCTTCTCTCAACAATTCCACTCTGCTCCGCTGTCCTGGGAGAAGAAAATCTGTGAGTCACTCCCTCTCTTGAGCAAAATTCAGAGAATGAAGAGTTTTCAAACTCTCCTCCATGGTCAGACTGAATTGTAATGATATTATGTTCACCTTGCAGTTTGATTTTATTAAAAAGTTCTTCAAAGTGAACAAAAGCATCATTTTTATTTGCTAAACAGAACAACCAAGAAAATCTAGTGAAGTCATCAACTATGACTAGACCATATCTCTTACCTGACAGGCTTTGTATTCGAGTAGGACCAAAGAGATCCATGTGCAAGTGCTGTAGTGGTTTAGATGAGAGACCCTCAGTTCTCAACTTAAAAACTGCACGAGTCTGTTTACCTTGAGCACAAGCATCACAGAGCTTGGACCCTAACTGGAATTTTATTTTGGGCAAACCTCTGACTAGGTTATAATTAGACAGTTTATTCAAAGTAGACACACTAGCGTGCCCTAGACGCCTATGCCAGTCAAAAGCAACCTGTTCAGAATTAGCAGACAGACACAAGTTTATTTCATAAATATCATCTAGATCAACGATGTACACATTATTTACTCTATGACCTTTGAACATGATGTTATCAGAATTCAGCTCAAAAACAGTGCACGAGTTGTGGTCAAAGAGTACCTTGTGTCCTTTGTCACAAAGTTGACTTATACTTACCAAGTTGTGCTGAAGTCCTTCTACAAGATACACATCTTCAATGGAGTTAGTGGAGGACTTACCAACCGTGCCAATTCCAATTATTCTTCCTCTGTTATTTCCTCCGAATTTGACCAAGCCCCCAGACTTCATTTTTAGTTTGCTGAATTTGGACCGGTCTCCTGTCATGTGCCTGCTACAGCCGCTGTCAAGATACCACTTGTTATGCTCAGCTGCCAGGCTGACCTGCAAAAATTCAGACAGAGTAATGTGGGACCCAATTCAAATTGGGTCCAAAACCAGTTTTCAGATTATGCAGAAAGCACTTGGGAATCCACATTTGTTTTATAGTTCTCTTCAGTGGATTTATGTGGGTTGATTCTTCCCTTTTGTTATTTCTTGGTGGGTGTTGAATAAGCTTATTCCTATTTGAACTATGTTGTTTCTGAACAAAGACATTGTTGGTTGGCCTCTTAGAAGATGTGCGTGTGTGTTGAGCATAATTCATGTAAGCATTTTTACTCCAATAAAATTTGTGCTGAAACTGGTGATCGTTGCCATGCTCTACTTGATAATTAGCATGATGAGTTTTCTTAACAAAACTTTTCGCTCTTTTTGTGGCCTCTATAGGACTGGTCCTGTGAGGACCTTTGTTCCACGCCTGCTGTACATGAGCAGTGCTTGTCTCAGGATTTCCTGACTTAGACTGCTGACCAGTGGAGTGAATGAATTTACTAGTCGAAGACTTCATTGTAGAGACAGATTTGGAACTGGATGGTGTTTCCAGTTTCTCTTTGCCTTTGGCGGGGCAGAACGTGATAGTCTTAAATTCAAAGGATTTTTTACTAGTAGGATTGTATCCTAATCCCTCCCTATTGAAGTTTACCCTCGACCCCAGAAGGACATTCAGGTTGTTTCTCCCCTCTGTAAACTTTTCAAGCACTTTTTCTTTGTCCTCAATCTCCTTCTGAAATTCATTGCATTGGTCCTGGAGTTCCTGATTAACTGTTCTAACTGCCTCATATTTTTCAGCCATCAGTCTAATCTCTCCTTTAGACTCTTCAGCTTTACACTTCAGCTCATCCATTCTAGCTAGACTCTCCTCTCTTTCCATTCTCAACCTCTCAATCTCACCTTTAACCTGGTCTAGCTCAATGGCCATCTCCTTGGTTTTCATGCTATCAGTGACAATAGAAGAGTGTTCTTCAGACAGAGAATGAAACTTACGTCTAAGCATTCTGTGCTCCTTGTTTAAACAATTATATTTACTTAACAGGTCGCCATAGGCGTCCTCCCAATCATCCAAAGTAAAATTCTCAAATAAGTTTGTTACCTCTTTCTCATGGTCGCCCATGAGGCAGGTCTTCTCTTCATTTTCACTGGACGAAGTGGCTTCTGGGTCCTCCTCCTCATCGCTCCATGTGCACAGCATGGCCTTCTTCTTCTTGTGCACCACATTCTTCTGGTGTCCTGGAGCCTTAGCTTGTAGCTCTGGACATTCACTTTTCATGTGACCGGGTTTCTGACAATGATAGCAAGTGATCTTCTTAGCAGACCGGTTCTTCTCAAATCTTCGTTCAGGAGACTTCATTTCAGCATTAAATTTCTTCCTCCTGTAGAATTTTCCTTTAGTTCTTAGGAACTTTCTGAACTGCCTGGTGAGCATAGCTTGCTCGTCCTTGTCCAGGTCTGAGAGTCCATCAGACCCTTCGCTGCTATCATCACTGCTGCTGTTGTTGCTCTTCTTAGTATGTCGTGAAACCTTCAGAGCAACATTCTTTCCCTTTCTGTCATGCCCATCGTTTCCTCGTTTGAAATTCATTTCATGGGTCATGAGAGAACCAATCAGCTGGGTTACTGTCATGATGGATAAATCTCTTGATTCCTCTATTACAGTCACCTTGGTATCCCAGACGGGAGTTAGAGACCTAAGGATCTTCCTGACTATGTCTTCTTGTTGAATATCCTTTCCAAGGCCTTTCAGACTGTTGATGATCACAGATAATCTGGCATACATTTCTGTGATCGGCTCCTCTGGCTTCATCTTAAATAACTCATATTGAGTTGTAAGTATGTTGATCTTGGTAGCCTTCACCTGAGATGTGCCCTCATGAATTAACTGCAAATCATCCCACATGTTCTTTGCAGTCTTGCACGCTGAGATCCTTGAATATTCTTCCGGATGGACGGCGCACTGTATGATGTTAAGAGCTGTCCAATTCAGTGCGGAGAGTTTGACCTGATCTTCTGTCCACATATCTTCATTCGGTGGAAGGGTGTATGGACCATCTGTAATGACTTTCCATAGCTTGTTGCTTTGGGCCCTGATAAAGACTTCCATCCTATTCTTCCAGAAGAAGTAATTATTACCATCAAAGAAAGGGGGGCGGGTGATAGACTGCCCATCAGCTATGAAACTGCGAGGACCATTGGATCCGTTTCCCTGGCCGTTGGACCACATTCTGGGAAAAACCTGCTCTGATACCAACTGATAAGTACAATATGAAGTGATCTAGAAGGGGAGGGGATGAATAGATCACTGTTTTCGTAGATTTAAAAAATTATTGCAGAGTATATTGCTAAACGGAACTAACCTCGAGCTCTGACTATCGTAAAAGATGCAGTGCAGTTAATAGCTCAAGCAAATAGAAGGCATACCACAATATTATCACGATCAATCACACAAGGGCTCAGAGGATTTTAAGGTGGTTCGGTCCTTCAGACCTACATCCACCCCACACTCAACCTGAGTGTGGCTTCACTAAAGGCTGGGCAACACAGCTTGCCAAACAACTGCTGATACACAGCTTCCCAGGAGAACAACCTCTCCTCTTCCTCCTACCCGGAGGGAACCTCTAGCGATCAGTAGCCACTAGAACCCAGAGACTCACGTCTCTCTTCCTCTTTACCAAGAGGGAAACCCCACTAGTAGCAGCCCTGCTACTAGTGAACCAGAGGTCGAAGACCCCTCTTCCTCCCAACCCGGAGGGTACCTACAAGCAGCTCACCTGCTGCTTGCAAACCGGAGATTGACTCTCCCTACTCCTGATCTCATAGGAGGACCCCGACCTCAGTCCAGAGGATCGGAAACACAAACAATAACGGTTGAAGAAAGATAAGAACAAGAAATGAAAAATACGAATGAAGGAAATCAAATGCCAGACAATGGAAATAATGTAGCTCAATATAGAGCAATAGACTTCGGATTTGATCCGCAAGTCAGAACAATTCTTCTGATCACTCTTCTGCTCTCTTTCTATTTCTCTCTGCTATTCTTTCTTCTTTCTTTTCTTTTTCCTGGATCGAAGGGCTCTCTATTTCCTTGTTTTCTTCTATGCCTCTCTTCTTCGATCACCTTCATCTGAGGACGAAGGATTCTTTTTATAGCATCAACAGCAGATGGATAGGGCATGAAACGCGTGTGCCTCCCACGCTCGATCCAGAACCTTCCTGCCACGTGCCCTTTTTGTATTTGTTCCTTCAGTATCGGATCATGTGCACCCAGACACTGATGAATGTTCTTCCTCGGACCTGCAACGAGATAAGAACCATTAATATTGAGTGCCATAAGAGCTAGAACTGCATGAGATTAGTGGACACGACAAAAAGGTACACAAAACAGAGAACGACACGGGATACAGTGGTGACACAATGAACATTACTAAGAGAACGTTACGAGGTAGACAGAAAAACAACGCGAAGACGCGAAGACAAGAACAGAAACCAACACTAAGTATGGTTTCAACACAAGAGAGACACGAGGACTAGGAAGAGTAAAAATGACACGAAGACACAACAAGACAAATGACACGAAAGTGAAACAGGAAGCAACACGAGGTGCTGCGATGTCCTGTACGGAATGGAACAAAAACGACATGAAGAGATGAAAAAACGACACGAGGTGAAGACAACACGAAGACGAAACAGTAATCGACACGCGATGAGAACAACACGAGGATAGTGAGAACAGCACGAGATGAAAACAACACAGGCTGATAACGACACAAAGTCGAAACAGTAAATGACACGGGATAACACTGCACGAGGTAAAACGACACGAAGACTTAATAATAAAAACGACACGATGTGGCAATAAAGGAGAACGACATGAAAACAACATGGACTGCAACCGAAACCGACACGAAGTCAAACAGTACAACACGAGGTGTTGTAACCAAGACGAAGTGCCAATCAATCACGAAGACAGTATGCAAAGAAACGACTCGAAGTGAGATGAGAACAGAATGAAACAAAGAAGACGACACGGAGTGCATAAAACCAACACGAAGACGTGGACTATAGTAACCGTCACGAAGTGTGGTTACTAAGCAGGAATCGACACGAGGTCTACAGAAAAACTACTCGAAGTTCATCAGAACTTTTTAGAGCAGCTTCAGGAACACGACACGAAGTCATGAGAAGAGAAAAACAATCACGAAGTGAAACGAACACTTGAACTTAGACTGACTTAGAGACTCAGCGAAAGGACTCGAAGACAGGAATACAAAGGATGACATGGAAACAACACAGTAATCAAAGACTGCACGAGGTGAAAGACAACACTCAAACAGACGACAACATGGCTAACTCGACACGAGGTGAAAACGCGAAGCAAGAACTACATGATGTTTGAGGAAAAACAGCACGAAGACAGAACATGAACGAACACACGAAGTGTTACCTCTTAGAAGTTATTTCATATAAAACCATGGATAACTCAAGTGCAAGATATCTGATCAAAAATAACAAGAACAATTAACATAGTGTTGCTCATCATCAAAATACTTAGGGAAGACACACAATCCAACACCTCTAAACGGGCCGGGATGTATCGTGTGGAACCTGAAGCTAGAGTGGATGTGAATTTCATCCATCAAAAACTAGACAAGATGGACATCATGACCCAAAAGCTAGAACAGGTTGATATGCTAGCCCACAAATTAGACCAGCTCTTGGCCCAAAACAAACAAGAAACCACTATCCTATCTACGTCCAACCCATACCCAGACCCAACACACCATGAGGTGTATGCTTTATGTGCTAGCTTGGACCATCATGTGTCTGATTGCCCAACAACAGCCCAGTCACCACCTTTTATACAGGAGCAAGTCCAAGCAACCCAAGGGTTCTCTAAGCCCAACTATGACCTATTTTCTAACACCTATAATCTGGGCTGGAGGAATCACCCCAATTTCAATTTGAGAAATCAACAAGCTCCCAATCAGCCCACCATCCCCTCTGCATCTCAAACTCACAAACCACCCATCCAACACCAATTCTAAGCATAACCACCATTTCAAGGGAATGCTTATGGTCGGGGACCGCAAGCCCAACAACCACTTCCCCGATTTAACCAGGGTCAGGTGCCATACCAACCTCCTCAGCCCAATTACGGGCAATCTTCCAATTCCCAACAAATCTATCAACCTCCTCCGCAACATCACCAGGACTCCCAAACTGATGATAGATTCCATCAATTACAACAACTAATTCTGGCCCAAAACCAATTCTTCCAACAAACCATGCAAGCCCAAAGTCAATCTTTCCAACAGACCCTCCAAGCCCACCAGCAAACTATCTCTAAGTTGGAGATCCAATTGGGCCAATTGGCTGAAGCCACCATGAGAAGGGAAGTGGGCCAATTGCCAAGTCAGCCCATTGCCAACCCATGAAATAATCCTCTGGGCTTCCCACAACCAAACTTCCCCATCAACCAACCAATTCTCCCTCTCCTCCAACACCCATCAGGCCAAATACCACAAAAAGGCCCACTACTCGAAAATGCAAAAGCAATTTCAATCATAAGAAGTGGTGAAATCCTCAAAGATCCCCAGGGGTCCACTCCTAGTCCATCAGTTCAGGCCCCTGACATATCTTTTGATAGTGAGGAGGAGCCCAGTCAGGAAGAAGATGTCAAGGGAAAGAGGAAAATAGAGAAGGGCTTAGCCCTTACCAACTTACAGTGCCATTTCCTAATGCCTTAAAGCCCAAAAAGAAACAACCAGCCCATAATGAGGAGATGATGGAGCTCTTCAAACAAGTATACATCAACATCCCTCTCCTCGATGCAATCAAGCATGTCCCAGCCTATGCAAAATTTTTGAAGGAGCTATGTACACTGAAGAGAGAATCTAAGGCATTAACTCAGAAGATCCGCTTGTCTGAGGATGTGAGCGCTGTTGTTATGAATCATTTGCCTAAGAAATTGAAGGATCCTAGAGCACCATTAATCTCATATGACATAGGTGGAGTTACTTTCGACAGAGCATTACTAGATTTAGGAGCCAGTGTGAATCTATTACCCACATTTATTTATGAGCAGTTTGATCTGGGAGAGTTGAAGCCTACATCAATAATCCTTCAATTGGTGGATTGATCAGTTAAAACTCTAAGGGGTTTGTTGGAGGATGTCATTGTTAAGGTACATTAATGCTATTTTCCCGTGGATTTCTTGATTTTGGATATGGCCTCGTCCCAAGAACTCAAGCATACACCTATTATTTTGGGACGTCCTTTTCTAGCAACTGCTAAGGCCAACATCAACTGTGCTACAGGAATGATGGATATTTCTTTTGGAGGTGAGAAAATTTCTCTAAACATGTTTAAGGCATCTCAATATCCGGATCAAGAAGAGGAATGTAATGTCATTGATATCTTTGAGGATGTGATTGATGAAAGTTTGAATGACATTAAGGGCAACCTAGAGGAGGGTAGCATGCTTCAGTATTCTCCTCTCTCTTCAACACCCTAGTCTAGGGTAGAGCCACTTCCTGCACTTCAATCCGAACCAATCCTTCCATCTTTGGAACATCCTCCCGCTGTGGAACTCAAGCCTCTCCCGGACTCCCTTAAATATGCATATCTGGGTACTGACCGCACTCTGCTTGTGATTATTGATTCTAATCTCACTTCTGTTCAGGAATCTCAGCTCTTAGATGTCCTTAAGGAGCATAGAGCGGCGATAGGATGGTCTGTGGCAGATCTCAAGGGGATCAGCCTGGATGTTTGTATGCACCATATCTATTTAGAGGATAATACCAAGCCGAGCAGGGAGATGCAGCGCCGGCTAAATCCTAACATGAAAGAGGTGGTTAAGAAGGAAGTTGTAAAGTGGTTGGATGCCGGGATCATATATCTCATCTCTGATAGCAAGTGGGTTAGCCCTACACAAGTTGTTCCTAAGAAATCTGAGCTGACCGTGGTTCAAAATGAGAAGGGTGAAGAGGTGCCAATGAGATTACAAACGAGGTGGAGAGTCTGTATTGATTACAGAAAGTTGAACTCAATGACAAAGAAAGATCATTTCTCTCTCCCGTTTGTGGATCAGATTTTGGAGAAATTGGCAGGGCAAATATATTTTTGCTTTTTGGATGGATACTCCGGGTACAATCAGGTTGCTATTTACCCGGAAGATCAGGAAAAGACTACATTCACGTGTCCTTATGACATGTTTGCATTTAGAAGAATGCCGTTTGGGCTTTGCAATGCCCCTGCCACCTTTCAGTGGTGCATGATGGCAATCTTTTCTAAAATGGTGGGTGATTTTTTGGAAATCTTTATGGATGATTTTTTAGTCTTTGGTGACTCATTTGATTGCTGCTTGGAGAATTTGCAGAAGGTGCTGACACGATGCATTGAATCTAATCTGGTGCTTAGCTGGGAAAAGAGTCACTTTATGGTGAGAGAAGGAATTGTGCTAGGCCATATTATCTCAGAGAGGGGGATAGAGGTTGACAAAGCTAAGGTGGATCTGATCTCTAATCTTCCTCCTCCCACTACTGTCAAGCAAATTCGTTCTTTTCTTGGCCATGCTGGTTTTTATAGATGATTCATCAAGAACTTCTCCATCATTGCTCGACCGCTGACTAAGCTTCTAGCCAAGGACACTCCATTCCACCTAGATGATTCTTGTCTAGAGGCTTTTCAGTCTCTTAAAGCGGCTCTCACTCAAGCCCCAATCTTGCAGTCTCCGAATTGGTCGCTCCCATTTGAAATCATGTGTGATGCCTCTGACTATGCCATAGGAGCTGTCTTAGGGCAAAAGATTGATAGGAAACCCGTAGTAATCTACTATGCAAGTCGTACCCTTGCAGATGCCCAAATGCATTATACTACCACAGAGAAAGAATTACTGTCTGTTGTCTTCGCTCTCAAAAAATTCTGATCATATCTTTTGGGGGCTAAAGTCATTGTCTACTCTGATCACTCGGCATTGAAATATCTTCTTTCCAAGAAAGATGCCAAACCCCGACTCATCCGTTGGATCTTATTGCTTCAAGAATTTGACTTGGAGATTAAAGATAAAAAGGGGTTGGAAAATATTGTTGACGATCATCTTTCAAGAATTGTTATACCTGAGAGCTCCCCAATATATGATTCCTTCCATGATGAACATCTCTTAGCCATTTCTCATGTCTCAACCCCTTGGTATGCTCACATAGTCAACTACCTGGCGATAGGACAAATTCCAAGGGGATGGTCTAAACAAGAGAAGGATCATTTCTTTGCCAAAGTTAAGCATTATTTCTTGGAGGACCCGGAGCTATTTTACATGGGTCCTGATCACATAATTCAAAGGTGTGTCCCCGAAGAGGAACATCAATCTTTGCTGAATTTTTATCACAATCTAGCTTGTGGGGGACATTTCTCAGGAAAGAAAACTGCTGCTAAGGTCTTGCAAAGTGAGTTCTTCTGGCCCACTCTTTTTAAGGATGCTTATGAATTTAGCAAGACTTGTCTAAGGTGTCAAGCTATTGGGAACAACTCTAGAAGAGACATGATGCCACTCAGTCCCATTTTGATTGTTGAAATTTCTGATGTTTGGGGGATTGATTTCATGGGACCATTTCTGCCATCATTTGGAAACGAATACATTCTTGTGGCGGTAGATTATGTGTCTAAATGGATAGAAGCAATAGCCACCTTGACTAATGATCACAAAGTTGTGGTGCAATTTGTTCGTAAGAACATCTTCTCTAGATTTGGGTGTCCCAAGGCTATCATCAGTGACGGGGGATCGCATTTCACTCACTCCTAATTTTGAACTTTGCTCAAGAAATATGAGATCACTCACAAAACTGCCACCCCCTACCATCCCCAGACTAGTGGCCAGGTGGAGGTCTCTAATAGGGAGATCAAGAATATTTTACAAAAGTCTGTCTGGCCAGATAGGAAAGATTGGTCAGAAAGACTAGATGATGCTTTATGGGCCTATCGGACTGCATACAAAACCCCCATTGGTATGTCTCTCTATAGGCTGATTTTTGGAAAAGCATGTCACCTACCAGCTGAGCTAGAACATAGGGCGTACTGGGCCATAAAACAAGTGAATCTGGACTTGGCCCAAGCTGGTTCCCATAGAGCTCTTCAACTAAATGAGCTGGAGGAGCTACACAATGAAGCCTATGAAAATTCCAAGATCTACAAAGCCAAGACCAAAACCTTTCATGACAAGCACATTTTGAGAAAATCTTTTCAACCTGATCAAAAAGTCTGGCTTTTTAATTCGAGGCTACGTTTGTTTTCTGGAAAATTGAAGTCCAGGTGGGACGGTACATTCATTATAATCAAAGCCTTTGACCATGGTGCCGTCAAAATTCTAAATCCATAAAATGGTCACAATTTTATTGTAAATGGTCAACGTCTCAAGCCCTATTTAGAAAATGCTCAACTCATGTTGAAAGACTCAATTACACTGAGTGATCCAGAGTAAGTCATGCTAACTTATTTGCGTCTGGCTGAAGACGTTAAACTTAGCGTTAGTTGGGAGGCAACTTAACTATTTCCCCTTCAATAATTTAGTGAGTCATTTTCACTTGTGTATGTAGGATTTCGAAGAAGTCGTCGCCATCCATGACATTGTCTTTCACGTTACACACTAATGAAACAAGCAAGACAAGCCCTCTACTATTTTGGATATATTGTCTGATATTCTGCACTTCTTAAGAAAGGATATCTTTTTATATAACTTTCTGCCAAATTATCTATCAAATAAGTGCAATGGCACTATGAAAAAGAAAGAAAAAAAAAGAAGAAAAGAACACCATGAAAAATATCCCAATTCTTAGTAACTGGGCCTACTTCACCTAAGACGTGTTGAGGTTCACGTCAAACAGAAAAGGGAACCCTGATCTTAATAACCGGGCCTACTTCACTTAAGACGTGTTGAGGTTCACGCAAAACAGTGAAGGGATAGTGCAGCATCATTTGTGAAATGAAAGATCCCAAATGGGATAAAGAAATAAGGCAGACAAAAAAGCTAGTATGCTTAATGCTCTGGTTAGGAGGTGTAGGGTTGAATGACATTTGTTTGGAATAGTAAATGAGAGATGTAATTGTCTAAGCTGTGGATTTAGTATTACACATACACAAGTGCTATTAAACTTTGTTTTGAATTCTTGATCATGTACCTAAATTTCCAAACTAAGGTTAGTGTGCATTATTGATTCCGGATTCCTAATCTTTGGTTGATTCTATGAAGGGAGAGCTGGATATAAGAGCATGAATTTTACAAACTCTTGTTAGTCTTAAATTTTAATTTATTTGCATACTAAGGGACTAGCAATGAGTAAGTTGGGGGTGTGATAAGTGTCCATTTTATATGATAATTCATCGCATGTACACCATTTTATGTGCATATAATTTGATAATTATGCATGTTTTATAGTTAACCTCGATTAATTTGATGATATTATTTAATAAATTAAAGTTGAGGGCTGTGAGCATTAATTCTCCATTGCATAACCATGAGCATTTGAGATTTATATGCACATTATGATAATTTTTATGGACTAAATTATAATTATGTGTGTGCAGGACACTGAAGGTAATTGTAAGAGAAGCCGAGGGTAAAATTATCATCACCACTTTGACCAAGTCAAACATAGAAGTTTGTATTTTGGTTGGAGGGAAAATAAATTTTAAAAGTTTAAAATTGAGAAAAAGAAACACATATTTTGGTTGGAGGGAAAATTGAATTCAAAGTTTGAAATAAAGGAGAGACATGATGAGCCTTGGAAAATGGGGTGCCCAAAGTCCAAGAAAGGGGCTACCCACCTCCTTTTCCTTTTCTCCATACATCATCTTCTACCTAAATCCCAGCCATCCATCTCCTTTTGATACAATCTCCACCCTCCATTGACCCAACTTTCCCTATAAATAGCCCATGACAATGAGGAGAAGGGGAGTTCTTCTTTTGGCAATTTTCACCCTCTCCCTCTCATATCTTAGGTCACCGAGTTTGCCCTCTTTCGTCCCTCTTCTCCTCTTGCTGTCTTCATAAATGTTCTTTGTGTTTAAGTCCTCTACAACTTCTTCTTCTGCATCATCTTCCAATTCCGTCTGGTTTTAAAGCTATTTCGTGTCTTTCACTGTGCTATCATGTTCATTGTGAACCAGTGTTTCTCTCTGTCCTTCCCCTTATTTCTCCCTCTTCTAGTCATTTCCTCTCTTACTATCTTAATGAAAGTTCTTTATTTTTAAGTGTTCTACAACTTCTTCTTCTACATTATCTTCTAATTCTTTCTGGTTTGGAAGTTATTTCTTATTTTTTAACTTGATGTCTTGTGATTTTACTATTCATCTGAGGTGCTAGCTTCTGTTATTCCTCTATTTTGAAGCCCTTTTGCTTATCTTTGCTATCCGAGTTCTTCATAAAAGTTCTTCCCCTCTCCCTCCTCTTCAACTTCTTCTTCTTTGGCATCCCCTAATTCATCTTGATTTTAGAGTTATTTACCCTCCAAAGGCCGCTTTAATGACGAAGGTGACTTCCTCTTGGCGTAGACGACATCTTCCGCAAGATGGTTCGTGATCCAAGGCCAAGAGAGGACGGCGCCGTCATCACCATTGCTGCCACCATCTTCAAATCTCAGGCTCCTTTTGTTACTATTACTTTAGTTTCATTTTACTTCATTGTAATCTCGTCACATCTTTATTGTAAGCTTGTCTTGCACTTCGTGTACTCGTTTCTTTTTGTTAATGAAAGAAGTGTTCATTTGATCTTGGAGAGGGGGATTTCTGTAGCCCATCTAAAGAGTATCCAAACTAGGTCCATCAAGATCAAACGAGGCCCAGCTCATCTAAGTGACAGTCCCGCAGGGCCCACTTAGGCTGAAAAGCCCAATAAGATCACTCGGGATCACAACCTTCCTTGGCGGCCCTTAGGCTCGGAAGGCCCGAACATCGGTCAGGTCAGAGAAAGACCCACGCCCGATCTATCCCCTCGCCGGGATAAAGGCAGGTGCACAACGCCCACTCTGACCTATCTTCATCCGAGCTATGCCTATCACCCTGACAGGGTTGGCACCCTTCATGCTCGACTCGACCGGTGAATGCTTATCCATGCTACCGTTGAGAACCCTTTATGAGCAGGAGTTTACGAGGATAAGGGACCCATGATCCCTCAAGGCTATAAAGATCCTACGATGAGGACGTTAAGAGCCCAGGTTGAGGACGTAACTCCCACCTGAAACCCCTCAGCTTATGGGACTCATGAGTCCAGTGCACTATTTAAACTTGGGACTCCCTCCAACGAAAGGTAAGGTCAAACATACGCCTATAGTCCCTGAGCAGGAACCACTTCACCATATTGGTGTAGAGGGATCTCGTGCATCTCCTTCCTTCTCCCTACATAGCTTCTACCATTGCTCTACTGACTTAAGCATCGGAGGGTTTGCCCCAGGGAACCATCCCTGGGCCCCCTGATACGGTTTCCTTCTTTACAATTCACTATCCGGTGATCATCTCCTCAGCTCAGGACCAATGCGAGATCCCGCCTCTTCATCAGGTGCCGTCTATGGGAAACAACCAAAGAGCCAGCATGGTGCGAAGAAGTTCAGGGAGGAGGTCCGCCGGCGACAGGGGAAAGGCCATGGTGGCGGCGGGAGAAGGCCCCTCTCAAGCCTCACAAAATCCCCCCTCTAATGCCAGCACCCCCGCTGACGGACCGCCCCCTCCGCCTGCGGCGATAGGGCACCCGGCCCCTCCCCCCTAGGCGGTAGGGCCACCGATCAACGGCGGCGCTGACGCCTTCCAAGCCCTCAACGTAAAACTGGATGTCCTCGTGGAACTCATGAGGACCCAGGCGGCCAGGGATGGAAGGTCACGCGCCCCTCCGGAGAGCCCTCCCCGCGAGAACGTGTCCTAGCACACTGCCGGACGCCGCTTCACCCTCCGAGGTTGGCAGATCATCCATAACAGGTCAGGAGGACCTTCACAAGCCCCTCCTTCGGAGCAAGAGGCCTCCTCCACGCCGAAAATGGGAAAACCTGGGGCACGCCATCTGAACCCAAAGACCGAAGTCCCTGGGGAACGCCAAGACAGCCCCCCCAGCCCCACGGCGCAGCGACAGCCGGAGCTATCCCTCCGACTGCGAGAATTCGAGAGGCGTTTCGCAGAACAGGAGCGCACCCTACGCGCCCTGTAGAAAGTCTCTTCCATGGAGGACGAGGAGAAATCCCCGTTCCTCGACTAAATCTTGAAGGCAAAGGTATCTCTCAGAACCTCCATCCCGACCTTCAAGCTTTATGACGGCCAGGGCGACCAGACCGATCACTTCGACAGCTTCGACGCCCTGATGACCCTTCATGGAGCGTCCGACGCCATCAAATGTCGAGCCTTTGTGACCACCCTGGTCCAAGGTCCCCAAGCATGGTTCCGGGCCCTCGCCCCTGGATCCATCCGGGACTTCAAGCAATTCGGGTGAGTATTCAAGGAGAGTTTCATCGGCAGCGGTCCCCCAAGGTCGATAGCGGGGCTTTTGGCCCTCAAACAGGGGCAAGGGGAGAAACTTCATGCTTACATTACCCGATTTAAATTGGAAGCCATGAGGATCCCCCGCCTGGACATCGCCTCGGCCATAACCGCGTTGACCGGGGGCACCCGCGACGAGAACCTCCGCCGTGAACTTGTCCTCCACCCTCCCTCGACCCTTGCCAAGCTAGTGACTCGGGCTTTGCGCCACGTCGAGTGCGAATAAGTGCTCAGCGCATGCCGAGACGCAACCGGCTCGGGTCGGGAGGGGGACAAGAAGCGGGCACCCGAGCCAAGTTTGGGTCCAGGAAAAAGGTGGAACCATCACGGAAGTATGAACGGTACACTCCTTTAACCACTCTGGTTTACAAGATTTACGAGGACATCAAAGTCTCGGGCCTCCTCCGCCAACCCGAGCCAATAAGGTCGAAGAACCGTAATCGCAGCAAGCATTGCCTGTTCCACAATGATCACGGGCACCACACCGACAACTTCCACCAGCTCCACGATGAGATCGAGCGCCTCGTCCGTCAAGGACACCTATCCCGATTCATGGCCGGGCACAAGGAAGACCGAGGCGCCCCAGAGGAAATCGAAAACCCCCCCAGAGGGGTCCACATCAACGTCATCGCTGGAGGAGCTGCATCAGGAGGAGACAGTGGCCGAGGAAGGAAGCGTCATGCTGAGCGGGCGAGTCGAGCCATCGAGCCTCCCAGGGCCCCGCCGAGTGAGCCCTGTTGCTTCCCTATGGTTTTGATGATGTCTCACACTATAAATCAATCTTCTATCTCTAGATTAATGCTGGTTCATCACCTAAGTGAGTACAGTTCATATGCTGTTTCATTATCTCATCTATCTACACTGTTTGGTTAATATGGACTGTAGTGGGTCGACTCATCAGCAAGGGTGGTCGACACATCAGAACATTGATAGTCTGGATACCAAAGTCTATACACCAGCTTGATCTATTAAGTCTGTACATTGGCATAACTTCTTCAAGTCTGTACATCGGGCACCTTCTAACTGAAGTCCATACACTGGTCCTAATATTCTAAGTCTGTACACTGTCCAACCAGTTAAGTCTGCACATTGCCAAAGTCAGTACAGCTCAACTCTATACATCCTTCCAAGCTTCAACTCTACACTGGAGTGTCAAGCTTCATGTCTATACACAGGCTGCTGCATTCTCATGAAGTCTACACATCCGATAGTGTAAGTCTATACATCACCCACTGTCTTGCGTGCATAGTCTGTACAACGCCTGCTTCACTCACTCAAAGTCTACACATTGCATGTCAGCAGACTCGCACACACTAAAGTTCATACATTGAACAAAGTCTGAACATTGCTTCAGAGATAGCTTCAGGCAAGTCTATACATCGACTGGCAGTCTTCATGCTAAGTATATACATTCCTTGAGTCCAAGTCTGTAAAGCGTCCGCTGTCTAGAATTCTTGAAGTCTGTACATCGGACTGCTTCTTTTGAAGTCTATACATTGGCTCGTTCACTTCTGCAAAGCATGTACATTAGACTGTGGCAAAGTCTATACATTCAGTTCCTTGGGCGAAGTCTATACATCCCTAAGTCTACACATTGTCTTCAGCTCAAGCGTTCAAAGCCAAGTCTATACAACGCCAAGTCAATACATTGAACTGTTTCTCCAAGTCTATACACTGGACTTCATTTCTTCAAGTCTATACACTGGACTGTGTTTCACCAAGTCTGTACATTCCATATCTTTTCCTACGCTTGGCCAAGTCCATACACTCATACATTTCCCTACGCTTTCCTGGCCAAGTATATACATCGAAAAGCCTGTATGTTGCATTCTGCTCAAACGTTCAAAGCCTCAAAGTCTGTACAGTGTGAAGTCTATACATTAGCTCAAGGGCTTCAAGTCTGTACATTGAACTGCTCTTCAAAGTCTGTACAGAGGCTTCGAATTTTCAAGTATCTACATCGGCTTCATTCGCTCAAGTCCATACATTCACAGTGGACTTTCAAGTCTGTACATTGGCTTCACATTTTCAAAGTATGTACAGAGGCTTTGAATTAACAAGTCTGTACATCAGGCTTCATTCGCTCAAGTCCATACATCCACAGTGGTACTTCCATGTCTATACATCGCTGAAGCCTTCACAAGTCTGTACACTGCTTGAGCCTCACCAAGTCTGTACATCGCTTCAAGCGATTCAAGTCTATACAGACTGCCATTCACATTCAGAGTCTGTACATCGGTCTTACAGCCGATCATCTCATTCAGAACTTTGCAAGTCTGTACAGCCGAGTGTCTCATGCATCGTCTCACTCTGGCAAAGTCTATACACTGGCTCAAGCTTGTCGAAGTCTATACATCACCGTTGGGCATCAAGTCTACACACTGCTCACAGTCTTATTAAGAGTCTCACACTGGTTCCAAGTCTGTACACTGGTTAGGCTTCGTGAAGTCTACACAGTGGCTGAGCTTTGTTAAGTTTACACATTGGTAAGGCTCGTTTGCATTGTTCATCACAAGTCTATACACTGCCTTTCATGAGCTTATCCATTAAGTCTATACATTGGTTTGGATAGCCCTGAACTAACTAAGTCTATACACTGAGTACACTGAATACCTCCAAGTATATACATTCTCACATGACACACACACTTGGTTAACTATTGTTTCAAGTCTATACACTCTCTCACGTTGTACACACTTACTCAGTTGATGTTTCTGAAGTATATACATTCTTGTTAATAGCCTAAACTGACTAAGTATATACATTTCTTCTGTCTCTGTCTGCAGGCGATTCAGGCTGATGATTGGGCACGTGAACCGAGGTTGGCACCTGGCACGTGATCCAAGAAACTAGGAACATGACACGTGGATGGCAACCTAGTCAGGATGCTGCCATGTGGTCGAAATTCAAATGATCTGGCAAAAAGTTCATGGGCGGGAACCTGGCAGCCACACGCCCAATATCTGCTATAAATATAGAGCTTCGTCCTTCAGTAGAAGCTCGATCGTGAAAAGAAAAAGGCAGAAAGCATTTTTTGTGTGAGGCTGCACGATCCAGAAAGGAGAAAGAGCAGAGAGTCCTATATTGTCCAGATCTGAGAGGAGTTTGTTCGAGAGAGAGAGCAGTGTCTATGGTTTGATGAATTACTTCCTTTGAACTTACATTTGTATTGGTTTTCAAAACCGACTGCTTCTTCATTGTCTTTGTTTCTATTTCGTTTCTTTTTATTTTGTTCATTCTTCTGATTCGAATTGGTATCCCTCCGGTGTGTGGAGGAAGGGAGAGGTATCTCCGATTCTGTTCTAGTTGGTAGCTAGAACATGTTTCAAGTTTTGTGGGTAGCAGAGCTTGGTTGAGGGATTTGTCTCCCTTGGTTGTTCAAGCTGTGTGGCAGCATGTTGTTCGCAGACTGAGTCTGCAGTGTTCTAGCATCGTCTAGTGGAATCCTCATTCTAGTTGGAGTGAGGGGTGGATGTAGATTGCTGACTGCAATCGAACCACCTAAAAACTGAGTGCCTCTTCTGTGGTTTGCTGTTATTATCTGCACTCTCCATCTGCTTGTCTCTTTGCTTCCATGTGATCAGTTCTTCATTCTCATTCACGTATACTGTCTTGTTTAGTGACTGCATTTACATTTCTGTGTGTGCGGGTTCAGGAGCGTAAGCAATAGAATTAATTTTCCGCCTAAGTTTTTTTTTTACAAATTGGGAGTGATCTATTCATCCCCCCCTTCTATATCACTCTTGTTGCGCTAACATTTGGTATCAGAGCAGGTTTACGCCATGTGGACGAACGGTCAAGGAAATGCTGGTGGTCCTAGAACTTTCATGGCCGAAGGTCAATCCATTAGTCGCCCTCCGTATTTTGATGGTAGTAACTATCTGTTTTGGCAGAACATGATGGAAGTGTTCATCAGGGCTCAGAGCCATAAACTATGGAGAGTAATTACTGTTGGACCATATGATCTGCCACCAAACGAGGACACTTGGACAGATGACCATGTCAAGCTCTCTTCACTCAACTGGACGGCACTGAAAATCATCCAGTGTGATGTTCATCCAGAGGAATATGCCCGTGTATCTGCATACAGGACTGCCAAGCGAATGTGGGATGAGCTGCAATTGATCTATGAAGGTACAGCTCAAGTGAAAGCCTCGAAGGTAAACCTCTACACTTCTAAGTATGAAGTATTTAAGATGAATGCAGATGAGAATATAACTGAAATGTATGCCAGGTTGTCCTTGATCACAAACACACTTAAAGGGCTAGGGAAGGATCTTGCTGAGGCAGATATAGTCAGGAAAATCCTTAGATCTTTATCCCCGGCATGGCACACTAAGGCCATTATGATTGAGGAGTCAAAAGATCTGACTACCTTGACTGTGAATGAGCTCATAGGATCTCTTATGACCTATGAGATGAATTTCAAAGGAGGTGGAGAAGGAAGTGAGAGGAAGAGTAAGAATGTGGCTCTAAGGGCATCCCGCAACAAGGGTAGCAACGGCGGGAGCAGCAGCAGTAGCCCCGAGTCTGAGTCCGAGCTTGAAGGTTTTTCAAATCTCGACCAGGAGGAGCAGGCAATGCTCACTAGACAGTTCAAAAAAATTTCGAAGAAAAAGGGAAAGACCTTTAGGAAGAAGAAGCCACACTCTTTCAACAAGAGTGCTGAATTTACTAGTTACAGGGATAGAAATCTTAAGAGACTGACTTGTTTTAATTGTAACAAACAGGGACATATGAAAAGTGAATGCCCAGACCTCCAGAAGAAGGGTCCCTATCTTCAGAAGAAAAACATAAAGGTGCAGAAGAAGAAGAAGCCACAGGCGATGGTCTGCACATGGAGCGAGGAAGAAGAAGACCCCGAAGACACTTCCTCAGAATAATATGAAGATGGAATTTGCCTTCTGGTAAACAGTGAAGAGGAGGCAATAAATGTTTTTGAAAATTTCTCAATTGATGACTGGGAGGATGCTTATGGTGACCTACTAGATAAATTTAATTCTCTTAGCAAAGAGCACAGAGTTCTGAAAAGAAAATTTAACACAAATGTTGAAGAACAAACTCTGGTCTGTAAGGAAAATGAGAAGCTAAAAGCACAACTAGGAGAAATGACCTCACTAAGGAAAGAAAATGATAAGCTCAAGGGAGAAATTCAAGAAAGTCAAAAACAGCTCAATGAATTCAAAACTAAAATTGAAGAAAGCATGAATGAAATTAGAGTGAACTCAGAGAAATATGAAGCTGTGAAGAAAGTAAATGCTGAACTCCTAAAAAATTCTGAGTCCCTTCAAAAGGAGCTGGAAGACAAACAGAAAGTCTTAGAAAAGTGTGTCCAAGGAAAGACTAGTTTAGATGCTATACTAGGAACTAGGGTCAATTTCAATAAGGAGGGTCTAGGCTATGACCCAACCAACAAGAGACCCTTGCAGTTCAAGACCATCACCTTCTGCCCAGAGAAGGGAAAAGAGAAGCTGGACACACCATCCAGCTCAAACAGCTCTAAGGGAATTCAAAGTCCTAAAGAAAACACAAAAACCAGTACTGGACAATCATGTAAGATGGGAATGAATTTTATGAAGAATAACACTAAGCCCACTCACCAGAACACAAATGGTAGATGGACCAAAAAAGTGAATCAGAATAAGAGCTGGAATTACAACAATCAGATGGGTCCAAACAGGACCTACTGGAGAAATAACCTTCATGGTCAAAAATATGTTAATCAACAAGCTTACAGGAAATTTCCTAGGAATAGGAAGACTAATGAATGGAATAGAACTCAATTCTCCAATCCAGCTGGATTCAACTTTAATAAACCAGAAAGGAAGGTGCTAGAGAAAACCATGCTGAAGCAAATCTGGATACCTAAACACTTGATCAGAGATTTGAACAATGTCCTTGGACCTAACTCATCTTGGGTTCCAAATCACTCTGCTTGATGTATTTGTGTAGGTCGGCCTGGCAGCTGAAGACAACAAGTGGTACCTCGACAGTGGTTGCTCCAGACATATGACAGGAGACCGATCCAAATTTAGCAAGATAGAGATAAAGCTAGGGGGTCTGGTCAAGTTTGGAGGAAAGAACAAAGGTAAAATAATTGGAGTTGGTATAGTAGGTAAGTCTTCCACAAACTCCATTGAAAAAGTCTTACTTGTGGAAGGGCTACAACACAACCTGATTAGCATTAGTCAGTTATGTGACAGGGGTCACAGGGTTGTATTTGATGATAGTTCATGCAAAATCCTTGAAACAAATTCTGATGTGGTTAAATTTGTAGCCAACAGGATTAATAATGTCTACATTGTAGACTTAAATGAGGAATCTGAATCTACTATTTGCTTGTCTGCCAACTCTGAAAATGATGCTTTTGAATGGCATAGACGTCTAGGTCATGCTAGCTTTACAACTTTAAATAAATTGGTCTAGCATGATTTAGTTAGAGGCATGCCTAGAATTAAATTCAACTCGATATCAAAAGCATGTGATGCCTGTGCTCTAGGCAAACAGACCAGAAATTCCTTTAAATTAAGATCTGAGCCATTGTCTTCTAGACCAATGGAACTTCTTCATATGGACCTTTTCGGTCCCACTAGAACTCAGAGTCTTAATGGAAACAGGTTTGGCTATGTCATCATATATGACTTCTCTAGATATTCATGGATATTTTTCTTAGCAAGTAAGAGTGATGCATTTCAAAAGTTTAATCTGTTTTTCAATAAGGTCAAACAAGAAGGGAAATATAAGGTCTGTTCTATTCAATCTGACCATGGAGGTGAGTTTGAAAACTCCATGTTTACTGATCTCTGTGAAAAAGAGGGACTAACTCACAGGTTTTCTTCTCCTAGGACACCTGAACAGAATGGGACTGTGGAGAGAAGAAATAGAACTGTGGTGAAGATAGCCCGAACCATGTTGATAGAAAGTAAATTACCTAGAAGGTTTTGGGCAGAAGCGGCCAATACAGCAACTTACATAATCAATAGAGCCATGGTAAGACCCATTCACAAGAAAACACCCTATGAGCTTCTAAAAGGTAAGAAACCAAACTTGTTTCATTTCAGAATTTTTGGAGTAAAATATTTTATTCATATCAATGATAAGAAAGATTTAGACAAGTTTGAAGCCAAAAGCTCACCTGGAATATTCTTGGGTTACTCTGAAGTGTCAATAGCATATAGGGTATTTAACATATCAGATCAGAAAGTGGAAGAGTCTCCACACATCCTTTTTAGTGAAAAGAAAGATGTTTCTAATGTTGAAAATCTTGGCAGGGATTCCAATCATGGTGGGGATTTTCTAGAAGACCAACAGGAAGAAGAGAAGACTCAGCCGAGTGGAGAAACAAATTCCCCCAATCAGGAAGGGCCAAGAGAAACAGGTGAGTCTTCAACAAATATTAGAATTCTTAAAGACCATCCATTAGATAAAGTCATAGGCAATCCTGAAGATCCTCTTCGGACTAGGTCTCATTTTAGAAATGTGAATAATGATGACTTAATTGCCTTAGTCTCACAAATTGAACCCAAAACAGTAGAAGAGGCTTTAGCTGATCAAGGATGGGTCAATGCTATGTGTGAGGAATTAGGTCAGTTTGAAAGGAATAATGTCTGGGAGCTTGTCCCAAGACCAGATGGTATTAATGTCATAGGAACCAAGTGGGTGTTCAAAAATAAGATGAATGAAGATGGAATCATCTCGAGGAATAAGGCCAGATTAGTAGCCAAAGGCTACTGTCAGGAATTCGGTGTAGACTTTGATGAATCCTATGCACCTGTTGCTAGGATGGAAGCTATAAGATTGTTACTTGCCTTTGCATGCTCAAAGAATATAAAACACCAACAAATGGATGTTAAAAGTGCCTTTTTAAATGGAGTCATTAAAGAAGAAGTTTTTGTTGAACAACCTCCTGGATTTCAATACTCTCCGCAACCTGACCAAGTTTTCAGGTTAAACAAAGCCTTGTATGGTCTAAAGCAGGTTAAACAAAGCCTTATATGGTTAAACAAAGCCTTGTATGAAAGATTGTCTGAATTTCTGATCAGCAAAGGCTACAAAAGAGGTAAAGTTGATCAAACTTTATTCACTAAGGGCATAAACAGAGATCTCATCATAGTTCAGGTATATGTAGATGACATTGTATTTGGATCAACTAAGCATGAACTATGTGATGAATTTTCTACCATGATGTCTATTGAATTCGAAATGAGCTTGGTTGGTGAACTAAAATACTTTCTTGGATTGCAGGTACAGCAGCTAGAGGATGGGTGCTTCATCAACCAAACCAAATACACAATGGAACTGTTCAAGAGGTTTGGTATGGAAAACTTAAAGCACATTACAACACCCATGGGCACCAATACCTCATTGGATGCAGATGAGACAGGTAAAGAAGTAAATGCCAAACTTTATCGAGGTATGATTGGATCACTTCTTTACTTGACAGCCTCTAGACCAGATATACAATTCAGTGTAGGAATGTGTGCAAGGTATCAGTCTAGACCTACTGAATTACACTTAGCTGCAGTTAAAAGAATCTTCAGATATTTGTCAGCTACTCATTCTCTTGGTTTATGGTTTCCTGCATCTCACACACTTAACTTAGTAGCATACACAGATGCTGATTATGCAGGCTGTAAACTAGACAGGAAAAGCACTGGTGGCCATTGTGAATTTTTGGGTGGGTGTTTAGTGTCTTGGGGCTCCAAGAAACAACATTCTGTGGCCCTCTCCACTGCAGAAGCTGAATATGTGGCTGCAGGGAGTTGTGGAACACAAGTAATATGGATTAAACACCAGCTTCAGGACTACCAAGTAGACCTGGGGTGCACACCTATTTACTGTGATAATACTAGTGCCATCAATCTTGCTAAAAATCATGTTTTGCATTCACGAACCAAACACATAGAGATAAGATATCATTTTATAAGAGATGAGGTGTCTAAGAATAATTTTGAACTGATTCATGTAGGCACAGATAATCAGATTACTGACATATTCACAAAACCTCTGGATAATGAAAAATTCACCACATTGAGAAGGGAATTAGGCTTATACAAATTGTCATAATTATGAAGCCTGTTCTTGTTGTGAGGGGGAGTTGTGTTTGTCCGATATTTAGCCTTCTTTCATGCTGGTTTAAGGGGGAGTTCAGAATGCTTACTGGTTAGCTTTCAGGAATGCTTTGAGTAAGGGGAAGCTTTAAGATTATGCTGGATTGTTTTATTGAGGCATGCTATGTCTGAGGGGGAGCTGAATTGTAATGAGAGAAGAGAAGTTCTTTGACAGATTCAAAAGGGCTGTCCAGATGTGTAACTTTGCTGGTCTTGCATAACTGATCTAATGTGGTTCTCTCATACAGTAGAGTGTCACTTATCTCTTAAGTCTATAAGTCAGTGACTCTAATCTCCAGTTAGAATCTTTCCTTTGGTACTCCTTCAGAGATCTGGAGTAATTGAATAAAGTATATCTTCCTACATTGTCATTGATTCTGGCTCAAGCCAAAACCTGTATGCCTTGATATCTGACCCAATCAACTTGAAATCTAGACTTCAAGACTCAATTCAAGAAATAATCCTTTTTGGTATTGTTTTCAATCATTCTATCTCTTTAACTCAAGGGCTTAACATGTTCTGTTTTGATCACTGAGAAACTGGGAGCTTCATCAATGAAATGAATATTTCTCCCAAGTCATGAGGTGTCAAATGCTTAAAATGAATGAAAAGATATGACAGAGCAATGGTGGCTTGCTGGTGAGTAATTGGGGACTCTGGCCTCTAATCAAGGTGTTTCCTCATGTCAAAAGGCACAGTTACTAACTCTGTTCCTTAATAAAAAAAAAGGGAAGTAATGAGGTACTCACTCTGAGTAACTGGGGATTCAGGCCTCTAATCCAGGTGTCTCTCTAATGTCAAAGGAGTGAACTACCAACTTACTCATTGATCTTCTTGAAAATCATCTCAACAAAAAAAAAAAATTCCTTGTTGTTATGCAACTAATGGATTGCTTGTCTTCAATACCTTGAGAACACCTCTCTGATTTCGTCTCTTGCTGTCTTGTGGGATAGTTGAATGATCAGCTATATCTGGCCATACTTGTGAACTCCTGCTCTAAATCATCCACTATGTATGCTGATAAACTTGTCAATCATTCTACTTCTCTATTGTGTACTGGAGTTTAAAGAATCTTCTCTTGAGATTAGAAACTCACTTATTCTCTTAAGACCTCCTAGTGACTGTCTGCACTAAGAAATTACTGCTCTTATTCTTCATGTTTCCAGCAGTGTCATACATTCTGTATTTCTTTTTGCTGATGTCAAAGGGGGAGAGAAGTTCTGCAATATCAGTGAGTGAAGTTCTGCAATATCAGTGAGTCTTTCTGCAATATCAGTGAGTCTTGTATTTGTCTTGTGCTTTGGGGGAGTCATGTTGCTTCGGGGAAGATATGTTTAAGAGTTGTGGGGGAGATGAGAGTATGTGGTAGGGAATGTTTAATTCATTTGCATGAGCATGCCTTGAATTTACTCTGTTTGTTGCAGCTGATATTAACTTCTTGTTGAACTTTGATATTGCTTGATTCATAGTGTTGCCACCATCAAAAAGGGGAAGATTGTTGCTTCCCTATGGTTTTGATGATGTCTCACACTATAAATCAATCTTCTATCTCTAGATTAATGCTGGTTCATCACCTAAGTGAGTACATTTCATATGCTGTTTCATTATCTCATCTATCTACACTGTTTGGTTAATATGGACTGTAATGGGTCGACTCATCAGCAAGGGTGGTCGACACATCAGAACATTGATAGTCTGGGTACCAAAGTCTATACACCAGCTTGATCAATTAAGTCTGTACATTGGCATAACTTCTTCAAGTCTGTACATCGGGCACCTTCTAACTGAAGTCCGTACACTGGTCCTAATATTCTAAGTCTATACACTGTCCGACCAGTTAAGTCTGCACATTGCCAAAGTCAGTACAGCTTAACTCTATACATCCTTCCAAGCTTCAACTCTACACTGGATGTCAAGCTTCATGTCTATACACAGGCTGCTGCATTCTCATGAAGTCTACACATCCGATAGTGTAAGTCTATACATCGCCCAGTGTCTTGCATGCATAGTCTGTACAACGCCTGCTTCACTCACTCAAAGTCTACACATTGCATGTCAGCAGACTCGCACACACTAAAGTTCATACATTGAACAAAGTCTGAACATTGCTTCAGAGATAGCTTCAGGCAAGTCTATACATCGACTGGCAGTCTTCATGCTAAGTATATACATTCCTTGAGTCCAAGTCTGTAAAGCGTCCGCTGTCTAGAATTCATGAAGTCTGTACATCGGACTGCTTCTTTTGAAGTCTATACATTGGCTCGTTCACTTCTGCAAAGCATGTACATTAGACTGTGGCAAAGTCTATACATTCAGTTCCTTGGGCGAAGTCTATACATCCCTAAGTCTGCACATTGTCTTCAGCTCAAGCGTTCAAAGCCAAGTCTATACAACGCCAAGTCAATACATTGAACTGTTTCTCCAAGTCTATACACTGGACTTCATTTCTTCAAGTCTATACACTGGACTGTGTTTCACCAAGTCTGTACATTCCATATCTTTTCCTACGCTTGGCCAAGTCCATACACTCATACATTTCCCTACGCTTTCCTGGCCAAGTATATACATCGAAAAGCCTGTACATTGCATTCTGCTCAAACGTTCAAAGCCTCAAAGTCTGTACAACGTGAAGTCTATACATTAGCTCAAGGGCTTCAAGTCTGTACATTGAACTGCTCTTCAAAGTCTGTACAGAGGCTTCGAATTTTCAAGTCTGTACATCGGCTTCATTCGCTCAAGTCCATACATCCACAGTGGACTTTCAAGTCTGTACATTGGCTTCACGTTTTCAAAGTCTGTACAGAGGCTTTGAATTAACAAGTCTATACATCAGGCTTCATTCGCTCAAGTCCATACATCCACAGTGGTACTTCCATGTCTGTACATCGCTGAAGCCTTCACAAGTCTGTACACTGCTTGAGCCTCACCAAGTCTGTACATCGCTTCAAGCGATTCAAGTCTATACAGACTTCCATTCACATTCAGAGTCTGTACATCGGTCTTACAGCCGATCGTCTCATTCAGAACTTTGCAAGTCTGTACAGCCGAGTGTCTCATGCATCGTCTCACTCTGGCAAAGTCTATACACTGGCTCAAGCTTGTTGAAGTCTATACATCACTGTTGGGCATCAAGTCTACACACTGCTCACAGTCTTATTAAGAGTCTCACACTGGTTCCAAGTCTGTACACTGGTTAGGCTTCGTGAAGTCTACACAGTGGCTGAGCTTTGTTAACTTTACACATTGGTAAGGCTCGTTTGCATTGTTCATCACATGTCTATACACTGCCTTTCATGAGCTTATCCATTAAGTCTATACATTGGTTTCGATAGCCCTGAACTAACTAAGTCTATACACTGAGTACGCTGAAGACCTCCAACTATATACATTCTTACATGACACACACACTTGGTTAACTATTGTTTCAAGTCTATTCACTCTCTCACGTTGTACACACTTACTCAGTTGATGTTTCTGAAGTATATACATTCTTGTTAATAGCCTGAACTGACTAAGTATATACATTTCTTCTGTCTCTATCTGCAGGCGATTCAGGCTGATGATTGGGCACGTGAATCGAGGTTGGCACCTGGCACGTGATCCAAGAAACCAGGAACATGACACGTGGATGGCAACCTAGTCAGGATGCTGCCATGTGGTCGAAATTCAAATGATCTGGCAAAAAGTTCATGGGCGGGAACCTGGCAGCCACACGCCCAATATCTGCTATAAATATAGAGCTTCGTCCTTCAGTAGAAGCTCGATCGTGAAAAGAAAAAGGCAGAAAGCATTTTTTGTGTGAGGCTGCACGATCCAGAAAGGAGAAAGAGTAGAGAGTCCTATATTGTCCAGATCTGAGAGGAGTTTGTTCGAGAGAGAGAGCAGTGTCTATGTTTTGATGAATTGCTTCCTTTGAAGTTACATTTGTATTGGTTTTCAGAACCGACTGCTTCTTCGTTGTCTTTGTTTCTATTTCGTTTCCTTTTATTTTGTTCATTCTTCTGATTCGAATTGGTATCCCTCCGGTGTGTGGAGGAAGGGAGAGGTATCTTCGGTTCTGTTCTAGTTGGTAGCTAGAATAGGTTTCAAGTTCTGTGGGTAGCAGAGCTTGGTTGAGGGATTTGTCTCCCTTGGTTGTTCAAGTTGTGTGGCAGCATGTTGTTCACAGACTGAGTCTACAGTGTTCTAGCATCGTCTAGTGGAATCCTCACTCTAGTTGGAGTGAGGGGTGGATGTAGATTGCGGACTGCAATCGAACCACCTAAAAACTGAGTGCCTCTTCTGTGGTTTGCTGTTATTATCTGCACTCTCCATCTGCTTGTCTCTTTGCTTCCATGTGATCAGTTCTTCATTCTCATTCACGTATACTGTCTTGTTTAGTGACTGCATTTGCATTTCTCTGTGTGCGGGTTCAGGGGGGGCGTAAGCAATAGAATTAATTTTCCGCCTAAGTTTTTTTTTTACAAATTGGGAGTGATCTATTCATCTCCCCCTTCTATATCACTCTTGCTGCGCTAACAAGCCCCATGTCATAGTCTTCTCCGACAAAGACCTGGAAGGGCTAAGCACCCCGCATGACGACGCCCTAGTCATATTGGCCACAATAAACTATTTTAACGTAGATAGGATTCTAGTTGACAATGGGAGTGCCCCTGATGTACTATCCTATGAATGTTTCCTTAAGATGGGGGAGGATCCGTCTAAACTCCGCCCAATCCGAACCCCCCTTTGCGGCTTCAATGGCCAGGCCACTTATCTCGAGGGAGCCCTAAGCCTGCCGGTTACTCTCGGCACCCCACCCAAAACCGTTACGGTCATGGTGGACTTCATAGTGATCAAAGGTATGATAGCATACAACGCAATCTTCGGTCGAGGAATCCTCAGCCGAACGAAAGCGGTGCCTTCTACCTATCACCAAAAGATGAAGTTCCTAACCAAAAATGGGTTGGGGGAAGTCCGAGGTAACCAGGCCACGGCCAGAAGGTGCTATAATATCTCGGTTGAAGCCACAAGGCCGGACGGGAAGAACAAGGGTCCCTGGGAAGTCGAGGAAAGATCCGCAACCGCCGAGCCTGGAGGTGAATTGCTAGCGGTTTTCCTAAACGACGACTCGACCCTAGGAGTAAAGATTGGAGCCGACCTACCGTCTGAGGTCCAACAGCAATACAAAGAGTTTCTTTCCGCGTACATCCAAGTCTTTGCGTGGTTTGATGATCAGCTCCCCGGGATACCAGAGGAGACGGCGATGCATAAGCTCAACCTCGACCCGACCATCAAACCCGCACAAAAATGGAGAAGGAAGCACGCGCCAGAGAATCAGGCGATCATCAAGGAGCAAGTCACCAAGGGGCAAAAGACTAGTCTTTTTAAATCGGTCTTGTACCCGACGTGGCTGGCCAACGTCGTCCTGGTGCCGAAAGCTTCGAGAAAGTGGCGGATGTGCGTGGACTTCACCGACTTGAATAAGGCCACTCCTAAAGACTGCTATCCACTGCCGAGCATCGACCAACTGGTTGACTCAACCTCGGGCAACGAGATACTCAGTTTTTTAGACGCCTATTCAGGTTACCACCAGATCAGAATGAATCCAGAAGACTTCGAGAAGACCGCCTTTATCACCGACTCCGACGTATACTGCTACACCTGGATGCCTTTCGGGTTAAAAAATGCTGGAGCAACGTACAAGAGGTTGGTCAACCATATGTTTGAGGGACAGCTTGGCCGGAACGTCGAGGCCTATATTGACGACATGCTCGTCAAGACCCCCAAGGCCGAGGACCACTTCGCCGACCTAGCTGAGACCTTCAGCACCCTCCTGAGGTATAATATGAAGCTCAATCCTACCAAGTGCGTCTTCGGAGTAAGATCTGAGAAATTCTTGGGTTTCTTAGTCACCCAGCATGGGATCGAGGCCAACCCCGACAAGGTCCAGGCCATCCTGGACATGCGCCCACCCACCAGCATCAAAGACGTTCAATGCCTTACTAGACGCATTGCCGCGCTCAGCAGATTCCTGTCCCGTGCGGCCGAACGATGCCTACCCTTCTTCAAGCTATTGAGGGGGCCCAAAATGGCATCTGCTACGTTCGCATGGGACGAGGAATGCCAAAGAGCGTTCGTCGAGCTTAAGGAGTTCCTGGCTTCACCCCCGGTGCTTTCCAAGCCTGTCCTAGGTGAAGCCTTGCATCTCTATCTCTCGGCAACTCCATCTACAGTTAGCTCGGTCCTGGTCAGAAATGACTCGGGAGTCGAGAGACCGGTCTACTACACCAGCAAGATGCTTAACAAGGCCGAAAGGAGGCACCCCGCAACCGAGGGACTTGTGCTAGCGTTGGTTACCTCAGCCAAGCGCCTCCGACCCTATTTCCAAGGGCACTCCATCACTGTGCTGACCGGCGAACCATTGAAGAGGGTCCTCGCTCACCCTGAAGCCTCGGGACGTGATGGGAATCGACGTCGAGCATTAACTTTTCATTTTACATTTATGTCCTTCAGTTTGCTTTTATATCCTCAGGAAAGTATGTACGCCATTATAAGGCTTGATAAGCCACATTGTCATTCCCTTGGATTGTGTTGGTTTTTGTGCAAAATGACAGTAGGTCCAGCTAGGGGGTCCTCACCCCTTTCCCATTGGTCCACCTAGGCCAAGTGGGGCTGGTCAACCATCCTAGGTGGCCATCTAGAAGGTTGGACTAGTCAAATTGACACATGGGGAACAAAGGGTGAAAATTGTCAACATTCTACGCCCACCTCCACCTACCACCCCCCCTTGGTCAAGGGGGCACCCCCCCATTTAGAATTAATTAGGATTTTTTTTATTTTTTTGGACTAAAATGTGATGTCCCTTAATTACCCCTCCCAAAAATTAGATATGAGGTTAGTTTAAATCTTTTTACACTTTCTATATATACCTTGTAATTTTTGAATTACTTAGCAATTAATGAGAAGAAATGCCATTTGTTGCTCCAGCCCTTGGGCGCCCCTCTCTCCCCTTCTAGAGCTGTGAAAGCTCAGATTTCAGAGGTGTGAAGCCTCTCCTCCACTACCTCTCTGAGTGTGAAGCTCAGCATCACCGCCGCCGCCGCCATCGAGCCGCCATCGCGCCGCCACGGCCGCTACGTCGAAGTTCTATCCAAATGAGGATAGAACCCCACCTCCGCGGATCTACCTTTCTATGTGTTTGTCTGATCGAGCTGAAATTTTGAGATCTTGTTCCTCTCTTTGTTAGCTTTCCATCCATATATCTTATGCCTCATTCTGAGTTCGTTTGGTATTTTTGCCGCAATTTCTAGTCCACCCCTGTCAATCTGTCATTCTGCAGATCTACAGTATAGAGTCATCTTGTTCTATTTTTTTCACCCCCTTATCTATTTTTAGAACATCCAAAAAACTTACTGAGTGTTCCCCACGTATATCCCCTTCCACCATAATTTTCTTAGAGTCTACAAAAATCGTTTACCCCTCAGTCAAGGGTGTGTTTCAGGCAGATTGTTTGCTGCCCTGTGTGTCTGTCAGTCCAGGTCAGAAAAAAAAGTCAGCTTACAGAGGTTTTCATTTTCAATCCATGCAGTGGATGAAGCTGAACAAAGATTATGTTGTAGATCCTTGAGTGCTCTTTCCATCGGTACCAGCCACGCCTCGATCGGCCTCCGGATCAGAGCGTAGTGATTTTCACCGCCGCGGCCTGCAGATCTGTTCTGTGTGCAGGTCCGAAAATTCATTTCGGGGGAAAATCAAAAGTAAATATCAAAATTCAACTTCGGGTGACGCCCCTTCCGGGAGTCGATCCGGGACATCCCGCCACCATCCCAGCCAAGCGGCGCCTCCAGAAGACATCAAGAAGGTGACGTTCCTTTGGAACGGATCACTTGCTGTCCACCAAGTCAGCCACCGAGTTGGCGCAGCACCGAGTTGCAATAGTGCCGAGTCGGACCTGCAGGCCGAGTTCGTGCTGAGTTCGTCTCCAGATTGGTGTCCGTGAACCCAAGGTCGGTCCTCTCGGGCCCCACTGTAGCCCTTTACCTCCCTGCGTGGAGTGGGCAATAGAATTACTGCAGTAATTAAGTTTTTAACTGTTGTTAACCGGGAGTTACCGTAATTGGCCGGGAACGTCTTCCCCACGCCCGGAGCGTGGAGGTAAACTCGCTACCTCTCTCTTATCGCATTTTGCTCAATTCGTATACTTTTGAATGCCGCTGCGAGTGTAGGATTATTAGCCCGTTATCATTTCATCACCGCTGCGAGAGAGTGAGTTTGAGTGTTACCATCCCGTGACTCGATCCGAGTCTACACGGAAAGCCGATACCCGTGACTCACGGCCGATTTCTTAACCGTGACCGGTCCCACGTTTCCCTCGCTAAGGGACAATTGCGAGCTCGTCTAGAGTCCAAGGATTGCATTCTGAATTCGAGTCGAGTCCGTGGTCCGTCCCGCATCAGTTTGGTATCAGAGCATCCGGGTTGAGTCTAGGGTGTCTAAAATAAAAAAAAAAGTATCATTTACGTCTAGTCATCGTCTAAGTCGGTCTAAGTTACATTTGCATACCATTAATCGGTATATAAAAAGGTGTTATCCGAACGTTAGGCTACGCCTATCGGGAAGGCCGCACACTTGCGCGAGTGGTCTTCGGATCGATTATCTCCGCCACGTACCGAGTTTTGGTTAAGTCTAGGTGTGTAGTCTAGGTTGCAGTCGAGTCTCATTTCAACTTGCATTTGCATCGCATTCTAAGTCGTGTCTAGGAGTTTGCATTAGTTTGCATAAACTTTTACTTATAAAATAAAACAAAAAAAAAAGGCCTTGCATATCCATTCCTAGGGATCCATTCCCACATCTTGGTAACTATGGCCAACCCATGTCGACTGGTCCAAGGCGATAGGTCCGTGTCTGAGTACATCCGGGACTATCATAAGTATTGGTTGGAATATGGTTTGAGAGAGGAGAGCACCACGGCCGCATTTCAGTTCCGGAGAGGTTTACGCCTTCACTTCCAGTTGGAGTGTCTTATCCGCGACGCATTCTCTCTGGCGCAGTCCTATAAGGTCGTTCTAGAGGTCGAGCCATTTGAGTCTCGATTTAATGATGACCTACAGCGAGCCGGCGCTGCCCTGGCTGCCCTTCGGCAAACATCTACCTCCCAACTGAGTCCTGAGCCGATCGGACTGCCTACCCCATTGCCTTCACCACCCGAGAGTGCTCCATTGTCACCCTCACCTTCTGATCTTATTTAGGAGCCCTCTCATTTGGAGCCACCAAAGCCCGAGCCACCCGTGTTTCTAACGGGTACACTTTACATAGCCGAGCCACTACTTAGTTGGCTCAAGGATGGCTTGGTCCCGCCTCCATATCCTTCAATGAACCCCACCTTACCTTTAGTGCCCGTCAACTCCTACCACACTACATTCCGCTCTAGTCACCATGTTGACACATTGGGTGACCTTATTTTGGGTTTAGGGTGGCAATGGCAGTTGACGCATTCATTGGCCCGAGGCTTCGACCAACCCACTGGTCTTAGCTTCACCCACCCCGCCTTAGGGTCCATTACCTCCGTGTACACCGTGGGTTGTATCACCACGGAGGTTCTCTTATTCCTCCCCATGTCGGCCGAACCCAACTTCATACCCTTTCGTCCAAGGGAGGAACCATACATCCTACACATGATCACCGTCCCACCCACAATGCATGAAGGTGACTATCCACACCTTCAAGACTTTTACATCGGGGACCGTGACTTGTGGGAACCCACCACAAGGGTCATACCTTCTTTGATCCCTTTGACCCATTCCCTAGTGGACCCTTAGACCCTCCTTATATACTTCACTTCTTCAAAGGAATCCACTACCACACTCCTTCCCCATGGGCCGGGTCGTCTACACCCACCAAGCCCGCTCACTTGCGAGATACACCATCCTCTAGGGGAAAGGAACATGATGCATTTGGAACCCCTGGCCCTCCCACCTCTAAGTCCAATATGCATGCATGGCCCACTTTAGGAGGTCTGGGAATTCCCCATTCCGCCAACCACCGGTTACGTCAAATGCATGCATGGCACATATTCGGGTGTCCTGGTCCGCCGTCACCCATGTACGGGTCGGACTAACATTAGGTCTGTTTAAAGGTCTTTGTGAGTCTTGGTTTCATTGTCCGTCTTTGTACATGTATGTGTCAAGTCAAGTCGGTCTTTGTATGCTCGCGTTGTTAGCCCTTGCGAGTTCGAGACTTGTTGGACTATTGGGATCGGTTCTACCTCATATCGGATCTAGTCACATAAGGGACAAGCGGTGATTCCTAGTGAGTATTCAAGCCGCCTTCCCTCATTTGAGAGTGACCCCACCCCGGAGTGTCCACCTCTAGCCTCATTCCCAAGGCAGCGTGTGCATATCGAATCTATACGGGGTGAGTAGGTGTCGATTACTTGGAGTGGAGCGTACTCCGCGCTTCCAGGTACGATGACGGATCCGCCAATGTCACGAGCAGCCGCACCCCTTACTCGACGGGGTTGAGGTCCTCCCACCCGGGGAGAGTTGATGGGAATCGACGCCGAGCATTAACTTTTCATTTTACATTTGTGTCCTTTAGTTTGCTTTTATATCCTCGGGAAAGTATGTACGCCATTATAAGGCTTGATAAGCCACATTGTCATTCCCTTAGATTGTGTAGGTTTTTGTGCAAAATGACAGTAGGTCCAGTTAGGGGGTCCTCACCCCTTTCCCATTGGTCCACCTAGGCCAAGTGGGGCTGGTCAACCATCCTAGGTGGCCATCTAGAAGGTTGGACTAGTCAAATTGACACATGGGGGACAAAGGGTGAAAATTGTCAACATTCTACACCCACCTCCACCTACCACCCCCCCTTGGTCAAGGGGGCGCCCCCCCCCCCCCATTTAGAATTAATTAGGATTTCTTTTTTTTATTTTGTTTGGACTAAAATGTGATGTCCCTTAATTACCCCTCCCAAAAATTAGATTTGAGGTTAGTTTAAGTCTTTTTACACTTTCTATATATACCTTGTAATTTTTGAATTACTTAGCAATTAATGAGAAGAAATGCCATTTGTTGCTCCAGCCCTTGGGCACCCCTCTATCCCCTTCTAGAGCTGTGAAAGCTCAGATTTCAGAGGTGTGAAGCCTCTCCTCCACCACCTCCCTGAGTGTGAAGCTCAGCATCGCCGCCGCCGCCGCCATCGCGCTGCCACGGCCGCTACGTCGAAGTTCTGTCCAAATGAGGATAGAACCCCACCTCCGCGGATCTACCTTTCTATGTGTTTGTCTGATCGAGCTTAAATTTTTAGAGCTTGTTCCTCTCTTTGTTAGCTTTCCATCCATATATCTTATGCCTCATTCTGAGTTAGTTTGGTATTTTTGCCGTAATTTCTAGTCCACCCCTGTCAATCTGTCATTCTGCAGATCTACAGTATAGAGTCATCTTGTTCTATTTTTTTCACCTCCTTATCTATTTTTAGAACATCCAAAAAACTTATTGAGTGTTCCCCACGTATATCCCCTTCCACCATAATTTTCTTAGAGTCTACAAAAATCGTTTACCCCTCAGTTAAGGGTGTGTTTTAGGCAGATTGTTTGCTGCCCTGTGTGTCTGTTAGTCCGGGTTAGAAAAAAAGTCAACTTGCAGAGGTTTTCATTTTCAATCTGTTTGGTGGATGAAGCTGAAACAAAATTATGTTGTAGATCCCTGAGTTCTCTTTCCATTGGTACCAGCCACGCCTCGATCGGCCTCCGGATCTGAGCGTAGTGATTTTCTCCGCCGCGTCCTGCAGATCTGTTCTGTGTGCAGGTCCGAAAATTCAGTTCGGGGGAAAATCAAAAGTAAATATCAAAATTCAACTTCGGGTGCCGCCCCTTCCGGGAGTCGATCCGGGACATCCCACCATCATCCCAGCGAAGCGGCGCCTTCAGAAGACATCCGGAAGGCGACGTTCCTTTGGAACAGATCGCTTGCTGTCCATCGAGTCAGCCACCGAGTTGGCGCAGCACCGAGTTGCAATAGTGCCGAGTCGGACCAGCAGGCCGAGTTCGTGCTGAGTTCGCCTCCAGATTGCTGCCCGTCAACCCAGGGTAGGTCCTCCCGGGCCCCACTGTATCCTTTTACCTCCCTGCGTGGAGTGGGCAATAGAATTACTGCTGTAATTAAATTTTTAACTGTTGTTAACCGAGAGTTACCGTAACTGGCCGGGAACGTCTTCCCCACGCCCGGAGCGTGGAGGTAAACTCGTTACCTCTCTCTTATCGCATTTTTCTCAATTCGTATACTTTAGAATGCCGCTGCGAGTGTAGGATGATTAGCCCATTATCATTTCATCACCGCTGCGAGAGAGTGAGTTTGAGTGTTACCGTCCCATGACTCGATCCGAGTCTACACGAAAAGTCGATACCCGTGACTCACGGCCGGTTTCTTAACCGTGCCCGGTCCCACGTTTCCCTCGCTAAGGGACAATTGCGAGCTCGTCTAGAGTCCAAAGATCGCATTCTGAATTCGAGTTGAGTCTGTGGTCCATCCCGCATCAGGACACCTCGTCAAATGGGTCATCATGCTCGGGGCCTACGATATATCGTACCTGCCTCACTCCGCTATCAAAGGCCAGGCGCTCACTGACTTCATCGCCAAGAGCACCGTCTCGACTGAAGAAAGATCTCCGTCCATGCCCGGGCGAACCTGGGAACTGTTCATCGACGGATCCTCCAACTCAGCCGGAAGCGGCGCTGGAATCCTCCTAAAGTCCCCCGAAGGAGCAGAGCTACAATACGCCTTGAAGTTCAACTTCCAGGCATCCAACAATGCTTCCGAGTATGAGGCTCTCATCTCGGGAGCCCGCATGATCCGGCGGCTGGGGGCTGAGCTAGTCAAAATTCACACTGACTCCCAGCTGGTCGCTAGCCAGGTCAACGGTGATTACGAAGCTCGAGAGGCACCGATGGTCAAATACCTCCAGCTGGTCAGAGCCGTGGCACAACAGTTTGAGAGTTTTGAGGTAGTCCGAATAGCTCGGGAGGAAAACTCCCGAGCGGACGCCCTCTCTCGGCTGGCCTCCTCTCTTGACCCCGAGGGTACTTGATCGGTCCTCCTCGAAGAGCTGAAGCGACCAAGTATCAACTTGGAGCACCTGGCTGTTGACTCGGCCTCCCCAAGTGACTGGCGTACCCCGTACCTGTTGTGGCTCCAAGATTCTCAAGAGCCTCCCGACCCTCGGGAAGCCCGAAGATTGAAGTACCAAGCTCGGCGATTCGTCACTCTGGACGGCACTCTGTGCCGGAGATCCTTCTCCGGTCCCCTCCTGAAGTGCCTCGGCACTGATGAAGCCAACCGAGCGATTCAAGAAGTTCACGAAGGTCTGTGCAGAGCGCATTTAGAAGGAAGGTCGCTCGCTAGGATCTTGCTATGGCAAGGTTACTGGTGGCCCACTCTATAGCGCGACTGCTCAACTTATGTACAACACTGCGACCGATGCCAGCGATTCGACCACCTGGTCCATCAGCAGGCAACGGAGCTCTTCACCTTAGCCGAGCCATATCCTTTCGCTCGCTGGGGAATCGACATCCTCGGGCCATTCCCCACGGCCCAGGCCCAGAAGAAATTCATCCTTGTCTCCATCGACTACTTCACCAAATGGATCGAGGCCGAAGCCACAGAAAGGATCACCGAGACAGTCGTCTAGAATTTCGTCTGGAAGTCGATCATATGTCGTTACGGCATCCCCCAGGTGATAGTAAGCGATAATGGTTGGCAATTTGATTCTCGCTATTTCCGAGACAGATGTGCCGACCTGGGCATTCGCAATCACTTCACCTCGGTCGCCCACCCTCAAGCTAACGGGCTGGTCGAAAATGCCAATAAGACTATCTTAAAAGGCATCAAGACCAGGCTCAGCAAAGCCAAGGGCAGCTGGCTTGAGGAATTGCCGAACGTACTTTGGTCACATAGAACGACTCCCAAAACGGCAACCGATGAAAGTCCTTTTCAGTTGGCGTACGGCGCAGAGGCCGTCATCCCGTTGGAGATAACCAATTTTTTCCCTCCGAGTCATCTGTTTCTCTCCTGAGGCAAATGATCAGAAACTGCTCAAAAACCTCGACCTAACAGATGAACTCTGAGAGATTACCGGCATCCGAGCAACGGAATACCAGCGCTGCCTCACTCGATACTACAACGCCAAAGTCCGAGAAAGACACTTTCAACCGGGAGATTTCATTCTCAGGAAAGCCGAAGCCTCTCGACCACTTGAGGCAGTGGGCAAGCTATCCCCTAATTGGGAAGGCCCCTACCGAGTGGTCGAGACGCTCGGGAAAGGAGCATACCGGTTATCTACGATGGAAGGAGAGCCCATCCCTCGGACGTGGAACGCGACTACATTACGCAAGTTCTACTTCTGAATACCGAACATTGTGTAAGCAACATAGAATAAAATAAAACGTCTCCTTTCCTCTTTTATTCAAACAACTTGCTTGTACATAAGAAAGGCCGAAGCCAAGAAAATACATGTCAAAAAATAAAAAAAATCCATCCGGCGCCGTCGTATGAGCCCATCGCTCGGCTGACTCAGTTGACCTTACTGCATCCAGCCACTGACTCTGCCTCGTGCAGAAATTGGCTCGGATAAAGAGAAGTCAACCCCGCTAGCTCAGGTAGCTCGGGACAAAGGTGACAGAGAGATTAGGAAAAAGAAGGCTACCTTCCAAGTTGAACTTGGAAGAGGAAGGGGAGAGGGAACGCATATGAAGACATCTTCCCCACCAATCTGCCAACTCTTTGGAAGGAAGGAAGCTCAGGCATCCTCCGAAGAGTGAAAAAAATGATGAGAAGAGCAGAAGAGGGAGAAAGAGGCTGCGGAAGAAGAGAGGAGAAGCAGGAAGTGGAGAGGAATCTTGAGAGAGATCCCCTCCAGGGAGCGAGTGGGAAGGGATGGGCGGTAGGGACGCCTGATGCCCCCATCCGTCCGCCATCACGCCCCACCCCTGCAAGCGCCACCGGAACTGATAAAAGAGGATGACGTGCCTTCGCACGTCGAGCCCTCTTTAACCTTGCCCGCCGACCGTCGAGCCCTCTTTAAACTCGAAGCAGCAAGGACTCTATGCCCTCCATCATCGGCAGCCTCATCTTCCAGAGTATCTTCCATGTTTCGAATATATTGGCACAACACTACGTGAAGAAAGAATGAGGAAAGACTGTCAGGAAAAACTCTAAGCGGTGGAGAGGAAGGGACGCCCTTCAGACCTTTTATAGGCGAAGGGAGGCTATTTGCCTTAAATGATTCTCTCCTCGAAAACACGCCAAGGGGATTTCTCCCTATGAATGGTCACCTCAAACTTCTCGTTTCCGCCCCAGCGGGACACACGAGGCGGCCAAGCATTCAAAGCATGAGAAAACGGAAAGACACCCTATCAGAGGCTTGCCCAACCATCGCACGAAAACCACGCAGAAAGTATCGGTACTTTCCAACTACTGCAGATACGCTGAACAAAACACGGCAATGGAGATACGGAACAGTTAAGTCTTCGTCATAATGCTATTGCCTTATCTATTTTCCTACACAGCAGAGAAAGTTTTTCTTCAAATGGAAAAAGACATACGAAAAGAGGAAGCAAAGCAGATACATTAGGCCTCTGGCCCACCGTGAGGCTCGGAAGCGGAAGGCTCAGGGGATCTGCCCCTGGCACCCTCGGCGACGGCCGACCCTGGCACTGACCCCACCGGCGTGGGAACTGTCTCGGTTGCGTGCCCTCCCGAGACATCCGGAGCTGGCGACCCCTCGGGCGAAGAGCCCTCTTGATCTTCTTCCTCCGACGTCGAAGTAGAGGACCCGGAGGATGATAGATCCGAGTCGTAGCACTGCCCGGATGGCAAATCGATTGTCTCGGACGCCTGCTCCTCGGCGTAAGAGACGGCCCAGTCATAGCCTTGTTTGAACCCCTTGCGGATGCCTCGGCGAAGTCCCGACTCGTAGTAGGGGAGGGCAGCCTCCTTAAGGTCGACCTGGTAGGTCTCCGAGCGTTTGTACTACTCAAGTGCCTCCACCTCGGCCGATCCCACCCTACCAACGAGATCGGCCTTCTCCCGCTCCGCCTCGGCTATTTTCCGCTCGGCCTCAGCGGTCCGCTCCTCAGCCTCCGCCGTCTGCTTCTCCGCCTCGGCCCGATCAGCCTCGGCCTCCCGCCGAAGGCGTTCAGCTTCCTCCGCTCGGTCCACCAGCTCGGCACGCTCGGCCTCCCACCGGACATCTAGCTTGGTGCGAGCAACACGCTCCTCTTCAAGAAGCCTACTCTTCCTCTCGAGCGATTCGTGGGCCTTAGCTAGTTGCTCGGTTAATGCCCGAGCCTCCACCTGGCTCGCCCGCGCCAGCTCCCTAACCGAGGAAAGCTCATGCCGAAGCCCATCACGCTCCTCGGTGAACCGAGCCATCTTCCTATCATACCCACCAAGGGTCCAGGCTAGGTTCGCCCGCTCCGACCCCGACCGAGCATAAGCTTCTGCCAGAGTGGCCCCCATCTGGGCCAGGACCAAGTCGCCCTCCATTACCGCCTCGAGGGCCACGGACGGGGAGTGCTGCCTATCTCCCCCCTTCACCTTCGCGGCTATACCGTGACATATTTGATAGAGAGGGCCCTGGATACCGAGCCTCTCCAAGGCCGCCAGAACATAAATCCTCTCTTCGGTCGGCATCCCGCCGGATGGCCCAGATCGAGCCGCTGCTTCGTTCGCCCCTCGTGTCTCGGTCGGTTGGAGCTGTGTCACTTTTTCTTGTGACCTTCTAGCCTGGACCGGTTCGGTACCTGCACCACCACCTGGAGCGTCACCCGCCTCAGACAACACCCCAATCATGGCCGTGGTCCCAACGTCACCAGCCTCGTCTTCGGCCCCCTCGGCTCTTGCCGAGGGGAGAGTCGAACCAACATCGTCACCGACCGCAGGAGCAGCCCCAGCCTCCTCGGCCCCCTCTGGATTGGCAGGTGGGAGAGATCGCCTATTAGGGTCAGCCCCATCGTGCTCGGCGGAGGGGTGAGCAGTGGTAAGGTCGCCTTCGACTGCGAGAACGGCCCCCGCCTTCTTGGCCCACTTCCTAGCCTTCACGACGGCCCGGATCATGCCCTCCACGGGATCCTTACGCTTAGACCCCTGTGACCCAGAAGATTTTCCCTAAGCCGCCCCCTTGCCCTTATCTCTGGCTCGGGAGCGACCCGTGGGAGCAGCCGACTCATCAACAGCCGAGTCATCATCGAGATCGATCACCTCTGCGGCCTCCTCCAAGGCCGGTCGCCTGGTGTCTGCACAGTAGAAAGATATGATCAGGAGAAGAAAATGATTTCAACCTCCAAAGGAGAGTCTAATTTGTGGCACCTAAGCCCGACGGATGCAGCCGCGAAAGAAGACACTGCTCGATGTTCTCTGGAGTAACCAGCTCTTCTGTGGACAGGCGGTGCTTCAGTAAGATAGTTGCGTACTCCTCCACGTGCGGAGGGAACTCATCCTACCACGGAGGAATGTTTGGATGAAAATTGGGGATTACTTGGCATCTCCAAGTCTCCTCCACCAAGAGGATCCCCACCCAGAAGAACTGGGTTTTGCACCCCTTGTGCGAAGAATCCTTCGCGGCCAAGGAGATACAGCTCCTATTCTGCCTTGCATGTATGAAATAGAAGCCCTTCCCGATCGAGGGATGCCCCTTCAACTCAAAAAAGTAGTGAAAGAGATCCAAGGAAGGAGGAACTCCGCATTGGCAGCAGAGGATGCGAACGGCGGAAAGAAGAAGATAGGAATTGGCTACCAACTGAATGGGTGCCAACTGGAAAAAATTGAGAAGCTTAAGAACAAAAGGCTCGAAGGGAAGGAGGAACCCACTCTTCCACGATAGAAGGAAGGTATAGATGTGGCATGTACGAGAGTCCAAGCTCGTCTCATGCGGAGCGGCCGCGGCAAAGCAAAACTTGTGGGGCAAGCAAAACTGGTGCTCCAGCCTCTTCACCTCCGCCTCCCCCAATTCACTGTAGTTTGGAACCGCCGCCCTCACCACCTGCTCATCCTCACACTCTTCAGCATCCGGACGCTGATCCGCCATGGAATCTGGAGAAGAGCTTGAAGAAAGACTCTCCCTGGACTTCGAAGACTCTGGAGGAAGGGGAAGCTATGGGACCGCCTCTGCCGTTATCTCTGCCAGCTCCGCGAACGCCGCTGCAAGCCTCTGCTCTTCCATCATGTTCTCACGACGCATCAAAGAGCCTAAAGCAAGCACGAAGGCGAGCCAAACCCTAAAGACGGAGGGAGTATGGAATGACAACAAGTGCCCAACACCTTTATCCCCACGCGGGAGGCGGTGCGCCGTTCCAACCTTCGAGAAAAAGGGGGCCCCTTCATTTCAAATCCGTCAGGATTATCATTATTACGGGCCCAGGTGACCACGACACGTGGCATCTTAACACCGCCAGATCTCCACCCACCCGAGCCATGCTGTTCCAAAACCCTAACGGCTACTCTTTCGAGCCTACCAAGGCTCGGGAGTAGGAGGGGGACAAGTGGAGAGGGGGATTTCTGTAGCCCATCTAAAGAGTAGTCAAACTAGGTCCATCAGGACCAAACGAGGCCCAGCTCATCCAAGTGACAGCCCCGCAGGGCCCACTTAGGCTGAAAAGCCCAATAAGATCACTCGGGATCACAACCTTCCTCGGCGGCCCTTAGGCTAGGAAGGCCCGAACATCGGTCAGGTCAGAGAAAGACCCACGCCCGATCTATCCCCTCGCCGGGATAAAGGCAGGCGCACAACGCCCACTCCGACCTATCTTCATCCGAGCTATGCCTATCACCCGGACAGGGTTGGCACCCTTCATGCTCAAGTCGACCGATGAATGCTTATCCATGCTGCCGTTGAGAACCCTTTATGAGCAGGAGTTTATGAGGATAAGGGACCCATGATCCCTCAAGGCTATAAAGATCCCACGATGAGGACGTTAAGAGCCCACGATGAGGACGTAACTCCCGCCTGGAACCCCTCAGCTTACGGGACTCATGAGGCCAGTGCACTATTTAAACCTGGGACTCCCTCCAATGAAAGGTAAGGCCAAACATACGTCTATACTCCCTGAGCAGGAACCACTTCACCACATTGGTGTAGAGGGATCTCGTGCATCTCCTTCCTCCTCCCTACATAGCTTCCACCATTCCTCTACTGACTTAAGCATCGAAGGGTTTTCCCCAGGGAACCATCCCTAGGCCCCCTGATCCATTTCCCTTCTTTACAGTTCACTATCGGTGATCATCTCCTCAGCTCAGGACTAGCACGAGATCACGCCTCTTCAGATCTAGTTCTAGATCTTCTACCCTCCCTACCTCTATCTTATATCTCTTCTTTTCACTTCATGCAATTATTTTCTATAGCATAGGCGCATAGTCATAGGTGTTTTTAATTAAGTGTTTGGTTTGTTCATCATTTCACTATTTTCTTAAGCAAAGCAAAATCACAAGTGTTTTCCAAAGGACTCCAAGGTTTTAACTCTAAAAATCCTTTCTTCCCTGTGGATTCGACCCTTCTCGCCACCATATTACGTCTCTCTTTCATCTAGTGCGAGTTGGAATTTTTAAGATTGATACGCGTGTTTTAAACGATGAACTTTCGCATTGTCACCGACCATTCCGTATTTTTCAAGGCTCCTGTTGCTCGCTAGCTGTGCGTCATCATGTTCATCGCATTTTCTTGAGTCATGGCATGTAATTTTTATTTCTTATTTGAGTCACAATTGTGTAGTTTTCCTTTTATCTGAGTCAAGTACCTAGGTTAGGGAGTCATTTATATAAGTCTTGTGTCTCATGGGCCCAATTAATGGGCTAGGCCCAAGGGCGCCCCTCCCCCTTGGATAGTCTGGTCATTAGTTGATTAGTCAGGGTCATTTTAGTCTTAGAAAATGTGAATGCCTATAAATAGGCCACCCCACTCTCTCATTTGTAACCTTTGATGATCAATAGAATTGAAAATTTCCTTTGGAATTTTATTCCCCCCTCTCTCTTTATCTCTCTCTCTCCCTTTCTCTCTCTCTCTAAAGGGGGCGAACCCTATTCTCTCTCTTTTCCCCCTCCCTTGGTTGACCCCTCTCTCTCCTCCCCCTCTGTCCACCTCAGCTGCCACATCATCTCTCTCTCCTCCACCTTATCAAAACCTCTTCAACTCTCCAAGCTCACTTACTCCATCCATTAACTCCCCTCCTTCCCAAGGCAACCCTTCCACATTCCAACACCCCCTTTCATTCTCCCAAGCAACCTTTCACCTTCCCAATACACCCTTCCCTCTCCCCAACACACCCCACCACATTCCTAGGCCTCCCCAATTACTCCCCCATTAAGAAAATTTCAACAAAAAAAAGACTACCCAATTCCCTCCACCAGCCTGCGCCCATCACCCTCCCTGTCCAACCCCTGGCCGCACCATGTCCACCCTCTGTAAGTTTTGCCCCCCCAACAGCTCATCCACCCCCTCCCTCACCCTGGTTCGTCCCCTCCCAGGTCCCCCTCCCAGCCAGGCTTCACTCAGCCCCATCCCAACCCATTTCCCCTCTCCTCAACCCCATTCCCATCCTCTTCTCCCTCTGCCACCCAGGCAGACACAGTCGTAGGATACCCCATCCAGTTGCAGTGACTCTCATGCCTCTTCTGAGCAGATCCAGGCGAACATCTCAACAGAAACATGGTTTGTCTCCGAGCTAGCTTTCCAACGAGGGCTCTTCCACCTTCATCCGACGACTGTGCTGACCAGGAGGCGGATTCTTGTTAACCTGCGCAACCGAGCTCTGGCAGAACACCTGAGCCAGAGTGTAGATGCGACCATGACCGTTCCTGTGAGGATTCCGGTGAGATTTTTAGAGGAGGTCATCTTCGGCAAGTCCCCTACCAATCACAGAAGGAAGGAGGCCGTTTGAGCACCGGAGCACCATGTTCCAACAGTTTTCCCCGACTGGCGTAGATCGACTTCACTGGTACCAGGTCAGACCCCCTGTCACTTTTCTATTTCCAGCGCTCTACTCCAACCACTTTTCGTAGCCCCATCAGTCCCTGTTCGAAGATGACTCTCCCACGATCTCATCGACACCAGCCCCACTCACACCGGAGCACGGAGGAGCTCGTGGTGGAATTTTCTTTGGGCAACTGTAGTACAGGGACAGATATAGTCGTGCCCGACCGGTCCTGATCCTACGGCTGTGACGGCCTCACTCGGACTCTGATCGACACAAAAATTGTACGGCGTCTTCCTGGGCCAACGCTGGACGTTTCGGAGCCAGTCTTGCCTCCAACAACGTCCGAAGCCATTCGTGACCGCCCCGCCATCGATCCTCTATTAGGCAGACCCAAGATCTGCTGAACCAGAGTTACATGGGAAGTCCGCCCTACAGCACCCCAGTCGGACCTCCAGATGGCCCGGGGCCCCTACTGCGACCTGCTACCTTGACCCCAGACAATTTAGCATTGGCCCCGCCTAATCCAGTGCCTGGAGGCGTTCGTGGCACCCTGATCGCCGACTTGCTGTCCCTGCAGAACAGTCCGGGCAGAACTCAATTGCCGCAACCTCCCCGCCCCACGCCTGGCTGGCTGACCGCCCCTCCCTACGTGGAGATAGTATTTTCATGTAATATTGTCTTCCCCACCCCAAGGTCACCCTCCTGCTTGAGGCGTAGTGATTGTAACAGTAGGTCATCGATCGAAGCGACACCGACGCGGCGCACGGGTGCATACCTACGCCTCCCCGCTCGCAATCGTCTCCGGCTTGGATCGGCATTTTCCCTCCGATCAGGTGAGCACTTGGTCATAGCCCTTTACTGGTTTGCTTTGCTTATTTAGTATTGCTCTTAGCTACGTCGGACGGTGCGTGAGCACCCAATCCAAACTTCCTGCCAATCGAGTGGCCACCGTGGAGTGAATTGAGAGAGCACACCCTACAACCCACGCCCTTGGCGTGCGGGCCGCCTGCGAGGTTGGGCATCCCATACCCATAGGGGTTCAGCCTCAAGCTAGCCAAACCATCGGAGCATCAAGGTCCTGCCCCAGACCCTATCCTTCATCGCTGAGTTGCCCACGGGCACGTGTGTGCGTTACGTGGGTGAGTCCGCTAGAGTGGGTTTGTCGATCCGTTGCTTGCTTGTGAGTCTAGGTCATAGGCTCATTGTGTCAACCCCCATGGCACCCTTGCCCGTGCCACATCACCCGATTTCCAGAAACCCGGAAAAAGAGATTTTTGAGAGTCCAATCTAATTCAGAAAAATCTGAAAAAATAGAAAATGATAGAAGACTAAGTTAGTAACTCACTGTAAAATTTTCGTGCTCACAGAAATTCTGCACTTGTAGTTATGAATTATTTTCTATGCATATGTAACCTAGAAATGAACATGTTTTCTTTTATATAGAAACCTGAAACCTATCGTAGTGTATATTCATGAAACCTTCAGGAATTAAACTATCTTGACCGTAACTGAGGTGTGTTGGAAAGTGTAGTTGAATTACAGATTTGTGAAAGGAATACATTGCGGTATATGGTCTTTGGTGCATTATATATATATATATATATATATATATATATATATGTGTGTGTGTGTGTGTGTGTGTGTGTGTGTGTGTGTGTGTGTGTGTGTGTGTGTGTGTGTGTGTGTGTGTGTGTGTGTGTGTGTGTGTGTGTGTGTGTGTGTGTGTGTGTGTGTGTGTGTGTATAAGTAGAACTATTATATGGGCTATATGGACACTACTGCCATAGAAGGTTCTGGAGCCAAGCTACAGAAATGCCCATGTGGGGAGGCTCACTCTGTTCTGACCTCGAGGGCACAAGGTGAAATTCTGGAGGTGGACAAGTTCCATTGGTTAAGGTGTGGAGAACTTCCCCCGGTTCTGCGCAGTAACCAAGACTCGTCACCATTGCCTAGGTGACTGAGTATCTGTCTGTCTGACCTTCTAATGGTGGTTTGGGCACTGTGTCTAGGCCATATGTTATCTGAAATTCTGTCTCTATATCTGAAATCTGTAAAGGCATGACTTCTGAAATTGTGTGAATTCTAAAATTCTATTTTCTAAAATCGTTTCAGTCATATGAATTTTTTGAAATTTCTATTTTTGTTATCCAAAAATCTAAGCAGGCATATGAGTGCTGAAAAATAAAGTTATAGTCGTATAAACACCTATTTTCTGTTACAGACTTGTTTTTCTGTCCCCAGCAACCTGATTTTAGATATTCTAAGTATCATTAAATTCTGTAAGTTTAATTATCCTCGAAGTATGTTGGGCATGAACAAAAGGAAAACAATTTGAATTGAGTAACTTGTTGAGTCTATTCCTAGACTCATGCTTGCTAAACATTTTCAGGTGATCCCCTTGGTGAGGATGAGGAGTTAGTGCATAGTGACTCCGATCAAGAGGATTTGGTGTAAGCTTTAGAGATCTTTGTCTTTCCAGTTGAGGTGATTGTTGTTAGAAGATTCAAACTTTGTAATAATGGACTGTTGTAAAGAACTTTTACGTATTATCAGCATTGGACTATTATGATTTTGGGTATGGGATTTAATTGATGGAAATGAGATTTTTCTTTCGCTGTCAACTGTTCTATTTATTTATGTGATATCTCCACAAATTTTTGTTATGTTGGGTTATTACCACAATGGCATCTCCCTTAAATCTGAAGAGAGTTGGAAACTGAACCGAATTCTAAGGTGGGGTGTTACAAGTTTCATGTCCTTCGGAGCTATTAAAGGCGTCCAGACTCAAAAGGGAATCAATTTTCGAAAGCTCGCGGAATGGACCATGAATGCCCTCGAAGAATTGATAGGTGATAAGGATTTGGAAGGAATCATGAAAGGATTCATAATTTACTTAGCGGGGGCTCTTCTATTCCCTTGCACTAACAACATCGTAGAGGAAGATCAACTAAGTGCAATTTGTGGAGTTTGGGAGGGAAAAAGAGTGGGGCCCATTGTCCTTGCTTTCCTTTACAGCAGTCTCACAGCTTCCAGCATGGGTAAGCCTCCTTATGGTTGTGTACTTCTCTTGACTTGCTGGATTGAACTACATTTCAAATTTGACTTCCGTGAGGGGGCGTCGGCTATCTCGAGAATCTTCCAACAAAGCCCCCTCTACCACATGGCCGATGTGCTAGGCTTTGGTGGTAACGTGGTAAATCGCGCACCCTGGCTGAAGAAGTGCGAAGACTGGCGGACTCATATCAATAACATGGCGCATGACCTATTTACTTGTGCACCGGCATGCTTACTCCCACGTGAACTTCTCATAAGATCTTCCCCTGACACGGAACTCCAACTCATTGGTGCAACTGAAATTGCCCTTTATAATGCGCACTGATGTTGTACTCAAATCGGCCTCCCTCGCCATTCCTTTCCCATGCTATTTGACCTTCTTCTTCTGAGGAAAAGGGAGCTAAGTACGGGTGGAGACGCGAAGGATGTGAAGGCTATTAAAGCACTATGGAAGGCAATCAAACCAAGGAAGGTGATGCTACTCGTAGAGGAAGAGTGTGAGCTGTGGAGAGTTTATGTAACTGAATTGGGGAAGTTGAGGCCCGAGGTGCCCAAAGCTTGATGTAGCCCATTTCGTTTCAATGAAATAAACATAGAGCCTTAATATCATTACGTGTGCTCATTGCACCCTCTCTCTCTCTCTCACTCTCTTTTTTTTAGATGCGTCTTTGATACCAGACGCATACATTTTATACATTTTATTTTCTTTTATTATTATTATCATTTTAAAGGTCGTTACAAAGTTTTTTTCTTTAAGGAATTATAAACGCGTCTAAGCGGGAAGACGCTTTCATTCTTTTCAATTTTTTTTGTATATATATTTTTTTGGGTTTACTTTTTGATGGACGCGTCGAGGCTCTTAGACACATCTTCGCGCCTAGATGCCCTTTTGTTTTGAATTCCAAGCTATAGCTGCTAAGCCCCGCGCGGGCGGCCTTTCTTCTTCCCCATTCTTTCGGACGGTCGCCGGCGTTCTCCATCTCCCCCATTCTTCCTTTTTTCAAGTTTTCTTCCCTATCTCGGCCTATGGAGCATGGTGGATCCAGTAGAGGTGGTAGGAAGAGGAGAGGGCCACCCCCTCGCCCCAGAAACGTCGTGGAAGAGCAAGATGAAGTCGCCATGGAGGAGGAAGGGCCTCTTTTGGACATTGAAGGCCCTGAGGGACCCGGCGACGCGGAGGGAGGCAAGCACGATCCGGTAGGCCCTCAAACCTTCCCTTCTATGCATTCTAGGACCGTTTTGTAAGGTGTGGTGAGAGGGGGAGAGGGTTACGGCGGGCGCATGGGGCGAATGATGAACGCGTCTGCCACAGGTGATGAACGCGTCTGCCAAAGGTGACGCGTTGATTATTTTTAATTTTTTATTATTTTGTAAAAAAATTAGAGGCATCAACTTGTGCTGACGTGTTCAAATTTTTATTATTAATATATATTTTTGGAAATTATGGAGGCGTCTAGGCTGGCTGACGTGTTAAGTAATTTTTTTGAATTTTTATTTATTTGAAAACTTTTAAAAGCATCAAGTCGAGCTGACGCGTTCATTTTTTTTCTTGAATAGTTTGTGTGGTATTGCTGTTATTTATTTTTGTTAGCTCCTCTTTTACTAACGTGGTGTTCTTGTTTTCTTCTTTGTGATGTGCAGGGTTTGATGAGGACCCGTATCAGCTGGTATCTCGTGGTAACCGCTTACTGAGGCCTACTAGACTTCCAGAGGGCCCGACTGGACGACATGGGGTTCGGGGCATTTCTACAAATCGAGCCCTTCCGGCTCGACCTACCCCTCATCCAGGCATTGAGGGAGAGGTGGCACCCGACAAGCAGGGTGTTCCTGATGCCGTGGGGGCACATGGTGCCCAACTTGGAGGACGTAGTCCGGGTCACCGAACTACGAGTGGACGGTGAGGCAGTCAGTTGGGTCACCTACCCCGACTACCGAGAGAGCGCCCAAGAGCTGCTAGGGCTGGAGACCAGTGCCACAAAGAGAGAGAGCAGGACAGTTGCTCGGATGTCCGTGATGGAGGCACTGGGGTTCGTCGATGCTCGTCAGCGCATCGGTGAGAGTACAGTTGAGTTCACCGCACGGATGGAGGTAGCCGCGTGTGGCGCGTTCTGCCACGACGCAACTGACCAGGGGCGTGCGGACCGCGACCTCCGAAAGTTCCTTTTCTTCTTGCTGGGGCGGCTCCTCCTGGGCACGAAGGGAGACGACATCCACTATCATTTTCTAGGGATTCTGTTGGAGCTAGATAGGGTGGGTCAGTACACGTGGGGAGTAGCCCTGCTTGCGCACTTGATCGCCGACTTGTCTCAGGGGATAGGTCGAGAGACGACGGTTAGTGGCTTCACACCATTCCTCCAGGTAAGTGCATTTTTATTTATTTATTTATTTGTAGCTATGCAATTGGTTATACTAATGACATGCAATGAATGCAGGTGTGGAGCTATTACATGCCGATGGGAAGAGCCCAATAGTGGTATCCGACAGCTGTGCCGCTAGCCCGACGGTGGAGGACGATTGTGAGCCCGGCTCCACATTCTTACCAGCTGATGTTGCTACCCCGACAGTGGTATTCGACAGCTATGATGCTGGACCGACGGTGGAGGCCGATTGTGAGCCCGGCTCCACATTCTTACCAGCTGACGTCACTACGACGTGAGCTGATGGAATACCCCGAGGCCATGGTATGATGCTTTTTTGGGGGTATATTTGTATATTATTTATGAATGTAACAACTGACATGATGCATGTGTGACAATGCATGTGGTCTAGAGGCCCTATCTGGGCATGGCAGATGCTGGCCAGCCTTGGGTGGAGGCCGGTTGAGCTTGTTTTGGGCGAGACCTCTGGGTCCATTGCCTGAATGAGATTGAGCCGCTTTGGCTCAGGTTGGTGATGAGGACCCTGGGGTTGGCCCAGGAGTGGCTAGAGGTGGACGCATCGAGCCGCATCAGGCATAAGACCCGAGGAAAGGTGAAGCACGTCGACTGGCACGTACGCTTCCCTGCACAGTTCTTGGACTGGCAGCAGGGTGACATCCCCGTGGTGTCTCATGCGCAGGACAGGACATAGACTACCTGTGATGTTACCGAGAGACCCACGCGGCTCGTCACCAGCTCGGGAGACCACTAGGGTTAGTATGAAATGAGCATTGATTTTTTTTATTTTTATTTGTGAATGTATGCATATGCATGCGACACTAACCTACATGCTTACAAATGTAGGATGCCCATGACGCCATCATCACCGACTTGTGGGCTCACTTGGCAGACGCCATACGGCAGTTGACCGTCACTCGACAGGAGTTGGACATCTTGGTAAGTTTATGCAATGCATTTTTATATGTACCTGGATTCCTGATGTTCAGTCACTAACTGCCATTGTTGCTTTATTTCAGTGTGCCCAGCAGGGGGCGGCAGCGAGGATGACTGGGGGAGCCTCTTCCAACTCCCAAGTTCCTCCTCCGGAGGTCACCTCCCTCCAGGAGCAGCTAGCTAGTGCAATGGCACGCGCCGAGGAGGCCGAGCGTGAGCTCGCGGCTCGGGTGAGTACGTGCTTGGCTTGGACATTGATTGTGCACTGCTCTTTTACTGACTTCGTGAAATGGTTGGCTCTGGCAGGTGGTGGAGATCCAGGATGCACTAGCTCACGCGGTCCGAGTGGAGGAGGACCGCGTCGCTCAGGTGGCAGAGCGCGATGCCCGAATAGCGGAGCTGGAGGAGGAGGAGCGACGACATGGTGCTGAGGAGCTGCCCCAAGACGTCCTGGACCTGAGGGTTGCTCTCCAGGTGGCGAGGAGAGAGGCGGGGTAGGAGAGAGAGAGAGAGCGAGAGGGGAGAGAGAGAGAGAGAGAGAGAGAGAGGAGAGGAGGGCTCTAGAGGCCCAGATGATGGAGCTCCAGTTAGGCCTTCGGGTTGCGGAGCGGAGGTTGAAGGACAGCGAGGAGCACCACCAGGGAGGGCGAGAGCGCACTGCGCGCCTCTGTCAGTCCGGCTCCTTCTCGGTTGGCAGCTACATAGTTTCCTCGACAGAGGAACGCCGCGTCGCTGAGTGTAGCACCCCCAATAAAGCAATAGAGAAATTAAACTTCTTCCTAAAGGATCCTACATGAGGACCTTACATAAAGAATCATACCTTATAGGACTATTATATAAATGTACAAGCCAACATCACTTTATGCCATCATGGGTAGTACGTAGTGAACTTATTCCTAAAGAATCCTACATGAAGTCCTTATATAAAGAACTATATCTTAGGAGGACTACTATATAAATGTACAAGCCAACATCACTTTATGACAACACATGGGTAGTACGTAAGTGGGGTTTCCTTTTCCAACACAAAGGGAATGGGCACCCCTTTATCAGGGCGGCATTCACCAAAATGAAGTCTCCACAGGAGGTGCCATTTCCCTTGGGGCGACCATCCCACTATAGTATTAATATATATATACACCATGAAGGCCAACACGTGAAGGATGCAGTTTTGTCAAAAAATGGATGCCCTCTTACAAGGGCATCATTCTCTTGAATAGGGCCACCCAGATCAATGAATGTCCCCCTACAAGGGCATCATTTCATCTGTGCTTCTAGAAGGTTGAGGCACGAACAACCTCATTTAGCTGGCAAAGCACCATTTCTAGGATCTTGTTCCTCAACCAGACCCGCAAGGCAATAAACCCATGCTTTGCATGGGCAAGTAGATTTCCTATAACTATTCCCCTCCGTAGCACTGGCAGAGGCTACTGCCATCATCAGTGCTGAAGGAGCATCTTCTTCCCGCAGTCTACGTCCTACTGCGATCCTGAAGTGGCTTTCTTTATTCTGTACCTCGTATCACGTCAAAAGGTAGGTGTTCTCAAGATCTGGCCTAACTAGTAGCTAAATAGGATAACGTAACATGCATGCTTAGAGTTAGAATAACTCATCTTCCATGCTATATTACCCGGCTGTATTGTGATCAAAAATGACCAAGTATATAACATGTTTCACAGATTTTTACATAGCATGTTACATCTACTATATATGGTTTTATACCCAATCTGTTACACTGATTTTATGAGTTTTGAACATATATTATTACACTAGTTTTACAGCCTTAAGTAATCATGTTTTAGCCCTAGTATATAACCTCTGTTACATAAGATACATACTTGTTTTTAAAAAAACCCGAAAAGTCCAACCCTTATGTGAATAGCGCCCCCAGCCAGGGCATCATTCCCTGAAGGCCCAAGCCAGGGCGCCATTTAATTGAAGACACCATGCAGTGTCGTCAATTCAATTTCCAGTAATTTCCAGTAATTATTAATCAACGCACTCAAAAATCCATATCTATTGAACTAAACTATGAAATTCTTGCATGAATATAATTTTGTGATCCTGATATTTTTCTCTACCTGTCCATGTCCTTAATTTCTGATTCAGAGAAACTATGAAAATATGAACAATAGCTTGTATCTCAGAGTGTACCTCTCTGATGCAAAGCATGACTCACTGGAAAATGATTCAATTGGTGACTCTCCGCGGAGTCTTCAATTAAATGAAGACACCTCAGAGGGGCGCCATTTACTAGAGCCCTTTATATCAATTAGCGACACCGTGAGGGGTCTTCAATTAAATGAAGACACCTCAAAGGGGCGCCAATTCCATTTTTGAGAAAATATAAACACAGCATTAGAAAATTCATATCTATGAAACTAAAACCCAACAATTATGCATGAGCATGTTTCTTAACTCCCGAGAATTTTCACTACCTGTTCATGTTCTTACTTCCTATTTTCGAGAAACTTTTACGGTATGAATAGTGCTTTGAGTCACAAAATGTACCTGCCTGGTGAAAATCACCCAATGTAATTGGCGCCCCAAGCCAGGGCGCCAATTCACTGAATAGCGACAGCCAGGACGTCTTCAATTAATTGAAGACTCTCTGAGGGGGCACCAATTACCTTCTGTATATATAATTTCTGAAAAATGAAATTTTTTGAAAGAATAGCCAACCCCCAGTCGCTAATTACTTGAAAGACTCCCTGACCCCAGGGCACCAATTGACTGAAAGAGGGGCCAACCCCCAGGCGCCAATTACATAAAAGACCCCCTAATCCCAGGGCACCAATTGACTGAAAGAGGGGCTAACCCCCAGGCGCCATTTCAGTGACAGAGGCATTTGTTCTTATTCCTGATTTGTCTCGAAATTCGTATGAATATAACCCTAGTACATGTTCCTGCATCATACATTTTTGAACCTCATTAATGAAATCAACCTTATGTTCTTACAATAGTCACCCCTTGAAATTCTATATTGGCTATAAATGAGAGTGGATGTCAAAAGTAATACATGAAATGCTGTGCGTATGGGGCCCGATCTGGTCCTGGGAGGAGCACCCGAAGGTACTTGTGCCCATGGGAGTTTATTGACTACGGTATTTGGCATTGAACCGAAGTACTTGCTTGACCTGAGACACTCCACACGTACTCTCTCTACTTGCTTGACTTGACTTGCATGGCCCGGAACGGGTGATACTTGACTTGCATGGCCCGAAAAAGGGTAAAATACTTGTTTGATTGAAATAGCCAATTCTATTGACATGTACTTGATATTACTTGCTTGAACACAATTTTACTTGCTTGTACATCAAATTTTTACTTGTATATGAGTTCTTACTTGTACATGAGTTCCTGCTTGCCTGAAAAGTGGCATCTACATTCCTTGATATCCTGCTTGGTCAAATACTTGAAATCACACGATACTCTCCTTATACAGTTCTTGATCTCTTATTATTCATCATGCATAGATTTACCTGTATACCTGATTTTCTTACTTGTACATCATGCATAGCTATACTGGTAATACATGTAAACTGTAAATCACTTAAAGATTGCTCGAACTTGAGATGTAATTCCTACTGAGTGATTCGCTCATCCAGTTGCTTCCTAACATTTTTCAGGTAATTCGGATAGCGACATCCACCCGAATGGGAATGAGACCGAGTGAAGAGCACTAGAATCACCGCCCGTTGAACCGTCAGCTAGTCGCGTCTTTTGAATTTATTTGAGTCCTTACCTTGTACTTCCAGTTATGTCTGTGTAGTTGTCTAAACCTTGTTAAGGCATGTAGCCTAGTGTTTGCATTTTTAATTTGGAATTGTCATGGACTAGCTTTATTTTCTTTGGTTAATCAGATAATTATCACTTTGGACTATTGGGATCATTTAGATTTTATTAGTCTTTTGTGCACTCCATATTTATGTCAAAAAAATTATCGCTCTAATGACACGATCTATATAGACGCTGTTGACACCCATTTTTTCATCGATAAGCTGAGTCGTTTCTCTTGTTCCCATTTGTTGATGCCCTAAGTTGTCCATCATTCATTGGGCCATTTTTTGTGGCACGTCCTAGGCCCGTTTTATGGGTAGCCTCCCTCCTTGGTAAAGTCCGTATCAATTTAGGGCTTATTGGACCTTGGCTTTGATTAATTGAATGTGTTTTATGAAAGTCAAGTATCCAAGATCATGAACGGTCCAACATCAGCCGTTCAGGACTAGGGCGGTTGAACCCAGACCGTTCATACATTTTGGCTACTTTCTGAGGATTTTCTGAATATTCACCGACAGGCTTTTGTGCAGCCCTATCAGGCCCGTTCAAACCAATGGACGAGCGAATTCCAACCACCTATATCTCAGAGTCCTACGCGTGCCAATTTTCTCAGATAATTATCCAATTATTTGAATTATCACCGATAGGGTTAGAACGGTCTCTGGTTGGCCGCTCTACATTTGAACGGTCTTATTAGAACCGTTCATCTTTGAGTGTCCAACGGCGGACGTTTCGGTCAGTTCGAGTGATAATTGGGCTAATTTTCTGATTATTTGAATTTCCACTGACGGGTTTGGACGGTCCAAATTTAACCGCCCATATTTTTGAGCGGTCTATCGTAAGACCGTTCATCCTATCGGTTGGTGATTTTTAACAATTTTTTATCCCTTTTATGCATGGTTTTATCCCCAACTTCTTTTATCGATATCTCCGTGGATAATCAACCATTTTTGATGCCGTTTCGATTGGATGAGAGATAATGATAATATCTACGATTTATCTTTTATAATCTCGACCTGAAAATAGCTCAAAACCCTAGTTTCGGGGCTGGCTTTCTAGGCTCTATAAATAGACCCTAATGGTCGGACTTGAAAGGGGGGGAGATCTTGGTCGACGGCGGAGCCCTGCCGAGTTTTTGAGCGACCTAGCACCAAGGAGGGAGGCTTTCTACGTCCACATAAGCCTCCGGTTCAGGGAGTAGTTTGCTTTTTGAGTCCTTTTGGTTTATGGTCTCCATTACGTTCTTCATTGCATGCATCGTTTTCTCCCTACGTCCCCCTTCTTTCTCATTACCATGCACACATCCACCCACGTTTTTGTCACCCTAGGGGTTTAAAACCCCCCAGGTATCCTCCTTTCCATTTGTTAATGTTCATCTCTTACCATTTTGACATTTACTACACTGTCCAGTTCTAATCTAGGTCTTTTCTGTGTGTTTCTTACGTTGTTTCGCAGGTCAGCAATCATCAGCACGAGGCCCATCCCCTCTGGCCGGCCGGAGAGGGTGGAGGTTGGACCCCTTGCAACTTACTGTGTGGTAGACTTGTGCAGTTTCGTTATCGTCGTTCAACAGTACGTGCGGTTCATAGAGGGCCGTTCTTCCTGTTCGTGCTGTCAATATAAAGCCGTTCTTCCTCCAGCAGTAGTTCCTCCTGCACCTTCTGCAGCGCACTTAGGCGGTCCATCGTAAGACCGTACACTGTAAGGTGGTTCTTCAGGGGCCGCTCATATACCCAGCGCTGCAACTTAGGCGAGTACTCTCCCCTCTTTCCAAGGTACGGCGTGTCCATCACGTACGGCACCTTGGTGGCGATCACGGTCTTTTGTTTTATGTTCTCTTCTGAACGTTGTTATTTGCTCATCACATATTGTTCCATTCATGACGCATATTGATCTTTAGTAGGAGGAGAAAAATATATCTACACCCCTTTTGTGGCGATCACGGTGGGACGCCTAATGCCCATCGTGCTTTTGAGTTGCTGACCCCCCTTCGTTGTGCAAGTTTTCTTCTTGGAGTGACTTGTAGGTTGGATGCATTTTCTGCCTCCTGGGACGTGAGCGGTTCTCCCAGAGCCGTCCATCTTCAGGAGCGGCTGATACTCAACCGTCCATCCCCTGCGACCAGAGCCAGTCCCGCTTCTGTTCCCTATTTCGCACGGTGCCTGGTATACCATTCATCAGTTTAAGCGGCTGGAATATAGCCGTCCATCTCTTCGACACAGGTACGCGTCACGGTGTTTCGATTGCAGGCACACGGTTACTGGAGAATCGTTCAGGAGATTACGCGGTTGGTCACAGACCGCGCTTCTGGTATTTTCCTGTCACCGCGGCCTTGTATTTTCAGCATTTTGTGATCATTCTATTTTCTCCCTAGATTATACGGCCCAATACAGACCGTTTTACTGTCTGAGCGGTCGCATCAGGACCGTTCATCTGGTGCCACAGTGCACTTACGGTCTATTTTGATTGTCATATTCCATGCGATTTGCTGCTCGTGGTGCTGCTTATTGATCTCCCCCTGCTCTCTTACCATTGTTGCATCATCATTTTCTTTATTGCTTATACGTTTGCTTGATCATTGATTGATAGTTGCTAGGTTAGATTGTGCATGCACTCCGGTGCGCATAGGAGCATCCATCTCTTCTCATAGTAGTTGCATTCCTACCGAGGTAGGGCTTCCTCTCATCTCCATATTCCTTGGAGTCGACTAGGGACCTTGCCGAGGACCTCCGTAAGCACCCGTGAGCCGTAGATTCCCACACGGACGCCAGGCAGGTTGTACCACATCTACCCCCAGTCTAGGATTTGCATCCGCGAGTGAGAGATCCTTGTAGAGTCATACAGTTCTTCATTTCCTACCCCAGTTAGGCACCTAGTGGTTGAGAGAATTTATATTTTCGCTAACCCACTAAGGTCCAAAGAGGAAATCATAAGAAATTGACGAGCATCATTTAAGAACTTGATTGCATAATTGGGTGATTCTGCTCTCGTCTCTCCCTTCCATTGCGTGCTTGTTGATTGCTTTGTAAGTTTGGTTAGTTAGTTTTGTTGGTCCCAGTCCTAGGTGACTTGGTGTATGTGGGGTTGTCTCTTTCCCTCACGATCACCTCCTAAGGTTAGTTCTTATTTCCATTCGTACTCCAACCCCTTGTTTGATTCATCATCTTCCATGTCGCCGTACGATTTCTCTCAGTCCCACGAGGACTCCCTTCCTCGTGGCCTTCTTGAGGACTCACCTAGGGTCGCCCACCTGCAGGGAAGAGAGGGGACTGCCCCTCCCCTCCCGACCATTCTTGGCGAGGGTTCCAGACCCTCTCTTTCAAATCCGTCCAATCAGAATTCAGCCAATATGATCCTCGATATGATGGCCCAGCTGGACCCAACCCAGCTCCATCTCATCAGGCAAGCTTTGCAAGGGGGCGATGCCCCGACCTCAATTCCTCCTCATGGCACGACTGATGTTGTCACCACATCTCCTGTTGTTGGGACCACCTCTATGGCTCCCATCGACCTTACTCCTGTCCGCCCTCAGACCCTTCGCTATTCCAATATGGAAATGGGCCAGGCTTCCACCTCGGCCCATCAGCAGCTCGATAAGGGAAAGTCTCCAATCCTCTCAGTTCCTTACCTTGATCCATACGCCACGATTTCTCCGTCGCCGCAGGCCCTCGTCACCCCGGCGGATTTCGTTAGGTTGCAATCAGGGGCCGCCCAGCTGGCTCATGCGGATATGGGCCCTTCCCCGGCCCATTATCCATCTTACGGGCCGCCCCCTCAATCAGCTTATCCTTTGGCCACCTATCTAGGTATTGCTCCTCCTGCTCCTTCTCCTCCTTCCCGGGAACGGGAAATTCTTGACAAATGGGCTGCTATGAAGCAACAAATTGATCCCCTCCACAAGCGGGTCAGCCCACAATCTCTTGCTGATGTCCCTATCCCTAACTTCAGGGACATTCATTTTCCTTCTCAGTCTGAGCTCCCCGTGTACCGCAAATATGACGGGAATGGCAACTCGTTCATTCATGTCCGGGAGTTCTTATATGAGTCAGCACAGTTCCAGCAAGATGACCGTCTAATGGCTTATTTATTTCACCGATCGTTGGAGGGGGTCACCCTGGAATGGTTCTATACTTTGCCCATGGAGGAGGCCAAAAATTTTAAGACCGTCAAGGAAAGGTTCATCCAGAGATTTCAAGATCGGGTCGGACCCAAATATTCTTTTACTGACTTGGTAGCCGAGAAGATGAAGCCGGAGGAAGACTTTGCAACCTATGCAGACCGATGGAGGCAGATGGCCTCACGTGTGCCCGGGCAGATCCCGGAAGAAGAGAAAGTAAAATTGCTAATCTCCAATGCCACGCCAACATTCAAGAACAACTTGGCAATGAATGATATCTCAAACATGCACCAGTTATATAGCAGAGCTCGGCTCAGACAAACCCAGTTCAAAGACTCCCCCATCCACTCCTTATTTGAGGCCCAGAAACCCAAGGCTCCTAGAAAATCCCAGGGCCCCGTCACTGAGGGAGTACAGATTAATGAGCAGGTCCAGGCTGTTCAGTTCCCCCACCAGGCCGCTCCACCCCGCTTCCCCCAGCCTTCACGCAACCCCCAGTTTGCCACTCCACAAGTTCCCCAGCCCGCCTTCCAAGTCCCGCAATATCCGCAACAAGCACCTCCGCCACCCCAACAGCCTCAGCGGCCGCCACAATACAACAATGTTCCGCCACCCGCCGCCTATGGATCTGCTCGACCGAGTCCAAAGAGGGCCCATTACCCTCCTCTTCCTGAAACTTTGCCTGATATTTTCTCTACCTTAATGTATACTGGTGATCTTCAGTTGCCTCCTGAGCGTCCAAATTGGAATCCGGTAGCCGATCAGTCTCGATACTGCATATTCCATCGGCAACCCGGGCACACGATAGAACGGTGCTATCAGTTCAGAGACCTGGTGTATGACTTGCATGAGGGCCATAGGATTGATTGGGCCCAGATGCACCAGTTGATTGAGGATATCAAGCAGAGACAGAGACAGGCCAGGCCGCAGCAGGTGGCGCCCCAGCAGCAACAGCAACCCCAGCAGCAGCAACAAGACCTCGGGATCCATCAAAATCCCATGCCAGTACATCAACCCGCTCCTCAGCAATAGGAACAGCCGCCGGCACCGGCTCCTGCATAAGTGAATATCGTCCAGCACCCAGCCCCCAGCGCTGGGTGGACTTTTGATGATGAAACCCCCGCACACCTTTTGGCCTTCCACCACAATCATTCCCCCGCTCCTGCTATTCCCGCCATCCTTAGGCCCGCCATTCTGACCACTACACCACTCATTGCTCCCTCCACATCGCCCATTAGACCTGTCACATTCCCCTCCGCTCCACCAGTCCTTTCGCCACCATCCACTGTACCCTCCGTCATTACCTCCCCGCTTAACCCTTCACCCATTTCCTCTCCACCAGGGCCCATTAAACCCACTTCCGCCATCCTCACCCCCATTTCTACTCCTTTCACCTACCCCACAGGGCCAAGCGGGGGTCCATCTCAGGCCGTGCCGGCACCAAACTGCGCCCTTCGGAGCGGGCGTCCCTTTCAGAGAATGTTTCCTCCTTCCAGTGCGTCGGCACCTAACCTCCAAATTCCTTCCGCCACAGTTGAGACAGAAGAGGTAGACCCCATGCCGAGCACAAAATATGATATATTGCAGCATTTGGACCGGATGCCGGCCAAAATCTCAGTCTTGGAATTGATCAAGAGGTCGCCACTACACCAGGACGCCTTAAAGACTTTCCTGCAGAAGGTCATGGTGAGTGAGGATGTGGCAGTGGATAGTTTGTCGTCGATTTTGGCAACAATCACCAAGGGGCCTTCCATTTCATTTTCTGAATCTGAACTAGCACCCTCGGAGGCACGGCAGATGCCACTATGCATTACCATTTCTCTGAACAAAATGGCCGTAGAATCTGCACTTGTGGACACTGGAGCTTCAATAAATGTGTGTCCATTGAGTACCCTCCGTGCCTGCAACATCTCAGAAGACATGCTCAAGCCAACACCGACTACAATAGCAGCCTGTGATAATTCCAGACGTGCTTGTCACGGGGTCGTGACTGTACAGGCCGAGCTAGGGCCCTTGGTTATGGACGTGGAATTTTATGTGCTAGACATAGACCCGATGTTCAAAGCTATTCTGGGCCGTCCATGGCTGAACAGTTTAAATGCCGTCCCCTCAACCGCCCACCAATGTTTGAAGTTCCCCTTTCAAGGGTGGGTGGTCAAGGTAAAGAGCATCTCTACAGTCCAGAATGTTGATGCGATAGCAGCCAAGATTCTGCCTACATTGTGGCCAAGTAATAGGCCAGTTCTGTCAGTAATGGACTTGAATTACCCATGAGCATATGCGTCACGCAAGCCCACCACGGCACCAGTCAATGTGAAAGTCAAGTCCAAGATGAGAGATTCCGAAGGGTGGCACATGATTCTAAAATTGGGCTACCAGCCGGGCCTGGGTCTCGGCGCACAGTTACAGGGCCGGACCAACCCCGTTCCCAAAGGAAGGAAGATGGGCCGTCGAGGCCTCGGCTACCGCGAATCCTCAATGTCAGTATTGGGAGACTCTGGGCCATTAACATGGGACTACCGGCAACATTTTGTAAAAGGGCCGTTACAGCCGGGTACCTTGAAGGGATCGCCGTCCAGTCTCAAAGAAAAGGCAGATGAGGCCTGTGTTGTTGCTGATCCACCACCGTCGCTGCAAGGGCTGGTTGGTGACCTAGAAGATTTATCTAGTTGTTTTGAGAAGTTGTTTCAGGAAAAAGAAAGCAAGCCGAAGAAGAAGGAGACGCAGCTGGTAAAGCATCCTCCGATGCCATTGATCCGCCAGGGGCTGCGGGAAATGGGGAGCTCTTTCATTACCTATTCTACGTCCCCTTCCCGTCTCGCCTCTTGGTTTCAGCAATTGGGACCTATTCCTCGTTCCCCTCCAATCCTGGTCGACCCATGCTTCACGGAGAGACCCGAAATCTTATTCATTCCCTGTGCTTGCAGGCACCCTCCCCCCGGAGCTCAGCTCCATGAAATGTGGTTTTCCTCTTCCGATCCTTTCTTTGACTGCATATTTTCAGAATTGTTCCCTATGCAGTTACCTCCTCCTCCGTCTTCTTCCTCCTCCTGCTGCATGATCACCTCCGGCCTCCAAAAAAAAACGTCAATTTCAAAACGGAGGTCTCAATGGAAGATTACGCTATGTTCTGCTCAGGTTCCTAGGGGCACGAGACCCCTGTTTCTCTTCCAGTAGACTTCCTCTCTCCTAGGGTAGATGTACAGTGTGCAGAGTCTTCTAGGTCAGTCGAGTCAGTGGGAGTAGAGTCTAGCTCGAGTCTAGTCGGCCCATCCGCGTCTGCGGCGCGCCCCGTGACGCGTCATCCCAAAACCATTCCCGATAGGTTTCTGCGAGATCTGGCTGAAAGATGCCACGCCCTTCTGAAGTGCCCTGAATTTGTAGAAGCCGTGATCGTCTTGGAAGATGATGAAGAATTGGAGGGGGTATGGAGCAATGATGAACTAGGGGTATATGAAATCATGAACGAGAAGGACCCAGCTGATGATGAGGAAAGTGAGGTGGGTGACACTGCTAATTTATACGCACAAGGCTTAAAGAAGTTTGACGAACCTTCCTCGGCAGTGGATGAACCCACTAAGGAGATTAATCTCGGAACAGAAGAGGATCCCAGGCCCATACTTATTTCTGCTAACCTCCCTCCTCAGGTCGAAGAGGAGCTTATCAAGGTTTTGAGGGAGTAAAGCGACTCTTTTGCCTGGTCCTATGAGGACATGCCAGGTCTTGACCCCGCACTGGTTGAACATCGATTGATCCTAAGACCAGGGGCAACACCCGTTAAGTAAAAAGCGAGAAGGTTTCACCCGCAGATGGCCTTGAGGATTAAGGAAGAGGTTGATAAATTGCACAAGGCCATGTTCATTAGAGTTGTGCTATATCCACAATGGGTGGCAAACATAGTCCCAGTAATGAAGAAGGATGGTAAAATTCAGATTTGCATTGATTTCAGGGACTTGAATAAGGCATGCCCGAAAGATGATTTTCCACTTCCTCACATCGATGTCTTAGTTGACAATACAACTGGATACGAAGCCCTCTCTTTCATGGATGGTTATTGTGGATATAACCAAATCCTTCTAGCTCCAGAAGACCAAGAAAAGACCTCGTTCACTACGCCTTGGGGCACATACTGCTATGTTGTCATGCCCTTTGGATTGAAAAATGCATGTGCCACTTATCAAAGGGCGATGATGGCCATTTTCCACGATATGATGCATGTCTACTTGGAAGCTTACGTGGATGATATTTTGGTCAAATCGAGGTCTCAAGAAGAACACCCCGCCATTCTAGCCAAAGTGTTGCAAAGGGCTAGGGAGTATAAGTTAAAGATGAATCCAAAGAAATGTGTATTTGGAGTTGCATCGGGGAAATTGCTCGGGTTCATAGTTAGTAAACGGGGGATTCAGATCGACCCAAACAAAGCAAAGGCCGTCATGGAAATGCCGCCACCAAAGAACATTACTGAACTTCGAGGTTTGATTGGGCGTTTGCAATTTATTAGGAGATTCATATCTCAACACTCGCAAACATGCCGCCCATTTTATGAACTGTTAAAGGCAGGCACGAAATTTGAATGGAATGAACAATGTCAAAAGGCCTATGAGGAGCTTAAGGTTTACCTTTCTAATCCCCCGGTTCTACAACCACCCGTCTCTGGGAAACCCCTGATACTGTACATTTCTGTGATTGAGGACTCCCTAGGAGCTGTCTTGGCACAGGTAGATGACGAAGGAAGGGAAAGGGCAGCATACTACCTCTCGAGGTTATTTAATCCTGCTGAATCTAAGTATACTGCCATGGAGAAGAACTGTGCGGCGCTAGTATGGGTAGCTCAGAAGCTTAAACACTATTTCCTCGCCCACGAGGTTAGGCTGATCTCTAGAATGGACCCCATTCGTTATCTCTTGGAAAAGCCTGTCCTTTCTGGCCGACTAGCTCGCTGGCAGAGCTTTCTTTCCCAGTTTGACATCACCTTCATCATTCAGAAAGCAATCAAGGGATATGCTATTGCTGAGCACCTCGCTCATTCTCCTATCCCTCGTACTGATTCAATCCACGATGAGTTCCCTGATGAACACTTAGCGGTAACTGCTCATCTTCCCTTCTGGTCTCTTCATTTCGATGGTGCTCTCAATTCCCAGGGTAGCGGAGTTGGCGCCGTTCTTCTTACTCCGGAGGGAGTAACCATCCCTGTTGCTTATCAACTCTCATTCCCTGCCACTAATAATATAGCCGAGTATGAGGCTCTCCTTGACGGTCTGAAGCACGCCTACCTCATGGGCGTGCGGTACCTTAACATCATAGGAGACTCTCAATTGGTGTTGCGTCAAGTTTTGTCAACTTACCGCACCCGTGACCCTAAGCTTAAGCCCTATCAAGATCTGGTCACGCTCTTGGCTAGGCAGTTCCGGAAACTTATCTATATTCATACTCCTCATTCTCAGAACATCTTGGCTGATGCACTTGCGTCACTCGCTTCTTCCCTCGTGTTCCCCCTCAGTCGTGCCACTGAGACCATTGTGGTCCAGCGGTTAGATGTTCCTTCCCCGCAGGATCCCTGGTTCGACAACCTTAGGAAGTCTGTAGAGAAGAAGATAGAAAGGGAGGAGGTGAGAGAAGTATCATTGACTGAGCTTGAGGAAATCATCGAAGAAGAAGAATTGCCATGGTTCTATGAAATTGAGCAATATTACAGGGATGGCATATTTCCGGAGGCTGCGAATGCTGAACAGAGAAAGGCCATTAGAAGAGTCGCTGCAAGATATACGATTGTTGCTGGTGAGTTATATAGGCGGGCTCTGAACGGAGTTCTAATGAGGTGTCTAGATGACGAAGAGGCTTGGAAAGTAGTAGAAGCAGCTCACTCCAGCGAATGTGGAGGGCATGTGAATGGACAGGCGTTGGCAAAGAAGATTCTTAGGCAGGGCTATTATTGGCCGACCCTAGAAGAAGATTGCTCCACCTATGTCCGTAGGTGTCTCCAGTGCCAGCTCCATGCTGACAAAATCCATGCTCCTGCTTCTTCTCTTCATCCTCTTTTTGCTCCTTGGCCGTTCTCCATGTGGGCCTTTGATATCATTGGACCCCTCGGTGACCCGAATTCCGCAGTCAAGCAGAAATCCTTCATTTTGACGGCTACGGAGTACTTCACCAAATGGGCGGAAGCTGAAGCTTATGCAGAGATCAAAGCCACCACAGTATGCCGCTTTATTATGAAGAACATCATCTCGCGGTTTGGAGTGCCAGGCGACATCGTCACCGACAACGGCCCTCTATTCGTATCACAGGAACTCCGGGACCTTTGTAAGAAATTCAATATAGCTTTGCATCATTCATAACCATACTACCCTCAAGGTAATGGCCAAGCTGAGGCCACAAATAAAACCCTTCTCAAAATTATCAAGAAAACATGCGAATCACATAAATTTGCTGATTGGGCCGACAAACTGATAGAAGCTCTATAGGCCTATCGCACCTCCGTCTGCACCCCTACAGGGCAGACTCCTTTTGCTCTCACTTATGGGATGGAGGCGGTACTCCCGTATGAGATTTTGATCCCTTCCCTAAGAGTGCAGCTGGATAAAGAACTCAATCTTGATGAACGTCGAGAGGCGTTGCTAGTCCAACTGGAACTCTTGGACGATAAGAGGCTTAATGCGGCCAACCATGTTTCGGTTTATCAAAAGCGTGTCTCGCGGTATTTTCAAAAAAAGGTCATTGAAAGAAAATTTCAAGTGGGTAATATGGTTTTGAAACGTAAATTCATCAGATCAGCAGGTCCCAGGTCTAAACTACAACCCAACTGGGAAGGGCCATTCGTAATCAAGGAAGCTTATCTGGGTAACGTGTATCGTCTAATCAACGCGGAGGGTGAAGAATTGCCAAACCCGTGGAATGGGATGTATTTAAAACGTTTCTATCCATAGAGTCAAAACCAGCAACGGCTCGATAGCGGGGTGCACCCCACCTGACCGTGAAAGGAGGACCCTCATCCAGCATCTCACACACTACACGGCCGCCCGTGGTTCGGTTTCCTGCTTTCCTGCCCGACACCGTTTCTCCTTCGGCCATGCCTGGGGAAAGTGGAGGTCCTTGTATTTCCTCTCTCTCGGCTGAAAATAGGGGCAAGTGGTGAATAAGGGGGCGAGAACTGACCTGGACCCCCCTCTAAAGGAGGTCTCAAATAGGGGCAGCCCGTTAAGACCTTATTCCGCAAAGAAAAGAAAAAAAAGAAAAGCAAAAAAAGGGGGAAAGAAGAGGGGCAAAATCAAAAGGTCAAGCCTAAGAGCACAAAACTCGAAGCTCTCAAAATCCCCAAATAATACAACTAGGCATGGCAAGAGTGGCAGTACAGTTTCCCCGCGGGACATCATGAGCCCGGTCGTATGCGTGCCTAGAGCGGATGTAGGTTCGATAACGGACACAAAGCCCCAGCACAACAGACCGGATTCTGTGAAAAGGGGAGTGTCTTGAGAAGAACTCAAGCCCTAAAACCTCTACACCGACCACCAGCTTCACTACTCAATCTTTTCTCGATTTTCCAAGGAACGAATCCCACCCCGGGTATGGCCTCGGCAGAAACACCGTTGAGCAAAGTTGACCCCGGCCACGGGCGGCCCCCTTTTCACACGTGCTGGGTCCGGGAAGTCCATAGCAAGATGAGAGGGTCCCTGTTATTTAAGCTTGAGCTGGTTCCAAAACTCCAAAAAAAAAATTCAAATATTTCAAAACTCCAAAAAAATCAAATATTCCAAAAAAAATCAAATATTTCAAAACCCCAAAAAAATCATCAAATATTTCAAAACCCAAAAAAATCAAATATTTCAAAACTCCAAAAAAATTAAAATATTTCAAAACCCAAAAAATCAGATATTTTCAAAACTCAAAGAAATCAAATATTTCAAAACCTCCAAAAAAAGATTTTGGTTTCTCATATGCATCGCATGCATTGCACTTTGTCATTGTATTTTTTTTGCCTAGGTTGATAAGGCTTGCCCTCTTGACCAAAATCAAGGATTGGTCACTTTCTAAACTTGCCGCGGGCAAGGGGTTAAGCCTAAAATAGATTTAACCTGTTTTTCTTTATTCATTTTGTGTAAGCACAGGGGTAAACAGAAGATCGAAGATACAGCCAAGCCATGGACGCACGCAATCACATCAGAGAATATCCAAATTCAAAAAAACATCTCAATCATCAATCTTATTCATTCTCATATCAAACTCTAAACATCCATATCCATATCATCATGAAAATGTAAAACAATCACTCTGTCCCCCGCTGGGCATCCCCGCGGGGACGTATCTCTCTCAGCTCCCTAAGGTAAGCCTGTCGTGTCTCTGGAACCTCCTCAACCTCTGCTGGTAGGGTGCGCACCCTGCTCGCCTCCCACATAATCAACGCGCTACTGACCGCCTGCTCGTCCTCCTCTGTCCCGATCCTCCTCGCCTGTAGCACGGGAAGGTGGGGTAGCGTCGATAGCACGGTCCGGGGTAGTCCAACCTGTAGGTAGCACCTGTGTGGGCTGTACATCGCCAATGCAGTATCGCTCACGAGCCTCAAGTCCAAGCCCGCCCTCCGAGGTAGTCTGATAGTGGTGTCGTGGAGGAAGTCCAGGCGCATCACAAATCTATCCAGGGGTAGTCTGTGGAGGTAGAGGTGCCACTCATCCCTGGTCTTCATCTCGGCCGTCCTGCACTCAACCTGTGGAGAGAACCTGAAGGCGCCTCCTATGAAGTAAAGGGGGTGGCTCCCGAAGATCCTGCTAACTGAAGTAATGTCCTCTCTCGGGATGAACTTCATCCTGACTCCCATCCAGCACTCCAATAGAATCATAGAGCCAAGGAGAGGACCTCCTAGGGCCGCAGAGCTGAGACCCTCATACAAGTAGGCTAAGATGGCCTGGGAGATGGAAAGCCCCTGCCATAGGCCGCTGATGGTGCTAAGCAAGGGGATCTCTAAGATATGGTCAGCCGAAGGGAAGAGGATGGCCCCGCACAGGCAGATAGATGCAGCTTTGGCTATGGCCTCGGTCCACCCACATTTATTCTTGCAATGCTCTACTACCCACTGACTAAGAGGAAGGAGGTAAATATGACGAGGACCTACAAAGGTACGAATGTCTTTGCTGTCTGGTATGAACCCTCCTAGGATGAATTTTGGGTCTATAGGGGCAACAGTATGGCATATCAGGTCTTCCTCCCCTACCTTGGACCTAGGGAACCCGAAGTAGGTCTCTACCTCCTCCTACAGGATAGTGGCCTCGAAGGATGGGAAGAAGAAGGTATGGGTCTGAGGATGCCATGTTTCTATCAAAGCAGAAATGCTATGCCAATCCAAAGAGAGCTTAGGGTAGTTCTGGCCTAGAACTAAAAGGGAGTGTAGGTGCCAAGATTTGAGAAGGTAAGTTACCCCTAGGGGCAATGCACGGATCATGGGAGCCACCCATTTCAAACCAGAATAGCGCCTCGGGCCCGAAAGGAGCTGAAAGAAGAAGAGAGAGAGCATAAGAGGAAGAGGAGATATAAGTGAAGTTGAGGGAAAAGAAATTGAATGAACTCATGATGAACTTACTTCTCTCATAGGAGCAGCACTGAGATGCCGAGGGATTGAGCTTAGCCGTTGGAGCACTTCCCGCTGCTTTCTGGCCAGTTTTGGCCCTTCAAAAGATGCTCCCTCCATAGAACTTCCCTCTAGAACCCTCTTCATGATAATTTGATGGTGAGAATCAAAGGTTTCAAGGATTGGAAGGAAGAGGACGTGTGAGCTGCGAATTTAGACTCCTCTCCCACTTATAGGGATTGTTAGGAAGCCTAGGCCTCTTGAGATTGGGGTTGGATAAGTCTAGGACGGGTTAAGATGAGGTTTAGATAAGTTCAAATCGCCTTACCCTCGGGTTGAGGACTCCCCAGAGAGTCCCCTTTTTAGCTTGCAGGGTATTCACTTGGACGGTCTTACGATAGACCGCCCATCCCATTGTACGGTCCATAGAGGACCGTTCATCTTCTTCTAGAGAACCCGAGCCTACTTGTCACACGGTTCATATTGAACCGTTTACCATGCCGAACGGTTATGGTGAAACCGTTCCATTCCCCTTGGAGCGGTCTATTGTAAACCGTGTGTATTCTTAAAGTGGCTCTCTGAGGACCGTCCATCTTGTCCGCCCTTTCTATCAACCTACCCAACTTATAATCATGCTCTCATCTCACTCAAGTCGGTGTGTACGTCTCTCATCTCACTCAAGTCGGCGTGTACGTCACTCCTCTCACTCAAGTCGGTGTGTACGTCACTCATCTCACTCAAGTCGGCGTGTGCGTCTCTCCCTCACTCAAGTCGGCGTGTGCGTCACTCACCTCACTCAAGTCGGCGTGTACGTCACTCTCCCTCACTCAAGTCGGCGTGTACGTCACTCATCTCACTCAAGTCGGCGTGTGCATCTCTCCCTCACTCAAATCGACGTGTGTGTCCCTCTCTCAGGTCGTGCGCACCTCTCAATCTCACCTGTTTGCTTCACCCCCTCTAGTAGCTAAGCCACGTTCATTCATGCATACATTCATCCCATAAAGCAAAAATCAAAACAAAAGCACGCATATCACTATCATATCATATCACATCATGTACAAAAGTCGGGCCCAGTACAAAGTCAAACATGTCCCTCTCCCTGGCCCCCGTCGCTGTCTCCACCGCCCTCATGCCTCTTTGGGGGAGGCATCGCTGAGGTCGCCTCATCACGCCGGCGCCGCTCCTCCTCCTCATTCCTCCGGTGGCCGGAAGAACTAGTGAAGTAACTCCTCACGGAGCCGTGGGTGCCATGGCTACTACTCGCAGTCGCCCTGCTGCGCTCCCGACTCGCCTCTCTCATACCCTCCACCTTGCCCTCCAACCTGGCAACCTGCAGCCGGGCCTGCTCTGCCTCAGTCTGATAATGCTCCGCCTCGGTCTGGCACCGCTCTGCCTCGGCCTGGTGATGATCCGGCTCGGCCGCACCGGCCCGGAGTCGCTCCAGCTCGGCCTGGAGAAGTGTCGTCTCCAACGTGTCCGCCGGTCGGCTCCGCGTAGCCTCCTCTCGTACATGGGCCACCTCCTCTCTAGCCGCCACCCGGCTCTGCTCCAGCTCTGCCTGGAGGTGAGTCAGCTCGGCCGTCTGCATCCACATGGCATTGTTAGTTAGTTGCATAAGCATTCTATTCATAAGCATGAATAAGCAAAGGGAAGTTTAGAGTTGCGTACCCTCTCGGTGAGCGCCACCTCGGCTGCCTTGGCCCGCGTCACCATCCTGGCAAAGTCTGCATCTCTCCCAGCCCGGTGGGCCAGAGTCCAGGTCGTAGAAGAAGGGGCGTCTGGTCCCGCCCTCTGAGCTCCCTCGATGATGCGGGACGGGACTGAAAGGGCTAAGACCTACGACTACAACGAAGTGCGGCCAGCACTCGCACGCCAAAGGCAAGCCGGGCGGCTGACCTCCGTAGCGTTCCTCCGGGTGGAGGCATCTCTCAACAAGAAACTCAAGCCTAACGACCGTCCCTATGAGGGAAGCGCGGGGATCTCAGCGGCTAAGGAACCGCCGAACTACTAGGGAAATCTAGTCCGAGCTCGGCGCTCGACTAGGGCCACGGAATGGGTGCTCTCAACTCACAGTCACGCGGTGACTAAAAGACTAGCTAGGATCCTAAACACTCACGCGGCATACTAGAAAGCATACTAGTAAAGCAAATGCCAACAAAGGGAGCGTCGCACGTACCTCCACGCCTAGGCGTGGGGAAGAAACCCCGGCTGAGATCAACAACCCTGATACACAAGATGAACAATAATACAACTCCAACCAAAAATGCCCACTCCTCGCAGGGAGATAACAGGCTACAACATATGGATTCGGGGCTGCCGATGTACGGGCTGACAGGCGGCACTCGGTGAAGGGTTGGCCGTGAGGAGGACCCGGACGGCGGTCGGCAGGTTCGCAGCAATGCGCGACTCGGCGGTGAAAGCTCCCACGGCCTGGTCCGGTGTCCGATTGAGGCACCGTCAGTGAGGGCATGCAGCTAGGTCACAGGAGGAAGCCTCGGCCAAAGGGGGCGCACAGATTCCGTCCGTGAAAGCCAGGGGCGCACCTGCAAGTTGTGACAGAGATTCTGCTCCCAGAACCACATGCTTGAGTGGGAAAAATGAAAAGAAATAGCTCCGAAGGGCGATGGGAGCTCCACTTGTTGGAGGACGAAGAGGACGCAGAGCAGCAGATCCCGACCAAAGGGCTCGGTCAGATGTGGTCGGGGTTGCGCGCAGTGACCTCTGAAACTTGTGGTTGGTGCTGGCGCCGGGTGGATGGAGCAGACCCGCGCGATCTCACGAAAACGGATGCCACGAACAGCTCGGACGTCAGAATGAAGCAAGGTCAGCGGTGTTGGAAAGGGGACGAAGAGAGGTACGATCCCTGAAGATCCTGCGTCCAAACTCTAAGTTTTCCTCCCTGTGGAATTTTCGCAAGAGGGCGGGCAGGATCTGGCTCGCAGGGAGAGGGGGTCCTGCGCGATCTCACGAAGAAAACCACCCCGGGCGTTGTCGATCTCCAAACGAGGCGAGACCACCTCGCATGCGTTGGCGACTCGTAGAAGAATCACCCAAAAATAGGCTGGTCACCCAAAGTCGCCAGCAGCAAGGAGTGGACGTCGTTTCTCTTGGAGATGATGTCGGGGCGCACCAAACGTGAACCTGAGAAGAGATAGAGGAGAGGGGGAACCTCGGCGTCGCACCGAGGGATGGGGAGTCACACCCCGGGGGTTGATCCCGTCGCAGGATCAGTGAGGGAGAGAGAAGGGGAACCTCGGTGTCACACCGAGGGATGGGGAGTCACACCCCGGGCTTGCTCCCGTCGCAGGAGCAAAGATGAACAAGGAGGGGGCGCAGCCACCTTCAAGGAGAATCAGCAATTTTCTTTCATTCATAATTATGCTCCAAAGAAAAATACAAACCTTATATATGGGGGAGGGGGAATGCTAGGGTTGAAACCCTAGCCAAGGGGGAAAGGGGGGGTGCGCAAGGTGCTAGGGGGGGAAGGGGGTGCGCACCACTCGTAGATTCTAGGAGGAGATTGGGGGATGGGGGCGGCCAAAGGAGGGAGGGGTGGTCGGATGGGGAAGGGAAAGGGGGGAGGCCGCACCCTTCTTCCTATAATCTAGGAGAGGGGCGGCTGCCACCTTCCAAGAGGAGAGAAAAAGGGGGTGGGCGCCCAAAACCCTAACCCTAGGGAGGGGGGCGCAAATCCCTAGGTGGGCCAAGCCTTGGTTGGCCAGCCATGCCAAATGGGCCAAGGCTTGAACCAAGAGAGTGGCCCAATAGCCCTATCTCCTACCTAATAAGCATAAAAATGACCCAACGAAAGCCTAATTGGGCCCAATTGGCCTACAAAGGTCCACACAAATAATAAAAGTGTCCACGCAGGGACTAATCCAAGGCCCAACATGGCCTAAAGTATAGAATAAGTGAAGGTAACTCCGCCAGTCTGCCAAGTGATCGCCGAGCCAAAGGGATGCCGGCGTGCTTCGTGTGCTCCATCGAGTAATGCGGCACGTGTCCTCACCAATTCTCCCCGGGTGGGGAAGAACTCGACCCTGTCGAGTAAGGGTCACGGTCACTCAAGTGACGCTCCAGCAAGTCGGGGTCGATCCTCTCTAGCTCTCCTCGTGTGATCCAGGTGTCGTCTGTCGCATGGCGCCCTCTCCAACGCACTAGGAAGCGTTGGTAGGCTCTGCTCCTGGTAGTGGTCACCTGCTCATCCAGTATGTAATCTATATGCTCACGTTTCTGTAATGGGGCTGGAGGAGGTGGACGCTCAGAATGTGTAACATTCTCAATGGGAGGGGAGGGCTCAAAAGGCTCACTGGGAATCACCGCGGGGTCCCGATATGCCACTAAATCTGAGACATTGAACGTCGAACAGATCCCATAGCCTTCTGGCAGCTCAATCTCATACGCATTCGACCCAATTCGCTTCAAGACTCGGAAGGGTCCAGCACCGCGGGCCTGGAGTTTCTTCACGGCCCCCGAAGGAAACCGTTCAGGTCTGACCCTGATCATGACGTACTCTCCCTTACGGAACTCACGGGTGTGTCGATGCGCGTCAGCTAACACCTTATAATGTGCGTTGCTGGCCTCAAGGTGGTGATGATGCAGACTCTGAATAAGATGGGTAGACTCATACCTACGTGAATGCAGGGGTGGTCCTGGACATCCAAATATGGATCTAATATGCCTATGACATCTACCAGACTGGAGAACAAGGGGAGGACTTGGACAACCAAAGTATGATCTATCATGCACATGTGTCCTACTAAATATGGTAGACTCAGGAGGACGAACAACTCCAAACTCACTCATGACATTACCCCTATATGATGAGGGACATGGTGAAACATGAGAGAGAGACATGTGTCCCTGGCCTCCTAAACTCTGGCGTCTGGGTGTATGCGAGGTGAGATGTTGACTAGCAGGTATGGATGGGGTGTGATAATAGACCTCCTCGACAAGGTGGGGAAAAGAATACGAGTCGAGAGGCTCACTAGGGAGGGGATCGAAAGGGTCAAAGAAATGATGAACCCTCCCGATAGGTCCCTTCACTATACTTGCCCATGTACGATATTCGCCCAGGTGCAGATGATCACCTTCAGGCGCTCTAATGTATGGGGCAAGGGGCTCATGAGGGAGGCAAGGAAAGCTAGGTTCCTCCCTCGAGACCGTGATACCATAAGAGGGGACAAAATCAACCTCCATGGGTATAGGAAAGAATAAAAGGACCTCGGAGGTGATATGTCCTATAGTGTAGACCGAGGTAATAGACCCCATAGCAGGGAGTGTAAAGCTATGACTATAGGGTTGGTCAGACCCTAAGGTCAACATATATGTCAACTCTCATTGACAATCTAAACTCCTAAGGAAGTCCTTCACATTTTCAAGAAAGCAGAAGGACCGAAAAGTGGTGTGAAAGGAGTTAAGGGGTACTATTGGGAGGGCTGGTCCCATGGGTGTATAGCAAGGAATGGAGACATCTAGAAGTGGACCCTTCCTTAACCAGCTGGCTAAAGACTCTCCCATGACAAGTTCACCCTCAGGAGGCAAGAATGGCTCTAGATGAGGGTTGAAGGGCGAAGCATCTCCCTCATGTGGGGAAAAGGAATCCTTTATGAAATATATGGGACCTTGGGTCTCGATCGAGGGTGCTGGGCTGAGAGTGTCAGCCCTAACCCCTGTAGGTTCTGGCACGACTTCGTCCTAGCTCGAGGGTGGGCTAGGGGAAGTCGGTGATCTCATAGGAGTGCTCATCCTTTCTAGTTTCTCTCTAAAAATTTGCAGGAGTTCAGCGAGGGGGAGATCTCTCAAGATAGAGGCATTCGGGGAGACTTGCTGGTAATCATGAGACTTAGTCTCGGGCCTAGACTCACACACAGGTGGCACCTTGCTCCTCCAACTATGATGTTCTTGGTTGGGGGTAAGAGGTGATGGGCGTTGCGGAGGTTGAGCCCTTATGGTGGCCTTGGACTGGCCGAGAGAGAAAGGAGGAGTGGTAGTGCTCCTCGAGCTATGGCTCTCCGAGTAGGAGGGGGAACATTGGGGAGCGTAGATCTTCCTAAGTTCTACCTTCATCCCCTCCCATGAGTGTATGGGCTCTTGCCTCCAACCTGCCCTAAGACCCACTATGTGATTCCACGCTTCCATGGCTTGAGGTGAAAGTTGTCCCTTGGCAATGTTGACTCTCTCGGAACCATATATCCAATTCTTCTCAAAGTATTTTCCCATGGTAGCCTCCCACTTTAGATAGGCACTAGGGCTCGATCCATCAAAGCGAAGGTCCTCATCTAGAATGATGTCCAGGAATAGAGGGTCGGTCGGACCCTTGTGGAGGGCCGAGTTGTATGGAGTTGACCAAGTAGGGATAGCCATGATGATGCACCTGAGGACTCTAAATACACATGCACGCCCTAGGACTATGGAAGGGACATGTAGGACAACTAAGGGATGGGACTAGACACGACTCAAAATGGCGATGGAAAAAGGGGAAGAAAGCAGACTCAAATGCACCCAAAACAAACCTAATGACACACATGCAACTTAGACACATCTAATGCCTCAATTGCACCCTAGACAACCTAAAGACTCAAATGACCTAAGACCCCAATTTGTTAGAACAAACTGGTTCCCTAAGCTCTGATACCAATTTGATGCGGGACGGGACTGAAAGGGCTAAGACCTACGACTACAACGAAGTGCGGCCAGCACTCGCACGCCAAAGGCAAGCCGGGCGGCTGACCTCCGTAGCGTTCCTCCGGGTGGAGGCATCTCTCAACAAGAAACTCAAGCCCAACGACCGTCCCTATGAGGGAAGCACGGGGATCTCAGCGGCTAAGGAACCTCCGAACTACTAGGGGAATCTAGTCCGAGCTCGGCGCTCGACTAGGGCCACGGAATGGGTGCTCTCAACTCACAGTCACGCGGTGACTAAAAGACTAGCTAGGATCCTAAACACTCACATAGCATACTAGAAAGTATACTAGTAAAGCAAATGCCAACAAGGGGAGCGTTGCACGTACCTCCACGCCTAGGCGTGGGGAAGAAACCCCGGCCGAGATCAACAACCCTGATACACAAGATGAACAATAATACAACTCCAACCAAAAATGCCCACTCCTCACAGGGAGATAACAGGCTACAACATATGGATTCGGGGCTGCCAATGTACGGGCTGACGGGCGGCACTCGGTGAAGGGTTGGCCGTGAGGAGGACCCAGGCGGCGGTCGGCAGGTTCGCAGCAATGCGCGACTCGGCGGTGAAAGCTCCCACGGCCTGGTCCGGTGTCCGATTGAGGCGCCGTCAGCGAGGGCGCGCAGCTAGGTCACGGGAGGAAGCCTCGGCCAAAGGGGGTGCACAGAATCCATCCGTGAAAGCCGGGGGCGCACCTGCAAGTTGTGACAGAGATTCTGCTCCCAGAACCACGTGCTCGAGCGGGAAAAATGAAAAGAAATAGCTCCGAAGGGCGATGGGAGCTCCGCTTGTTGGAAGACGAAGAGGACGCAGAGCAGCAGATCCCGACCGAAGGGCTCGGTCAGATGTAGTCGGGGTTGCGCGCAGTGACCTCTGAAACTTGCGGTTGGTGCTGGCGCCGGGTGGATGGAGCAGACCCGCGCGATCTCACGAAAACGGATGCCACGAACAGCTCGGACGTCAGAATGAAGCGAGGTCAGCGGCGTTGGAAAGGGGACGAAGAGAGGTACGATCCCTGAAGATCCTGCATCCAAAATAGAAGTTTTCCTCCCTGTGGAATTTTCGCAAGAGGGCGGGCAGGATCTGGCTCGCAGGGAGAGGGGGTCCTGCGCGATCTCACGAAGAAAACCACCCCGGGCGTTGTCGATCTCCAAACGAGGCGAGACCACCTCGCATGCGTTGGCGACTCGTAGAAGAATCACCCAAAAATAGGCTGGTCGCCCAAAGTCTCCAGCAGCAAGGAGTGGACGTCGTTTCTCTCGGAGATGATGTCGGGGCGCACCAAACGTGAACCTGAGAAGAGATAGAGGAGAGGGGGAACCTCGGCGTCGCACCGAGGGATGGGGAGTCACATCCCGGGGGTTGATCCCATCACAGGATCAATGAGGGAGAGAGAAGGGGAACCTCAGCATCGCACCGAGGGATGGGGAGTCACACCCCGGGCTTGCTCCCGTCGCAGGAGCAAAGATGAACAAGGAGGGGGGCGTAGCCACCTTCAAGGAGAATCAGCAATTTTCTTTCATTCATAATTATGCTCCAAAGAAAAATACAAACCTTATATATGGGGGAGGGGGAATGCTAGGGTTGAAACCCTAGCCAAGGGGGAAAGGGGGGGTGCGCAAGGTGCTAGGGGGGAAGGGGGTGTATACCACTCCTAGATTCTAGGAGGAGATTGGGGGATGGGGGCGGCCAAAGGAGGGAGGGGTGGTCGGATGGGGAAGGGAAAGGGGGGAGGCCGCACCCTTCTTCCTATAATCTAGGAGAGGGGCGGCTGCCACCTTCCAAGAGGAGAGAAAAAGGGGGTGGGCGCCCAAAACAATAACCCTATGGAGGGGGCGCAAATCCCTAGGTGGGCCAAGCCTTGGTTGGCCAGCCATGCCAAATGGGCCAAGGCTTGAACCAAGAGAGTGGCCCAATAGCCCTATCTCCTACCTAATAAGCATAAAAATGACCCAACGAAAGCTTAATTGGGCCCAATTGGCCTATAAAGGTCCACACAAATAATAAAAGTATCCACGCAGGGACTAATCCAAGGCCCAACATGGCCTAAAGTATAGAATAAGTGAAGGTAACTCCGCTAGTCTGCCAAGTGATCGCCGAGCCAAAGGGATGCCGACGAGCTCCGTGTGCTCCGTCGAGTAATGCGGCGCGTGTCCTCACCACTCGGCGCGCTGCATCCAAATACTCCAGGTCAGTCACATACATAATCATATAGAATTGCATAATTTAAAGAGTTTAGAGTTTAGAAAACTCACCAGTAAGGCCAGGGCCCGTTGGGCCTCGTCTCTCTCCCTGATGGTAGAGTGCAAAAGTCCCTGCAACTCCGCCACTCGTCCCGCGGGGTCGATCTGCACTCAGAAGTCCATGTGTCAGTGCATCATCATATAGGAATCGTAAGCATAATAAAAATAGTTTAAGTCTAGAAGTCGTACCAGTCGGTGAGCACCCTGGAAAACCTGGTCCCGGTAGTGCCGGGCGTACGCTGTGTAGTACGCGCAGTCGCTCTTTGCTCGGGCGGTCACTACTCGCCCTCGTGCGGTCCAGTCGGCGATCTGAGTGGCGTTCCTCGCTATCCAATCAAACGCCTCGCGGAGTCCTCATGTCATCCTCGTCACTCGCTCCCCCGCCTTCTCAGGCACAGGGAACTCCACGGCCGGCTTATGGACCCCGATGGTCCTCATCACCAACCTGAAGTGCAGTGGCTCCACCACATTCATGCAGTGAAGCCACACGTCTCGCCCGGAAAAGGCTAGAGCCTCAGCCACCCACGGCTGGCCCTCCTGGCTCTCCCCCGTATAGGGTGTCCACCGTACCTGCATAGAATAGAAAGTCTCATCAGCATCATAATTATATAAGAACTGCAAGAGTCTGAGTTTAGAAGCATACCGAGGCATACGGTAGAGCGTCCAGGTCATCCTGCAACTCCCGGACCTGTCGTCTCAGGGCTGCCATCTCCCGAGGTGCTGTCCACCTCCGTGCAATCGGCAGGAGCCCAGGACGGGTCTCCTCGCCTCTGCCTAACCCACGTAGGTATACGTAGGCCCACACCTGCATTGTATCACTGTGTCAGCATTTAGGAAACATGTAGAGTCGCATAATTAAGTCTAGGGCAAGAGTCGTACCTGGAGTAAGGGGGAGAAGCCCCCATGCATCGTCCGATGGTCCGTCAAACTCAGCGTGTCGAAGAGGAAGGCAAGAACTGCCGCTCCCCAGGCGTAGTCACCCACGTGCTCAACCTCCTGGAAGAAGGGAAGGAACCGACAGCTCATCACGTCCGCTCGCGTGGACAAGAGAAGTCGCCCGAACATCAGCATCAAGAACCGCCTCAGCACTCGGTCCGCCTCTGCACCCGGTCCTGCCGCAACTCTCGGCCTCGCAAGTCCTATCAGCCGCTCCAGGTGCTCCTCCGGCTGCTCGCCAACTGCAGCCCCTGCTCGTCGTAAACCCAGGCTGTCCTGGAGAGCAACCCGGGGTAGGAGGGTCCACTGCCTCTCGGGGCGCCGTAGCTGTAAGCCCAGCAACTCCCGAGCCAACCCCCGGTAGTCGGGAAAAGTAGTCCTGCTAACCGGTGACCCGTGCACGCGAAGGCTAGTGAGCCTAGCCACGTCCTCTAGCGTGGGGACCATATGCCCCCACGGGAAAAGGAACGTCTGACTCACTGGGTCCCAGCGGTCGTGAAGGGCGTAAAGTAGAGCTGCGTCGAAGCGACACACCTCAATGCTCAGGAAGGGGGTGAACCCCATGGTAGCCAACCGCTCCCTCAGGAAGTCCGGCAGTGCCAAGTACACTGCGCGGACCTGCAGCCACGAGGTGCGGGTCCTACGCTTCCCCTGCATTCGTGTCATTCATTATTAGATGCATTTTAATAATTTAGTTTGCATTTTGTCTCATTTTCAATAAAATCATTTATTGAGAGGTCTTCCTTCGACCGTCCTTGACTTGGACGGGCCATCCTGCGCCGTCCGTCTTTCCATCTTCCTAGGGTAGAACGGCCACTCCTGGGCCGTATGAATAGTGCACGGTCCTATGGGGACCGTTTAGTTTTGCATTGTTTGGTTTCTGAACGGACCATTGTGGCCCGTTCACTGTTTGTGCGGTGACCCCTTAACCGTCCTGGCTTGGTTCGGTTCGTTTGCTGTGTGATTATGAACGGTCCTTCCAAGGCCGTATTGGTTTGAGTGGTCCTATGTGGGCCGCGTGTCTTTGTTTGTGCGGTTTCTGTTTAACCGCCCCACCATCGTCTTCCCCGACGATGGTGGGCGTCCCCCGGCCGGCAAAGAGGCTGCCGTAGCCCCCAAACCAGCCCCCTAAGCCCTCTAAAACCCCCTAAACTAACATGCATGGCTTAAAAATGGAATAAAAATGGAAATGGGGAGGGTTTTTGAAGCTCCTACCTCGGGGTCCCGTGGTTTTTTGGCCGGTTTCTCCGCCGGTGATTCTTCGCCGGCGTCTTCGTCCGCGACAGGGACCTCTTCCATGGGTATGATCGCTCCGGCCCCTTCCTCGACCGTGGGTGGCGGCGTGGTCCCTTCCGGCGGTATCCTTTCGGTGCTCGCCGCCGTGGCCGCGGCGGTCGTCGACGGCGGTGGTGCGGCCGTTGTTTCTTCGGCCATCCCGGAATGCCTCACCTGGTGCTTTTGGCGCATGAGGGGGGGAGAGCTGAGAGGGAGAGAGTTTGGGGGTGTGAGGTTGAGGGAATGGGGTTCGGTTGCCCTCCTTCGTCCCCTCCACCGTCGGTTACGGTGGAGGGAGGCGAAGGGTTGTTTTTTTTCGAAGTTGTAGAACTTGCACGGTCTAGCGATAGACCGTTCTATGTTTGTGCGGTTAGTTCATGACCGTTTATCCTCAAATGGTAAACTTCTTAAGTCGGTTCAAATTCCCTGGAATATACAGCTATCATGTAACCGTTCTACTTTGGGGCGGTTGGTTCTTAACCGTTCATTCTTAAATGGTGGTTGCACTTCAATTGATGAATTTTTGATATTATTGCGAATCTTGGTAACAATTTCATGTGCAGTAATCAAGACTTTCACCTGCCATTTCACCTGCACAGGTAAGTCAGGTATGGCCTTCTATCCCTATATCCCTTATTGCATTATTATATGGTATTATATTATATTATCTCGAGAGCCAATTGGTTATCTACGTGTTCCAGGATCTGATGTTCCCCTTCACCAAAAACGATGATGATCCAGGTTCACGTATTTAATCTTTGGATAGGCCGTTAGGTTGGGATGTCACGGGGAGGATAGTTCTATCCCGCACGCTGTGGTTGCGGATGGCATCTTGACTCTGATATTCCCAGCTTAGCAATATTATTCTCGAGTATTTTATATTTTAATCTTTCTTCGCATTTGTTTTTACGATTTCTTTTATTTTAGCCCAGCATGCATCATACGCATCTTTTGAGATTTCATGCCCCATGGTTTGCTTGAAGAATGTCCCATCAGTGATGGTCAGCTGTATGTTCGAATGCTTGAGTAAGAAGGACTAATTCCACTCTGAATTGGAAGGTTTTCTTTGGTCGATTCATTTGGTTTGGTTGATCGAAGGGTCCCCGTCTGGAGCTTTAGCCTATTTTCTTTTGTGGCCCCCTCATTGGACCGCGGGATTGTGTCCCCCATGAGGTTGACCTTGTCGATTTGTTTCATTTTTTTTTAGTTTAGTTCCTCCAGATTGGCGTCACTTTTGGTCTAATCATTCCTTACATTCAGTTCAGAGTTTTCCGAAAGATTCTCAACACTTGTTGGTAGAAATGGGCATCGTTTTACCTTAACGCCCGCTTTTTCGGTCCACTCCGCTGCATTTCCGCTCCAGCTTCATGTTCCATGTCACCTCCGCTTCACCTCCGCTCACTCCCCTGCAAAGAGGACGTTAAGGAGGGGCATCTGTTGACACCTATTTTTTCACCGATAAGCTGAGTCATTTCTCTTGTTCCCATTTGTTGATGCCCTAAGTTGTCCATCATTTATCGGGCCATTTTTTGTGGCACGTCCTGGGCCCGTTTTATGGGTAGCCTCCCTCCTTGGTAAAGTCCGTATCAATTCAGGGCTTATTGGACCTTGGCTATGATTAATTGAACGTGTTTTATGAAAGTCAAGTATCCAAGATCATGAACGGTCCAACATCAGCCGTTCAGGACTTGGGCGGTTGAACCCAGACCGTTCATACATTTTGGCTAATTTCTGAGGATTTTCTGAATATTCACCGACAGGCTTTTGTGCGGCCCTATCAGGCCCGTTCAAACCAATGGACGGGCGAATTCCAACCGCCTATATCTCAGAGTCCTACGCTTGCCAATTTTCTCATATAATTATCCAATTATTTGAATTATCACCGACAGGGTTAGAACGGTCTCTGGTTGACCGCTCTACATTTGAACGGTCTTATTAGAACCGTTCATCTTTGAGTGTCCAACGGCGGACGTTTCGGTCAGTTCGAGTGATAATTGGGCTAATTTTCTGATTATTTGAATTTCCACCGACGGGTTTGGACGGTCCAAATTTAACCGCCCATATTTTTGAGCGGTCTATCGTAAGACCGTTCATCCTATCGGTTGGTGATTTTTAATAGTTTTTTATCCCTTTTATGCATGGTTTTATCCCCAACTTCTTTTATCGATATCTCAGTGGATAATCAACCATTTTTGATGCCATTTCGATTGGATGAGAGATAATGATAATATCTACGATTTATCTTTTATAATCTCGACCTGAAAATAGCTCAAAACCCTAGTTTCGGGGCTGGCTTTCTAGGCTCTATAAATAGACCCTAATGGTCGGACTTGAAAGGGGGGGAGATCTTTGTCGACGGCGGAGCCCTACCGAGTTTTTGAGCGACCTAGCACCAAGGAGGGAGGCTTTCTACATCCACATAAGCCTCCGGTTCAGGGAGTAGTTTGATTTTTGAGTCCTTTTGGTTTATGGTCTCCATTACGTTCTTCATTGCATGCATCGTTTTCTCTCTACGCCCCCTTCTTTCTCATTACCATGCACACATCCACCCACGTTTTTGTCACCCTAGGGGTTTAAAACCCCCCAGGTATCCTCCTTTCCATTTGTTAATGTTCATCTCTTACCATTTTGACGTTTACTACACTGTCCAGTTCTAATCTAGGTCTTTTCTGTGTGTTTCTTATGTTGTTTCGCAGGTCAACAATCATCAGCACGAGGCCCATCCCCTCTGGCCGGCCGGAGAGGGTGGAGGTTGGACCCCTTGCAACTTACTGCGTGGTAGACTTGTGCGGTTTCGTTATCGCCGTTCAACAGTACGTGCGGTTCATAGAGGGCCATTCTTCCTGTTCATGCGGTCAATATAAAGTCGTTCTTCCTCCAGCAGTAGTTCCTCCCGCACCTTCTGCAGCGCACTTAGGCGGTCCATCGTAAGACCGTACACCGTAAGGCGGTTCTTCAGGGGACGTTCATATACCCAGTGCTGCAACTTAGGCGAGTACTCTCCCCTCTTTCCAAGGTACGGCGTGTCCATCACGTACGGCACCTTGGTGGCGATCACGGTCTTTTGTTTTATGTTCTCCTCCGAACGTTGTTATTTGCTCATCACATATTGTTCCATTCATGATGCATATTGATCTTTAGTAGGAGGAGAAAAATATATCTACAGACGCATCACGCATCCGAGTATCTTCTGCGCTCGGGACGTGACAGTCTTCGTGGTATCAGAGCCTAGGATTTTAGTTCCCTAGGTAAAACCCGAGTCCAAGGATAGTTTGTACCTTACCCAGTGAGATGGATAGAGCCATGGGTTTGTTAGCGCAGCAAGAGTGATATAGAAGGGGGGGATGAATAGATCACTCCCAATTTGTAGAAACTTAGGCGGAAAATAAATTCTACTGCTAACACCCCTCCTTAACCCGCACACAGAGAAATGCAAGGCAGTATAAGTAAATGAGAGTGAAGAACTGATCACATGGAAGCAAAGAGACAAGCAGATGGAGAGCGCAGATAACAACAGCAAACCATAGAGGAGGCACTCGGTTTTTAGGTGGTTCATTTGCAGTCCGCAATCTACATCCACCCCTCACTCCAACAACCTAGTCAGGATGCTGCCAGGTTCCCGCCCATGCACTTTTTGCCAGATCATTTGAATTTTGATCACATGGCAGCATCCTGACTAGGTTGCCATCCACGTGTCATGCGCCTGTTGTCTTGGATCACGTGCCAGGTGCCAACCTCGATTCACGTGCCCAATCATCAGCCTGAATCGCCTGCAGATAGACAGATGGAATGTATATACTTAGTTAGTTCAGGCTATAAACATGAATGTATATACTTCAGAAAGATCAACTGATTAAGTGTGTACAACATGAGAGAGTGTACAGACTTAATGAATAAAGCGCATGTGAAGGCAGTGTATAGACATATGAACAATGCAAACGAATGGCAGTGTATAGACTTATGAACAATGCAAACGAATGACAGTGTATAGACTTATGAACAATGCAAACGAATGGCAGTGTATAGACTTATGAACAATGCAAACAAATGGCAGTGTATAGACTTATGAACAATGCGCACGAGCCTTACTAATGTGTACACTTTACAAAGCTCAGCCATTGTGTAGACTTCACGAAGCCTAACCAGTGTACAGGCTTGGAACGAGTGTGCTGTGAGCATTGAAGACTCAAGTTATAACAACAGAATGTATAGGGTTGTGGTCAGACAACCCAATGTGTAGACTTGAAGCAAGAGGCCAGTGTTCAGACTTTGAGGAAGCGATGTACTGTACGCAATGTACAGACTAGATAGTGTATAACTCTTAAGAAGACGGTGAGCAATGTATTGACTTGAACCCCAACGGTGATGTATAGACTTCGACATGCTTGAGCCATTGTATAGACTATGCCAGGGTGAGACGATGCATTAGACGCTCGGCTGTACAGACTTGCAAAGTTCTGAATGAAACGATCGGTTGTTGAACCGATGTACAGACTCTGAATGTAAAGGCAGGCTGTATAGACTTGAATCGCTTGAAGCGATGTACAGACTTGGTAAAGCTCAAGCACTGTACAGACTTGTGAAGGCTTCAGTGTTGTATAGACTTGGTGAAGCTCAAGCAGTGTATGGACTTGTGAAGGCTTCAGCGTTGTATAGACATGGAAGAACCACTAGTGAATGTATAGACTTGATGAACCACTGTGGATGTATGAACTTGAGCGAATGAAGCCGATGTACAGACTTGCCTAAGACGCAGCATGAGACGCTGGCTGAGACGGACGATGTACAGACTTTGAAGAGCAGTTCAATGTATAGACTTCACGCTGTACAGACTTTGAGGCTTTGAACGTTTGAGCAGAATGCAATGTACACACTTAGTGATGCAAAGACTTGGCCAGGAAAGCGTAGGAAAATGTATGAGTGTATGGACTTGGCCAAGCGTAGGAAAAGATATCGAATGTACAGACTTGGTGAAACACAGTCCAGTGTATAGACTTAGAGAAATGAAGTCCAGTGTATAGACTTGGAGAACTGTTCAATGTATTGACTTGGCGTTGTATAGACTTGGCTTTGAACGCTTGGGCTGAAGGCAATGTGCAGACTAAGCAATGTATAGACTTTGCCCAAGGAACCGAATGTATAGACTTTGCCACAGTCTAATGTACATGCTTTGCAGAAGTGAACGAGCCAATGTGTAGACTTCAAAAGAAGCAGTCCGATGTACAGACTTCAAGAATTCTAGACAACGGACGCTGTACAGACTTTGCAAACATGACTCTGGGCGATGTATAGACTTACACTATCGGATGTGTAGACTTCATGAGAATGCAGCACCCAGTGTATAGACGTGAAGTTTGACAATCCAGTGTATAGGGTTGAAGCTTGGAAGGATGTATAGGGTTGAGCTGAACTGACTTTGGCAATGTGCAGACTTAATTGGTCGGACTGTGTACAGACTTAGAGTATTGAGACCAGTGTATGGACTTCAGTTAGAAAGTGCCCGATGTACAGACTAGAAGCAGATATGCCAATGTACAGACTTTGGTACCCAAGCTATCAAAGTTCTGATGTGTCGACTCACCCTTGCTGATGAGTCGACTCCCTACTGTCCATATTAACCAAGCAGTGTAGATAGATGAAATAATGAAACAGCATATGAACTGAACTCACTTAGGTGATGAACCAGCATAAATCTAGAGATAGAAGATTGATTTATAGTGTGAGACATCATCAAAACCATAGGGATGCAACAATCTCCCCCTTTTTGATGATTACAACATTATGAATCAAGCAATATTAAGTTTCAACAAGATATTTATATCAGTTGCAATAAACATATTAAATTCAAGGTATGCTCATGCAGATGAATTATACATTCCCTACAACACACTCTCATCTCCCCCACAACTCATAACCAAATCTTCCCCGAAGCAACATGACTCCCCCAAAGCTCAAGACAAATCCAAGACTCACTGATATTGCAGAACTTCTCACCGATATTGCAAACTTCTCTCCCCCTTTGACATCAGCAAAAAGAACTACAGAATGTATGACAGTGCTGGAAACATGAGGACTAAGGGTAGTAACTTCTTAGTGCAGAAAGTCACGAGTAGGTCTTAAGAGAATAAGTGAGTTTCTAATCTCAAGAGAAGATTCTTTATACTCCAGTACACAATAGAGAAGTAGAATGATAGATAAGTTTATCAGCATACATAGTGGATGATTTAGAGCAGGAGTTCACAAGTATGGCCAGATATAGCTGATCATTCAACTATCCCACAAGACAGCAAGAGACGAAATCAGAGAGGTGTTCTCAAGGTATTGAAGACAAGCAATCCATTAGTTGCATAACAACAAGGAATTTTTTTTTTGTTGAGATGATTTTCAAGAAGATCAATGAGTAAGTTGGTAGTTCACTCCATTGACATTAGAGAGACACCTGGATTAGAGGCCTGAATCCCCAGTTACTCAGAGTGAGTACCTCATTACTTCCCTTTTTTTTTATTAAGGAACAGAGTTAGTAACTGTGGCTTTTGACATAAGGAAACACCTTGATTAGAGGCCAGAGTCCCCAGTTACTCACCAGCAAGCCACCATTGCTCTGTCATGTCTTTTCATTCATTTTAAGCATTTGACACCTCATGACATGGGAGAAATATTCATTTCATTGATGAAGCTCCCAGTTTCTCAGTGATCAAAACAGAACATTTTTGTTCAGTTAAGCCCTTGAGTTAAAGAGATAGAATGATTGAAAACAATACCAGAAGGACTATTTCTTGAATTGAGTCTTGAAGTCTAGATTTCAAGCTGATTGGGTCAGATATCAAGACATACAAGTTTTTGGCCTGAACCAGAATCAATGACAATGTAGGAAGATATACTTTATGCAATTAGTCCAGATCTCTGAAGGAGTACCAAAGGAAAGATTCTAACTGGAGATTAGAGTCACTGACTTATAGACTTAAGAGATAAGTGGCACTCTACTGTCTGAGATAACCACACTAGATCAGTCATGCAAGACCAGCAAAGTTACACATCTGGACAGCCCTTTTGAATCTGTCAAAGAACTTCTCTTCTCACATGACAACTCAGCTCCCCTTAAGAAATAGCATTCCTCAATAAAACAATCCAGCATAATCTCAAAGCTTCCCCTCACTCAAAGCATTCCTGAAAGCTAACCAGTAAGCATTCTGAACTCCCCCTTAAACCAGCATGAAAGAAGGCTAAACATAAGACAAACCCTCACAACAAGAACAGGCTTCATAATTAAGACAATTTGTATAAGCCTAATTCTCTTCTCAATGTGGTGAATTTTTTATTATCCAGAGGTTTTGTGAATATGTCAGCAATCTGATTATCTGTGCCTACATGAATCAGTTCAAAATTATTCTTAGACACCTCATCTCTTATAAAATGATGTCTTATCTCTATGTGTTTGGTTCGTGAATGCAAAACATGATTTTTAGCAATATTGATGGCACTAGTATTATCACAGTAAATTGGTGTGCACCCCAGGTCTACTTGGTAGTCCTGAAGCTGGTGTTTAATCCATATTACTTGTGTTCCACAACTCCCTGCAGCCACATATTCAACTTCTGCAGTGGAGAGGGCCACAAAATGTTGTTTCTTGGAGCCCCAAGACACTAAACACCCACCCAAGAATTCACAATGGCCACTAATGCTTTTCCTGTCTAGTTTACAGCCTGCATAATCAGCATCTGTGTATGCTACTAAGTTAAATGTGTGAGATGCAGGAAACCATAAACCAAGAGAATGAGTAGCTGACAAATATCTGAAGATTCTTTTAACTGCAGCTAAGTGTAATTCAGTAGGTCTAGATTGATACCTTGCACACATTCCTACACTGAATTGTATATCTGGTCTAGAGGCTGTCAAGTAAAGAAGTGATCCAATCATACCTCGATAAAGTTTGGCATTTACTTCTTTACCTGTCTCATCTGCATCCAATGAGGTATTGGTACCCATGGGTGTTGTAATTCTTGAGCAGTTCCATTGTGTATTTGGTTTGGTTGATGAAGCACCCATCCTCTAGCTGCTGTACCTGCAATCCAAGAAAATATTTTAGTTCACCAACCAAGCTCATTTCGAATTCAGCAGACATCATGGTAGAAAATTCATCACATAGTTCATGCTTAGTTGATCCAAATACAATGTCATCTACATATACCTGAACTATGATGAGATCTTTATTTATGCCCTTGGTAAATAAAGTTTGATCAACTTTACCTCTTTTGTAGCCCTTGCTGATCAGAAATTCAAACAACCTTTCATACCATGCTCTTGGAGCCTGCTTTAGACCATACAAGGCTTTGTTTAACCTGAACACTTGGTTAGGTTGAGGAGAGTATTGAAATCCAGGAGGTTGTTCAACAAAAACTTCTTCTTTAATGACTCTATTTAAAAAGGCACTTTTAACATCCATTTGTTGGAGTTTTATATTCTTTGAGCATGCAAAGGCAAGCAACAATCTTATAGCTTCCATCCTAGCAACAGGTGCATAGGATTCATCAAATTCTACACCGAATTCCTGACAGTAACCTTTGGCTACTAATCTGGCCTTATTCCTCGAGATGATTCCATCTTCATTCATCTTATTTTTGAACACCCACTTGGTTCCTATGACATTAATACCATCTGGTCTTGGGACAAGCTCCCAGACATTATTCCTTTCAAACTGACCTAATTCCTCACACATAGCATTGACCCAAGCTTGATCAGCCAAGGCCTCTTCTACTGTTTTGGGTTCAATTTGTGAGACTAAGGCAATTAAGTCATCATTATTCACATTTCTAAAATGAGACCTAGTCCGAAGAGGATCTTCAGGCTGGCCTATGACATTATCTAATGGATGGTCTTTAAGAAATCTAATATTTGTTGAAGACTCACCTGTTTCTCTTGGCCCTTCCTGATTGGGGGAATTTGTTTCTCCACTCGGCTGAGTATTCTCTTCTTCCTGTTGGTCTTCTAGAAAATCCCCACCATGATTGGAATCCCTGTCAAGATTTTCAACATTAGAAACATCTTTCTTTTCACTAAAAAGGATGTGTGGAGACTCTTCCACTTTCTGATCTGATATGTTAAATGCCCTATATGCCCTTGACACTTCAGAGTAACCCAAGAATATTCCAGGTGAGATTTTGGCTTCAAACTTCTCTAAATCTTTCTTATCATTGTTATGAATAAAATATTTTGCTCCAAAAATTCTGAAATGAAACAAGTTTGGTTTCTTACCTTTTAGAAGCTCATAGGGTGTTTTCTTGTGTATGGGTCTTATCATGGCCCTGTTGATTATGTAGGTTGCTGTATTGGCCGCTTCTGCCCAAAACCTTCTAGGTAATTTACTTTCAATCAACATGGTTCGGGCCATCTCCACCACAGTTCTATTTCTTCTCTCCACAATCCCATTCTGTTCAGGTGTCCTGGGAGAAGAAAACATGTGAGTTAGTCCCTCTTTTTCACAAAGATTAGTAAATATGGAGTTTTCAAGCTCACCTCCATGGTCAGATTGAATAGAACAGACCTTGTATTTCCCTTCTTGTTTGACCTTATTGAAAAATAGATTAAACTTTTGAAATGCATCACTCTTATTTGCTAAGAAAAATATCCATGAATATCTAGAGAAGTCATCTATGATGACATAGCCAAACCTGTTTCCATTAAGACTCTGAGTTCTAGTGGGATCGAAAAGATCCATATGAAGAAGTTCCATTGGTCTAGAAGACAATGGCTCAGATCTTAATTTAAAGGAATTTCTGGTCTGTTTGCCTAGAGCACAGGCATCACATGCTTTTGATATCGAATTGAATTTAATTCTAGGCATGCCTCTAACTAAATCATGCTTGACCAATTTATTTAAAGTTGAAAAACTAGCATGACCTAGACGTCTATGCCATTCAAAAGCATCATTTTCAGAGTTGGCAGATAAATAAATAGTAGATTCAGATTCCTCATCTAAGTCTACAATGTAAACATTATTAATCCTGTTGGCTACAAATTTAACCACATCAGAATTTGTTTCAAGGATTTTGCATGAACTATCATCAAATACAACCCTGTGACCCCTGTCACATAACTGACTAATGCTAATCAGGTTGTGTTGTAGCCCTTCCACAAGTAAGACTTTTTCAATGGAGTTTGTGGAAGACTTACCTACTGTACCAACTCCAATTATTTTACCTTTGTTCTTTCCTCCAAACTTGACCAGACCCCCTGGTTTCATCTCCATCTTGCTAAACTTGGATCGGTCTCATGTCATATGCCTGGAGCAGCCACTGTCGAGGTACCACTTGTTGTCTTCAGCTGCCAGGCCGACCTACACAAATACATCAAGCAGAGTGATTTGGAACCCAAGATGAGTTGGGTCCAAGGACATTGTTCAAATCTCTGATCAAGTGTTTAGGTATCCAGATTTGCTTCAGCATGGTTTTCTCTGGCACCTTCCTTTCTGGTTTATTAAAGTTGAATCCAGCTGGACTGGAGAATTGAGTTCTATTCCATTCATTAGTCTTCCTATTCCTAGGAAATTTCCTGTAAGCTTGTTGATTAACATATTTTTGACCATGAAGGTTATTTCTCCAGTAGGTCCTGTTTGGACCCATCTGATTGTTGTTATTCCAGATCTTATTCTGATTCACTTTCTTGGTCCATCTACCATTTGTGTTCTAGTGAGTGGGCTTAGTGTTATTCTTCATAAAATTCATTCCCATCTTACATGATTGTCCAGTACTGGTTTTTGTGTTTTCTTTAGGACTTTGAATTCTCTTAGAGCTGTTTGAGCTGGATGGTGTGTCCAACTTCTCTTTTCCCTTCTCTGGGCAGAAGGTGATGGTCTTGAACTGCAAGGGTCTCTTGTTGGTTGGGTCATAGCCTAGACCCTCCTTATTGAAATTGGCCCTAGTCCCTAGTATAGCATCTAAACTAGTCTTTCCTTGGACAAACTTTTCTAAGACTTTCTGTTTGTCTTCCAGCTCCTTTTGAAAGAACTCAGAATTTTTTAGGAGTTCAGCATTTACCTTCTTCACAGCTTCATATTTCTCTGAGTTCATTCTAATTTCATTCATGCTTTCTTCAATTTTAGTTTTGAATTCATTGAGCTATTTTTGACTTTCTTGAATTTCTCCCTTGAGCTTATTATTCTCTTTCCTTAGTGAGGTCATTTCTTCTAGTTGTTCTTTTAGCTTCTCATTTTCCTCACAGACCAGAGTTTGTTCTTCAACATTTGTGTTAAATTTTCTTTTCAGAACTCTGTGCTCTTTGCTAAGAGAATTAAATTTATCTAGCAAGTCACCATAAGCATCCTCCCAGTCATCAATTGAGAAATTTTTAAAAACGTTTATTACCTCCTCTTCACTGTTTGCTATAAGACAAATTCCATCTTCATATTCTTTTGAGGAAGCGTCTTTGGGGTCTTCTTCTTCCTCGCTCCATGTGCAGACCATCGCCTGTGGCTTCTTCTTCTTCTGCACCTTTATATTTTTCTTCTGAAGATAGGGACCCTTCTTCTGGAGGTCTGGACATTCGCCTTTCATATGTCCCTGTTTGTTACAATTAAAACAAGTCAGTCGCTTAGGATTTCTATCCCTGTAATTAGTAAATTCAGCACTCTTGTTGAAAGAGTGTGGCTTCTTCTTCCTAAAGGTCTTTCCCTTTTTCTTCAAAAATTTTCTGAACTGTCTAGTGAGCATTGCCTGCTCCTCCTGGTCGAGATTTGAAAGACCTTCAAGCTCGGACTCAGACTCGGGGCTACTGCTGCTGCTCCCGCTGTTGCTACCCTTGTTGCGGTATGCCCTTAGAGCCACATTCTTACCCTTCCTCTCACTTCCTTCTCCACCTCCTTTGAAATTCATCTCATAGGTCATAAGAGATCCTATGAGCTCATTCACAGTCAAGGTAGTCAGATCTTTTGACTCCTCAATCACAATGGCCTTAGTGTGTCATGCCGGGGATAAAGATCTAAGGATTTTCCTGACTATATCTGCCTCAGCAAGATCCTTCCCTAGCCCTTTAAGTGTGTTAGTGATCAAGGACAACCTGGCATACATTTCAGTTATATTCTCATCTGCATTCATCTTAAACATTTCATACTTAGAAGTGTAGAGGTTTACCTTCAAGGCTTTCACTTGAGCTGTACCTTCATAGATCAATTGCAGCTCATCCCACATTCGCTTGGTAGTTCTGTATGCAGATATACGGGCATATTCCTCTGGATGAACAGCACACTGGATGATGTTCATCGCTGTCCAGTTGAGTGAAGAGAGCTTGACATGGTCATCTGTCTAAGCATCCTCGTTTGGTGGCAGATCATATGGCCGAACAATAATTACTCTCCATAGTTTATGGCTCTGAGCTCTGATGAACACTTCCATCATGTTCTTCCAAAACAGATAGTTACTACCATCAAAATACGGAGGACGACTAATGGATTGACCTTCGGCCATGAAGGTTCTAGGACCACCAGCATTTCCTTGACCGTTCGTCCACATGGCGTTAACCTACTCTGATACCAAGTGTTAGCGCAACAAGAGTGATAAAGAAGGGGGGGATGAATAGATCACTCCCAATTTGTAGAAACTTAGGCGGAAAATAAATTCTACTGCTAACACCCCTCCTTAACCCGCACACAGAGAAATGCAAGGCAGTATAAGTAAATAAGAGTGAAGAACTGATCACATGAAAGCAAAGAGACAAGCAGATGGAGAGCGCAGATAACAACAGCAAACCATAGAGGAGGCACTCGGTTTTTAGGTGGTTCGATTGCAGTCCGCAATCTACATCCACCCCTCACTCCAACAAGAATGAGGATTCCACTAGATAATGCTAGATCACTGTAGACTCAGTCTGCGAACAACATGCTGCCACACAGCTTGAACAACCAAGGGAAACAAATCCCTCAACCAAGCTCTGCTACCCACAGAACTTGAAACCTGTTCTAGCTACCAGCTAGAACACAACCGGAGAATACTCTCCCTTCCTCCACACACCGGAGGGAAACTGTTAATGACAACCTGTCACCAACAACACCAGAGATCACCGATCTCTCTTCATCTGCAACCCAGAGGGAAACTGGAGTAATACTCCCTTCCTCCACACACCAGAGGGGAACCAATTCAAATCAGAAGGATGAACAAAATGAAACGAAAATAAAGTAGAAACAAAAACCAATGAAGAAGCAGTCGGTTCTGAAACCAATACAAATGTAGCTTCAAATGAAGCAATTCATCAAACCACAGACACTGCTCTCTCTCTCGAACAAACTCCTCTCGGATCTGGAACTCTCTGCTCTTTTTCTTTTATGGATCGTGTAAACTCTCACCAATGGCTTCTGCTTTTTCTTTTCACGATCAGGCTTCTACTGAAGGATGAAGCTCTATATTTATAGCAGATATTGGCGTGTGGCTGCCAAGTTCCCGCCCATGCACTTTTTATCAGATCATTTGAATTTTGACCACATGGCAGCATCCTGACTAGGTTGCCATCCACGTGTCATGCGCCTGTTGTCTTGGATCACGTGCCAGGTGCCAACCTCGATTCACGTGCCCAATCATCAGCTTGAATCGCCTGCAGATAGACAGATGGAATGTATATACTTAGTTAGTTCAGGCTATAAACACGAATGTATATACTTCAGAAACATCAACTGATTAAGTGTGTACAACGTGAGAGAGTGTACAGACTTAATGAATAAAGCGCACGTGAAGGCAGTGTATAGACATATGAACAATGCAAACGAATGGCAGTGTATAGACTTATGAATAATGCAAACGAATGGCAGTGTATAGACTTATGAACAATGCAAACGAATGGCAGTGTATAGACTTATGAACAATGCGCACAAGCCTTACTAATGTGTACACTTTACAAAGCTCAGCCATTGTGTAGACTTCACGAAGCCTAACCAGTGTACAGGCTTGGAACGAGTGTGCTGTGAGCATTGAAGACTCAAGTTATAACAACAGAATGTATAGGGTTGTGGTCGGACAACCCAATGTGTAGACTTGAAGCAAGAGGCCAGTGTTCAGACTTTGAGGAAGCGATGTACTGTACGCAATGTACAGACTAGATAGTGTAAGACTCTTAAGAAGACGATGAGCAATGTATTGACTTGAACCCTAACGGTGATGTATAGACTTCGACATGCTTGAGCCATTGTATAGACTATGCCAAGGTGAGGCGATGCATTAGACGCTCGGCTGTACAGACTTGCAAAGTTCTGAATGAAACGATCGGCTGTTGAATCGATGTACAGACTCTGAATGTAAAGGCAGGCTGTATAGACTTGAATCGCTTGAAGCGATGTACAGACTTGGTAAAGCTCAAGCACTGTACAGACTTGTGAAGGCTTCAGCGTTGTACAGACTTGGTGAAGCTCAAGCAGTGTATGGACTTGTGAAGGCTTCAGCGTTGTACAGACATGGAAGAACCACTAGTGAATGTATAGACTTGATGAACCACTGTGGATGTATGGACTTGAGCGAATGAAGCCGATGTACAGACTTGCCTAAGATGCAGCATGAGACGCTGGCTGAGACGGACGCTGTACAGACTTTGAAGAGCAGTTCAATGTATAGACTTCACGCTGTACAGACTTTAAGGCTTTGAACGTTTGAGCAGAATGCAATGTACACACTTAGTGATGTAAAGACTTGGCCAAGAAAGCGTAGGGAAATGTATGAGTGTATGGACTTGGCCAAGCGTAGGAAAAGATATCGAATGTACAGACTTGGTGAAACACAGTCCAGTGTATAGACTTAGAGAAATGAAGTCCAGTGTATAGACTTGGAGAACTGTTTAATGTATTGACTTGGCGTTGTATAGACTTGGCTTTGAACGCTTGGGCTGAAGGCAATGTGCAGACTAAGCGATGTATAGACTTTGCCCAAGGAACCGAATGTATAGACTTTGCCACAGTCTAATGTACATGCTTTGCAGAAGTGAACGAGCCAATGTGTAGACTTCAAAAGAAGCAGTCCGATGTACAGACTTCAAGAATTCTAGACAACGGACGTTGTACAGACTTTACAAACATGACTCTGGGCGATGTATAGACTTAGACTATCGGATGTGTAGACTTCATGAGAATGCAGCACCCAGTGTATAGACGTGAACTTTGACAATCCAGTGTATAGAGTTGAAGCTTGGAAGGATGTATAGGGTTGAGCTGAACTGACTTTGGCAATGTGCAGACTTAATTGGTCGGACTGTGTACAGACTTAGAGTATTGAGACCAGTGTATGGACTTCAGTTAGAAAGTGCCCGATGTACAGACTAGAAGCAGATATGCCAATGTACAGACTTTGGTACCCAAGCTATCAAAGTTCTGATGTGTCGACTCACCCTTGCTGATGAGTCGACTCCCTACTGTCCATATTAACCAAGCAGTGTAGATAGATGAAATAATGAAACATCATATGAACTGAACTCACTTAGGTGATGAACCAGCATAAATCTAGAGATAGAAGATTGATTTATAGTGTGAGACATCATCAAAACCATAGGGATGCAACATGGTTAAGTTCTATAATGACTTTTGACCTTATAAATAAACCAGATCTTTATTATTCTTCAACCCTTTTGTAGGATCATGGCCGTTGAAAGAGCATAATGGCGCGAGATGCTGCGCACCGTGCAAGGCCTTATACAGGCGCTACAGCAAGTGGCGCAAGGCGGTGCTAACCGTGGAGCTGGTGATCTCCACAGGAGTTTCCGTAACATGAACCCACCAAGGTTCACGGGTTCGTCTGATGCCAAGGATGCCGAGAATTGGTTAAAGGAGATGGAATGAATCTTCCGTGTGATACAATGCACGGACGAGGAGAAGGTTCTACTGGCCATGTTCTAACTGGAGTGAGCGCTCGATGTTGGTGGGAATCCGTGGAAGCAACATTGCCAGAAGACCATGTCACATGGGATGAATTCACGGAGCATTTCAACAACAAGTACTTCTCCGACCATATCCAGGAGAAGAAGGCCGCGGAATTCGCCGCACTAAAACAACGAGGCTTGAAAGTGGCCGAGTATGAGGCCTAGTTTTCAAGATTGTCCAGGTTTGCACCCCACTTGGTGTGTACGGAAAAGATGAAGGCTAGAAGGTTTCTCAACGGGCTTCGGCCCCACTATATTACACAACTTGAACCGATGGACATCCAAGTCTATTCGGAGATGGTTCGGCGTGCACAGTTGCTAGAAGACACTGCCGAATTATTGAAGCGCCATCAAAGGACGCAGCATCCGTGGGTTCTAAGGGGTTAATATAGCAAGGGAATCTTCCTCCACTAAAGCTATGGAGGAAAAGACAACGGTGATGGCTGCCACACAACCTTAGAATGCTTTAGACAAAACTCTACAACCTTTAGGGAACATTTGATCCCAATAGTCTATAATGCTTTAGACAAAACTCTACAACCTTCATGTGGAGAGGCGGCCCCACTATGCTTTCCACCTTCTCCAAACCTCCATGCAGCGCAATCAAAGGACGGGCCAGCAACACTAGTTGGCAACTTTATTGACCCATTACAAAGTTCTCTACAATGCCCCACCACCAATGAAGGAAAGGCCCCACCTTGCTCTCCACCTTATCCAGCTGCTTTTACAGCACCGCAATCACCAATGATAGCACTATTTCCAGAGATTTGTAATGCTAATTATAACCCTCAGCAAACAGTCGGTGGATAGGCAGCCCCACCTTCCTTCAATGAGACACCCTCCTTTTTACATCCATTTACTATTCAAGTTACACAATCCAAGGAAGCCGTGCAACCTTCCTTCATTGAGATAGCGACTCCACCATTCCTACACCATCCACCTATTAGCCAAGCGGCCCCAACTTCCGTAAGTGGGGATAGCAGCTCAGGAAGCCACGCTGGCAACTCCCTCATGCATACACAACCTACTATTCAACGCCCTTCTAACAACCAAGGTAAGTGCCATAATCCTAATTTCAAGAACTTGCAGTCTTTGGATGAAATGGACAGGATAAAAACTAGGCTGAAGAGCAAAGAAGCTGTTAGGAGGTCTACATCATCCAAAAGCACCTAAGTACCTGACATATAACCTCCTCTCTTTCATTGTTTACATGAATATTCTAACTTGGAATGTTAGAGGCCTCAATAAGAGGGAGAAATGTAGGGAGTTAAATAGATTAATTAGATTTAATGCTTGCGCTTTAGTTATCTTAGTTGAAACTAAAATAAAACCTGCCCATGTTATGCCTTTTAAAAACTTAATCTGGCTAGATGCTAAAGTTATTACTAATGATATGCATGATGGTAAAGGTAGAGTCTGGATCCTTTGGAACCACAATCTCATTGATGCTCACTGGACTGCGGGAAGTAACCAATTCCTTCATATGCGATGCAAGAACAAGTTGAACCTTGAGGAATTCTTGATTACAGGTGTTTATGCATCTAACTGTGCGAAAGAAAGGACCAATTTGTGGAAGGACATTACTTGTCTTTCCAACAACATCAGCATTCCTTGGATGGTCATTGGTGATTTCAACACAATTAGATATCCTCATGAGAAGCTAGGTGGTCGATTGGTGACTGAGTCCATGTTGGAGGAGTTTAATCTATGCATTCATCATTCAGATCTTGAGGACACTACCTGCTGCGGCAACAAATTGTCTTGGACCAATTAGGGAGAAGCTCATCGTAAGATTGTGGCCAGATTGGATAGATGCCCCAATAACACACTCTGGATAGTCTCCTACCCAGATAGTTGGCTTGAGTATGGGAACAAGTATTTTTCTGATCATACACTCATGCTTATTCATACTGATAAAACTATACCGAAAGGTAAAATCCCATTCAGGTTCTATAATATGTGGGTCTCCCATCCTGCATTTCTTGATGTTATTAAAGCTGCCTGGGAAACCCAGGTTGAAGGGTCTCCTCCGCATGTCCTCAGTATGAAGCTTAAGGCCTGCAAACTAGCACTTAAGGATTGGATTAGAAACACCTTTGGCAATGTACAGAACAAGGTGTCCGACTCTAAGAGGAACCTGCACCAAGCTCAGAAGAAGCTGCATGCTACACCACTTGATGATAATCTTATTCTCCAAGAGAAGACGGCAAGACAAGAATACATTGATGCTTTACAACTAGAGGAAAACTTTATCAGGTAGAAATCAAGATAGAATTGGCTGACTTTAGGAGATTCCAATTCTAAATTCTTTTATGCTTCCATGGCGGCTAGAAGAATAGTTAACCAAATCAGACACGATAAAGATCAGAATGGCAATTCTATCAATGACAGTAATCAGGTGAAGGAACACACTATAGACTTCTACTTCCAGTTACTGAATCAATCTAAAGGGAAGGTTATGCACGATATCAACCCACTATTGCACCTCTCTGAAGATGATAAAAGTATTCTAAATGTTGACTTCACTACGGAAGAGATTATGAAGGTTGTTTTCCAATCTCCTAAAAAAAGAGCCTAGGCCCTGATGGCTTTCCAGCTGAGTTCTACCAATCTACCTGGGAAATTATTGGCAACGATGTGATCAAAACATGTCTTCATGTTTTTACTACGGGGCACCTTTATAAACAGTTCAATAACACTTTTATTGCACTGATCCCAAAAATGGTGGGGGCTGATAATCTGGAGAACTTCAGGCCAATTTCATTATGTAATTTTATCTACAAAGTCATTTCTAAGCTTATGGCTGACAGAATCCAGAAAGTGATTTACAATATCATCAATCCTCAGCGGGCTACTTTTATTAAAGGTAGAAGCATTACCCATAACATCATTCTTGCTAATGACTTGACAAAAGACTTGCACTCCAAGGAGAAAGGAAAGTTAATTTACTTTAAAGCGGATTTAAGAAAGGCTTTTGACTCTGTTGACAGGCGTTTCATTTATCATATGCTTATGAGAATCGGGTTTCCTGCCAACTGGGTTCAATGGATTCGTAGCTGCATTGAGAGTAGTATGTTCTCTATCCTCTTCAATGGATCTCCTGCATGTTGTGACTCCTATGTGTTGATGGTGTTGACATGTAACTTTACTTCATATGGCAACACATTGTTTTGATTGATTGGCAACACTGTTTATGTTTTGATGAAATTATTTTATCAGATTGTCTGTGTGTAATATGCATTTTATCTTGTTTTCACACTGAACACACACTCAAAGTCTCAAAGTTTATACATCGTTGTTGGGCATCAAAGTCTACACATGAGCATCAGGCAGCAAGTGTGTACAACATCCTGTGTAGGCACGACAAGTCCATACACTGGTTGCACATTGCACAACATGCGAAGTCACCAAGTGTGTGCATTGCATAGCATGCAGGCGTCAAAGTCCATACATCCACAGTGCATTGGCCAAGTCTATACATTGTCCGTCTCATTTAGAGTCTAAGGCAAAGTCTGTACAGTGAGCGTCTCATTGGTGAAGTCTGTACACTCACCAGTTGAACTTCAAAGTCCATACATTGGACTGTAGCTTGCACGAAGCTAAGCCCATACATCGCTCAAGTCTGTACAGAGTCCAGCGTCTTAGTTAGCGTCTCATGCATTTGGGCAAAGTCTGTACATCGGTCTTTCAGCAAGTCTGTACATTGTCCGTCTTCCTTAGCGTCTTGATCTTTCAAGTCTATACAGACGTTCTTTCAGAAAGTCTATACATTGGACTGCCAGTCTTTACCTACGTTCAGAGCCTCAAGTCTATACAGTGGTAAGTCTGCACATTGTGCTTTGAAGCTCAAAGCCTGTACATTGACTTCATATCTACAAGTCTGTACATTGGCTTTGCATCTACAAGTCTGTACATTGGTTCAGATGTTTCAAGTCTATACACTAGCTTATTCTTCAAGTATATACAGCCTATCTTCACGTTCTAAGTCTATACATCGTTCCTCAAAGGCTAAGTGTATACATTGTCCATATTGCATTACATGCTTTATATCAAAGTCTGTACAGCATGCCTTGTTGTTCACAGCCTTCAAAGTCACATTGTATTGCGTCAACGCAGTGCATTGGCATGTAGTGAAGCGTCAACGCATTGCATTGTGCATGCCCTGGCAAAGTCACATTGTATTGCGTCAACGCAGTGCATTGGCATGTAGTGAAGCGTCAACGCATTGCATTGTGCATGCCCTGGCAAAGTCTATACATCGCTTGTATTCATTTGAGTCTCACTGAAGTCTACACATTGCATCTTCTTACTGAAGTCTACACATTGCATCTTCATTCATGAAGTCTACACATTGCACCTTCATTTACGAAGTTTGTACATTGCATTGATCTTCACTTAGTCTATACAACACAGTTCTTCTGATAAGTCTATACAGAGAGTTATTTAATCTGATCATCCGATACTCTGTCTGACAGGGATTCTCTACTGAGATTGCTGACATGGCTCGTGATCCCAGGAGGATGAGGTGTGTAGATGCTGACACGTGGATGGAATTGTCTCGAATCTGGAGAATTCCTTGGCCGGGAAAACATGGAAGCCACGCGCCCTTATTCACCTGCTGATGTTATATATATATATCAGTCTTCATCTTCTGCAAAGGCTGATCGAAGTTGGCGAAGTATATACATCCAGTCTGAAGCAGCAGCCACCGAGATCCACTGTGATAGAAGAAAAGTAGAGAAGAAGAAAAGGAGAGAAGAAGAAGGAGAGAGGAGATGAGTTGAGAGAGTTATTGTGAGAGCTTGTGAATCAGTCTCTTGGTCCAGTTACCAGAGCTGATATTGCTCAACTTTGAGCTACAGTTGTTTTGGTTTTCTTCCATTCGATTGTGTGTTTTGTTTGTTTTCAGTCTTGCTATTTTCTCTTTGAAAACTCTTGTTCTATCAAGCTGTTAGTCAGCGGTTTCAAGCTGTGAGGCAGCAGGTTGCAGAGGTATTCCTCTGGTCGGCTAAGCTGTAGTGCCCAGCAGAGCAAGCTGTGATGCTCAGCTGTTGCAGAGGGTGCTCCTCTGGTCGGGATAAGCTGTAAGCCCCAGCCATTGTTGGCAAGCTGTAGAGCCCAGCAGATTGAAGCTGTGTATCAGCGGTAATCCACATTCGAGTTGAATGTGGCGTGGACGTAGGTCGGATTGACCGAACCACCTAAAAGCCTTGTGCCTCTCATGTGTTTGATTGCTTGTTCAGCAGATCTTGTGTGTTTCATTCGGTGCATTGGTTGTGTTCGTTTAGTGTTCTTCTAATTCCGCATTTGATTCTAGGCCTAATTTTTAAAATAGCCAGTTGATCTATTCACCCCCCCTCTAGATCCACATCCTGTGGTGATAGAGCCCTCCATCTAACTTCAACATTTGGTATCAGAGCTAGACTCTTCTACAGGGACTTACCGCCCGAAGAGGATAAGCACAGATGGACGGAAGAGGGATGATAGCTGAAGGACACTCCACATCCAAGCCCCCGTACTTTGATGGAACCAACTACGCATACTGGAAGCACCGTATGCAGGTATTCTTGAGGGCTAAAGATTATGAAATTTGGAAGGTGGTTAGCAAGGGACCTTTCGAGCTATCCCCAAATGAAGATGTATGGACCAAGGAGGAAATTAGAAGGTCCATGCTCAACTAGAGTGCAATCAATGCAATCCAGTGCTCTTTGCATCCCACCGAGTTCTCACGAATATATGCCTGCTCCTCAGCGAAGGAAATGTGGGATGCACTTGAAGTCATCTATGAGGGAACTTCACAAGTCAGAGAGACTAAGACTAATCTACTGGTTTCAGAATACGAAGCTTTCAAGATGAAGCCTAATGAGACGATCAAGGAAATGTATGCTCGGCTGACTATTATCACAAATGGTCTCAGAGGCTTTGGGAAAAAATATTCTGAGTATGATGTAGTCAGGAAGATCTTGCGATCCTTGACTCCAATTTGGCACACCAAGGCCACAGTTATGGAAGAGTCAAGAGATCTGCATAATACTAAGGCAGATGAGCTGATCGGATCTCTAATGGCTTATGAGATGAATATGCCGAAGATAGAGGAGGCTGACAGAAAGAGGAAGCCTATAGCTCTGAAGGCTGGTGCTAGCAGATCCAGTCGATCCAGCCCCAACGGATCATCAACTAAAGAGAGCTTGTCTGAAGAAGAAGTGGCAAATGATGATATTTCCATGGTTACTAGGGAATTCCAGAGATTTCTCAAGAAGGAAGGAAGAAGATTCAACCGAAGAAATCCCAACAGTGGCCGCCGAGACACAAGGTATAAATCAAACCCTGTAAAGAAAGCTGAAACTAATGTTTGCTATCAATGCAGGAAGGCGGGTCACTTTAAAGCTGAATGTCCGACAAATCAGAACCTCAAGGATAAGTCCAAGAAGAAGAACACAAAAGGGAAAGCTATGGTGAGTACCTGGAGTGATGAGGACGAGGGATCTTTGAGTGTCACTTCGGACAGTGAAGTTGAAGCTAAGAAGCCAATCTGTCTCATGGCAACCAGCTCGGAAGATAGAGAGGAAGAATCTGATGAGGTATCCTCTCGCTATGAAAATTTTACTATTACTGATTGGATGGTTGCTTATGATGAACTTACTGATAGAGTAGATGAGGTCAGAAAAGAAAACAGGCATCTACGAAGAAAAATTAAAATCATGCAAAATGATACTTCATTGTCTGATAAAATTGCCTGCTTAGAAACTGAGAATAGTAAGCTGAAACTCACATGTTCTGAAGTTGAAGAAATCAATAAAGAACTAAAAATTTCTAAGGAAGAAAATGTGAGATTAGATAATGAAATTGATGCTTGGAAACTGAAAATTCAGAATTATGAAAATGAGATAAAAAATGTTTCTGAAAAATATGAAGCTATCCTCAATGTGAATAATGAGTTAAAAAAATCTATTGATGAAGTTCAGAAAGATAATGAGGATAAGCTAAAAACAATTGAGAAAATGACCCAAGGATCTGAAAATTTAGATGCATTATTGGGGTCAAAGGTAAATTTCAGAAGAGAGGGCCTAGGATTCAACTCTAGTGCAACTAAAAGCTTTGGAATGAAAAATATTTCCTTTGTTGCACAAAAGGAGAAAGGACCTCTGATCAACATGAATTCTAATAATGCTGTAAAGATAAATTTGAATCTGAAAAGGCTAAATGCAGAGGAGAAGGGTAAACAGAAAGTAGGTGAGCCTAGTAGAATTGGGACTTCCAAACCTAGCTCTAGTGCTCAACCCAAGGTTAGGGGTCAGCCTGCTCAGGTAAACAAACCCCAGGTCAATGCCAAAAAGTCTTCACCACCATCATCATAGAAAAGGACCCAACCAAAACCTATGAATAGGTCAGCAGGGTCAAGGGTGTAGGGAAGACAAAATATTTTCAGAAGTCAGCCTAACAAATTCAATCCACCTAGAGTTCAGTCCCACTACCCCACACAGCCAATCTATCCTAATGGGCGTGGGTGGACTAGAACTCAAGGGATGTATACAGGGTATGTTCATCAACCTACACACTTTTACAGACCCTATGTCAGAAATTGGGAAAATGGGTATGGCAGTCGGATGCCTAGGAATTACCAACATTTCCACAGCCAGCCCAGGAACTACTATGGCCAAAATTTTATGAATGCAACCTGGCCGAAGTATTGGCACAATAACAATAATTCTGTGAATAACTCAGTTGGTGCAAATAAAAAGAAAATCAAGAAGAACAAGAAAAGGCAAAATAAAAAGAAATCTGGAAAATCCACTGAACAGAACTGCTTCAAACAAATGTGGATTCCTAAAAATCTACTTTCTTGTTTTAACTGCTTTTCATCTTCATTGGAGCCCAATCAGACTTGGGTTCCAAACTCTTTGCCCTAATTGTGTGTGCAAGTATGCCTGGCAGCCAAGAGTAACTTGTGGTACTTGGACAGTGGCTGCTCCAGGCATATGACAGGAGATAAGGCCAAGTTTTGCATGCTAACTGAAAAGCTAGGAGGCCTTGTCACCTTTGGAAGCAACACAAAGGGTAGGATCATTGGATCAGGTAAGGTAGGTAAGTGTTCTACCTGCTGCATTGATGATGTTATGCTGGTTGAAGGGTTAGCTTACAATTTACTTAGTATCAGCCAGTTGTGTGATAAGGGTCATAAGGTTTTATTTGATTCTCAATGCTGCAAGGTTTTTGAACCTGATTCAGAAATTGTAAAATTCTCTGGAAATAGAATAAATAACACATTCATGATAGATCTAGATGATATTCAACATTCTAACCTATGTCTTACTGCCAATAGAGAAGATTTAGCATTTTTATGGCATCGTAGGTTAGGCCATGCTAGTTATACCATTTTGCACAAACTAAACAAGCATAGCATGGTTAGAGGACTTCCTGAAGTTTCCTTCAAGAAAGAAAATAAAATCTGTGATGCATGCACTCAATCAAAGATAACTAGAAAGTCATTTAAGTCTAGAACTGAAAATCTGTCTTCAAAACCCTATGAGCTGATACACATGGATCTTTTTGGGCCAACCAGATCTGTCAGCTTATCAGGAAGGAGGTATGGGTTTGTCATGGTAGATGACTTTTCTAGGTATACTTGGGTTTATTTCTTATCTAATAAGAGTGATGCATTCTCAGAATTTCAGGAGTTCTATGTTAAAATAAATCAGAAAATTGAAAACATTTTGACTGATCATGGAGGTGAGTTTGAAAACTCACAGTTTGATGAACTCTGCAGGTCAAATGGAATCAACCATAGGTACTCCTCACCAAGGACACCTGAGCAGAATGGGGTTGTGGAGAGAAGGAACAGAACCCTAGTGGAGATGGGTCGTACACTTCTTGTTGAAGGTGGTCTACCAAGGAAATTTTGGGCTGAAACAGTGAACACTGCCTGTTATGTAATTAACAGAGTCATGGTAAGACCTTCTACCCAGCAAAAACCATATGAGATCTTAAAGGGTAAGAAACCTTCTATTGCTCATTTCAAGGTTTTTTGTTGCAAATATTTTATTCATATAAATGATAAAAGAGACCTTGATAAATTTGAACCTAAAGGTGAACCAGGAATCTTTCTTGGTTATTCTGAAAACACCCGAGCATATAGAGTGTACAATCTGAACTCTAAAACTGTTGAAGAATCTCCACACATAGTTTTTGATGAATCCTTGGTAAATTCTAACGTTGGTCAATACAGGAATGAAGACAATGGTGAAATCTTGAAGGAAGGAGATCCTGCAGACAAATCCGAGGATGAAGAAGGACATACAGAACTTAATGAAGAGGAGCCTACAGTTCAGGGGGAGGTAAATCAAACACATGACAATTCAATTGTTAACATTAGATATCTTAAAGATCATCCTGTAGATAATGTAATTGGAAATCTGCATGACCCCCTTAGGACTAGAGGCCACCTGAGAATTCAACATGAATTAAATGCATATGCTCTTGTCTCTCAAATTGAACCCAAGTCCATTGACTGTGCCCTCAAGGATATGCATTGGATTAATGCCATGCATGAGGAGCTTAATCAGTTCGACAGGAATAAGGTGTGGCACTTGGTCCCACCTCCTGCTCATGGAACAGTCATAGGGACTAGGTGGGTCTTCAGGAATAAATCTGATGAATTAGAGAATATTGTTAAAAATAAAGCCAGACTTGTTGCTCAGGGGTACAACCAGGAGTTTGGTATTGACTTTGAAGAGTCATTTGCCCCTGTAGCCAGATTAGAAGCTGTTAGAATTTTATTAGCTTATGCATGTTCCCAAGGTATAATCCTCCAGCAGATGGATGTAAAATCTGCATTCTTGAATGGGAAAATTAATGAGGATGTCTATGTTAGACAGCCCCTTGGATTTGAATGTCTAGATTTTCCTAATCATGTTTATAAATTAAATAAAGCTCTCTATGGTCTTAAGCAAGCTCCCAGAGCTTGGTACGACAGGTTGAGCAAGTTTCTCACTGATCAAAATTTCACTAGAGGAGTAGTTGATCAGACCTTATTTACAAAGGTGAGTCATTCTGAAATTCTTATTGTACAGATTTATGTGGATGATATCATTTTTGGGTCAACTAACCCCAAATTATGTGAGGAATTTTCTAAAACAATGACTAATGAGTTTGAAATGAGCTCAATGGGTGAGCTCAAATTGTTTCTTGGACTGCAGGTTACACAAACAAAGGATGGAATGTTTATCACTCAGTCCAAGTACACAAGGGATCTACTCAAGAAATACAAGATGGATAACCTTAAAGAGATAGCTTCTCCAATGGGTACCTCTACAAGCTTGGATGAAGACACTAAAGGTAACCCATTTGACCAGAAGTTATACAGAGGTATGATCGGATCCCTTCTCTACTTAACAGCATCTAGGCCTGATATTCAATTCGCTGTAGGATTATATGCTAGGTTTCAGGCCAGTCCTAAAGAAAATCATTTTAAAGCAGTGAAAAGGATTTTTAGATATCTGCTAGGCACCCAAGAGCTAGGATTATGGTATCCTGCTAGGTGTGAGTTAGAGCTTCTAGCTTACACTGATGCTGATTATGCTGGGTGTCGAGTAGATAGAAAAAGTACTAGTGGAAACTGTCAATTCCTTGGTGGCTGTCTAGTATCTTGGGCATCTAAGAAGCAACACATTATAGCCTTGTCTACAGCTGAGGCTGAATATGTTGCAGCAGGTAATTGTGCTGCCCAAGTACTTTGGATTAAGCACCAACTAGATGATTATCAGATAAAACTGGAATGTATTCCAATTCTATGTGATAATACTAGTGCCATATGCCTTGCTAAAAATCATGTTCATCATTCTAGGACTAAGCACATAGAAATAAAACATCATTTTCTGAGAGATGTTGTGAACAAAAAGGAAATTGAACTGGACTTCATTGAAACAGACAAACAAGTTGCTGATATCTTTACTAAGCCACTTGGAAATGAAAAATTTTAATTTTTTAGAAGTGAACTTGGCTTGTGTAAATTTCAGCATAATGAATGAACTTTTTGTTGACTTGAATAAAATTTTTGAGCTGCTTTGAATAAACTTCTGATTTGGACTTGCTGTTGATAGATTGAATAAACATTGTGCAACAGACTTATGATAATGCATGACTCTCATATTTTTATTTGCACTCATGATCATCATCGCATATATATGTCTAGATGCATGATATGTCTATATTTCTGCATGGGTCATACTGCACAATAAGATAGTCTGAGTAAGCATGAACTTCAAAAAAAATCATCTGATCTGTCATCTTTTGCAAAAATTGCATGCATATAGAAAGGGGAAGTCTTGTCAATAATTTAATGGTGAACTGCTACGTCGACGCTGCTATAATGTGGCGTTGACGCAGTGAACTAGATCTGTGAATATCTCTGTCTCTTTATTCTGATGAGTTGACGCTGCAATAGCATGGAGTCAATGCACTGACACTATCTCAGTGTCTTATACTGTTGCCTCTTCAACTGATGCATAGACGCCTTGAACTCCCAGCGTCGACGCTGTCTATTCAATTCTTGACTCTGAATGATTGAGTCTGACAGTATGGCAATTTTTAGTCAGTTTTAATCTTAAGCTATAGAAAACATATTTCTTCTTTCATAAGAACTTTAATTGCTTAAAGACTGACTTAATGGTTTAAAATTTATAATCTTTAGAGTTGAAAGACTACAATCAGTAAATAAGGATGCTGAAAATTGATAAAGCTCTCAACCTTATCTTATTTCATGTCAGATAGAGCTAATTATATCTGAAATCTGAAAACTCATCTGAAATCATGTTAGAGAAGCTAGGTATGTGTATTGTCCTTAAGCAAGTCATTCTGAAACAAATAAAGGGCAGCTAAGAAAGATATTTAAAAATATTGAAAATCATTTGAAAAATAGCATTGACTGGTAAATCACTGAGAAACTGAGTGATCCATAAAAGAAGTGGACACCACTCATGTCATGAGGTGTATCAGCTATCTCTGTATAAAATGATCAAAACAGTAGGTTGTTTTCACTAAGTACCTGGGGGTAACTGGCGTCTAATAAACGTGTACCCTCACACAAAAAGGTGTCAATCAATTCTACTGAATCTAATCATAGGCAAGATGGTCCATCATGTTGAGTATCTAGGGGTATTGGCGTCTGATAAACGTATACCCTTACGCAAAAAGACTTTTGGTACCTGAATGCCCTAAATGAAATAATACTGAAAAATGTTGTTCCTTCAAAGAAATTTCATGGATGTCAATTGTTTAATTTCAATACATGACATAGTTTCTCTTAACACATTTTACTGAGTCTATGAAAGTAAGATATTCTGAAACTGAATCTCTCATGTAAATATGACTCTGGTTTATTGTTTTATCATGCACATCTACCTTATCCAATGAATGTAGTGCATGAACTCTCATTTAAACCTTTAAACCAGAATTTCAATTTCTAAGCCGTTTCTCAGTTCATATGACTGAAGGTTCTGTGCTTTAGCTGCTTAATTTCTGAACTACTTACTAAGAATGCCAGTCAGCTGAACTTTCTTTTTCCTTCACTTGCACTCACTTTCCCTCCTATTTGTTGATGGCAAAGGGGGAGAATATTCAGTTCAGGGGGAGATTTCTGATTCAGGGGGAGTGTATGCATCTGCATCATGGTATGGCAAAGGGGGAAATTTTTGTTAGCAGGGAGTTGCTTACATTTTGTAGCATGCAGCATGTCATTCATAGCATCTACATGCATCTGCATAACAATCTGAATAACAAATCATGTCCTTCATCAAAAATTGCATCTGTATGACAGGATGTTGCTACTCTACATGATAGGGGGTTGCCATCATCAAAAAGGGGGAGATTGTTGTGTCTCCTATGTGTTGATGGTGTTGACATGTAACTTTACTTCATATGGCAACACATTATTTTGATTGATTGGCAACACTGTTTATGTTTTGATGAAATTATTTTATCAGATTGTCTGTGTGTAATATGCATTTTATCTTGTTTTCACACTGAACACACACTCAAAGTCTCAAAGTTTATACATCGCTGTTGGGCATCAAAGTCTGCACATGAGCATCAGGCAGCAAGTGTGTACAACGTCCTGTGTAGGCACGACAAGTCCATACACTGGTTGCACATTGCACAACATGCGAAGTCACCAAGTGTGTGCATTGCATAGCATGCAGGCGTCAAAGTCCATACATCCACAGTGCATTGGCCAAGTCTATACACTGTCCATCTCATTTAGAGTCTAAGGTAAAGTCTGTACAGTGAGCGTCTCATTGGTGAAGTCTGTACACTCACCAGTTGAACTTCAAAGTCCATACATTGGACTGTAGCTTGCACGAAGCTAAGCCCATACATCGCTCAAGTCTGTACAGAGTCCAGCGTCTTAGTTAGCATCTCATGCATTTGGGCAAAGTCTGTACATCAGTCTTTCAGCAAGTCTGTACATTGTCCGTCTTCCTTAGCGTCTTGATCTTTCAAGTCTATACAGACGTTCTTTCAGAAAGTCTATACATTGGACTGCCAGTCTTTACCTACGTTCAGAGCCTCAAGTCTATACAGTGGTAAAGTCTGCACATTGTGCTTTGAAGCTCAAAGCTTGTACATTGGCTTCACATCTTCAAGTCTGTACATTGGCTTTGCATCTACAAGTCTGTACATTGGTTCAGATGTTTCAAGTCTATACACTAGCTTATTCTTCAAGTATATACAGCCTGTCTTCACGTTCTAAGTCTATACATCGTTCCTCAAAGGCTAAGTGTATACATTGTCCATATTACATTACATGCTTTATATCAAAGTCTGTACAGCATGCCTTGTTGTTCACAGCCTTCAAAGTCACATTGTATTGCGTCAACGCAGTGCATTGGCATGTAGTGAAGCGTCATCGCATTGCATTGTGCATGCCTTGGCAAAGTCACATTGTATTGCGTCAACGCAGTGCATTGGCATGTAGTGAAGCATCAATGCATTGCATTGTGCATGCCCTGGCAAAGTCTATATATCGCTTGTATTCATTTGAGTCTCACTGAAGTCTACACATTGCATCTTCTTACTGAAGTCTACACATTGCATCTTCATTCATGAAGTCTACACATTGCACCTTCATTTGCGAAGTCTGTACATTGCATTGATCTTCACTTAGTCTATACAACGCAGTTCTTCTGATAAGTCTATACAGCGTGTTATTTAATCTGATCATCCGATACTCTATCTGACAGGGATTCTCTATTGAGATTGCTGACATGGCTCGTGATCCCAGGAGGACGAGGTGTGAAGATGCTGACACGTGGATGGAATTGTCTCAAATCTGGAGAATTCCTTGGGCGAGAAAACATGGAAGCCACGCGCCCTTATTCACCTACTGCTGTTATATATATATTACTCTTCATCTTCTGTAAAGGCTGATCGAAGTTGGCGAAGTATATACATCCAGTCTGAAGCAGCAGCCACCGAGATCCACTGTGAGAGAAGAAAAGTAGAGAAGAAGAAAAGGAGAGAAGAAGAAGGAGAGAGGAGATGAGTTGAGAGAGTTATTGTGAGAGCTTGTGAATCAGTCTCTTGGTCCAGTTACCAGAGCTAATATTGCTCAACTTTGAGCTACAGTCGTTTTGGTTTTCTTCCATTCGATTGTGTGTTTTGTTTGTTTTCAGTCTTGCTATTTTCTCTTTGAAAACTCTTGTTCTATCAAGCTGTTAGTCAGCAGTTTCAAGCTGTGAGGCAGCAGGTTGCAGAGGTGTTCCTCTGGTCGGCTAAGCTGTAGTGCCCAGCAGAGCAAGCTGTGATGCTCAACTGTTGTAGAGGGTGCTCCTCTGGTCGGGATAAGCTGTAAGCCCCAGCCGTTGTTGGCAAGCTATAGAGCCCAGCAGATTGAAGCTGTGTATCAGCAGTAATCCACATTCGAGTTGAATGTGGGGTGGACGTAGGTCGGATTGACCGAACCACCTAAAAGCCTTGTGCCTCTCGTGTGTTTGATTGCTTGTTCAGCAGATCTTGTGTGTTTCATTCGGTGCATTGGCTGTGTTCGTTTAGTGTTCTTCTAATTCCGCATTTGATTCTAGGCCTAATTTTTAAAATAGCCAGTTGATCTATTCACCCCCCCTCTAGATCCACATCCTGTGGTGATAGAGCCCTCCATCTAACTTCAACACTGCAGGCTATTTTAAAAGCTCTAACGGTATTAGGCAAGGGGATCCTCTGTCCCCTTACCTATTTACCATTGTAATGGAAGGTCTCACTTCTTTGCTGGAGGAAGCAGCGTGCCAAGGTTACATCAAGGTTCCTAAGTCTGCTGAAGTCTGTGTCTCTCGTATTACCTTTGTAGATGACTTAATTATTTTTCTTCGGAATGACACTGACTCTGTTCAATATCTGGCAAACATTCTTGAAAATTTTGGAAAGTGGTCTGGGCTCAAGCTTAATCACTCTAAAAGCAAGGTCTATATTGGTGCAACGGTTTAGGATAAAATAGCAATCACAACTGCTTTGAGGGTGGATGAAGGTACTTTACCAATTCCTTATCTAGGCCTGCTTCTTATCTCCACCGGTATGAAGAAGATTCACTGTCAACCAATCATTGAAAAGATCAAAATCAGAATTAGTTCTTGGAGAATGAAGCTTCTCTCTAAGAGTGGGCGGCTGGAATTGATTAGATCCATCTTGTCCACCTATTCTATCTACTGGTCTACGGCATTTCTTTTACCATCAGGTTTAATTCATGAGATTGAAAAGATTTTGGCCAATTTCTTTTGGCAAGGAACAGGTGAGAAAAAGGCTCTTCACATGATCAATTGGGACACTATATGCAGACCGAAAAAGGAAGGTGGTCTTAATTTGAGACGATTAGCTGATTGGAATAAAGCATGTTTGGTGAAACAGTGCTAGGATATATTGCATAAGAAGGATACTTTGTGGCTAACATGGGTCCATAGTAAATACATCTCCAAATGTAACTTTTGGCACATAAAGGTTATGCCTTATCACTCTGCTACGTGGAAAAGTATTCTTCAAATGAGAGAATGGCTGGTTAAACAAATCAAATTTTCTATCTCTAATGGTAAATCTCTAAGCATGTGGTTTGATCCTTGGGTTAATGGGAAGAGCATCTTTCAGATTTATGGAGATCGCATCAGGCAAGATTTGGGAGCCAACAGGAACATCACTGTCTCTGATTTCATTTGTAATGGTACATGGAATCTTCCAACTCCAACTTCACCAGACATGTTTGAGCTTTGGCCATTTATTTCTGCTATTCCTTTGATTAATGATCATACAGACCATTTGATATGGATTCATGATGAAGGTAAATTTTCATGCACTTCTACTTGGAATCACTTAAGACAAAAACATCTGGTTTGGCATATGGAGAGTTGGGTTTGGGACATGCTCCTATGCCCCAAGCATTCCCTATGTTGTTGGCAAGCTTTTCACAGCAAGCTGCCAACTCTGGATTTGATTCAGAGAAAAGGCTTCTCACTTGCAAATATATGTGTTCTTTGTAATGGGGCTGAGGAGAGTATTGATCACCTATTCTTCTCTTGTAGTTACTCCACTAAGCTTTGGTGTGATTTTCTACAGCGATTTGACATCCACAGGGCTCCAAAATAACTCACTTTTAAGTGAGCTTCAATCTCTCGAGGCCACCTTCCCCAAAAACGGTCACCTCTCTCAACTGATTAAGCTGTTGTTCAAATGCATGATATGGTGGATTTGTAGGGAGAGATATGGTTGGATTTTCGAGAATAAGGAAAAAGGATATGCAAGACTTTTAATTGAAATCCTGTATGAAGTCAGATGTTGCTTGGAAAGTAAACTAAAGATTGACCAGCTCACATTCAGGGAGAAACATATATTGAAACGCTATAACTTCAACATTTCTTAACCCTGGCCAATTGGTTTTTATATGCATAATATTCGCATGATTTATTTTAGTTTCACTAACATAATTATGCAGGTATTTTTCAAGTTAGTCACTCTCCTCACAGGATGGATGATTTACAATGATTGACTATTGAGAGACTTGGAGGCATCAACATTGGATGGACTGAATTCTATGTTCTTGTACTTAATCTTTCAACTCCATTCCTCACCTTAGTCCGCGTCTGTGTGTGGTCATGGATTACACGTTCTCATGAGCAATCAGTCCAGGCATGTCTAGATTTTGCTCACCCTTTGTACTTTCTTCCATATTTATATAAAATTTAACACTTTACCGATCAAAAAAAAAAGAGGAGATTGTCACAAGCCCAGGAAAATTCAAACAATCCTTCAATAAGAAGCGGTTCTTCATGGGAGGGGAGCCCTCCAAGGAAAAGAAATTCCAGAAGAATGATAGGCCCTTCTCCACCGCCACACCCTCTAAGGAGATTTGCAAGTATTGTGATAAAGCTGGTCATAAGACCGAGGAATGCTGGAGAAAGTTAGGAGCTTATCTTTGATGTGGGAGTCGAGAGCATCGAATCCCAGACTGCCCATTGATGAAGGAGCAAGCCACTAAGGACGAGAAGCATTCGGCAAAGAAACAAGGCCATCTACAAGCTCTCCAAGAGGTAGAACCAACAGAGGGCGGAATTGTGGAAGGTACTCTAACTATTTGTTCCAAAACTACTCAAGTAGTATTTGATACTGGAGCAACTTATTCATTTGTTTCCAAGAAATTTGTTGCTTCATTTTCTAAGAAACATGAACTGTTAGATTTGGTCATATCTACACCTCTTGGGAATGAGTCCGATATCACTTATCACTATCCAAACTGTGAAGTGATGATTAAAGGAAACAATTTACCTGTTGACCTGATATGTCTAGATATGAAGGGTTACAATGTCATACTAGGCGCCGATTGGTTATCCACATACCATGCAACCATAGATTGTCGGCATGGCAAGGTAACTTTCGTTGATTTCCCAGATCTGGTTTACATTAGCCCTCGGGCTAGATCACCTCTTATATCAGCCCTCCGAGCCAGTAAACTTATGAGTAAAGGATGTATGACTTTCATAGCATTCGTGATTGCCAAGGAAGTCGAGGAGATTAAACTTGAAGACATCTGTGTAATTCGGGATTTTCTCGACATTTTTCCAGAAGAATTGCCCGGCTTACCCCCAGAAAGGGAAGTGTCATTCACAATCGACCTTGTCCCTGGTGCTAGTCCTATTTCCAAGGCACCATACAGAATGTCCCCTGCTGAGTTGAAGGAGCTAAAAGAGTAGCTAATGGAATTATTGAAAAAGGGTTTCATCAGGCCAAGTACTTCCCCATGGGGAGCACCCGTGCTATTTGTCAAAAAGAAGGATGGATCGATGAGACTATGCATTGATTATCGGTAGCTAAATCACCTTACAATCAAGAACAAGTACCCACTGCCGAGAAATGACGAGCTGTTTGATCAATTATCTGGAGCTACATATTTCTCCAAGATTGATCTTCATTCTGGTTACCACCAACTAAAGATCAAAGAAGAAGACATTCATAAAACCGCATTCCGAAGCAGGTATGGGCATTATGAATTTACTGTTATGTCTTTCGGACTAACAAATGCCCCCACAGCTTTTATGTAGTTAATGAACAACATATTCAGGCCCTACTTAGACCAATTCATTGTGGTCTTTATTGATGACATTCTGATCTATTCGAAGATCGAGGAGGATCATGAAGAACATTTGAAGAAGGCATTGCAAGTATTGAAGGAAAATAAATTGTATGCCAAATTCAGCAAGTGCAAGTTCTGGCTCGAGGAAGTATCCTTTTTGGGCCATGTAATTTCGAAGAATGGAATTTTTGTTGATCCTGCAAAGGTCAAAGCCGTGAAGAACTGGGAACGACCCTCCAATGCAACGGAGATTTGGAGCTTCTTGGGTCTAGCTACCGACATTTTATCAAGGACTTCTCCAAGATTGCTCTTCCTCTGACCAGGTTAACTCGCAAGGAAGTGCCTTATGAGTGGAATGAAGACTGTGAAAAGAGTTTCCAAGCTTTGAAGGATCTCTTGACCACTGCTCCAGTCTTATCATTACCAATTGAAGGAGAGAAATACGAGGTATATACCGATGCTTCTGGTATTGGCCTTGGATGTGTATTGATGCAAAACGGAAGAGTCATTGCATACTCTTCCCGGCAACTGAAGAAGCATGAAGAGAACTACCCGGTGCATGACTTAGAGCTAGCCGCGGTAGTATTTGCCTTAAAGATCTGGAGACACTATCTCTACGGAGAACAATTCACTATATACTCCAATCACAAAAGCCTCAAGTATTTATTCTCCCAAAATGAGCTAAACATGCGGCAAAGACGTTGGCTCGAATATCTCAAGGACTTCGACTTCACTATACAATACCATCCTGGTAAGGGTAATTCCGTAGCTGATGTCCTTAGTCGAAAGCCAAGAGCAATTTTGGCCAACTATATGATACAAGAATGGAAGTTGCTAGAGAAATTCTCTGAGCTTGATATCAATACAGATGAGAAGAACGAGTGTATTATTCTATCCCACAAGAGTCTACATCCAGATTTGCTACTTGAAATTAAGGAACTTCAAGAAGAAGATCCCGCACTAGTGGAGATAAAAAGTAAGCTGGACGAGAGACTTGATTTCAAGCTGGCACCTGATGGTAGATTACTATTTCATGAATGGACATGTGTGCCCGACTGACCCGAATTGAAGAAGAAGATTCTTGAAGAAGCTCATCAATCGAGGTAGACGATCCACCCTGGAGCCACTAAGATGTACCAAGACTTAAAATGAACTTTCTGGTGGCCTAATATGGAAAGGGAGGTAGCTGACTTCATGTCGCATTGCCTGACATGCCAACAAGTGAAGGCAGAACATCAGAAATCCGTTGGAAAATTGCATCCGCTAGATATTCTCAAGTGGAAGTGGGAAGATATTGGCATGGACTTTATCATGGGTTTGCCCAAGTCTAGGGGCAGATATGATGGAATATGGGTAATCATCGATCGTCTAACTAAATCGGCCCATTTCTTACCCATCAAAAGCCGATGGTCAGTCAATGTACTTGCTACCTTGTATATTAAAGAGATGGTTAGATTGCATGGAGTTCCCATGTCAATTATATCCGATCGAGACCCACGCTTTACCACTCATTTCTGGAAAAGTCTACAGCACTCTCTAAGGACGAAACTCAACTACAGCACTGCTTTCCATCCCCAGATAGATGGACAGACGGAACGGACAAATCAAGTTGTGGAAGATATGTTGAGAGCATGCATTATAGACTTCGGCGGAAGCTGGCATGACCACTTACCCTTAGCCGAGTTTGCATACAATAACAGCTATCAAGCTAGTATACAAATGGCACCTTTTGAGGCACTGTATGGTAGGAGTTGCCGATCTCCAATATGTTGGGATGAAGTTGGTGAAAAATAAATTCTAGGCCCAGATATGGTAAGAGATTCTACCGAGAAGATACACCTCATTAGAGAAAGGTTAAAGATAGCATAGTCCAGGCAGAAATCATATGCTGACAACAGAAGATGAGATCTGGAATTTTAAGTTGGAGATCATGTTTTTCTCAAGGTATCTCTCGGCCGAGGTATTAGAAGATTCGGTGTTAAGGGCAAGCTTACACCAAGATTTATTGGTCCATTCGAAGTGCTGGAAAGAGTAGACAAGGTGGCTTATCGCATCGCCCTACCTCCGCAACTATCAGAAGTGCACAACGTATTCCATGTTTCTATGCTGAAAAAATACGTGCATAATCCTTTCCATGTCATTGATCACAATGACTTAGTGATACAGAAGGACCTTACCTACGAGCAAAAGCCAACGAAGATCCTCGATCGAGAAGTTCGAGTTCTAAGGAACAAGATGATCCCTATGATAAAAATCCAATGGAATCGATGCCTAGGACAAGAAGCTACATGGAAAACTAAAGAGTCTATGAAAAGAAGATTTCCAGAGTTATTCTAGTCTGTAAGTACTTCGCACCCTTCCTATTTCCGCATATACAGTTGAATTTGGGGACCAAATTCATTTAAGTGGGGGAGGGTGTAGCACCCCCAATAAAGTAATAGAGAAATTAAACTTCTTCCTAAAGAATCCTACATGAAGACCTTATATAAAGAATCATACCTTATGAGGACTATTATATAAATGTACAAGCCAACATCACTTTATGCCATCATGGGTAGTACGTAGTGAACTTCTTCCTAAGAATCCTACATGAAGTCCTTATATAAAAAACCATATCTTAGGAGGACTACTATATAAATGTACAAGCCAACATCACTTTATGCCAACACATGGGTAGTACGTAAGTGGGGTTTCCTTTTCCAACACAAATGGAATGGGCGCCCCTTTACCAGGGCGCCATTCACCAAAATGAAGTCTCCACAGGAGGCGCCATTTCCCTTGGGGCCACCATCCCACTATAGTATTAATATATATATACACCATGAAGGCCAACACATGAAGGTTACAGTTTTGTCTAAAAATGGACGCCATCTTGCAGGGGCGTCATTCTCTTGAATAGGGCCACCTAGATTAATGGACGTCCCCTTACAAGGGCGTCATTTCATCTGTGCTTCTAGAAGGTTGAGGTACGAACAACCTCATTTAGCTGGCAAAGCACCATTTCTAGGATCTTGTTCCTCAACCGGACCCGCAAGGCAATAAACCCATGCTTTGCATGGGCAACTAGATTTCCTATAACTATTCCCCTCCGTAGCACTAGCAGAGGCTACTGCCATCATAAGTGTTGAAGGAGCGTCTTCTTCCCGCAGTCTACGTCCTGCTGCGATCCTGAAGTGGCTTTCTTTATTCTGTACCTCGTAATCACGTCAAAAGGTAGGTACTCCCAAGATCTGGCCTAACTAGTAGTTAAATAGGATAACGTAACATGCATGCTTAGAGTTAGAATAACTCATCTTCCATGCTATATTACCCGGCTGTATTGTGATCAAAAATGACCAAGTATATAACATGTTTCACAGATTTTTACATAGCATGTTACATCTACTATATATGGTTTTATACCCAATCTGTTACACTGATTTTATGAGTTTTGAACATATATTATTACACTAGTTTTACAGCCTTAAGTAATCATGTTTTAGCCCTAGTATATAACCTCTGTTACATAAGATACATACTTGTTTTAAAAAAAAACCCGAAAAGTCCAGCCCTTATGTGAATAGCGCCCCCAGCCAGGGCATCATTCCCTGAAGGCCCAAGCCAGGGCGCCATTTAATTGAAGACACCATGCAGTGTCGTCAATTCAATTTCCAGTAATTTCAAGTAATTATTAATCAACGCACTCAAAAATCCATATCTATTGAACTAAACTATGAAATTCTTGCATGAATATAGTTTCATGATCCTGATATTTTTCTCTACCTGTCCATGTCCTTAATTCCTGATTCGGAGAAACTCTGAAAATATGAACAGTAGCTTGTATCTCAGAGTGTACCTCTCTGATGCAAAGCATGACTCATTGGAAAATGATTCAATTGGTGACTCTCCGCAAAGTCTTCAATTAAATGAAGACACCTCAGAGGGGCGCCATTTACTAGAGTCTTTTATATCAATTAGCGACACCCCGAGGGGTCTTCAATTAAATGAAGACACCTCAGAGGGGCGCCAATTCCATTTTTGAGAAAATATAAACACAGCATTAGAAAATTCATATCTACGAAACTAAAACCCAACAATTATGCATGAGCATGTTTCTGAACTCCCGAGAATTTTCACTACATGTTCATTTCCTTACTTCCTATTTTCGAGAAACTTTTACGGTATAAATAGTGCTTTGAGTCACAAAACGTACCTGCCTGGTGAAAATCACCCAATGTAATTGGCGCCCCAAGCCAGGTGCCAATTCACTGAATAGCGACAGCCAGGACGTCTTCAATTAATTGAAGACTCTCTGAGGGGGCACCAATTACCTTCTATATATATAATTTCTGAAAAATGAAAATTTTTGAAAGAATAGCCAACCCCCAGTCGCTAACTACTTGAAAGACCCCCTGACCCCAGGGCGCCAATTGACTAAAAGAGGGGCCAACCCCAGGGCGCCAATTGACTAAAAGAGGGGCCAACCCCCAGGCGCCAATTACACAAAAGACCCCCTGACCCCAGGGCGTCAATTGACTGAAAGAGGGGCTAACCCCCAGGCGCCATTTCAGTGACAGAGGCATTTGTTCCGATTCCTGATTTATCTCGAAATTCGTACCGATATAACCCTAGTACATGTTCCTGCATCATATATTTTTGAACTCCATTCATGAAATCTACCTTATGTTCTTACAATAGTCACCCCTTGAAATTCTATATTGCCTATAAATGAGAGTGGATGTCAAAAGTAATACATGAAATGCTATGCGTATGGGGCCCGGTCTGGTCCTAGGAGGAGCACCCGAAGGTACTTGTGCCTATGGGAGTTTATTGACCATGGTGTTTGGCATTGCACCAAAGTACTTGCTTGACTTGCTTGACTTGAGACACTCCACACGTACTCTCTCTACTTGCTTGACTTGACTTGCGTGGTCCAGAACGGACGATACTTGACTTGCGTGGCCCGAAAAAGGGCAAAATACTTGCTTGATTGAAATAGCCATTTCTATTGACACGTACTTGATATTACTTGCTTATACATGAAATTTTTACTTGTACATGAGTTCCTGCTCGCCCGAAAAGTGGCATCTACATTCCTTGATATCCTGCTTGGTCAAATATTTGAAATCACGCGATACTCTCCTTATACAGTTCTTGATCTCTTATTATTCATCATGCATAGATTTACCTGTATACCTGATTTTCTTACTTGTACATCATGCATAGCTATACTGGTAATACATGTAAACTGTAAATCACTTAAAGATTGCTCGAACTTGAGATGTAATTCCTACTGAGCGATTCGCTCATCCAGTTGCTTCCTAACCTTTTTCAGGTAATTCGGATAGCGACATCCACCCGAATGAGAATGAGACCGAGTGAAGAGTGCTAGAATCACCGCCCATTGAACCGTCAGCTAGTCACGTCTTTTGAATCTATTTGAGTCCTTACCTTGTACTTCCAGTTATCTCAGTGTAGTTGTCTAAACCTTGTTAAGGCATGTAGCCTAGTGTTTGGATTTTTAATTTGGAATTATCATGGACTAGCTTTATTTTCTTTGGTTAATCAGATAATTATCACATTGGACTATTGGGATCATTTAGATTTTATTAGTCTTTTGTGCACTCCGTATTTATGTCAAAAATTTTATCGCTCTAATGACACGATCTATATAGATGCGTCACGCATCCGAGTATCTTCCGCGCTCGGGACTTGACACTGAGGCTCAGGGTGCGCTGCGGGGTGAGGCGAGTACTGCCTCGCAATGCTCCAGGAGGCCTCCCAGGGACCCCCGCCTTAGGAGGGAGGAGAGAGATGATCAGGAGGGCGATGGCGATAGTTAGAGAGTTACTTGTACACCCACCCCCTCACTTATGATGTATTTGACCATTTATACATATATGAAATGATTTCCTTTTCTGTCACTTGTTTTGTCTCTTGTGCATTCCTTCTCTTCTACGCCCCTTCCCTCCTACGTTGTTCCCATGTGATATATCCAACAAAACCCCACCCCGAAATGGGGAATTGTGTCTCGTCGTGGCCATTATTTTCAAAGGGAATCCACCACCGAATTCAATGACGCTGACTTCTAACCCTCTTTCCCATGTGGATTTCTCCATTTCAAAATTATTTGCAACATGACGACGAGCACGGGAAATCTTTAGACGTAGGGGGAAAGTCAACAAGTCACGCCACTAAATCATTTACTCCAAGCAAGTGGTGAAGTGACACATGACAATGAAAGGGGTGTGTGCCCCATCACGAGGGCCACTGCTAGAGGTAATGGTGACAGTTCCGGATCAGACCTTATCCAATCCTATAAATACTCCCCTTTTTGCTCCACTTGAAGACCCACGGTAGTGGAAGCTGGTTTGAAGAGTAAAAACTTCTAAGAAGGGGAAGAAGCGAGAACTTCTTAAGTCCCAGGATGGAGGCGAGTCTAGTTTCAGGATGGAGGGTGAGTCTTCCCACTCCTTGAAAAGAAGTAGATCCAACGGTAATTCCATAAGGCTCTCCGATATCGAAGGGCACCTTAGTGAGAGGACCCAATCGCAACTTGTAAATGAATCCTTTCATTTCTTCCTTCATCATTTCTTCTCTTTTTCCTTCTCCTCTTTTTTTCAATGCACCCCTTTCTCATTTCTTGTGTATGCATAGAGTATGATGAGGTCACATATTTCATGGGAGTTGGTGGTGGCCGCATATCGGAGTCTTCCAGACTTCCAGAAAGCTCGGCTAGACACGATGGGGTTCGGTGCCTTCTTACGGATTGAACCAATTAAGCTCGACCTCGCCCTTATCCAAGCATCGCGTGAAAGATGGGATCCAGTGAGTTGGGCCTTCCTGATGCCCTGGGGACATATGGTGCCCAGTTTGGAGGATGTGGTCCAAATCACGGGCCTCAAAGTGGATGGCGAGGCGGTGACCGGGGTCACCTACCCTGATTATCGAGAGGGGGCTTAGAGGTTGTTGGGGTTGGGCTTAGATGATCGAAAAAGAACATGTCAGTAGTCAGGGCATCTATCATGGAGGCATTGGGCTTTACTGACACTTGTCCACATGATAACGAGTCCTTGGAAGAATTCATGGAGAGAACTGAAAGAGGGTCCCGCACTGTGTACTGCATGGATGCCAATAATTGGGAGATGTCTAATATGGACTTGAGAAGATTCCTCCTCTTCATGCTGGGGAGGTTGCTACTGGGTTCCAAGGGAGACGACATCCATTGCCGCTTCCTAGAGCTCCTAGTAGACCTAGAGAGAGTAGGGTAGTATGCCTGGGGAGCCGCCGTATTGTCGCATTTGTTTGCAAGTCTGTCCCATGGGACATACCGAGAGGTGACTGTGAGTGGCTTCACACAATTTATCCAGGTAGATTTTCTTTGTTATATTTTTTTTTGCTGCAATTAATCTACTTCATGGAATGCTAATGGCATCTGATGATACAGTTATGGAGCTACTACTATATCTCGATGGGGAGGGCTCGACATTGGCGTTCAACGGTGGCGCCACTGGCTCGGCGGTGGCAGCCTATCATGAGCATAGCCCCTCTAACCTACCAGCTGATGGCGTTAAGGTGTGAGCTGCAAGAGTTCCCTATAGCAATGGTAGGATTTTTATTTTTATTTTTGTTTTTTTAATGGCTAAGAAGATATGTGCATGCTACCATAGGTGATTTGGAGACCTTATTTGAGCATGGTCGATGCTTACCAGCCGTGTGTTATAACAAGTCGTGCCCGATTTGGACGGGACCTTTGGGTCCGCTGCCTGAATGAAATCGAGCCGCTTCGGCTACGATTGGCCATGAAGACCTTAGGGCTTACCCAGGAATGGGTAGATATGACTGTGCCACCTTGCGTCAGGAGGAAGACATGCGGGCCGGCAACCTGCATTGATTGGCGGGTGCACTTTCCCAAATAGTATGAAGATTGGAAACGGGGTGGCACGCTCGTGGAGTCACACGCGCAGGATAGTGAGGATTACCTGCGCCTCTATAGGTCGATGTATGCGGAGCGGATCCATCCTGGGGGGCTTGTGGAGGTGGATGCAACTCTCTTTTTTTTCTTTTCTCTTTTTTTTTTTTTTTTAATTTTTAAGGGTAATGCTAACTCCTATGACATGGCTGTAGGATGCTCATAATACCATGATAACGAACTTGCGAGCTCGCTTGGCAGACACAGAGTAGCAGTTGGGTGACACCCGTGCAGCTTTGAATTCTTTGGTGAGTGTGTATGCAATGCATGCTACTAATCATGACCCTATATTCCATGTGTTAAGTCACTAATTGTCACTTCACGTTGTTGTAGCACACCCAGCTTGATGCAACCTCATCAGCAGTGGGGACAAATGGTGCCTCCTCTAATTTGTGGGTCCCTTCCTCAGAAATCAATTTGCTTCACGAGCAACTTGCTCGTGCCATGCAGCGTGCCGCAGAGGCAGAAGGAATATTTTCTGCACAGGTGAGGGTTTTACCATTGAATTTTTTTATGCACGCCTCGTCACATCCCTAAAATGATGGACAGGGTAGACAGAAGACATGCAAGAGACGCTTGCTCACGCCGCACAAGGGGAGGCCAGGGTAGCAGAGCTAGAGGAAGAATTGCGGCACCGTTTAGACGATGACCTTTCTCTGGACGCCATGGAGCTGAGGATCACCCTCCAGCTAGAGAGAGAAGATATGTAACGACCCAAGATCCGGATACCGGGAAGAACCCGATACCATTCGAATCCTGACCCACCGTCCACGGGCCAGGAGGGCTCGGAAGGGCTAAAAGGAGTGTGGAGGTACAAAGAAATAGGAAATAAAGTAGGACAACAGATATAATAATGAAAATAAATAAACAACTACAACAGCAGGGTCCAGTCCAATAGAAAGTACAGTCTAAGGTAGAGAACGTACCCAACACCGAGTGAACACTCAGCCCGGCGAGCTGGTAACTAAGAACCTCCGCACAGCACCCTCGAACCTCGAGGAAGAACCACTGCACCTGAAAAGCAGGGGTGAGCCTCCAGTCACTGGCTCAGTAGGGATCCCGCGAAACCCCAACCGAGAACAATGGCGGCAACGGAAAGGAAAAATAGCTACAACTACAGTAGGAACAGCAAACCGGTGACTGGTCAAAACTCGGCACTAGAGCTACTCCTACTGTACCGGTCAAGCAGAAAGAGAAATCCCGATCTCACAATCGGGAATCGGACCACTCTAACACCAGGCCTACCGAGGAAACACTCATGGCAGCTCTGCCGTGAGGGCATGTCCTCCCAGACAAGGCCAACCTGGACCACGCTGTCCAAGGTAGGGTCACAACCACGCTGTCGTGAACACAACTCTAACAAGACGTCACCTCGGTGAAGCCACTGGCACCCTGGCCACTACCTCAGAAACACCGGACGGTCCAGAAAACCATGTCTCGCAAATAGGAAACGGAACCCGGAAATAGGAGAGTCACGTCTCACGTGACAGGAGTACCTGCCCACCAGAAGCAAGGCCGGATGCGTCCACTGACGACTTAGACCACGCCTCAGGTGTCCCCCTCGACCCCTGGTGGAACGGGGACACCGTACTAGTAACCACAGAACAAGAACTACCTGGGGTCACGCTCGTCAGCGCGGGTCCAACTGCCCCCAATCACGTGTGCACACACAGACCATGCGTCCTAGGTCTGGCCTCTGACTGGTTTTCCCCTCAGCCGGACTCTAGCTGCAAGACGTGGGGCCCTATGGTAACCCGTCTAAAAATCGTCTCTCGGGTCAGCCTCGCCACCACTCCCTGGTGGGACCACTCGCATGTCGGAAGGCTACGACTAGCGGGGAGTCACTGATGTGACCACTCTCTGAAGAGAAACTCCGAGAACCACACACGCACCCTGCGCAAAAGTCGAGAAGAACCAAGTGGCGCCGAGCCACTAGACTCTGGACAGTCCTCTAGACTAAGTAAATCCAATGGTCCTTTAGTCACAAGACTCGGGGTCAAGACCGTCATATGCAACGGCACAATACCGTTAATCTAGCCTAATCCCTAGGTCTAAAACCATGATAGCACAAATACCGAGGTAGCTCACGAGCCGCCGAGACCATCCCCTCAAAAGGGAACTCAAGAGACCTCTAGCCCCAGGTTGGGTGACTGGACTCGTAGTCTAAGGCCTTATGCACGGCCCGCTCAGAAACTGCTTTCCAGAAGAACTCATAATGTGCGGGGAAGCCCCACCGCACTCATGCCGACACACGGCGACCCGATCAAGCGTAACACAAAGCCCGGAACACACACATAGGGTCACCAGATCCCTGAACATAGGGGCACGCTAATCGAGATGACACTGGACCTCCCGACACCCCAGACACACAGACACAGAACCCACGGGGTGTCCGGGACACTCACGAAGCCGATGGTCGACCATTGGGTCACAACCAAGTCGACCAGAGACCAACACAATGGGAAACAGACATTGCGAGCACGAAAAATCACCTAGCGGTCTACCTCTGGACCGCCAGGAAGCCTAGCGGTCTACCCCTGGACCGCTAAGGAAAGGCTAGCGGTCTACCGCTGGACCGCTAAGCACTCTGGAGCTCATGGACCCCTAGCGGTCTACCAATGGACCGCAAAGCAGAGCCTAGCGGCCTCCTACTAGACCGCTAAAGACCCTAGCGGTCTATCGCGTGACTGCATGGTCCGAATCGACATACACGGGATGCTAGCGGTCTCCACCTGACCGCTAGCACCCTAGCGGTCGCTGGAAGGACCACTAAGGCGCCCCGAACCCGAAACCGGTGAATCTCACAGAAAACCCCATTCCACGCCCCGTTCACGCCCGCGTGAAGGAGAAACTAAAGGGAAACTAGTCCCCAACCTCTCTAGCACCGAGAGGGCCCATTTTTTTTTTAAACCAAACACCGACCAGTCAGGATGGGCACAGGTCGAGTGCACCCCCCCTCAGAGAGGGGGAGTGTTCTCACTCCTCCTGGCTCACCCTGTGGCCCTAATTTTTATTAAATGAATGAAACAATGTACACTGTCAAAGGGGCATACCCTTGAGAAAACAAAGGGCTTATAATGAGGGCCCGAACAAGACGATAGGGATATTAGACACTAGAGCTGAAATCACAAACTAGAGAATTAGTGACAACATAAAGAGGGCAAACCAGCCTTTTCCACTCTAAAGACTCCCTTGGTCAGCTGTGGTAACTCCCTAACTTTGGTATAGACTATATTAGTTGTTATGCTGCAAGCATATGAAGCCAGTGAGTCCGCTAACTGGTTCCCTTCCCTGAATATATGATGAATCTCACTTCCACTTTCTTGAAGAAGAGCTAAAGTTTCCCTCCACCACGGGTAGATTGTCCAATTGAGAGATATTCCACTCCGACATGCCTCCACAAGAAGGGAACAATCTGAAAAAATTGCCAAGAGCTTAATTCCACCATGCTTCGCTATTGCCAGCCCATCATGTAGTGCCCTACATTCTGCCATCACACTATTTCCTACACCATAGTAGAAGGCAAATCCTACAATCAAATCGCCAAAATGATTCCTTATGCATTTGCCTCCACCACATCTGCCGGGGTTTCCTTTCGATGCCCCATCTACATGCAGAGTGTGCCCCTATTTGGCCAAGTTGCAGTAGACCTTAATTGGCTGCTTTACCAGTACCCAAGGAGACAGACCAAATGAAGCTAGACATTTGAATTGGGCAGGATAAAGAGGCTTGTGGAAGTTAATTTTATCCAGAGCCATCTGAACAGAGGAAATAATCTTCCTTTTAATGAAAGTAGTATTGATGGGAACCCCTTCATATTTCGAGGCACATCTCTGCTTCCATATTTCCCAGAGCATAAGGAAAGTTGAGTACATCCCAGCTAAGCAGAAAGCTGATTGCATTCTGGTATCAGACAAGAAGTTCCAACATCTACCAGTAATCTGATCACCCAGCCATACATTATTACTGACTAGGGGTTGTAGCCATCCCCATAGATCTGAAGCCAAGTCTCCATGAATGAACACATGGTTGAGATCTTCATAATTTGGATGGGAGCAACAACTGCATTTTGAAGCCATCTGGATACCACAGTTGATAACCCTGTTGTCTATTGGAATTGCCCGGTGGATTAACTTCCATATGAAGAGAGCTGCTCTAGGATTAAAGGCAGAATGCCACAGTTTTGCCCATGCTGGTCTTATCATACCTCTAGTACGAATAAGATTGTAGGCTGATTTAATAGAGAAGTTTCCTTTAGCAATACTCATCCAAAAACAATTATCAGCCTCATTGTTGAACTGGATATTAGGAGTATGAAAATCATTTCAAATGAAACCCCAAGCCATATGTTGATTATTACTGATCACTTCTCTAACTGAAGCATTGGGTATTGAACTCCCACTATCCCTATTACTGGCATGTTCAGCACTAACAGCAGAGCCATTTCCAATCTAGTTGTCTCTTAGAAAGTCTATTGTTTCTCCAGACCCTGCAATCCACCTACTATTTTCTATTAGTATATCTCTGGCCTGCCTGAAGACAGTTAGAGGCATACCTGCTAGAAATGGTTTAAAACTGCTAGCGATATGAGTTTTGAGAAATCTTTGTCTAGCATATTGAGACCAAAGTGATGACCCGTGAACAATGTTCCATAGCATCTTGACAGCAAAAGCAGTATGGACACAAAATAAATCCTTGATTCCAAGGCCACCCTCTATGCGAGGCTTCTGAATATAAGACCATGCAATCCAATGCCTGCGGTTGATTCCATGTTCCCCTTGCCAAAAACAAGCTGCACATTGGCTGTCCATGAAGTTGATTATCTTCTTCGGTATGAAACAGGCTGATGCAAGGTAAACTTGCATACTTTTAAGGACTGAGTCTATTAGAACTGCTCTGCCAGCTTGAAATAGCAACTTGGATTTCCAACCTTCTAACTTGGTCTGAATCCTTTCAACAAGAAAATTGAAGTCTGAACACAGGTATCTGCCCTTTTTAATAGGAATTCCAAGATACTTGATTCCAGCAGCTTGATATTTATAGCCAGTTAATGTCCGAACAGCTTGTATTAAGGAAAGAGGGGCTTTAGCTGACAGGATGAAGTAGCTCTTAGCTGCATTGACCTTTTGCCCCGAGAAACTTTCATATTTATTGATAAACTGTTGAAGTGCCACTATGTTCCTTCTGCTGGCATTTAAGAATACCAGGGAGTCATCAGCGTATAATAGATGGGAAATCTGCATTGTCCTTCTAGGCTCAGCGTAACCCTTTAGACCCCCAGAGTGAAATAAGGCCGATAGACCTCTGCTTAAAACCTCCGAAGCTATTATAAAAAGATATGGTGCAATTGGATCCCCTTGCCTAATGCCTCTACTGGACTTAAAAAAGCCAGAAACAATTCTATTAAAATTGATTGAGAACCAGCAATTATATAAAAGTATACCAATTAGAGATGTGAACCTGGTACTGAAACCAAACTTTCTCATAACTGCTAATACAAAGTCCCATTCCATTCTATCATATGCTTTAGCCATATCCAACTTGATTATCATGTTATGACCCCTAACTTTCCTGTTTATATCCATCATCAGCTGTTTAGCAAGGGATACATTATCCAAGATAAACTGCCCTTTCACAAAGGCACCCTGCTCCTTTGATATTATGTTAGGCAGAAGAGGGGCCAATCTTTCTGAAATAATCTTGGAAATAACTTTGTATGTGAAATTACACAAACTAATAGGCCGAAAATCATTAAAAGATTTAGGTTCATGTACCTTGGGGATTAGAGTAATGAGGGAGGAAGATATTCCCCTTGGAAGTGGGAAGCCTTGGAAAAAGGCATTAACAGCTTCGCAAAGATCCTGTCCAATAGTTTCCCATACTGTTGTAAAGAATTCCCCAGAGAAGCCATCTGGACCAGGGGAACTGGAGCCTTTTAAGGACCAGACAGCTTCACGGATCTCTGAAAGACATGGGGCAGCACATAAAACCATGTTCTGAGTTTCTGTGACAACCTACGGGATGCAGTTCAGCATTTCAGAATCCAGAAAATGATTTTCAGAAGAAAACAGACTTGTGAAGTAGTTCTCAGCATGTATCCTCAGGTTTTCCTGGTCAAAACACCATTCATTAGATTCCCCAACTTTGAGCCTTCTAATTATGTTCCTTCTTCTGTTGCATTGTGCAACCGCATGGTAAAAGGAAGTATTTCTATCACCACATTCTATCCAGTCAACCCGAGATTTCTGATTCCAAAAAATTTCTTCTCTGAATTGAGCTTGACGAAGATAGACATTGGCAGCCTTCAGCCTTTCCTTGTTTTCATAAGAGGGGTCAAAGTCATAACAGCATTGCTTTATTTCTACATCAGCTTTTGTAGAAATTACAACAGAGTTTATATCCCCAAAAGTTTCTTTATTCCGTTTACATAGCGAAGCCTTAACTGTCTTCAGCTTGATAAAGAACCTAACCAGAGGATTAGGGTGATGAGTTTGAGTATGCTGCCAGGTATCTGAAACAAGTTGTTGTAATGAATCATGTGTACACAACATCTTCTGAAAAATGAAACGACCTGGACTGTTCAGCAATTTGTCCATATGAAGTAACAGAGGAGCATGGTCCGAAGGACCTCTGGGGAGGTGTTTTACAGTCAACTGAGGAAAAGATGATTGACATAAGCTGTTCACTAACACTCTGTCGAGCCTTGCCTTGATATTAGCAGCAGAACATATTCTATTATTGGTCCAGATCATAGCATTTCCTATAAAGCCGATATCAATTAGGCTAGCAGAGCCTAAGCAATTATTAAAATCAGACATAGCAGCTAGGGCCGGCATGCCTCCCCCTACCTTTTCTGAGGGGCGAAGAACACAGTTAAAATCCCCCCCAATCAGCCAGGGGATTGAGACAGAAGTAGCAAAAATGACAAGATCATTGAATAGGGACTGTCGTTGGTTAGGATCACATGAAGCATATACAAAGGAGTAATATGTACAAAAAGAATTATCCTCCTTCAAGCCTAGAGTTATATGTTGAGAGGAGGAGGCAATAACCTCCAAATTATAACTATCATGCCAAAATACCCAAATTTTTGGGTCAGGGAAGCTACTACTAGCAAAACCCCCAAGCTTTATGTACCTCCCCAGGGGCGGGGCTTTATTTAGACTCACCATAGGTTCCAAGATGGCCACAAGATCGACCTTATTGGATTGCACAGTATCTTTCAGACTTCTTCGGGTACCAGTATTCCCCACTCCATGAATATTCCAGATTAATGATGAAAGTATCATTGAGGCTCCCAGGGAGGCATCCCACACTCACGAACCGGCTTAACCTCGCCACCACGCCTCGATCATCACCCCGTCCATGCCGCTCCTCGCCCCACGAGCACTGCCACCTCGCCCTCATCCATCTCTGTCGGGCGCCCGGAGAGAAAGGAGGGGGAGAGGAGAGAACGTGAGAGAGAAGAGAGAGGGAAAGAGTGAGAGACTGAGAGGTGGGGAGAGAGAGAAAAGGGGGTTGATATATATAGAAAAACCCAAAAATTTAGAAAATTTAGAAAATTAAGAAAAATTACCTCCACGATCCTCGGGAAGAGCACAACGTGCTGGTCACGTCCCGGGGTCAGAGAATGCCACGGTTCACCCTGCAAAGTGTTCTGAAGGCACATCAGGGAAAAACACGTATAAAGCACCAAATACACTCCGAGACCCACAAAAATGATCTAAAAATATCCAAAAAATCTGGGGCATTACAAGATAGAGAGCAGGAAAGAGCTGAGAAAGAGAGGGATAGAGAAAGAGAGAGATCTGAGAGGTTGTCCGAGAGAGAAGAGAAGAGGGTCCTAGCGTCCCAATTGTTTGAGCTCCGAACCAGCCTCAGTATTACTGGATAGTGGCTGAGGGATGGTGAGGAGCACTACCGAAGAGCACGCGAGCGTGACTTTCATGTCAATAGTTTTTTTGCTGCCCCCACAGAGCGACGGCGAAGAGTGGAGACGGAAAGAGGAATGCAGGGCGGTAGGAGTACCGCCTCGCATGGTTTGATGACACCCTCTAGGGCTCCTCGCCCAGAGAGTGGTGAGAGGAGCGATGCTAGGAGAGGTGGTGAGACTTAGAACGGGATCATGTACTCTCTCTCTCAATTATGAGAGGTTTCCAGATGAAATAAAAGAATGTTGAATTTCTGATTTTTCTCACCTTCAGCCCTGCATACATCACTTAAACAAAACAAGTCAACTTTTCTGTTCTGGCTTGGCCCCCTGCTCAATAAGCTAGTGGTTGCTTCAGGACTAGCCTGGATAGCGGGTCAAGGGGCCAACCCTTTATCAATTAAGGTGAAAATAACGAAATGTGATGTGACACGCAGGCATATAAACATGAACGAGAAATTAAGGATGTAGCACATGAATGCAATCACGCAAGATGCATTTTTTGTTGTTTTGTGTATATATTTTTTGTGGTTTTGTTTCTTTTCCCTTTTGTGTTTCCTATTTTTTTTTGCTTCATTTTTGTTTTTTTTTTTTTGGTTTCTTTTTTGACGCGTCGGACACTTGTTCTTATAACAACCAGCATGGTTCTCGGATCAAGGTCGTTTACTCATTCACAAACCGTTCTTAAATAGCTGAACGCAGGGTTAACGTGCTTGATTTATTCCTCCCACTCAAGATCTCATTCGGCAACGTCCTCCTAAGTCTGCTTCCACCATTCCTTGGCTCGGGATATACCACTTAGGGAGAAAGGAAGAACGTGTCTAGAAAGTTCACGAGAGGGTTCGAGAGACCTAGGAAGATGTCCCCCTCCTGACCTATCACATGTTAAGGTTCAGCCCTCGGCTAGTGGGGTTTATTTGGTTTTTCTTTCCCTTGTCATCTTGGAGATGCATTTTTACCACCAGGGTTTTCTTTGCGGCGACTTTGCCCCTTTTGGAGACATAACCAAGATTTTTTCATTGCGGGGACTTGGCCCTTTCTAACATGTGTACAAGGTATCACATTTTTTTTTGTTTTTATTTTTTCCCCTTGTGTCGAGACTTCCTCCTACTAAGGTGGTGGTCAGGTTCAGTAGTCTAGCCCAAGGTCCCGCTCCCTCGTTGTGAACCGAGAAGGGGAGAATGGGTAGCACCCTACATCCTCAGTTTAGCTTTAGCTTTTCTCAGATTTTGCATCGTTTAATTTCGAGAGTGGAGTGTGAGTGTGTGCGCGAGTTAACCCTGAGTTAGACTACAAAGACCGAAGAGCGAATTTCCAACTTCGATGGTCCTCATACCATGCCGATTGTCACACCTATCTAAGGGTAGTATTTCTTAAGATAAAGCCCATTCCAACGGTGGGATAGCTCGATCCCCTCAGCGTAGACTAGCTGGTAGGCGTTACTAGGATGCACAGCCTGAATCACATATAGCCCTTCCCAATTGGGTTGGAGTTTAGAACCCGGCCCACCAGGCTTTATAAAAATTCTTTTCACTACCATCTCACTGACTTTAAATTTTCTCTCGATGACCTTCTTTTGATAAAAACGTGTGAGTCTATTTTGGTAAACAGGTGCATGTTCGGCAGTGACCAGTCGCTTCTCATCTAAGAGTTCCAACTGGACAATCATGACGTTCGTCGAGGGAAAGTTCCTTGTCCAATGGTACCCTGAGAGAAGGAATCAAGATCTCGTACGGGACTACCGCCTCCATTCCATAAGTAAGGACGAATAAGGTTTATCCAGTAGGAGTACGGATTGAAGTGTGATAGGCCCATAGAGCTTCAATAAGCTTTTCCGGCCAATCCAGGAACTTGTTAGACTCATGGAGAGGGGGATTTCCGCAGCCCACCACAAAGGCAGTCCAACAAGACCCACAAGGTCCAACCAGGCGAGCCCACCCGAGTGATAGCCCACAGGGCCCACTTAGGGAAGAAAAGCCCAATAAACAAGACTCGAGGAACTAACTCTCCCCGGCAGCCTTCTAGGCTCGGAGGGCCCGAGACAACGGTCAGGTCCCAAGGAAGGTCCGGCCTAAAGCCCTCTCCCCGTCCGAGAGAGATAGGCTCTAGCCGACCTATCTGACCCCACCTTCGCCGGGCCATGCCTATCGCTCGGACAAGAGCTAGCATCCCCGAGGCTCGGTAAGGCCGGTTGATTATCCGCATGTGTAGCCGTTCAGAGTCCCCCGCCAGCGGGAGAGTCAGGGGAGCCGCCGGACTCCAAGGGGATAACGTTCCCACGATCAGGCCATGAAAGCCCCCGTTAAAGACGTAACTCCCGCCGGGAACCCCTCAGCTTGCAGGACTCCTGAAGACGGTGCACTATTTAAGCAAGGGATACCCTCCGGAAGAAGGTAAGAGAAACAAGGCTTTCACACACCCTAAGCTCCTGAGCACGATTCGCTTCACCCTCTGGTGGAGAGGAGTCTCGCGCATCAACTCTCTCCTCCCCCCATTATCGCTTCCACCATAGCTCTACTGACTTAGCCATCGGAGGGTTTTCCCCCAGGGAGATCCCCTGGGCCCTCTGATACGTTTCCCTCTCTTGCAGATTCATCTTCTGGTGATCCATAGCCCGCTCAGAACTCAGCGCGAGATCTCGCCTCTTCATCTGGCGCCGTCTGTGGGAAACGCACGAAGAGCCAAGATGGTGAGAAGAAGCTCAGGGAGGAGATTCGCCGATGGGAAGGGTAAGGCTATGGCAGCGGCGGGAGGCGCCCCCTCTAGGGTCTCGTAGAGCCCCCCCTCCAACGCCAGCATCCACACCAACAGGCCACCACCACCCCCGGCGGAGACAGGGGCACCCCTCGACGGTGGCGCCAACGCCTTCCAGGCCCTCAACGAAAAAATGGACGTCCTCGTGGAGCTCATGAGGGCCCAGGCGGCTAGGGACGCAAGGTCCCGTGCCCCGTCAGGAAGTCCCCCTCGAAGGAGTGCGACGTAGCACACCGCCGGAGGCCGCTTCACCCTCCGCGGCCGACAGCTCCTCCGCAACGACGTCGGAGGACCCTCGCATGCTCCGCCTACGGAGCAAGAGGCTTCCTCCACGCCGAGGAGAGGGAAGCAGGGGGCGAGGCCGCTGCGCCCGGGCACCAATACCCCAGGAGATCGCCACGACGCCCCCCCAGCCCCACGGTGCGACTGCAGCCAGAGCTGTCTCTCCGGCTACGAGATTTTGAAAGACGGTTCGCAGAGCAAGAGCGCGCCCTCCGCGCCCTGTAGAAGACCTCTTTCCCAGAGGACGAGGAGAAATCCCCTTTCTCCGAGTACATCTTGAAGGCAGAGGTCTCTCCCAGAGCCTCCATCCCAACCTTCAAGCTCTACGACGGCCAGGGCGACCCAGCCGACCACTACGATAGCTTCGACACCCTGGTGACCCTGCATGGAACGCCGGATCCCATCAAATGCCGAGCCTTCGCGGCCACCCTAGTCCAAGGCGCTCAGGCATGGTTCCGGGCCCTCGCCCCTGGGTCCATCCGAGACTTCAGGCAATTTGGGCAAATTTTCAAGGCGAGTTTCACCGGTAGCGCCCCCCCAAGGTCAGTAGCGGGGCTCCTGGCTCTCAAACAGGCGCAAGGGGAGAGGCTCCGGACTTACGTCCACCGATTTAAATCGGAAGCCCTCAGGATCCCCTGCCTGGATGTGGCCTCAGCCACAACCGCACTGACCGGGGGCACCCGGGATGAGAATCTCCGCTGCGAGCTTGTCCTCCACCCTCCCTCGACCCTTGCCGAGCTAGTGACTCTGGCACTGCGCCACGCCGAGTGCGAAGAAGTACTCAGCGCCTACCGAGACGCAACCGGCTCGGTTCGGGAGGGGGACAAGAAGCGGACCTCCGAGCCAAACCCTGGCTCGGGTAAGAAGCGCGATCGAGAAGGAGAGCGCAAGAGAAAGTACGAGCGGTACACCCCCTTGACCGCGCCAGTCTATGAGATCTATGAAGACATCAAAGACTCTGGACTTCTCCGCCAGCCCGAGCCAATGAGGTCGAAGAACCGCAAGCGGGACAGGCATTGCCTATTCCACGGTGACCACGGGCACCACACCGGAGATTGCCATCAGCTCCAGGACGAGATTGAGCGCCTCATCCGTCTGGGGCATCTAGCCCGGTTCACGACCGGGCACAAAGAAGACCGAGACGCCGCAGAGGAGATCGACAACGCCCCCAGAGGGGTCCACATCAACGTCATCTCCGGAGGAGCGGCATCGGGCGGCGACACCAGCTGAGGAAGGAAACGTCATGCCGAGCAGGCCAGCCGAGCCTTAGAGCCCCCCAGAGGCCCGCCGATGGAGCCCCAGGTCATAATCTTCTCCGACCAAGACCTGGAAGGGCTGAGCACCTCGCATGACGATGCCCTCGTTATCTCGGCAACGATAAATCACTGTAATGTAGATAGGATTTTGGTTGATAATGGGAGCGCCCCCGATGTATTATCTTATGACTGTTTTCTCAAGATGGGGGAAGACCCATCCAAGCTCCGCCCGATCCGAACGCCCCTTTGCGGGTTTAATGGCCTGGCCACCTACCCCGAGGGAGCCCTAAGCCTATCGGTCACTATCGGCACCCCACCCAAAACCGTTACGGTCATAGTGGACTTCATAGTGATTAAAGGTATGATAGCGTACAACGCCATTTTCGGCCGGAAAATTCTCAACCGAATAAAGGCCGTACCATCTACCTATCACCAAAAAATGAAGTTTCCCACCAAAAACGGGTTGGGGGAAGTCCGAGGTAACCAGGCCACGGCTAGAAGGTGCTACAATATCTCGGTGGAAGCCTCAAGGCCGGACGGGAAGGATAAGGTCCCCAGGGGAGTCGAAGGAAAAGCCGTGACCACCGAACCCGGTGGCGAGTTATTAACGGTATTCCTGAACGACGACCCGGCCCTAGGAGTAAGGATCGACGCCGACCTACCACCAAAGGAACAGCAGCAATACAAGGAGTTTCTTTCTGAGTACGTTCGGGTCTTCGCTTGGTCCGATGATCAACTCCCTGGTATACCAGAGGAAACTGTGATGCACAAGCTCAACCTCGATACCACCGTGAGACCCGTACAGCAGCGGAGGAGGAAGCATGCGCCCGAGAAACAGGCGATCATCAAGGCGCAGGTCACCAAGGGACAAGAGACTGGTCTTTTTAGACCGGTCCTGTACCCGACGTGGCTAGCCAACGTCGTCCTAGTACCGAAAACCACAGGCAAGTGGCGAATGTGCGTAGACTTCACTGATCTGAACAAGGCCACCCCCAAGGACTGCTATCCGCTACCGAGCATCGACCAACTGGTTGACTCAACCTCGGGCAACGAGATACTCAGTTTCCTGGATGCCTATTCGGGTTATCATCAGATCCGAATGAACCCTGAAGATGTCGAGAGGACCGCCTTCATCACCGACTACGGCGTGTATTGCTACACCCGGATGCCCTTCGGATTGAAGAATGCTGGAGCCACATACCAGCGACTGGTCAACCATATGTTTGAGGGACAGTTGGGTCGGAACATCGAGGCCTACATCGACGACATGCTCATCAAGACCCCGAGGGCCCAAGACCACTTCATCGACCTCGCCGAGACTTTCGGCACCCTCCTGAAGTACAGCATGAAGCTCAATCCCGCCAAGTGCGCCTTTGGAGTAAGATCCGGGAAGTTCCTCGGTTTCCTGGTCACTCAGCGAGGGATCGAAGCCAACCCCGACAAGGTCCAGGCCATCCTGGACATGCGCCCGCCCACGTGTATTAAAGACGTCCAGCGTCTGACGGGGCGTGTCGCTGCTCTCAGTCGTTTCCTGTCCCGTGCGGCCGAACGATGCTTGCCCTTCTTCAAGCTGATGAGGGGGCCCAAGGTAGCATCTGCTACGTTCGCATGGGATGGGGAATGCCAGACAGCGTTCGCCGAGCTCAAAGAGTTCCTGGCTTCACCCCCGGTGCTTTCCAAGCCCGTCCCGGGTGAGGTCTTGTTGCTCTATCTCTCGGCGACGCCATCAACGGTCAGCTCGGTCCTAGTCAGAAATGACTCAGGAATCGAGAGGCCGGTCTACTACACCAGCAAGGTGCTCAACGACGCCGAGCGGAGGTACCCCGCAACCGAGAAACTCGTGCTAGCATTGGTTACCTCCGCAAAGCGCCTCCGACCCTACTTTCAGGGGCATCCCATCACCGTGCTAACCGGCGAGCCACTGAAGAAGATTCTGGCCCATCCCGAAGCCTCGGGGCGACTCGTCAAATGGGCCATCATGCTCGGGGCCTACGACATCTCGTATCGGCCACGATCAGCTATCAAAGGACAAGCGCTCGCCGACTTCATCGCCGAGAGCACCGTTCCGGTCGAGGACAGGCCTCCGACAGCAACCGGGCCAACCTGGGAGCTGTTCGTCGATGGATCGTCCAACTCGGTCGGCAGCGGCGCAGGGATCCTCCTAAAGTCCCCCGAAGGAATAGAATTGCAATACGCCCTGAAGTTCAACTTTCTGGCGTCCAATAATGCTTCCGAGTACGAGGCCCTTATCTCGGGAGCCCGCATGGCCCGACGGTTGGGGGCCGAGCGAGTCAGGATCCACACCGACTCCCAGCTAGTTGCAAGCCAGGTCAATGGCGAGTACGAAGCTCGGGAGGCACCTATGATCAAATACCTCCAGTTGGTCCGGAGCCTGGCCCAGCAGTTCGAGGAGTTCGAGGTAGTCCGAATAGCTCGGGAGCAAAACTCTCGGGCGGACGCCCTCTCCCGACTGGCCTCCTCCCTAGACCCGGAAGGTACACGATCGGTCCTCCTAGAAGAGCTAGAGCGCCCGAGCATAGACTCGGAGCTCCTCGCCATTGACTCGGCCACTCCCGGTGACTGGCGCTCCCCCTACCTGTCCTGGCTACGGGACTCCCAGGAGCCCTTCGACCCTTGGGAAGCCCGCCGAATGAAGTACCAAGCTCGGCGCTTCGTCATCCTCGACAACGTTCTCTACCGAAGATCATTCTCTGGGCCCCTTCTGAAGTGTCTCGGTCCCGACGAAGCAAGCCAAGCTGTTGAAGAGATTCATCAAGGCCTGTGCGGAGCACATTCAGGAGGTCGGTCGCTGGCCAGAATCCTGCTAAGGCAGGGGTACTGGTGGCCTACCCTACAGCGCGACTGCACGGCTTACGTACAACAGTGCGACCGTTGCCAGCGGTTCGACCATTTGGTCCATCAGCCGGCCACGGAACTTATCACCCTTACCGAGCCCTACCCTTTCACTCGGTGGGGGATCGACATCCTTGGGCCATTCCCAACGGCTCAATCCCAGAAGAAGTTCATCATCGTCGCCATCGACTACTTCACCAAGTGGATCGAGGCTGAAGCTACAGCAAGGATCACCGAGACAGTCGCCTGGGGCTTCGTTTGGAAATCGATCATCTGTCGCTTTGGCATCCCCCGAGTGATAGTGAGCGATAACGGGCGGCAATTCGACTCTCGGTACTTCCGAGACAGATGCGCCGACCTAAATATCCGCAACCACTTCACTTCGGTCACCCACCCTCAGGCCAATGGGCTGGTTGAAAATGCCAACAAAACCATCTTGAAGGGCATAAAAACCAGACTCGGCAAGGCTAAGGGTAGCTGGCTCGAGGAACTGCCTAGCGTACTATGGTCGCACCGAACGACCCCCAGGACGGCAACCGGTGAGACCCCTTTTCAGCTGGTATATGGCACCGAAGCCGTCGTTCCGTTAGAGATCGCCAATCCGTCTCTCCGAGTGATCAGCTTTTCGCCCGAGGCAAACGAGCAGAAGTTGCTCGAGAACCTCGACCTGGCAGACGAACTCCGAGAGATCGCGAACGTCCGAGCTACGGAATACCAGCGCCGCCTCACTCGGTACAACAACGCCAAGGTCCGGGGCAGACAATTCCGACCAGGGGACTTCGTCCTCAGGAAGACCGAAGCCTCTCGACCACTGGAGGCGGCGGGCAAGCTAACCCCCAACTGGGAAGGCCCCTACCGAGTGATCGAGACGCTCGGGAAAGGTGCGTACAGGTTGGCCACAATGGAAGGGGAACCCATTCCCCGGACATGGAACGCAACCACACTACGCAGATTTTATTTCTGAAAACTGTATCAACAAATCGGGTAAAATAAAACCCCCTTTTTTTGCATTCATTCAAGATAATTGTTGGTACATCAGAAAGGCAACTGCCAATACATTACATAGTGAAAAGCAAAAATTCATCTAACACCACGGCAGACGGCCATCGCCCGGCCGACCCGGTCTTGACCTTCTCGCATCCAGCCACTGACTCTGCCTCGCGTAGAAACTGGCTCGGACAAGAGATGGTCGACCCAGTTGGCTCGGGTGGACCGTGACAAGGGTGACGGAGGGATGACAAGGAGAAGGCCACCTTTCACGCGAGGAAGGCTACCTTCCAAGTTGGCAACAACCTGGAAAAAGGAGCGCCGTGAAGGTCTCCTCTCTGCCAATCCACCAACTCCTTGGAGGCGAACAGAAAGCAAGCAGCCCCCGAAGAGTGAAAGAAATGAAGAATAAAAGAGAGAGAAAGAGGCTACGGACAGAGGTGAGCCGCCTCCTCCCCTCCCACGGAGGGGAATGGCGGCCGGCATCCCTAACTCCCCCATCCGCCCTCCATCTCGGAGTCCGCCCGGAAGCCTCGCCGGAGCCAAGAGGAGGCAAACGGCATGCCCCCACACGTCGAAGCCCTCTCCAGATCCGCGCGGCGACCGTCGGACCCGTCTCATGCACGCGCGGCGACCGTGGGATCCGACCGATATTCCAAGACAGCTGGAACCGGCCGCTCCCCGTCGTCTGCGGTGTCACCTTCTGAAGGGTCCTCCATGCTCCGATCGCGGCGGCGCGACGCAGAGCGAAAACGAGGGAATAAGAGCAGACCGCCGGCGAGAGTCCTAAGTGTTAAGAGGGAAGGAGCACCCTTCGGTCCTTTTTATAGGCCAAGGGAGGCCACGCGCCTTAAATGACTCCCCCCTCGAAAACACGCTACAAGACCTCCCCTGGAAGGTCACCTCCAATTCCTCGGTCCCCGCCCTAGCGGGATTCGCGAAGCGCCTCGACTTTCAAAGCATGGTGGAATGAAAGGACGCCCCGCCAGAAGTCTCCCGAATCGGCATGCGAAAACGGTGCAAAGAATATCGGCACTTTCCAACTGCCCCCGATACGCCAGCCAATTCACGGTAAAGATAGCGATCAAACAAAGTAAGTTCTTTATTGTCTCCCATAAAGAAGTCCTCTTACAAAAGGAAAAATAGACAAAAAGGGGAAGGGGCAAAATAAAGCAAAATACATCAGGCCTCGGGCCCACTTTGAAGCTCAGGAACAGCAGTAGGGGACGCGTCACCCCTGGTACCTTCGGTGACGGCCGGCCCGGACACTGACCTCGCCTGTGCGAGAACTGTCCCGGTCGTGAGCCCTCCCGGAGCCTCCGGAGTTGGTGACCCCGCTGGAGGTGACTCCTCCGGTTCTTCCCCGGCCGAGGATGAGGAGCTGGAAACTGACTCATCCGAGTCATAACTCTGGCCGTAAGGAAAATCGCCCCCGGCAAGGTGCTCATTGGCATAGCTCATCGCCCGGCGATAACCCTGTCTGAATCCCTTTCGAGCACCCCAACGGAGCGCTACCTCGTAGTAGGGGAGGGCAGCTTTAATCAGGTCGGCCGAGTAAGCTTCCGAGCCTTTGTAACGCTCGATCGCCTCCGCCTCGACCTGCCCTACCCTTCCGACAAGCTCAACCCGAGCTCGCTCCGCCTCGGCCGCACGCTCTTCCGCCCTCGCCAGACTCTCCTCTAGCTCGGTCATCCTCCGCTCGGCTTCGATCGTCCGACCCTCCGCCCGGGCTCGGTCCGCCTCGGCCTCAGCACGAAGGCGCTCCGCGTCCTCCGCCCGATCCTGCAGCTCGCCACGCTCAAGCTCCCAGAGGCCATCCAGCTCGATGTGACGCTGACGCTCATCTTCTAGACGTTTGCTCTTCCTCTCGAGCGATTCTTGGGCCCTTGCTAGCTGCTCGGCCAGCACCTCGGCTTCCCGTCGGCTCGACCGCGCCAACTCCCTGAATGCGAGGAACTCCCGCCGGAGCCCCTCATGCTCCCCCTCGAGCCGGGCTAGTTTTCCCTCGCATCCACCAAGGGTCCAGGCAAGCCTCGACCGTTCCGCCTCCGTCCGAGCGTGCGCCTCCGCCATCATGGCCGCTGTCCGAGCTATGGCCAGGCCGCCCTCCATCAGGACATCAAGGACCCCGGCGGGAGTGTTGCGCCTTTCTCCCCCCCTCGTCCTCTCGGCGATCGACCGACAGAACCGGTACAAGTCGCCCGAGATATCGAGCCTGTCCAGAGGCTCCGGCAAAGGGGACCGCTCCACCCTGGGCACCCCGCCAGAAGACCCTATTCGGGCAGCGAAGCTGACCACCCCGCGCGCCACGGTCGGTTGGGGTTGCGACGCCTCCCCGGGCGAACCCCCACCCTCGACCGGCGCCGCGGGATCAGCCGCACCAGAAACTTCCGACACGTGGGGCTGCAACGCCCCCGCGGGCGAACCCCCATCCGCGCTGACCGATCCCTCGGTCCCAGTGCCGGCCACACCGGCATCGGCCCCCTCTGCCCCCGTAGAGGGGAGAGCCGACCCATCACCTCCCTCTGAGGGGCCCCTAGTCTCCTCGGCCCCCTCTCGCCCGGCGGATGGGAGAGCCAGCCCGGAGGGGTCGGCCCCATCCTGCCCCCGAGGGGGGAGCGCCGCCGAGCCAGAATCGCCCCCGACGGTGGTAGAAAGGCCAACCTTCTTGGCCCTTTTCTTGGCATTCACGGCCTCCCACAGTTTCCCCGCCAGGGGATCCTTGCGCTTCAGGCCGGTCGATCGAGAAAACCCCTCGGGGGCCACCCCCTTGCCCTTGTCTCGGGCCTGGGCGCGACCCGCCGAGGCATCAGGTTCATCGGCTGCTGAGTCATCTCCCAGATCGATGACCTCGGCCGCCTCCTCCAGAGGCTCCCACCTCACGTCTGCAACAAGGAGAAGCCCCAGTCAGGAGGAGGAAAGAAGCTACCACCCCAGAAAAAGAGCCTCAAGAGCTGTACCTGTCGACGTCAACCGCGAGAGAAGACACCGTTCGATGTTCTCCGGCGTCACCAGCTCCTCGGTCGATCGATGGTCCTCCAGTAGACGGGCAGCCTGCTGCTCCACGTGGGGAGGGAATTCCTCCTGGCGAGGGGGCAGATTCGGATGAAAGTTGGGCGAGGTCCGACATCTCCAGATCTCGTCCGTCGCCACAGCCTTCACCCAGAAGAAGTGGGTCTTCCACCCCTTGTGCGAGGAGTCCTTCGCCGCAAGCGAGATGCAGCTCCTATTCCTCCGCGCCTGGATGAAGTAGAAGCCTTTCCCCGCCGACGGGTGCGCTTTCAACTCAAAGAAGAAATGGAAGAGGTCCAAGGAAGGAAAAATGTCGTGCTGATGACAAAGAATCCGGAAGGCCGAGAGCAGAAGATATGAGTTGGCCATCAACTGAATAGGCGCCAACCAGAAAAAATTAAGAAGCTGCAGCACGAAAGGATCGAAAGGGAGACGAAATCCACTCTTCCAAGCCAGAAGAAAGGTGCAAATGTGCTCCCCGCGATCATCCAGACTCGTCTCGTGCGGAGCGGCGGCAGCAAAGCTGTATCTGAGAGGCAGGCGAAAATGATGCTCCAACCTCCGCACCTCTGCTTCCCCCAACTCACTGTAGTTGGGGACGGGTTCCCGCCTCTCCGGCACAAGCTCCAGACTCTGATCCGCCATCGAGTCGGGGGAAGATCTCTCGTACGAGCTCGAAGACTCCGGGGGAGAAGGAAGTTGCCGGACCGCCTCTGCGGTTATCCTCGCCAACTCCACGAACGCCGCCGCAAGGCTCCGCATCTCCGCTGTGCTCTCACGGCGCATCAAGAAGCAAGGAAAGCCTAAAACCCTAGAAGGCTAGAACGATGAACAGCGCCCCGTAAAAACCCCTGAGGGTGGCTGCGCGCAGTTCCGTGCTCCGAGAAAAAGGGGGGCCCCTTCGTTTCGAATCCGTCAGGATCATCATTACGGGCCTCGGCGACCGCTATAAGCGGCTCCATAACGCCAACGGAATTCCACCCACCTGAGCCACGCCGGTCCAAAGCCTCGAAAAACTACTCATCCGAGCCTCCTTGGCTCGGGAGTAGGAGGGGGACAAGTGGAGAGGGGGATTTCCGCAGCCCACCACAAAGGTAGCCCAACAAGACCCACAAGGTCCAACCAGGCGAGCCCGCCCGAGTGATAGCCCACAGGGCCCACTTAGGGAAGAAAAACCCAATAAACGAGACTCGAGGAACTAACTCTCCCCGGCGGCCTTCTAGGCTCGGAGGGCCCGAGACAACGGTCAGGTCCCAAGGAAGGTCCGGCCTAAAGCCCTCTCCCCGTCCGAGAGAGATAGGCTCTAGCCGACCTATCCGACCCCACCTTCGCCGGGCCATGCCTATCGCTCGGACAAGAGCTAGCATCCCCGAGGCTCGGTAAGGCCGGTTGATTATCCGCATGTGCAGCCGTTCAGAGTCCCCCGCCAGCGGGAGAGTCAGGGGAGCCGCCGGACTCCAAGGGGATAGCGTTCCCACGATCAGGCCATGAAAGCCCCCGTTAAAGACGTAACTCCCGCCGGGAACCCCTCAGCTTACAGGACTCCTGAAGACGGCGCACTATTTAAGCAAGGGATACCCTCCGGAAGAAGGTAAGAGAAACAAGACTTTCACACACCCTAAGCTCCTGAGCACGATTCGCTTCACCCTCTGGTGGAGAGGAGTCTCGCGCATCAGCTCTCTCCTCCCCCCATTATCGCTTCCACCATAGCTCTACTGACTTAGCCATCGGAGGGTTTTCCCCCAGGGAGATCCCCTGGGCCCTCTGATACGTTTCCCTCTCTTGCAGATTCATCTTCTGGTGATCCATAGCCCGCTCAGGACTCAGCGCGAGATCTCGCCTCTTCATCTCACACATCTTCTTTATGATTTTGATCAATGTTTTATTAGTGGCCTCTGCCTGGCCATTACCTTGCAGATAATAAGGTGATGAATGATGCAATGCAATCTCATACCTTTTGCAGAGGTCCTGAAGGTCCTGGGAAATGAATTGCGGTCCATTGTCGGTGATGATAGTGCTCGGGATGCCGAACCAGGCGATGATGTTCTTCATGATGAACTTGCAGACTGTTGATGCTTTGATCTCCACGTAAGCTTCAGCTTTGGCCCATTTGGTGAAGTACTCTATTGCAGTAAGGATGAAAGATTTTCGCTTGGTGAGGGAGTTGGGACCACCTAGAGGACCGATGATGTCAAAAGCCCACATGGAGAAAGGCCATGGGGAGGATACTGGATGAAGTGAGGAAGATAGGGAGTGAATTTTTTCGGCGTGAAGTTGACACTTAGCACACCTACGGACATACATAGTACAATCCTCTTCCATGGTAGGCCAGTAAAAGCATTGCCGAAGGATCTTCTTAGCAAGCATTTGGCTATTTACATGACCATCGCACACACCTGAGTGTGCTTCCTCGACACACTTCCAGACCGCAGCATCATCAAGACACCTTAAAAGAACACCAGTAAGGATTCTCTTATATATAGCACACCTCCAACCAGCGTGTATTTCTGGGCCACTCTCCTTATGGCTTTCTTAGCATTGTGGCTTCTTCAGGGTAGGACTGATCTTTGCAGTATTTGGCAATTTCATAGAACCATGGCTTTTCCTCGTTTAACAGTTCTTCTTCCAATTATGCGAACATGATTTCCCTCTTCTCAATGATTTCTCCCTCTTGGACCATTCTTGATAATTCTTCTTTAATCCTCGGGAAGGAAGCGTCTTGGACGGCAGGGGTGAGACGCTTGTAGATAGCAATAAACTCAAACCATCTACCTAGAGGGAACTATAAAGATGATGCCAACGAGGCGAGGGCATCAGCCAGAATATTCTGGTCATGAGGGACATGGACAAAGATCAACTTGGTGAACAGTTTGGCATAAACAGAAGCGAGCTTTTGATAAGGCTTGAGCTTGGGATCGAGGGTGTGATATTTGGTGAGCACATGGCGGAGAGTGAGTTGACTATCACCTACAATTCGTAGTTCGGTGACACCAAGAGAATGGGCAGCTTCTAGGCTAGCTAGAAGAGCCTCATATTCAGCTATGTTGTTGGTGACTGGGAATGCGAGTTGATATGCCTGTGGGATGGTAACACCTTCAGGCGACAGGAGGGCAATGCCAATACCTATCCATTGGGAATTCAAAGCTCCATCAAAATGTAATGTCCACATGCGATCAGCCGACTGGTTGATGGACATTAGTTCCTCATCTGGAAACTCCGATTGGATAGGGTCGAACTTGGGGAGAGGATGATGAGCGAGATACTCAGCTATGGCATATGCCTTTAATCGCCTTTTGCTGAATATAGGTGATGTCAAACTAAGAGAGGAAGCTTTGCCAGTGTGCTAGCCTATCAGTGAGAATGGATTTTTCCAAGAGAAATTTGATAGGTCAATATGATAGGTGCAGACAGATTCAGAGGGGGGGTGAATGAATCCCTCTTAAAAATTTGCTCCAAAAAACTGAGTAGATAAAACTCAGATTAGATCACTGTTGCAGAAATAGAACTAATAGACTCGGTTGACAGAACGACCCATGGAATGACAAATTATTGTCCTAAGAAGATGCTCGATAACAATTGTTCAAATAGCACATATGTAGTAGAATTGCAAACTGATCACGATCCACTCAATAGATATGCAATTAGATCACGATCCTAAGCATGCATCTAGCGGAATCAAAAGAACAAACCAGCCACTACACAGAAGATTTTTAGGTGGTTCAGTCCTCCAGACCTACATCCACCCCACACTCAAACCAGAGTGTGGATTCCGATGCCAAACAGTTTGAAAACCGCTGGGCAACACAGCTTGCCTACAAACCGCTGATTCACAGCTTCAACTGTTGGGCCTTACAGCTTCGCCGTCCGCCGGGCAATACAGCTTAGCCATCCAGAGGAACCAATCCTCTGCTATCGCTGAGTGACACAGCTTGCTCTGCTGACTAACAGCTTGAAGAAAGATTCAAAAGAAAACAAAAGACAAGAAAACACAGCAACTGAAAGCTGTAAACTATATCAACACAGATGTGGCTCCCATAGAGCTGACTGGATTAGATTTGATCCAGATTGTAATATCCTGGACCTTTTGGATCCTTCTTTGTGGGTCCCAGATCTGGTTTCTCAGAGTGTCAGTCTCCGTTGTGTCCGAAATTTTGTTTCGGACATCTTTCGTGTTCGGATCGGCGCGATCCGGAGTTGTTTCGGAGGCCCAAAAGCATTCCGCGGCTTTTTCTGCGCGTGTTTTTTGATTATCGGTGTGTGTTTCGGTAATTCCTTCGGAACCTCGCTGCTGGTGAACCGGGTATTTCACCTGGGAATGAGTGGTACCGTTGCGATCGGTGCGTTCCGAGGATCCCGGAAATGTAATTTTCTATTTTTCTATATTTTCCAAAATTTCCAGATTTTCTATAAATATCTCACTTTTCTCTCTCTCCCCACCCTCTTCTTCTTCTTCTTCTTCTTCTTCTTCTTCTTCTTCTTCTTCCTTCTCTTCTCCCCACCATGACCACCGCCCCTCCCTCTCTCTCTCTCGTTCGGCCGCGGCGACGTCCCCTTCCGGCTGCAGACGGTGCAGGGCGACGGCGTGACGACGTGGGCGACGGCGAGGCGATCGTGGTGGCGTAAAGCTTGTGGGGAACCGTGAAGGGACGAGAGTTTTTCAAAGCATTCTTCATGATCTCGGCACCGATTCGGCGGAGCATTCGCTCCATTGAGGTAGGGTGACGTTCCCTAGCTCCTTGTCGTTCATTTCCGTGGTTTATAGGCCGAGGGGAGGCCGAGAGGGGCTTGATTAAGCGGGTTTGGGGTTTTCCATGATTTGGGGAGAGCTCACCCGATCTATGGATTTAGCCCGCGATTTCACATTTTGGTGGCCTAGTATCATTCTAGGGGTCCCCAGGGGTCTTCCCCTTTGATTTCCCCCTCTCCGGTGGAGGCATGGGGGCGTGGTTGGGTTTCTTGGGCTTCCCCCGCCGTTTCGCCGTCGGGCGGGTGTGGCGGTCCTTCCAGTGACCGTCACACCGTGTAACGCGCCTGGGCAGGTGCGTCACAGCCCTTGTTTAGCCAACTGGGGTCTGGGAGTGTGACGGTCTCACGATAGACCGCCACAGGCGTGTGACGCGCCTGGGGTGGGCCATCAGAGCATCCCGACCGTTGGCATCTGACCGTTGGTTTGACCGTGGGGGTCAAGGCGTGTGACGCACCAGCACTGGCGCGTCACAGCCTTGTGACGGCCCAGCGTGGGTGCGGCAGAAGTTGTTTTACCCCCAGGCCATGTGACGCTCCAGGGTTGGACCGTTACATGCGTGTGACGCTCCAGGAATGGATCGTCACATGCTGTGACGCACCGAGTGGCACGCGTCACGGCTTGCCCTTGTTTTCCGCTGTGACGCACCTGCATAGGCGCATCACAGTCTGTAACGCACCAGGGCAGGTGCGTTACACTCCGTGTTACGTTCAGTTTTACACTGGGAGTGTGACGGCCTGCGTTGGACCGTCAGGCGTCTGTGATGGTCCAGCCTAGACCGTCAGGCATCTGTGATGGTCCCGCCTAGACCGTCAGAGTCCTGTGACGCGTCTAGGGTAGACCGTCAGGCACTGGGTTACCCCGGGTGGTTTGCAACCTCGTTTCCGTTCTGATCGTGGTCGCCGTGCGACGGTACCGGTACGTGGGGTGGTCCCCGTACGTCGTCGGATGCGGACGTGGTTTTCTGTTGACTTGAGAGTCTACTCCTTCAGTGACCCTCCACTAGTCGTAGCCCACCAATACGCGGTGTTGGTCTCACCAGGGAGTGGTGTACGGGTCGACCCGTAGAGACGGTTTTGAGACTGGTTTCCATCAGGCCCCACGTCTGTAGCCAGAGTCCGGCTAAGGGGAAAACCAGTAAGAGGGCCAGACCAGGGACGCGAGGTCTGTGTGTGCACACGTGGTTGGGGGCAGTTGGACACACGCTGACGAACGTGACCCCAGCTAGTCACTTGTTTGTGGTACTTGTTTGGTGTCCGTGTCTCGGGTAGGCACTACCATGTTAGGCAGGTCACCTACGATGCGGTATAAGTCGTCAGGGGACGCTACCGGCTGTGCTTCTAGTGGGAGGTACTCCTGTCGAGTCGGGAGTGTCAGGCTATCAGTCGCACGACTTTGACCTTTGGGTTCTATCGTGTTTACCATTGCGTTTCGGTCTTCTCGCCGTGGTGCATGTGTCGGCTTGCGTGCCGTGAGACCGGTGTTTTGTAGATGGTAGGGTTTCCCTTTCTGAGGTACTCGCTTACTACTAGTGTAGCGGTTTCTCCGTTTGTGAGGTAGGGTTCGAGTGATCCCTACTGAGTCTTGTTTCGAGACTCATTCCCTGCGGGTTTTCACCGTGTTTTAGGTGAGGCGAGGCTTCAGGGGAGTTCGTCTGAGGCTCAGCGCCGTTCAGGTGCCCAGCATTAGTGCCAAAGGTCAGAGCCGGGGTATGTCCCGTGTAGCTGTACTTTCTTTTCTTGTCTCTATACTAGTTGTAGACTATTGTTGTTATTTTATTGTTATATTGTTGACCATGTAAAATGTTAATTCATTTCCTCATTATTTATATAACTGTTTAATTCTGCAATTATTTGTGATACTTGTATAGTTTCCACACCATCCTTTTAACCCTTCCGAGTCTTCAGACTCGTGGGTGGCGGTGCGAGTCTCGGGTTATCGAGCCTTCCCAGTAATCAGATTCTCGGGTCGTTACAGCTGGTATCAGAGCGCGGTTGTGGAATTATACGAGAATCACAAGTGATTGTAGTGGTCCACTAGTCCACAGCGATGATGTACGGTTGACGCTGGCATCGGGCATCGTGCGTTTTCCTTGACCTTGCTGTTTCGTGCTTTCTGTCTTTGCTCCAGGTGCGGGTATGGCGTCGAGGCGGGCGACTCGCTCTCAGCAGGGGCAGTCGGCTGGAGGTCAGGAGATCCAGCAGGAGGTTCAGTAGGAGCAGGAGGAGCAGAGTAGAGTGCCACCTGCGACCACCGAGGCAGTGGATACTGCGAGGTTTCCGGGGGCCAAGGATTTCTTTTGTGGCATGTACCAGCTTATGTCTCAGCAGTTTGGCGGAGAGGCTGGTGAGGGCTCGTCGACCAGGGGTGGGCCAGGCTGAGTAGTGAGGGATTTCAAGCAGTTTCATCCACCTTACTACGGCGGTCAGCCAGACCCTGATTTGGCTCGGAGTTGGCTCGACGATATGGAGCGGGTGTTCAGTTCCGCGCAGAGTACTGCGGAGGATAGAGTGATGTTGGCCTCCAACCAGTTGCAGGGTACGGCTCGAGAGTGGTGGTCTTCCGAGTGGAAGACATCTTTACAGCTTCGTCCGCTTGAGCAGATTGTGTGGGGCGACTTTGTCAGTACTTTCGAGCATACCTACTGTCCAGAGTTTATTGCTACACAGCGGATGCGTCAGTTTTTGGAGCTGGTTCAGGGTGACATGTCTGTGTTGCAATACATGGCCCGATTTATCGAGTTGGGTCGGTATGCACCTCATATCATGGAGAATGAGAGGGTGAAGACCGCACTATTCGTTCAGGGCTTGAGGCAGGAGCTGAGGCAGCATTTGATCGCGAATGCTGCCACCGATTTGGAGACAGCATCTCGCGTTGCGGCTTCTTTGGAGATGGATATGCAGAGGACTCAAGGACCGATTAGCCAGGGGCAGTCTTTGTCAGGTCGTAGCCAACAGTCGGCTACCCAGCAGTAGGTTTCCTTCCAGCATGCGTCGGGTGGTCTAGGAGCGCTGGCATCGGCAGCGTCAGTGATAGGATCCGTGTCTTTAGGCTCGAAGGTCAAGAAGTTTCTCAAGAAGGGTTTCTCTAAGAAGAAGTCCAAGGGTCAGGGGCAGGCTTCATCGGGCAGTGTACAGCAGCCGGTTCCGTTTCAGCGTCAGGGATCAGTGGGTGGATCGTGAGGACCGTGTCCACGGTGTAGCGAGTTCCATCCGGGCAGGCAGTACACGGTGCCGATTATCTATTTTCGGTGTGACCAGCCAGGGCACATGGCGCGAGATTGTCCTCAGAGGCCATAATAGCAGCAGTAGTAGGGACAGTATCCGCCGCTACCCAGGTCAGCTAGTGTGGGAGGCAGGCAGAGAGCTCGAGGCCAGATCACACACATGACCAGGACAGAGGTAGTGGCGTCGCGGCTCGTGGAAGGTACCGTTCAGATTTTGGGTTGTGCGGCTCGGGTTTTGTTTGATTTTGGCGCGTCTCATTCGTTTATTTCGGAGGATTTCACTCTGAGCATCGAGGAGCCGGTGACCCAGTTGTCCTGCGATTTGGCAGTGGAGTTGCCTTCGGGTGATTTTATGATCACTCCGTATTGCTTCGATGAGGTTCCCGTGTGGGTGGAAGGGCGGAGTTTACCGGCTAGGCTCTATGCGTTGCCGCTTCAAGACTTTGATGTGATTTTGGGCATGGATTGGCTCGAGGCACATCATGCGTTAGTGGATTGTGGCTCGAAGAGAGTTTATTTTCGGTGACTTCGTGGACCCACCTTCTATTTCCAAGGTATCAGGTCTTCCTCTTCCCGTTTCCTTATTTCGGCGATTCGAGCTCGTCGTTTGCTTGATGCGAGTTGTCAGGGCTTTCTCGCTTCTGTGGTCTTGGTAGACCAGCCGCGTCTGGGTGTCGAGGACATTTCGGGGGTGTGCGAGTTTTCCGATGTTTTCCCAGAGGACTTACCTGGATTGCCTCCCCAGCGGGAGATCGATTTTATGATCGAGGTCGTGCCAGGTACGGGACCTTTGGCGAAGGCCCCCTACCGTATGGCCCCCTCTAAGTTGAGGGAGTTGCGGGCGCAGTTGCAAGAGTTACTGGCCAAGGGGTATATTCATCCCAGCTTTTCCCCTTGGGGTGCGCCAGAGTTGTTCGTGAAGAAGAAGGACGGTAGTTTGCGGCTGTGCATTGACTACCGACAGCTGAATGAGGTGACCATTAAGAACAAGTATCTATTGCCGCGGATTGATGATTTGTTCGACCAGCTTCAGTCTGCTCGAGTGTTCTCGCGGATTGATTTGCGGTCTGGTTACTATCAGCTGAGAATTCGCGAGTCCGATGTGGAGAAGACTGCGTTCAGTTCGAGGTACGGGCATTATGAGTTCCTGGTGATGCCGTTTGGGCTCACCAATGCCCCCGCAGCCTTCATGGACTTGATGCAGAGGGTGTTTCGTCCGTATCTGGACCAGTTCGTGGTCGTATTTGTGGATGACATCCTTGTCTATTCAGGGTATGCCGAGGAGCACGCGTACTATTTGGGTGTGGTGCTTCAGACGCTGCAAGATCACCAGTTGTATGCGAGGCTCAGTAAGTGTGAGTTTTGGCTTCGTGAGGTGCACTTTTTGGGGCACGTGATTTTTGGTGATGGCATTTCCGTGGACCCCACCAAGGTCGAGGCGGTAATGCGATGGCCGAGGCCGAGGTCTGTGACCGAGATCCGGAGTTTCTTGGGGCTTGCGGGTTATTATCGTCGGTTTATCCAGGATTTTTCTCACATTGCGACCCCGATGACAAGACTCACACGGAAGGATGTGCCTTTCGTCTGGTCTGAAGAGTGTGAGCAGAGTTTCAGGGAGCTGAAGAGATTGCTCACCTCGGCTCCGGTGTTGGTTTTACCTTCTGGGCCGGGAGGTTTTGTGGTGTGTACAGATGCTTCTGGAGTCGGACTGGGTGCTGTGTTGATGCAGCATGGTAGAGTGGTGGCTTATGCATCACGGCAAGCTGAAGCCCCACGAGGAGAACTACCCTACCCATGACCTTGAGTTGGCGGCTATGATCTTCGTATTAAAGATCTGGAGGCATTATCTGTACGGTGAGAAGTTTGAGGTGTTCACTGACCAGCAGAGTTTGAGGTATGTGTTCACGCAGAGGGACCTTAACCTCATGCAGAGGCGTTGGATGGAGTTTATGAAGGATTATGACTTCACCCTATCTTATCAGCTGGGCAGGATGAATGTCGTCGCCGATGCTTTGAGTCGGAAGGTCGCGGTCAGTTGTGGACGCACTTTTCGAGCACTCATTATGATGTTCGGCTATTCGGGAATGGTCGATTCATCTATTGAGTGCGTGGGCGTGCCAGTCACCGAAGTGACGATTTGTTCAGGCTCCGAAGAGTCCATGGTGGGCTTGACCTCACTTCGCCAGACGATTGTGTGGTTCGTGTCGGGACCAGATCCCGTCATGCCATAAAGGTCATGACGTCATTTACATCCCCCATACGAGGGAACACCCTTGATTAATTATCAAAAGTAGGGGCCCTGCGGCCGAAAGAAATAATACTAACTGCGCGAGAAAGAGACAAGAATTAATCACACTAAAGTCCGCATCAGGATACGAGCCATTGGCCATGTCGGTCACTCGTGGACATTTTCATATTCAGACACGGGTCCGTGATAGAAATGCGACGGAAACTGAGGTGGACCCGTTCAAATGTCTGCCGAATGCATGGTAATTTTAATAACGGCTCGGAAGGGATCCGGGACGAGAAACGAATCCGGTCTGATTGGAATGTCGGCCCAAGACTAGGTCGGGGCCTGGCCTCAGGATGATTCCCAAGACTCGGGCCCGGCCTGAGAGGGCGGCATTATTATTCCTTCTGCGTCGGGTCGCGGAGAGAGACGGGGCTGCAATGTGGACCCTAGCATTTTTTTTTATCTAAGATTTTAATTATATGTTCCTCTCGTTCCTCTTGCTGTTCATTCTTTTTTATGCATTTGTTCCGAATGATTTCTTCCCCCCCCCCCTTTTTGTTTATTATTTTTTTTTATTATCACTATTCCACATTTTTGTTTGTTTCCTATGTATATTCAAATTTATTTATTTATCATAATTTTCATTAATTTATTTATTATTATTATTATTATTATTATCACCAATATCATTATCATTATATGTTATATGTGTATACTTCCCAGAGAGAGAGGGCCGCTGGAGGGTGTGCCGGCGAGGGGTATGGAGAGCGTGCCGATGAGGGCATCTCAAGGCGTACCGGCGAAGGGAGAAGAGGGTGCGCCAGGGAAGGCACCAAGGAGAGTGTGCCGGCAAAGGTTAGAGGGTGCCGGAGAAGCGCCGAGAGAGTGTGCCGGGGAGGGAGTTGGCAGGCGTACCGGGCTAACTCAAAGTCTGTACCACGTCTGCTTGCACATATGCAGAGTCTGTACACTATCCATTTACTGCAACTCGAAGTCTATACACTGGCTGATGGCTGCAACACAGAGTCTATACACTGGCTTAGCAAACCCACAAGTCCATACATTGGTTGCACAGCTTGCCATGCATAGCCGGTGCACTCCTCATTTGCTACAGACTCAAAGTCTGTACATCATCTGCTAGCACACACGCAGAGTCTGTACATTGTCCATTTGCTACAACTCGAAGTCTATACATTGGCTGATTGCTGCAACCCAAAGTTTGTACATCGGCTGGTTGCATGCATACACGAAGTCTGCACATTGGCTGGCTGCATGCTCACAAAGTATGTACGTTGACTGGTTGCTGCAGCACAGAGTCTGTACATTGGCTGGTTGCTGCGACACAAAGTCTGTACGTTGGCTGGCTGCGTGCATACAAAGTCTGTACATCGGCTGGTTGCTGCCACACGAAGTCTGTACGTTGGTTGGCTGCTGCAACACAAAGTCTGTACATCGGATGGTTGCTGCAACATGAAGTCTGTATGTTGGCTGGCTACTGCAACACAAAGTCTGTACGTTGGCTGGCTGCGTGCGCACAAAGTCTGTACATTGGCCGGTTCCTGCAACACAAAGTCTGTACGTTGGCTGGCTGCGTGCACACAAAGTCTGTACATTGGCTAGCTGCATGCACACAAAGTCTGTACATCGGCTGGTTGCATGCACACAAAGTCTGTACATCGGCTGGTTGCTGTAACACGAAGTCTGTACGTTGGCTGGCTGCTGCAACACGAAGTCTGTACGTTGGCTGGCTGCGTGCGCACAAAGTCTGTACATTGGCTGGTTGCTGCAACACAAAGTCTGTACATTGGCTAGCTGCATGCACACAAAGTATGTACGTTGACCGGTTGCTGCAGCACAAAGCCTGTACACTATTGTCACAAGCACATTAAGTCCATACATTCGTTCACGGCGTGTCTGAACATCCGTTTTCAATGTACATACTTTACTATCTACATTTGTGCAATCCTTCATGCAAAGTCTGTGCATTGCTTGTTGTTGTGTTCGTGCATCAATTTGCCAAGTCTGTACATTGTGCGCCACTTCGAGAGAGGCCGTTCCACATGAGACGGAGGGAGAGAGGGAGTGTGCCGGTGAGGGGAAGAGTGAGACGGAGGGAGAGATGGAGGGAGAAAGAGAGTGAGACGGTGAGAGAGAGAGAGAGCGTACCGGTGAGGGGGAGAATGAGACAGTGGGAGAGACGGAGGGAGAGATGGAGGGAGAGAGAGAGAGAGCATACCGGTGAGGGGGAGAATGAGACGGTGGGAGAGGGAGTGTACCGGCGAGGGGGAGAATGAGACGGTGAGAGAGAGGGAGAGACGGAGGGAGATTGAGAGAATGAGACGGTGAGAGATGATGGGAGAGAGAGAGAGAGAGAGATGGTGGGAGATTGAGAGACGGTGAGAGAGAGAGAGAGAGACGGTGAGAGAGAGAGAGAGAGACGATGAGAGATGGCGAGAGAGAGAGACGGTGAGAGATAGTGGGAGAGAGAGAGAGAGAGACGATGAGGGAGGAAGAGGGAGACGGTGAGAGATGATGGGAGAGAGAGAGAGAGAGAAAGAGAGACGGTGAGGGAGAGAGAGAGAAAGAAAGAGAGACAATGAGAGATAGTGGGAGAGTGTGCCGCTGAAGGGCCAAAAAGGTGTGTCGTTGAAGGGCTGCTAGAGTGTGCCGCTGGAGGGTTGATAGGGTGTACCTGCGAAGGCTGGAACAGGTGTGCCGATGAAGGCCCGCTCCTCCTTTATTTCTTTTAAGGCTTTTCTTTTCTTCCTTTCTTTGGTTTTTTCTTTTTGCAGTTTAATACAAGTCTTTCCTCCCTTTCCATTCGTTCGTTAGTTTCCTTTGCCCTTTAATATGTTGTTGTTTCATCTGTTTGCTGCATCCTTTTACCTTTTTATGCGCTATTATTCTATTTGTTTATTGCTTCATTTTGTCTCTTCAATGCGTTATTTTTTCTAACGAAAATTCGGCAGCATCTCCCCTTGACCCGAGCGTAAGGGAGATAAAGGGAACGCGCCCACATGGAGTGACGGAACCTGACAACTGGAGGTGGGCGCCCGAAAGCGGCAACACCTTAACAAAACCTCGAAAAACTTGGAGGAAACGACGGACGGGAAACCTCTAAGACCGGACAGGGTGTACTAGGGGGGTTAGCCAAGGCATGCCGGCCAAAGACGGTCACAGGGCGTTTGGGGGGGTACCGGGCTAGGGAGAGACCAGGTGTGCCGCTGGGGCACCAAGGGGAAAATGTACTACTGGGGGCTATTGTGTGTGTGTCGGTGATAACTTCATATTTTTACATGCTAATTTCACATGTTTTGGATGAAATTCGAAGTAAATTGTTGATTATGTGTGAAAAGGTCACATAAATAGATATTTTATGAATATGGAGTTCTCATTGGAAAATGATAAGTAATGAGTAAACTTAAATGCATCATAAAAAAGACTTGCACTAATTCTTTATGCGTTAAGAAATCTTTGCTATTTGTATTTTATTTGCAGGACAAAGGCTGGAAATTGATGCATAGTGGTACGTGTCCCTCGTGAAGAAGGCCATATGGATTGCAAGAGGTGGAGCAAGGTGGCTGCGACTTCAGCGGTTAAAAATAACGAATGGCTAACTATGCATGGAAGTTGCAGCTGGGTGCGTTGAAGAAGGCTCGTGCTTCGTTGGCTACACCAGGTCAAGAATGAAAATGGTCTTTTGCGTAAAAGACGGGCATGACAGGGTGTTTGCGATGGGCTTCACACAGATGACACCACGACGAGATCAGGAAGGTGCATGAACGCTGCGAAGACAACGGAAGCAGTTTGCTCTGAAAGCGGCATTTACGAGTAGCTGGAGCAGTTGAAGAAGGGGCTCATAAAATGTGGACCAATTACGCTTCATGGGCACTGTGGGTGATCGCTATGATGCCGTCAGCACGATAAGATGAGCGCAGCGAGATGCTCGCGGGAGTTGCTGTGGGTAAACACCGGCAAGATAAAGAACCAACGTGGTTCGTGGGGGTGGTTCGCTCGTGGTGAGAGAGGCATTTGCGAAAGCATCGTACCGGCGGAGCATGGATAATGGCGACGAAAGCGGCAGTGGTTCTGTGGAGTTCTGGGCGAGCTGTGCCCCTATAAAAGGGAGGTGCAGGGGACGCAAGAGGTGGTTCTGTGGAGTTCGGGGCGAGCTGTGCCCCTATAAAAGGAGGGCTCCAGGAACGTAGAAGGGGGCTTGCTTGTTTTTTTTTTGGTTTTTCTTTTCTTGGGTTTTAGTTTGGATTTCAGGCCTCTCTCGGGTGGTGGTCCGGTGAGCATCCCTTGTCGCTGCAAGCGTGTTCGACGCAGCTGTGGCCGGTACCGCGTTGGTGACGTCGTCCGTGTGCAGCGTCCACCTGCGGCGACCTCCCTTGCTCTCCAACCACCGGAAGCGACGAGCTCTCCTCTACAAAGAGTGGCCGCATCACAAGCTTCCGCGGCTTGGTGGTGTAGCGTCCATCTGTCTCTCATGGAAGTCTTGTGTTGCAGCGGCTCTGTTAGCAGTGAGCTTCTTCTGCGGCTATCACAAGAGCGTCTGAGGCAAGTCTCCTCTGCAACGTGTGGGGCTACAGCGAACTTCTTCCGCTGCTGAGCGTCCAGCACCCGTCTACGGCGAGCTCCCCTTGCCGATTGCATGTGGTCACTAAGACGTGAAGAGGATATCGGCAGCGAGCCTCTTTGTGGCCCCGTGGAGACTTGGCTCGGTTTTTTGCCCTGGCGTTGTGAGCTTCCTCGGTTTGGTGGTGGCGAGCTGGGCTTCCATGTGCAGATGAAGCTTCTTGTAGTTTTACTATTAGTTCCACATAGATTCTTTTAGTTTCTTTCCTTGTTTATTTCTCTTTGTAGTTTAACTTAATTGGCCATTGATCATAGTTGTCTTAGATTAGATCAACTCATTCTAGGCACGTTCTTCCTTTTATATAAGTGTTTTACTTTTATTTGTTTATTCATAATCATCTCCCTCTTCCTCTAAACGTGGTGTTTTTGGTGTCTTTATTGCAATTGTTTAATTTAATCTAGGTTTTAGTTTCTTAAGTTCATTCACCTAGATTAGTTAATTTCAAATTTGTCAGCTCTTATTTTAGTGTCCATTTACCATGAACTCTTAATTATAAGACTCAAGATTTTCTACCTAAGAATCTAAATTTCCCTGTGGACTAGACTCGGACTCATCGCTTAACTATTTTCTTATAATTAATTTGTGAGCCGATAATTAAATTTGGTAGTTAATGTATTAACGGCATACATTTTACCTATCAGTCGGCCAAGGTGCTGGAAGGGTGTGCCGCTGGGGGAAGGTGCAAGTGCACCGAGCAAGGCTCCAAAAGGGTTAGTCTGCTAATGGGGCGGGGTGTTGGACCGATCAAACCCACAGGGACCCCCGATAGGAGGGGAGAAGGTTCAAAGGGGCAGGCACGGATGAAGGCGTTGGGCTTTACAGGAGGGGATTCGTGACCTCAAACCATTCAAGATGGCGCAGGATCCAGAGGAAACTGTCGGCATGAGGGATGAACACAAACACCGGAAAGTGAAGGAAAAGACGATCAAGCGTACTGTGGCCCAAAACCAACGAGACGAAGAGAAAACCCACTGGGGGGATGATCTTCATTCATGGGGGAGCAAGGGGCCGTAGCCGTCCACATACATTACAAAGCACGCCCGAGCTAAAGCTACAGGCAAGAAAGAAAACCAAAGAACAAAAGAACGGAGAGGGAGAAAACAAAGAACAAAAGAAGAGGAGGTGTTGGGGATCGAAGCAGGGACGACCGTCCACTGCTCTTTCCCCCACCTTCCCCTACTACATCAAGCCCCCTCTCTCTCTTACTCTCTTTTCTTTGCCTGGTGGTTGTCGGAGGACTCCACGCCGGAGCCCTCTCCCTTTTCTTCTCTCTTCTCCTTCTTCTCGTCGGTGGCTTTGTGTCTGTTCGTCTCTTCTTCCTGTGTGTCTCTTCTCTGTGTGTGTATCCCCCTTCTCTTTGCTGGAATGGGAGTGGTTTTATACTCCCAGCAGCGGGAGCCCTCGAGCACGGCAGTCGGAGGCGGGAAGTGCTGGGTCATCATGGGGTTTGACCTCCCCGTCCTTCGATGGCAGAGGGATAGCTTACGTGGCCCAACCCCTGGTTGACACCTCGGACAGCCCATTGCGTGCCGAAGATCCGTAGGGCATGGGCGCGAGATATGGTCTGCCGGACGTGCCGTTGAAATGCCTTCACGTTGTGCCGCTGGCGGGCTCAAGAAGTGTGCCGTTGCAAGACATTGCGGGCGTGCCGTCGAAAGGGGCAAAAGGCGTGCCGCTGAAGGGCTGCCCAAGCGTGCCATTGAAGGGGCAAACAGCGTGCCGCTGGAAGCCCAAGGAGGTGTGCCGCTGAGGGCCAAGGGGGGCGTGCCGCTGAAGCCCCAAATGGGCGTGCCGCTGAAGCCCCAAATGGGCGTGCAACTGAGGGCCAAATGGGCGTGCCGCTGAAGCCCCAAATGGGCGTGCCGCTGAAGCCCCAAATGGGCGTGCCGCTGAAGGCCACCAGGGTGTGCCGTTGAAGGGCAAGGGTGTGCCGCTGAAGGCCACCCTGGGTGCATTTCTGAGCCCGTTGTGAGCACGAGTCATGGCCCGTTTGATTTTGTCCGAGGTCCGTGGATTGTAGGGCTCTTGGTGGTTGGTTTCTCTTCACTATCGTGACTCTGGAGATAGCCTTACGGTGGTGTGTGTTGATATTCAGAGAGTCCGGATGGCCCTCTTTCTTCGTAGTCTCTTCGGCTGAAGTTGTTATCGATGCCGGGCTAACATGGACGTATGGGCGTGCAATTTTACATGTCCGCTCCGAGATCATGGATCGCCCAGAACCGTAGTCCGATATACTACTTCCCTGGTGGACCCATACTCGACGGGGTCGAGTTTTCCCCACCCCGGGGGTATGATGAGGGCATCCCTTGCCCCTCCACATTTTCTCCGGACTCGGATTGTTCGTCGGCAAGCGCCATTATGTTCCTCAAGTGTTTGTGAGTCGAGTCATGTAATTTTCTTATTTGAGTCTTAATCATGTAATTTTCCCTTTATTTGAGTCATGTACCTAGGTTAGTAGGTTATCTACCAATGTCCTAAGTCATTGTGTTGTTTAGATAGGCTATTGGGCCCATCTCATTGGGCTAGGCCCATGGACACCCCCTTCCCTTCGGTTATTAGTCATTGTGTCTTTTGTTAGGGTCCTTTGTGAAAAAGTCATGTGCCTATAAATAGGCCACCCCACTCCTCATATGTAACAATTTTTGATGAAATATTGAAGAAATCCCTTTCAAGTCTCTCATTATCTCTCTCTCTCTCTCTCTCCCTCCACCCCAATTTTCGGAATTTTCTCTCTCCTCCCCATTTACCTCTCATTAACTCCCCTCCCCTCATTCAAGCACCTTCCCAACCACTCCATCTCCCACCTACCCCATTTAAACCTCTCCCCTTCCCCATAACCCTCTTTATTCCACCCCCTAGTCCCAAGAGAGCTCCACCCAATCCCCACTCCACCTTCCAACCCCCAACTACACATTTCCCTTCCCCAAACCTCACTCCACCTTCCCAAGACACCTCTTCCCATCCCCAAGACCACCATTGATCACTCCCCATCAAAGAAAATTCAAACTCACATTCTCTCCACCCACTTGTGCCTCCCTCACAGCCCAAATTCGTAGCTCCTCTCTCACCCTCTGAAAACACCCCATTCCAGACCCCATTCTCCCTCTCCCACACCTTAGAACACCCCCTCCTAGGCCCCCTCACAACTAGGGGTCACTCCCACACCTATTCACCCCCATTTCCACTTCCATTTACCCCATTTCTCCCACCACCTTCCACCTACAGTTCGCAGGTTGCAGGTGGCAGAAGTCCAGCGACTTGCAGAAGGTGTCACATCGTCATCCTGAGGCTTCTGAAGACGCTTCATACATCGTTGGAATCGTCTTTGAGTCCTCTTTCCAACAGAGGTGGTCCCGCATCCATCCGAGCTCGGAGCTGTGCGGTGGAGCAGATCTTGTTCGACTGTACAATCTGCCCCAGGCTGAAGACCAGAGAGCATTTGGAAGTTTCACCACGGCCAACCTAGCAAGAATCAGAGCTCGGTTTCTTCATCAAAATTCTTCTTCTCTGAATCCTCTTTCATTCCCAGAGAGCGGAGCTCCATTTGGCGTTCGAATCTGGGAGATATCATTTTTCTCCCCCGAAGTATACGTTCTGTCCTCCCACAGTCTGCAGCGACCCTTCACCGGTGATCTGAGGCTACCGGCCAACCTTGGCATCGGTTGGCTTCCCCGTTAACTTTTCTACGTAGAAGACTCGACAGTCGAACCAAGGGCTTTGACGGCGCTCGATTTGGAGTTCGGGAGCGGTCGTGGCATTGCTGTCAATCTGCTGCTGGGAAACTGTTCCTGTCCGAACCAGAGACAGAGCTCCTTTTCAACTGTTGACCTCGGCCAGATCGTGAGGGATCTGAGCGCCAATTTTGGAGGGATGAAACTATTACCAGTTAGCTTTCACCTCCAAGAAGAAGGACCTCATTCGGCCACCGGAGCTATCAGTTACTAATTTCTTCGTCGAAGGTTGCAGCCAGACACCTGCAGGTCTAGGTTTGACCTGTCCTCACATATCCGACCACCATTCTCCCCTCCGACCTCCGATTGGGGCCCCGCCAACTCCTACTCGAAGCTACTCCCACCAAGAGGACGTCACCACCAGGCTCGTCACATTTGGAGTTCAGAAGCGTCCGTGGTACCCTCTGTAACCTGCTGTACCAGTTCTGCACCAGCCAGAGGAAGAAGCTGCTGACCTGTTCCAGTCCTGGCCCGACCAGCCCTGAGTTCCAGAGCTCCTGCCAAAATTCAGACATCATCCTCAACCTATTAGAAAGCTTTTGGGGCAAGTCTCATCAGATTCTGAGCTCGGTGGAATTATTGGCAGCATCGACATTGACCCTCTGTCCAGAAATACAGAAGCTAGGCAGAATCGGCGAAGCTCGGGAAGTCGGTTATCTTTGCATATCTCCCCACCCCGCTTGGCCGGCTGAAGGCCCCTCCCTGCGTGGAGGTAGTTTTGGATGTATTAAGCATAATCTCCACCCCAATATCCCCCCCCTTGCATGGGGTGTAGTTCATGTAATTATTAAGTCGCAGGTTTGAAGCTTCAATCGACGCGGCGTGCGGGTACATACCCTCGCCTCCCCGCTCGCCCCCGTCTCCGGCCGGAGTCGGCGTCTTCACGCCGGCTAGGTGAGCCTCGGTCCCTCTCTTACTGGTTTAATCACTTGCTTAGCTTAGTATTATTGCTATTGCTTCGTCGGACGGAGAGTGAGAGTTCGGCCCAAATTGCTAGTACCGTGAGTGGCCACCGCGGGCAAGTTGAGAGTGAATCCACTTAACCCACACCCTTGGTGTGTTGGCCGCCCATGATTTGGGCATCCTAGGCCCACTTGGGGTTCTTCCCAAGCTAGCCAACCATTGGAGCCTAAAGGTCCCGCCTCGGACCCTCTCCAACATCGCCTAGTCACCATCGGGCACTAGTGTGTGCCATACGGGTGAGCTCGCTAATGTGAGTCCGCTGCTCAAACTTGAATGCTTGCAAATAGGTCAAAGGTCGGTTTCACATCAAGTGGTATCAGAGCAAGTTCACAACTTGCCTCTATCAAGTTGGTCCTAGGGCATGTCTATGCATTTAGAGTCTTCAAGTGCATCACTCTTGTCCCCTAGTATGGCCACCTCATATCAACCTTACCAATCGGCCCACTCCATAAGTCCAAGCCACCAAGACATGCCTACCACTAACACCCATAACTTCCCTGACCATGTCAACTACTTCATGAAAGCCTTGACCTATGCCAATGAGCGGCTTGATAACATATCGGACCGACTCAACCAACTTGGAGAAAATAGGCCCGCCCCAAGGACAGACGATAGAATGGTCCCTTTCCCACTTCCCACCTTTGATGGAACCTCTCCTAGAGAATATTTAGATTGGGAAGCTACAATGGACCAATACTTCACTTGGTATCATATATCCGAGGATGAAAAGGCATTGGTTGCCAAAATGCAACTTACCAAACGGGCGGAAACTTATTGGATGCAAATTGTTGGGCTAAAGATACTTAGAAGGGAAACTCCCATCACCACTTGGAAGGACATGAAAGAGCAACTTAGAGCAAAATATATGTCCCCTTCCTACCCGGGTTACCAAAACTCGAGGAGCACTCTCACTCCTCCAAACCCACCCGTCCAAACCCTTACCACTAGAACCCAAGTCTCCAAGGCCTCCACCTCCCCACCTAATCCCATGAGGGCCCCCACACCCCAACCAAAACCCCCTTCACTAACCTACACTAGTCAAGCCTCTTTAGCCCCCACTTCCACCCCAAATGATCCCAAGGGCAAGAGACCCCTAACCGACCCAATTCCCTCCATGATGACCACCACTCATCCAACCCTCACCATTAAAAACTATGTGGACACCGTGTCCACCCCTCCACCAAGGCCCATAATGGCCACCATCCCCAAACCCAAAACCCCTCACCCAACTCACCTCCCGCTTCCTACACCAATCTTTCCCCAACCTAGGTCTCCTCTACTTCCCCTTCCAATCCAAGTCCACCCTTGCCCACCACCCCAAGTGCACCATGCTCCAGCTATCACCAATTCTCCCGCATTAGACCTACCCAACCCATTAACACTAGGAATTGAAACCTCCACAACCCTCCACATGGGAGTATATGCTAGTCCGGAACCCATTCCCACCCATAAGGAAGCCCAAGATCACACCAATGGTAAGGAAAAGCCTCAACCCTTTACCACTTCAAATAGCCCGGATCCTCAAGAGTCACCCACCTTCACCATGAAAGAGCATATACTCCAATGGCTCAAGCAAGGACCCACCCTTCCTAGCTCACCCCCACCTCTCTCACCTTTGGGATATCCATCCCAAATTGTTCCCCTCCACTCCTATCACACCACAATCCAATCCAACTATGAGGTAGAAGATTGGGATGATCTCCTCAAATGTCTAAAGTGGCAATCAGACTTGACTTCTTTATTGGCCCTAGGAGCGGACCAACCCAAGAGCCTTAACCTCATCCATCCATGCATTGGGTCTATCTCCTCGGTTTGCACTATTGGTTGCTACACTAGTGACATCCTTTTCCTTCTCCCCATAGTGGAAGAGCCCATCCTGGTCCACTCCCCTACCATTGTGATTCCTAAAACCTTGACCAACCAGCCCACCCCATACACCGGCCCAACCATTCCACTAGAAGAAGACGACTCATCACCTTTGGAGGACCTTGAGGACATGGAGCCCCTTGGTAACCCACTTTATGATCCCTATGATCCATTCCAATGGGAGTCAAGGAACCCGAGTAACCCAACCACCTTAACTACCACCTACCTTTCCCTACCCCAACCCACCATGTTTGATCCAATCCACCCCATCCCAGACCCGGGTTACACCATGGGAACCAAGACTTTGGGTGGTATACACCTAGGGATCGAGGAAGTGCCCCATCTCATGATATCCACCTTTCTAGACCCCTTCGACCCATTCCAATGGAAGTCCAAAGGCCCACACATAGGAGACATCTTTGTCACAAGAGTGCATAAGTCTTGGCATACAACACCACTTGGCATGATTCATAAGTCGGGTACATTCATTTACATCACCCACATGTCAAGTAGGAAGCATAAGTGGACCGTATTTGGATGTATTGGCCCACCCTCATTCATCATGAGTCTTAAGTATGAGAGGAGCATACATGGATGTCCGGGTCCCCCAACATTTGCCATACCCATGCATAAAAGGTTCATCTATGGATGTCCCGGCCCCCCTGAGTCTGTCACAATCTTCATAGCATCAAAGCATGATCGATCTACATGTGGCTGCCCCGGACCACCTTTTCATACCATACATTGTCAACTCACATGGGAAATGCATTCAAGCAAGTATCAAGTAACAAGCGGTGGGATTCACAAGAAGCGAGCACAAACTCTTAAGCACCACTTTGAATTCCAAGTTGATAACTTGGCGATGACGGCTTTGGAGTGGCTCTACTTTAGGGTCACCTCCAAATTGAGGGCACGAGGACTTGGACCTTGCCAAGTTTCGAGTGGCTTTGGCAACACGGCTTATGGGTTGAACTTTCAAAAAGGGTTTTGGGATTCTCCCCATTTCTCATGTGGCGGATCTAGCACCTTATAAGGGCACCGCGGTGGATCCTAGTGAGTGCCTCGAGCTTACGCCTACCCTTGTGAGAGACACCCTCGGAGTGCCACCACAAATAGCCTGAGAGCCCGACGTGAGCACACAGCAGCAATACTAGATAAGCAAGATCCCATCGCCAGCATGAGGGTATGACCGAGCTACTTTGTCGAGCTGAAGCACCGTTCCCCGACTATGGTCGCGGGTTGAGTATGGAGATCGTGGATCGCCCAGAGCTGCAGTTCGATATACTACTTCCCTGGTGGACCCATACTCGACGGGGTCGAGTTTTCCCCACCCCGGGGGTATGATGAGGGCATCCCTTGCCCCTCCACATTTTCTCCGGACTCGGATTGTTCGTCGGCAAGCGCCATTATGTTCCTCAAGTGTTTGTGAGTCGAGTCATGTAATTTTCTTATTTGAGCCTTAATCATGTAATTTTCCCTTTATTTGAGTCATGTACCTAGGTTAGTAGGTTATCTACCAATGTCCTAAGTCATTGTGTTGTTTAGATAGCCTATTGGGCCCATCTCATTGGGCTAGGCCCATGGACACCCCCTTCCCTTCGGTTATTAGTCATTGTGTCTTTTGTTAGGGTCCTTTGTGAAAAAGTCATGTGCCTATAAATAGGCCACCCCACTCCTGATATGTAACAATTTTTGATGAAATATTGAAGAAATCCCTTTCAAGTCTCTCATTATCTCTCTCTCTCTCTCTCTCTCCCTCCACCCCAATTTTTGGAATTTTCTCTCTCCTCCTCATTTACCTCTCATTAACTCCCCTCCCCTCATTCAAGCACCTTCCCAACCACTCCATCTCCCACCTACCCCATTTAAACCTCTCCCCTTCCCCATAACCCTATTTATTCCACCCCCTAGTCCCAAGAGAGCTCCACCCAATCCCCACTCCACCTTCCAACCCCCAACTACCCATTTCTCTTCCCCAAACCTCACTCCACCTTCCCAAGACACCTCTTCCCATCCCCAAGACCACCATTGATCACTCCCCATCAAAGAAAATTCAAACTCACATTCTCTCCACCCACTTGTGCCTCCCTCACAGCCCAAATTCGTAGCTCCTCTCTCACCCTCTGAAAACACCCCATTCCAGACCCCATTCTCCCTCTCCCACACCTTAGAAGACCCCCTCCTAGGCCCCCTCACAACTAGGGGTCACTCCCACACCTATTCACCCCCATTTCCACTTCCATTTACCCCATTTCTCCCACCACCTTCCACCTACAGTTCGCAGGTTGCAGGTGGCAGAAGTCCAGCGACTTGAAGAAGGTGTCACATCGTCATCCTGAGGCTTCTGAAGGCGCTTCATACATCGTTGGAATCGTCTTTGAGTCCTCTTTCCAACAGAGGTGGTCCCGCATCCATCCGAGCTCGGAGCTGTGCGGTGGAGCAGATCTTGTGCGACTGTACAATCTGCCCCAGGCTGAAGACCAGAGAGCATTTGGAAGTTTCACCACGGCCAACCTAGCAAGAATCAGAGCTCAGTTTCTTCATCAAAATTCTTCTTCTCTGAATCCTCTTTCATTCCCAGAGAGCGGAGCTCCATTTGGCGTTCGAATCTGGGAGATATCATTTTTCTCCCCCGAAGTATACGTTCTGTCCTCCCACAGTCTGCAGCGACCCTTCACCGGTGATCTGAGGCTACCGGCCAACCTTGGCATCGGTTGGCTTCCCCGTTAACTTTTCTGCGTAGAAGACTCGACAGCCGAACCAAGGGCTTTGACGGCGCTCGATTTGGAGTTCGGGAGCGGTCGTGGCATTGCTGTCAATCTGTTGCTGGGAAACTGTTCCTGTCCGAACCAGAGACAGAGCTCCTGTTCAACTGTTGACCTCGGCCAGCTCGTGAGGGATCTGAGCGCCAATTTTGGAGGGATGAAACTATTACCAGTTAGCTTTCACCTCCAAGAAGAAGGACCTCATTCGGCCACCAGAGCTATCAGTTACTAATTTCTTCGTCGAAGGTTGCAGCCAGACACCTGCAGGTCTAGGTTTGACCTGTCCTCACATATCCGACCACCATTCTCCCCTCCGACCTCCGATTGGGGCCCCGTCAACTCCTACTCGAAGCTACTCCGACCAAGAGGACGTCACCACCAGGCTCGTCACATTTGGAGTTCAGAAGCATCCGTGGTACCCTCTGCAACCTGCTGTACCAGTTCTGCACCAGCCAGAGGAAGAAGCTGCTGACCTGTTCCAGTCGCTAGCCCGACCAGCCCTGAGTTCCAGAGCTCCTGCCAAAATTCAGACATCATCCTCAACCTATTAGCAAGCTTTTGGGGCAAGTCTCATCAGATTCTGAGCTCGGTGGAATTATTGGCAGCATCGACATTGACCCTCTGTCCAGAAATACAGAAGCTAGGCAGAATCGGCGAAGCTCGGGAAGTCGGTTATCTTTGCATATCTCCCCACCCCGCTTGGCCGGCTGAAGGCCCCTCCCTGCGTGGAGGTAGTTTTGGATGTATTAAGCATAATCTCCACCCCAATATCCCCCCCCCTTGCATGGGGTGTAGTTCATGTAATTATTAAGTCGCAGGTTTGAAGCTTCAATCGACGCGGCGTGCGGGTACATACCCTCGCCTCCCCGCTCGCCCCCGTCTCCGGCCGGAGTCGGCGTCTTCACGCCGGCTAGGTGAGCCTCGGTCCCTCTCTTACTGGTTTAATCACTTGCTTAGCTTAGTATTATTGCTATTGCTTCGTCGGACGGAGAGTGAGAGTTCGGCCCAAATTGCTAGTACCGTGAGTGGCCACCGCGGGCAAGTTGAGAGTGAATCCACTTAACCCACACCCTTGGTGTGTTGGCCGCCCATGATTTGGGCATCCTAGGCCCACTTGGGGTTCTTCCCAAGCTAGCCAACCATTGGAGCCTAAAGGTCCCGCCTCGGACCCTCTCCAACATCGCCTAGTCACCATCGGGCACTAGTGTGTGCCATACGGGTGAGCTCGCTAATGTGAGTCCGCTGCTCAAACTTGAATGCTTGCAAATAGGTCAAAGGTCGGTTTCACATCAAGTGGTATCAGAGCAAGTTCACAACTTGTCTCTATCAAGTTGGTCCTAGGGCATGTCTATGCATTTAGAGTCTTCAAGTGCATCACTCTTGTCCCCTAGTATGGCCACCTCATATCAATCTTACCAATCGGCCCACTCCATAAGTCCAAGCCACCAAGACATGCCTACCACTAACACCCATAACTTCCCTGACCATGTCAACTACTTCATGAAAGCCTTGACCTATGCCAATGAGCGGCTTGATAACATATCGGACCGACTCAACCAACTTGGAGAAAATAGGCCCGCCCCAAGGACAGACGATAGAATGGTCCCTTTCCCACTTCCCACCTTTGATGGAACCTCTCCTAGAGAATATTTAGATTGGGAAGCTACAATGGACCAATACTTCACTTGGTATCATATATCCGAGGATGAAAAGGCATTGGTTGCCAAAATGCAACTTACCAAACGGGCGGAAACTTATTGGATGCAAATTGTTGGGCTAAAGATACTTAGAAGGGAAACTCCCATCACCACTTGGAAGGACATGAAAGAGCAACTTAGAGCAAAATATATGTCCCCTTCCTACCCGGGTTACCAAAACTCGAGGAGCACTCTCACTCCTCCAAACCCACCCGTCCAAACCCTTACCACTAGAACCCAAGTCTCCAAGGCCTCCACCTCCCCACCTAATCCCATGAGGGCCCCCACACCCCAACCAAAACCCCCTTCACTAACCTACACTAGTCAAGCCTCTTTAGCCCCCACTTCCACCCCAAATGATCTCAAGGGCAAGAGACCCCTAACCGACCCAATTCCCTCCATGGTGACCACCACTCATCCAACCCTCACCATTAAAAACTATGTGGACACCGTGTCCACCCCTCCACCAAGGCCCATAATGGCCACCATCCCCAAACCCAAAACCCCTCACCCAACTCACCTCCCGCTTCCTACACCAATCTTTCCCCAACCTAGGCCTCCTCTACTTCCCCTTCCAATCCAAGTCCACCCTTGCCCACCACCCCAAGTGCACCATGCTCCAGCTATCACCAATTCTCCCGCATTAGACCTACCCAACCCATTAACACTAGGAATTGAAACCTCCACAACCCTCCACATGGGAGTATATGCTAGTCCGGAACCCATTCCCACCCATAAGGAAGCCCAAGATCACACCAATGGTAAGGAAAAGCCTCAACCCTTTACCACTTCAAATAGCCCGGATCCTCAAGAGTCACCCACCTTCACCATGAAAGAGCATATACTCCAATGGCTCAAGCAAGGACCCACCCTTCCTAGCTCACCCCCACCTCTCTCACCTTTGGGATATCCATCCCAAATTGTTCCCCTCCACTCCTATCACACCACAATCCAATCCTACTATGAGGTAGAAGATTGGGATGATCTCCTCAAAGGTCTAAAGTGGCAATCAGACTTGACTTCTTTATTGGCCCTAGGAGCGGACCAACCCAAGAGCCTTAACCTCATCCATCCATGCATTGGGTCTATCTCCTCGGTTTGCACTATTGGTTGCTACACTAGTGACATCCTTTTCCTTCTCCCCATAGTGGAAGAGCCCATCCTGGTCCACTCCCCTACCATTGTGATTCCTAAAACCTTGACCAACCAGCCCACCCCATACACCGGCCCAACCATTCCACTAGAAGAAGACAACTCATCACCTTTTGAGGACCTTGAGGACATGGAGCCCCTTGGTAACCCACTTTATGATCCCTATGATCCATTCCAATGGGAGTCAAGGAACCCGAGTAACCCAACCACCTTAACTACCACCTACCTTTCCCTACCCCAACCCACCATGTTTGATCCAATCCACCCCATCCCAGACCCGGGTTACACCATGGGAACCATGACTTTGGGTGGTATACACCTAGGGATCGAGGAAGTGCCCCATCTCATGATATCCACCTTTGTAGACCCCTTCGACCCATTCCAATGGAAGTCTTCTTTGTCACAAGAGTGCATAAGTCTTGGCATACAACACCACTTGGCATGATTCATAAGTCGGGTACATTCATTTACATCACCCACATGTCAAGTAGGAAGCATAAGTGGACCGTATTTGGATGTATTGGCCCACCCTCATTCATCATGAGTCTTAAGTATGAGAGGAGCATACATGGATGTCCGGGTCCCCCAACATTTGCCATACCCATGCATAAAAGGTTCATCTATGGATGTCCCGGGCCCCCTGAGTCTGTCACAATCTTCATAGCATCAAAGCATGATCGATCTACATGTGGCTGCCCCGGACAACCTTTTCATACCATACATTGTCAACTCACATGGGAAATGCATTCAAGCAAGTATCAAGTAACAAGCGGTGGGATTCACAAGAAGCGAGCACAAACTCCTAAGCACCACTTTGAATTCCAAGTTGATAACTTGGCGATGACGGCTTTGGAGTGGCTCTACTTTAGGGTCACCTCCAAATTGAGGGCACGAGGACTTGGACCTTGCCAAGTTCCGAGTGGCTTTGGCAACACGGCTTATGGGTTGAACTTTCAAAAAGGGTTTTGGGATTCTCCCCATTTCTCATGTGGCGGATCTAGCACCTTATAAGGGCACCGCGGTGGATCCTAGTGAGTGCCTCGAGCTTACGCCTACCCTTGTGAGAGACACCCTCGGAGTGCCACCACAAATAGCCTGAGAGCCCGATGTGAGCACACAGCAGCAATACTAGGCAAGCAAGATCCCATCGCCAGCATGAGGGTATGACCGAGCTACTTTGTCGAGCTGAAGCACCGTTCCCCGACTATGGTCGCGGGTTGAGTATGGAGATCGTGGATCGCCCAGAGCTGCAGTTCGATATACTACTTCCCTGGTGGACCCATACTCGACGGGGTCGAGTTTTCCCCACCCCGGGGGTATGATGAGGGCATCCCTTGCCCCTCCACATTTTCTCCGGACTCGGATTGTTCGTCGGCAAGCGCCATTATGTTCCTCAAGTGTTTGTGAGTCGAGTCATGTAATTTTCTTATTTGAGCCTTAATCATGTAATTTTCCCTTTATTTGAGTCATGTACCTAGGTTAGTAGGTTATCTACCAATGTCCTAAGTCATTGTGTTGTTTAGATAGGCTATTGGGCCCATCTCATTGGGCTAGGCCCATGGACACCCCCTTCCCTTCGGTTATTAGTCATTGTGTCTTTTGTTAGGGTCCTTTGTGAAAAAGTCATGTGCCTATAAATAGGCCACCCCACTCCTGATATGTAACAATTTTTGATGAAATATTGAAGAAATCCCTTTCAAGTCTCTCATTATCTCTCTCTCTCTCTCTCTCCCTCCACCCCAATTTTTGGAATTTTCTCTCTCCTCCCCATTTACCTCTCATTAACTCCCCTCCCCTCATTCAAGCACCTTCCCAACCACTCCATCTCCCACCTACCCCATTTAAACCTCTCCCCTTCCCCATAACCCTCTTTATTCCACCCCCTAGTCCCAAGAGAGCTCCACCCAATCCCCACTCCACCTTCCAACCCCCAACTACCCATTTCCCTTCCCCAAACCTCACTCCACCTTCCCAAGACACCTCTTCCCATCCCCAAGACCACCATTGATCACTCCCCATCAAAGAAAATTCAAACTCACATTCCCTCCACCCACTTGTGCCTCCCTCACAGCCCAAATTCGTAGCTCCTCTCTCACCCTCTGAAAACACCCCATTCCAGACCCCATTCTCCCTCTCCCACACCTTAGAACACCCCCTCCTAGGCCCCCTCACAACTAGGGGTCACTCCCACACCTATTCACCCCCATTTCCACTTCCATTTACCCCATTTCTCCCACCACCTTCCACCTACAGTTCGCAGGTTGCAGGTGGCAGAAGTCCAGCGACTTGCAGAAGGTGTCACATCGTCATCCTGAGGCTTCTGCAGGGGCTTCATACATCGTTGGAATCTTCTTTGAGTCCTCTTTCCAACAGAGGTGGTCCCGCATCCATCCGAGCTCGGAGCTGTGCGGTGGAGCAGATCTTGTGCGACTGTGCAATCTGCCCCAGGCTGAAGACCAGAGAGCATTTGGAAGTTTCACCACGGCCAACCTAGCAAGAATCAGAGCTCGGTTTCTTCATCAAAATTCTTCTTCTCTGAATCCTCTTTCATTCCCAAAAAGCGTAGCTCCATTTGGCATTCGAATCTGGGAGATATCATTTTTCTCCCCCGAAGTATACGTTCTGTCCTCCCATAGTCTGCAGCGACCCTTCACCGGTGATCTGAGGCTACCGGCCAACCTTGGCATCGGTTGGATTCCTCGTTAACTTTTCTGCGTAGAAGACTCGACAGCCGAACCGAGGGCTTTGACGGCGCTCGATTTGGAGTTCGGGAGCGGTCGTGGCATTGCTGTCAATCTGTTGCTGGGAAACTGTTCCTGTCCGAACCAGAGACAGAGCTCCTGTTCAACTGTTGACCTCGGCCAGCTCGTGAGGGATCTGAGCGCCAATTTTGGAGGGATGAAACTATTACCAGTTAGCTTTCACCTCCAAGAAGAAGGACCTCATTCGGCCACCGGAGCTATCAGTTACTAATTTCTTCGTCGAAGGTTGCAGCCAGACACCTGCAGGTCTAGGTTTGACCTGTCCTCACATATCCGACCACCATTCTCCCCTCCGACCTCCGATTGGGGCCCCGTCAACTCCTACTCGAAGCTACTCCGACCAAGAGGACGTCACCACCAGGCTCGTCACATTTGGAGTTCAGAAGCATCCGTGGTACCCTCTGCAACCTGCTGTACCAGTTCTGCACCAGCCAGAGGAAGAAGCTGCTGACCTGTTCCAGTCGCTGGCCCGACCAGCCCTGAGTTCCAGAGCTCCTGACAAAATTCAGACATCATCCTCAACCTGTTAGTAAGCTTTTGGAGCAAGTCTCATCAGATTCTGAGCTCGGTGGAATTATTGACAGCATCGACATTGACCCTCTGTCCAGAAATACAGAAGCTAGGCAGAATCGGCGAAGCTCGGGAAGTCGGTTATCTTTGCATATCTCCCCACCCCGCTTGGCCGGCTGAAGGCCCCTCCCTGCGTGGAGGTAGTTTTGGATGTATTAAGCATAATCTCCACCCCAATATCCCCCCCCCCTTGCATGGGGTGTAGTTCATGTAATTATTAAGTCGCAGGTTTGAAGCTTCAATCGACGCGGCGTGCGGGTACATACCCTCGCCTCCCCGCTCGCCCCCGTCTCCGGCCGGAGTCGGCGTCTTCACGCCGGCTAGGTGAGCCTCGGTCCCTCTCTTACTGGTTTAATCACTTGCTTAGCTTAGTATTATTGCTATTGCTTCGTCGGACGGAGAGTGAGAGTTCGGCCCAAATTGCTAGTACCGTGAGTGGCCACCGCGGGCAAGTTGAGAGTGAATCCACTTAACCCACACCCTTGGTGTGTTGGCCGCCCATGATTTGGGCATCCTAGGCCCACTTGGGGTTCTTCCCAAGCTAGCCAACCATTGGAGCCTAAAGGTCCCGCCTCGGACCCTCTCCAACATCGCCTAGTCACCATCGGGCATTAGTGTGTGCCATACGGGTGAGCTCGCTAATGTGAGTCCGCTGCTCAAACTTGAATGCTTGCAAATAGGTCAAAGGTCGGTTTCACATCACTTTGGTGATGCGGCCAGAACTGCGGGCGTCGCCTTCTCCTTCAGCTTCTCTAGCCCCTGGAAAGAGTTCCGGACTGGGATAGGCGGGACGACATGGTCCGGTGTCACCTGGGACCTTTGCCCATCCAGGCGAACTCGGAGGGTCCCGACGGTCATAGATTTCCCGGAGTTGGACATGCGGCGCCCCGAGACGACGCCAGTATTATTCCTCTGGAGCCTCCTCCAGTGAGATGCCGACCCTTGGTGGGACGGGCCGGCGGTTTGGTGTACATTGTGCACATTGCAGCTCCGCGTCGTTGTCAGGACACAGTTGTTGTTCTTGGCCACAGCTTGGCCGATAACAGCTTCAGTGGCCCCCGGAGCTGGAGCGTTAGTCTGGGGCTCATCAAGTGCTTTCACGTAGAGGATGTTGACAAAGGCCACCCCCAAGAAGTTGGGGAAGCCCACGGTGGGAGGGAAACTCCCGAAGTTGAGGGGGACCGCCAGGTAGCCGCCCCGAACATGGTTCCTGACGACCTGAGGGTCGCAAGTGATTGCCATTGTCGGCACCATGATGCGATTCTCCTGCATTTGAGAAAGTAGCGCAATTAGTATTACAAGAAGGGGGCCACAGGGCCCCTAATTAAGGCAAAGAGATGAAGGGTGGATTGGTCCCACCGGGCGTGCCAGACTTGTGGACGCATTTTTCGAGCACTCATTATGCTGTTCGGCTATTCGGGAATGGTCTATTCGTCTATTGAGTGCGTGGGCGTGCCAGTCACCGAAGTGACGATTTGTTCGGGCTCTGAAGAGCCCATGGTGCACTCGACCAGACTTCGTTAGACGATTGTGTGGTTCATGTCGGGACCAGATCTCGTCATGCCATAAAGGTCATGACGTCATTTACATCCCCCATACGAGGTAACACCCTTGATTAATTGCCGAAATTAGGGGCCCTGCGGCCGAAAGAAATAATACTAACTGCGCGAGAAAGGGACAGGAATGAATCACACTAAAGTGTGCATCAGGATACGAGCCATTGGCCATGTCGGTCACTCGTGGACATTTTCATATTCGGACACGGGTCCGTGATAGAAACGCGACGGAAACCGAGGTGGACCAGTTCAAATGTCTGCCGAATGCACGGCAATTTTAATAACGGCTCGGAAGGGATCCGGGGTGAGAAACGAATCCGGTCTGATTGGAATGTCGGCCCAAGACTAGGTAGGGGCCTGGTCATGTCAGGATTGTTGACACCCGTTTTAGCCTACAAGTTGCGTCGTTTCTCTTATTCATCATTTTTGATGCCCCGAATTAGCCATTATTTTGGAGCTTCCTTGGATGGATTTCGAGTCCATTTTTTACCATTTCATATCCTTTGAGTCTTGGAGATCATGATTTCTTATAGCCCCGGAGCTTATCTTGTCAAATTCCCACTTCCAAATCAACTTTCGGCTCATTTAGGCCGACTTCCCTCAAGTAATCGGCTCTCTCTCACTGCGCAGTCCTGAAAGTGGTCCTTTTTCACCCTCTTCCAATCCTCTATTCAAAACGTTGTCTTCATCAAAGTTGTTCCTCTTTCAAAGATCTACAATTTCTTCTTCTACACCGTTATCTGGTTCTGCCCCGATTGTGAGCTATTCGCATTTTTCTGGCATGCTGTGCTGTTCACCTACATTCCAGAATTTTCCTCTCTCTTCCAGCCCTATTTTCACCCTCTGCCAATCATTTTCTCACATTTCTTTCTTCATAAAAGTTGTTCCTCTCTCAGTTATCTACAACTTCTATGTTTACCACTTTGTCTAATTCTCCACCGTTTGAGAGATACGCTTCAATTTCTAAAGTCGCGCGCAGTCTGCCCAGAATCTGCCTTCATCGAAGTGAAGGTCATTTGCAGGTGCGTTACTTCATTGAAGTGACGGCCCAGTGAAGACCGTTACTTCAGTGTGACGGTCCTACGATAGACCGTCATACCAAAACTTACCCAAAACAGCCCGGTTCAACCCCTAGAGTGTGGCGGTCCTATCCTTGACCGTTAGACCAAGTGACGGCCCTGTTTAGGTGCGTTACATCCAATCTCATCCGAAAACGTCTCGTTCGACCTCCAGAGTGTGACGGACCTACCCTAGTCCATTACATCACTCTGACGGTCCTATGATAGACCGTTACATGCACCAGAGAGTCCAATTCGTGCTGGACTCTGCTCCGTTTTTGTGCGCCGTGGCCCTCTTGAAGAGTCCATAACTTCTTAAATTCTTATCCAAATTGATCCCCGTTTTTTCCTACTTCTAGCCCTTGGTATTATCTTGAATTTGGTTCATAGGAATCAAATTTTCATTGGCAATATCTCTTGGGATCTGGGTCGCAAGATCAGGATTTATGTTTCCTAGTTCAACTCAAACTCTGCAGATAAGGCTCCGGGGCTGCCTTCCAAGAGCCATATCTTCTAGAATCCTCCTCCGAATTGATCCCCGTTTGTTCCTATCTCTTGTCCTTAGTATTATCTCGAGTTTGATCCAAAGAACTCGATTTATCTTGGACTCTATCTCCGGGAATCATGATAAGAAGATGAGGATTTCTTACAAAACTCTATATAAACTGCCCAGTTCGCAGTCGCGACGGGGGGCTCTTTCCGGACGTGGGGCGAAGCCATGCTGCACCGTCGACTCACAACTTCGACCCAATCTTGGAGAGGGAAGTATTGGCTTTCAATTTCATCCTTCTGGGCTTGATTTCATGATCTCCACTCTTAGTTCTAGTCTCCTCAAAATCACAAATCATCACAGTTTTCTGCACTTTTCTGCTATACATGCGTTTTTCTCCGTTTTGCATCATCGTTTTCTCTCTATTCTCTCCATCAAATCTCGTGATTTCAAATCCTATGCATGCACAACACTCCCACCTTGCTTTTGCACCCACTCATAGGGGTTAAAAACCTCCCCCCGGTGCGTTCTTCCTCAATTTCTAACACTATTTTATCACTACGGGATTGATACTACACATGCATGTTCTAATGGGTTTTTTGTCCTTGTTTGATCTTTGTTTTGCAGGAGAGCATGAATACAACGTGAGGCCCTCTTCCTCTAGCCGGCTGTAAGGAGAGAAGGTTTGAATCCACAAGTTCCCCGCACCCCATTTCAAGCGCGATCAAGTTTTCTTTCCAAGGTATACGGCGCCGTTGCACTCCTTTCTTCATCCTTGCGGCGTTATTAATCCTTGGTGGCGATCACGGTTAGTATTTCCATCCTTTCATCCCCTTGTCTTTGATTCACATGTTTATGCATGTATGTATTTAAAGGGGGCGGATAGGAATCTAATCTAATTAAAAAAAACAAATCAACAGTTTTTTGGCGATCACGGTGGGACACCAATGCCCATCACGCTTGTTTTCATGCTCTTTGGTAAGTTGGGTGGGTGCATGTTCATGTTTAGGTGATATTTCTTCCATTCTCCAACTATTTTTGGTGTTTTAAGGGCTCTAGTAGTGTGACGGTCCTATAGTAGACCGTCACATGTAGGTAACGGTCCTTTGGTAGACCGTTACACGGCTTCTGGCAGTCTTGCGTGCATGCTCACATGGCCGTGTTCATCGAGGCATAACTTTTGATCCCGGAGTCCGATTGAGCTGATTCTTGTTGCGTTGGATAGCCCTTTGTATTGTCTTTCCATCCATCAATCATTTGCATCATTTGGTTAACATTTGCATATTCTAATCTTGTCCAATTTTTTGAGTTTTGTGCATAAGTTCTGCAGGCAGGCTCAGGAACAGGTTCACAGGTACATCTTTAATGAGTGATTTGACTACCTTCCCGATGTCTGATTACACTGATTTTTGTTCCATTGGATAGTCCTTTGTATTGTCTTTCCATCCATAGCTTATTTGCATCATTTGGGTCTCATTTGCTTAGTTAAAAATGGTCATCATTTTAGCATTTTGTCCATAAAATCTGCATGTGGTCTGCGCATAGGTTCACGGGGGCATCTTTGCTCAGTGATTTGATTGACCTCCTTGGGTCAGATTGATCTGTTCTTGGGCCTGTTGTGCAGACCTTTGTATTATCTTTCCATCCATATACTATTTTTTTTAGTTGGATCATGTTTGCATAGTTTTATCTAGTCTTGATTTTCTAGTTTTAAGCTAGAATTTGCATGCACTCCGGTGCACATAGGGCCATACGTTGCATATCATAGTTGCATTTCCTACCTTGGTGCGTGGACCTCTCGTCTCCATATTCCTTGGAGCCCACCAGGAAAGCACATCAAGGACCTCCATAAGTCCCCGTGAGCCGTGGATTCCCACACGGACACCGGGCCGGTTGTACCTTTCCACCCCTTTAGGCTTGCATTTGCATAAGTGTGAGGGAGTTAACCTTAGTCAACCCAAAGTTTGGACCTTATTCCCATGAGATTCCTATCTTGAGGGAATTGTTATTAATGCAAATCATTAAAAGGTCTATTGAAACCCCTAAAAGATTTATCATCATATTAACTTGTTTGACTTGGGTGAAAACTCTCACATTGCATTGTTCGTGTTGATTGGGCTTGTCCAAGCTCATTAGTGATTTTCGTGTTGCATTCTTTCATCATCCACATGTTTTGTTATTGTTAGGCCCATTTAGCTTAGGCCATTTTGTGTGTCCATTGTCTAGTCCATTGTCCCGTGGTCCGTTGTCCATTCATCTTTGCATTAGTGGGTCGGCCCACCTTGTTCTCAAGCCCATTAAGCCATTGCTTCCCCATTTGTATTGTCCTTGATCTCCATGTATTAAGTCTCCATTTGCCCTCATGGAGCAGTATTCTAACCCCTTGTATCATTCTTTTTCCCAATCTGCTTCCTATTCCCACGTGGAATCCTCTTCCCGCTTGGGTCCTTCTTCTCGTGGTCCCCCTGACCCATCTGAGGAACAAGCTAATCTCATGGCCCGTATTTCAAGCCTTGTTTGCCAAATGGACCCGGCCCAGGCCCAACGTCTTATTGCATCTCATCTTCATGGGCCTTCTTCTCATAATGGGCCATCTTCTATTCATGGGCCTCCTCCTTCTCCTTCATATGTTGTTGGCCCAATTGCTAATGGGACTTATTCTCTTAATGGGCCTCATCCTTTTGCCCATGTTGCTGCCAGCCCAATGGGTCCTTATGCTCATACTTCTTCCAGGCCCACATATCCTTCCATTCTTGGAATGGGCCCTTCTTCTTCTCAGCATGGATCCTCTTATCCGGCCCAATACCATGCTCCTGGTCCCAATTCACAACCTCTTGCTCAAGCTGGCCCATATTCTTCTCGATCTCTCCCTACCCAGGAGATGATTGCTCAAACCCAACGCCAGCTTGATGAGATTCAACGTCGGATCGATCCTAAATCCTCTTTAAGTGTTCCATTCGCATTTCAAGGTCTTCGGCTTCCGCCATCTTCACAAATTCCTGCATATCGCCGTTATAGTGGAGTCGGTGACCCATATGTGCACTTGAAGGAGTTTGTTTATGAGTCGGCCCAGTTTCGACATGACCAACACTTGATGGCTTATCTGTTTGGTCTGTCATTGGAAGGCCCAGCTCGGGATTGGTTCTTCTCTCTTCCGCAAGAGAAAGTTGTGAGTTTTCAAGCCGTTCAAGAAACATTTATACAGCAGTTTCAAGATCAGGTTGGGCCCAAGTACTCTATTATGGATCTGGCCCATGAGATGATGAAGCCCGAAGAGGAGTTTTCTACCTTTGCTGATCGTTGGCATCGCTTGGCCGCGCAAGTCCCAGGGCACATACCGGAGGGAGAGCAAATCAAGATGCTGATATCAAATGCAACGCCCGAGTACCGCTTCATCTTAGCCCTCAACGACATCACCTCCTGGCAACAATTATACAGCCGAGCCCGCTTCATTCGCCAACAAATCCAAGATTCCCTTGACCCCGAGTCTCCACCATCCACCTCCACATATCAACCTTCACCCTCCACATGCCAATCCTACGCTCCCATGAGCCGGATCGCCATGAGTCAGCCTTCAGCCACATATCCCTCCACGAGCCAACCTCCCGCCTCTACGTACCCATATGCCTCAGCATATCAACCTTCCATGAGTCAGCCTCCCGCATCCACATACCCGTCTCTATCTCCACTTCCGGTCAAGGGAACACCACATCCCGAGCAAGTAGATGCCGTCTACATACCCCCTCATCCTGTTCCACACATGCCATCACCAAAGCCCTCCACCACTAGCCACGCACTCTTGCCTACGCAACCTCCACTTCCGTCTCCACAACCTTCTCCACCATTACATATCCCTCGGCATCCACCTTGCCCGAAGCAGGCTCCTCATCTTCCTTTGCCGGAGTGTTTCACCGATATATTTCAGGCTTTGATGGCCACTCACGCATTGCCGTTCTCTCCGGTTGTGCCTTACCGACCCGCGGTCAGGGATATGCTTCAGTTCTGTGATTTCCACCGTCAGCAGGGGCATTTGGTTGAGGATTGCCCTGAGTTCCGGGATTATGTTTATGATCTGGAAGCTAAGAAAAGGATTGATTGGGCCGCCATGCATAAAGTTATTTTACATCTTCGCAACCAACAACAGCCGCAAGAAGTGCCACCCGGGCAGCCGTCTTTGTTACTTCAAGGTCAGGGGCACCCCTATTATTCCTTGTCTAGTGCTGCACTCGCTCCATCACCTACTCCGTTACCTCCGCCATCTCTTACTCTGGCTCCATCGCCGCCACAAACCCAATCCTCTACTCAGGCTAGTGCCTCCTCTTCTTCTCCCACCGTCACTACCACTACTTCTACCCTTAACACCGCTCGACGTGTTGTGTCGACACGTCGACGGTGGACACCACAACCTCCCTCTTCACCCTCTCCACCTCCATGTCCACTACCCCCATCGCCTTCATCACTATCCTCGCCATCTCCATTGCCATCTCCATCATCTCCATCTCCACCACCAGTGCTTCCATCACCACCTCCATCTCCACCACCAGTGCTTCCATCACCACCTCCATCTCCACCCTCACCTCCATCTCCGCCATCACCTTTGCTCGAGCCTGAGCAAGCCACACCTTTTCCTTTATCTCTACCCTCAGCCACGCCTTCACCGTCACCTTTATCGCCACCCGAGCCTATCATCGCCACATCACCTGCGCCTTCACTTTCCATCACCACTCCCGTTGGAGCCTCCATGCCTTCCAAACCTCCACATGTTCCACCCAAGCATATTCCCTTTACTTCTCCAACCACTTCCACCCCACGGAGCAGGTGTGTACTTCCTTTGGTGCCCCGCGGGTCTAATCCCCAGGGAGACAATAAGCCAAGTCAGGATGATTCAGTGATGGCCGTGCATTTCAAGATTCAAGATTTTATCTGTCGGATGCCGGTTCGTGTCCTCGTCCCTGGTTATTTTGGGGATGATGCGCCTCTACTTTCAAAGATGACAGTTGCTAAGAAGAGTTCCCTTGAGTTGATGCCAGTTTCTTCCCGAGCGAGGTCAGTGGCAATCTCTTTGCTCGCCGAAGAGTTCACCGTTGATGCTATTATTTCTCCTCGCTCTATTACTGTTCAGATGACAGGCCAAGAAGGGTTCTCTACCCGCGTTGTGCTTACACATATGGCCACCAAGCAGATTATGGGTTCTATGTTCAAGGGGCAATTGGCCGTATCATCTACACTTTCCAAGGATATTTTGCACCTGTTATGTAATCTTTCTCGGTTTATTAGCAAACCGGCCATGTCAACGCCGTGTATTACTCTCCCTCAGCTTCACCCATCTCTTCTATCAAGGGAGTTGTGCTTCAAGACTGAGTTCCGAGTGGAGTTACCGAATCTCATGCTTCTAGTGCCGAGAGACAAAACCTCGTGGGTTTGTGATATTCATCACTCTGAAGGGTTACTCGCTCAAGAATGTTCGCATATTGCTAGCACCGGGTGTCTAGGGGCAACTGCACCGATGAAGTTGCATGTTCACAGTCGGGCCAGGTCATCTGCTAGGTGGGCCCGTTATTTGAGAAGGTATTACAGATTAAGAAGCCCGAAGGTCCAAGCCCGCACCAGGTGGGTCCATTTTCAAGAAATTTCTGCCAAGAAGAGGCGGCGACGTAAACTCAAGGGCCGTCAGTTGTGCACTCAGGGGTCCACTTCTCTTCCTTCTTCTTCATTTCACTCATCATTTCTTCTACTCAGTTCCCACCCCTGGGTGGTGTATCTGCCCTCTCCTAATTCTTTCGCCACAATTCTCTCCTCCCATCTCGGGTGCGCGAATCCCTGTTCTTCTTTTTCCTATCCGGATCCTCCAGATTTTTCCTCCTCTCACGATTCTAGGCCCTGGCCTATGTCATCATTCCATCCAAATCTCGGGACATCACCTGATTATTCTTCCCCGAGACTTCCAGGTGTTGCCTCTGATTCTTCCCTTCCAGTATCTCCGGGTTCTTCTTATTCCCCGACCTTGGCGGGTGTCTCCCATTCTCCTTCTCTGGCACTGCCGGATGATTATCGTTCCTCTTCTCCGACCACGTCGGATGATTCTTCTTATCATCTTTCTACTCTTTCCTCTTCACCCTTTCGGGGTCTTCGCCCTTTCTCTTGCTATTTTCGAGGCTTTAGTCCGCCTTGATCTCGGCTAATCTGGTTTCTTCTGTAATTGGTTCCTTGTTATCAGGGTCTCGGCACCTTAACGAGGGAGTTCTAGCCCTCGTCTCTCTTCCTTTTTATCCTCCTTCGTCCAATTTGATGTCTGCCGCTCCTCCGTGTCAAGGAATCTTTAATCCTTTGTTATCCTCTCCCTTTCGTCCTGTCAAGCAAGGAATATGAAGCTCGTGCTGCGCGAAGCTCGATGATCACGATTGCTTCAGGATCCTAGTTTCATTCCGTGGATTTGCAAGGTATCTTTATTTTGTGCAAAGAACATGCTATTATTATCACTTATTTACTCCTGCACATTGTTAAGATAAATGTTGGTTCCTCACAAGGTTAAGTGGCTTTTAGAAATTTGCTTAGTTCATTTAAAATGAGTTTGCTTCTGCAGCATCCTTAGGCTGGTGATAGCTCCGCGCTAGGAGTCCAGTTCATTCCCCGATCGTTGAGGGTGACCTTTAAGCATGGGTTTTTCACACATCACACGGCAAGCCATAGCCAATCTCTCTAGTGCAACACCGTTGCTGCTTTGGCCATACTTTGGGTATGCACAAAGGTCTTTTTCTTTTCTCTGCTCGGCCAAGTGCAGGGGAAAGAGGTTGATGGATAAGATGACCAACCTAGGCGCTCCCTAATACGAGAGAGGTCTCAAATAGGGGCAGTCTTGACCGTCGAAAGTGAGCTTTCATGCAATATCTAGCCAATAAGGGCTGTCAAAATCATATATGGATGAATCAATGATGAATCAATGCAACATTATGAAAATCCAAGGCATGGCAAGAGTGGCGAAGCCCCGCGGGACGTCATGAGCCTGGTCGCATGCGTGCCTGATAAATATGGGTCTCAAAATGAAAGACACAAAGCCCCAGCGTAACAGACTATCTCTTTGAGGGGTGGTGCCCTGGAAGGAATTCAAATCCTGATGTCTCCCATCCTGCATAAAGCTTGTCTCCAATTTTCTTATATCTCCCTCTTAGGCTGGGTTGTATCCCGGGTATGGCCTTAGTAGGGGCACCGTTCTTTAGAGGCGGTTGGTTATGGTAAGCCACCCTCACATGCACGCCCTGCTTAAGGTAAGCCTTTAATGAGAGGGGAGGGACGGCGATCCCTGGCCAATAGTTCGAGCCCGTCTTTGGGTGCTGCAGATTGCTTTGTCAAAATCCAAAAAAAATGAAATATTATCAAAATCTAAAAAAATGAAATATTATCAAAATTCCAAAAAAATCAAATATGTCAAAAATTCCCAAAAATTTGAATATGGCAAAAAAAAATCAGAAATACAAAAATCCAAAAATACTTCTCTTTTGTTCCTTTTATTTTTATCTTGAGGACATATACGTAATCTGTTTGCTAAGTGTGCAGGCTGCAGGTTGCAGGTTCAAGCTTTCCTTGCTCTATCTTTCACTGTGCCTCTGCTCGTGTTTTTCGATTTATTCTCATCTCTTCAATCCTATCTTTGGATCTGTTCTGAAGCTCGTGGCCTTCTCAGCTTTCGCTTATTTGCTTAATCATGTTTCCATGAGTGGGCAATATCTCACGGTTTTGAACCTGGCGGTTCTGCTTCATCTGATCTTGGGCTTTGATTGAAAAATGTGTTTGTTATCTTCATCATGTCTATGGTCCTCCATGTCTTTTGTCCCGTTGTGTCCTTGTCATATGTGTCTATGTCCTCTTGTGATTGGTCGTATCTTTTGTCCCGCCGTGTCATTTGTCACACGTATCCCTATCCTGCCGTGTCATTCATCACACGTGTTGTCCTCCGTGGTATTGTCATCCCACGTGTCTTTGTCCCACCATGTCCTTATACCACTGCATGTGTTGTCCCACCGTGTGCATGTTGTCTTGTCCCACCGTGCCTTTAGTCGCTTGCATGCTTGCCATTTGTTTGTGTGTTATGTTTCATCCATCTTCGTTATGTTATGTTGTGCCATGTTTCGTTCATATTTCTCTTACTATGTTATGTTCATGTTATGCTCGTTCATATTCGTTCATGTTCACATTATATCATGTCAATGTGGTTGTTGTCTTATGATGAAAATCCACAAAAATCAAGAAATCAAAAATCTAAAAAATGCTGTTTCGCTTGGCAGGTAAGTCAGGTATGGTTCTCTATCCTTGCTCATTGTTGCATTACTATATGGTATCTACATTATTATAACCTCTCAAGGACCGGCCGGTTGCCCGTGTGTTCTGGGATCTGATGTTCCCCTTTAACAAAAACGATGATGATCTAAGAGCATACGGTTAATCGTTGGATAGGCCGCTCGGTTGAGTCGAGTGGGGGACGATAGACTCTATCTCGCACGCCGTGGTTGCAAGAAGACTCTTGACCCCGTCTTGGTTCAGTCTAGCAATATTATCCTTGAGTACTTTCTATTTTATCTTTCTTTGCATTCGTTTTAATGATTTCTTTATTTTAGCCCAGCATGCATCATGTCATTTTTGAGCATTCATGTCTCGTGATCCATTCAAGGATTTCTCCTCAGCAATGGTTGATTGCATTCAGCTCTCTTGGATAAGAGATTCCTCATTCCACTCTGAATTTGAACGATTTCTCTGATCTTGCCGCTTGGTCTGGTTGGCCAGCGTGATTCCTGTCTGGATTTTATCTCAGTTTTCTTATCTATCCTTTCCAGCTCTTATGCTGTGTTCCTTCCGACCCACTCATTGTCCGTGGATTGTGTCCCCGATGAGGCTGGTCGTGTTTCCTTTTTCCTCCTTTAGTTTAGTTCTCCAGACATGTCTCATCCTTGTCAATCATTTCAGGTGGTTAGTTCGGCATTTTCGGGAGAATTCCTGTCGCTTGTTGGTTGTAACGGGTGTCTTTTTTGGCCTTGATGCCCGCTTATCAGTTCCCTCCGCTTCATCTCCATTTCACGTCGCTATCGCTTTCGCTCCATCTCCTTTCCATTTCACCTCCGCGTCGCTTTCGCTCGTTCCCTTGCAAAGCGAACATCAAGGAGGGGCATCTGTTGACACCTGTTTTAGCCTACAAGTTGCGTCGTTTCTCTTATTCATCATTTTTGATGCCCCGAATTAGCCATTATTTTGGAGCTTCCTTGGATGGATTTCGAGCCCATTTTTTACCATTTCATATCCTTTGAGTCTTGGAGATCATGATTTCTTATAGCCCCGGAGCTTATCTTGTCAAATTCCCACTTCCAAATCAACTTTCGGCCCATTTAGGCCGACTTCCCTCAAGTAATCGGCTCTCTCTCACTGCGCAGTCCTGAAAGTGATCCTTTTTCACCCTCTTCCAATCCTCTATTCAAAACGTTGTCTTCATCAAAGTTGTTCCTCTTTCAAAGATCTACAATTTCTTCTTCTACACCGTTGTCCGGTTCTGCCCCGATTGTGAGCTATTCGCATTTTTCTGGCATGCTGTGCTGTTCACCTACATTCCAGAATTTTCCTCTCTCTTCCAGCCCTATTTTCACCCTCTTCCAATCATTTTCTCACATTTCTTTTTTCATAAAAGTTGTTCCTCTCTCAGTTATCTACAACTTCTATGTTTACCACTTTGTCTAATTCTCCACCCTTTGAGAGATACTCTTCGATTTCTAAAGTCGCGCGCAGTCTGCCCAGAATCTGCCTTCATCGAAGTGAAGGTCATTTGCAGGTGCGTTACTTCATTGAAGTGACAGCCCAGTGAAGACCGTTACTTCAGTGTGACGGTCCTACGATAGACCGTCACACCAAAACTTACCCAAAACAGCCCGGTTCAACCCCTAGAGTGTGGCGGTCCTATCCTTGACCGTTAGACCAAGTGACGGCCCTGTTTAGGTGCGTTACATCCAATCTCATCCGAAAACGTCTCGTTCGACCTCCAGAGTGTGACGGACCTACCCTAGTCTGTTACATCACTCTGACGGTCCTATGATAGACCGTTACATGCACCAGAGAGTCCAATTCGTGCTGGACTCTGCTCCGTTTTTGTGCTCCGTGGCCCTCTTGAAGAGTCCATAACTTCTTAAATTCTTATCCAAATTGATCCCCGTTTTTTCCTACTTCTAGCCCTTGGTATTATCTTGAATTTGGTTCATAGGAATCAAATTTTCATTGGCAATATCTCTTGGGATCTGGGTCGCAAGATCAGGATTTATGTTTCCTAGTTCAACTCAAACTCTGCAGATAAGGCTCCGGGGCTGCCTTCCAAGAGCCATATCTTCTAGAATCCTCCTCCGAATTGATCCCCGTTTGTTCCTATCTCTTGTCCTTAGTATTATCTCGAGTTTGATCCAAAGAACTCGATTTATCTTGGACTCTATCTCCGGGAATCATGATAAGAAGATGAGGATTTCTTACAAAACTCTATATAAACTGCCCAGTTCGCAGTCGCGACGGGGGGCTCTTTCCGGACGTGGGGCGAAGCCATGCTGCACCGTCGACTCACAACTTCGACCCAATCTTGGAGAGGGAAGTATTGGCTTTCAATTTCATCCTTCTGGGCTTGATTTCATGATCTCCACTCTTAGTTCTAGTCTCCTCAAAATCACAAATCATCACAGTTTTCTGCACTTTTCTGCTATACATGCGTTTTTCTCCGTTTTGCATCATCGTTTTCTCTCTATTCTCTCCATCAAATCTCGTGATTTCAAATCCTATGCATGCACAACACTCCCACCTTGCTTTTGCACCCACTCATAGGGGTTAAAAACCTCCCCCCGGTGCGTTCTTCCTCAATTTCTAACACTATTTTATCACTACGGGATTGATACTACACATGCATGTTCTAATGGGTTTTTTATCCTTATTTGATCTTTGTTTTGCAGGAGAGCATGAATACAACGTGAGGCCCTCTTCCTCTAGCCGGCTGGAAGGAGAGGAGGTTTGAATCCACAAGTTCCCCGCACCCCGTTTCAAGCGCGATCAAGTTTTCTTTCCAAGGTATACGGCGCCGTTGCACTCCTTTCTTCATCCTTGTGGCGTTGTTAATCCTTGGTGGCGATCACGGTTAGTATTTCCATCCTTTCATTCCCTTGTCTTTGATTCACATGTTTATGCATGTATGTATTTAAAGGGGGCGGATAGGAATCTAATCTAATTAAAAAAAAACAAATCAACAAGGATGATTCCCAAGACTCGGGCCCGGCCTGAGAGGGCGGCATTATTATTCCTTCTGCGTCCGGTCGCGGAGAGAGACGGGGCTGCAATGTGGACCCTAGCATTTTTTTTATCTGCGATTTTAATTATATGTTCCTCTCTTTCCTCTTGTTGTTCATTCTTTTTTATGCATTTGTTCCGAATGATTTCTCTCCCCCCCCCTTTTTTGTTTATTATTATTAATTTTTTTATTATCACTATTCCACATTTTTGTTTATTTCCTATGTATATTCAAATTTGTTTATTTATCATAATTTTCATTAATTTACTTATTATTATTATTATTATCACCAATATCATTATCATTATATGTTATATGTGTATACTTCCCGGAGAGAGAGGGCCGCTGGAGGGTGTGCCGGCGAGAGGTATGGAGAGCGTGCCGATGAGGGCATCTCAAGGCGTACCGGCGAAGGGAGAAGAGGGTGCGCCGGGGAAGGCACCAAGGAGAGTGTGCCGGCGAAGGTTAGAGGGTGCCGGAGAAGCGCCGAGAGAGTGTGCCGGGGAGGGAGTTGGCAGGCGTGCCGGGCTAACTCGAACTCTGTACCACGTCTGCTTGCACATATGCAGAGTCTGTACACTATCCATTTGCTGCAACTCGAAGTCTATACACTGGCTGATGGCTGCAACACAGAGTCTATACACTGGCTTAGCAAACCCACAAGTCTGTACATTGGTTGCACAGCTTGCCATGCATAGCCGGTGCACTCCTCATTTGCTACAGACTCAAAGTCTGTACATCGTCTGCTAGCACACATGCAGAGTCTGTACATTGTCCATTTGCTGCAACTCGAAGTCTATACATTGGCTGATTGCTGCAACCCAAAGTCTGTACATCGGCTGGTTGCATGCATACGCGAAGTCTGCACATTGGCTGGCTGCATGCTCACAAAGTCTGTACGTTGACTGTTTGCTGCAGCACAGAGTCTGTACATTGGCTGGTTGCTGCAACACAAAGTCTGTACGTTGGCTGGCTGCGTGCATACAAAGTCTGTACATCGGCTGGTTGCTGCAACACAAAGTCTGTACGTTGGCTGGCTGCTACAACACAAAGTCTGTACATCGGTTGGTTGCTGCAACACGAAGTCTGTACGTTGGCTGGCTGCTGCAACATAAAGTCTGTACGTTGGCTGGCTGCGTGCGCACAAAGTCTGTACATTGGCCGGTTGCTGCAACACAAAGTCTATACGTTGGCTGGCTGTGTGCACACAAAGTCTGTACATTGGCTAGCTGCATGCACACAAAGTCTGTACATCGACTGGTTGCATGCACACAAAGTCTGTACATCGGCTGGTTGCTGCAACACGAAGTCTGTACGTTGGTTGGCTGCTGCAACACGAAGTCTGTACGTTGGCTGGCTGCGTGCGCACAAAGTCTGTACATTGGCTGGTTGCTGCAACACAAAGTATGTACATTGGCTAGCTGCATGCACACAAAGTCTGTATGTTGACCGGTTGCTGTAGCACAAAGCCTGTACACTATTGTCACAAGCACATTAAGTCTACACATTCATTCACGGCGTGTCTGAACATCCGTTTTCAATGTACATACTTTACTATCTGCATTTGTGCAATCCTTCATGCAAAGTCTGTGCATTACTTGTTGTTGTGTTCGTGCATCAATTTGCCAAGTCTGTACATTGTGCTCCACTTCGAGAGAGGCCGTTCCACTTGAGACGGAGGGAGAGAGGGAGTGTGTCGGTGAGGGGAAGAGTGAGACGGAGGGAGAGACGGAGGGAGAAAGAGAGTGAGACGGTGAGAGAGAGAGAGAGAGAGCGTACCGGTGAGGGGGAGAATGAGACAGTGGGAGAGACGGAGGGAGAGAGAGAGAGCGTACCGGTGAGGGGGAGAATGAGACAGTGGGAGAGACGGAGGGAGAGAGAGAGAGCGTACCGGTGAGGGGGAGAATGAGACGGTGGGAGAGAGAGTGTACCGGCGAGGGGGAGAATGAGACGGTGAGAGAGAGGGAGAGACAGAGGGAGAGACGGAGGGAGATTGAGAGAATGAGACGGTGAGAGGGAGAGTGAGAGAGACGGTGAGAGATGATGGGAGAGAGAGAGAGAGACGGTGGGAGATTGAGAGACGGTGAGAGAGAGAGAGACGGTGAGGGAGAGTGGGAGAGAGAGAGAGAGATGGTGAGTGATGGCGAGAGAGAGAGAGAGATGGTGAAAGATAGTGGGAGAGAGAGAGAGAGAGAAAGAGAGACGGTGAGGGAGAGAGAGAGAAAGAAAGAGAGACGATCAGAGATAGTGGGAGAGTGTGCCGCTGAAGGGAGGGCTGCTAGAGTGTGCCGCTGGAGGGTTGATAGGGTGTACCGGCGAAGGCTGGAATAGGTGTGCCGATGAAGGCCCGCTCCTCCTTTATTTCTTTTAAGGCTTTTCTTTTCTTCCTTTCTTTGGTTTTTTTTTTGTAGTTTTATACAAGTCTTTCCTCCCTTTCCATTCGTTCGTTAGTTTCCTTTGCCCTTTAATATGTTGTTGTTTCATCTATTTGCTGCATCCTTTTGCCTTTTTATGCGCTATTATTCTATTTGTTTATTGCTTCATTTTGTCTCTTTAATGCGTTATTATTTCTAACGAAAATTCGGCAGCATCTCCCCTTGACTCGAGCGTAAGGGAGATAAAGGGAACGCGCCCACATGGAGTGACGAAAATCGACAGCTGGAGGTGGGCGCCCGAAAGCGGCAACACCTTAACAAAACCTCAGAAAACTCGGAGGAAACGACGGACGGGAAACCTCTAAGACCGGACAGGGTGTACTTGGGAGGTTAGCCAAGGCATGCCGGCCAAAGACGGTCACAGGGCGTTTATGGGGGTACCGGGCTAGGGAGAGACCAGGTGTGCCGCTGGGGCACCAAGGGGAAAATGTACTACTGGGGGCTACTGTGGGTGTGTCGGCCAAGGTGCTGGAAGGGTGTGCCACTGGGGGAAGGTGCAAGCGCACCGAGCAAGGCTCCAAAAGTGTTAGTCTGCTAATGGGGCGGGGTGTTGGACCGATCAAACCCACAGGGACCCCCGGCAGGAGGGGAGAAGGTTCAAAGGGGCAGGCACAGATGAAGGCGTTGGGCTTTACAGGAGGGGATTCGTGACCTCAAACCATTCAAGATGGCGCCGAATCCGGAGGAAACCGTCGGCATGAGGGATGAACACAAACACCGGAAAGTAAAGGAAAAGATGATCAAGCCCACTGTGGCCTGTTGACGCCTGGAAAATGAGCAGGGGCGGAAACAGAATTGAAAAGAAGATAAGACCAACAGTGAAAGATCAATGATGAAGCTCGTCAATCATCTACCTGGCCGAAGCCTTTTCCCGGCCAAGCTGATGTCCGATGCCATTGTCACCCAGACGACGGCACTGATGAAATAACAGTCACCTGGCTGAAGTCTTTTCAGGCTAAAGCTGATGTCTGGTCTTGTCACCATTCAGGTGACGATACCGATGAGATGATGTCCGACTTTGTCATCATTCAGATGGCAATGCCGATGGAACCCCAGTCTACCGACTGATGAAAATCTATGAATGATCTCAATAGAAACTGTGTCACCAGTGGAGGGCCTTCTCGGGTTCTGATATATTTGAAGGACCAATAAAGGCCGAGGTGTATGTGAGGTCTAGAAAGCCCTAAATGGGCCTATAAAAGTGGCGCTGGGATCCCCTTGTTGAAGCCCAAAAGCGGCGCCAAGAAGCTGGAGTCCCACGCGTCGGGAAGTCTGCCTACGATTGAGGCGCGCCGGGACAGGCCTGCCGATAGGATACCAAGGAGGGATATAAAACCCCCTCATTCAAAGAGAAAGAGAGCAGCAGAGCATCGGAGGATGGCGGAGAAGAAGAATAGATAGCCACAAAAGGAGAAGAGAGTAGAGCCTGCAATCTGATCCGAGAGAGGAAGAAGCAGAAGGGCCAAAGAAGAAAAGCGTTCGAAGCCTGATCGAAGGTGGGCAACGGGGAGGGAGAGGAGTCAATGCTCCGCCCTCCCCTCCCCATTTTCTGTAGTTCACTCTTCTAATTTCGATTGCTTCTACTTCTTCCCCCTTCTGATGTATGCTGTGGTATCACAGCCGGTTTTACTCCGCTAGGGCAAGGCATAGTCTCCCTGTACCTTCTTTTATGTATTGCCTCTGATGTGCGAATGTAATTGCGATACTCGAATGAATGAACACTACAGGCTGCAGTTGATGCCTGCTGTCTATTTCTCCAAAACTCTATCGCTATCTCCCCATGTTTTCTGTCTCTTCTTAGACTCAGTAGCATGCTATCCCCCTCCCCAGTTCGATTGATCGCCTGCTTATTCGCCTGGTTCTCGAACGCTGCTCGTGCTTACTTCCGAGACAGGGACAGACTATCCCTTGGCCTCTGAAGCAAAGCATAGATGTATAGCAACCGCTGCTCGGTTTTAGATGTTATATTCATGCTCATCGGCTCTGCTAAAGTCATTCCCGGGGCCAGAGACAGCCATCTCTTGGCCCCAGATGATGAAGAGTATATCAAAATCATCCTCAGGGATTATTATGAACGCTGGTGACAGAGATACTCTAAACCATGTTTCCCCCAAATCCCTCCTGGACCCTGATGCCTCTATAAAGCCCAAACCTAATCCAGCTCAGATTTGATGCCCTGATCCGTTTCAATCCCATAGGACCTATCTATTTCGGCCTGGATCATCAATAGACCCAAAACAGAGTGCCGTAAAACCCTAAACTCCTCTTGGTGCCCTCATCTATCTCGGCTCCACAAACAGTAAAACAGATGAACAGTCCTCGACGCAAGCCTTCTTGCGCCGAGAACCCCACCTCCTTACCTGCACCGAGAAGCCTGCGCCAGAACCCCTTGGCCTTATTGCCCTTGCGTCGAGAGCCCCTTGGCCCTCTTGCCATCGCGCCGGGAACCTCCTTTGCCAGTCCCGGTGCCCAGAATAGTCCCCCACAAAGCAACCTTCCCGGCGTAAAACTTCATGCGCCGAGAACCCCCTTGTGCTAGCTTCCCGGCGCCCCAAATAGTGCCTTGCAAAGAACCCTTCCCGGCGCGGTGGTCTTCGCGCCGGGAACTCATATACCCATTCAAATCCGTGCCGAGAGGCTGCCCTGCCACCCAATGAGCCTCCGACACCTCTATCAAACCCACCTAGGGATGTCCATGAGTTATCAGAACTGTCCCGAGGATAAAATTAAAGGGAGTCAGACTCCCTTATGTTCCACTGATCCGTACCGGGTTTATGAGCAACCCCTTTAGCTAAGGTGAGCTCTGCCACTACACGAGTGTCACCGGCTTCTGTAAAGGAAGAATCGAGCATTGCCCATGGCATACATATGCAATTCGGGAGGTTCAGCCTCTCTTTCTCTCGGCTTTCATCCCGGCACTCCGTGGGTGATAGTCTATTCTCCCCTGGGAATACTTCCGATTATAGAGAGATGCTGCCGAAATGTCGATAGATGTTTTAACCCCGATAAGTCCCGGGAAGTGCACATCATACACCTCCCGTCTGGCTCGATTTTTCGGGGAATATGAACACTGCGAGGACTTTGGCTGGATGAGAAACATGAAAGGGGATATGTCCCCGATGACTGTCCAGGCTCTGCCCCGCCGCTGTGTGGACGGTGTCCTATCTCTACCCGGCACGACCTACACAGAGGGGTCATGCTGATTTAATAACCTATTGTTTACTCAATTACCTTCTCAGAATAACAATAGCTTCAATATCACACACTGTTATTTTTCTTTTATTACCGCCCCAAGTGGCCTCCTATTTTGGCGTTTAATCAAGGGTTGTCCTTCTTAGGAAGGGCGTAATTAACGTCATAGCCTTTATGGTATGACAGACTTCGGGTCCCGACTCGGACTTCACAATCGACTGACCAAGTCAAGTCGAGTGCACAATAAAATTGTCACCCCGGCGATTGGCACGCCTAACAAACCAATAAATCAATAAATAAATAAGTGAATTAAATCCCGCGTCCACAAGTCTGGCACGCCCGGTGGGACCGAGTCTCCCTTCATCTCTACGCCAAAATAGGAGGCCCAGCGGGCCCCCCCTCAAATTTCTGATTTTGTGTGCTTCCTCTATTTTCAGGAAGCTACGATGACGGCTGGAATCATGTCTGTATGCTTTGATCAACAAGCGGTCGATGTGCATGTTCGAGAAGGCTACCTGGCGGTACCTCTTTCGTTCGGATCGATGCCGCCTGCTGTCGGGATGCCCAACTGCATGGGCCTCATCTTCATTGACTTGCTCGAGATTGACAACCAGGAGCAAAAGACTGTTGTCGAGACATTGCCGCAAGCTACTAGCCCCAAGATGAGCCAGGTGATGCAGGATACTCCTGAGGTCGTGTCCTGCTTCGTCCATCACGAGGCGAAAAGGGGCACATCCTCTGCTGCTGGAAGAAGGAGGAGATCCGACAGGAGAGCCCGATCCACTGCTGCGGGTCGTCGGATATCCAACTTAGGAAAGACAATGCTGATTGGAGATGTCCGGGTAAACCTCAGTGGTTGCCCAAGGGCGGTCAAGCCGGATGTGATCGTCCCGATGGTGCCTACTACCAACAGGTTCCGGGTACTAGCTACCAGGAGGGCCGACATGAAAGAGGAGGATAGAAAGCCACTGGCACCAAAGCCGCCCAAGTTCAGGCAGATCTGGCGGCCGAAGAAAATCCAGAGCTGGGTCCCAGCTCAAGAGGAAGAGAACATTGCTGATACCACTGTTGCCCGCTTCAGGGCAGGAAGCAGAAGAGGAGAAGGAAAAGACATAAGAAATGTTGTTGTTGTTCACCCCAGGGCTCGGGGTAGGAGAGATGAGAAAGAGAATGAAGGAAGAAATCTGACTACTATTCGCCCCAGGATGAGGGGCAGAAGATATGAGCAAAAGGAAGACCTCACGGTCACCCACCCCATGGCTGGGGGAAAAAGATGGGAAAGGAAGAATTATGCTGCTGCTGCCAACCGCTACCAGGATGGGAGTAGAAGGTTCAGGGAGGAAGAGGAAATGAGAATAAGCGAACCAGTCGCTGCTGCCACTCTAAGAAGACCAAGAGCCTGTGCCAGACAGGCCGATATATTCAGATACTCCAAAGCCGAGCATTTGAATGCTCAGGTGGCAAGACTGGCTTATCAGTAGAAGAGCCAAGAAAGATTGATGCTCCAACCAGAGCCACGAAGGCACAATCAAGAGGAGATGAAACAAGTGGCTCAAGACTACTTTTACTACTTGGGGAACTCCGCCCTCGGGCAGCAAAGATTATCTCGTGCCTTGGGCACCATGGATGAAGAAGAAGAAGAAACCCTTCAAGAAGTGATGATCGGAGTTTCCTCCTCTGATTCCAATGATTATGAAGAAGGCCACAGAACCGGGTATGGGATAGAAGACCTGCACAGGCAAGAAGCTGAAGAAAGAATATCGGTCTTTGACCGGCTCAAATACCCCGATCAGGTGAGAAGGAAAGTCTACAGGCAGAGGGAAAAGATGCAGATCTTTGCCTGCAATATGGCCGGGCTTGTCAAAGGGCAGGATATGTTACCGACACAGCCAGATGAACTGCTCAGAATAGCAACCAGACCAGGCCCCGTCACAAGAAGAGGCCAGGCGGCAAAAGAAAAAAATAAAGACTGATGATGAAGTCCGCAAGATCACCACTATGACAGTTAATGTGGTGACAGCCGAAGATGAAGATAATCCCTTCGTCGATGATGCTGAAGGGACTTCAGAAGATCTACAGATCCCGTCAACCCTGGATCCCATGATCCAGATGATGTTTAGAAGATATCAACAAGAGATCAATGCTCTCAGAAGACAGCTAAATGAGAGGCATGAAGCTACACCGGTCTCCAAACAGAACGAGCCTGTGGGGCAGACTGCCAGCTCAACAGAAATGGCTATCCCAGCTAATCCTCTCCCGGATGATAAGGGCAAAGCACCAAGCCAACCCGTTCTGCAGCAGACGATAGCTCAGCCCTCTGTATCTCAGACGCAGCCTGCCGCGTCGGCCTTGCGCGCAACTGTGATGACAACTCCTTATAGTCAGCAACAAGCTCACTTCTTCCCGGAAAACATAGATCCAGCCATAGCCCACAAGCTGATGATTGAAAGAATTGTGGAGATGAAGCTGTCTGAGAAGACTGGTGATGATGCTAGTACCTACGATGTGTACAAGGTACCATATCCTCCCTAGTATGCTGCTAAGAGACTACCTCCAGGCGTCAGTAAGCTGCCGAAGTTTGAGAAATTTAATGGCCATGGCTCTCCCAGGGAGCACATAGCTTACTATACCACAGTTATGGGTGACTTGGCAGCTGATGAAGCTTTTCTGCTTAAGTTCTTCGGCTCATCCCTCACCGGGATAGCCTTTGAATGGTATTCAAGCTTGCCGGCTGGGTCAGTGGCCGATTGGCCTGATATGCAAAGAAAGTTCCGCGACAGATTTCACGTCACGGAAAGAGAAATTACAATAGCAGAACTATATGCAACCAGGCAAACGCAAGATGAAACAGCACTGGACTACATCAAAAGGTGGAGGAACTTAGCTATGAGATGCAGAAGACCTCCTCATCAAGAAGATGCAGTGCAAATATGTAAGCAGAGCCTCAGGAGAGAGGTACTGGAAAAGATGATTGGTGTAAATGTCAGAACATTTGACCGGCTGAACAATATAGTGGCGGAGGTTGAGACGTTCCTGTCCAAGCATCCGACGGCCAATGCTCCAACTGTGCCGAAAGGGAAATCTAATGATCGACGACCATCGCACTCTGAGGCTAACACCGTCGATTTCAGAACCTTCGAGCAACAGAAAGGGAAGAAGGGGGAAGATGAAGCTCCCCCGCCAGCAGACACAGCAGAAAGAAAAGATAAGGTCTCTCTGAGAAACAAAATGAGAAAGCCATACTCTTTCCCGAAAGATAAGACAGTCGCACTATTCAACTGGGCATACAAGTTCAACAAGGTAACATTACCTGAGCCAAAGAGACCCGATGACGCGGCAAAGAAAGGTGATCCACTGTTCTGTCCATATCACCGTGCGCTGGGGCACGCAATTGAAGATTGTTACATCTTCAAAGATATTATGTAAGGCATGGTCAAAAAGGGTGAGCTACAGCTGGGAGATTACCAAGTGGAGCCACCCCGTCCACATGAGCCTCCGGCCTTAGGAATGGCCGCCAATATGATTTCAGTCTACCAGCAGCTGCCTAAGGAGGCCGTTGAAGAATGTACCAGGCATACTTATGAAGCTTGCTTCCTCACCCCACTGAAGGATCAGGAAGGATGGCAGATGAAACCCATAAAGAACAGAAAGAAGACTCCCGCAGCCAATACCAATGGAGCAGTTATCCGCGGTGTCACACCAAGACCTGAACCGCCTCCAGTAAAGCCAGTATGGTGCACAGCTGAGACAGGGCCAGTCATCCGGATCCCCACTCATAATCGGAGAAGACAAGTCCCCCTACCTACACATAAGGAAGTAAGTCCTGCAGCCAGGCGTTTACAGTAGTATATTAATGGGCTCGATGAATATGAAAAGAAAAAGCCCGGGCACCTGCTGGTGAAAGACTGTATACTCTGGGAACAGCTCAAAGAATTGAAAATTAAAGAGCAGTCAGAGGCAGAACAAGAAAAAGCTGAGACTGAACCCTTCTGGGGGCAGGGGCCAATAAAGCCAAATTCCCAGAAAAAGAAGAGACGGCCCAAGTCCAAGAAGGGAAAGAGGGTCATGACAGTACAATGTAACACCCTGTCGGCACTCTTTACCTCGCCCGGGGAGAATGATGCGGATGAAACATCAAATGCCCCGCTAGAAGCCAACCATGCCGAGGCCTCAACCTCAGCACATGCAACACGCTCCGGAAGAAGGTGGGGGCGCCCACCACCAGCTAATCATAACATTATGTTCAGAGGGGAACAGCCCTACCAGATTCCCGAACCGGAGGTACGAGGTGTCCAGGTTCCTCCCCCTGCCAGCTTGTACCAAGAAAAGAAGAAAGGAGGTCAAACTCCAACATTTCTGGAATTTCTGTCCAGTCTGGAAAATGAGCAGTCAACACAGGTTGGGCCAGATAAAGGCAAGAGACCTCAGCAGCCGGCATTGGTTGCCTGCAAATAGAATGAGAAAGAGGAGGATAACCCTCCAACAACGTCAGGGGCCATTGTTACAGAAGAAGCCTCCCAAGAAATCAGTCCAGAGGATGAAACCAGCACTGGGCGGCAGAGGCCACGAGCACCACATGAACCTCCAAAACCCCGATGGGCGGAAGAAATGAGACTGTCTAATGTCAGGGTGGGCAGCCGGATCATGAAAATGCTAAAGAAGCTCCCTACCAGGTTCTCCATCTGGGAGATTCTCTCTCTGAGTGAAGAAGCTCGCCAAGCGATTGTTGATGCCCTACAGTCGCCGGCACAGTATGAGGCACTCTTGGCAGAAGTGAATTCTGGGCCGTCAGTCACATTCACAGAGGATGACATGCTGATTCTGAATTCCTGCCATAACAGACCGCTGTATATGAGGGGCTCCCTGAACTGTCAGCCACTGAGCAGGATACTGATAGATCCCGGGGCTGCCGTGAACATTCTCCCATACCGCATCTACCAAAAATATTACTTTGATCTGCAGCTTACCAAGGTCAGAGACATGAAAATTGCGGGATTCAACCAGAAATGTGAGACGCCCCTTGGGGTCGCTGATTTTAACCTCACATTGGGGGATCTCACTACTGTGGTACGATTCTATGTAATTGACTCCAACACCACATATAAGGCCCTGCTGGGGAGACCTGCATGAATATCAGATAGTGTCGTCCACGCTACATCAGTGCATTAAATACTGCCATGAAGGAAAAGAAGAGAGGGTGTTTGCGGATCTACATCCCTTCGAAGTATTCGAGTGTCATATGCTCGATGCATCCTACTACACCGAGGTGTCGCAAAATTGTGAAGAGAAAGAGGCTGTGGTCAGCCAGAAAAAGCCGGCGACAAAGGCAAGAAACTGGTCTCCACCGCCACCAAAGGGCTATATTAAAAAGCATGAGGTATCTCACATCTCTTATGCTGGTGACTTTTCTCGGATCACCCCTCCTAGCATTCACCCGGATGATATCGATGAAGAAATGAAAGAAAAGTACACACAGGTGGAGGTTCCGCAGGGTTTAGTCAAGCCCATCGCCAGCCTAGAGTACCAGACGGTGCTACCACTGAAGACTATGGAAATCCCTCGCTTCTGCGAGCCTCCTACCATATTCTACACCGGGGAGTCAGTCGAGGAAGATGATCAAGACTGCATGGTCCCTGAAGAAGCTGCAAACTGGATGGTGCCGATTACAGGCTTGGATTATACTACCCAACGGGTTTCGCAGATGTTCTCTAAGATGCAAATGCCGTCATTGCAGCCTGCTGCCCAGAAGAAGGCGTTCAAGGAGCTATGGGATCTGCCTCGGGATAGTAAAGAACTGAGGAAGATCACTCAGCACCCGAGATTAGGTTATACCCTTCAAGAATACAATGAAGCTGAGGTGGACGTCATCTCTGTCTCCTACCAGCATGAAGACCCTCCCGAGGTGGGATATGACAAGTACCCCTCGGAAGATGAAGAAATCATTTATCAATCCATAATGAACAATGAAGCCCCAAACAGTCAGCCGGAGACGGGGACGTCTGATGAAGCAAAGAAAGATTGGTGCTGGGAAGACCTACCTTGCAAAGAGGATCTGTTCCATGCTGAAGCAAAGTTTGATACGGGAACCCCGGATGAAGACCAAATAGCCAAAGAGCTGAGGGAATGCCTGGAGTTTGATCGCATCCTGGAAGAAGTCTGGGCTCTACAGAATGATGATCTCTCAAGGGAGCCTGCATCAGAAGAACCTCTGGGGGAGGAAGACTCCATTTTTGAGTTCCCTTCTGAACCAGTCCCGTCCTCGGGGCAAACTGAACAGAATCCGACAATATTGGATGTATATGATGAGCCAGCACCCGCTGATGAACAGTATGATGAAACAGAGGATCATGAAACTGAAGAAGATTATATCCCGGGAGGCTTCATTGACTTGCAAGAAGCCCCGCCCGAGGTCGAAGATGGAGGTCAGGCCACCGTCGATGAGCTTGTGGAAATAAATCTGGGGACCGCAGATGAGCCAAGGCCGACATTCCTCAGTGCACTGCTGGAGCCAGCTGCCAGGGAACAGTATATATAGTTTTTGAAGGAATTTCGAGACTGCTTTGCATGGACATATGATGAAATGTCGGGACTGAGTTCTGATGTGGCACAGCACCGATTGGCAATAAACCCAGAGACTAGCCCTGTAAAGCAGCCTTCCAGGAGAATGCGCCCTGAATTAATAAATCAGATTAACAAAGAGGTTGACAAGCTAATCGATGTGGGCTTTGTTGAAGAGAACCAATATACTACATGGCTAGCCAATATAGTGCCCGTAAAGAAGAAGAATGGGCAGATCAGAATATGTGTTGATTTTCGGGACCTTAATAAGGCTTGCCCGAAAGATGACTTCCCAATGCCAATCACTGAAGTGATGATCGATGCGACTACTGGTCATGAAGCCCTATCATTTATGGATGGGTCATCCGGATACAACCAAATCTGGATTGCTGAGGAAGACAGAGTGCACACTGCATTCCGTACCCCGAAGGGGATATTCCACTACAAAAGGATGCCGTTTGGTCTTAAGAATGCCGGCGCTACCTATCAAAGAGCTATGACAAAAATCTTTGATGATTTGCTCTTCAAGAAAGTAGAGTGCTACATTGATGATCTGGTAGTAAAAACCAGCAGAAGAGAAGACCATTTGCAAGACCTAAGGATAGTATTCCAGAGGCTGCGCAAATATGAGCTCAAGATGAATCCTATGAAGTGCGATGTCGGCGTGTCCAATGGAAAATTCCTTGGGTTTATTGTCCGTCATAGGGGCATTGAAATTGACCCATCAAAGATTAAGGCTATCCAGGAGCTCCCTCCACCAAGGAATCTGTCCGAGCTAAGATCTCTGCAAGGGCGTTTGGCCTATATCCGATGATTTATATCAAATCTATCGGGAAGATGCCACCCCTTTCACAAGCTCATGATGAAAGGTGTACCGTTCCTCTGGGACGATGGATGTCAGGAAGCCTTTGATAAGCTAAAAGAATATCTCAAGACCCCTCCAGTGCTGGGGGCACCCGTTAAGGGCAGGCCCTTAATACTATACATCGCGGCCACATACTGTTCCCTGGGGGTAATGCTGGCACAGATAAATGAAGAAGGCAAAGAACAAGCCTTGTACTACCTGAGTAGGAGGCTGATTAGAACTGAAGAAAGCTACATCTACATAGAAAAGACCTGCTTGGCACTAGTCTTTGCTGTCAAGAAGCTCCGACACTATATGTTGTCACATGAAGTCAGATTGATATCTGCAGCAGATCCGCTCAAATACATATTGACTCAGCCAGTACTGAAGGGCCGGTTGGGCAAATGGGCAGTGATCCTGATGGAATTCGATATTACCTATACACCCCAGAGGGCGATAAAAGGACAGGCCGTGGCTGATTTCTTCGCAGAGCATCCTGTGCCGGAAAATGATATGCTAGGGACTGGGTTACCCGATGATGAGACACTCAAGGCCTGCCAAGCTCAGTCAGTTATGTGGCAACTATTCCTTGATGAAGCATCTAGAACAGAGACAGACTCCGATGGAAAGACCAGAATACGGGCTGGAGCCGGTATTGTGCTGAAATCACCAGAAGGGGAGGTCGTGCATACTTCCTGTTCTATAAACAAGCCATGCACCAATAATGAGGCCGAGTATGAAGCTCTGATAATCGGGCTATATATCAGCCTCAACATGGGTATCCAAATGCTTCAAGTATTTGGGGATTCGATGTTGATAATAAAACAGATCCAAGGGGAGTTCGAAGTGTGGAAGCCAGAACTGAATCCCTACCACCAAAAGGCTGTGCGCCTCATGGCAAAATTCTACCATATTGAGCTCAAGCATGTGGGCCGTGGACACAATGCCCAGGCTGATGCACTGGCGAAGCTGGCCAGCTCACTAGTAGTCCCACCAAATAAGACACTGAACATTGTCGTTATGAACCGACGGCAACTCCCCAGTATGCTAGAAGGGTGCCCCGAAGAAGACGAAGTTGCCACCATCAGCACAGAACAAGCGTCTGATTGGAGACAGCACTTGCTGCAGTGGTTGGTACACCAACAGCTGCCGCAGAAAAGAGAAGAAAAGATGAAACTCCTGAGAATCAAAGATTCTTATGAACTCAGGAATGGAATTTTGTTCCGAATAATGGCAGATGCACGTAAAAAGATTCTACTCCGCTGTCTGTCCACTGAGAAAGCCTGGCAAGCGATGAAAGAAACACATGCTCGGACAGCAGGTGCCCACCAGGCTGGTCCCAAGATGAAGATAGAAATCAAGAAGCTGGGCTACTATTGGCCCACCATGTTTGAAGACTGCTGTAAATTTGCAAAATCATGCCAGAAATGCCAGGAGCATGCTAATGTGCCTAGAAGGCCTCCTACGACTCTGCACCCTACAGTTCCCAGTTGGCCGTTTGCACAATGGGGAACTGACGTAGTCGGGCCACTGCCGACTTCCTCGGCCGGACATAAGTACATACTGGCCATAACAGATTACTTCTCCCGATGGGCGGAGGCTGTAGCATTAAGAGAAGTGACTGGTGAACTGGTCGCCAGATTCATCAAGCAGAACATTATCTTCCGGTTCGGGATCCCCAGCCGAATAATATCCGACAATGGAAGTCATTTCAGAAATCAGAAGGTCTATCGGCTTGCTGAGAAGTATAAGATCGAATGGAGGACCTCCACTCCTTACAATCCACAGGCAAACGGATTGGCAGAAGCTTTTAACAAGACTCTCTGCACCTTGCTGGCCAAGGTCGTCAGTTCTAATAAGAAGGACTAGGAAGAGAAAATGTATGAAGCTCTGTGGGCATACCGCACTATCTTCAAGACACCTACAGGGTGCTCACCATACTCGCTGGTATACGGCTCAGAGGCAGTGGTTCCGCTAGAGCTGGAAGTCCCGTCACTCAGAGTGGCAGTCCAATATGGCCTGGCCCGTGGCGAACAGACCAATGCAGAAAGAAGACTAGAAGAGCTGGCTGAATTGGAAGGGAAGCGCCTCCGAGCTCAGAAGAGTATCCAAATGTATCAGGCCCGCATGGCCACTGCATTCAACAAACTCGTAAGAGGATGAGAATTCAAGAAAGGTGACCTTGTCATGGTCAAGAAAAAAGAAGTCATGGCGTCCAACCCAAAAGGAAAGCTGAATGCTAATTGGGAAGGTCCTTATGTGATACAGAGGGTCTACGAAGGAGGGGCCTACGTGGTTGTTAACCATCGAGGGGAAATCCAATTCTCGCCACTCAACGGAAGACATCTGAAGTTGTATCATACAGCACAACCAACATTCCCTGAGTAATCGGGTAAAATCTACCCTTTCTTGGTATAGCGACACTCCGCCCTAGCCAAGCTACACCCTTTTCCCGGTCTAGCGGCACTCCGCCCTAGCCGAGCTACCCTTTTATTGGTCTAGCGGCACTCCGCCCTAACCGAGCTACCCTTTCCCGGTCTAGCGGCACTCCGCCCTAGCCGAGCTACCCTTTTCTTGGTCTAGTGGTACCCCGCCCTAGCCAGGCTACCCTTCCTTGGTCTAGCGGCACTCCGCCCTAACCGAGCTACCCTTTTCTTGGTCTAGCGGCACTCCGCCCTAACTAAGCTACACCCTTTTCTTGGTATAGCGGCACTCCGCCCTAGCCAAGCTACACCCTTTTCTTGGTCTAGCGGCACTCCACCCTAACCAAGCTACACCCTTTTCCCGGTCTAGCGGCACTCTGCCCTAACCGAGCTACCCTTTCCTTGGTCTAGCGGCACTCTGCCCTAACCGAGCTACCCTTTTCTTGGTCTAGCAGCACTCCGCCCTAACCAAGCCACCCTTTTCTTGGTCTAGCGGCACTCCGCCCTAGCCAAGCTACACCCTTTTCTTGGTATAGCGGCACTCCGCCCTAGCCAAGCTACACCCTTTTCTTGGTCTAGCGGCATTCCGCCCTAACCAAGCTACACCCTTTTCTCGGTCTAGCGGCACTCCCCCCTAGCCGAGCTACCTTTTCCTTGGTCTAACGACACTCCGCCCTAGCCAAGCTATACCCTTTTCCCGGTCTAGCGGCACTCCGCCCTAGCCGAGCTACCCTTTCCTTGGTCTAGCGGATCCGCCCTAACCGAGCTACCCTTTTCTTGGTCTAGCGGCACTCCGCCCTAACCGAGCTACACCCTTTTCTTGGTCTAGCGGCACTCCGCCCTAGTCAAGCTACACCCTTTTCTTGGTATAGCGGCACTCCGCCCTAGCCAAGCTACACCCTTTTCTTGGTCTAGCGGCACTCCGCCCTAAACCGAGCTACCCCCTCTTGGTCTAGCGGCACTTCGCCCTAACCAAGCCACCCCTTATCCTGATCTAATGGCATTCCGACCTGTCACCCTCTAAAAAAAAAAGAGAGAGGAAGAGAGAATAGAAGATAACAAAATAGGGGCTAAAAATAGAGGTGCCCTGCCAGACTTGTTCAGGCGTTCTGAGCAAGGGCAAAAATAGCTAAAACCCAGCTGTGGTGAAAACCCGAAAGGGCACTACAGGCAAAATCGGGTACCCCGCCACGTGAAAACCCGAAAGGGCGCGTGGGCAAAAGCAAGAGGGGGCTGGCTCCGGCGAAAACCCGAAAGGGCGCTTGGGTCGGTAATGTGGTGATTCCAAAGAAAGCCTCACCTCCCACCATAAAACTCCTCGTCGATCGACCGGCACACTGTCTGATCAGCGATAAAACCTTGTCCGGTTTAGACCTTACGTCTATTCCGACTAGATCTACATGTCTCTTTACGTCCCGCCGTGATGAAACCTGCTGTTGATCGATTGGCACACTGCCCGATCTATGATGAAACCTATCCAGTTTAGACCTTCCGTCTATCCTGATGAAATCCATGAACTCCTTACAGTGGTATAAATCCAATACCGGTGATGAAACCCGCCATTGATCGATCGGCACCTCGCCCGATATCAATGATAAAACCCTATCCAGTTTAGACCCTACGTCTATCCTGATGAAACATATGGAATCCTTGCATTGGTATGAGCCAATACCAATGATGAAACCTGCTATCGATTGGTTGGCACACTGCCTGATCGACGCTAAAACCCATCCAGGGTAGACCTTCCGTCCGCTCTAACATAGCACAAACACTGCTCTTTGAATCGATTCAGACCCTCCGTCTAGATAGATCATGAAACTCTATTCCTTTGCGCTAATGTCAGACCCTACATTAACGATGAAACTCACATTTTCGGCAAATGGCTCTGTGCCCGAGCTGCTATCTATTCAGACCTTTCGCCTGAATAGGTCATGAAACCATATTTCCCTTTGCATTGATGTTGACACCCACATCAATGATCGTGTGTCCACAATAAACATATGACGCCATGGTCCATAGGATGAAAGCTCCAGTTCCAGAAAAGACGATGACAAAGAAAAAGAGAAAGAAAATGACAAAAGAAATATATATGAAAAAATGGGGTTAAAAATAGAGATACCCCGCCAGACTTGTTCAGGCATTCTGGACAAGGGCAAAAATGGCTAAAACCCAGCTGTGGTGAAAACCCGAAAGGGCACTGCAGGCAAAATCGGGTACCCCGCCACGTGAAAATCTGAAAGGACGCGTGGGCAAAAGTAAGAGGGGACTGGCTCTGGTGAAAACCTAAAAGGGCACTTGGGTCAGTAATGTGGTAATTTAGAAGTTCCATGCCAACCGGCACGTTGCCTTCACCTCCCCTTCACTGATGAAGCCTTCCGTCGGTCATCTGGCTCTATGCCCCACCGATGATAAAGCCTTTCCGGGATAAATCTTACGTCTACCCTGATGAAATCTACATACCCTCTTTTCACATGTCCCACCGACAATAAAACCCGTCACCATTCTGATAAAGCCTGGCCAGTTCAGACCTTACGTCTGTCCTGATCAAACTCCTAAACCTTCCCTTGATCGATCGGCTCCTTGCCCGGTCAACGATGAAACCCTACCAGGATAGACCCTACGCCTATCCTGATGAAACCTACGTATTTCTTGGCAAAGTCCCACCCGCGATAAAACCTGCTGGAATAGACCTTACGTCTATCCTGATGAGACCTACACCTCTACATACGTCCCACCGTTGATCGACCGGCACCTCGCTCGATCAATGATGAAATCCTCGATCCGGTTTAGACCTTACGTCTATACTGATGAAACCTATGAAACTCTTTGCGTTGATATAAACCCCATATCGACGATGAAACCAACCACTGATCGACTGGCACCTCGCCCGATCAGTGATGAAACCATGTCCAATTAAAACCCTGTCAGTTTAGACCTTTTGTCTATTCTAATGAAACCTATAACACTTTCTTTGCATCGATATGAACCCAATATCGATGATGAAACTAGCTGTTGATCGACCGGCACCTCGCCCGATCAATGATGAAATCCTATCCAGTTTAGACCCTACGTCTGTCCTGATGAAAACCACGCACCCTTCAATGTCCCACCTGCGATAACCTCTACCCAGTCTAGACCTTACATCTACTCTGATGAAACCTATAAAACTCATTTGCATCGATATAAACCCAATATCGATGATGAAATCATATATTGGTCGATTGGCACATTGCCCCGACTAGCTTTGAAACCTGCCCGGGATGGACCATTCGCCCGTTCCGGATAATGCTCTGAGCCTCTTCGTTCACATTCCTGCAAACCGTCTCCCTTGCGGCACGTACGGCCAAGAAGGACGTTTGCTACCACCAATAGAATTCGGTTTAAGCACCCCCCCCGGAGGTCGTCACGCGGTGGAGCGAGTTCCCCATCCTTTCTTTGAAGGGGTGGACGCTCTCCTGCCAGGTACGAGCCATTCGCATGAGGGACTGCTAGAACCACTCCCCCACTTCCCAAAGTGATGAAACCACATGGAAAAGATAATGGACACACATGAAGCCAAAGATTCCTTTTCATTAAAAAGAGGAGTACATAAAGAGCCCCCGAGGGGACACTGTATCACAAAAGAGGGCAGAAGAAAAAGAAAGAAGAGATAATTCATGGCTGCCGTAATATATCTTCGAAGGCCAGAAGACCCACATAGGGAGCAGCTCCTAGCTCATGAAGGCGCGCCTCCTCCTCCTGAAGCCTCACAGACATGTCTTGGAGAGACATCACTCGTCCCTCCAACGAGGCCACCTCCTCGATGGACTGCGGCCGAATAGAGGATAATTGTTGCAGCTCGGCTCGGAGTCCGGTGAGCTCCGCTTCCAGAATGGCTATCCGGTCCTGGACAGCTTCCTCCCGCTGAACAGCACGCTGTAGCTCAGCTCGGCATTCATCAAGTGCGAGCGTCAGCTGCCCCAGCTCAGATTTATATTCTGACCTCTGCAACCTCAGTGTCGTCAGCTTGTCGGCCATGGTCCGTGCTAGGAAGTCTCTCCGATGCACGAATTTCAGCAAAAGCAAGACCCGCTGAGCCCATATGTCCAAAGGGCAGCCCATGGCTTGCAGGCCAGCGGTGAAGCGATTGGCAATTTTCTTCAGTTGCAGATACGTCAAGCCAGGCTGGGATTCTACCAGCTGGCGTAGCATGTCCAAATGCTGCCAGACAAAGCTGTCAGAAAAAGCAAAGCCAAAGGAGGCAGATGGGACGACCTCAAAAGTCACCTCGCCGTCAATGTCTGCCCACAGTGCAACATCCGGCTGAGAGGACGAAGACGGCAAATCTGCTGGAAGAACTGGCCGGTCCCTCTCTGTGCTCTCCTGTTGAGCTGAAGACTCCTCCTCTACTGCTGTCTCGGGAGCTATGGCTTGAACATCTGCGGAGGGAGAACCAATAAATGATGGAGCTATCTCTTCATGAGTCTTCTGAATAAGGGCTTCATCTTCAGTTGCTCTTTCTGATAATGGGGACGAAGGGTCCCTAGTCTGTAGAGGCAGAAATCCAGTCTCTATAGCCACTGTGGCAGGGACTGCTGACTCGGGGGCAATTGACATTACGGCGGCCGGTATAAAAGCGGAGCTTCTGGATGGGTCTGCTTCGGCTCTAAACTCTGAGGCCCTGACAGGGACGGAAATCTCTCCTGATGATCCCAAGTCCAGTGATGTTAAGTCAGTTGAAGATTGTATTCTTACTGGCACAGGGCGAATAACCTCAGAAATTTCCATGCAAGTTAAAGGTAAAGCAGGGATGATGACCAAGTCTACAAATGAAACATCCATAGAAACTGCGGCCGCGTCTGAGCTGGTGATGACAGGGTCCTGAGGACAAAGCAGAATGATCTTCAGCAATGAATGAAAGAAAATAAATAGAACAGCAAACAAAAAAGAGAAGCTTACCTTTAAAGTGGGGTCTATATCCTCGAAATGAGACAAAAGGGGAGAAAGCTCCGTAGTTGAAGCAACAAATGGAGGGGTTATGTCAACCTCGGTGTCGAGCCCGGCAAACTCCTCTTGCAATTCCTCCTCAGAAGATAGCATCAGCAGCTTAGGAGGTTGAAAAGGCGGAAGGCCTTTTGCAAATACGGGCAAGGCTTCTGATTTTAGGACTTCCTCCTCATTGTCGCTGAAAGTCACTTCCTCCTCATTATCAGGGACGGTCTCAGAGCTGCCCGAGGATACCTCCACACTAGCTATATGCTGCGGGGTCACCTCTAGAGCATGCCGGGATGCGGACCGGGTGATTATGCGTCTGGCCGGGATAGGGCTCCGTTTTGTTTGAATCATGTGACCCTCCTGCGGCCGAGGCGACTCTCCCGCTGCTATCATGGCCTCAGTCTGCTCCCTGACTGCCACCTCAATAAAAGGGGAACTCTGAAGGATATAACAAAAAAAAAAAGAACAACAACGGAAGTATAAAGAAAAGAGATAAGAAAGCACATTTACCCTCCTCCTCGCCAGCCGGGGTAGGAGAAGGTAGCCTCGTGTCCCTTTCCACAGGCACTGCAACCTGCTCCGGGGCTGTATCAGATAAAGAGAAGCTCAGTCTCGAAGGACGCCTTAAAAGATCAGTCAAAGAAGATAATGAAGATTGCATCTGCAAGCTATTTACCGCCACTCTCGGCAGGTTCCTGAGCAGTCTCCCTCTGAGACCTGAACTCGTCAAAAGAGGGGATGTCTGGAAGAGGGGTTCCGGCATCCGTCACAACTAGAGCTGACTGCTGGACCCGAACAACCTTGGCCCTCTTGGCCTTGACAACTGCAGCTTTCACCACAGAAGGCTTCCTCTTCTTGCCCGGAGGCAAGGGAGTGGTCGTAGGTGCCGCTACAGGAATTTCAAAGTAAGCAGGCTTCTCAGCTTGAGCAATAATCTTCCTGTAAAGTCCCTGCCATTTTATGTCCGGTCTATCTGTGCAAGACACAAGAAAGGCAGTCATAGTCGACAGATGCAGAACATAACAATAAAAGAAAGATGCCATGAGCTCACAGGAAGGGTCATACCTGCTGGGCCATCATAAAATGTGGAAAGTGGCCAATACAGATAAGCTACCTCCTTCGATCGGGAAGCAGCCTCCTTCACGAGCCAGCATATGTCGCCAATGGTCTGGCACTTCTCTGTCAAGGCAGCCAAGTCTTTATGTCCGTGGAAGTCGAGGCAATGAAACAGGCCGAGATAATCCATACACCAGCCGTCGACATAATGAAAAGAAATAAAAAGCGGCTTATTCAGAATGCCAGCTATCAGGTTCTCTACTGATAGCCCGTGAACATTCAGCAGTACAAAAAGCCAAGAAGTGTGCTGATAATATGTCTGGGTGCGGTCTTCCCTCCGCACAAACGTCCTATAAGGGTGAAACCTGTCCACTGGACCCCTCCAGGGGGCTGCTGTCGGGAGAGGCTCCTCCGGGGGAAACGGATACTGCACCTCCACATGAATACTCCCTATGTGGCCTAGCTGCCTCAGGTCCTTTGTAAAAGCATCTTCATTGATCTCAGAAAAGACAGGAGTGGGTATTTCAGAACCTTCCTCTTTTAAAGACCGATGCCTGGCAATATATGTTTCCACCTCCTTCGGATGCTATGAATAGAGCCTTTTCAGATGAACCTCATCAATTTCAAACACAGGCCCTGATTGCCGCTTTAAGAAAGAGCGCTCGGCCACATCCCAAAAGGTGCCTCTGCCATCTTTATAGAAATTGGTGCGGGTATTCCACCACTTAATGTATTCCGATGTGACACGGGGTATACGATTAGAAATGGTCGGGACCCTGAAAGTTACGCCCTCTCGGCGATGAAAGAAATCCCACCATGTTCGACCGTCACTGGCAATGGTGGATCCATGCTTGGCTCGGCTGTCCAAAGGAAACTGAGCAACTGATGGTGGAATATGCTGATCATAACCAAAGTTTCTGCTAAAACGGAATGGGTAATAGGGCTCCAAAATGAGCAAGCCTCCCTTCCTGAAGACCAATACACTGGGTCGGATAGCCATAGCCCACCTTACCAGTTCTGGTTCTAATATGGGCCGGGTGGCATTGGCCCCCGAAATAGGATGGACATAAGCTTCTACCTCCTCCATTTTGCATTCCCTCTGAGGGTCTACTAAAGGAGCCGAACCTGCTGCCAAGCTCCAAAAATGAATGCTGCCAGGAGCATCTACAGGCACTTTTGTCAACCTGCCCCTTATCTTAAACAGCTGCTCTGAGAAAAGACCGGGTTCGGCGCTAGCAAACTCAATCATCCGAGGGAGCAATGTGTCTAACTGCAAGCTGGAGTACCACTCAAAGGCAAGCCCGGTAAGTGTTGAGCCGAAAAACTTCAGGAGGTAAGCCTCATCAGCAGCCAGATCCCCCATGACATTCACATAATAGGCAATGTGCTCCCTAGGAGACCCTTGCCCATTGAACTTTTCAAACTTTGGTGGCTTGGTGACGCCAACCGGTAGCTTCTTTGCGGCATAATGAGCCGGATAGGGCACCCGGTAGACGTCAAATGGCGTCTGATCCCCGTCGCCTCACTCTGCCAGTTTCATGTCTATCATTTGTTCAAGCATCAACCGGCTAACTGTTGCCGGGTTGACCGGGCTTGGATATAAATGAGCGGGCTGCGCACTCGGGGTAACCAACACTATCGCCTGGGGGGCCATGGGGGACCCTTGGGAAAGTAAAGCCTATGGTGGGGCCGGTGCCGTGTAATGTGCCTACTGCGGGGGCATGCCCCCGAGAGGGTTGAGGGTTGCTGGGAGAGCTGCAGCTTGCAGAACTGCTTCTGAAGATTGCCCACTGTCCCTGGGCGCTTCGAGTAGAACCTCGATCTGCCCGGACATCGAGGGTGGTGTGTTCCGCTCATTCAGTTGCTTCTTTAGTGACTCAATCTCTTGCTGGAATCATTGTATCATGAGCAACATTGCCGGGTCGGTTGTGGGGGGATTGGGCATGCCCCCTGTCTCTTCGGCCGGGGCATCCTCGGACGATGTGGAGGGTCCGCTACCCGTGCCCCCAGTGGTGACCACATTGGCCGTCAGGGCCACGGGCGGTTCCTCATGGAAAGTTTCTTCGGCGCCTACCTGAGACACTTCGCCTGCCGCTCTTCCCCTTCTAGTGAGAGGCCCCGGCCTGGCGGCGAGTCTGGCCATTTCTTCAGGGTCGGTAGGTAAGGCCCCATACCGACCTTGAACCCCTGCCACATTGCAGGTGAAGATTCTCCAGCTCCTGCTTCTCTTCGTCGCTCTCCTGGATGATCCTCCCGGGAACACCAGCCTGTCGAAGATCGATCGTCGGAGCGGCGCTTACTCCCGGATAGAGGACTGGCGCGGTTCCTCCGAGCGATTCCTCGACTCTGCACTGGGTGCAGGTCAGGCTCCTTCTTCCTGGAAAGCGGCGGCTACTGCCGCAGTCTCTGGCGACCCAAGGGAGTGCTACCTGGGCCCCGGAGGTAGTTTCTCATGGTCTGATCGATCCCTTCCCACTCTTGGTCGAAGAGAGTAGCCTGCGGTTGCGTGCCGATGGCAGTGGCAGGAGGAGAGTAGGCTCTGAGTGCTGGGCGGGCAGCCTGGTGTCGGTGCCTGCGGCACCGGCGGCGGGGGCCCTCGGGCCGCGTCGGCATGGCAAGTGCTGGTTGGTGAGTCGAGGTCGTCACCTCGACCCTCTCATCTCTTCGGGCCCTCCTCGGGCGGAAAGTGCTAGGCCCTGCCTGGGCAGGTGCAGTGGGCCGGGCCTCCTTGGGGACCCAGATTTGCTTTAACTTGGCCGGCCTGTGAGCCGGTGCAGTCTTTGGTGATGCGGCCGGAACTGCGGGCGTCGCCTTCTCCTTCAGCTTCTCCAGCCCCTGGAAAGAGTTCCGGACTGGGATAGCCGGGACGACATGGTCCGATGTCACCTGGGACCTTTGCCCATCCAGGCGAACTCGGAGGGTCCCGACAGTCATAGATTTCCCGGAGTTGGACATGCGGCGCCCTGAGACGACGCCAGTATTATTCCTCCGAGCCTCCTCCAGTGAGATGCCTACCCTTGGTGGGATGGGCCGGCGGTTTGGTGTACATGGTGCACATTGCAGCTCAGCGTCGTTGTCAGGACGCAGTTGTTGTTCTTGGCCACAGCTTGGCCGATAACAGATTCAGTGGCCCCCGGAGCGGGAGCGTTAGTCTGGGGCTTGTCAGGTGCTTTCACGTCGAGGATGTTGACAAAGGCCACCCCCAAGAAGTTGGGGAAGCCCACGGTGGGAGGGAAACTCCTGAAGTTGAGGGGGACCGCCAGGTAGCCGCCCCGAACATGGTTCCTGACGACTTGAGGGTCGCAAATGATTGGCATTGTCGGCACCATGATGCGATTCTCCTGCATTTGAGAAAGTAGCGTAATTAGTATTACAAGAAGGGGGCCGTAGGGCCCCTAATTATGGCAAAGAGATGAAGGGTGGATTGGTCCCACCGGGTGTGCCAGACTTGTGGACGCACTTTTCAAGCACTCATTATGCTGTTCGGCTATTCGGGAATGGTCGATTCGTCTATTGAGTGCGTGGGCGTGCCAGTCACCGAAGTGACGATTTGTTCGGGCTCCGAAGAGCCCATGGTGCGCTCGACCTGACTTCGTTAGATGATTGTGTGGTTCATGTCGGGACCAGATCCCGTCATGCCATAAAGGTCATGACGTCATTTACATCCCCCATACGAGGCAACACCCTTGATTAATTACCGAAATTAGGGGCCCTGCGGTCGAAAGAAATAATACTAACTGCGCGAGAAAGGGACAGGAATGAATCACACTAAAGTCCGCATCAAGATACGAGCCATTGGCCATGTCGGTCACTCGTGGACCTTTTCATATTCGGACACGGGTCCGTGATAGAAACGTGACGGAAACCGAGGTGGACCAGTTCAAATGTCTGCCGAATGCACGGCAATTTTAATAACGGCTCGGAAGGGATCCGGGGCGAGAAACGAATCCGGTCTGATTGGAATGTCGGCCCAAGACTAGGTCGGGGCCTGGCCATGTCAGGATGATTCCCAAGACTCGGGCCCGGCCTGAGAGAGCGGCATTATTATTCCTTCTGCGTCCGGTCGCGGAGAGAGACGGGGCTGCAATGTGGACCCTAGCATTTTTTTTATCTGCGATTTTAATTATATGTTCCTCTCTTTCCTCTTGTTGTTCATTCTTTTTTATGCATTTGTTCCGAATGATTTCTCCCCCCCCCCCCTTTTTTGTTTATTATTATTAATTTTTTTATTATCACTATTCCACATTTTTGTTTGTTTCCTATGTATATTCAAATTTGTTTATTTATCATAATTTTCATTAATTTATTTATTATTACTATTATTATCACCAATATCATTATCATTATATGTTATATGTGTATACTTCCCGGAGAGAGAGGGCCACTGGAGGGTGTGCCGGCGAGAGGTATGGAGAGCGTGCCGATGAGGGCATCTCAAGGCGTACCGGCGAAGGGAGAAGAGGGTGCGCCGGGGAAGGCACCAAGGAGAGTGTGCCGGCGAGAGGTATGGAGAGCGTGCCGATGAGGGCATCTCAAGGCGTACCGGCGAAGGGAGAAGAGGGTGCGCCGGGGAAGGCACCAAGGAGAGTGTGCCGGCGAAGGTTAGAGGGTGCCGGAGAAGCGCCGAGAGAGTGTGCCGGGAAGGGAGTTGGCAGGCGTGCCGGGCTAACTCGAACTCTGTACCACGTCTGCTTGCACATATGCAGAGTCTGTACACTATCCATTTGCTGCAACTCGAAGTCTATACACTGGCTGATGGCTGCAACACAGAGTCTATACACTGGCTTAGCAAACCCACAAGTCTGTACATTGGTTGCACAGCTTGCCATGCATAGCCGGTGCACTCCTCATTTGCTACAGACTCAAAGTCTGTACATCGTCTGCTAGCACACATGCAGAGTCTGTACATTGTCCATTTGCTGCAACTCGAAGTCTATACATTGGCTGATTGCTGCAACCCAAAGTCTGTACATCGGCTGGTTGCATGCATACGCGAAGTCTGCACATTGGTTGGCTGCATGCTCACAAAGTCTGTACGTTGACTGTTTGCTGCAGCACAGAGTCTGTACATTGGCTGGTTGCTGCAACACAAAGTTTGTATGTTGGCTGGCTGTGTGCATACAAAGTCTGTACATCGGCTGGTTGCTGCAACACGAAGTCTGTATGTTGGCTGGCTGCTGCAACACAAAGTCTGTACATCGGTTGGTTGCTGCAACACGAAGTCTGTACGTTGGCTGGCTGCTGCAACACAAAGTCTGTACGTTGGCTGGCTGCGTGCGCATAAAGTCTGTACATTGGCCGGTTGCTGCAACACAAAGTCTATACGTTGGCTAGCTCCGTGCACACAAAGTCTGTACATTGGCTAGCTGCATGCACACAAAGTCTGTACATCGACTGGTTGCATGCACACAAAGTCTGTACATCGGCTGGTTGCTGCAACACGAAGTCTGTACGTTGGTTGGCTGCGGCAACACGAAGTCTGTACGTTGGCTGGCTGCGTGCGCACAAAGTCTGTACATTGGCTGGTTGCTGCAACACAAAGTATGTACATTGGCTAGCTGCATGCACACAAAGTCTGTACGTTGACCGGTTGCTGTAGCACAAAGCCTGTACACTATTGTCACAAGCACATTAAGTCCATACATTCATTCACGGCGTGTCTGAACATCCGTTTTCAATGTACATACTTTACTATCTGCATTTGTGCAATCCTTCATGCAAAGTCTGTGCATTGCTTGTTGTTGTGTTCGTGCATCAATTTGCCAAGTCTGTACATTGTGCTCCACTTCGAGAGAGGCCGTTCCACTTGAGACGGAGGGAGAGAGGGAGTGTGCCGGTGAGGGGAAGAGTGAGACGGAGGGAGAGACGGAGGGAGAAAGAGAGTGAGACGGTGAGAGAGAGAGAGAGAGCGTACCGGTGAGGGGGAGAATGAGACAGTGGGAGAGACGGAGGGAGAGATGGAGGGAGAGAGAGAGAGCGTACCGGTGAGGGGGAGAATGAGACGGTGGGAGAGGGAGTGTACCGGCGAGGGGGAGAATGAGACGGTGAGAGAGAGGGAGAGACGGAGGGAGAGACGGAGGGAGATTGAGAGAATGAGACGGTGAGAGGGAGAGTGAGAGAGACGGTGAGAGATGATGGGAGAGAGAGAGAGAGACGGTGGGAGATTGAGAGACGGTGAGAGAGAGAGAGGCGGTGAGGGAGAGTGGGAGAGAGAGAGAGACGGTGAGTGATGGCAAGAGAGAGAGAGAGACGGTGAAAGATAGTGGGAGAGAGAGAGAGAGAAAGAGAGACGGTGAGGGAGAGAGAGAGAAAGAAAGAGAGACAATCAGAGATAGTGGGAGAGTGTGCCGCTGAAGGGCCAAAAAGGTGTGTCGTTGAAGGGCTGCTAGAGTGTGCCGTTGGAGGGTTGATAGGGTGTACCGGCGAAGGCTGGAACAGGTGTGCCGATGAAGGTCCGCTCCTCCTTTATTTCTTTTAAGGCTTTTCTTTTCTTCCTTTCTTTGATTTTTTTTTGCAGTTTTATACAAGTCTTTCCTCCCTTTCCATTCGTTCGTTAGTTTCCTTTGCCCTTTAATATGTTGTTGTTTCATCTGTTTGCTGCATCCTTTTGCCTTTTTATGCGCTATTATTCTATTTGTTTATTGCTTCATTTTGTCTCTTTAATGCGTTATTATTTCTAACGAAAATTCGGCAGCATCTCCCCTTGACCTGAGCGTAAGGGAGATAAAGGGAACGCGCCCACATGGAGTGACAGAAACCGACAGCTGGAGGTGGGCGCCCGAAAGCGGCAACACCTTAACAAAACCTCGAAAAACTCGGAGGAAACGATGGACGGGAAACCTCTAAGATTGGACAGGGTGTACTGGGGGGGTTAGCCAAGGCATGCCGGCCAAAGACGGTCACATGGCGTTTGTGGGGGTACCGGGCTAGGGAGAGACCAGGTGTGCCGCTGGGGCACCAAGGGGAAAATGTACTACTGGGGGCTACTGTGGGTGTGTCGGCCAAGGTGCTGGAAGGGTGTGCCACTGGGGGAAGGTGCAAGCGCACCGAGCAAGGCTCCAAAAGTGTTAGTCTGCTAATGGGGCGGGGTGTTGGACCGATCAAACCCACAGGGACCCCCGGCAGGAGGGGAGAAGGTTCAAAGGGGCAGGCACGGATGAAGGCGTTGGGCTTTACAGGAGGAGATTCGTGACCTCAAACCATTCAAGATGGCGCCGGATCCGGAGGAAACCGTCGGCATGAGGGATGAACACAAACACCGAAAAGTAAAGGAAAAGACGATCAAGCGCACTGTGGCCTGTTGACGCTTGGAAAATGAGCAGGGGCGGAAACAGAATTGAAAAGAAGATCAGACCAACAATGAATGATCAATGATGAAGCTCGTCAACCATCTACCCGGCCAAAGCCTTTTCCCGGCCAAGCTGATGTCCGATGCCATTGTCAGCCAGACGACGGCACTGATGAAATAGCAGTCACCTGGCTGAAGTCTTTTCAGGCTAAAGCTGATGTCCGGTCTTGTCACCATTCAGGTGACGATACCGATGAGATGATGTCCGACTTTGTCATCATTCAGATGGCAATGCCGATGCAACCCCAGTCTACCGATTGATGAAAATCTATGAATGATCTCAATAGAAACTGTGTCACCAGTGGAGGGCCTTCTCGGGTTCTGATATATTTGAAGGACCAATAAAGGCCGATGTGTATGTGAGGTCTAAAAAGCCCTAAATGGGCCTATAAAAGTGGCGCCGGGATCCCCTTGTCGAAGCCCAAAAGCGACGCCGAGAAGCTGGAGTCCCACGCGCCGGGAAGTCTGCCTACGATTGAGGCGCGCCGGGACAGGCCTGTCGATAGGATACCAAGGAGGGATATAAAACCCCCTCATTCGAAGAGAAAGAGAGCAGCAGAGCATCGGAGGACGGCGGAGAAGAAGAATAGATAGCCACAAAGGAGAAGAGAGTAGAGCCTGCAATCTGATCCGAGAGTGGAAGAAGTAGAAGGGCCAAAGAAGAAAAGAGTTCGAAGCCTGATCGAAGGTGGGCAACGGGGAGGGAGAGGAGTCAATGCTCCGCCCTCCCCTCCCTATTTTTTGTAGTTCACTCTTCTAATTTCGATTGCTTCTACTTCTTCCCCCTTCTGATGTATGCTGTGGTATCACAGCCGGTTTTACTTCGCTAGGGCAAGGCATAGTCTCCCTGTACCTTCTTTTATGTATTGCCTCTGATGTGCGAATGTAATTGCGATACTCGAATGAATGAACACTACAGGCTGCAGTTGATGCTTGCTATCTATTTCTCCGAAACTCTATCGCTATCTCCCCATGTTTTCTGTCTCTTCTTAGACTCAGTAGCATGCTATCCCCCTCCCCAGTTCGATTGATCACCTGCTTATTTGCCTGGTTCTCGAACGATGCTCGTGCTTACTTCCGAGCCAGGGACAGACTATCCCTTGGCCTCTGAAGCAAAGCATAGATGTATAGCAACCGCTGCTCGGTTTTAGATGCTATATTCATGCTCATCGGCTCTGCTGAAGTCATTCCCAGGGCCAGAGACAGCCATCTCTTGGCCCCCAGATGATGAAGAGTATATCAATATCATCCTCAGGGATTATTATGAACGCTGGTGACAGAGATACTCTAAACCATGTTTCCCCCAAATCCCTCCTGGACCCTGATGCCTCTATAAAGCCCAAACCTAATCCAGCTCAGATTTGATGCCCTGATCCGTTTCAATCCCATAGGACCTATCTGTTTCGGCCTGGATCATCAATAGACCCAAAACAGAGTGCCGTAAAACCCTAAACTCCTCTCGGCTCCCTCATCTATCTCGGCTCCACAAACAGTAAAACAGATGAACAGTCCTCGGCGCAAGCCTTCTTGCGCCGAGAACCCCACCTCCTTACCTGCGCCGAGAAGCCTGCACCGGAACCCCCTGGCCTTATTGCCCTTGCGCCGAGAGCCCCTTGGCCCTCTTGCCATCGCGTCGGGAACCTCCTTTGCCAGTTCCCGGCGCCCAGAATAGTCCCCCACAAAGCAACCTTCCCGGCGCGAAACTTCATGCGCCGAGAACCGCCTTGTGCTAGCTTCCCGGCGCCCCAAATAGTGCCTTGCAAAGAACCCTTCCCGGCGCGGTGGTCTTCGCGTTGGGAACTCATATACCCATTCAAATTCGTGCCGAGAGGCTACCCTGCCACCCAATGAGCCTCCGACACCTCTATCAAACCCACCTAGGGATGTCCATGAGTCACCAGAACTGTCCCGAGGATAAAATTAAAGGGAGTCAGACTCCCTTATGTTCCACTGATCCGTACCGGGTTTATGAGCAACCCCTTTAGCTAAGGTGAGCTCTGCCACTGCACGAGTGTCACCGACTTCTGTAAGGGAAGAATCGAGCATTGCCCATGGCATACATATGCAATTCGGGAGGTTCGGCCTCTCTTTCTCTCGGCTTTCATCCCGGCACTCCGTGGGTGATAGTCTATTCTCCCCTAGGCATACTCCAGATTATAGAGAGATGCTGCCGAAATGTCGATAGATGTTTTAACCCCGATAAGTCCCAGGAAGTGCACATCATACACCTCCCGTCTGGCTCGATTTTTCGGGGAATATGAACACTGCGAGGACTTTGGCTGGATGAGAAACATGAAAGGGGATATGTCCCCGATGACTGTCCAGGCTCCGCCCCGCCGCTACGTGGACGGTGTCCTATCTCTACCCGGCACGACCTACACAGAGGGGTCATGCTGATTTAATAACCTATTGTTTACTCAATTACCTTCTCAGAATAACAATAGCTTCAATATCACACACTGTTATTTTTCTTTTATTACCGCCCCGAGTGGCCTCCTATTTTGGCGTTTAATCAAGGGTTGTCCTTCTTAGGAAGGGCGTAATTAACGTCATAGCCTTTATGGTATGACGGACTTCGGGTCCCGACTCGGACTTCACAATCGACTGACCAAGTCAAGTCGAGCGCACAATAAAATTGTCACCCCGGTGACAGGCATGCCTAACAAACCAATAAATCAATAAATAAATAAGTGAATTAAATCCCGCGTCCACATGGCCCAAAACCAACGAGATGAAGAGAAAACCCACTGGGGGGATGATCTTCATTCATGGGGGAGCAAGGGGCCGTAGCCGTCCACATACATTACAAAGCACGCCCGAGCTAAAGCTACAGGCAAGAAAGAAAACCAAAGAACAAAAGAACGGAGAGGGAGAAAACAAAGAACAAAAGAAGAGGAGGTGTTGGGGATCGAAGCAGGGACGACCGTCCACTGCTCTTTCCCCCACCTTCCCCTACTACATCAAGCCCTCTCTCTCTCTTACTCTCTTTTCTTTGCCTGGTGGTTGTCAGAGGACTCCACGCCGGAGCCCTCTCCCTTTTCTTCTCTCTTCTCCTTCTTCTCGTCTGTGGCTTTGTGTCTGTTCATCTCTTCTCCCTGTATGTCTCTTCTCTGTGTGTGTATCCCCCTTCTCTTTTCCAGAATGGGAGTGGTTTTATACTCCCAGCAGCGGGAGCCCTCGAGCACGGCAGTCGGAGGCGGGAAGTGCTGGGTCATCATGGGGTTTGACCTCCCCGTCCTTCGGTGGCAGAGGGATAGCTTACGTGGCCCAACCCCTGGTTGACACCTCGGACAGCCCATTGCGCGCCGAAGATCCGTAGGGCATGGGCGCGAGGTATGCTCTGCCGGACGTGCTGTTGAAATGCCTTCACGCTGTGCCGCTGGCGAGCTCAAGAAGTGTGCCGTTGCAAGACACTGCGGGCGTGCCACCGAAGGGGGCAAAAGGCGTGCCGCTGAAGGGCTGCCCAAGCATGCCGTTGAAGGGGCAAACAGCGTGCCGATGGAAGCCCAAGGAGGTGTGCCGCTGAGGGCCAAGGGGGGCGTGCCGCTGAAGCCCCAAATGGGCGTGCTGCCGAAGGCCAAATGGGCGTGCCACTGAAGGCCAAATGGGCGTGCCGCTGAAGCCCCACATGGGTGTGCCGCTGAGGGCCAAATGGGCGTGCTGCTGAAGCCCCAAATGGGCGTGCCGCTGAAGGCCACCAGGGTGTGCCGTTGAAGGGCAAGGGTGTGCCGTTGAAGGCCACCCTGGGTGCATTTCTGAGCCCGTTCTGAGCAACGGGCTCATGGCCCGTTTGATTTTGTCTGAGGTCCGTGGATTGTAGGGCTCTTGGTGGTTGGTTTCTCTTCACTGTCGTGACTCTGGAGATAGCCTTACGGTGGTGTGTGTTGATATTCATAGAGTTCGGATGGCCCTCTTTCTTTGCAGTCTCTTCGGCTGAAGTTGTTATCAATGCCGGGCTAACCTGGACTTATGGGCGTGCAATTTTGCACGTCCACAAATGCCCCTTGATGTTGAGGAAGTGGAGGCTCTGGGAACAAGTGCCCGAAGTTTTGTTCAGGCTTAAGATTCCCCAAGAGCCAGGGTTAGTAGTGCTTGCGAGTCTGACTGTCACGCCAGCTATCCGTCGTCAGGTGACAGAGGCTCAGCATGCGGACCCTGAGTTACCCCGGATTTTGGCCTTAGCTGATGTGGAACTCGGCGAGGATGATGCTGCGAGGTTTCGTGGTAGGCTATACGTCCCAGCTGAGGAGCAGGTTCGTCGTGCTGTGTTGCGCGAGGCTCATGGGAGCAGGTACACCGTACACCCGGGTGCGACAAAGATGTATCGGAACTTGCGAAGGCAGTTTTGGTGGCCTGGCATGAAGAGAGATGTTGCCGACTTTGTGGCCAGGTGCCTGACCTATCAGTAGGTGAAGGCGGAGCATCTGCAACCAGGAGGTACTCTTCAGCCCTTGGATGTTCCCGCGTGGAAGTGGGACCACGTGACCACGAATTTTGTGGTGGGTTTGCCAAGGACTCCGAGTGGGCAGGATAGCATTTGGTTGCTGGTGGATCGGCTGACGAAGGTGACACGGTTGTTACTGGTCAAGGTCAGCTGGAGCGTGTCCAGGTTGGCTCGTCTTTATGTGGAGCGGATCATTCCGTTGCATGGGATTCCCATCTCTATCGTGTCGGATCGGGATCCGCGCTTCACTTCTGGATTATGGAGGAGTTTCCAGCGAGCTCTTGGCACGGAGTTGGCATTTAGTTCAGCGTTCCATCCTCAGTCAGATGGTCAGTCTGAGAGGACCATCCAGACCTTGGAGGATATGCTGAGATCCTGCTGCCTGGAGTGGCAGGGGAGTTGGATTCACCACCTGCCGTTGGTGGAGTTTGCCTACAACAACAGCTATCATTCGAGCATCGGCATGGGCGTTGTATGGGCGTCCGTGTCGGACTCCACTTGACTGGTTTGAGGTTGGTGAGCGTGTTTTGACGGGACTGGAGTTGGTGCAGCAGTGTGTGGATGTTGTGCACGTGGTTCGTCAGAACATGTTGGCGGCCCAGAGTCGGCAGAAGAGCTATGCTGACCGGAGGCGGCAACCTCTCGCGTTCGCCGTGGGTGATCGTGTGTTCTTGAGAGTTTCTCCGATGAAGGGGGTGATGCGTTTTGGACGGCGTGGAAAGTTGAGTCCCCGCTATGTTGGTCCCTTTGTGATTGTGGAGCGCATCGGTGAGGTAGCTTATCAGTTGCAGTTACCCCCTGAGTTAGCGTCGATGCATGGCGTGTTCCACGTCTCGATGTTGCGTAGGTATATGCCCGATGACTCTCATGTTCTTGAGGATTCTGTTTGGCCCGAGGTGACTCCAGACCTTTCTCTCCCAGAGTTTCCTGTCCGCGTTGAGGATAGGCGAGAGCAGCGCCTGCGGAGCAAGGTCATCCCCTTGGTAAAGGTGGTGTGGCTGCGGCACTCTGGTGGTGAGGCTTCTTGGGAACGTGAGGACGAGATGCGTCAGCAGTTCCCTTACCTATTTGAGTGAGTCTTCCTCTTCTTTCCCCTTGGATTGTTCTCAATTTCGATGATGAAATTCTTTAAGGGGGGGGGGGGCTGTAATATCTCGGACCTTTCGGATCCTTCTTTGTGGGTCCCGGATCTGGTTTCTCAGAGTGTCTGGCTCCGTTGTGTCCAAAATTTCGTTTCGGACATCTTTCGTGTTCGGATCGGCACGATCCGGAGTTGTTTCGGAGGCCCGGAAGCGTTCTGCGGCTTTTTCCGCATGTGTTTTCTGATTACCGGTGTGTGTTTTGGTAATTCCTTCGGAACCTCGCTGCGGGTGAACCGGGTCGTTCACCTGGGCACGACTGGTACTGTTGCGATCGGTGCGTTCCGAGGATCCCAGAAATGTAATTTTCAATTTTTTGGTATTTTTCAGAATTTTTGAATTTTCTATAAATATCTCACTTTTCTCTCTCCCCACCCTCTTCTTCTTCTTCTTCTTCTTCTTCTTCCTTCTCTTCTCCCCACCGTGACCACCGCCCCTCCCTCTCTCTCTCTTGTTCGACCGCGGCGACGTCCCCTTCCGACTGCAGACGGTGCGAGGCGACGGCGTGACGACGTGGGCGACGGCGAGGCGATCGTGGCGGCGTAAAGCGTGTGGGGAACCGTGAAGGGACGAGGGTTTTTCAAAGCATTCTTCGTGATCTCGGCACTGATTCGATGGAGCATTCACTCCATTGAGGTAGGGTGACGTTCCCTAGCTCCCTGCCGTTCATTTCCGTGGTTTATAGGTCGAGGGGAGGCCGAGAGGGGCTTGATTAAGCGGGTATGGGGTTTTCCATGATTTGGGGAGAGCTCGCCCGATCTATGGATTTAGCCCGCGATTTCACGTTTTGGTGGCCTAGTATCATGCTAGGGGTCCCCAGGGGTCTTCCCCTTTGATTTCCCCCTCTCCGGTGGAGGCATGGGGGCGTGGTTGGGTTTCTTGTGCTTTCCCCGCCGTTTCACCGTCGGGCGGGTGTGTCGGTCCTTCCAGTGACCGTCACACCGTGTGACACGCCTGGGTAGGTGCGTCACAGCCCTTGTTTAGCCAACTGGGGTCTGGGAGTGTGACGGTCCCACGATAGACCGCCACAGGTGTGTGACGCGCCTGGGGTGGCCGTCAGAGCGTCCCGACCGTTGGCATCCGACCGTTGGTTTGACCGTGGGGGTCAAGGCGTGTGACGCACCAGCACTGGCCCGTCACAGCCTTGTGACGGCCCAGCGTGGGGGCATCAGAAGTTATTTTACCCCCAGGCCATGTGACGCTCCAGGGCTGGACCGTTACATGCATGTGACGCTCCAGGAATGGACCGTCACATGCTGTGACGCACTGAGTGGCACGCGTCACGGCTTGCCCTTATTTTCTACTGTGACGCACCTGCATAGGCGCGTCACAGTCTGTAACACACCAGGGTAGGTGCGTTACACTCCGTGTTACGTTCAATTTTACACTGGGAGTGTAACGGCCTGCGTTGGACCATCAGGCGTCTGTGACGGTCCAGCCTAGACCGTCAGGCATCTGTGACGGTCCCGCCTAGACCGTCAGAGTCTTGTGACGCGTCTAGGGTAGATTGTCAGGCACTGGGTTACCCTGGATGGTTTGCAACCCCGTTTCCGTTCCGACCGTGGTCACCGTGCGACGGTGCCGGTACGTGGGGTGGTCCCCGTACGTCGTCGGATGCGGACGTGGTTTTCCGTTGACTTGAGAGTCTACTCCTTCAGTGACCCTCCACTAGTCGTAGCCCACCAGTACGCGGTGCTTCTAGTGGGAGGTACTCCTGTCGAGTCGGGAGTGTCAGGCTGTCAGTCGCACGACTTTGACCTTCGGGTTTCTACCGTGTTGACCGTTGCATTTCGGTCTTCCCGCCGTGGTGTGTGTGTCGGCTTGCGTGCCGTGAGACCGGTGTTTTGTAGATGGTAGGGTTTCCCTTTCTGAGGTACTCACTTACTGCTAGCGTAGCGGTTTCTCCGTTTGCGAGGTAGGGTTCGAGTGATCCCTACTGAGTCTTGTTCCGAGACTCATTCCCTATGGGTTTTCACCGTGTTACAGGCAAGGCGAGGCTTCAGGGGAGTTCGTCTGAGGATCAGCGTCATTCAGGTGCCCAGCGTTAGTGCCAGAGGTCAGAGCCGGGGTATGCCCCGTGTAGCTGTACTTTCTTTTCTTGTCTCTGTACTAGTTGTGGACTACTATTGTTATTTTATTGTTATATTGTGGACCATGTAAAATGTTAATTCATTTCCTGCTTACTTATATAATTGTTTAATTCTGTAATTATTTGTGATACTTGTGTAGTTTCCACACCATCCTTTTAACCCTTCCGAGTCTTCGGACTCGTGGGTGGTGGTGCGAGTCTCGAGTTATCGGGCCTTCCCGATAATCGGATTCTCGGGTCGTTACACAGATTCCAGTAGAGACAGATCTTTTGATGAAGCTTCTCTTCTTCTCCTCGAACTCTCTATCTCTCTCTCTATCCTTCTTTCTCTTCTGCAGCCTCTCTTTCCTCTCTCTAGCTCTCGAACTCTCTTCTTTCTCTTCTGCTCTCTCTTTCCTCTTCTTCTGTTGGCTCTCTTACTCTTCTCTCTGGCTGCGCTCAGATGTCTTCTATTCAGCGTTTGTCCCTTTACGCAGAAGAAAGGTCTTATATAAGGCTTCAGTCTGGGGCCCACTAGCTCACACCCTAGGCGTGTGGAGAGAACGTTCCCGCCATGAAGCTTCAGGAATCTTTCAGCCACGTGTCAGAATCTCCATCGTTTAGCTATCCACGTGGCAGCTTCTTAGAATAATGATCAGCCTTGGATCAAGTGCCATTTGATTGTTCTGCTTATATCGCGTGCTCCTGTTGTTCTGATCCTCGTAAGTAAGGTACTCAGGTGCACATAAGATGCTCGAAACATGGTTTTCCTCAATTGATCACTTGCGTGCTTAAGTTCCATATAAATGCATGCACCGACTTAGTTGGTTGTTCCTGGTCGTGCTGGCGAAGGCATTGCACCGACTTACTACAGTAGTCGTGCTGGCAAAGATGTTGCATTGACTTGCTCATGCAGAGAAGGGATGCTTCGACTTTGAAGCTCAACCATATGAAAATCTGTTCACACAGCAGTCAAATACATAGACTTAATAGGGCGTACAAGCTAGTGTGCATGAGCTCACTAGGTGTTATTCAAGAGAGTATGCACAGACATAACATGAATGCAGAGTTAAGAAATGCACAAACTGCACACACAGACATGCACGGACTCAGTGTTTACATGCAAGTATATGCACAGACTTGATTCCAGTACATGGCCAACAGATGCACTGACTATGAATACGCAGAGTACAAACATTGCACAGACCTAATCGAGCCAGAGATGAAAGTTGCACCAACTTAGCTATGCACATGCACAGACCTCATGCGCTATGCAACATAAAGTGCCCAGAGTTATCTTGCACAGACTCTGCACGTGCATCAACAAAAGTTGCACCGACTACAACCCTGCACTGACCTAGATATGAACTGACATCAACATGCACCGAGGTCGTATGACAGAACTTGCACTGACTATGTGCAAGCGTGCAGCAGCAAGAAGTGCACCGACCTTTTATTGCCTAAGACAAGACTTGCACCGACCGTGTATGTGCAGGATGGCCTATACCTTATATGCAGGTGAACAGTGATATGCTTGGACCTTAACCATGCACATAGCTATATGCACAGACTCGAATGTGCACTGACTTGTGTGCAAAATGCTCACATATGCATCGACCTTGACCCTATTCTCACCATATGCACAAACCTATATCCAGGTGACGCAGACTTGAACATGTATGCACAAACCTTGTCTAAGCTGGCTATCATGAATGCACAGACCTTGTCTAAGCTGGCTATCATGAAGTGCACAGACTTTGAAGCTCAACCATATGAAAATCTGTTCACACAGCAGTCAAATGCATAGACTTAATAGGGCGTACAAGCTAGTGTGCACGAGCTCAGTAGGTGTTATTCAAGAGAGTATGCACAGACATAATCTGAATGCAGAGTTAAGAAATGCACAAACTGCACACACACACATGCACGGACTCAGTGTTTACATGCAAGCATATGCATAGACTTGATTCCAGTACATGGCCAACAGATGCACTAACTATGAATACGTAGAGTACAAACATTGCATAGACCTAATCGAGCCAGGGATGAAAGTTGCACCGACTTAGCTATGCACATGCACAGACCTCATGCGCTATGCAACATAAAGTGCCCAGAGTTATCTTGCACATACTCTACGCGTGCATCAACAAAAGTTGCACCGACTACAACCTTGCACTGACCTAGATATGAACTGACATCAACATGCACCGAGGTCGTATGACAGAACTTGCACCGACTATGTGCAAGCGTGCAGCAGCAAGACGTGCACCGACCTTTTATTGCCTAAGACAAGACTTGCACCGACCGTGTATGTGCAGGATGGCCTATACCTTATATGCATGTGAACAGTGATATGCTCGGACCTCAACCATGCACATAGCTATATGCACAGACTCGAATGTGCACTGACTTGTGTGCAAAATGCTCACATATGCACCGACCTTGACCCTATTCTCACCATATGCACAAACCTATATCCAGGTGACGCAGACTTGAACTTGTATGCACAGACCTTGTCTAACCTGGCTATCATGAATGCACAGACCTTGTCTAAGCTGGCTATCATGAAGTGCACAGAATTTGAAGCTCAACCATATATGAAAATCTGTTCACACAACAGTCAAATGCATAGACTTAATAGGGCATACAAGCTAGTGTGCACGAGCTCAGTAGGTGTTATTCAAGAGACTATGCACAGACATAACCTGAATGCAGAGTTAAGAAATGCACAAACTACACACACACACACATGCACGGACTTAGTGTTTACATGCAAGCATATGCACAGACTTGATTCCAGCACATGGCCAACAGATGCACTGACTATGAATACGCAGAGTACAAACATTGCACAGACCTAATCAAGCCAGAGATGAAAGTTGCACCGACTTAGCTATGCACATGCACAGACCTCATGCGCTATGCAACATAAAGTGCCCAGAGTTATCTTGCACAGACTCTGCGCGTGCATCATAAAAAGTTGCACCGACTACAACCCTGCACTGACCTAGATATGAACTGACATCAACATGCACCGAGGTCGTATGACAGAACTTGCACCGACTATGTGCAAGCGTGCAGCAGCAAGAAGTGAACCTACCTTTTATTGCCTAAGACAAGACTTTCACCAACCGTGTATATGCAGGATGGCCTATATGATGCGGGACGGACTGAGGAGACGACGCTATATGAGACGGACACGACTCGACCAGTAATGACACGACTACTAGAGTGACCTCGGCTCGACACTAAGAGCTCCTATGGGCTACACGTCGCTAACAGAAGTGCAAACTCACTCGTCGTCCCAGGCGAGGGAAAGCGTGGATCGTGCGCGGTTAAGGAACCGGCAGAGTTCAAGGTAGTCTGACTCAACTTCCGGACTCGGATCGAGTTGCGGGACGGGTCACTCTCACACTCACAGCGGCGACATGAACACACGGGCTAGGAAACTACACTCTCGCAGTGGCATAAGACCGTATACTAGTTAAGCAAAGTAACGCCGAGAAGTTTAGACCGTTACCTCCACGCACCCGGCGTGGCGAAGATAATCCCGGCCGATTTACGGACTCTCGGTTAAACAATTTTATAGCGGTACAAATATTTGACCCACTCCACGCACGGAGGTAATAGGTCACATGTGGGGCCCAGGAATCGTGTGAATCGGGTTGACAGGCAGCATCTTGATGTCGCCCGGCGGTGCCGAACACGCGTCTAAAGTGCTGTCCGGACGGCGCGATCTACGGGTCCGTGAGGCCCACGGATGGCGCTGTCCTCCCGACCTGCTGGGGTGTGGCCCACTATGATGGGGACCCCTGGAGGCGTGCCTCCCTGGATGGCGGTCGGCCGGAAACTCCGGTCGGTGGCCGATCGGCTCCGATCTCCACGTTGTGAAGTGGCTGCCCACGGATTCTGGTTTCTATTTTCCGGAGCGCGATCCGGCGAGATCGGCCGCTGCGACCAATCCCGCTGTCGGATCGGGGCACAGGAGCTATCGTTGGAAAGCTCTCTTGAAATCCTTCAATATAGGCCTAAAAAGAGGACCTGGATCTACGCGGATCTAGATGTTGTTGAATTTTGAAGCTTCTATTGTACAGTACCCGAACACTCAGATCTGCAGGTGAGTTGTCTGAGAACAGCCGTTGAACGCAAGGTAGACGTCCGATTCAGCTCCTGAGCACTTCACCAAAGTTGTAGGGATTTGAACAAGGAAAATGTAAATAATTATTGTGGAAAGATTGGTGGAGGCTATGATTTGTTATGAATTTTTCACTGGCTGGTGGTCGGATCTGAACAGAGGTGGATAGAACTGTAGATGGCTCTGAAAATGATTTTTGAAAAATGGATGGAAGGCTGATCAAAAATCAAGAAAACTCGTGGGTGGTGGGGTTGATGGATAGAACTCCCATTAAAATTGGGAGGTCTCGTAAAAATCAAAATATTGGTCGAACACTGGAAACTCAGGGTAGGTAGAGATCTGGTCTGAAAATAGGCAGATCTGAAGTGGGAAGAAGAACAAAAATTGAAAATTATGAATCGGAGTCTAAAGGTCAAACCAAAATTTTTGGGATGTGATGGACACCTCTGGAACATCTCCTGAAATTTTCAGCTCAAAAGGATTCCGTGGCTGACTGCAGAAATTCGTGGAAGTGGCAGTGGTCGGCTGAAGACGACAGAACTCCGACGAACTCGATGGCAGTGCGATGGCGGCTCGTGGCGGTGGCGGCGGCGACCGGAACTGATAAGGGAGGCGTCACACCTCAGAATGGCAACCGTCTCAGCTACAAGGGGGAGAGGGAGGAGAGAGGAAGGGGGCGCCCATGGCTGTTCCAAGCAAATTTTCTGATTTCAAATGGCATTAATTCTTCCAAATGGAAAAAATACAAGTTTTATAGGTTACATATCAAATCCCATATCCACCATTGGATATAGGGGTGGGGAATGGATGGCTGGGATTAAATGTGACCAACACAAAAAAATTAAATAAAATATAAAGGGGGAGGGGGCGGCCTCTTGACCAAGGGGGGGGGGACATGGTAGAATGGTAGGTAGCCTACCTTGGACTTTGAAGTCCAATTATCTACCCATGTGGCATTTACCATTCAACCTTCTAGATGCCTCCATTTGAAATGTTGACTGACCCCACATGGGGCCCTTGGCTGAGGTGGATCAATGGGAGGGGTCTGGGGGGGCCGTGGGACCCGGGGGTCCCATTCTGTAAATAAACCCCTCTTACAATCAAAATTACAAACCAAATAAAATTAAACAAACACACATTACACAAATAAAGTCTAAACAAATATGATAAATGTCGAGACTCAAGGGGGAGTCTCCAGGCTGTCTCCGAGCCAGATGGATGCTGAAGTGGCTCGAGTCGTGCTCCGCGTGCGGTACCGGTGGCTCGGCGTAACTGCTCGGGTGTCCGCACCAATTCTCCCCGGGTGGGAGAAACTCGACCCTGTCGAGTAAGGGTCTGCATCGCTCCGGTATCGCTCCAGAAGATCCGGATCAATCCGCTGCAACTCTCCATGCGTGATCCATGTGTCCTCGGTAGCGGGCCGTCCTCTCCATCGCACTAGGTAGCGCGGGTAGGATCCACTCCTGGTAACTGTCACCTGCTCATCCAGTATATGATCTATATGCTCACGCTGCCGTGACAAAGGGGCTGGAGGTGGGCACTCAGGTGTGGGATCACTCTCAATTGGAGGAGATGGCTTGAAAGGCTCACTAGGGATCACCGCTGGGTCCCTATATGCAACTAGATCCAAAATATTAAAAGTAGAGCTTATACCGTATTCCTCGAGCAGGTCCACAACATACGCATTGGATCCAACGCGTTTCAACACTCTAAATGGACCGGCTCCGCGAGCTTGCAACTTCTTAACGGTTCCAGAGGGAAATCGTTCAGGTCTTACCCTGATCATGACATACTCGCCCTCTTGGAACTCTCGGTGGTGTCGGTCAGCATTGGCTAGCTCTTTGTAACGTGCATTGCTAGACTCAATGTGACGACGGATGTCGTCATGCAGACTCCTAACATGCCTAGCAAACGACTCGACCGACTCCGACACACGTGCATGGATAGGCATGGGGACAAGATCCACTGGCTTCCTAGGCCTACGACCTATGACAATCTCAAATGGACTCATGCCGGTAGACCTATTCACCGAATCATTATATGCAAACTCTGCCATGGGTAGGATGAGATCCCAATCCCCAATGCGGTCCCTAACAAGACACCTCAAAAGGTCTCCCAGACTCCTATTGACTACCTCGGTCTGACCATCTGTCTGGGGATGATATGCAGTGGAAAACTTGAGGTGAGTACCCATCATATGCCATAGTGTCTTCCAAAAATAGGAGGTGAATCTCACATCACGGTCAGACACTATAGTGCGAGGCAACCCGAACTTGCACACCACATGCGTAAGGAAAAGGCGGGCTACCCTCGAAGCATCCGAAGTCTTCGAGCAAGGAATGAAAAGGGCCATTTTTGAGAAACAATCAACCACCACATAGATTGAATCATGCTTCCTGGAGGTACGTGGCAATCCCAAAATAAAGTCCATGCTAACATCCTGCCACGGGACATCAGGCACGGGAAGAGGCGTATAAAGGCCCGAGCTTTGCTTCTTCATCTTGGCCGTAGCACATGTACGGCACTGAACCACGATGTGAGCCACATCGCGCTTCAAGCTCGGCCAGTAAAATCTATGCTCAACTGCCTCGATAGTCTTGTTCCGACCAAAGTGGCCGGCTAGACCTCCCGCATGTAGTTCCCAGACAAAAAAGTCTCGAACAGAAGTTCGGGGAACACAAAGCCTACCTCCACGAAAGAGGTAACCATCCTGGAGCACATAGTCATCAAGGTCTCTCGAGGGTCCGGCCTGGAGAGTGGTATAAACCTGACCAAAGTCAGGACAGTCAACATAGGCCTCTCTCATCTTTTCCAACCCTATGACCTCGACACGCATGGTGGTAAGCAGACATGCTCGCCGACTCAAGGCATCGGCCACCTTGTTCTCCACTCCAGCCTTATGTTTAAGCACAAATGTGAACTGCTGGAGATACTCGACCCAACGACTGTGACGCGAGTTAAGCTTCTTTTGGGAATGGAGGTATCTCAATGCCTCATGATCGGAGTATAAGACAAACTCCTGATGTAATAGATAATGCCTCCAATGCCTAAGAGCCTGAACAACTGCGTAAAATTCCTTATCATATGTGGAGTATATATCGCAGTTTCGCGTCATGCAGCTTCTCACTGAAATATGCGACCGGGTGGGACTCCTGACTCAACACACCTCCTATCCCAACACCCGACGCATCACAAGAGACCTCAAACACCTTCGTGAAATCAGGCAATCGAAGGATAGGTGTCTGGGTCATGCGCTCCTTGATGTCCTTGAAGGCGGCAGTTGTGGCCTTCGTCCATACAAAGGTGCCCTTCCGGATACAATCCGTGATCGGGGCAGTGACGGAGCTAAATCCGCGGATGAAGCGACGATAGAACGTCGCAAGGCCATGAAAGCTGCGGACATCATGAACCGTACGGGGTTCCGGCCACTCAACAATGGCCCGGACCTTCTCCGGATCGGCGGAGACACCAGTACTAGACACAATGAAACCCAAGAAGGTGAGCTGAGATGTCATGAAGGCGCACTTCTGTGGGTTTGTAAACAACTGCTCTTGCCGAAGAAGAAGACAGACTTGCCGAAGGTGATCTAAATGGTCCCCCGTGGTGCGACTATAGATAAGGATATCGTCAAAGTACACAACCAAAAAGACTCCAATGAAAGGTCGAAGGACCTGTGTCATGAGTCGCATGAATGTGCTAGGGGCATTGGTCAACCCAAAAGGCATGACCAACCACTCATATAGACTGTCCTTGGTCTTAAAGGCAGTCTTCCACTCATCACATGGCCTAATCCGCACCGGATGGTAGCCACTCTTAAGATCAATCTTCGAAAAGATAGTGGCACCAGCCATCATGTCTAGCATGTCATCCAGGCAGGGAATAGAGAACCTGTACTTCACGGTGATTTTGTTGATGGCACGACTATCAATGCACATTCTCCACGTGCCATCCTTCTTCGGGGCGAGTAAAGCGAGTATAGCACATGGGTTCATGCTGTCCCGAATAGACCCTCTCTGCATCAACTCATCGACCTGCCGTTTAAGCTTGGCATGCTCCATGGGACTCATGCGATAATGTGGAAGATTGGGCAATGAGGAGCCCGGGATAAGGTCGATGGCATGCTGAATATCCCGCATAGGTGGGAGTCCCTCGGAAAGCTCATCGGGAAAGATATCAGCAAACTCCTGCAGAATAGGAATGACCTCGGGTGGGAGTTCACCCTCGGAGTCTCTCTTTACCTCTCGGACCATAATGGCAAACACAGGGCAGCCCTGACTAGCCTCCCGCTCCATCTCCTGGGAGCTAATCAACATCAATCTCCTCATCGAGGGCTCACCTGGGCCGGATGTAACGGTCGTAGCCCAAGCTGGGGACGGGGTACTGGGCCCGGGGATGGATGGCTCTGGAGAACTAGGGCCAGTACGACCCCTACCTGATGGGCTCTTGGGTCGATGGGGTTCGAGAGTAATCCGTTGGCCCTCATGGTCGAAGGTACAGGTGTTCGATCGGCCATGGAGTGTGGCATCCCAATCAAATAACCACGGCCTACCTAGAATAATATTGCCCACCTCCATGGGTAGGACATCATACCAAACCTCGTCACGGTAGGCATAGAACTGCAGTGGGACCAAGCACCGCAGCCTGATCGGAATGGAAGTGGAATCCACCCATGATAGACGATAGGGGCTAGGGTGATCCACGGGTGTAAGACCAAGACGGGAGACAGCACCCATGGAGATTGCATTGATGCAACTCCCGCTATCGATGATCACTTTACATGCATGCTTGCCCAGCCTACAGAAGGTATGAAAAATAGTGGTCCGACGCCAGTCATCACTGGCCTGTGGCTGGGTGAGAATACACCTGACGACCCCCACGTGGGTATCATCGGGATGCGGGGCCTCCTGGTCGTCACCTTCGATCTCATATTATTCATCAGCTAGCTCCTGATCGGCCACATAGGTGACTAACTCGAGACCCGCAGGGGTGGTATCCTCGGCCTGTGTGTCCCCAATGATAAGAGATGGGCGGGTGGGACACTGGTTGGCGAAATGGCCAAACCCATTACAGCGAAAACACTGCTGCCGTGATCCACTAGGCTCCCCAATCATAGGTCATTTACCTTTATCCTCCCGACGAATAGGAGGTGTAGGCAACAAAGGGCGTGCAGGAGGTGCGGGGGCCGGTGGACGGGCTATGGGTGGAGTCATAAGATGCTGGGGACGAGGAAGGTCCCTCGGGGGTGGAGGGCGAGGCCTAGGAGCAAAGGGCTCGGGACGAGCGAGCTCCTGAGGTCGAGCCATGGGGGCCCTCGGATATGTGCCAGATGAGCCACGTGGCTCGACACTACGAAGGGGAAAGGAGCCCAACCGATGGGATGACTCGAACTCGGCCTCGAATTGCTCCAATTCGAGAGCTATCTGATATGCCTGCTCCAAAGTGGTTGCATTGCGGTGAAAGAGTTCATATTGATAATTGGGCCGCAAACCTCTTCGAAAGCGGGATATAGTCATGGTGCTCTCCTCCGTGACTCCACACCGTAGGTAATACTCATCGAACTCGGCGGTGTACTCGGTCACGGATCAATTCCCTTGAGAGATGCTTTGCCATTTGTCTATGAGATGTTGGCGATATGAGGCAGGAAGGTATTTCTCCCTCAACTTGGTTTTCATATCATCCCAAGTATTGATTTGGGGTTGACGTCACTGGTTGAGCAGGCTCTCCACATTGGTCCAATAAGTTTGGGCCTGCCCTTGCAGCTTTGTCTTTGCGTATCGGACTCTTTGGTGGTCCGTCATCTCAAACCACTCGAAGTACCGGTCCATGCCGGCCTCCCAATCTAAATACACCCTAGGGTCCAAGGACCCGCTTGGGAGGGTCCGCACGCACGCCCCTAAGAATGCGGTCGTCATCCTCGTCATCATGATTCCGTCATTGATTACGACGACCATTACCCCCTTGATCATTATCAGATGCATAATCATCTACCACATGCACCTATTGTACCCCAACATTCTCTGCCTGAGCCCTTGGTGCAGCAGGTTGCTGAACTGGCTCTTGTTGGCCGTTCGTCGGCGCGGGTTGCGCCACTACTGGGCCCCTCTCGAGAACGGCAATTCTCCCAACTAGGCCCTGGATGGACTGATCTGAATTCTCATCCCGATCCTCGAGGACTTTCATCCGCCCTTCTAGACGCGTTCCTATGCCATCCATACGCATACTAAGACCATCCATACGCGTGTCAAGACGTTCCATAATGGCTCGGAACATCTCGGCCGTCGAGGACTCATCGGAGCTACGGGCTCGGGAATCCGCCATAGGTGGTGGTGGTGGCGAGTATTGGGTACCTCGACGGGTGGGCATGCAACTGACACATGACCTAGAAGACACCGACTAATGCAAAAAGATGCACTTAGACCTAACCAATATCCAGTACGGGGCGGAGTTAATCGATCCGAAGATCACTCCCGCAAGTGTGCGACCTCCCGATAGGCGTAGCCTAACGTTACGACAACACCTTTTAAGATACGGAATTATCGGGATGAAATGCAATTTTAAAACACCTTTTTTTTTGTTTTGAAAATAATGATGATCCTAGACTTGACATAGACTATGCAAGACTTATGCAACGACTACCCTAGACTCGACTCGCTCTGATACCAAACTGATGCGGGACGGACTGAGGAGATGACGCTATATGAGACGGACACGACTCGACCAGCAATGACACGACTACTAGAGTGACCTCGGCTCGACACTAAGAGCTCCTATGGGCTACACGTCACTAACAGAAGTGCAAACTCACTCGTCGTCCCGGGCGAGGGAAAGCGTGGATCGTGCGCGGTTAAGGAACCGGCAGAGTTCAAGGTAGTCTAACTCAACTTCCGGACTCGGATCGAGTCGCGGGACGGGTCACTCTCACACTCACAGCGGCAACATGAACACACGGGCTAGGAACCTACACTCTCGCAGCGGCATAAGACCGTATACTAGTTAAGCAAAGTAACGCCGAGAAGTTTAGACCGTTACCTCCACGCACCCGGCGTGGCAAAGACAACCCCGGCCGATTTACGAACTCCCGGTTAAACAATTTTACAGCGGTACAAATATTTGACCAACTCCACGCAGGGAGGTAATAGGTCACATGTGGGGCTCGGAAATCGCGCGAATCAGGTTGACAGGCAGCATCTTGATGTCGCCCGGCGGTGCCGAACACGCATCTAAAGTGCTGTCCGGACGGCACTATCTACGGGTCCGTGGGGCCCATGGATGGCGCTGTCCTCCCGGTCTGCTGGGGTGGGGCCCACTGTGATGGGAAACCCTGGTGGCATGCCTCCCTAGATGGCGGTCGGCCGGAAACTCCGGTCGGTGGCCGATCGGCTCCGATCTCCACGTTGTGAAGTGGCTGCCCACGGATTTTGGTTTCTGTTTTCTGGCGCGCGCTCCGGCGAGAGCAGTCGCTGCGACCAATCCCGATGTCGGATCGGGGCACAGGAGCTATCGTTGGAACGCTCTCTTGAAATCCTTCAATATAAGCCTAGAAAGAGGACCTGGATCTGCGCGGATCTAGATGTTGTTGAATTTTGAAGCTTCTATTGTACAGTACCCGAACACTCAGATCTGCAGGTGAGTTGTCTGAGAACAGCCGTTGACCGTGAGATAGACGTCCGATTCAACTCCTGAGCTCTTCACCAAAGTTGTAGGTATTTGAGCAAGGAAAATGACAATAATTGTTGTGGAAAGATTGGTGGAGGCAATGATGTTTTATGAATTTTTCACTGGCTGGTGGTCGGATCTGGACGGAGGTGGACAGAACTGTAGATGGCTCTGAAAATGATTTTTGAAAAATGGATGGAGGGCTGAACAAAAATCAAGAAAACTCGTGGGTGGAGGGGTTGATGGATAGAACTCCCAGTAAAATTGGGAGGTCTTGAAAAAATCAAAATATGGGTCTAACACTAGAAACTTAGGGTAGGTAGAGATCTGGTCTGAAAACAGGCAGATCTGAAGTGGGAAGAAGAACAAAAATTGAAAATTATGAATCGGAGTCTAAAGGTCAAACCAAAGTTTTTGGGATGTGGTGGACACCTCTGGAACACCTCCTGAAATTTTCAGCTCAAAATGATTCCGTGGCTGACTACAGAAATTCGTGGAAGTGGCAGTGGTCGGCTGAAGATAGAACTCCGACGAACTCGATGGCGGTGCGATGGCGGCTCGTGACGGTGGCGGCGGCGACCGAAACTGATAAGGGAGGCGTCACACCTCAGAATGACAACTGTCTCAGCTGCAAGGGGGAGAGGGAGGAGAGAGGAAGGGGGCGCCCAAGGCTGTTCCAAGCAAATTTTCTGATTTCAAATGGCATTAATTCTTCCAAATGGAAAAAATACAAGTTTTATAGGTTACATATCAAATCCCATATCCCCCATTGGATCTAGGGGTGGGGAATGGATGGCTGGGATTGAATGTGACCAACACAAAAAAATTAAATAAAATATAAAGGGGGGGCGGCCTATTGACCAAGGGGGGGGACATGGTAGAATGGTAGGTAGCCTACCTTGGACTTTGAAGTCCAATTGCCTACCCATGTGGCATTTATCATTCAACCTTCTAGTTGCCTCCATTTGAAATGCTGACTGACCCCACATGGGGCCCTAGGCTGAGGTGGATCAATAGGAGGGGTCTGGGGGGCCCGTGGGACCCGAGGGTCCCATTTTGCAAATAAACCCCACTTACAATCAAAATTACAAACCGAATAAAATAAAACAAACACACATTACACAAATAAAGTCTAAACAAATATGATAAATGTCGAGACTCAAGGGGGAGTCTCCAGGCTGTCTCCGAGCCAGATGGACGCTGAAGTGGCTCGAGTCGTGCTCCGCGTGCGGTACCGGTGGCTCGGCGTAACTGCTCGGGTGTCCGCACCACTATACCTTATATGCATGTGAACAGTGATATGCTCGGACCTCAACCATGCACATAGCTATATGCACAGAATCGAATGTGCACTGACTTGTGTGCAAAATGCTCACATATGCACCGACCTTGACCCTATTCTCACCATATGCACAAACCTATATCCAGGTGACGCAGACTTGAACATGTATGCACAGACCTTGTCTAAGCTGGCTATCATGAATGCACAGACCTTGTCTAAGCTGGCTATCATGAAGTGCACAGACCTTGAATACATGCTGTCTATACTAGTATTGACCTTGATCTGTTCGAAGAAATGCCATGCACCCTGATGAAGTTGTACGCAATATAACATGCAAAAACCAGATGCTCATTCAATCATGCTCATTCAGTCTTTCATACAAACACAGTGTGACTTATAGTGTTTGCTATCATCAAAACCACAGGGACACAACAATCTCTCCCTTTTTGATGATGGCAACACCACTATGAGTCACACTAGCTCAAGTCAAACTATTCTCCCCCTTTGACTTCATCAAAAAGGAACTAGTTTGAGACGAGAGTTACAGACATACATGATATGATTGAATTAAAATCTTCTCCTCTGGCAAAAACATTAAGGCATAGAAAACACAGAGGCAGTTAAATAATTAAGCACCAATCAAGTCTATGTTGCAGATGTATTCTCTCCTTATGAATAATGAATGCAATTCATGGAGAACCTGATGCTTACATGATGCAGATGAGACAAGAACCAATCAATCTATCCTCCCCCTTTGACAAGATCACAAACAATCCTTCTTTAAAAAGTAATAAGTGCAGTCTAGACAAGACCTAACCTCTTCTTTAAAAATAATCCAATGCTCCCTGATCTGAATGAAGCAAGGCTTTCAAGAGTGTAAGGTGAGGGATATGTCAAGAAGACATTCAGGAATGATGACATGGCAGCATGCAGAATACAGGATCTTTCAAAGAAATAGAAGATTTTCAATAAGATACTTATTTCATAAATCTGAATAAACTCGGTTCAAACTCTTCCATTATAGGGGCTTATGAATTTTTATTTGAACATCATGGTTTAAATATGATGTACACACAGTTTGTCAATAAAATTCTGTACTCATATCTGAACATCAATGTTTAATAAAAGTGAACCAAGTCCTCATATTTATATCTTGATTAACCTCCCTTCATCTTACTCAGTCAATTTCAATGACTTCTTTAGAAATTACAATCATTAGTATTGAGGTTAAACAACATGAAGGAATTCAAATTTGGTTCCTGAGGATCAGCCATACTTCTTCAAATAATTTCAGATTTTTCTTTATGCACAGTACAAGATTTCATAGCAAGTTTACCAGGTGCAATTAAGTTCAGTACACACCTTATGACTAGAGGATACACGTTGTTTGGACGCTAGTATCCCTAAGCACTTAGTATGACTAACTATCATACTTCAGAGATAGTATTGACACCTCATGACATACTTCACCTTATTTCATTGATAAGTGAAGTATATTTCTCAGTATTCAAGCCATTGCTCTGCCTGGATTTTTAATGAATTTTATTTAGCAGAGTTAATTATGGCACTTCATGACACAGTCCTCTAGACATCATGGTCAATGGACATGGTTTCTCAGTGACCAAAATCATTGCTCTCACAGAATTTATCCTTAGGAACATTTCAGATTCATCAGATGTTTAAAAAAAAATAATACTGATTTCATATAATTCAACTAACTAAAGCCATGATTTTAACATTTTCAGATTTCAAAAGATTTTACAAGATTCAACATGAAATGTTGGTTAAAGTTTATTAAAGTTGACTCAGATACTTTCAAGATATTCATATCCAAGCTCAATGAATACATTAGACTTAAACCAATCTGATCTTTTAGCCATTCATAAATCTTTATAATAGAAGATTCTTTAATGAATTGATTTTCAGATTTATGATCAAGGTATATGAATTGAACTCTTCTCAATTTTCTAAATTTTCAATGAGATTCAGCAGCATTCAAGTTGTGAACTGCACAAGAGTTTCAAGCATGTAACAAAGATGAGCACAACAATGAAGGTGTCGACAATTGACAAAGCAATTCCAAGATGATGTTGACTCACTGTGTCGACACTCTCAATCAGGACAATTAATAGGTGTAGCAAAGAATATATCATAGAGAATCATAGATATTCAGAGGTCCATCAGACAGATTTACTCAAGAAAGACCAGCTCAAAAGATTCAAAATTAGATCAGAGTCAAGATCAAATACGTGAAATGGATGATCTCAAAATAAGGATGGGAGCTTTAGTTGACTGACTGAAATAACAAGAAACTAGATGAATAGCTAGCAGAACACAATCTTATTATATACTCCCCCTTAATGAACGTAATCTTGTTGTTTTCAATATGAGTGATGTGCAATGAATTCTGACATAAGTGTATGCATTTGACAACATGTATGCAATGCATTGACTCCCCCTAACTAAATGCATTGAATCATCATATATGTCATGAAGACAATGTATGGGACTTTATGTACGGGAAGTCATGAACTATGCTTATGGATGCATCGGGGGCATATGTAGTCCTATCAGATTTTCAGTGACTGTATGTCAAATGCATGTATATGCAATTCACATATATGCACAAATATGCAAACTGAGTTCATGTGTTTCTAACCTTCTCTATGTGCACAAACAGATGTCAAAATATTAATGCATGCAAATGTGAAATGAATTCAACATATCTTCAATGAATATGTACACATACAGCTCAAAATATGAATGTATAGACGCATGTTGCTCAATGCACTTGTTAAAGCAAATAAAAGTATGTATGCATGAGAATTTTATTTAACAACTTAAGCATACAATGCATCAAATGAGATTTCTGCATGATTCAAATGAGCAATCCTGAAGAATGCAAGAATGTTACCTGACAATTTTAGAACTGGGGTTTTCATACTAGGGTGCCTTGGTTTATTTACCCTTCTTTATTCCTCATCCCCAAGGCACACCTGTAAAGTAATTCCTCATTTTACACCAACAGGTACCCAAGGCATCTTGGGTCCTGAAATAACAGTGGCACCTCTAGCAGGTGTTCTAAACAATTTTTGTGCATGAAGGTCATCAAATCTCATCAAGTAGCAATTATTTATTGAATGACTTGTTTGACCACAGTAATGGCATGATGCAGCAGATTTCAAATTCTTTTTATGCAAATTACTGTTGTCATGAAATTTATTAGCAGAGAGAAAATTCTGTTTACTAAAATCAGCCAGCCAACAATCAGCAGCTCTATGGCCTGGCTTCCCACATTCAAAGCATGAAGATTTTTTCTTTTTATCAATTAAGTTATTCCTAGCAGAAGAATAGAAAGCAAGGAATTTTACAGATTTAGAATTCAATCTATTTCCCTGAGCTTGCCAGCCGTTCTTGACTATATGGCCATGCTTTCCACATTCAAAGCACTTAAGGTGCTTTCCCTTAGAACCAAAATTATTTCTTTCAAAAACATTTTTGTTAACTGGGAAATTAACAAATCCAGAACAAAATTTCTTTCCCTGATTATGCCAACATTCAGCAAAAATGTGGCCCGATTTGCCGCAATGAAAACATTGAAGTTTCTTTTTATGAGTTGCATGATTTTTAGCATGGAACAGTTTATCATGGACTCCAACAGCAGACAGGTCATCTATTTCCATTAGCCTACATTCACGCATGAGATGACCTATTTTATGACAATAAAAGCATTGAGGCCTTTTGGTTTGAACAGAAGAGGGTTTCTTCATATTAGAATTCCTAGCATGAATTCTATCAGATTTCAATTCATCCTTCTTCATGATAAAACAATCAACCATCTCATGGCCAAACTTTCCACAGTAAAAGTATTCAATGTTCTTGACAATAGATTTGTTGGCCTGAACTTTCTTAGTATGCTGATTGTTATCATTCTTTTTCAATATTTTCCTTTTCTGTTTTGTTTTCTTATTTTCTTGAGCGGCAGCTTGTTTAGGGGATGAGGTGGAAGTGCTAGCTATGTCTGAGCTACGCACAAAAGTTGTATAAAGTTTATTCCTCATTCCCTGCTTAACTTGAAAATTACTACCTTTCTTCATGCAGTTATCTGTGGATACAACATTCTGCTTCTCTTGATTAGCAGAATCAGACAGAGACTTATTCAAATCCAAAATCTCATTTTTAAGAGAAGAGATGAGCAGTTCAGAGTTTGTGATCTTTTCATTAAGCATAGCATTGACGGTTTTGTAGCTGTCTATCTCTTCCATTAATGTACTCACTCTCTCACATTCATTTTCAAATGAACTCTTCCCTTTTTCAAGCATTAAAAGCCTCTTAGAAATAGCAAAATTTAGTAATTTCAATTCTTCATTTTCTTGTTTTAGTTTTTCTTCTGTATTTTCAATTTTATTTTCATTGAGCAACATTTCTTCTTTTAATGAATCAATCAAGGTTTCTTTTAAGCTCAAATCAGATTCCATGATGTCACATAATTTTTTCAAAGATGAACAATCTTCACATGATCCTTCTTTATTTTTCAATTCTGATTTTAGATTTTCATTTTCAGCCTTCAGACTTGTGATTTTAGCATTTTTCTCGTTTCTTAATTTTCTCTTTTCTGATTTAACTCTTTCATATTTATCAAGTAGATGCTCATGCATGGCAACTAAATCATCATAACTAATATCCTCGGTCTCAGAGTTTACCTGGGATGGAGACTCATCTGATTGATCACTCCAGTTGGCCATTAGGCAAACTCGTTCTTGCTTCTGATGAATGGCGGTTATCTTATCCATGATCTCCTTTCCTGAATGACATCTTGTAATACATGGAAACACTTCAGTGTTAACTGCGTCTCTCAGAATATTGAGAACTCTAGCGTTCTCACTATGCTTAATTCTGTCCTCTATAAACCATCTGGCCTCATTCTAAGGTAATTTATGTGGGCCTTTTGATACAAGATTCCATAGATTTGGATCAATGGAATTCATGTGAACACATAGCCCGCCTAACCAGTTACTGAAGTTCGACCCATCAAAAACCAGAAGACGAGCCATTAACAGATAACAAGCAAGTTCAACGCACACAGCAAACGATAAGTAATGCACCACCAAAAGCAATATAGCAGGATCCTCTACAGATCGCTGGATCTAGTAAGTCAGAGACCCGCTCTCATACCAATTGATAGGTCAATATGATAGGTGCAGACAGATTCAGAGGGGGGGTGAATGAATCCCTCTTAAAAATTTGCTCCAAAAAACTGAGTAGATAAAACTCAGATTAGATAATTGTTGCGGAAATAAAACTAATAGACTCGGTTGACAGAACGACCCACGGAATGACAAATTGTTGTCCTAAGAAGATGCTCGATAACAATTGTTCAAATAGCACATATACAGTAGAATTGCAAACTGATCACGATCCACTCAACAGATATGCAATTATATCACGATCCTAAGCATGCATCTAGCGGAATCAAAAGAACAAACCAGCCACTGCACAGACGATTTTTAGGTGGTTCAGTCCTCCAAACCTACATCCACCCCACACTCAAACCAGAGTGTGGATTCTGCTGCCAAACAGCTTGAAAACTGATGGGCGACACAGCTTGCCTACAAACCGCTGATTCACAGCTTCAACTGCTGGGCCTTACAGCTTCGCCGTCCGCTGGGCAATACAGCTTAGCCGTCCAGAGAAACCAATCCACTGCTACCGCTGAGCGACACAGCTTGCTCTGCTGACTAACAGCTTGAAGAAAGATTCAAAAGAAAATAAAAGACAAGAAAACACAGCAACTGAAAGCTGTAAACTATATCAACACAGATATGGCTCCCATGGAGCTGACTGGATTGGATTTGATCTAGATTCCAGTAGGGACAGATCTTCTGATGAAGCTTCTCTTCTTCTCCTCGAACTCTCTATCTCTCTCTATCCTTCTTTCTCTGCTGCTGCCTCTCTTTCCTCTCTCTAGCTCTCGAACTCTCTTCTTTCTCTTCTGCTCTCTCTTTCTTCTTCTTCTGCTGGCTCTCTTACTCTTCTCTCTGGCTGCGCTCAGATGTCTTCTGTTCAACATTTTTCCCTTTGCGCAGAAGAAAGGTCTTATATAAGGCTTCAGTCTGGGGCCCACTAGCTCACACCCTAGGCGTGTGGAGAGAACGTTCCCGCCAGGAAGCTTCAGGAATCTTTCAGCCACGTGTCATAATCTCCATCGTTTAGCTATCCACGTGGCAGCTTCTTAGAATAATGATCAGCCTTGGATCAAGTGCCATTTGATTGTTCTGCTTATATCGCGTGCTTCTGTTGTTCTGATCCTCATAAGTAAGGTACTCAGGTGCACATAAGATGCTCGAAACATGGTTTTCCTCAATTGATCACTTGCGTGCTTAAGTTCCATATAAATGCATGCACCGACTTAGTTGGCTGTTCCTGGTCGTGCTGGCGAAGGCATTGCACCGACTTACTAGAGTAGTCGTGCTGGCAAAGACGTTGCGTTGACTTGCTCATGCAGAGAAGGGATGCTTCGACTTTGAAGCTCAACCATATGAAAATTTGTTCACACAGCAGTCAAATGCATAGACTTAATAGGGCGTACAAGCTAGTGTGCATGAGCTCAGTAGCTGTAATTCAAGAGAGTATGCACAGACATAACCTGAATGCAGAGTTAAGAAATGCACAAACTGCACACACACACATGCACGGACTCAGTGTTTACATGCAAGCATATGCATAGACTTGATTCCAGTACATGGCCAACAGATGCACTGACTATGAATACGCAGAGTACAAACATTGCACAGACCTAATCGAGCCAGAGATGAAAGTTGCACCGACTTAGATATGCACATGCACAGACCTCATGCGCTATGCAACATAAAGTGCCCAGAGTTATCTTGCACAGACTCTGCGCGTGCATCAACAAAAGTTGCACCGACTACAACCCTACACTGACCTAGATATGAACTGACATCAACATGCGCCGAGGTCGTATGACAGAACTTGCACCGACTATGTGCAAGCGTGCAGCAGCAAGAAGTGCACCGACCTTTTATTGCTTAAGACAAGACTTCCACCGACCGTGTATGTGCAGGATGGCCTATACCTTATATGCATGTGAACAGTGATATGCTCGGACCTCAACCATGCACATAACTATATGCACAGACTCGAATGTGCACTGACTTGTGTGCAAAATGCTCACATATGCACCGACCTTGACCCTATTCTCACCATATGCACAAACCTATATCCAGGTGACGTAGACTTGAACATGTATGCACAGACCTTGTCTAAGCTGGCTATCATGAATGCACAGACCTTGTCTAAGCTGGCTATCATGAAGTGCACAGACCTTGTCTAAGCTGGCTATCATGAAGTGCACAGACCTTGAATACATGCTGTCTATACTAGCATTGACCTTGATCTGTTCGATGAAATGCCATGCACCCTGATGAAGTTGTACGCAATATAACATGCAAAAACCAGATGCTCATTCAATCATGCTCATTCAGTCTTTCATACAAACACAGTGTGACTTATAGTCTTTGCTATCATTAAAACCATAGGGGCACAACAAAATTTGATAGGGTTCATCCGGGCAATCATATGAACCTCGTGAGCCAGGAAGTAGTGTTTCAATTTCTACACCACCCAAACTAGGGCGACACAGGTTTTCTCCATAGCTGTGTACCTCTGCTCACAGGGGTTGAGAAGTTTGGACAAGTAATAGGCTGCCCTTTCCTTACCCTCTTCATTGGTTTGTGCCAGGACAGCTCCCACAGAGTCATCCAGGACTAAGATATAAAGGATCAAAGGTTTGTCTGGGATGGCTGGAATGAGAACGGGCGGACTGGCTAGATAGTCCTTTAGCCCTTCAAAAGCTTTTTGGCACTTAGAATCCCAACGGAATTCTACTCCGGGCTTGGTCAACTCATAGAAAGGGTTACACCTTTGCGAGTGCTAGGACACAAACCGACAAATAAATTACAACCTCCCAATCAGACCTCGAATTTCTCTCAAATTCTTAGGAGGTGGCAAATCCCTGATTACCTTAGCTTTGTTGGGATCTATCTCAATACCCCTCTTGCTCACAATGAAGCCAAGCAACTTGCCCAATGAAACACCAAATACACACTTCTTCGGATTCATTTTCAAATTGAATTCCCTCGATCTTTGCATCACCTTAGCTAGAACTTCTGCATGCTCTGCCCTAGTCCTTGATTTCACCAACAAATCATCCACATACACGTCCAAGTATGCGTGCACATGTCATGAAATATTGCCATCATAGCTCTTTGATAGGTAGCTCCAGCATTCTTTAACCCAAATGGCATGACAACATAACAATATGTTCCCCAAGGTGTGGTGAATGATGTCTTCTCCTGATCCTCTTCTGCCAAACGAATTTGATTATATCTCGAAAAATCATCCATGAAGGAGAGAGTTTCATACCCTGCCGTGTTATCAATCAAAACATCGATGTGAGGCAAGGGAAAATCATCCTTTGAAAACACACGGTTAAGGTCCATGAAGTCAATACAGATCCCCACATTTCCATCCTTCTTCATGACTGGGACAATGTTTGCCACCCATTGAGAATACAAGACGACTCTAATAAACCTGACTTTGTGGAGCTTGTCAACCTCTTCCTTCATTTTCAAAGTCATCTGGGGCTGGAAATGTAGAAACCCAACAAAATAAATAGATAAATAATTATTTCAATTTAATTAATGAAATTCTATTGTTACTATAGGAAATAATGAAATTTTATTGTTACTATATGAAATAAACTAGATAATTAATTTTTTCTTGAAATAAATTGAGAATAAATGTTTTAGATTTTAGAAAAATCATGGGAGACCCAATTAAATTTCCTACAATGAATTATGATCAACAATTGGGCCATTGGATAACCCATAATGGGCTAGATTATGGGCTAATGGCCTAAAAAGGGGTTAAATAGGCCTAAATTCGTAGCACATGTTAAAAACCCTTGTATATGATTAAAATAACCCAATTTCTAGAAGATTGTCACACAATTCAAACCCTATATCATAGACCACCATAGATTAGCCATCTTTTCCATGTTTTCCACCAAATTAAGGCTAGATTAAGAAGAGAAGTTGGAATTTGCTTCTTAAAGTCATTAAATTTGGAGTGGAGAAGTTTGATTTTTGGGGAGAGAGTTCTTGTTGATTTTGGCCAACTTTTTCCTATAAATAGGCCCCTCTCAGACCCTTTAATCGCTCTTTAGACATTTGCGATGTTGGAGGAGAGATTGGAGGTGTGAATTGGAGAAGAAATGGAGTTCTTGAGCATTTCATCAAGTTTTCCTCTTCATCTTCAAATTTGATTTAAGGTAAGTTTATCTCAGGCTAAATGCTTAGAAATTCATGTTATCTTATGCGTTTTTAAGTGCTCTTTCCATTGGTACCATTTTCAACAATTTTTATTGAGTATTGAGCATGTTATAGTCGTTTTATTGAAGAGGTATCATAAACTAGCCGAAAAAGGGTTCAGTTTTGAAAACGATCGCACCAGTGACCGCAACTTTAAGTGACGGTCGCACAATAGACTGCCACTACACAGTGCCTTTCCCGCCCTTGAGTTTTCAAGAAAAATAATAAATTTTATTGAACGCATCAAAGCACTTTGATGCCTTCTTGTAGAAGCGTCCGCCAAGTTGGACGCCTTCATTAAATATTTTTCAAAAAACAAAAACTATAATGTTAACCGCGTCTTGTCCCTTAGACGCCTTCTCTTATACGCGTCCACTATTGTGGACGCCTTCATGCCATATTTTCAAAAAAAAAAAGTGTTTTAAATACCAGCTGGCGGCCCACTAAGGACCGCCTTATGAAAGAAACGGTCACCAGGAGACCGTCGCTTGCCTGTAGAACTTGTTTTTACCCAATTCATCCAGTTTTGCAACGTTCACCCGACCGTGATGTTTTCAGGTTCTAATTGAGGTTCAAATTGAACCGATATATCGCCAAGCATGTAGATATGCCCTGTTATGTTGCATATAAACTAAATCCACACATAATTAAGTTAAGGATATGAAAGAAAATGATCCTAATCTATGAGCTTATGTTCTTGTACCTTCATGATGTTCTTGATCTCCATGACTATATTATCCTTCTAGCTTGTTAAATGGAATAGTTAACATTTTTAAAATTATATGGGTTTTAGTTGCATCTTGATCGATACAAGTTTAAGTGTTACCGTGGTTACCGTGATTTCGACAAGTCATGTAGCTCACTAGATTTCCAAGGGAGAACAGTGTCTAAGGAAAGAGGTCCATGGACAAACGCTTTAAGTGGATAAGTCTTTTATTAATTAGGACCTCATATATACGAGAGGAGCCTCCCACTGTCCCACCTCTTACCTGGCCGTGAATCCTCGGGTTCTAGCTAAACACCTGACTGTGAAAAACTAGATTTAAACTCATTTTACGAGGTTTCCGCAAAGGCTGATTGTGTCTTGTCCAGCAATTCAATCCCTTAGCGACTTAATGTCATTAAACATTATGCCTTAAATTCTTCTTGAACTTCTTTTACAACCACTTATTCCTTGAATGATAATCTTGTACTTTATTCCAAGAGTATTACCTTGAAATTCGTTGGCCATACATATTACGTGGATGTCTAAATATACTTGGGATCTATGATCCATAACCCCAATGTCTGGCGTTAATGGGGCCCGGTCTGGTCTTGGGGGGAGCGCCCGAAAGTACTAGTGTCCATGGGAGTTGATTGACCAGGTGTGACATTGCACCAAAGTGTTTGACTTGCTAGATTCATTTATGATGTTCCACAGTTCGTGAATTACTTGCTTGAATACATGAATTACTTGAATTGCTTGAATTACTTGACTTGTACATACTTGCATGAAATGGCAAAATTCCATGATATTACTTTCTACATGTTCATTCTCTACTTGAACTTTACTCTTGATGTATTGTTTACTTGTGATTCCAATTACTAGCATTTCTTTACTCTATTTCTTATTCATGTTCCATGCTTTATTTACTTTTCCCAGCATAGCGCAATAATTATCCAAAAATGTTAATTACTTTAAGATGCCTGGTATAGAGATATAAATTCCTACTAAGCGTTTTGCTCACCCTACGTTTTCCGGTTAACATTACAAGTAATTCCAACGATGAACTCCAAACACATGGGGATGGGCTAGAGTGAACGAGAGATCAAGTTTATCTTAGTTACCTAGGTTTATGAGCGGTTGCTCTTTCTAGAATTATGTACTTGGAAGTTGTACCTTGCCTCTTAAGGCTTAAGATTGTTGTAAAACTTTATTTCAATGGAATAAAAGTATCCTTTTCTTTTTATCTCTCCTTATGGTTTGGACCCTTTTATACATGCTCTGATCGACTTGAGTGTTTCGACTCGTCGCGCCTCGATTTTCTGCGTCGGGGCGTGACAGTCTTTGTGGTATCAAAGCCTAGGTTTCATAAACCCTAAGTTTCCCTTGATATAGGTTCTAGTTGTTGATCTAGAAATTAGATAGTGTCTTGAACCTTCCCAATAAGATTGGGTAGAGCCATGGGCTAAGCTTTAAAGAATAATTAATCAAGAAATAAACAAAATTCCTAGGTTTTGTAGTTGTGCTTGCAGGTTTAATTTTTGCCAATGGCTGCTGAGAGAGCTCAATGGCGCGAGATGCAATGGACGGTGCAAGGTTTAACCCAAGCTCTACAGCAGGTTGCTCAGGGAGGAGCAAACCGAGGAGCAAGAGATTTACATAGGAATTTCAAGAGTATGAACCCTCCCAAGCTCGCTGGGTCCACGGACCCGGATGAGGCCGAATATTGAGTAAAGGAAATCAAGAGGATATTCCGAGTCATGCAATGCGCTGATGAGGAAAAGGTCCTGCTCGTCACCTTTCAACTTGAAAAGGATGCCCATGCTTGGTGGGAGTCGGTCGAAGCAACTCTACTTCACGATCATGTGTTGTGGGAGGAGTTCGTGGAGCACTTCAACAATAAATATTTCTCCGATCGGGTGCAAGAAAGGATGGTCACTGAATTTGCTTCCTTGAAGCAAAGAAGTTTGTCGGTGGTGGAATATGAAGCCCAATTCGCGAGACTATCACGGTACGCGCCACACCTTGTGGGTATCGAAAAGATGAAGGCGATGAGGTTTTTAAATGGTTTAAAGCCGCAGTACATTACTCAACTCGCTTCGATGGATATCCAAGTTTATATTGATGCTGTGAGAAGAGCCCAACTCCTGGAAGATGCAACGGAGTTGTCTGATCGCATCCGAGGAAGAGATTCCAAGAGGGAGCCAGTAACTAGCTCCATTAATTTCAAGCCCTCATTCGGGAAAAAGAGGTCTAATTTTGACGGGCGTAACTTCAATAAAGATGGGCGTAATTTCAATAAGGATGAACGTGATTTTTAACAAGATAAGAGGCCGAGATCGTTTGACAAACAAATCATCCCGGTCGCTGCATCATCAAAGGAACTATGCAAATATTGTGAGAAGCCCGGACATAAGGTAGATGAGTGCTAGAGAAGACTGGGTGCCTATCTTCGCTATGGAAGTCGGGAGCATAGAATTCCGAGTTGTCTGCTTCTCAACGAGCAAGCTCCACTGGAAAAGCTTCCAGTTACTGTCAAGAAGCAAGGGAGACTCCAAGCTCTTATGGATGCGGAACCTACCGAAGATGGAGGCATCATGGAAGGTACTCTTTCTGTGTGCTCAAGGCCTGCCTCTATCTTATTTGATACTGGAGCTACGTATTCCTTCATATCTAAAAGCTTTGCTGATATTTTGCCTATGAGACATGTTCCATTAGAATCTAAACTTGTTATTATTACCCCTATTAGAGCGGGATCAAAGATTAAATATTTCTACCCTACTAGTGAAGTTCTAGTTAGCGGTTGCAACTTACCTGCTGATTTAGTGTGCATGAAGATGGAAGGGTATGATATTATATTGGGAGCCGATTGGCTATCTACACACGGTGCTAGTGTTAACTGCAAATTGGGTACGGTAACCTTTATTGGTTACCCCAACCTCTTATTTTCTAGTGTCAGGCATTCTAGACATCTATCTCTTATTTCTTCCCTTAAAGCTGATAAATTATTGAAGAAGGGTTGTTTGGCTTTCTTAGTTTCTATTACTATGGCCGAGCATAAGGAACCCATTATGAAGGATATTCCTATCGTTTGGGATTATTCTAACGTATTTCTGGACGAGTTGCCTGGTATTCCTCCGAAGAGAGAAGTGGTCTTCTCTATTGATTTGATTCCGGGAGCTGCACCAGTTTCTAAGGCTCTGTATCGAATGTCTGATGTCGAAATGAAGGAGTTAAAAGAACAACTATTGGAGTTATTGGAGAAAGGAATTATCCGACCAAGTACTTCACCTTGGGGAGCCCCGGTACTATTTGTCAAAAAGAAGGATGGGTCAATGAGATTGTGTGTTGACTATCGACAATTGAACCAACTCACAATCAAGAACAAATATCCATTGCCAAGGATTGATGAGCTATTTGACCAGATTTCTGGAGCTCGATATTTTTCAAAAATTGATCTCCAATCTGGTTATCATCAGTTGAAGATCAAGGAGAAAGATATTCACAAAACGGCATTCAGGAGTAGGTATGGACACTATGAGTTCACTGTTATGCCTTTTGGCCTAACCAATGCGCCTGCCGCATTTATGCAATTAATGAATAGTGTATTCAGACCATACCTTGATCAATTTGTGGTAGTCTTCATTGACGACATTTTGATCTACTCTAAGTCCAAGATGGAGCATGAAGAACACCTCAAGAAATCTCTACAGCTACTAAGAGATCACAAACTGTATGCTAAGCTTCGTAAGTGTGATTTCTGACTAGAAGAAGTTTCTTTTCTAGGTCACATAATATCTCGGAAGGGTATTGCAGTCGATCCTTCAAAGGTCGAGGCTGTAAAGAACTGGGAAAGACCTACTAGTGTGATGAAGATTCGAAGCTTCTTAGGATTGGCTGAATAGTATAGAAGATTTATTAAGGTGTCACGCCCCGAGCACAGAAGGAACCCGGGAAGAGCATGACGAGTTTATATCAATCATGTCAATCAGAGCAAATAGAATTTCGACATCAACATAGAGTGCGCAATAAGACAAGAACATAACCAAATACTGATACCATTGATAACCACCTAATCCATTAAACAAAGTCACATAATTCCAAGACTTAATAAGTCTAATCAGGCCCGTAAGCCTTAATTATTACAATTCTTGCAATGACATAAGTTCCAATAACAAGACTCCAAGAATAAACTAGGGACGACATGACACGATAGAGTGCAATAGCATGACGCTTGTAGGTTCTACGCTCGTCACTCTTGCTCCTGCCCATCCGAGTCCGAGTCAGGGTCTGCATTACCTGAAAAGTTGGGGGAAAGAACTTGATGAGCGAACGCTCAGTAGGAATTATATCTCAAGAACTAGCAACTGGTTTAAGTAATTACCTTTTTCAAATGAAAATGCAAGTTTAGCATGTAAATCATGTAAAAATGAAGTGCTATGGAATTTGAACATGATAACAAGAGGAAATAACTGTTGATCCAAGATAGGGAATTTCACGTATTCAAGATTTCAAGTATTTGAACGAGTACCAAGTATATCAATAAAGTCTTTCAGGTCATGAGATAATGGCTATTAGCAAGCAAGCAAGTACTTTGCCCATTCCGGGCCACGCAAGTCATGTCAAGTCAATCAAGTCTAGCACGTGAGAGAGAGATAGAGATATAGTGGAGAGTCGTAGATTCAAGCAAGTACTTCGGTACAATGCCACACCGTGATCAATATAACTCCCATGGGCACAAGTACTTTCGGGTGCTCCTCCGAGGATGAGATCGGGCCCTTAAATGCGCAGGCATTATTACATGTAAATATCTAGACAACCACTTTAGTGATAGCCATGGATTTCCAAGAACAAACTTATGTAGGATATCAAGGCAGATTCGTGGATAGGTTCCACGGAATTCAAGGAAGAACATTAGATAGACAATGATAAAACTAACAAGAATCATGACGTGTCGATAACCTGGGTAGATTCGGTACCTTAACTAGGTAGCCGTGATAACTCGAGTGGATGACTAAACCTGTCACCAATCAAGGGACATGAATCAAGCTGAGAGATTGACCCTATCTATAAGGGACTCAATCCAAGACATTGTCTAGTGGAATATCATCATTCCACAGGCTAAGATTCTTCTCTCATGGACCAAGATGGCACCATGAGAGGGCCGGTTTACCACAAGATGTGGCAATAAAAAGGTACAAGGTGTTTAAGGTACAACCAGCTCAGTCGGCCTTGAGGGAATCCAAGGCTACGAGGAGACTTACGGAGGTCCCAATGACTAACTCGCCAGTCCGAAGGAACGGAATGTCCAACGGAGGGCTCGTATGTCACCAAGAGTTGAGGTGTATGCGTGAACCAATCATAAAGCAGGGACTCCATCTACGGACGTGAGATGAGAGTGGCAAAAGACCCGAGGTATGGGTCAAAAACGGAAGAAAACGGTGAGAACATGTATACGTTAATCATAGAATTCATGTCCATACTATTCTATAATTAACTATAATTAAATAAACTTATATTATTTAACGCCCGTGGGTGCCGTCATTTATTAATTAGCATCCTCTTGGGGAACGTTAATTTTCATGATTTTTAACTCAATTTATTTAACAAGAATTTACATTTATATCTATTTAATTGAATAAACTCAAAAATATACATTAAAAGGCACATTGATTTATTTAAAATATTTTAAGAAAATAGAATATATGACAATTAGGAGAAAAATGCAAGGATTCCAAATACATTTTTTTCATAATTTTCGGTTACATATTTTAATAAATATAGATTTTCAAAGACATATATACATGATATATACATATATATATATATATATATACACACATACGTATATAGTTAAATTGACGCCTCTATACCCAAGCGTCAAAAATGAATCTGACGACCTCACTTTGGTCGTTATTTGAAAATTTCAATTTTTTGGAACCTTTCGTTTCTGTACTTAACAATGTCGGAATCTAGCTTATAATATACCGAAATGACCGGCTCGAAAAACTCTACCTAACCATATGTTTAAAATAATTTTTCGACGAGAGACGGGGGATCTTGCGATAGAGGGCATGAAAAATGATGCAACCACTTGCACTACCTCGGTCTCCACCCTAATAGTACGTCCATAAATTTTCATGGCGAAAGGATACTATTATACCCATGTATGACTATAAATGCGAAAAATTTATAACTAACATATTTACAATTGACGACTGGTCTTTGATAAGGTTTTTAGAATTTGTTAAGTGACGTCTGATATGCTGCCATCTTCTATGAATATAACGTCCTAGGCAGGGTCGTTAATTCAAATAAATGACACAGTGCACGGCATCATTTCCTCATACAACTATTAAATTTCTAACCTGTGTAATTATTAAATCAAGTAGGAATTTACGACTGTTTAAGGGGCGTCAATTTCAGGAGACACGACATATATCAACGTCATTTTCAAATTAACGCCCTAGAAAGGGGCGTTATTTACTGTAAAGAATTAAACTCTCGACAGAACACATCGATAAGCATATGCATGATATAAGATGATTTTATCTATCATGTTGGCCTTAAATCATGTTTTAACATTGTTTGGGCTACGAAACTTGAGAAAACCTACCTTTTGTTGAAGATCGAATGTTGAATAAGAAGAAGAATCCAATAAATATGATGCTATGTTTCTTTACGCAGGAACAGGGGATGGAGGAAACCCCTTCATGCAACTGCAAAACGGAAGCAGATAGAAGAAGTGGATGAATGGCTCCCACCGCTTCCACAGCAACAGGAAGAAGAATGCATAGGTTTAAGAACTTCCACGTTCTTCACGAACACGGCAACAAGATGAAGCCTCACGCCCCTTCACGGTCGTCAACGAAGTGCAGCAGCATCAACAGGCCGGGCCTGTTCGATCGGGAAGTGCTTTTATAGAGGAGGAAAGGCCTTAACGGGGTGATAGAACTAGTGATGGCAAGATTCTGGAGGGTTCTAATGCTCGATATTAGAAAACTTTACGTGTGGGATTGGCAGGGTTTAAAACCTACCATGCATGGTCGGCTCCCTTCCAGTTAAATAGCCGCCTGCTTCCATTTGCATAGAAAACCCTAGCCATGCATTCGACCGAGCACGGTTTTTCCCTCAGGAAAAAGATGTCTGAGACAAGGGCGTTTTCACATTAAGTCGCGCCTTAAAAGAGGGCGTCTTTTCATTAATTAGTGCCTTAACCTAGGTCGTCTCTTCTTATTTCTATATTTTGCCGCTTTATTTTCAAATTTCTTCGTATGAATTAGCGCCCATTCTAAAGGCGTCTTTACTATAATTAACGTCTTAATGAAAGGCATTATTTCATTTTGGCCCATTTATCTTTTAAGCGTAAGGCCCATTATCAGTTTATGCTATCTTTATTTTATTTAATTCATAACTAATATTAGCACGAATAGATTTTATTTATTTAAAATCTATTTTCTTCTTTTAAAATTTCCAGGGTTGCTACATCCTCCCCCACTTAAATGAATTTGGTCCCCAAATTCATTTGCGTGAATGGAGACATGGAGGGTATAGAGTACTTACGGTTTAAATTAATTCCGGATATCTCCTTCGCATAGATTCTTCAGTTTCCCAGGTGGCTTCTTGCTCCAAGCATTTGTTCCACTGCACTTTTACCATGGGAATGGTCTTATTTCTTAAGACTCGAATCTCTCGATCAAGAATCTTCATTGGCTTTTGCTCATAAGTGAGGTCATTTTGAATCATTAAGTTACTATGATCAGTGATGTGGAAAGGGTCGTGCACATATTTCTTCAGCATGGAAATGTGGAACACATTGTGCACTTCCGACAGTTGTGGAGGCAAAGTAAGACGATAGGCTACCTCGCCAACTCTTTCTAATATTTCGAATGGACCAATGAATCTCGGTGTAAGCTTGCCTTTAACTCCGAACCTTCTTATTCCTCGACCGGGTGAGACCTTGAGGTATACATGGTCTCCAACTTGGAACTCTAATTCCCTTCTTCTATTATCTGCATAAGATTTCTGTCGGGATTGTGCCACTTTGGGTCTTTCATGGATAAGTTCAACCTTCTCTGTTGTGTTTCTTACCATATCTGGCCCTAGTAGTTGCTTCTCGCCAACCTCATTCCAGCATATAGGTGATCGGCAACTCCTGCCGTACAAGGCTTCAAATGGAGCCATCTGTATACTAGCTTGATAACTATTATTGTATGCAAACTCGGCTAGGGGCAAATGATCATGCCAACCTCCGCCAAAGTCAATAATGCAAGCCCGAAACATGTCTTCAACTATTTGGTTTGTTCTCTCGGTCTGACCATCGGTCTGGGGATGAAAAGCAGTACTGAAGTTGAGCTTTGTCCCCAAGGAGTGTTGTAGACCCTTCCAGAAATGAGAAGTGAAGCGAGGATCTCGGTCAGACACGATTGATGTTGGGACTCCATGCAATCTCACGATCTCCTTGATATATAACGTGGCCAAAACATCAACCGACCATCGACTTTTAATTGGCAAGAAATGCACCGACTTGGTCAGTCGGTCGATGATTACCCAAGTACCATCATGTCCGCCTCTAGACTTAGGCAATCCCATGATGAAATCCATACCAATTCCTTCCCATTTCCATTTAGGAATATCCCGGGGGTGTAACCTTCCGGCGGGCCTTTGGTGTTCTGCTTTCACTTGTTGGCACGTGAGACAGCGAGACACAAAGTCCGCTACCTCCCTCTTCATGTTCGGCCACCAGAAAGTTCTTTTTAGATCTTTGTACATCTTAGTTGCTCCAGGATGAATGGTATACCTAGAGTGGTGAGCTTCATCTAGAATCTTTCTTTTCAACTCAGGACAGTCCGGAACACATGTCCTTTCCTGAAACATTAGTCTTCCATCAATTGCTATCTTGAACCCGGTTCTTTGATCTAGTTTCTCCCTGATTTCAATCATTCCAGGATCTTCATCTTGTAACTTTTTGATTTCGGATAGCAAGTCCGGATGCACACTCATGTGAGAGAGAGTAATACACCCATCTTTCTGGTCCGTGCTTACATTTAATCTGGAGAATTCCTCCAATAATTTCCATTCCCGTATCATACAGCTGGCCATGAGGGCTCTCGGCTTTCGACTCAAGGCATCGGCTACCGAATTCCCTTTTCTGGGGTGATACTGAATAGCGAAATCAAAATCTTTTAAATATTCCAGCCATCGACGTTGCCTCATATTAAGTTCCTTCTGAGAGAATAGGTATTTGAGGCTTTTATGATCGGAGAATACTGTGAATTGTTCTCCGTAAAGATAGTGTCTCCAGATCTTTAGGGCAAATACCACCGCGGCCAACTCCAAGTCATGCACCGGGTAGTTTTCCTCATGTTTCTTTAACTGCCTAGAAGAGTATGCAATAACTCTTCCCTGTTGCATTAATACACAACCGAGGCCAATACCAGAAGCATCGGTATATACCTCATACTTCTCTCCTTCAATAGGAAGGGCCAAGACTGGAGCAGTGGTCAAATGGTCCTTCAACGTTTGGAAACTTTGTTCACATTCCTCATTCCACTCATATGGCACTTCCTTGCGAGTCAGCCTGGTGAGTGGTACTGTAATCTTCGAGAAGTTTTTAATAAAACGTCGGTAATACCCAGCAAGACCAAGGAAGCTCCTAATTTATGTTGCATTAGTCAGTTGTTCCCAATTCTTCACCGCTTCGACTTTTGCGGGGTCCACTGAGATTCCATCCTTTGAAATTACGTGTCCTAAGAAGGACACTTCTTCCAGCCAAAATTCACATTTGCTAAATTTAGCATATAATTGATTGTCCCTCAATATTTGTAGTGCTATCCTCAAATGCACTTCATGCTCCTCTTAAGACTTTGAATATATCAGGATATCATCGATAAAAATCACAATAAATTTGTCCAGATGCGATCTAAAGATGGAATTCATAAGCTGCATAAAAGCTACAGGAGCATTTGTTAGTCCAAAAGGCATAACAGTAAATTCATAATGCCCGTACCTGCTTCGGAATGCAGTTTTGTGAATATCCTCGTCCTTGATCCTCAATTGGTGATAACCCGATCGAAGATCAATTTTTGAGAAATACTTTGCTCCAGAAATCTGATCGAAGAGTTCATCAATCCTTGGCAGCGGGTATTTATTCTTGATAGTGAGGTGGTTCAGCTGCCGATAATCGATGCACAGTCTCATCGATCCATCCTTCTTCTTGACGAACAGCACCGGTGCTCCCCATGGGGAAGTACTTGGTCTGATAAATCCTTTCTTTAATAGCTCCATTAGTTGTTCCTTCAATTCCTTCAATTCTGCGGGGGACATTCTGTAGGGTGCTTTGGAAATAGGTTCGGCACCCGGAACAAGGTCTATAGTGAATGAGACTTCTCTCTCTGGTGGCAAACCAGGCAAGTCTTCAGGGAAAACATCGGGAAACTCCCGAACCACTAGAATGTCTTCTAGTCTAGCTATCTTCGCCTCCGTGGCAGTTACAAATGCTAGGAATGCCTCGCATCCTTTGTTGATAAGTTTATGGGCTCGAAGAGCAGAGATGACTGGTGATCTCTTCCGGGGAGTAACGTAAGTTAACTCCGGGAAATCCACAAAAGTGACTTTTCCATTTCGGCAGTCTACAGTTGCCCGATGGGTGGATAGCCAATCGGCCCCTAAAATTACATCGTACTCTTTCAAGTCTAAGCATATTAAATCTGCAAGTAAGTTGTGACCTTTAACTATAATCTTGCAGTTTGGGTAATGGAAAGTGACATCAGACTCATTCCCTAACGGGGTAGAAATTACCAAGTCTATCCATTCAGGTTCCATAGAGAATGAAGCAGCAAATTTCTTTGAAACAAAAGAATGTGTGGCGCCAGTATCAAACAGTACTTGAGCAGATTTAGAACATACAGTCAAAATACCTTCCACCAACCCTTTCTCGGTTGGTTCCGTCTCTTGGAGAGCTTGTAAACGTCCTTGCTTCTTTGCCGTACGCTTCTCTTCCTTTGTCTCCGGCTCACTTTGCTCATTCATCATTGGACAGTCGGGAATACGATGTTCTTTACTCCCACAACGAAGACATGCTCCGAGCCTTCTCCAGCATTCCGCAGCCTGATGACCGGGCTTATCGCAATATTTACAATTCTCCTTTGGCGGTGTCGTGATGGAGAAAGGTTTGTTGTTGCCCTTCTTGAATTTCTTCACCTTGGAGGGTTCGCCTCCATTATTGGTCCGCTTTTTGAAGGACGGTTTAAAAGTGTTGGGGCTTGTGACATTCTCCCTTTTATCCTTACCACGGATTTTGTCAGACAGTTCTGTGGCGTCTTCTAGCAACTGGGTACGATGCACCATCTCTGAGTACACTTGAATATCCAAGGGAGCGAGCTGGGTGATATACTGGGGTCGTAACCCATTCAAGAACCTTCTTGCCTTCATCTTTTCAGTGCATACTAAATGTGGTGCATATCTAGATAGCCTAGAGAACTGGGCTTCATAGTCAGCTACCGACAGGGATCGTTGCTTCAAGGCAGCAAATTCCGCGGCCTTTTTCTCCTGAACACGGTCGGAGAAATATTTGCTATTGAAGTGCTCGACAAATTCGGCCCATGAAACATGATCTTCAAGCAGGGTGGCCTCGACGGACTCCCACCAAGCACGGGCGTCCCGTTCCAGTTGGAACGTGGCCAGAAGCACCTTTTTACCATCCGCGCATTGCATGACGCGGAAGATTCGCTCGATCTCTTTTATCCAATTCTCCGCATCCTTGGGATTTGATGAACCTGAGAATCTCGGAGGGTTGAGATTTCTAAAGCTCCGATGGAGGTCGCCAGCACCATGGTGTGCCCCACCCTGAGCCACCTGTTGCAAGGCCTGGGTCAGGCCTTGAACAGTTCGTTGCATCTCACGCCATTGTGCGCGTTCAGCAGCCATAGTCCTACAAGGAGTGAACCTTAATTAGTTTCATGTTGAAATTTGTAGTCGGATGCCCTACAAGGACTTACACCCACGGCACTACCCATCTTCACAGTTTAGGGATAGACCTATCCTTGGACTTGGGTTTCCTAGGAATTGAAATCCTAGGCTCTGATACCACAAAAACTGTCACGCCCCGAGCGCGGAAGGAACCCGGGAAGAGCGTGACGAGTTTATATCAATCATGTCAATCAGAGCAAATAGAATTTTGACATCAACATAGAGTGCGCAATAAGACAAGAACATAACCAAATACTGATACCATTGATAACCACCTAATCCATTAAACAAAGTCACATAATTCCAAGACTTAATAAGTCTAATCAGGCCCGCAAGCCTTAATTATTACAATTCTTGCAATGACATAAGTTCCAATAACAAGACTCCAAGAATAAACTAGGGACGACTTGACACGATAGAGTGCAATAGCATGACGCTTGTAGGTTCTACGCTCGTCACTCTTGCTCCTGCCCATCCGAGTCCGAGTCAGGGTCTGCATTACCTGAAAAGTTGGGGGAAAGAACTTGATGAGCGAACGCTCAGTAGGAATTATATCTCAAGAACTAGCAACTGGTTTAAGTAATTACCTTTTTCAAATGAAAATGCAAGTTTAGCATGTAAATCATGTAAAAATGAAGTGCTATGGAATTTGAACATGATAACAAGAGGAAATAACTGTTGATCCAAGATAGGGAATTTCACGTATTCAAGATTTCAAGTACTTAAACGAGTACCAAGTATATCAATAAAGTCTTTCATGTCATGAGATAATGGCTATTAGCAAGCAATCAAGTACTTTGCCCATTCCAGGCCACGCAAGTCATGTCAAGTCAATCTAGTCTAGCACGTGAGAGAGAGATAGAGATATAGTGGAGAGTCGTAGATTCAAACAAGTACTTCGGTGCAATGCCACACCGTGATCAATATAACTCCCATGGGCACAAGTACTTTCGGGTGCTCCTCCCAGGACCAGATCGGGCCCTTAAATGCGCAGGCATTGTTACATGTAAATATCTAGACAACCACTTTAGTGATAGCCATGGATTTTCAAGAACAAACTTATGTAGGATATCAAGGCAGATTCGTGGATAGGTTCCACGGAATTCAAGGAAGAACATTAGATGGACAATGATAAAACCAACGAGAATCATGACGTGTCGATAACCTGGGTAGATTCGGTACCTTAACTAGGTAGCCGTGATAACTCGAGTGGATGACTAAACCAGTCACCAATCAAGGGGCATGAATCAAGCTGAGAGATTGACCCGATCTATAAGGGACTCAATCCAAGACATTGCCTAGTGGAATATCATCATTCCACAGGCTAAGATTCTTCTCTCATGGACCAAGATGGCACCATGAGAGGGCCGGTTTACCACAAGACGTGGCAATCAAAAGGTACAAGGTGCTTATGGTACAACCAGCTCAGTCGACCTTGAGGGAATCCAAGGCTACGAGGAGACTTACGGAGGTCCCAATGACTAACTCGTCAGTCCGAAGGAACGGAATGTCCAACGGAGGGCTCGTATGTCACCAAGAGTTGAGGTGTATGCGTGAACCAATCATGAAACAGGGACTCCATCTACGGACGTGAGATGAGAGTGGCAAAAGACCCGAGGTATGGGTCAAAAATGGAAGAAAACGGTGAGAACATGTATACGTTAATCATAGAATTCATGTCCATACTATTCTATAATTAACTATAATTAAATAAACTTATATTATTTAACGCCCATGGGTGCCATCATTTATTAATTAGCATTCTCTTGGGGAACGTTAATTTTCATGATTTTTAACTCAATTTATTTAACAAGAATTTACATTTATACCTATTTAATTGAATAAACTCAAAAACATACATTAAAAGGCACATTGATTTATTTAAAATATTTTAAGAAAATAGAATATATGACAATTAGGAGAAAAATGCAAAGATTCCAAATACATTTTTTTCATAATTTTCGGTTACATATTTTAATAAATATAGATTTTCAAAGACATATATACATGATATATATACATATATATATATATACACATACGTATATAGTTAAATTGACGCCTCTATACCCAAGCGTCAAAAATGAATCTGACGACCTCACTTTGGTCGTTATTTGAAAATTTCAATTTTTTGGAACCTTTCGTTTCTGTACTTAACAATGTCGGAATCTAGTTTATAATATATCGAAATGACCGGCTCGAAAAACTCTACCTAACCATATGTTTAAAATAATTTTTCGACGAGAGACGGGAGATCTTATGATAGAGGGCATGAAAAACGGTGCAACCACTTGCACTACCTCGGTCTCCACCCTAATAGTACGTCCATAAATTTTCATGGCGAAAGGATACTATTATACCCATGTATGACTATAAATGCGAAAAATTTATAACTAACATATTTACAATTGACGACTGGTCTTTGATAAGGTTTTTAGAATTTGTTAAGTGACATCTGATATGCTGCCATCTTCTATGAATATAACGTCCTAGGCAGGGTCGTTAATTCAAATAAATGACACAGTGCACGGCGTCATTTCCTCATACAGCTATTAAATTTCTAACGTGTGTAATTAGTAAATCAAGTAGGAATTTACGGCTGTTTAAGGGGCGTCAATTTCAGGAGACACGACATATATCAAGTCGTCATTTTCAAATTAACGCCCTAGAAGGGGCGTTATTTACTGTAAAGAATTAAACTCTCGACAGAACACATCGATAAGCATATGCATGATATAAGATGATTTTATCTATCATGTTGGCCTTAAATCATGTTTTAACATTGTTTGGGCTACGAAACTTGAGAAAACCTACCTTTTGTTGAAGATCGAATGTTGAATAAGAAGAAGAACCCAATAAATACGATGCTATGTTTCTTTACGCAGGAACAGGGGATGGAGGAAACCCCTTCATGCAACTGCAAAACGGAAGCAGATGGAAGAAGTGGATGAATGGCTCCCACCGCTTCCACAGCAACAGGAAGAAGAATGCAGAGGTTGAAGAACTTCCACATTCTTCACGAACACGGCAACAAGATGAAGCCTCACGCCCCTTCACGGTCGTCAACGAAGTGCAGCAGCATCAACAGGCCAGGCATGTTCGATCGGGAAGTGCTTTTATAGAGGAGGAAAGGCCTTAACGGGGTGATAGATCTAGTGATGGCAAGATTCTAGAGGGTTCTAATGCTCGATATTAGAAAACTTTACGTGTGGGATTGGCAGGGTTTAAAACCTACCATGCATGGTCGACTCCCTTCCAGTTAAACAGCCGCCTGCTTCCATTTGCATAGAAAACCCTAGCCATGCATTCGACCGAGCACGGTTTTTCCCTCAGGAAAAAGACGTCTGAGACAAGGGCGTTTTCACATTAAGTCGCGCCTTAAAAGAGGGCGTCTTTTCATTAATTAGTGCCTTAACCTAGGTCGTCTCTTATTATTTCTATATTTTGCCGCTTTATTTCCAAATTTCTTCGTATGAATTAGCGCCCATGCTAAAGGCGTCTTTACTATAATTAACGTCTTAATGAAAGGCGTTATTTCATTTTGGCCCATTTATCTTTTAAGCGCAAGGCCCATTATCAGTTTATGCTATCTTTATTTTATTTAATTCATAACTAATATTAGCACGAATAGATTTTATTTATTTAAAATCTATCTTATTCTTTTAAAATTTCCAGGGGTGCTACATAAGGATTTCTCCAAGATCATCGTATCTTTGACAAGATTGACAAGAAAGGAGATTCCTTATATATGGTCTGAAGAATGTGAGAAAAGCTTCCAGACTTTGAAAGATTGTATGACTACTGCCCCTATACTCACATTGCCTATTGAAGGAGGATGATTCAAAGTTTATGCTGATGCATCCGGAATTGGCCTAGGCTCTGTGTTGATGCAACATGGCAAGGTGATCGCCTATTCCTCAAGGCAGTTGAAAAAGCACGAGAAGAATTATCCTATGCATGACTTAGAGCTGGCGACTGTGGTCTTTGCTTTGAAGATCTGGCGGCATTATCTCTATGGTGAAGCCTTCATTGTGTATTCTGACCACAAGAGTCTCAAGTACTTGTTCTCTCAAAAAGAACTCAATATGAGACAAAGAAGGTGGTTGGAGTATTTAAAAGATTTTGATTTTTCTATACAATATCATCCTGGAAAAGGCAATGCCATAGCTGATGCTCTTAGCCGGAAGCCGATGGCATTATTATCAAGCTTAATGGTTAAAGAATGGCATTTGTTGGAGCAAATGGTAAACTTGGACCTCAATGTGGAGGAAAAGGAAGACGAAGTCTTGATTGCCAATATTAGACTCCAACCCAAGTTACTCTCGAAAATTAAAGAGTTGTAAGATGATGATCCGTTGATTGTGGAAATCAAAAAAAAATTAGATCAACGACCGGATTTTCTTTTGGCGGATGATGGAAGGTTACTATTCCAAGGAAGAACCTGTGTGCCCGATTGTTCTACTATCAAGGATAAAATCTTGGAGGAGGTACATCGATCGAGATACACTATCCATCCTAGTGTCACAAAAATGTACCAAGATCTTAAAAGAACTTTTTGGTGGCCTAACATGAAAAGGGAGGTAGCCGAATTCGTGAGTCGATGTTTGGTCTGCCAACAAGTCAAAGTCGAACATCTCAAACCGACTAGTAAGTTGAAACCTCTCGAAATACCGAAGTGAAAATGGGATAGTATTGGCATGGATTTCATAGTTGGATTGCCGAAGACCCGGAGTGACTTTGATGCTATATGGGTAATTGTAGGCCGACTAACTAACTCCGCTCACTTCTTGCCCATCAAAACCAAATGGACCGTAGATGTTCTTGCGACACTATATATCAAGGAGGTTGTAAGGCTGCATGGTATTCCTATTTCTATTATTTCGGATAGAGATCCAAGATTCACCTCTCACTTCTGGAAGGGTTTGCAATCTTCTATGGGTACTAGGCTAAACTTTAGTACGACTTTCCACCCTCAGACTGATGGACAAACTGAGAGGACGAATCAAATTATCGAAGATATGTTGAGAGCTTGTATGATAGATTTTGGTGGAAGTTGGCATGAACACTTGCCCTTGACTGAATTTGCTTATAATAATAGCTACCAGTCTAGCATTCAAATGGCGCCTTTCGAAGCACTGTATGGCAGGAGCTGTAGATCACCTCTATGCTGGAGCGAGGTTGGAGAGAAAGGATTGATTGGTCCCGATATTATTCAAGATACAACTCACAAAATCCAGTTGATCCGAGAAAGGTTGAAGGTTGCTCAATCATGGCAAAAGAGTTATGCCGATAATCGAAGAAGGGACCTTGAACTCCAAGTGGGGGAGCACATATTCTTAAATATATCACCCACAGGAGGAATTAAAAGGTTTGGTATCAAAGGAAAACTGAGTCCAAGATTTATTGGCCCTTTTGACATTCTGGAGAGAATCAGCGAAGTGGCGTACAAGCTGGCTTTGCCTCCTCAATTGGCCGATGTCCATGATGTATTCCATGTATCCATGCTGAGGAAGTACATGTATGATCCTTCGCATGTGATTCAATTTGACGACTTGAAGCTACAAAAGAATTTATCTTATGAAGAAAAACTGATCAAGATATTAGATCAAAAATTACACCAGCTAAGAAATAGGGTTATATGGTAAAATTTCAATGGAGCAAGCGTGGATTCGAAGAAGTTACCTGGGAATTGGAGGAGTCAATCAAGAAGAAATATCCCGATTTAATTTCAGGTTAGAATTTTGACCTCTCTATGTGAATTTTTTAAATTATAATTGCATGATGTGAATTTGGAGGACCAAATTCTTTTAAGTGGGGGAGGATGTAGAAACCCAACAAAATAAATAGGTAAATAATTATTTCAATTTAATTGTATAATTATAATATTTATGAAATAATAAAATTTTATTGTTACTATATGCAATAAACTAGATAATTAAATTTTTCTTATAATAAATTAAGAATAAATGTTTTAGATTTCAGAAAAATCATGGGAGACCCAATTAAATTCTCTACAATGGATTATGATCAACAATTAGGCCATTGGATAACCCATAATGGGCTGAATTATGGGCTATCCCGATTTAATCTCAAGTTAGAATTTTGACCTCTCTATGTGAATATTTTAAATTACAATTGCAAGATGTGAATTTGGAGGATCAAATTTTTTTAAGTGGGGGAGGATGTAGAAACCCAACAAAATAAATAGGTAAATAATTATTTTAATTTAATTATATAATTATAATATTTATGAAATAATAAAATTTTATTGTTACTATATGAAATAAACTAGATAATTAAATTTTTCTTGTAATAAATTGGGAATAAATATTTTAAATTTCAAAAAAATCATGGGAGACCCAATTAAATTCCCTACAATGGATTATGATCAACAATTGGGCCATTGGATAACCCATAATGGGCTGGATTATGGGCTAATGGGCTAAAAAGGGGTTAAATAGGCCTAAATTTGTAGCACATGTTAAACACCCTTGTATATGATTAAAATAACCCAATTTCTAGAAGATTGTCACACAATTCAAACCCTATATCATAGCCCACCATGGATTAGCCATCTTTCTCACGTTTTTTTACCAAATTAAGACTAGATTAAGAAGAGATGTTCGAATTTGCTTCTTAAAGTCATTAAATTCGGAGTGGAGAAGTTTGATTTTTGGGGAGAGAGTTATTGTTGATTTAAGTTTTTCCTATAAATAGGCCCCTCTCAGACCCTTTAATCACCCCTTAGGCATTTGCTATGTTGGAGGAGAGATTGGAGGTGTGAATTGGAGAAGAAAGGGAGCTCTTGAGTATTTCATCCAGTTTTTCTTTTCATCTTCAAATTCGATTTAAGGTAGATTTATCTCAGGCTAAATGCTTAAAAAATCATGTTATCTTATGCGTTTTTAAGTGATCTTTCCATTGGTACCATTTCCAACAATTTTTATTGAGTATTGAGCATGTTATAGTCGTTTTATTGAAGAGGTATCATAAACTCGCCGAAAAAGGGTTCAGTTTTGAAAACGGTCGCACCAGTGACCGTAACTTTAAGTGGCGGTCGCACGATAGACCGCCACTACACAGTGCCTTTCCTGCCCTTGAGTTTTCAAGAAAAATAATAAATTTTAATGAACATGTCAAAGCACTTGGACGCCTTCTTGTAGAAGCGTCCGCCAAGTTGGACGCCTTCATTAAATATTTTTCGAAAAACATAATGTTAACCGCATCTTGTCCCTTGGACGCCTTCTCTTATATGCATCCACTATTGTGGACGCCTTCATGCCATATTTTAAAAAAAAAAAGTGTTTTAAATACCAGTTGGCAGCCCACTAAGCACTGCCTTATGAAAGAAACGGTCCCCAGGAGACCGCATCTTGCCCGCAGAACCTGTTTTCACCCGATTCATCCAGTTTTACAATGTTCGCACGACCGTGATGTTTTCAGGTTCTAATTGAACCGATATATCGCCAAGCATGTAGATATGCCCTGTTATGTTGCATATAAACTAAGTCTGTTGTATTCTAAGTGTTTTGATGATGTTAATAAAATATGGTTAAATAGCTAACACAATAAATCTTATTTGTAGGTTCCCTGGCTACTAGAGCTACATCAAAGTAAGTGAGGAAGTTTTGAGAAATGACCAAGTTCAACACTGCCTCGATGCAGTCACAATCACAGAAAAGTTTTTTTTTAGAAGAGCTTTGTGGATTCCTTTAAAATCCATGCTTTGGGGTGAGGTTAAAAAGGAAGGGAAAACATTAAATAATGGTGGAGATGAAACAATGCACGAGGTGCACAAGGGGAGTGTGTGATCGCCAGAGGGTTTACCTCAATAAAAAAAAAGAATAAGATCGCATGTACCTGGTGAAAGATGGGATGCGGGATGAATGTGGATCTCCTCCTCCAACTCCAATCGGCCGGCCGACGAAGTGGGTTTCCTTGATTGATTACCTTGTAAGAAAGACAATGAAAGACAAGCAAAAGAAAAGGGATCAGCCAAAGTGCCGTAGTATCAGTCAAGAACCAACATAAAAATGATGAAAAGATATCAACATGCGCACCTTCTTTTTTGTTTTCTTTTTAAAACCCCTAGCAGAGAACTAGGGAAGGAGCTAATATGCTAGATGCAGTAAAAGAAACGACGACAGGAGATAGTGATGATAACAAGAATATGATGAACAACAAACAAACTATATATATATGTATCGCCCTGCTCTCCCTGACGAGAGTAAAGGGAACCAAAGAAACGCTGGACGGATGCAGAGGGATGAAGAAAATCAATGCTCCAAGGAAGAAGCTCTGCGCGCTTGAATACTTAAAAAGATCTTCAACCTTATGAGTTGTTGTTGTTGTTAACCTTTTACACGATCAAACCAGATTTTCCTTTATAGTGTCCATCGGATGTGATCAAACAAGGGAATTGATAAGAACGGGTAATGAGGCATCCAAGGAAGGATTAAGATCGAGCAAGAGTCCAAAGACAGCAGGGAACTGTGAAGGAAAGATGGAAAAAGGAAGGACTCTGGAGTGAAACACGCCTTAATACAGGGCGTCTTTTACGAATTGACGACCTTCACAGAGACGTTTCTTGAAACACGACCTAGGAAAGGGCGCTTCTTCCTGGATTTAATTTTGGAAATAAAACCTTGCCTTGTTTGAAAACTGAGATAACACGCCTGAGATAACGGCGTTAATTAAAATCACGCCCTGAGAAAAGGCGTTACTCACAAAATGCCTTTTATTTTGAAAATAGATAATTCCAGAAATTAAGGGATAACACCAGGAATTGACGCCCTCATGTACGGTCCTCCTTTCTTTGAAAACGCCCTACAACAGGTCGTTAGTTTTGAAATTAACGCCCTTAATCAAGTCGTGACTCACAAAAATACAGGAAAAATGCAGAAAAACTCACAAAAATAGAAAAACTTCATGTTATAGGAATATTGAAGTCCACTTGGGGTATTTATATAATAACATGAGATTTGATCAACAAAACGTCAATTTTGGCGTGTCTACAGCTGCCCCGCCTTGGCGTCTGCTTTGCAAGGGAGTAAGACGGAAATGGAGCGAAGTGTAATGAAAGGAATGAAGTGGAACGAACTGATAAGGAGACGCCAAGGTGTGATGTGACACGCCTCAGACACTAAGCATTGGAAATCTTTCCAAGATTCTGAATGAAACAACTCTGAGTGGTTCCAAGGAAACAATCGATTTATTGGATAAAAGGAGGTTAAACTAAGTAATAAAGGGTGTGCGCGTGGGCACGACAGGGAAAGACCATTGGAGAGCGATTACCAGCCAATGTGGACGTGCTGCAACCAAGGTAAATTTTACAGAAAAGTAAAGAGAATTGGGATAAAGATCCAACAAAAGGAACACTTTCAAGGAATCAGCCTGAATGGCTTCAAATAGAACAAAGTACTTGATTTAAAGTGGAATATCTCATGTCAATTCAATCGAGAGCGAGTGAACTTCATTATTGCCATAATATGAAGATTTTCAGCATGAGACTCAAAGTCCTACATGATGCATGCTGGGCTAAAAGAAAAGGTTAAAACAAATTAAAAAAATAGAAAATAATCAAGGATAATATTGCCAAGCTGTTTAGGTCTGGTCAAAAATCCATATTTCTGAGCTAACACTAAGCCGAAGCCCGTTTGTCCACGTATCAACTTAGAAAGTGGAACCATCGTCCCAAATTTTTAACAGCTCGACGGCCTATCCGTGTGATCAAGATTCTCCTGAAATCGTCATCATTTTTGATGAAGGGGAACTCAAATTTCAGGTTCATCAGAACCACAAGGTCCTTGACATAATATAATAGCGTAGATATCATATAGTAACAATGCTTACAAGAAACAGATACAAGGTGGCAAGATGTTGCTCCTATGAGTGATCCAAACGCCTCGAATCCTGCAAACTTCTGCACTTTAAACTTATTAGCCTTTTTCCATCAATTCAGAACATGACATGATCATAAGTGCTTAATCATAGACAATTTCATCAAAATAATAGCACTTAGGTTCATTAAAGCGTCAAAGCATGAAGAGGTCAAAATTCGTAATCCAATAAAACACGCCTAAGAATAGGGCGTTAACAGCATTAAAGCGCCTGACCATAGGTCGTTAAACATTTAAAACACGCCCTACTCAAAGGCGTAAACAGTAACGGAAGCTTAGAAAAAGACGCCCCATGCTAGGGCGTTAAATATAACACGTCGTCAGTCAGGTCGTCAATTTAAAAATCGACGCCCTAACCAACGTCGTTAATTCAGCACGAACTTCCGTTTCCTAATTTAACAGCACAGTCCTTAACCCAATCAAATTTCTAAATTTGATCCAGCCATTAGGGATCGTGCTTTTCTTGATATTAGGGATCAGGTGCTTGAGAAGGTTAGACGGAAAGAAGCTCTTGAAGGCAAAGAGGTCATGCTATTGGATTGGCAAGAAGAGTTGGCTGACGAAGAAAAGCCTTGGTATTATGAGATTGCCAGATACTGTAATGATCAGTCTTATCCCGAGGAAGCCACTGCCGAAGAAAAGAAAGCAATTAGGAGAGTGGCTCAACGTTATACTTTGGTTGGAGGTGTGCTCTACAGAAGAGGGCTCACCGGTGTTTTATTGAGATGCCTCGATGATGATGAATCTTGGAAAGTTGTGGAAGAGGCGCATTCTGGTGTGTGTGGTGGTCATGTGAACAGCCAGATGCTAGCTAAGAAGATTCTTAGACTAGGGTTCTATTGGCCCACTCTTGAAGAAGATTGTTCTATCTATGTTCGAAGGTGTGTTAAGTGCCAACTGCACGCCGACAAGATTCATTCTCCTGCTTCTTCACTCCATCCTACGTCCTCCCCATGGCCTTTTTCCATGTGGGCTTTTGATATCATTGGACCTCTTGGTGATTCGAACCTCCTGACCAAGCAAAAATCATTCATTCTCACGGCAACGGAGTACTTCACCAAGTGGGCGGAAGCAGAAGCTTACGTGGAAATTAAAGCATCAACCGTCTGCAAATTTATCATGAAGAACATCATCACGAGGTTCGGCATCCCGAGCACCATCGTCACCGACAATGGACCTCAATTTATCTCTCAAGATCTCAAGGATCTCTGCAACAGGTATAACATTGCATTGCATCATTCTTCTCCCTATTATCCGCAGGGCAATGGCCAAGCAGAGGCCACTAATAAAACCTTAATCAAGATTGTTAAGAAGACGTGCGAGGCTAATAAATTCTCGGATTGGCCAGACAAGCTGGTTGAAGCTCTTTGGGCCTATCGCACTTCTATTCGAACCCCCACTGGGCAAACTCCTTTTGCCCTTACTTATGGAATGGAGGCCGTAGTCCCTTATGAGATTCTTATCCCCTCTTTGCGAGTACAATTGGATGAGGAGCTCTCTATCGATGAACGTCGTGATGCACTCCTTGCCCAATTGGAACTCCTAGATGAGAAGCGTCTGGTCGCCGCTGAGCATGCGCGCGTTTACCAAAACAGGCTCTCACGTTTTTATCAAAAGAAGGTAATTGAGAGAAAATTTAAGGTCGGTGAAATGGTAATCAAAAGAATTTTTGTAAAGCCGGGTGGCCCTCGTTCAAAGCTCCAACCAAATTGGGAAGGGCCGTTTGTCATAAAAGATGTTTATCCTGGCAATGCTTATAAACTGGTTAATGCTGAAGGAGAGGAATTAACTCACCCCTGGAATGGTTTGTATCTCAAGAAATATTACCCCTGAACAAAAATCCAAACAAAAATTGAAAACTTCACAAAAATCCAAAGAAAATAGAAATCTCCCAGATAATCCAAAAAAATCTGAATATTTCCAAAATCCAAAACAAAAGAGTTTTCTTTCATGGTTCTCCCTTTTGGGCTGACATAACATGCAAAGGTCACCAGTCCGAAAGGTCAAAATCCAAAATCCATTTGTCAGTCTTGCTAATTTAAAATGGGAGTTGACCCCGCACACACTACACACTTTACTCTTGAGCTCAAGCAGTGCAAAATCTGATGGAAAGTCGAAATCAAACTAAAGGCGAAAGATGATATCCATTCTTTTCTTCTTCGGCCCACAAGGGAGGAAGGGAGGTCTTGAGGTAGACACGCCAAGCCTATCCGCCGCCCTAGTAGGAGGAAGTCAGGGCCCAAAAGGGAACAAATGCCACAAAAGCCCAAGTACAATTAGGTTGTTCATCAGTTCAAATCTATTCAATGCAAATCAATTCCGAAGTGAAAGTCAAATGGTGAAAAAGAAAAGCATGTCAAGAGGGCAAAGTCCCCGCAAGGAAAACCTTGGGCGTATGCATGCATTATGAAGAGGCAAAAAAGGCAACAAAGCGTCCCTACGCCAAAGACCGAACCCCAACAGGCATAAGGATAGGGGAGGTAGCTTTGCCTCAGGCATCTTTGAATCTTTTGTGAGCTTCCTCATAGCTTCTCTTTTATTTTTGGAAAAGTCATGAACCAGCAGAATGGTCGAGACAAACTGAAGAGAATGCACTGTACGAAATCTTGTGTATAAGTTTAACCATATTCACGCCAATTCCCCTTTTAATTATTCAAGAAAGGTTAATGGAACTTAGAAGATGACCAAGTAGGGCCCACCACCTTGATTTCTTTATCAGCCCAATTTGGGAGGAATACAAATTAACGCCTTTGTTCAAGGCGCTTTTATGCTGATTCACGCCTAGATCATAGTCGTTTCTTTAAAAATAACGCCTCCTGGAAGGTCGTGTTTTCAACAAAATTCAATAATCTTTGCACGGTAACGCCGTCTCCAAGGGCGTCTTTCACGATAGTAACGGCCTAATCTAAGGCGTGTTTTTTAGAAAAATCCTCAAAAAATATATATATATATATACTGAAAAGAACAAAAATAAATTCTTCATGTTGCATGAATTGCATTCTTGCCTGGACATCTTTTAATTATTGTTTGCATACGTGTGATTGCATGAGGCATCCCCGAGTTTTGATTATTTCATTTTGCCTTATTAAAGGCTTGGCCCCTTGACCCATTATTAAGGTCAAAATATTTACACCCCTTGCTCACCAGGCAAGGGGCCAAGTCGAACAGATAAATTAACACCACAGTCGCAGATACAGGGCAAAGTAAAGCAAACACGAGGAACGTGAGAAGAAAAAAGTACACAAACACAAGTCCGCAACCACACAAGTGCTCAGGTAACAAAAGCTCAAATCTCATATATATATATGTATCATCATGTACAGGTGTGAAGGTGGAGGAGTACAAGTACAGAACTCTCAACTCTCGCCTCCACCCTCCTCTACTCTCCTGCTCTCAACCTCCTCCTCACCATCCCGAACTGGCGCCGGTGGAGGAGGCATAGGCCCCCGTGAAGAGGCCGGAACCCGAACGTGTCCTCCTGCCTCGCTCCTCACTCGGAGGGAAGAACCCGCCACAAAGGTGGAGCTGGTGAAGGAGTACCCCGCAGCCCGTGCTCGCTCACGGCCTCGCTGCAACCGCTCCTCGGACACTCGAAGCCGCTCCTGGGAAAGGATCAACTGGGTCCTCGAGTCCGCCAGCTCACGCTCTCGTGCCAACAACTGCTCCTGGAACCGGGCACGCTCCGCCTGGTGCTCCTCCCGCTCACGAGCCCGCTCCTCACGCTCCCGAGCACGCTCCCTCCTCTCCAGCTCCAGGGCAACTCGCAGCTCAGCTACGTCCTGAGGAAGCTCACTGCGTTGCTGCAAGGCCCGCTGAAGCTCTACGATCCGCTGATCGCGGATCGACAACTCGGTACGTATCGCCTTCAGCTGAGCAGCCTACAAACAGGTAAACAAATCATCAGTTCCACAGTTCAATAATTCATGAAATGAAATAACAACATGTGACTAAAGGTAGGTCACGCACCTGTGAGCTCGTCGCTCGGAAGCCCTCATCTACGCAGATAAGAGTGGCTCGAAGCTCTTCAGTCTGTAAAAAAGAATTTTTATCAGTGCACAATTTATATCTAATCATTATTTGAATGAGGTTTCAAGTTCAGAATTTACCCGTGAAGCAAGGTCACGCTCCGCCACCTCGGCTCGCGCTATCGCACCAGCCAGCTGCTCCGTCAGTGCAGTCACCTCTGCACTAGGCCCCCTCGAGCTGGAGGCCTCCCCTGGATCTCTCCTCGCTACTCCCTGCTGGGCACGCTGCATTCATTAAGACCGTCAGTGGCTAATCATTAATTCAACACAACAAAAGAAAAAAAAATTCATTTGCATATAAGAATAATTTAAACACTCACCAGGGTCTCCAAGTCTGCCCGTGTGGCAGCTAGCTGGTCCTCCAGGATGTGGAGGTGGGCCTGTGCATCTATCGTCGCTATGTCCCTCGCATCCTGCATTCATTACATGTTAATCGCATAATAGTTACATAAGCATTTGCATTTAATTTAGAAATAAGTGCATTCATACATACCCCTAAGACCCTCATCTGAGGTCTGCCGGCGTGAACCTCCCAGTAGCGCCGGAGGTACTCGGAGCTGTCAGTCGCGTGGGAAACGACTGTGGTCCCACCTCGCTGCCAGTCGGCGTACTGCTCCTCGAATCGCACCCTCCAGTCGGTCGTCTTGGTGCGACCGCGGGTCTTCTTGCCAATCCCTCGAGGCTCTCCGACCTCGATCCACTCCTGGGGCAGGCCCAGGGTCCTCATCACCAGCCGAAGCCGTAACGGCTCAATCTCGCTCAAGCAGTGTAGCCACAGCTCACGCCCGAAGCGAGGTCGCCCCGATACGACCCAAGGCTGGCCCTCATCGGTCATCCCCTCATATGGTCTCCACTGCACCTGCATTCATGAACACGCATCATTATCATTTCATCATATTCAAATAAACAACAAAAATAAATGCATATCATTCATTCATACATACCAGCGAGGGAGGGAAGTCACGGAACTCTCTCCGTAGAACCCACAACTCGTAGTCAAGTGGGGCGCCAAAGATAACAGGCACCCAGCGTCGCGCCAGGGGGAAGGATCCCTCAGCTCCTGGCCGTGGGTCAACGCGCCCCATCGGCATGTATAGGTGGCTCCACACCTGCATCCATGCATTGCAATTAGTACTATATTCACATGCATCATAACAAAGAAAAGATAAGAAATGAGAAATTGCATACCTGAAGAAGAGGTGAGAAGCCACTGACGGTCGTCTCACGGCCTATCCCCGTGGATAGATCGGCCATCAAATGTGCCAGCAGGGCCGCTCCCCAAGCATATGTGCCAACCGTCTCCAGATCCTCAAGGATGCCTAAGAAGCGGCAGTTGATGACATCGGCTTTCATCCCCAGCAATAATCTCCCGAGCAGCAGCAGCAGGAACCTCCTCAGGTCTCGGTCCGCTCTCGCATGGTCAGTCGGGTCCTGGCAGCATGCCACTCTCACCCCGTCGGTCAGTCGCTGTGCAAACTCACCTAAGGTCTCCCCCGACCTATGCCTGGCATCTCCTAGACCCATCACCGTAGTCAGGTCCGTACGGAAAATGGTCCTACACTCGCTAGGTCCCACCGTGATCGCCAATTTGTAGATTCTAAGAAATCCACTTAGAATAATTAAAAGGGAAAAAGAAAAAATGAATAGAAGAAGAATGGGAAAAGAGGGAGAAAAGGGGAGCATGCGAGGATGCTAAGGGGAATGTGATCGCCAGAGACGCGAGGGCCTCAAAGGATATAACAAATAATCAATGGAGGGATCGCGATATAAATACCTTAAATGTGGGGGAGATTGTGAGTGCACCTTCTCTTTCTATCGGCCGGCCGATGAAGAGAGTTTTCCTTGATTGATTACCCTTGCAAAATTAACAAACACCAATAAACAAACATGGATTAGAAACCAAGATGTGTAGCATCAAATCCAAATGTAAATATGGACATAGAAAGCATGGATATGAACACACCTTATTGGTGTTTGGCCTTTAAACCCCTATGCAAAAGGGTATGGGAGATATGATGAATGATATGCAAATAGGGAGGTGTGCAAGTGTTGCACTAAGGAGATCTCAACATGGAGATAAAAAGAAATAAAAGGAAGAGATGGAATAATGATGCATGCAATTAACTAAAGAAAAATAAGAGATAGGAGGGGGAAAGCTTAGTGGTTTCTCCGATTGGCTTCAAGATCTTCAATAGAGGAAGAAGAGGATGTAGAATTCCATGGATGTAGAGGCTCCAAATCTTCAATAGAGGAAGAAGAACTCTGTGGATGTAGAGGTTTCAAATCTTCAATAGAGGAAGAAGAACTCCGTGGATGAAGCTTTTAGGTGCATGGGAGTCTTCCTCCTTGAGCCTTTGGTCCGGCAGCACCTCCCCTTGAATTGATCTTTTATCTCTTAACACAAGGGAGAGAGGAGTCCTATTTATAGGGTTGAAATTCGAAATTAATTCCAAGGGAAATTAGAAAAACATGTTTTAGTGGGATTTGGAATGAGATAAACATTAGGCAAGTGTCCCTTCAACCTTGGAAAGTCATAGGAACCCTTTCCTAAGTGGAAAAAGAGATTAAATGAGGAAAGGAAGTGAAATTCGGAATTAAATCAAGAGAAAATAAGAAAACATGTTTTAGTTGGAATTTGGAAGAGATAAACATTAGGCAAGTGTCCCTTCAACCTTGGAAAGTCATAGGAACCCTTTCCCAAGTGGAAAAAGAGATTAAATGAGGAAAGGAAGTGAAATTCGGAATTAAATCCAAGAGAAAATAAGAAAACATGTTTTAGTTAGATTTGGAAGAGATAAACCTTAGGCAAGTGTCCCTTCAACCTTGGAAAGTCATAGGAACCCTTTCCCAAGTGGAAAAAGAGATTAAATGAGGAAAGGAAGTGAAATTCGGAATTAAATCAAGAGAAAATAAGAAAACATGTTTTAGTTGGAATTTGGAAGAGATAAGCATTAGGCAAGTGTCCCTTCAACCTTGGAAAGTCATAGGAACCCTTTCCCAAGTGGAAAAGGAGGTTAAATGAGGAAAGAAGGGAAATTCGGAATTAATTCCATAAAAAATTAGAAAACTTAGTTTTGGTAGGATGGAAAGGGGGATCCTTCCTCCAAGTGTCCTTTCAATATTAGGAAGCCATAGGAACTCTTTCCCAAGTGAAAAAGGAGTGTAAGTGAGGAAAGGAAGGGGTGCTTCTGGAGTTCGGAATTGAACAAGAATTGACGACCGAACAGACGATCGCTAATTAAAGAAATGACGCCCCCTGACGGGGCGTTACTTAAATGACGCCCGGGTCCCTTCCCCCATTTGATTTAAGGCCCGAAAAAATGGAGAAATGGCTCAGAAAAAACTGGAGAAAAATGGAAAAACATGTGGAAAGCTTGGGGAAGTTGGATATTCAATAAAAAGGAGGAAAATCACTCAAATAAGTCGATTTGAGGGTCAAATGGGGCATCACAGTGCGATAGGAGATATGCTCAAAATGATGTCAATTTTAGTGTGTCTACAGCTGCCCCGCCTTGGCATCTGCTTTGCAAGGGAGTGACACGGAATGAAATAGAATAGAATGAAGTGAAGCAACATGGAATGGAATGGAATGGAATGGAATGGAATGGAATGAAGTGAGAGTGAACTGAAAAGTAGATGCCAAGGTGTGATGAGACACGCAATCAACATCACTTGATGAGAATGAAATCAAAAGCTCGACATGAAGTAAATCTCGGGAAATCCAACGAAATCAACAATGTTTGGATAAAAGGGGAGATGTGCACGCGGTGCACGAAGGAGATAAAATAAAATGATCAACTTCCAGCGCGGTGGAAGTACCCCAGGTCACAAACCTGTAGATTTCACCATTGGGGAGCGGTTACCAGCCAATGTGGACGTGCTGCAGCCAAGGTGGATCAAGGGGAATGATTGAAAAAATAAGATGATAAAAATCCAAACAAGGAGTTCTCGAGAAAAGACCCAAAACAGCGATAAAACGAACTGAGGATCCAATTCGGCAATGAAAATCTCATATCGAGAAAGATTAAGATCAATTCAACTCTCAATATCAGCTTATCAGAATGATTTTCCAACGTTAATTCAAAGTCCTACATGAATGCATGCTGGGCTAAAGGGAAAATAACAAATGAAAATATAATATAATCAAGGATAATATTGTTAAACTGCCCAGACTGGGTCAAGAAACTAATTCTGCGAGCTGATACTAAGCCGAAGCCCGTTTATCCACGCACCAACTCGTAAAAAGGGAACCATCGTCCCCAGTCTTGGACGGCTCAACGGCCTATCCGTGTGACTAAGACTTCTCTGGAATCATCATTACTTTTGATGAAGGGGAACTCAAATCCCAGATTTACCAAAGCCACAAGGTCCTTGATATAATCTAGTAACATATGTAACATATAGTAGAATGCATACAGGGAGATGGTGATATCAATAAGCATGGGAACTGAGAAATGAGCTACAAGCACCGTGGGACTTTGATGATGATGTCCAGTCGGCGGGACCAAGAGCTTCTTATCCTGCGCTCAAAAATTCATTAGCCAAGATATAAAAGATAACAAACAATGAAGAAGGCATTTAAGCATAGCAATCATCAAAGCATCAATTATAGCATGTATATGGCATGAATAGCATAAGTCAAATCATAGCATTGTTTGTTGTTTTATCATGAGGAGACAATCTGGCTAATCAAGATTTGGAGATGAATGATCAAGATCTGATATAATGCCCATCGGCGGAGTGATCAGATGAAATTAGCAGGAGTTGATTAAAAAAGATTTGGAGATGAATAATCATGAGATATGATAATCAGAATGATATAGGGAGATGATAATCAAAAAAAATGCCCATGGTGGCATGTCATGAAAATATCGAGAAAGAATCAATAGATTGATAGCAATAAGTAGAGAGAGGACCCATCCCGTGTTTTTGGTCTCTGCAAAGTTGTTCCTGCAAAACACCATCAGAAAATACAATGCAAATTTTTGGATTTTGGAAATATGCAAATTTTTATGAGTTTTGAAAAATATATGAATTTTTATGTGGATTTTGAAAAATATTTTAATTTTTTATGAATTTTTGAAAATATTCAATTTTTGTTGGATTTTGATCAGGAAATATTCAATTTTTGTTTGATTTTGGCTTAGACAATGTTAATGCAGCATCAAAGGGTGTTTTGAACCACTGGCTAGGGGTCCTTGTTCCTTCCCTTTTTGCTAAAAACTGCCCAAAGCTGGACGTGCATTGAAAGTGGCATCCTATAACCGACCGTCTTTGATCAACGGTGCCCCTACCAAGGCCATACCCGAGAAACATTCGGTCTTGGAGGGAGAAGAGAAGAATAATTGAGGATAAACTTTGTGCAGGATGGGAGATATCGGGACTTGAATTCCTTCCAAGGTGTTCCCTTCAAAGAGGTAGTCTGTTGTGCCGGGGCTTTGTGCCTTTAATTTTTAGACCCTTGACATGCATACGACCAGGGTTTTCCCTGCGGGGACTTTGCCACTCTTGACATGCCATAATTCATACTTTTGCTTTTATCGAAATTTTGACTTGATTTTCATAATAGCCCTTTTGGCGAAATGTATATCATGAAAACTCATTTAATTTGGGTCAAGACTGCCCCTATTTGAGACTCCTCTCGTATTGGGGATTACCAAGGTTGGTCATCTCATCCGTCAACCTCTTGCCCCTGCATGCGGCCGAGTAAAGAAGAGAAAAGACTTTCAGATATACTCATGGCATGGCCAAGGTAGCAACGGTGTTTAACCAAAGGAGCCGGCTAAGGACGCCGTGAAGTGTGTGGAATGCCCAGCTAAGGGTTACTCTTAACAAGCGGGGAAAGAATGTTGAATTCCCAGCACGGGTTTTTATTAACCAGAGGTGCTGCAAAAAAAATAAGCCTAAAGGACTCTTTTGAGAATGATTTCAATTAAACAAAAGCTTAAGATAAAAGTTTAAAACACCACTCTTAATCTCGTTAAGAAGCACTTGATTTTGAAAATCATGCGTGAAGTAATGAGAAAATGATATCATTAAAATGCGTACTTACGCCAATATGTTACCTTGCAACCTTTGTAGAAGCAGCTGTCAGAGGCGAGGTTGATCATCGTGGGATTTGTCCTCTTTGGCAGTCAAAAGGATTGGAAGCAAAGGATTTTGGGAGTGGCTTAACAAGAATGAGTGGTGCTCAAACCAGACGCAGACGAATAAGGAGAAAAGGAAAAGAGGCGAGGGCTAGAACTCCCTCACTAAGGCGTGGAGACCCTGATCACATGGAACAGTCTACAGAAGAAGCAGAAAATCAAGAAGAGGGGTGAGGACTAAAGCCTCGGAAGCAATGGGAGAAAGGGCAGATGCCCAAGGCAGTGGATGTGGAAGAAGTTGGGTCAGACCCAGAATTAGGAGGAATCAGAAGAAGAAATTGGTAGATGGAAAGAGGTGGATCCGGAGGGTCCGGAGGCAGAGGAGGAGAATCATGATAGGAGGAATCCGGAGGCTCCGGAGGAATATTGAAAGAAGGGATGCGATGCCCTGGGGAGAAATAGGGAAAAAGATGATGGAAAAGGAAGAAGAAAATGAAGGATGTGATGTCCCGGAGGAGTAGAAAGATGAATCGGAAGAAAGATGGAGGGTCCGGAGGTTCCGGGGAAATGAAATCAGGAGGGTCACGATGCCCTGGAAGATGATAAAGAGAATAAGACGGAGAATTCGGAGGTTCCGGAGGAAGCAAATGGAAAGGGGCACGATGCCCGGGGAAAAGATGGAGACAATCAAGTGGAGGATCCTGAGGTTCCGGAGGAAGAATATAGAAAGGGGCGCGATACCCAAGAGAGAGGAATGAAGGAGGATCAGGAGGAAAATCCGGAGGTTCCGGAGGTAGCAAATGAGAAGGGGCGCGATGCCCAAGGGGAAAATCCGGAGGTTCCGGAGGAGGAAGGTGGAAAGGGGCGCGATGCCCGAGAGAAAGGTCCGGAGGTTCCGGAGGAGGAGAATGGAAAGGGGCGCGATGCCCGAGGGGAAAGTCCGGAGGTTCCGGAGGAAGAAGATGAAAAGGGGCGCGATGCCCGAGGGGAAAGTCTGGAGGTTCCGGAGGAGGAAAGTGGAAAGGGGCGCGATGCCCGAGAGAAAGGTCCGGAGGTTCCGGAGGAATAGAATCAGAAAGGGCGAGATGCCCAAAGAGGAGGGATAAAATTCCTGGAGGTTCCAAGGAGATAGCAGGAAAAGGGACGCGATGCCCCAGGGATAGTGGATAAAAAGATGAAGATGAATAAGATGGGAGGTGCGGAATATCCGGAGGTGCCGGAAGGCGGGGAAGATACGGGTTTGGAAACCCGGGAAGCAGGAGGTGCAAATGCATGCAATGGGATGGATGCGATGAATGCAATGAATGCGCGAATGAAATGAGATGCAAAGAATATGGAGAATATGAAGGGCGAGAGGACGAGATCCTCCTCCTAACCCTGGGAATGGCCCATGGAAAAGATGTGATAGACAAGAAGGTGGATGAAATAGCGGAAGGCCTTTCGGCACCAAGATATCTGCCCCTCCACGGCAGTGAAAGAATACAGCCAAATGGCCTAATGGATGAAATACAAGCCCATGACGAAGCTTCAATCGTAAACGACAACTCCCTTGGAGGGTGAAAAGTAATGGTGTGAGGGAGTTGGAAAGTAGGGCTCAGAAGCATCATGTTGCCCAGGGGTTCAAGATTTGGAAGTTGGAACAGAGGGTGCCCTGCCCGGCCCTTACACAGCATCAGTGCTTGGCATGACGGCGACTTGGCCTCTTCAATCATGCCTAGCACAATAACCCGGATTGGCATCCGGCAAATGAACTCTTGCATTTTGAATAGCGCGGCCATGGCCAAATTCTTCTTTCGCAGCTCTTGATCATCCTCGGCACAAGTGTTTGTAGAAGCACTCCCCTTCCGAGTAGTAGAGGGAGGTGAAGCAGAGGCGGAAGGCTCCATGAATGGTGGGGGCGTAATGAAAGGCGTTGGAGAAAGGATAAGTGGAGGCGGAGGTATAAACACGTCGAGTTTCTCCCTTTGCTCGGAAGCAGTTGGGATTGGCTCGAGTGCAAAAAAGGGTGAATCCTGCTCAGGATTAGCCACGGGTAAAGGTGAAGGGTTATGTGGTGGAATAGGTGTTATATGCATAGTGGAGGGTTTTGAGGTTAAAGGGGTAATGGAGGGTTGAAGTGGTGGGATGTTAATTGGGGAAGGTTTAATGGTGGGTTCAATGGAGGCCGATGGTGTGAAGGTTAATGGTTTAATGGGTGGAGGTGTCATTGGTGGAGGTTTGATGGAAGGTTCAGGGGAGGGTGATGATATGAAGGTTGATGTAACTGGGGGAGGTATAACTGGTGGAGGTTTGGTGCGGGGAAAACTCCGGATGGGGCGAGCGGTGTTAGGAGTGGGAGGAGACTCAAGATGCGCCGGTGTGGGTGATTGGAGTATCGACCCATCATCGTAACACCAAGAGGTCTCGGAAACGGGGGTTGGATCAGGGATGGTAGCTTCGTCCTGAGCAGGGGGTTCATCAAATGATAGTGGAGGAAGCGGGAAGTTAAGGAAACTCGGAAGGGGTGCCTGCATAGCTTCATCATCATACATTGCTTCAGATTCTTCAATTGCCGGCTCTTGATTGCTTGAAGTGCCAAAGTCATAATCATCTCTCCTATCTTTCCATTCACTCTCCATCTTGGTAATGTCATCCAGGAAAGCGTGAAGAGAATTAACTGGAGTAGGAGGAGCGGGCCGCGGGCTCGTAACCCTCTTTAATTGTTCCTCCATAAGAGTGATTTTGTCAAGGAGAGTTTGCTGGAGGGGTGTGACCTGTGCAACCGAAGGTTGATAGGGCCTTGAAGGAGGAGGGGCCGTATAAAAAGGCCGTGGAGAAGAATTAACGGGCCGACCCATGGAAGAACCCGGATGGGCCGGATTGCAAGGAATAAATGGGCCTTGGGGCCGTGATGGAGGAGGAATAGAAGGAGGCGGGTGATGGGCCACCCGAGTAGAATGAATAGGAGGAGATGGGTGATGGGTCACCCGTGTAGGAATAAAAGAGGGAGGTGGGTGATGGGCCACCCGTGTAGGATTAGAAGGAGGAGGAGAGGAATGAGATGCACCCTCAATGGCGGTCTTAAGGGCTTGGATCTGTTGAGGGGTGAGATGATCTAATGCATGAATGATTTGGGAAACCTTCTCATCATTGGGAGGAGACGGTCCCGAGGGAATAGTGGCTCGCAATTGGATTAAAAGACCATTGGATTGGACATTGCCCATGGGTCGGGCAACACCATAAGAGTGAGGACGTGGTCCTTTGAAAGAATTATGGTGAGAATTATGTTGAACATGTTGGAATTGAGGGGAATAAGATGTGCTAGGTTGATCACCCTCATGAACATTAATTGAATTGAACATGTTGTTTTGTCTATCAAAGTAAGCCATTATGTAAGCAATTTAATGTGCAAACAATTTGCAAAGAAGCACACAAGTTGGAATGGTTACCTTGATTTTTTTTTATGTTTGAACCTTGGTGAATTAATGATTTTTTACAAAGATTTGGAATGATTCACACGAGGGAGGAACCTAGTTTCAATATGATTACTTCAATGCCAACTAGGAACACTCTCTCACCATGTATAGGCCAACTAAACTCGGGAACTTCAAGGGTACAACCTGCCCGGCGTCCGTGAGGGAATCCACGGGTGCGGGGACTTATGGAGGCTTGGTTTAGGAATTTCCAATCCAAAGAGACGGAATGCTCAATGGAGGGTCCTTCCTTCACCAAGGGGGTGTGTGAAATCCTAATATAGAGAGAGGAGGTCTCCCAAGCCAAATGCCCTAAATGCAAGTCCTAATGCAAAAGATAAAGAAAAGAAAGTATGAACCATGATATGAGCCAAACCAAAGAAAGATAAGGTAAAACACTCACATGGCCATACAAATCATAGCAATCAACATAATATGAAGCATGGCATCCAAAAAAAAAATTTTTTTAAAGATGGAGAGATAAGAAAGTGGAATTTTTCAAAAACCAACAAGTTAGCAATCACATAAGGGGAGGGGGATGTGCACGCGATGCACAAGTGATAAAACAAAAAGGAAAGTGCTATGTGGAGCACAAAGGGAGTTGCACCGAGGGTGCAAAGGGCGAAGGGTAATCAAAGAAAAAAAATGGTGGTCCCACCGTGATCGCCAATTTGTAGATTCTAAGAAATCCACTTAGAACAATTAAAAGGGAAAAAGAAAAAATGAATAGAAGAAGAATGGGAAAAGAGGGAGAAAAGGGGAGCATGCGAGGATGCTAAGGGGAATGTGATCGCCAGAGACGCGAGGGCCTCAAAGGATATAACAAATAATCAATGGAGGGATCGCGATATAAATACCTTAAATGTGGGGGAGATTGTGAGTGCACCTTCTCTTTCTATCGGCCGGCCGATGAAGAGAGTTTTCCTTGATTGATTACCCTTGCAAAATTAACAAACACCAATAAACAAACATGGATTAGAAACCAAGATGTGTAGCATCAAATCCAAATGTAAATATGGACATAGAAAGCATGGATATGAACACACCTTATTGGTGTTTGGCCTTTAAACCCCTATGCAAAAGGGTATGGGAGATATGATGAATGATATGCAAATAGGGAGGTGTGCAAGTGTTGCACTAAGGAGATCTCAACATGGAGATAAAAAGAAATAAAAGGAAGAGATGGAATAATGATGCATGCAATTAACTAAAGAAAAATAAGAGATAGGAGGGGGAAAGCTTAGTGGTTTCTCCGATTGGCTTCAAGATCTTCAATAGAGGAAGAAGAGGATGTAGAATTCCATGGATGTAGAGGCTCCAAATCTTCAATAGAGGAAGAAGAACTCTGTGGATGTAGAGGTTTCAAATCTTCAATAGAGGAAGAAGAACTCCGTGGATGAAGCTTTTAGGTGCATGGGAGTCTTCCTCCTTGAGCCTTTGGTCCGGCAGCACCTCCCCTTGAATTGATCTTTTATCTCTTAACACAAGGGAGAGAGGAGTCCTATTTATAGGGTTGAAATTCGAAATTAATTCCAAGGGAAATTAGAAAAACATGTTTTAGTGGGATTTGGAATGAGATAAACATTAGGCAAGTGTCCCTTCAACCTTGGAAAGTCATAGGAACCCTTTCCTAAGTGGAAAAAGAGATTAAATGAGGAAAGGAAGTGAAATTCGGAATTAAATCAAGAGAAAATAAGAAAACATGTTTTAGTTGGAATTTGGAAGAGATAAACATTAGGCAAGTGTCCCTTCAACCTTGGAAAGTCATAGGAACCCTTTCCCAAGTGGAAAAAGAGATTAAATGAGGAAAGGAAGTGAAATTCGGAATTAAATCCAAGAGAAAATAAGAAAACATGTTTTAGTTAGATTTGGAAGAGATAAACCTTAGGCAAGTGTCCCTTCAACCTTGGAAAGTCATAGGAACCCTTTCCCAAGTGGAAAAAGAGATTAAATGAGGAAAGGAAGTGAAATTCGGAATTAAATCAAGAGAAAATAAGAAAACATGTTTTAGTTGGAATTTGGAAGAGATAAGCATTAGGCAAGTGTCCCTTCAACCTTGGAAAGTCATAGGAACCCTTTCCCAAGTGGAAAAGGAGGTTAAATGAGGAAAGAAGGGAAATTCGGAATTAATTCCATAAAAAATTAGAAAACTTAGTTTTGGTAGGATGGAAAGGGGGATCCTTCCTCCAAGTGTCCTTTCAATATTAGGAAGCCATAGGAACTCTTTCCCAAGTGAAAAAGGAGTGTAAGTGAGGAAAGGAAGGGGTGCTTCTGGAGTTCGGAATTGAACAAGAATTGACGACCGAACAGACGATCGCTAATTAAAGAAATGACGCCCCCTGACGGGGCGTTACTTAAATGACGCCCGGGTCCCTTCCCCCATTTGATTTAAGGCCCGAAAAAATGGAGAAATGGCTCAGAAAAAACTGGAGAAAAATGGAAAAACATGTGGAAAGCTTGGGGAAGTTGGATATTCAATAAAAAGGAGGAAAATCACTCAAATAAGTCGATTTGAGGGTCAAATGGGGCATCACAGTGCGATAGGAGATATGCTCAAAATGATGTCAATTTTAGTGTGTCTACAAGCTTCATCGAAGTATCAAAGAAGTGTACTGATGTACCTAGAGCAAATTTGCTATAATGTCACACTGCATCGATGAATCAAGGTTGATGCACTGACGCACCAAGTAAAAAGGTAGCACATGAAACACTGCATCGATGCACTCAGCTCGGAACTAGCAAATTGAAGAAAACAAAGTCGAAGCACCAGAAGGAGAAATTAGAGCAGTCACAAGGGCAGGTCGAAGCCGCAAGCTGCTGATCTGACGCATCAGCATTCAAGATATGAAATGTTACGTTCAGCCTCGACCTTGCGATGTTATGCATCGATGCATCAAGAGCTATTCATTCGAAGCCAACCACCTGCAGCCCTCCTTAGCAACACTGCATCGACGCAACAAGGAAACTGCATCAACCTTCTGAAAGAAGCTTCTGATGCTGTTTATTTTGGCCGACCGAAATAGGGGAACGGTCGACCGATTCTATCAAGAATTTTTGTATGGGCAACGAACTTAAGAGCATTAAGTCTTAATGCATGATTAAGGATCAAAACTCAGCTTGCCTTGGTTAATCATGGATCCGAAAGCATGAAGATATCAGAGCACGTGATGAACTCAAGGAAATCACATGACTGTGATTATGGAACTTTTTGGCACGCAAATAATGAACTCACGTGGTGGGCTTCTGGAAGAATCATATCACTATCAGAATATTCCTTTCCACGTGGACCAATAGATTTTTGGCTGATCGAAATCTCGAAGTGGAAGAAAGAGAAAGACGATCCTCTGCTATAAGTATCAAGCTGCTCCGTCCAAGAGACGTGCTGAAGCTGCTAGCGCCGTTGAGATAAAAAATTTCAGAGAGAGTGCTCTTCCAGAAGAAAAAGAAAGAGTGAACTACCTTGAGAGGAAGAGTGATTTGAGAGCAGCCAGCCCATCTCTGCAGGAGATTGCTTCATCGGAAGCTACATTGTTCTTATTGGTTTTCCATTGATCGAATTCTACATTTATATTATTTTTCATTTTGTTCTTCTATTCACATTTGTTCGAGTTTCCTCTGAGTATGTTCAGAGGAAGGGAGAGCAATCTCCGGAGTCCCCTCTATAGGTTCAAAGGAAGAGAGGTCCCTGACCTCTGGTTGTATGAGCTGAGGAATTCAGTTCTCGGGGTTCCTTCTGTGAAGGCAGAAGAAGGGAGGATTTTCCTCTGGGTACTGCATTGCGCAGTGTGGTTCGATCTCTACTGGGAGTAGGATCGAAGGTCAAGGGATTTGTCTCCCTTGGGAGTGAAGCTGTGGTATCAGCCATTGTCGCAGACTAAGTCTACTTGTTGGTTTGCTTTTAGCAAGGAAGTCTTACTCTGGGTGAGTGAGGGGTGGACGTAGATTGCGGACTGCAATCGAACCACCTAAAAATTTATATTGTCCATTGCATGGTTTGAATTGTTTAGCTTTCAGTATGCACTACGTGTCTAATCGGTATATCAAAAGAAGTAGCTGAAAGGATTGGTCAGGCCTATCTGGAATGTTGCTCCTTGCATGAGGTGATCCTTGGATCAAACCTCTGCCTTGTACCAATGTCAGTCGTCGTGAGCATGCTAGGCTGCTGAGTGTGAGCTCCATCTGTCGATCTCCTTGTTTGCACACGTTGTGTTCACAACACTTCTCTCTACACACATAATCGTTGTTGATTTGTCTGATTCGTGCTTGCGTTTATATTAGTGTTATTGTGAGCGTATCTGCTTGCTTCGCTCTTAGAGTTTTTATCTACTATTTTTTTGGGAACAGATACATTTATCCCCCCCTTCTATATCTATTATTCTAGTCTATCAATTGGTATCAGAGCAGGTTTCCCAAAATGTGGTCCAACGACTAGGGAAGACCTAGAACAAGTAATCCTCGTAGCTTCATAGCTGAGGGGCATTCTATAAACAGACCCCCATTTTTTGATGGCACTAATTACCTGTACTGGAAGAACAGGATGGAGGTTTTCATGTGAGCTCAGAGCCATGAGCTATGGAGAGTGATCACTAGCGGTCCATTCGAACTACCTGAAGATGAAACTACATGGACCAGGGAACAAATTCGTGTATCTACCGTCAACTGGACAGCCATGAATATCATGCAGTGCGCCTTCCATCCAGAGGAGTATTCAAGGATTTCGGCTTGAAAAATTGCCAAAAAGATGTGGGATGAGCTGCAACTAATCTACGAAGGAACGTCCAAGGTGAGAGCGACAAAGGTGAACATGCCCATTGCATATTATGAATTCTTTAAAATGAAGCATGATGAAAATATATCTGAGATGTATGCGAGGCTTTCTGTGATCACTAACTACCTTAAAGCTTTGGGAAAACAAGTCCAGGAGAGTGATCTAGTTAAAAAGATTCTTAGGTCCCTAACCCCTGCGTGGCACATGAAAGCCACTGTGATAGAAGAGTCCAGGGACCTGTCAACCATGACTGTCATAGAGCTAATGGGATCTCTGATGGCATATGAGATCAATCTCAAGAGGAGTGTAAAAGAGAACAAAAAGGGTAAAACTATAGCCCTCAAGGTGTCTCGAAGCAGTGGGGAGAGTAGTGAAGAATATGAAAATTTCTCTGATTTGGATGATGATCAACAAGCCATGCTGACCCGCCAGTTTCAAAGGTTCCTGAGAACCAGAGGTAAGACCTTCAGGAAAAGAAGGCCACAGCAGACTGGTAAGAACTCCAACTCTAAATTTGACAAGAATAAAAATTCTGACAACATCACTTGTTTTCATTGTAGAAAGCCAGGTCACATGAAAGGTGAGTGTCCTGAGTTGATGAAGAAGAACTTCAAGGTTCAGAGAAAGAAGCCACAAGCCATAGTTTGTACATGGAGCGATGATGAAGAGGACATTGAAGCTGAAAACTCTGAGGAAGAGGAGCAAGGAATATGCCTCATGGCCCACAGCGATGAAGAGGTATGTAATCCCTTTGAAAAATATTCAATTGATGACTGGGAAGACGCTTATGCTGATTTGTTAGATAAATTCAACTGTCAAACTAAAGAATACAAAGTAGTGAAAAGAAAACTAAATAGTGTCACTCATGATTATGCTTCTGTGGAAAAAGAGAATGAAAATCTTAAGAAACTGATTGAAGAAGCAAACTCACTAAAAACTGTGAATGATAATTTGAAAATAGAAAATGAGGACACTAAGAAACTGTTGGCCCAGACTAGATGGCGGACAAGAAGGGGGGTTGAATTGTCCCCAAGCCGAGATGACAGATTTTAAAACAATCTAAACGACTTTTAGCGGAAATAGAATTAACTGCGTTAATTAGCCTAAAATTCAAGTGAGATTAAAATGTTCTCTCGATCTTTCCGATCTCACACGGATTATCAATACAAAGAACAATTAAATCTAAGCCTAACACGGATAGCAGATGTAGCAATGTGTAGTGGTGTAATGAATAAAAAACCTATCAAATTGACCTGTGAACGGAGGTAGATGAAATGGACAAATGCACAGGCATCCACAATGAACATAAAGATTTTTAGGTGGTTCGGGACCACGACGGGCTCCCTACGTCCACCCCTCACCGAACCCCGGTGAGACTTCACTACACGCTACGAACCGTAGCAGGACGGGGACGAACCCCAACACCACACACGCTGCTTTCGTAGCAATGCACAACCACGGGGCCTAGCCCCAAGCCGCTGCTACCGCAACACACACACACGCAGTCGGGGAACACACCCCGGACACAAAACCCACACGGAGACACAGCTACGTCTGCACACAAACTCGAGGAACCTTGCCCCGCAATAAAACCAAACACTCGGAGACGAAGCTTCGCCCACAAATGATAATATATCAAGTTCGATGAAAAGAAATGATATACAATAAACGCCAACAATATGAATCTATGTTCAGATAAAAAGGATGGAAATGAGAGAAGAAGAAATCCCCCTCAATCCACAATGAAACCCGTAGATGAGATGGATGGGTGCGCTGGAAATATTTGTCCGCAGAGTGGAAGCCGCTCAAGCTCGTAGAAGACGCCCCAGGGAGAATGGTTCAGTGACCTTGCTCCCAGCTGATTCAGATCGGCAAAGAATGCTTGTTGCTGGCCTCCTCCTCTTTTTCCTCTTCCTCCTCCAGGTAGTGGTGTCGCCCCTCTCCTTCTTTCCTACAGCAAATGAAAACGTTAAGCCCAAAAGTCTTGTCGTCGAAGCAAATCGCGGCCAACATATACTCAAAGGAAACAGTAGCAAAAAGATCACAAAGCCCCTCTAAAAACCCTTCAAAAAACACTCAATAGATGGGAGAGACCCTAAGGGTATTGGGGTAAAAAGTCTAAGCCAATCGGACCTAGAAACAAGGAGTTCGAAACCAAAATGGCAAACCCGACTCGGGTCGCCCAGAAGAAGTGTCGACTCAAGGAGTCGACACATTCTTCAACACAATTTGTCCCATTTTAAAAAAAAAACAGGACTCAGGTAGAAAGAGTCAACTCTTAGAGTCGACTCTTTTACCCAGAGGTTCTGTTGGCGTTAAGAAAACGACACTTACCTGAAAGTGTCGACTCTTTGAGTCGACACTTTTCAGAGAACATTCTATCTGCGTAAACAGCAGACTCCAGAGCACCAAGGAGTCGACTCTTGCAGTGGAGAAATAGAAAAAGGCCTAATGCAGCCCAATTAAGCCCAAAGCCATAGAGTATGAAATAAACCTAATTTAGCCACATGGAAATGCATCAAAAATACATTCTTACCATTACTTCAAGATTTGTGGACATTTAAGAACTTGCAACATTGAAATCACAAATTCATGTTAATCTAAATTCAATACAGGTGAATGAACCAACTTCAAGCCATTTTTACACACATGACTAACTCATCAACCTGCAGTGGAATTATGATGAATTGCAGCCACAAGCACAAGTGATACACATATTTCCAATCCATGTTCTTCACATATCAAAATTGATGCAGCATGGAAAACCCAATTCTAATATAGTTCAAACAAGCCTTGACCACTTTGATATCTAGTCACACACGAACTACAAAAGTAACCAATGCTCACATCCCAGACTGTCCACATTCATTAAAAAACAAGCTGAATTTCAGTAAGCCATAGCATTCCAGGAACTGAATACTCAAATGATCATTTCATATAAAACTTATATTCAGTTAGCCATTCATCAACCATTTGAAAACCCACAGAAAAAGACATTATGAGTTCCTGACATGAAATCCTCAATTATCAAAATGCATGGTGATACTAGAAAACCCAGTTTCAATGACAAGTGAAAACCATCTTCAATTGCAGCAAACCATAACCCATGACTCATTATTAAAAGGCCAGCTGAACAGTTCTCAGCAAGAAATCAGGCTCAAAGAGCCAGGGGTCGACTCTTGTAGTGGGAAATAAAGAATCTGCCTAAAGGTAGTCCGGTTCAACCCAAGGACATCCAATCCCATTTAACCACATCAAGAGCCTTGTGACCCTTAATGAAAACATGATTTCACCTATGAAAAACATCATGTATGAAGTGCATCAAGAGACCAAGGTCAATGCATATAATGGAAGCACTATAGGAAGGTTGGTGCATATGACCCAAGGTCTAAGAATAATGAAGCAAACATCATAAGTGAGGTCGACACTTATGAAGAAGGGGTCGACTCCACAGAAAGCAATTTTACATCTGAAGATTTTATCCACCAAGCATTTTAACCTGCAAGAGCAAGAAATCAACATTAAGCTCCAAAAAGATCAATAAGCATTTTCCACAATACTTACACATAATATATTGTTATCTTCAAAACCATCACCAAGGACAAAGAGGGAGCGCAGCGAACCCAACAATCTCCCCCTTTTTGATGATGACAAAATATTGTGGCCATCCAAACATCCAAAACACTCTCCCCCTTTGGCATTATCAAAAAGTGGGGGTTTAGATGACATATGTGAAACTTCATGAATGAAAGTGAACAAACAACCAAATGCGCACGAACCCACAATGAACCTACCATAAAAGAATGGTATGGAAACCATGAACACCTAACAAGAAAGTTGAATTTGGCGTGCAATGTTCAATTTTTGAACTATATGCTGAATGTATGACTAAGTATGCATAGAATGTATGACCAAACTGTATGCCAAATGACAAAAGTATATGCAAGTGCTCAATTTTGAAATTATGTGCAAATTATGTGACCAAACTATGCACAAGTTGTATGACTAAGCTGAAAAGGACATTATTCTTCCCTTTTTATCATGAACAAAAACTGACTGACAATGGGGTTATTTAAGCATGTATTTACATGTATGATCAAAACATGCACCAATATGAAATGATGTATGATAAGAATAAAAAGGATCAAACAATCAAGCACTTAAGCATGCATAATAAAATATATACTCAAGCAAGTCCCTTTGGGACAGGTGTAAGAATTATGCAATTGATTGTTGAACATGAGGAACATGTGCAATACTAAGAAGGTCATACTTACATAAAGAAGGTACTGCATTAACTATGAAAGACGACTGATTCACAAAGAACATTCACACAATCATACCCAAAGTATATATGTGAAAAATTGAGTAATGAATTCCAAGGCAATATGGATATTCAGATTTTTTGAAGAACACTAAAAAGAACTCATCATCCATACACTTTCATACACGATGCTCGAATATTGGTAGCTACGTATAACCCCATTTTTTTAAATTACTATAAATGGTGTGACTAACCTTTTGACACGAGTTGTACCATTTGTCTCAGGGGCACTTCCCAGTTACTCAGTTTTGTTACTTATATTAACTATGGATTTTGTCACTTTTCGGTGCAAGTTGTATCCTTTGTCTCAGGGACACTTTCCGGCTACTCGGTGGCGAATCACACTTATTCTAGATGTGGATTTGTTTCTCCTTTTGACACGAGTTTCCTACTTTGTTTCAGGGGGGATTCCCAGTTACTCGGATCAACGTTCCACTTATTCAACTTTTTGGTAGGGTAAATAGATTTTTCCCCACGAGATATGTGATTTCCATGTAGAGAATCAATATCTCTTGAAGTGTTGAGTAGAATGACTGTAATCCTTATTAAATTGAATCACTTATCTCAAAAAGGTGCGAAGTGTATGGGTGGTTGTACTGAATGTAAAAGATGAATTGCCCACATCACAGTCATGTCTCCCCCTAAGTGTATGCACATTTATAAAAAACCTCCCCCTTAATATATGCCATGTAACAAACATGTCTAAACCAATGCAATTTCATTTAGGATGGTAAAAGGTCATAGAAAGATATCAAGAAGTGGCTGTATAAAGTATATACATGCAATCAAGCCATGACCTTTCAAAATTTTTAAGCAAATTGATTATCGGTACTTGACAGAGACGTAGGTCGAAGACCACCATCACGCATGAGGAAAGCTTCCAGTTGGACGTAATCCAACCTTCCACTATCGCCATTTGATATACTAGATAATCATGGCATTCAGGCACACAAGTATGTAGCGTATATGCAAGTATGTGCATGTAAATGGAAAATGATTGAAATCTATCCTTATTTACAAGTATGCAAAGATGTGTATGATATGTGCATAAAGTTAAGTGTATATGCTATGTATGCAAAACTAAATTGTTATATGTAAGACTCTATATGTGTAGTGTTAAGCAATTCAAAACTAAAATTATTCACAAGATGTGCAAAGAGATGTATTCAAGTCATCTGATCAATGAACTCACAAAATCTCAACATTTCAGAAGTTACTAAAATCAATGTTGCAGGAGTGCGACAGTTTAAATGCAATCATTTTTCTCCAAACTCAAATTTTACCTTTTCAGATTTTTCAAAATGAACCTAAGCATAATAAACTCACAGAACCAAGCCAATTTTCTTTCTCGTCTTGAGAATCCTTTATTTATCAACATTCCTTGTCCTCAAGGCGCCCCTGCAAAATAGATTCTCATTTTGGACATTTGGGTACCCAAGCCATCTTGGGTCCCGAGGGGTTAGTGTTAACACGAACAGATGAATTCCTATATCTCTTAGCAAACCAATCATCATCAAATCTCATTGTGGAACAATCATCCATACAATGAACATTCTCACCACAATAATAACAATAAGAAACTTTTCTTTTCATGGATCATTTTTCATCATTTTTTATTGAAAAGTAATTATTCATCATATGTCCAAATTCACCACAATAATGACAAGAAAAATTCTTTTTGACAGACCACTCATCATCATTTTTCTTTGTAAAGTAATTTTCAATAACATGACCATGTAAGCCACAGTAGAAGCAATGAACATTGAAATTTTTCTTCATAGGCTTTTCATGATTTTTAGAATCATCAACAATTTCCATTTTTGACTTCAATGCCTCATTATCATCAAATTTCATCAAAAAATAATCATACATGTCATGACCAAATTTGCCACAATAAAAGTATGAAACATTCCTCCTTTTCATTGTTGCATGATCATATTTAATAGATGGAAATTTTTCATGCACACAAGAATAATTAACAATATTTTTCTATTTTTCATTTTCTTTATCACACAAAGACAAAGATTCATTCAAACTCTTGACTTCATTTTCAAGGGACAAGATATGCAATTCAGTTCTAATCAATTCTTCCTCACATGAGACAATTTTCTCATTCAACAAAGAGTTAACACTTTTATAACTTTCAATTTCTTGTTCTAGAACATGAAGATTTTCAAGGTCATCAACGACCACACTTTTTCCCTTTTTAAAGATTTCTAGCTCATCACACAACAATTTATTTTGGTTTTTGAGGCTTTCAATTTCTTCATTCCATTTTTCTTTCTCTTCATTCAAGTTACCCAGCTTGTTGTATGCATCTTGTTTTTCAATTTCTAAACATGCAATTTCTTCTTCAAATAGTATGAGTTTAACTTGCAAATTTTCATTCTCATTTTTGATCTTCTCAATTTCTTCAGCATGATTTTTATCTGAAATCAGTTCATCAAGTAAGCATTGATCTTTTGACATATAGCTCAATTTTTCTCTCATTTCCCTTTCATTTTTCTCAAATTGGGCAATTCTTAGATAGAGAGATTCATTCTCTTTTCTTAGATTTGAAATTGTTTCTTCATTAGCATCATCTTATCGAATTAAGATTTCATTCAAAGTTTCAAGTTCGGAACACTTAGCACATGGATTTCTATACTAGACATAATCATGAAATTTCTGTTTCCAGTTTTTATTTTTAGTCTTAACTTTCTTATATTTATCTAACAACAAGTCATATGCCTCCATGAGTTCTTCAAGAGAAATTTCCTCATCATCAGAGTCAGAGGTAGAGGTTACCTCAAAGCTTTTCTTTCTTTGTCCATTACTGCTACTCGCCACGAGACATTCGTCATTCCGACTTTCTTTCTGGGCTTCCCTTAGCCCATCTCAGATCTCCTTGGCTGACCTACAAGATGAAACAAAAGGGAATTGATTAATGTCCACGGTAGCCTTAAGAGCATTCAAAACAAACATATTATCAGAATTCTTTTTCTTATGTTCATCAGTCCATCTAAACTCATTTTTAGGTAAAACGTGAGGACCATGAGTTATTAATCTCATAAGCTTCGGATCAATACCAGAAATCCAAACACATAATTTACCACACCATAGAGAATAATCAAAACTATCAAAGATAGGAACTGAATTCACACCAGCCATCATGAGCAGATCTTTTCTCCTAAACTGTGAGGTCTGTGAATGAAAATCAGAGACTACGCTCTGATACCAATTGTTGGCCGAGACTAGATGGCGGACAAGAAGAGGGGTTGAATTATCCCCAAGCCGAGATGGCGGATTTTAAAACAATCTAAACGACTTTTAGCGGAAATAGAATTAACTGCGTTAACTAGCCTAAAATTCAAGTGAGATTAAAATGTTCTCTCGATCTTTCCGATCTCACACGGATTATCAATGCAAAGAACAATTAAATCTAAGCCTGACATGGATAGTAGCTGTAGCAATGTGTAGTGGTGTAATGAATAAAAAACCTATCAAATTGACCTGTGAACGGAGGTAGATGAAATAGATAAACGCACAAGCATCCACAATGAACACAGAGATTTTTAGGTGGTTTGGGACCACGATGGGCTCCCTACGTCCCCCCTCACTGAACCACGGTGAGGCTTCACTACACGCTATGAACCATAGCAGGACGGGGATGAACCCCAACACCACACATGCTGCTTTCGCAGCAATGCACAACCACGGGGCCTAGCCCCAAGCCGCTGCTACCGTAGCACACACACACGCAGTCGAGGAACACACCCTGGACACAAAACCCACACGAAGACACAACTCCGTCTGCACACAAACTCGGGGAACCTTGCCCTGCAATAAAACCAAACACTCGGAGACGCAGCTCCGCCCACAAACGATAATATATCAAGTTCGATGAAAAGAAAGGATATACAATAAACACCCACAATATGAATCTATGTTCAGATAAAAAGGATGGAAATGAGAGAAGAAGAAATCCCCCTCAATCCGCAATGAAACCCGTAGATGAGATGGATGGGTGCGCTGGAAATATTTGTCCGCAGAGTGGAAGCCGCTCAAGCTCGTAGAAGACGCCCCAAGGAGAATGGTTCAGTGACCTTGCTCCCAGCTGATTCAGATCGGCAAAGAATGCTTGTTGTTGGCGTCCTCCTCTCCTTCCTCTTCCTCCTCCAGGTAGTGGTGTCACCCCTCTCCTTCTTTCCTACAGCAAATGAAAACGTTAAGCCCAAAAGTCTTGTCGTCGAAGCAAATCATGGCCAACATATACTCAAAGGAAACAGTAGCAAAAAGATCACAAAGCCCCTCTAAAAACCCTTCAAAAAACACTCAATAGATGGGAGAAACCCTAAGGGTATTGGGGTAAAAAGTCTAAGCCAATCGGACCTAGAAACAAGGAGTTCGAAACCAAAATGGCAAACCCGACTCGGGTCGCCCAGAAGAAGTGTCGACTCAAGGAGTCGACACATTCTTCAACGCAATTTGTCCCATTTTTAAAAAAAATAGGACCCAGGTAGAAAGAGTCGACTCTTTTAGATAGAGGTTCTGTTGGCGTTAAGAAAACCACACTTACTTGAAAGTGTCGACTCTTTTAGTCGACACTTTTTAGAGAACATTCTGTCTACACAAACAGCAGACTCCAGAGCACCAAGAGTCGACTCAAGGAGTCGACTCTTGCAGTGTAGAAATAGAAAAAGGCCTAATGCAGCCCAATTAAGCCCAAAGCCATGGAGTATGAAATAAACCTAATTTAGCCACATGGAAATACATCAAAAATACATTCTTACCATGACTTCAAGATTTGTGGGCATTTAAGAACTTGCAACATTGAAATCACAAATTCATGTTAATCTAAATTCAATACATGTGAATGAACCAACTTCAAGCCATTTTTACACACATGACTAACTCATCAACCTGCAGTGGAATTATGATGAATCACAGCCACAAGCACAGGTGATACACATATTTCCAATCCATGTTCTTCACATATCAAAATTGATTCAGCATGGAAAACCCAATTCTAATATAGTTCAAGCAAGCCTTGACCACTTTGATATCTAGTCACACACGAACTACAAAAGTAACCAATGCTCACATCCTGGACTGTCCACATTCATTAAAAAACAAGCTGAAATTCAGTAAGCCATAGCATTCCAGGAATTGAATACTCAAATGACCATTTCATATAAAACTTATATTCAGTTAGCCATTCATCTAACCATTTGAAAACCCACAGAAAAAGACATTATGAGTTCCTGACATGAAATCCTCAATTATCAAAATGCATGATGATACTAGAAAACCTAGTTTCAATGACAAGTGAAAACCATCTTCAATTGCAGCAAACCATAACCCATGACTCATTATTAAAAGGCCAGCTGAACAGTTCTCAGCAAGAAATCAGGCTCAAAGAGCCAGGGGTCGACCATTGCAGTGGGAAATAAAGAATCTGACTAAAGGCAGTCCGGTTCAACCCAAGGACATCCAATCCCATTCAACCACATCAAGGGCCTTGTGACCCTTAATGAAAACATGATTTCACCAATGAAAAACATCATGTATGAAGTGCATCAAGAGACCAAGGTCAATGCATATAATGGAAGCACTATAGGAAGGTTGGTGCATATGACCCAAGGTCTAAGCATAATGAAGCAAACATCATAAGTGAGGTCGACACTTATGAAGAAGGGGTCGACTCCACAGAAAGTAATTTTACATCTGAAGATTTTATCCACCAAGCATTTTAACCTGCAAGAGTAAGAAATCAACATTAAGCTCCAAAAAGATCAATAAGCATTTTCCATAATACTTACACACAATATATTGTTATCATCAAAACCATCACCAAGGACAAAGAGGGAGCGCAGCGAACCCAACAGAAACAACTGGGTGAATTCAAGATGAAACTCCAAGAAATCCACAAAGAAAATGAGCTAATAACTGAAAAATATGAAGCTATAAGGATTGCAAATTCTGAAATTAAAAAACATTATGAAAAGCTTCAAAAGGATCTAGATGACAAATAACAAATGCGGGAAAAATTTGTTCAAGGGAGGACGAATCTAGACACCATGCTAGGTGTAAAGATAAATTTCAACAAAGAGGGTCTAGGTTCAACCTAAGATGATGAAGTTTGTAAAAGCTACTCCAACAAATCCCACTGAACAGTCAATCAAAATTCAGGGTAACCCTACTGTTAAACCTACCCTGCATCGATGCAGTCCGACTACTGCGTTGAGTCATTTTGTCTCAAACAGAATCAAAGCTAGTTCTCAAACTCAGATGCATCGACGCACCCCATACCACAGGTCGATGCAGGGCTCCCAGAACAGAAGTCAAAGGAAAAATAGAAACATGAATCAAAACAAAACATACTGGCCACATTCTATTTATCTTCAAGAATCTTTCAATAACCATGATTTTTAAAGACAAATAGGCTTCATGAGTGTTGGGTCCCTAGGTAGGCGAGTGGACAAGAAGGGGGGTTGAATTATCCCCTACGAACGATGGTAAATTTAAATGCTTATGCAACGGAAATTATAATATTGACAAGATTGAAGATATTAGCTAAACACGATAACTAGGTTCTCTCGATCTCACCGTTCACACACGAACATTCAACCAATATAAACACTTAAGCATGCATCCACAAAAGCAAACCACAAGACATAAAATTTTAAAGGTGGTTCGGGACCACGACGGGCTCCCTACGTCCACCCCTCACCAAACCCGATGAGGCTTCACTCAGGGATAAATCCCCAAACGGAGATGACGCTCCAAACACACACGGGACGACCCCCGCACACACACGGGGACACGCCCCAACACACACAGAGACGGAGACGAAGTCTCCCACACGATCCGACAATCGGATCACAAACACACACGATCCGATGACCGCATCACAACACACACACAATCCGATGACCGGATCACAACACACACACACACACGCTGCAACAACCGCAGCAGAATGACACACACGCGATCACACGCAAGTGATCAAACACGACCGTATACACAGACGGTCACACACACAAATATCTCTAATGTTCAGAAAATAAACACAAATATTCAAGCATGCTCAAACCCAAAATATAGATCATAGAACACATTACAAAGAACTGATAGAAGACATAGAAATGGTCCCCCTTTGTTTTCCAAGGCCGGTTGATGATGTTCCTTGAACCACGAGTTGGAGGGAAGCCGGATGAAGATGATTCTTGCGTCCTCTTGATCCTCTCGTCGATCCGCTCCTTTCCTTCTTCTTCCACGAGCTCCAGATCTTCATGGATGTAGATGATATCCTCCTCACAAGAGCTCCTCCACCGTTTCCCCCTTTTCTTCTCCTACAAGGAAGAACACAACAACATTAGGGTTCTTATCTTCCAAATTCGGAGTTCACATTCATATATATAGAGGAGTGGATAAAAGACACATAAAACCCTCCCAATACATGCTAGAAACCCTCCAATATGTTTAGGAACCAATGGGGGTAGTTTGGTAAATTTTAGAAGGGTTTTCATTAGGTTTTGGACGCTCCCGGAAATCCCATTCGCGTAGCAAAGAATTGTCGGTCGACCGGATTCATTGGGGCGGTCGACCGGGCTAATCACCCATTCTGTTTTGGGGTAGTAGAGAAAAATCGGTCGACCGGTTACACAGGGTCGGTCGACCGGTGTGAAACTGGTCGACCGGTGTTACTTGGCCGGTCGATCGAACAGAACTGGGTTTTGTCTGGTTCTAGCCGGTCGACTGGATTAGGTGGGGCGGTCGACCGGTCTAGTTCTGCACTTTCACAAAAACACATTTTTAGGCTCTAAAACCTATGCAAACCCAATGGTGTAAATGCAACCAATGTCCCTTGATTCCGGATGATTAATTTCAATGGTTTGACCCTGCAAAACCATAGAAAAACCAAATTAGTATGGATTTGAAAATCAAATGAACTTCTCTCTTGAAACTACCATTTCTAGAATGAATATGAACAATATGACATGCAAATCAACCCACATGAATGAACATGTAAAGATATAACTCAATCACCCTAAGTTCAAATACTTAAAACACAATCATGAAAACTTATGAATCAAGGAGGATAAAAACAATCTCATTCTCAAGTTAAATCTTCACACCAAAAGTTCAAGTTCATCTCATTGAAATACATAAAAGATCATCATGTAACCAAGACTTCCATGATTGATGTGAGCATTGAAAAAATCACACATACCTTGGTATCTATGCAATGTGAGAACACATATCAACCATATCCTACCAAGATTCACAAATCCCCTTCCATTTGAATTCATGACCATAAAGATCTCAATGAGAATGTGCATGAACATATGCCAGTTATATGAGCATCAAGAAGCCAAATCTTCCAAGAATGATGTGAGCATTGAGTAACTAAGTATCATAGATCATAAAAACATCATTCACTCATATATATACAAAGATTTGCATGAGGAGGTCATTAACACTTTGCTAGCTCATAAAGCCTTAGAAAAATATGTATGAAATGCATTCATCAACCTTAAGAGCTAATGAAGAGATATGTATGAAAATCAAGACCAATACTTTGAAAACCTATTTGATGAAATGCAAGAAACATAGAAGAGTCAACGCAATGCAATGAGTGAGTCAACTCTCTTTTTCAATAAGATCTTCATTGATGCACTCCTTTGAGTTCCAAACATGAATCATGGATTTTATCTTGCAAATCAAAATATTCAAAGCATGAGTTCCTTAAATACAAATCATTCATATGACTTTCAAATATGAACAGAGTTAACTCCATTTTAGAAGAAGAGCTTCATTGAATCCATCTTTCAACTCATCAAATCAAGATATAAAATATGTTGCTCAATGAAACACATACATACACAAACACAATCATTTTGATATCATTGAAACCAAATACGAAATAGGGGATGCAACAATCTCTCCCTTTTTGATGATGACAAAATGATGTGTGTGATAATACAGATTTACAAACATTTGTAAACATTAGGCATACACCAATTCTCCTATTCTCCCCAAGACAACATCATTCATAAAGCATTGAGCACACACCAAACATTCTCCCCCTTTTTGTTATCTACAAAAAGACAGGGGGTTATGTGACATGAGATGAACATGCTAGGCCAAAAGATATGATTCCAATTTGAATGTCAATTGATGCTAAGTAGGGGCTCAAAGATATGATACCAAATGTTGATCAAGATAGAGGCACAAAGATATGCAATTTCAATTCTTGAAGAGAGAGCCTCGAAGATATGATACCATTTGTTGGAAGAACTCATTTTGACATTTATGCAACGTGAAGTGTTCAGAATATGCATTTCAAAATGAACTATATCAATTGTTGGAAAGTATGGATTTGTTCAAGATGATATCATGAATGAACTATATGCATGTTGAAAATGTCAAATATGTAAATATGCACACGATGAAGCTATGCACATGATGACTTCTATCAAATGCAAAGTTTATGCTCAGAATTAGACTAAAAGGGAATGCATGAACATGCAAGCACACAAGCACAATCATCATGCACACATATAGTACATATAGTAACTCCCCTTATATGAGACACGGGTTAACAAAAGAGCATGTGATTCAAATTCAAGAATATAAGGCATGAAGCATAACTAAGAGATTTGTGCATACACAATTAGGAGTACTACATAAACAATGAATGAAGGCAAATTCATAAAATACATACATCACAAAAATACCCATGTGAAATGTGAGACAATGACTAATGAGCTTCAAAACATATGAATTTTCAGATTTTCTAAAGAACAATAGAAGGTAATCTCCTCTCTACACTTTCATTTTAGATTCTCGACTTTCGGTAGCTTCGCACAACCCCTATTTTGTTTCTTTTAAGGGACTTCACCGTTCGGCGCAAGTTTCCTCATATGTCTCAATGGGAATTCCCAGCTACTTGGATTCGTCACACATGTGAATTTTTGCTTTACCTTTCGACGCGAGTTTCCTCATTTGTTTCAGTGGGGATTCCCGACTACTCGCTTACACATACCACTTATTATTTTTGTGGGGTAGGCAGCTTTTTCCTCACGATTACTCTTTAATGTCCATGTAGAGATTCAAGTTCTCTTTAAAGTGTTGGAAGGAATTTCTTAAATCCTTATCAATGAAAGTCATTAAATTTATTATGTGCAAGAGTGTGGGGGTAAGTTTTTATTTTGCATGTATAAAATGAATTCGACAACACACGGCTATGACTCCCCCTTGTTAGGGTGTAAGGCACGGATTCAGAGGGGGGTGAATGAATCCCTCTTCAAAAACTATTGCAGAAATAAAATATTCCCAACTAACCAACACTCAGTCACCAAACTGGTCAACCAATCAAACTTCTAACTCAGTGAAGAAGATGATAACAGCAGATAAGAGCAAAGGTACGCAAGCTCACTGAACAAACCAAATAACGATGTAGGCTAATAAACGAGTCAAGTGAGACAACCATCAACCATATAGAGCTCAGGAAACATCCTGCGAAGGGTGGTAGAAGATATGGAGTAGAACGCAAAAGCAAACCACATAACACCAGGATTTTTAGGTGGGTCGGTCCTTCAGACCTACATCCACCCCACACTCAACACGAGTGTGGATTCCTACTGATACATAGCTTAAACCGACGGGCTTCACAACTTGCCTACATCCGCTGAGCATCACAGTTTGCTTCCGCTGGGCAATACAGCTTAGCCATCCGCTGCCTTACAGCTTGACCCGCTGAGCAATACAGCTTAGCCGACCAGAGGAATCCTCCTCTACAACCGATGAGCAACACAGCTTGCTCCACTGACTAACAGCTTGAAATAAGGTTCAAAAGAAAATAAAAGGCAAGAAAACACAGCAATTGAAAGCTGTAAACGATAGCAACACAGATGTGGCTCCCATGGAGCTGACTGGATTGGATTTGATCCAGATTCCAGTAGGGACAGGTTTTCTGATGATGCTTCTTTTCTTCTCCTCGAACCCTCTCTTTCTTTCTCTGTCTTTCTTTCTCTTCTTCTCTTGATCTCTTTTTCTGTCACACTTTTCTCTTCTTCTGTCTCTCCTCTTCTCTTCTCACTGGCAGAACTCCTTTTTCTTTTTCTTTGGTTCTTCGTTTTCTTCTTCTTCTTCTTCTTCTTCTTCTTCTTCTTCTTCTTCTTCTTCTTCTTCTTATGCTGTTGGCTCTCCTTTCTTTTCTTCAGGCGGCCTCTCTTCCAGCACCCGCACCCTTCTTCGAAGGGTAATGTAGCTTTATATAGAAACATGGCTTCATATGGATCAATCAACAGAACCCTACTGAAATTTCATTGGTCCACGTGTTAGGGAATAGAAGCTTCCTTTCCTTGGATCACGTGCCAATCATTTCGCCCTTTATCCATGAGCCAGTCTTCTGCCTTTTCAGAGGTCACGTGCCTCTACTGCGAACGAAATTGTTCCCTGCAAAAGACAGAGTATCGTTTAGGATCACTTGTAGAAAATTAGAGTTCATCACGTGGAAGAGCAGACCTTGCACAGACCTTAGGCTTAATTAAACCAGATGTGCACTGACCGTGAAATGCGTAAACAGACATATGCATAGACCTAGAATAGAGAAGAGCTCAGTGTAAAATTTGCACCGACTGTGAATAGGCTTAAGCCATGCACCGAGATCTACAGTGACTTGCACCGAGTTCATATGCTGACAGACATATACGAACATGCACAGTGTATTGCACTGACTTTCTATATGCACGGACCTTCAGATGCAGCAATAGTGTATTGCACCGAGTTTCCATCGAAGGAACAGGGAAGTGCACCGACCGTGACAAGCATGTAACCAGAGTATGCACCGACTTGAAAATTGCACAGACTATGAAGTCTTGTGGCTATAGCGTGCACAGACCTATATATGCAGGAGAACAGATGTGCATCGAGTTGAATGTTGCACGGACCTTGTATAGCACAAGGCAAAAATAGTATGCCTGAACACAAATATGCACCGACTTGGTCTTGCAGCAAAAGCTGCACCGACCCTCAGGCGTGCGTGCTACAACCAACTATGCACCGACCTAGCATGCTGACAGACGAACATGTAATGACCTTGCATATAGACAAGGCAAAAGCATGCATCAACCTGCATGCCCAAAACTTGCACCGACCTTGCAGCATGCAAGGGTCAAAAGGTGCACCGACCTGGTATGCTGACCAGCCAACTATGCACGGACTTCATATGCATTAAGCTAGATGTGCACTGACTGTGGATGTGCCTTAGACAAAAGCATGCACAAACTAGGATGATATGAAGTGAACTATGCACGACCTTATACCTTAGCAAGAAACATGCACTGACTCAAAACCTGCTCCGAGGTTGAATATGCAAGACAAACAATGCACTATCCTTATACAAGTAAACAGTGAATTGCACAGACTTCAACAAAGGTTGCAGCTTTGATCGTGTAAAAACATGCATCGACTATATGAATGCATTGAGCTAATCCCTATGAACAGTGATGTGCACCGAGTTGAGCAGTGTATGCATATGACGAAATGTGCACAGACCTCGTGACAAGAATAGAGAAAATGTGCACTGACTTAGCTACTGTGTATGCATAGACTTGCTAGTGTGCACAGACCCCAGTATGTGCATGAGACGCAATGTGAGACGCAAGCTATGCACCGAGGTTATGCTAAGACACAAATGCATGAGACGTAGATGCAACTACTTAGACATGCACCGACTAGGCTATGTGAGACGCAAGATAAGATGCAGGATATGCACAGATCTCACAAACCTTAGACGTAGACATGCACCGATCGTGTGTTTGCTTTAGACACAACCTGCACCGACCTTAATATATGCCTTAGATGAATCATGAGACGCAGGCATGCATTGAGACGCAGAATGAGACCCAACTCATGCACTGAGACACAAACGTGCACCGTCTTCAACAACAATAGGCAATGCATGTGCAGACTTGCATGGACCTTTGTTTACCAAGTGCAAAGCTAGCATGGACTTAAGTGTGCACTGAGATGAGTATGCAATCAACTAGAACTACACCGACTTCAACAGAAGTGCACAAATCATGATGCAAAGCCTAAGATAGAACATGCAAGGACTTGGACACAAACCTGCTCGGACATGGTATGCTTGGACTTGGCATGCTCGGACATATATGTGTATGATCATGAAATGCACCGACCCAGTGTCGACTGTTAGAGTCGACATTCTTATCAACAAACAATGCTCATCAATCAAACCTCATTAATGCATAGTACAGTGACTGAATGCATAATCAGATGCAAATTGTAAATATCATTCAATCTATAAATCTTCATGAAAATACATGATGACTTATAGTGTTTGCTATCATCAAAACCAAAGGGACACAATAATCTCCCCCTTTTTGATGATGGCAACACTATGAGTCAAGAAGATGCTGACAAACAAACTATTCTCCCCCTTTGACTTCATCAAAAAGAAAGTAGTTTGATATGCTATGCTCCCCCATACCATAAGAGCTTAAACAGCCAGATAAGAACATGCACAACATGTGACTCTACTCCCCCTGAAAATGCGAGGTGAAAAGAAGTATGAATAGGGTATAAGGAAGGACAGCGAAGAAGGAGGGTCAAGTAGATTAATCTCCCCCTTAATGCCAGAAACATGCTGATGTGACAATTTCCCTCTCTGATAAAGTAGAGGTATGAGAGTGGAAGAAGTGATAAGCATCTATCAGCAAAAATACAGGGGCAATCAAGGATAAGTTCTGGTCATGATGAATTTTATCAAGAATCAAACGACAGTGAGCAAAAGAATTCCAAATAAGCTTCAAACACATGAGTAATTCAACAAGATTGTCAAGGAGATACCAATTTCATAAATCCAAAACAGAATTTTTCAGAGTCTTCCATTATAAGGGCTTATGAATGAACTTTATTAATCAGCATGGTTTAAACATGATGTATGCAAAGTTTGCCAATAAAATTCGGTATTTATATCTGAAATCATGGTTTAATAAAAGTGAACCAAGCCTTCATATTTATATCTTGATTAACCTCCCTTTCTCTTACACAATCAAATTTAATGACTTCTTTCGGAATTACATTCACTAGTATTGAGATCAAACAATTATGAAGTCATGTGATTTTGTCTAGGGTTATAGCAATTTGTCATTTGCATCAATATTCAAATATTATAATTTGTTCAACAAGAATTTTCATGCTACAAATTTCAAGAGCACTCTAGTTCAGTGCACACCTTGTAACTAGAGGATATACGTTGATCAGACGCCAATATCCTTAAGCACTTAGTGTGACTAACAGTCATGCTTTACAATTAACAGAGTTAACATTTACACCTCATGACATACCTCAACTCATTTCTTTGATGAGTGAGATGTGTTTCTCAGTGTGCACGCCATTGCTCTGCCAGATTATCAATCATTCTTAAGCAGAGTTAACTATGGCACCTCATGACACAGTCCTTTGGACATGGTTTCTCAATGACCAAAGTTATTTCTCTGACAACTATTTACCCTTTAGACATTTCAGAAAACTCATTTGTTTCAAAACAATACTAATTTCATGTACTTCAACCAAATAAAGCCATGTATTCAACAGTGCAGATTTCAGAAGATTTTACAAGACACAGCATGAAACAGTTGGTTAAAGTTTATTAAAACATGATTCATATATTTTTAAGAGATATAAAGTCAAACCCAATGAATACATTAAACTTAAACCAGCTGAGTTATTTCAGACATTCATAAAATCGTATAATTGAAGATTCCTAGTTCAAGTGTTTTCAGATTTATGATCGAGATTTGCCCATTTAAATCTTCATGAATGACTGACAGAAGAGATCCAGCAAGAATAAGTGATTTTGAAGCCCATTGTTTTCAAATATGATCAAGGTTTATCAATAGAATCAATAAAAAGGATATGCACACCAAGCAAGATAACTGGAGGTCAGGCATGATTCAGGATCTTCAAGGTCTAAGAGATATGCAGTGTTTCGAAAATAAGTTTAAGAACATGACAAGTATTCCAATCAAGAGAGCAAGTGCAGAAACATGATCAGAAGAGCATCCTAGAATGTGTCGACTCTTTGTGTCGACATCTGCTCACAAGATCCACACTTCAAAACAATCAAAAGTGACGGCTCATGGTGTCAACACTTCCAACAGAAAACTATCAAGAAGTGTAGTAAAGGATGTGTCAAGGTGAGTCAGAAATATCCAGAAGACTGTCAGACAGATTTATTCAAGAACGATCAGCTCCCCCTCAGTAGATGCATAAGCAGAACACAGTAAATTTAGACTCGTGAAATGGGTGAGCTCAAGCTGAAGATGGGAGCAACGGTTGACTAAATGAGATAGTAAAACAACTAGATGAATAGCCAGCAGTACACAATCTTTTTGGAATTTTCTTTAGAAATGATATGCAATGAAATCTGTATGCTACTCCCCCTAACTTAATGCATTGAACCACTAACTATGACATGAAGATCATGCAGGGGACCGATTGATACCAGTAATCACATATGCATGCAGATTGGAAATGAATTCAACATATCATTACTGAATATGTGCACACACAGCTCAAGGTATGGACAAATAAACTCATGCATCTCAATGTAATGACAAGACATATAAGAGTCTTGCATGCATGACACTTTTGTCTAAACAGATTTAACATGATATCAAGTTAAAGCAAATTTCTAAGAAATTCAATTGAACAAATGTGAAAAGTGCAGAACATTACCTGAATGGGATTTTACCAATTTGGGTGCCTTGGTTTATTTACCCCTATTTTATTCTTCAGATCCAAGACACTCCTACAAAATAGGATCTCATTTTGCATTCTTAGGAGCCCAAGTCTCCTTGGGTCCTTTAGTGACAGTAGCAACTCTGAATGGTGCTCGCCTCATGTTCAACACTTGAGAGTCATCAAACCTCATCAAATAGCAGTTAGACATGGAATGTCCTAACTGTCCACAGTAATAACAAGAGATAACAGATTTCATGTTCTCCTTATATACATTAGCATTGGCATGAAGTTGGTATGAGTGAACATGATTAATTCTGTTATTGACATGGAAATTTTTCTTTTCATAACCAGCCAGCCAACAGTTAGCAGCTCTGTGGCTTGGCTTTCCACAGTTAAAGCACGCAATATGCTGAACTTTTGAAACAAAAATATTTCCTTGAGAAGCATTGTTTACAAGAAATTCATTGTAACCAAAATCATTTCCTTTTACAGGGAATTTAACAAATTCAGAGTTAGATTTCTTTCCCTGAGCATGCCAGCAGTCTTTGACTATTGGCCATGCTTTCCACATTCGAAGCACACAATGTGCTTTCTCTTAGAACCAAAATTATTTCTTTCAAAAGCATTTTTGTTAACAGGGAAATTGACAAATTCAGAATGAAATTTATTTCCCTAATTATGCCAACATTGAGCAGCAATGTGGCCTAATCTACCACAATAAAAACATTGAATGTTCTTCTTATGATTTGCATGATTTTTAGCATGAACATTCCTATCATGCAGTTTTCTAGCATTGAGGTCATCATGTTCCATTACTTTGCATTCATGCATGAGATGACCTACTCTATGACAGTAAAAGTATTTAATTCTCTTATTTTGAACATAAGAAGGTTTCTTCATAATAGAATTCCTAGCATGAATTCTATCAAATTTCAATTCATCCTTCTTCATGATAAAACAACCATCCATCTCATGACCAAATTTACCATAATAGAAACACTTATCATTCATTCTTTTATCAGAAAACATCTTGGTCTGAGATTTTTCAGCATGCAATTCATTTCTCTTCTTTTTCAAATTTTTATTATGTTTTCGAGTTTTAATTGCAGCAGATTTCTTTGGAGATGTCCCAGAGGTCCCAGCTACATTAGTGCTTCGGACAAATGTGGTGTAAAGCTGGTTCCTCATGACTCTTTTTGTTTCAGAAAAATTTTCAGTCTCCTCACTTTGATTACTCACTTCATCTTTCAAGGAGGCTTTTGACTTCTCTTTACCTTTTAAAGTTTTTGATAGTGAGTTTTTCAGTTCACAAATTTCTTTTTCTAGAGAAGCAATGTGTAATTCATAACTGGCGATCTCTTGTTCACTGTAATTAACGCATTCACTTAGCACTTTGTTAGCCGTTTTATATTTCTCAATTTCTTGTTCCAGATTGCTCAGTTGTTTAGATTCTGTATTGCAGATAGTTTTCCCTTTTTCTAAGACAAGCAGTCTTTCAGACATGGCAGAGTTCAACATGTTCAGTTCTTCATTTTCTTTTATCAATTGCTCATTCTGAACTAGTTCATTAATTAGGACATGATCACCTTCTAATGATTTCAGCTTGTTTTCTAGTTCAGAGTTCTTAACAGCAAATTCATTATTACCAGATTTTAGTTCACTCAGCTTCAAATTAACATGATCAAGCTCTTTTATCAGTTTCTCATTATCCATAGAATTCAAGATCTTATGATTATCAGATGAGTTCAATTTATCTTCTAATTCAGAGATTTTTGAATATAAATCATCATTCTCATTTTTCATCATAACCATCTGTTCCTTTTGCTTGTGAATATCTGCCAAACATGTATCATATGATTGTTTCAGTTTTAGACAGATTTCACACGTCAGATCAGATTTATCTTGATTAGCCTTTTTCTTCAATTTCATATTCTCAGATTTGATCTTCTTAAACTCATCATACAATTTATCATACATATCAACCAATTCAAGGAAAGTAACATTACCTGATTCTGTGCTTGCTTGTGATTCTTCATCTTTAATTTGATCTCTTCGGTTGGCCATCAAGCATTGTTCTTTCTTCTGATAGATAGATATGACTTTATCCATGATTTCTTTTCCAGATTTGCATTCTGCAATACAGAGAAATATATTAGTATTTACTGCATCTTTCAGAATGCTAAAGACTATGCCGTTTTCTTTATTTTTCATTGTGTCCCTATGAGACCATTTAGTATGATCCTGAGGGAGCTTATGTGGGCCTTTTGAAATAAGACTCCATAGATTTGGATCAATGGAGTTCAGGTGAACACATAGGCAGCCTAACCATTTGTTGAAGTTAGAACCATCGTAAACAGTAGGAGATGCCATTGATATTCAAGCACAGATCGGACAGTAAACTCGGCAAAATCAAGGATGCACCTAAAATAAGATAGCAGGATCCTCTACAGATCATTGGATCTGATGAATCAGAGACCCGCTCCGATACCACTTGTTAGGGGGCAAGACACGGATTCAGAGGGGGGTGAATGAATCCCTCTTCAAAAACTATTGCGGAAATAAAATATTCCCAACTAACCAACACTCAGTCACCAAACTGGTCAACCAATCAAACTTCTAACTCAATGAAGAAGATGATAACAGTAGATAAGAGCAAAGGTATGCAAGCTCACTGAACAAACCAAATAACGCTGTAGGCTAATAAACGAGTCAAGTGAGACAACCATCAACCATATAGCGCTGAGGAAACATCCTGCGAAGGGTGGTAGAAGATATGGAGTAGAACGCAAAAGCAAACCACAGAACACCAGGATTTTTAGGTGGTTCTGTCCTTCAGATCTACATCCACCCCACACTCAACCCGAGTGTGGATTCCTGCTGATACATAGCTTAAACCGCTGGGCTTCATAGTTTGCCTACATCCACTGAGCATCACAGCTTGCTTCCGCTGGACAATACAGCTTAGCCATCCGCTGCTTTACAGCTTGACCGCTGGGCAATACAGCTTAGCTGACCAGAGGAATCCTCCTCTACAACCGCTGAGCAACACAGCTTGCTCCACTGACTAACAGCTTGAAATAAGGTTCAAAAGAAAACAAAAGGCAAGAAAACACAGCAACTGAAAGCTGTAAATGATAGCAACACAGATGTGGCTCCCATGGAGCTGACAGGATTGGATTTGATCCAGATTCCAGTAGGGACAGGTTTTCTGATGATACTTCTTTTCTTCTCCTCGAACCCTCTCTTTCTTTCTCTGTCTTTCTTTCTCTTCTTCTCTTGATCTCTTTTTCTCTCACACTTTTCTCTTCTTCTGTCTCTCCTCTTCTCTTCTCACTGGCGGCACTCCTTTTTCTTTTTCTTTGGTTCTTCATTTTCTTCTTCTTCTTCTTCTTCTTCTTCTTCTTCTTCTTCTTCTTCTTCTTCTTCTTCTTCTTCTTCTTCTTCTTCTTCTTCTTCTTTTGTTGTTGGCTCTCCTTTCTTTTCTTCTGGCAGCCTCTCTTCCAGCACCCGCACCCTTCTTCGAAGGGTAATGTAGCTTTATATAGGAACATGGCTTCGTATGGATCAATCAACATAACCCTACTGAAATTCCATTGGTCCACGTGTTAGGGAATAGAAGCTTCCTTTCCTCGGATCACGTGCCAATCATTTCGCCCTTTATCCACGAGCCAACCTTCTGCCTTTTCAGAGGTCACGTGCCTCTACTGCGAACGAAATTATTCCCTGCAAAAGACAGAGTATCGTTTAGGATCACTTGCAGAAAATTAGAGTTCATCACGTGGAAGAGCAGACCTTGCACAGACCTTAGGCTTAATTAAACCAGATGTGCACTGACCATGAAATGTGTAAACAGACATATACACAGACCTAGAATAGAGAAGAGCTCAGTGCAAAATTTGCACCGACTGTGAATAGGCTTAAGCCATGCACCGAGATCTACAGTGACTTGCACCGAGTTCGTATGCTGACAGACATATACGAACATGCACAGTGTATTGCACCGACTTTCTATGCACGGACCTTCAAATGCAGCAACAGTGTATTGCACCGAGTTTCCATCGAAGGAACAGGGAAGTGCACCGACCATGACAAGCATGTTACTAGAGTATGCACCGACTTGAAAATTGCACAGACTATGAAGTCTTGTGGCTACAGCGTGCACAGACCTATATATGCAGGAGAACAGATGTGCATCGAGTTGAATGTTGCACGGACCTTATATAGCACAAGGCAAAAATAGTATGCCTGAACACAAATATGCACCGACTTGGTCTTGCAGCAAAAGCCTCAGGCGTGCGTGCTACAACCAACTATGCACCGACCTAGCATGCTGACAGACGAACATGCAATGACCTTGCATATATACAAGGTGAAAACATGCATCAACCTGCATGCCCAAAACTTGCACCGACCCTACAGCATGCAAGGGTCAAAAGGTGCACCGACCTGGTATGCTGACCAGCCAACTATGCACGGACTTCATATGCATTAAGCTAGATGTGCACAGACCGTGGATGTGCCTTAGACAAAAGCATGCACCGACTAGGATGATATGAAGTGAACTATGCACGACCTTATACCTTAGCCAGAAACATGCACAGACTCAAAACCTTCTCCGAGGTTGAATATGCAAGACAAACAATGCACTGTCCTTATACAAGTAAACAGTGAATTGCACAGACTTCAACAAAGGTTGCAGCTTTGATCATGTGAAAACATGCATCGACTATATGAATGCATTGAGCTAATCCCTATGAATAGTGATGTGCACCGAGTTGAGCAGTGTATGCATATGACGAAATGTGCACAGACCTCGTGACAAGCATAGAGCAAATGTGCACTAACTTAGCTACAGTGTATGCACAGACTTGCTAGTGTGCATAGACCCTAGTATGTGCATGAGACGCAATGTGAGACGCAAGCTATGCACCGAGGTTATGCTAAGACACAAATGCATGAGACGCAGATGCAACGACTTAGACATGCACCGACTAGGCTATGTGAGACGCAAGATAAGACGCAGGATATGCACAGACCTCACAAACCTTAGACGTAGACATACATCGATTTTGTGTCTGCTTTAGACACAACCTGCACCGACCTTAATATATACCTTAGACCAATCCTGAGACGCAGGCATGCATTGAGACGCAGAATGAGACCCAGCTCATGCACTGAGACACAAACGTGCACCGTCTTCAACAACAATAGGCAATGAATGTGCAGACTTGCATGGACCTTTGTTTACCAAGTGCAAATCTAGCATGGACTTAAGTGTGCACTGAGATGAGTATACAATCAACTAGAACTACACCGACTTCAACAGAGGTGCACAGATCATGATGCAAAGCCTAAGACAGAACATGCAAGGACTTAGGACACAAACTTGCTCGGACATGGTATGCTTGGACTTGGCATGCTCAGACCTATATGTGTATGATCATGAAATGCACCGACCCAGTGTCGACTGTTAGATTCGACATTCTTATCAACAAACAATGCCCATCAATCAAACCTCATTAATGCACAGTGCAGTGACTGAATGCATAATCAGATGCATATTACAAATATCATTCGATCTATAAATCTTCATGAAAACGCATGATGACTTATAGTGTTTGCTATCATCAAAACTAAAGGGACACAACACCCCTAAATGTATGTATGGTCGGAATTAAATCCTCCCCCTTAATATATGACATGTATCACATATGAATAAAATCATTGCATTGTTGTTTAGTAAGGAGGTGAGGCCTTAGAATTTTCCAAAAAAGTTTTTATAATATAAATACATACACACATGCAAGGATTCACGAAACATTCATGCAAGCATTCATGAGTCATGATATGCGATTGTCATGAAATATATGCATATGCTCTATATGCTTGAATATGCAATATGCTTCTTTTTGTCATTTTATATGCATAGTATGGGAATGATATGCAAAGATGCCAATGCATTCTTTTTATGCAAGTTTTCAGTTTTTGTGCATTTTTGAATATTCAAGCAAGCATGAAATTACCAAATGCATGAGATTCATATTCACAGTGTATGCATGATCTATGAATGATATGCAAATATGCCAATGCATTATTTTTATTCAAATTTTTAGATTTTACAATGACTTGAGCATTTAAGAAGAGCATGAAGCAAGTGAATGCATGAGATGGATTTTCAATGAATCTAGCACTGAACCATGAGCATTTTATTTCAGATTTGTCATGATGAACCAATTTCTTTGGAACCCAAACATTCAACCATGATCATTCAACAGCAACTTTGGATTAGATATGAGCTTCAGTTTGAACATGATATGACTTATGTGTTTCAACCAGAGTTTGATAATCAAGCAAGATTAGTGTTTGAACATCTATTATCAAGATGAAGATTTTTGAACATGTCAAACAACTTATCACCAATTCAAGGAAAACACACAAAGTCATTGAGCTTTAAACTGAGTCAAGGTCAACATTCAATACCAATTGTTGATATATTGTTGCATTTGATCAAGCAAGTTCACAGTTCAGAAGTTTTATCTTTTGAAACAAGAAGGATTTCAGATTGAATTTGAAGGCTATACAAGTCAAAGACAAATTCAATATTTCCAAACACATGATTCCTCATAGGCCAAACAATTCAATTTCTGAATTTAGTACAAGGCAGAGAGCTTTAATCTGAGGATTAACTCACGCATAGTGATAGCTTCCTGACAGACTTGATCTGTCATTTCATATATTATCATTTTATATACCAAATATTCATCTAATAAGAGCATGTATGGCTTGTGAAGAATTCAAAACATAACATGAGAATAAACCAAAATATCATACAAAATATCAAAACCATCAAGTTTGACAATGAAGGAGTAAAGTTGGGGTTTTACCATATGAGTGTGCCTTGTTCCATTTTACTAGAACCCATTTTATTCTTTGTTTACCTCAAGGCACACCTTCACCGCAACAGACTCATTTGTCAGATTTTGGCACCCAAACCTTCTTGGGTCCCTGGAGGTTAGAAGCATTTCTTCCAAATGTTTTTCCTGACTTTTTCATTTCTACCTTGTCATCACTTTCCATGATCCTGCAATCCTCAATGACATGTCCATAGTTTCCACAATAAAAGCATTGAGGGATGGCATTTTTTGCAAAAGATTTTCTTTTAACATGATCAAGAGAGTTTTCAACAACATTCCTTCTTCTATTTCCAAAATTTCTAGGTCTAACAAAATCAAAACTAGCATTCATTCTAGAAACATGGAAATTCTTAATTTTCAAAAACCAACATTCATTCATAGCATGACCATATTTCCCACAATGGAAGCAACAAGGAGATGTGGGTCTACGGAATGAATTTTCATTGTTTGTATGATTTTGTGTAAACAATTTTTTTTAGAGGATGCAAACCTTTGAGTATGAAAGACATATTCATTTCTGAATTTTCTTTGAAAGTTAAACTTAGCATTCATGGCACGATAATCTTCATTTTGTTTCACAAAGTAATCATCCATGACATGGCCAAGTTTGTGACAATAGAAACAAGAAACATTCTTCTTTCCCTTGAAAGTATTTTGTTCAACTTTCTGCTTTGAAAAATAGTTTTTCATCATGTGGCCTAGCTTACCACAATGAAAGCAGGAAACATTTCTTTGTGATTTGAAAATATTTTTCTCTTTGCATGTAAATTTGTCATCCTCTTTCATGAGAGCACAATCATCCATCACATGTCCAAACCCACCACAATAGAAATATTCAACATTAGACTTCAATTTTTAAAATCTATTTGGCATGGTTGGTTTGACATTTTCCCTTTTCGTAAAACTATTTTCAGAAATTTTCGTTTGTACAATTGGAGGTGGTGCTTTAGAAGTGCTCAGAATATCGGATGCATGAACAAATGAAGTTTTCAATTTGGATTCAAAAGACTTTTTGTTGACTGGGGTGTATCCAAGACCCTCTTTTTGAAAGTTCACCTTAACACCCAACATTTTATCTAAATTTTTCTTCCCTTTGACAAATCTAGATAAATCATCTTTTAAGCTTTGCACTTCTTCTTTTAAGCTTTGCACTCGTGATTTCTTCTTCACATGCACAAACTTTATCATTCAAGAAGCAATTCACATATTTGAAGTTTTCATTTTCTTCCTTGAGTTCTTTGTTTTCAACATTCATAGAATGTAATTTTTCAGTCACTTTCTCAAGGACTTTCTTAGTTTCAACAAGTTTTGAAATGCTAGTAAGCATTTGTTCATTTTTAGATTTCAACAAAGCATTTTGTTTTTCAAGTTTATCAAAACTTTTCAAGCTACCTTCAAGCATAAAAATTTGAATTAGCATGGCACCATTTTTCTTTTTAAGTTCCTCATTCTCATTCATGATGCCCTTGCTATCAATTTCAGAATCAAGAAATTTTTCAAACATCTTATCATCATCAGACAATGAAGCTAGCTTGATCTTAAGAGACTCTTCATTTTTCTCAAGTATGGAAATTTGAGACATCAAGAATTTATTCTGTTCCCTCAATTCATCACACTCATTTTCAAGATTCAAAGATTTATCACATTTTGCAACCAAGGTGTGTTCTTTACGCATGTCAAAAATTTCTTTCTCAAGCTCATCTATTCTAGATTCCATGTCTTCATTTTATCTTTCCAGGCATTCATTTTCTGATTTCAAAGTTTCATTTTCTTTTTCCAAGGTTTTACAGTTTTCACAAGAAGTATTAGCGTACATAATGTTTTCAATTCTTGATTCAAGCAATTTGCATTTCACACAAGAAACAAATGTACTCAGAATTTCTTTAAGTTTCTTTTTTATTTTCTTATTTTCATATTTAAATTCCTTACATCTGTCATACATTTCAGCATATGCCAATTGTCATTCCTCAACAGAGAGTTCTTCAGAATCAGAATTTATCTCAACCTCGCTCTCTCCATGAGCCATCATGCAAGCATCCATTCCATTTCTTTCATACTTGCATGCCAGCTTTTTCCAGACTTCCCTTGCTGACCTGCATGCTGAAACAAATATAAGTACATCAGATTCTATGCTATTCATCAGAATATTTAATGCAGTATCATTTATAGCATTTTTCTTGATGTGTTTTTCATTCCATTTATTTTCAATTGTAGGGAGTTTATGTGGACCATTACATATCACTTTCCACAATTCTGGTTCATAAACTCCAAGATACATACACATGTTGTTCCTCCAAGAAATAAAATCATGACCATCAAAACGAGGAGGAAGAGCAGACGAACTACTACAAGACATGATGCTCAATGAAACTCGCTGAGGGATCACTCTAAAGGTCGTTAGACCCTATAAGATAGAACCTGACTCTGATACCAATTGTTGGGTCCCTAGGTAGGCGAGTGGACAAGAAGGGGGGTTGAATTATCCCCTACGAACGATGGTAAATTTAAATGCTTATGCAACGGAAATTATAATATTGACAAGATTGAAGATATTAGCTGTTGTGCCCTCCTTGGTTTTGATGATGACAAAGTTCTTTAATAGATTGAATAAAACATGGTGAGTGGTCATATGCTTCACATTCATTCATTTCATCTTTGATACACTATACTTTCACAATGATAAACTATCTTCTGAGATGCCAATTCATTGATCAAATCTTTATCTCACTAACTATTTGATGAGAATGAATAATGCTGACAGCAAGCTCACTCCTTCTCCATGGTGAAATTCAGAAATCTGGAAGAAGGAAGACAAGGTAAGTGAAATGAAGAATCTCCATGAAAGGTGAGTAGAATTGATTCATTCAGACCAAACATGGTAAGAATTCTCCCTAGAATAACTTTATTTTAGTTTGACCAAAATTCCTTGAATTTGTTGGGCTTAATGTCTTTTTTCTGTTTTGACCTGAAGTGGGTCGACCCCCCCAGACAGATGGGTCGACCCCTGTTGCAACAGATGCCACTCTTTTGGCTCTGGCACAGATGGGTCGACCCAGCTGATAAAGGGGGTCGACCCCTGTGATTTCATAGAACTTTCTTGGCCCCTGTGAAGAAGTGGGACGTCCCACCTATCAAAGGGGGTCGACCCCTGTAACAAGCAGAACCTGGAAACCGGATCTGTTTGATACATGGGTCGACCCACTTGGCAGATGGGTCGACCCACTCTTGTTTTTTCTTATTTTCTCCGAATTCCGCAATATATTTCATCTATTAATTGTGTGGGCCATACTTCATGTTCTAATCACTTGTTAGCCATTGGGATTAACTAGTAATCATGTGGCTTAGACTGTTAAACCTAATTAACATCATTTGATTCAATCTAACACTGATTTCACTCATTTCATGCAGGTTTCGAACAGGATAAAGAAATGGCCACATCGGATTTGCAGAACCAATCGAAGGAGAGAATAATCTTCTCCCTCCTCCAGCTAGGAGTGCCATCCCCCAGGATATAAATGCCCATGATTAGGGCGTCCTAAAAAGAGACGACCAGAGCTGCAAACGGTGCCACACGAGTGTTGGGCGTCTTCATCCTCGGGAGCAGAGGCGCACCTGCGTGTGGAAGAGAAGGTCGTGGTTCGAAGAGCAGCTTCATCGATCTTCATCCGAGCAACTACGTTCAGCAATCAAGACATCATCCTGCTGCGTGGATCATCTTTCCAAGCCTCAGCGTCTTCAGGAACCCATCAACCCACGGACGTCTCTGTTGAAGCATAGCTAGCCATCATTCCAATAGACAGGGGGAGTTGTCCTTAATGTTCTTCATCAGTCTTAGCCTTAATGTTCATGTGATTCTCTTTATTTTCAAACTCAGATATAGTGTGTGAGAGATTGGAGATTTGATCTCCGTGGATTACCCTTGTGGGGGGTGTGTGTGTGTGGATAGAGGTCCTTGACCTCGTGTTTGTGTGTGTGTGCTATTCAGTGTAGCTCTCTATAGTGGAATCCTCTCAAGTTGAGAGGGGTGGATGTAGGATCGCACTTGGGTGCGTCCGAACCACCTAAAATTGCTCGTCTCCTGTGGTTGTGCTCTTGTGCGTTTGGTTTATCCTGTTGGTGTGTGTGGTTGCTGCATTTTTACTTGTGGTTTGCCTGCTCGTGCGCGGTTGATAATTTTTAATTTCCCGTCAATCAATTCACCCCCTCTTGATTGCCATTCCAACGGGCCAACATTAGCTAAACACGACAACTAGGCTCTCTCGATCTCACCGTTCACACATGAACATTCAACCAATATAAACACTTAAGCACGCATCCACAAAAGCAAACCACAAGACACAGAATTTTTAAGGTGGTTCGGGACCACGACGGACTCCCTACGTCCACCCCTCACCAAACCCAATGAGGCTTCACTTGGGGATAAATCCCCAAATGGAGAGGACGCTCCAAACACACACGGGACGACGCCCGAACACACACGGGGACATGCCCCAACACACACACACACAGAGACGAAGTCTCCCACACGATCCGACGACCGGATCACAAACACACACACGATCCGACAACCAGATCACAACACACACACACGCTGCAACAACCGCAGCACAATGACACATACGCGACCGCACGCAGGCGATCAAACACGACCGTATACACAGACGGTCACACACACAAATATCTCTAATGTTCAAAAAATAAACACAAATATTCAAGCATGCTCAAACCCAAAATATAGATCATAGAACACATTACAAAGAACTGATAGAAGACATAGAAATGGTCCCCCTTTGTTTTCCAAGGCCGGTTGATGATGTTCCTTGAACCATGAGTTGGAGGGAAGCTGGATGAAGATGATTCTTGCATCCTCTTGATCCTCTCGTCGATCCGCTCCTTTTCTTCTTCTTCCACGAGCTCTAGATCTTCACGGATGTAGATGATATCCTCCTCACAAGAGCTCCTCCACCGTTTCCCCCTTTTCTTCTCCTACAACGAAGAACACAACAACATTAGGGTTCTTATCTTCCAAATTCGGAGTTCACATTCATATATATAGAGGAGTGGATAAAAGACACATAAAGCCCTCCCAATACATGTTAGAAACCCCCTAATATGTTTAGGAACCAATGGGGGGTAGTTTGGTAAAGTTTAGAAGGGTTTTCATTAGGTGTTGGACGCTCCCGGAAATCCCATTCGCGTAGCAGAGAATTGCCGGTCGACCGGATTCATTGGGGCGATCGACCGGGCTAATCACCCATTCTGTTTTGGGGTAGCAGAGAAAAACCGGTCGACCGGTTACACAGGGTCGATCGACCAGTGCGAAACCGGTCGACCGGTGTTACTTGGTCGGTCGACCGGACAGAACTGGGTTCTGTCTGGTTCTAGCCGGTCGACCAGATTAGGTGGGGCGATCGACCGGTCTGATTCTGCACTTTCACAAAAATACATTTTTAGGCTCTAAAACCTATGAAAATCCAATGGTGTAAATGCAACCAATGTCCCTTGATTCCGAATGATTAATTTCAATGGTTTGACCCTGCAAAACAATAGAAAAACCAAATTAGTATGGATTTGAAAATCAAATGAACTTCTCTCTTGAAACTACCATTTCTAGAATGAATATGAACAATATGACATGCAAATCAACCCACATGAATGAACATGTAAAGATATAACTCAATCACCCCAAGCTCAAATACTTACAACACAATCATGAAAACTTATGCATCAAGGAGGATAAAAACAATCTCATTCTCAAGTTAAATCTTCACACCAAAAGATCAAGTTCATCTCATTTAAATACATAAAAAATCATCATGTAACCAAGACTTCCATGATTGATGTGAGTATTGAAAAAATCACACATACCTTGGTGTCTATGCAATGTGAGAACACATATCAACCATATCCTACCAAGATTCACAAATCCCCTTCCATTTGAATTCAAGACCATAAAGATCTCAATGAGAATGTGCATGAACATATGCAAGTTGTATGAGCATCAAGAAGCCAAATCTTCCAAGAATGATGTGAGCATTGAGTAACTAAGTATCATAGATCATAAAAATATCATTCACTCATATATATACAAAGATTTGCATGAGGAGGTCATTAACACTTTGCTAGCTCATAAAGCCTTAGAAAAATATGTATGAAATACATTCATCAACCTTAAGAGCTAATGAAGAGATATGCATGAAAATCAAGACCAATATTTTGAAAACCTATTTGATGAAATGCATGAAACATAGAAGAGTCAACGCAATACAATGAGTGAGTCAACTCCCTTTTTCAATAATATCTTCATTGATGCACTCCTTTGAGTTCCAAACATGAATCATGGATTTTTATCCTGCAAATCAAAATATTCAAAGCATGAGTTCCTTAAATACAAATCATTCATATGACTTTCAAATATGAACAGAGTTAACTCCCTTTTAGAAGAAGAGCTTCATTGAATCCATCTTTCAACTCATCAAATCAAGATATAAAACATGTTGCTCAATGAAACACATAAACACACAAACACAATCGTTTTGATATCATTGAAACCAAACACGAACTGGGGGATTCAACAATGAGATATACCAGAAACAGTCATCAAAGCAATTGGAATAAATTTTTGTCTAACAAAGCTCAAGGAAGACCAAACTTAATACCTGTTGTCACCAAAACTGTCAAGGTAGAACACATGAAACCTAATCAGAAGAAAACAGTCAGACACTTGGATCCCTAAAAACTTGCTAAAGGACTTGAATGATACTTTTGGACCCAATCTCTCTTGGGTTCCAAATCTCTTTGTTTGATTTGTTTGCAAGTCAATCTGGCAGCCATGAGCAATAATGGTACCTGGATAGTGGCTGTTCCAGGCACATGACTGGAGATCGAACCAAGTTCAGCAAGCTTGAACTGAAGATAAGAGGAATGGTAAAGTTTGGAGGGAAGAATAAAGGTAAGATCATTGGATTCGGTACATTTGGTAAGTATCCTTCCAACACAGTTGAAAAAGTCTTGCTTGTAGATGGGTTAGAACATAATCTTTTGAGCATCAGTCAACTTTGCGACAAAGGTCACAAGGTTGTCTTTGATGACATGCATGCAAAATATATGAGATAAATTTTGAATCAGTAAAATTTCTTGGTCACAGAGTCAATAATGTGTACATAGTAGACTTAGAAGATATTTTTGAATCTAATTTGTGTTTGTCTGCTAGTTCTAATAATAATGTTTTCAATTGGCATAGAAGACTAGGGCATGCCCACAATACTCTTAACAAACTAGTCAAGCATGACTTAGTCAGGGGTATGCCTAAAATTCAATTCAAAACTGATACAAAAATATGTGATGCTTGTGCCTCAGGTAAGCAAACTAGGAAGTCTTTCAAGGTTAGACAAGAACCCCTATCATCAATGCCATTGGAATTCCTACACATGGACCTCTTTGGTCCTACTAGGACTCTAAGTCTTAGTGGCAAAAGGTTTGGCTATGTCATTGTAGATGACTTCACTAGGTTTGCATGGGTTTTCTTTCTAGCCCACAAAAGTGAAACATTTGATGAATTTCAAAATTTCTTCAATAAAATAAAACAGCAAGATAGGCACAAAATTTGCATTATACAATCTGATCATGAGGGGGAGTTTGACAACTCATTATTTTCTAAATTCTGCAATAAAGAAGGAGTCGCTCACAAATTTTCCTCTCATAGGACTCCGGAGCAGAATGGGGTGGTAGAGAGAAGAAACAGAACAATTGTGGAGATGGCAAGGACAATGCTGATCGAAAGCCAACCCCCAAGGAAATTTTGGGCAAAGGCTGCAAACACAGCCTATTATATCATTAACAGGGTCATGGTAAGACTTGTCCAAAAGAAAACCATATACGAGTTGTTGAAAGGTAAGAGACCCAACCTGGCATATTTTAAAATCTTTGGTCCCAAATGTTTTATCCATAACAATGACAAACGGGACCTAGATAAATTTGAAGCAAAAAGTAATCCAGGGATTTTCTTGGGGTATTCTGAAATGTCAAGAGCCTATAGGGTATTTAACATTCATGATCAAACTGTAGAAGAATCCCCTCATGTGATTTTTTGATGAAAATCTTAATTCTGCTGACAACAATGATGATGACATGAAGTCAAGAGAAGATGTAGAATTCTTGAATGAGGAGCCAAATGAAGACTCGGTTGAACAGCCTGAACAACCTATTGCAGAACAAGGTCGCTCTATTTAACAAGGTGAGCCTTCTAATAATATAAGATTTCTGAAAAAATCATCCTGTTGAAAACATAATGGGAAATCTTCATGATCCCCCTAGGACCAGGTCCTTTCATAGAGAAGTTAATAATGAAGATCTAATAGCACTTGTGTCCCAAATTGAACCCAAAACCATAGAAGAGGCTTTAAATGAAGAGTCTTGGATAAATGCCATGAATGAAGAATTGGGTCAATTTGAAAGGAATAAAGTCTGGAACCTAGTTCCTAGACCTGAAAATGTGTCTGTCATCGGAACTAAGTGGGCGGGTCTTTAGGAATAAGAGAAATGAAGATGGAATAATTTCCAGAAATAAAGCCAAACTGGTGTAGGCACCGGAAGGTCGATAGGTGCGCGATGGCGTGGGGTGTGTGCCTCCCTCCGAACTATGCTGCTGCTACCTACAGTGCACAGGTTAGATAGAAAGAGATAGAGTAATCGCCAGAGGCTAATACCTGAGCCTCACAGGGGTAGGATGATCATGAATGCCCTTGAAGCAGGAGATGTGGGTTCTTCCTGTCCTCGCTCTTGGCCGGCCAAGAACGGGGAGCTCTGCGAGTCGATGATGAAGTTCCTGTAAATTAACCAGCAAACAAAGAGAATAAACCCATTAGATTGTGATGGTGTAGCATATGCTCAAAGCGAAAAGAAAAACATGCAAATGAGGGTGATCGTATCGGGAAGGGGGATGGCCGAGACTTTCGACCATCCGCCTTCCCTATCTTTTGGATTAGAAAACATCTTTAGAGAAAGGGATGTAGGAAAAATCTAGCATGCATATATGCAATAGAATAAAGTAAAATGCAGCAAAATAGAAAATAGGGGAAGAAAGACGGGGTTTGCCCGTCGACCAACAGAAGGTGGCCAAGCATGTGGCCGCTTAGAGATGGTGGGCGGCCATGTCAATGGCCACCCCCTACAAACTGGGCTCTCCCGCAGCGGAACACTTCGACGGAGGAAGGCCAGGAAGGTTCTCCCCAGCTCTCCAAAAAAATGTTTTCCCCCCCGTTCACTGTGATCGAGCCAGGAGTTTTGTATTCTGGGGCTCACTCTAGAAGCTTCGAACGTAGTCGGATAGAACGTGGGCGACAAGGGAAAATCGTGCGAGACATGGCGGGAGAACGAGCCACGATCTTTGACCAACAGTTGCCAGAAGGCGGCTAGGGTACTTGCCTTCTATCAGGGGATAGGCGGCCAACAGAGTGGCCTTCTAAGAGACTAGGCGGCCAGACCGATTGCCTTCCAGGTGGATGAGGGCGGCCAGCAAGATGGCCTTCTAGAAAGTTGGGCACCTAGACATGTGGCCTTCTTGAGGGTCTGGGCGGCCAAGTAGTTGGCCTTCTAGGGGCTGAGGGCGGCCAGGTAGTTGGCCTTCTTGAGGTGTGGGCGGCCAACTATGTGGCCTACCCAAACAAGGATGAGACTCCACACTCTCAATCAACCAAGAGGAAGTGTCACTTCTATGATGGCTACACAAGGGTCCGCGGGATGTCCAAAATTAGGCATCTAGAACTGGTAGCCAAAGGCTATTGTCAGGAATTTGGGGTGGACTTCGATGAATCCTATGCACCAGTTGCTAGGATGGAAGCAATTAGAATATTGTTGGCATTTGCATGCTCAAATAACATTAAACTTCATCAAATGGACGTAAAAAGTGCCTTCTTAAATGGTTTTATTAAAGAGGAAGTTTATGTTGAGCAACCCCTCAGCTTTGAGTTATATGTGCTACCTTACCATGTCTTCAAGTTAAATAAAGCCTTGTATGGACTGAAACATGCCCCACGGGCTTGGTATGATAGACTGACAGAATTTCTACTCAGTAAGGGCTACTGTAGAGGTAAGGTGGATCAGACTCTATTTACAAAATATCTGAATAATCATCTTATTATAGTTCAGGTATACATGGATGATATTACTTTTTGGTTCAACTTGCACCAAACTATGTGATGAGTTTGCAAACTTAATGTCAAATGAATTTGAGATGAGCTTGGTTGGAGAACTGAAATATTTTCTTGGCTTACAGGTTCAGTAGATGAAGGATGGTTGTTTTATCAGTCAAACGAAATACACATTGGAGATATTGAAAAGATTTGGAATGGACAAATTGAAGTACAATGTAATACCCCGATTTGGAAATTGAAATGAAATTGAAATGAATGAATTTCGGAATTTAATATTTAATTCCTTAGTGAATAGGACAAGTGGAATTTTGACTATCTTATAAAAATCTAGAAAAATAGTAATTTGGTAAAGGATAATTTATTTAACAACTTTGTCTTCTGTGGTCAACCCAACAAAAATCCGTAACTAGGTCTAATCAATGGATTGAGCCCAAAGTGCACACTTACCTAACCTTAACTCAAACCACAAAATTAGGGCTTAATACCCCATCAAATGAGCCCAAATCGGTGGCAAATGAAAGGCCACGATCTATGGATCGTTTTCCCTCTGCCAATTCACCGAAACCCTAACCCTAAAACTTGTGATCGACCGAGCTTGGGAGAGGTCAACAATTGCGGCGACGTTTCAATCACTCCACTTGCTCCGACGAATTCTCCCAGCACAGAAGGATCCAGAAGGTGTATGAGCTATAAAAATAAAGCTTTGCAACCCTAGAATGCTTTGGGAGCAGTGGAGGCCGCAGTGGAGATCGATCAAGGGAGATCTCTGGTGCTTAGTGGAGACGTGTCGGCGTCTCTCTTCTTCCTTTCTTCTTCCTTCTTCATCCAATTGAGGTAGGTAATAACGAGCCCAACATAAAGTGTTATATATGGATGGAATCAGCATCTACTCCTCTTTCTTTTGAGCCAAAAAGTCCTAAATTCCATTAGGTATCCTATGCAAATTTAATGGTTTGGTAGAGGCATGTCAGAATTAGGGCAGAACTTGTTCCCCTTTGATTTCAGTAGCGATTTCAGGCTGTTAATCTAAAATTGAATAATGCATCTTGTATAGTTTTTCATGCTCTTTCTATTGGTGGTAAAAGCCCCAAATTCCATGATGTATACCCTTCGAATTTCATGTTTTAATGTGACCCTAGAAACCTCGCCGAAGGCGGGCAAGGGTTGGTTTAATCGAATTTTACCAGACTTGGGCGGTCTTGCGATAGACCACACATCCTGGGATGGGCGGCCATCTGCATGACCACATATCCTGGGATGGGCGATCATCACCTAGACCACATATCCCCTGACAAGATGGGCGGCCATCCGCATGACCACACATCCTGGGATGGACGGTCATCACCTAGACCACATATCCTGGATGGACGGTCATCACCTAGACCACACAACCCTTGACAGGATGGGCGGCCATCACCTAGACCACACATCCTTGATGGGCGGCCATCACCTAGACCGACCAACCCCTTGGGCGGCCATGCCCTGGCCGCACAAGTACCCTTCAGTCCAGTAGATATAAGGTCCTGTAACGACCGCACATCTATGCAGAAATGACTTAGTATGAGCTCTACATGATTCGTATTAGTATCTTAATTGATAATTAGTAAATTAGAAACCCATATGATAAGTGGTAAATTATGCAAATAAATTTATGTAAAATGCATGCTATTTATTCCCACATGATCTTGTTCATTATCATTATCATCTTGATTCATCTTTTTGGCAATCAAATTAATGTAAATCATGATCCTTGATAAATTGACATGAAAATTAAGACTGAAATGAATACTAGGTTGCTTGACAGCCATTCTACTCTAGTAGAACGGTTTGACCAATTTACCGACTTTTAATAAGTCATTAGCCCTATTAGTTGTGCTAGCCTTGAACTTACCCCCGGACACTCCATCCGGTGGACTTAACATCATCTTGGGATCTCTGTATATCCCTGCTAAGAATCTAATGAACCACCAGAAACTCCGATTACGTGACTGAACCGCTGGATTATGAGTCATGGATCGAATTGGGCTAAGAGAGGCATGTGCGGCCAGTAGTGGACCGCATATCCTTATAGGCGGCCCAATAACGATCGCATATACCTGGCTTATGCCATTAAGTGTTGGTCGATTAACCTTGATCAATCTTCGACCAAACCATTAAGCCCTGGATTGACCAATAGATAGTAGACTAGGCCCTGGTTTAGCTTTACCCTATCTTTGGCAGCCCGGAGTCCAATAGGGTGATTTCTTAGCCTTCTAGCCAAGCCCGGGTGGTGCGGCTGGAATATGACCGTTCAAACCTTATGCGGATTCTCTTGGACCGTATATCTTTAATACGGCCCCGTATGGCCCGTACATCATGTTCATGGGTCTTAAGGTCTTCTGGACCTGCGCGGCCCAGAACTTACCATTCATCCTTTAGAGCGGCACACTGTCAGCCGTTCATTCTTGACCTCGTGGGCTGAGTTTCAGTCCAGCTCCTATAAGTGCGGCCCAGTGTTAGTCGCATATATCCTTTGAGCGGCCTCTGTATGACCGTACATCTCTCAGAGACGAGTTTTATCGTGTTTTGTGCTCTTGAATCCAAGGACAGATTAGTCCTTTAAATCTTGAACTTCTGGATAGTAATTCCTCTGATTATTATAAACTTAACTAAATGTCTAGACGGAACTTGGGATCTTGGATCCGATAAATCAATGCCAACGCATCATAAGGGCCCAGTCTGGTCCTGGGGAGAGCGCCTGAAAAGTACTTGTGCCCATGGGAGTTTGTAATGACAAGGTGAGGCATTGCACCGAGTGCATGACTAGTGTGATGTCTACGACAGAAATCTCTTGTTATCTCTTGTTACTTGATCGTGCTTGACTTGTTTAAAATACTTGCTGGTGGCCATTTCCTCGTTACAATTTCTTGTTACACTTGTTACATGATATTCTTGTTGAAATCCAGGTATCTTATATTTCCTTGACCTTGCAAGATCTTTATATTACATTGTTTTTCTTCTGTATCGTCATTTCTTTTCTTATCATTTCATATGAAAATGGAATAATTGGTTAATTACGTAAACTTGCATGCTATTATCTACTGAGTGTTCGCTCATATAGTTGTCTCCCCCCTTTTTCCAGGCAGCTTAGGTGATGATGTGCTTACCATTGGGGATGGGCAGGAGTGATGATTGGAGTGTACCAGTTCTAGATGTTGAGTTGGCATAGTTATCCTACTCTTAGTTGTGCCTTAGAGGGTGTTTAGCTACAGTTATGATATTATTGTTAAGTTGATGTTGCCTCAGTTTGTATTAAAGTTGGTTTAAGGATATTGTACTAGATTTGAAATGTTTCATGACCAATAAAGTTATCTCTTTTCATAGCACATGTGTTAATGCTTAGATTAGCTTATCATTATTTCTAGCTATTTCTGATTGTACGTTCCGATATTCCACGTCGGGGCGTGACATACAAAGACACTCCAATGGGTACAAATGTCTCCCTAGATGCTGATGAGTCAGGTAAAGAAGTAGATGCAATGATGTCACCACCTCGACCTGTTGATTCATATACTTCATTTGCTATAGTCACTGCATCGATGCATCACGATACCAAGTCGATGCATCTATGCATCTCTGTGTTCTTCATCATTTTCTGCTTTTGTTCAGCCATCCTTGATATATAAAATTATGTTAAGAGAAGGGCAGATTATGTCTATCTGGAACTATCTGAAAACTTGCACTATGCTTGAGGTGGTCCTTGACCTAAGTTCTCAGCCAAGTACCAAGGCTAATTGATTCATGTATTCAGGGGGAGATTCTTTCTTTGGCATGGTCAAATTCCTTTTAGTCCATTGAGTCAAATTGTGAGGGGGAGTTGTCTATATTCTGGAGTCAGTTAGTCTATATTGTGTTCATTGAGAATCTTATACAGTCCTTTCACAGATCTTGACTTTCAGAACTCTCTTAAAAATTTTAAGCCTGTTAATTAAAAGCTCAGCCAAGAAGTTTAAGCCTTATGGTCTTGTTTAGACTAAGATAAAGGTTCTGAAGAATATCTTCCTACACGTCTCAATGAGTAAAGAATAATGTTGGGTTATCATGCCCTGAATTCTTCTAAAAGCTTGAACATTAAATTGAAGAAGGCAACTCTAGCTAAAAAATCTGTCCACTTGAGTACTATTCTCAAACATTCCACCTTAATAAAGTAAAAAGGGGTGAAATTGCTTCAGAGCAATGATCTGGCTCACTGAGAAACCAACTCTTTCATCATGAAGTGGAGTCAAGTTGAGTCATGAAGTGCTAGATTATGTCACGCCCTGACGCAGAATATCGGAACGCGGCAGTTATACATTCATGATAAACAGAGCAATAATGGAATTAAAAGAACTTAATTGCAAGAGAAAGAGAGTTACTCCAAAAAATACCAATTTACTCATAACTGGTAGAATAAAATATTTCCAACATCCTTATAACATCTTACATCACGACTCTAAGAACAAGAATAAAGGAAATATTACAACTCTTAATAGCAACTCTAGTTAAACAAAACAACGACTCATCAACCACTACGTGACCAAGCCACAACTCTACTAGGAAAACTGGTTCACTCTGGTCTTCACTCTTGCCCATCCACATCCGTTTGTGTTTCATCACCGGAGCTACCTGAAAGGGGGTAAAACTGGGTGAGCAAACACTCAGTAGGTAATAGCAGTCGAAGTTTAAGTAATTAACCAATTTCATTAGATGTCATGCAATTAAATAGAAACAGAATTAACAACAGCCATGAAATGAAATAAAAGAACTTGCACGGACTAAGTAGAATAGAAATAAATCATTTCTAGGAATTTGGCCGATCAAGTACGTAACAAGCAAGTCATGTAGAGACAAATCCCATATAGGAATTTAGTAACTTGAAGAAATTTATAGAGCAAATGATTGAATGAATGTCATAGACAACACGCTAGTCATGCACTCGGTGCAATGCGACACCATGTCATTACAACTCTCTGAGGCACTGGTACTTTTCGGGCGCTCCTCCTAGCACCAGACCGGGCCCTTATGATGCGTTGGCATTGATTTAGTGGATCCGAGATCCAGAGTAATATCTAGACATTCACTGGAATTGGCCATGAATTCCAAAGCCAAGCTATGTAATTTATTCTCTAAGATCAAGAGAATTTTCAATAATTGAATGAGGACCACAGGATTATGGCTTGCAAGAGTCAGAAATGTACGCAAGATTTGATGGCTACCAAGGCACACAAGAGGTACGTGAAAAAATAGCTTCCGGATGAATTGCGGTCATAATTAGGCCGCAACAAGACAAAAATGGTCTAACATGGACCGCTCCAGGCGATACTGGCCTAGAGGAATGAAACCCAGAGTCAAGGATTAAAATGGTCCTAGATGGGCCGTTTACCAAAGGAAAATGGTCCATAGTGTGCCGTCAAGCACAGGAAGGTTACTGGGCTACAATAAAAGGTAAACGGTCTCTACTGGGCCGCTTCACCACCAGATGGTCCCCAGAAGCCCGTTTAGGGGGTAAAAATGGTCCAGTACCAACCGTATTTAAACTGGGCCAAGAGGACTCAAAGCACATGACTTAATGGGCTCTCAACCAATCCGAGACAAGGTGAAATCGAACCAAGGTTCAGTCCACACCCCTCAGGTCGAGTTTAGAGGCTAAAGGTTGACTCAACATGGCTAGGTCGACTGGAATTTAGGGAAATTCGATGAGCAGGACCTGGCACTTAGCCAGTTAGAGGTGGTCACAGAAAGAGCAGCTTAAAGGATCAAGCGGTCAGACCTAGGCCACATATAGACTGAAACGGTCCCATAAGGGCCGCAAGTGAGAACAATGGTTGTAATACCCTGGATTCTTATTGAATCTTTCGGATCCTTTTCGGAGTGCTTTCGGATCACTTTTGTAGTTCCTGAGTTGAGTTTTACGATCCGCGTGGGTTTTTCTCTCGTATAAGTTACGGAACCCTATGGTGAGTTTATTTCTCAGTTCATCGACTCGAGGACGCTACAGTTGCGATGTACTCTTTAAGAGGATCGTTTTGACTATTTTTACATATTTTTCTTAATTAGTGGATTTTCGGCTCAAAAATCAGAATTTTTGGAAATTAGGAAAATTCCTAATTTCTTTTCCTTTTTCTTTCTTCTTCCTCTCTCCTCCCTTTCATTCGCGCGCGACCCTCTATCTCTCCCGCTTTCTCTTCTCTCTCGCCCTCCCGGCTCCGGCTGCAGACGGAGGAGGCATGGGCAAGCAGTGTAGATGCTGTGGCGGTGATCTAGTGCGCGATGGGGCGAGGATTGGACCGTTTCTAGCGCGATCCCAAACGGTGGATTCAAAGCCGACGGTCAAGCTCGCAATGCAGTTTTCGGCGTGGTTTAGTCACTCCGGTGCACGGACTCTTCGATGGAGGTAGGGAGACGGATCACCTACTTCTCCTCTGCGTTTTTCTACTATTTCACATTGTTCGGTGCGAGAATGAGCGGGTTTTGGCTTGTTTTGGGAAAATCATGCTTTTGGGAGTTCGTAGGGTTCGCTGGAAAACGGTGACAATTTTCAGATCGGTTGGTACCGTTCGCACCCCTAGAATGTTAGCGTTCCATTCCCTGTGTTTTTGTGTCGATTGGTGGTCATTCGGGACCGGTAGGAGCCTGGGAACCCATGTGGTTCTATTTGGGTCGATTCGGTAGAATTGCCCGTTCCTTGCATTTTTGGTGTCATTTGGACCCCTTCCAGTCTGTGGAAGGCTTGTCTGGTCATTAGGGTTGTATCCCCTTCGTTTAGACGCGAATGGGGCGTGGAAAGGTCAAGATCGGCCGATCCCATCTTTTTCCCGCCGTGACGCTCTACACGGTTTAACAGTAACCATTTTAAAGCTTTGGCGATCCAATAGAGACCGTTTCGTGTATGGCACGGTTCAATGTGTGACTGATCCATTTATGTCGAATCGAGTCTGCGCGGTCGCACGACAGACCGCTTTATAGATTGCACGGCCCTTGTCTAGCTGTGCGGTACCAGTTAAGCGGGCAATGGCTTGTCGTGCCATTCCCCTCATTGTGTTGAACGGCACATGGGTGGCTGTGTTATGTCCCTTGAACAGCCAATGTCTAGCCGTTTCGTTTCCATCGTCGCTTTGCACGGCCAATGTCTGACCGTGCTATGCCCTTGAACGGCCTGTGGCTGGCCGTGCCATTCCCTTCGTCGATTTGAACGGCTAACTGGTGGCCGTGCCGTTTGCTTTGCACGGTCCCATGTCTGACCGTTTAATTTGATGGAGCGGCTTCTCCCTAGACCGTTCCATGTCTTGGGCGGTCCTTTATCAGACCGTTCTGAACCGTTTTGACCGGGTTGCTATTCTAAGTCGGTTGGCCTTGGCGGCCCAACATTCGTCTGTCTTGTCGTTGTAGCACCTTTCTTAGGCTGCTACAGGTCCGTCTGTCTCAGGTCCATGTCTTAGAGTGGTTAGTCTAGCGGTTGACTCTTGGATTGCTGCGTCCGTGTGGCATGTCTGTTATTGACTGCTTGGTGGTCTGTCTAGGCAGGTCAGTCAGAGTTTGAATGAGTCTAGCGGCCATAGCTTTGACCGCTACAGTCACCTTGTGGCCCTGTCTATGACCGCCAGTGTCTGTGCCTCTGTGTATGTACAGAGTGTCCCTTTCCGACGTTTTTGTTTCCAATTACCTTGGCTCGACCATGTGGTTTGTCCGTCGTCCCGTGGATGTCTCTTGATGTCCTATGAGGGCTATGACCACGATATAAGGTTGTCAGGCATGTCTTGGTTTCTGTACTGTTGTAGAGTCGTTGTTAGGTTCCGGTCAACCCGGTGTGATCCAGTGGTTGACACGTGACCTTGTGTGTGTCTCGACTATTCTGAATAGCCCGAGACAGTGGTTCTGGATGCCTGGAGGTACTATCTTACCTTGATCTACGTGTCTAGGTGTTTTGGGGGTCTTGGTGATCCCTCAGGTCTCCATGAGTCATTTCCCCCGGATGTGTCCTTTCCTCTGGCTTAGGATTTAGACCGATTGGTGGCTTGTTCCGCAGTTACGCGACGATCTTGACTCCGAGTCGTGAGACTCAAGGATCGTTGTGTTAGTAGGTCTAGTTGTCCTGTCCTGAGTCTATTGGCAGTTTGGTATGCTACTTTGGTGCTTCGTAGTACGTGCGATAGTGCTTTCTCGGCCTATCTGTACTCCAACACTGGTGTTTTCGAGTCTCTGTGTTTAGTGAGCCTCCACTAGTCATAGCCTGACGACACGTTCTTGCTGTCGGCCCACCTGGGAGTGGTGGTTGAGGCAGTTCTCGAGATACGGTTTTTAGGCTAGTTTCTGTGGGCCCATGCTTTACGGTAGCGTCTTGCTGGGGGGGAAACTAGCTAGAGGCCTGGCTCGAGGCATGAGCTGGTGTGTGCACACGTGGTCAGGGGCGTTTGGACGAACGCCGACGGGCGTGACCCTGACTAGTTACTTGTTACTGTAGTTCCTGTTCTGGTTCAGTGAGTATCTCAGTCTCCGTCGTTCTCGACATCCGTAGCGAGATACTTGTGGCATAGTGTAAGACGTCAGTGGACGCATTTGGCTGTTCTTCTAGTGACGAGGTGCTTCCATCACGTGACATGTGACTTCCAACTTTCTCGTCCTTCGTGTCGTGACCTTTTCTGGGTTAGTCTGTTCTTGACTTTACCCAAGGTCGGGTCTCGGTTGCGTGCATGACGATCTAGTCGTGTATGCTTCGGTGTCTGACTCTGTCTAGGTCTTTTCTAGAGCTTTTGCCTGGTTTCGTGGGCTTTAGCCTTTGGGCTAACGGTTGGCTGGCGGCTTGGTAACTCTTGACTTTGTGAGATCATGGTTCGCCCTTCTATCGTTGTTTGGAGTAGCTTAGAGAGCCGAGCTTCTCTCGGTAGCTGTGTTCTCGTTCTTTACTACTTTGTTTTTCCCTTTTATTTTAGTTGTTTCACCTCCTTCTGTTACGGCTTTCTTTTACAGCTTTCTAGTTGTAGTTTAGCTTTTCCTTCTTTACTACTCCTGCTGTTTTAGCTGTTGTTCTGTGTTACTGCGTGTTTTTCAATGGGGATCCGCGTGACCCCTACTGAGCCAGTGACACGAGGCTCACCCCTGCTTTTCAGGTGTGGCGCTCTTCTTCCTTCACGGTTCCTGGTGTGCGTGTTCATAGTTGTCAGCGGTACCTGCGTCGGGCTTCCCCCAACCTTAGTGTATGTTTTTCTTTCTGTTGGACTGTACTTGTCTTTCCTTTGGACTAGACTCTAGTATAATTGTTAATTTTAACTGTTAATTAAAAAGTAATTTTATTTCTGCTACTTTAGCAAACCTGATAATTGCTTACTATTATATCTGCGACTTCAATGTACTACACGACATTCCTTTTATCCCTTCGGAGCTTTACAGCTCTTGGGAGGCTTCACGGGTTCCAAGTGGTATCGGGTCTACTCGGTAGTCCTATCGGGTATATCCGGTATCCGGAGTCTGGGTCGTCACAGGTGGTATCAGAGCAGTTGTTATGTGAAGTAGATGAGAATCCGAGATATATAGTGTCCAGAGTCCTGAAAGTCCAGTACAGTCTTTCGCTGGCTTAGGTTTCATGATTCTTTGTCGCTTTGTTTCCGTGTGTTGTCTTGTGCGTGCTATGTCAGCACTGTACGAGATGGTTTTGCTCTCGTCAAGATGCGACGGGATGCTCTTTTTCGTCGTGGTGTTTGTCTCGATTATGCTGTACTTGGCAGAGTTCGCCGGTAGGCTTGAATCTGTAGTACATTGTTTGAGATTTTTTCGTGGTTTGTTCAGGTGGCTGGCAACTTTTCGAGTTGGTGTGATGGCTGTACACGTTCTTACGTTGTTTTCGTTGTCCCTGCTTAAGTCTGTGCAGCTTCTGAGGTGTTTCGCTTCTGTTGAAGTGGTTGCTTTGTTGCCTCGATTGAGAAGATGCTCAAGCGAACCTAGGATTTTCCTTCCTGGTGAGCTATTGTTAGTGAGCTTGATGCTTCTCATCCCGTTTGGTGGAGTTTTTTCGAGGTAAGCCTTGGAAGTGCTATCTGTTGTGCCCCTGGTTTTGATGATGACAACCATGAGATGTGTGTGTGTTGAGTTCAACAGAACTGATGAATTAACCCTTGATTCATTAACGCATGTATATACTTTATTCTTTAATGCAAGGAAGAAACAGGGTCTACGCAGGATGCTCACGGCGTCCACGCAGTGATTTGAATAAAAGGACAGCGCCAACGCATGATGCTAATTACGTCTACGCATCAATACAAGAGGTAGAAGTATCAAATCACTGGCATAGCTCAGTGCGTCAACGCCACAGTTCAGCAGCGTCGACGCAGCAGTTCAAGTGGCAGAATCATTGTTCACTGGAAATACTCTGATGCGTCAACGCTACAGCATGATAGCGTCGACGCAGCAGTTCATTCTGAGATAAAGATCACTCTGGGTCAGTTCAGTGGGTCAACGTAGTGACCCCATGCGTCAACGCATCCAGCTTTATACTCAAAGTCATGAGGGGCATTTCAAGGCTGCGTCAACCTCATGGTCTCAATGAGTTGACACCATCTGAATTTCATCAAGAGATGATTGGGTGGACCCCAGTCGTAAGTGGCGTTAGATGCCACATCATCAAAAAGAGCATGCGCTCTCTTTCCCTCGCGATTTGAGAAGCCTCAAGGACAACAATCATTGGGCTAACCAGAAAATTTGGCTGGGACCCACAAAAAGGAATATTCACGTGAATAGGTAGAGCGCGGGAAAACAGAGAAGAAGATTTGGAGGAGCGGCAGTCGAACCTGAGCGAGTGAAGCCCTTGAGAAGGATCGTGGAGTCCATCGTCTTCTTGTTGGTACCGTGCTGCATCCACTGACGATCAGAGGAGATCCAGGGGTAGTGGATTAGTGTGAGTTCATCTACCCTTCAGAAGGAGAAGGCCAGCTGATCGTTGAAACATCTTCCTCCAGACTTCTGAGTTCGAGCTTGAGATCCAACAGCATCACAGATCTGGAGTTGTTCTTCCATCTTTGAGTGATTTCGTTTATTGCTTTTGTTTTCAGTTTGAACTCTGTTATTGTATTTCTCCCTCGTACTAGTTTGAGTAGAGGGAGGGTATTTGATCCAGCGGATTGTGCTTGGATCAAGGGTATTTGGGTGTGTTTGCCTGCAACCTGTTTGTCAACGGTTGAGAGGATTTGTTCCTCTGTCTAGCCAAGCTATAGTGCTCAGCGGTGTTGAGGAGTTTATTCCTTAGTGTAGCTAAGCTGTAAGGCTCATCAGGGATCCTCACTGGTTTTAGTGAGGGGTGGACGTAGGTCTCCACAGGGAGATCGAACCACCATAAAAATCAGTGTTCACTTGTGGTCTGCCATTTTTTGCATAATCTGCTTGACGTTAGATGTTTGAGTAGGCTCGATCTGCACACATTTAGTTACTGATTTTGTGATTAGCATTCTATTTTTGATAGCGAGTGTGATCTTGCATAAAATTTTCAAAGGGTCAACCAATTCACCCCCTCCCCCTCTAGTTTGACCAACCACTTAATCCAACACGTGGTATCAGAGCTTGGCTCTCTTGTCAAGGGTCTCACAACCCAGAGAGATTTAGTGGAATGGAAAACAAGGGGCTCATGCCTGAAGGATATGCAGTGAATAGGCCACCCTTCTTTGATGGCACTAACTATGCTTACTGGAAAAATTGGATGCAGGTATTTCTGAGAGCTCAGGACCATGAGATTTGGAGAGTCGTGAGCAAGGGACCCTATCAGTTAGAAGGAGGTGAAGAACTATGGGTGAAAGAGCATATTCGGAAGTCCAACGTCAATTGGCAAGCTATGAACATCATGCAATGCTCATTGCATCCTAAGGAGTTTTCACGAGTGTCCTCATGTGCCAGTGCCAAGGAAATGTGGGACAGACTTCAAGTCATCTATGAAGGTACGTCAGAGGTAAGAGAGATAAAAGCTAATATGTTAATTTCTGAATATGAAGCTTTTAAAATGAAGCCAGAGGAAAATATATCTGAAATGTATGCTAGACTAACCCTATTAGTGAATGGTCTTAAAGGTCTGGGAAAGGTTTACACTGATTATGAACTGGTCAGGAAAATTCTTAGATCCCTAACTCCAATTTGGCACACCAAGGCCACTGTTGTTGAGGAATCTAGGAACCTTCCTACCACTGTTGTTGATGAGCTTATTGGATCACTGATGGCTTATGAGCTGAATTTCAAAAGAACTGATGAGGATGTGAAAAAGAAGAAGCCACTTGCTTTGAAGGCTGGTCCTAGCAGCAAGGAGAGTTCAGATGACAGTCAGTCATCTACTTCATATGGTGACTCAGGTGAGATAGCAATGCTCACCAGAAAATTCAGGAAGTTTCTAAGGAAGGAAGGTAAATTTAGAAACAACAGAAGACCAGAGGTAAGAAAGAGTTCAAAATTCAATTCAGAAAACTCTAGGAAATCTGACAAGGTTGTCTGTTACAAATGCAGGAAACAAGGTCATATTAAATCTGAATGTCCAAAGAATGTGAAGAAAGTCCAACCAAAATGGAAGAACAAGAAGCCAAAAGCTATTATGAGTACTTGGAGTGATGAGGAGAAAGATGAAGATGAAGAAGAGAGTACCTCTGAAGAAGAAAGTGATGTTAAGGGAGATGATCCGGATGAGGTAACCTCCTCTTTTGAAAACTTTTCTTGCAGTGATTGGGAAGAAGCATTTAATGAATTGCTAGATAAGTATGATTATATGAGGAAAGAAAATAAATCACTGAAGAAGAAGAAAAATTTGACTAGTCAAGATAATTCCTTGAATGAGAAAATCATGTGCTTAGAAGCTGAAATTACTCATCTAAGAGAGTCTCTTGCTGAAAGTGATCTGTATAAAGATCAATTAATAGAGATGAAAAGAGAAAATGAATTTTTACTGAAAGTATATGATGACCTGAAACTCAGAATGCAAAAATTGGAGAGTGATGTAAAAATTGTTGAAGAAAAATATGAAGCCATTCAAGGAGTAAATCTAGAACTCCAAGAAAACTTGAAGAGACTGGAAGTTGAAAACTCAAATAAACAAGTCTCCCTTGAGAAATTTACACAAGGCAAAAATAACCTAGAAGCTGTTATGGGAATGAAAAGTAATTTTGGAAAAGAAGGACTTGGATATAATCCAACTAAAAAGAAGAATCTAGGGATAAGGCTAATAACCTTTGTTCCAGAACAGGGCACATCTGAGCAAAACCCAATGGCTGCAGTGAAGTCCCATGAGAAAAATCAAGAAGAAGTAAAACAGACAGATGAAACCAGAAAAGAAAAGGGCAAAGAGAAAATGAATGTTACCTTAAATGCCAATCACCATAAGAATGTGCCTAAGCTCAGAAGTAAACCCTCAGGTCAGCCTATAGACCCTAGTTCATCAACCCAGCATCAGACTTATAGAAATTTAGGGAGTCATAGGTCTGGTACAAGACATTTGCGTCAACGCACTGGGTACCCTGCGTCCACTCAACCCATGTCCCAGGGGTTCTACAGAAATAATGCTAGAACAAACCATTGGCCACGTCAACGCAGTGTCCATACCGTGTCAACGCATACACCCTTCCAGGATGGGTATTCTTTCAGAAATACTAGAGTGAGTCGACGCATCCACTACAATGCGTCAACGCATCCTATGCACCAGAACCCATATGACAGAAGGGTTAGATGGATGAGTCAGCGCAGTCAGGTGAGAGGGTCTACGCAGCAAACCTTCATTCCTTCAAGAGTTTAGTATTCTTCTAGAACTTTTCATCCTAGATTCCCCAGTGCTTCTTGGAGTCACAATAATCATTGGAATGGGAATAATAATAAAACTTCATACTTCTCTAACAACAGAACTGATTCAAAAAGGTCATTCCAAAGGGTACCTCAACCCAATCAGAAAACTCTCAAACCTTTGAACTCCACATATCAAAAACCTCCAAAACAACAAATATGAATTCCCAAAAGCATGTTGTCTTATTTAACACAATCCTACGGTGTGATGGGACCCAAGTGTATTTGGGTTCCAAAATCTCTTGTTTGATGTGAATTGCAGGAGTGCCTTGCAGCTGTACACAACAGATGGTATCTTGACAGCGGCTGCTCAAGGCATATGACGGGAGATAAGGCAAAATTATGTTTCTTGGTTGAGAAAGAAGGAGGGCATGTCACGTTTGGGGGCAACAATAAAGGTAAAATTATTGGAAAAGGTAAAGTTGGCAAAAATCCCTTGAACTCCATTAATGATGTGCTACTTGTTGAAGGACTATAATACAATCTTCTTAGTATAAGCCAACTGTGTGACAGGGGACACAAAGTTGTGTTTGATTCTCATGCATGCACCATTCTTGAAATGCATTCTGAAAATGTTAAGTTCATTGGAAAAAGAATAAACAACATGTACATGGTAGACTTGGATGATCCTGCTCACAACAATCTCTGTCTTGCCATTAATAAAAGTGAGCTGGCTTGGCTATGGCATCGTAGACTAGGACATGCTAGCTATAGTGTCATGCATAAGTTAGCTAAATTCAACATGGTAAATGGCTTGCCTGATGTCTCATTTAAACAAAATGACAAAGTTTGTGATGCATGCACTCAAGGTAAGCACACTAGGAAGTCATTTAAATCTAGAATAGAAAACCAGTCTTCTAGACCTCTTGAACTTATTCACATGGATCTGTTTGAACCCACCAGAACAGCAAGTTTAAGTGGGAATAGATATGGCTTTGTTTTGGTAGATGACTTTTCTAGGTTTACTTGGGTGTTCTTTTTATCTCATAAAAATGATGCGTTTGAAGAATTTCAGGCATTTTTCAGGAAAGTTCAGCAGGATGGCAAGTACACTATTTCATCTATCCTGTCAGATCATGGAGGAGAGTTTAAAAATTCAGAATTTGATGGCTTTTGCAGGGCAAAAGGAATATCACACAGATTTTCATCACCAAGAACTCGTGAGCAGAATGGAGTGGTGGAAAGAAGAAATAGAACTCTTGTGGAGATGGCTAGAACAATGTTGATCGAAGGATAACTTCCAAGGAAATTCTGGGCTGAGGTGGTAAACACCTCGTGCTACATTGTAAATCGTGCAATGGTAAGACCTCTGTCCAAAAAGACTCCATGTGAGTTAATGAAAGGTAAGAAACCATTTGTTGCTCACTTCAAAGTTTTTGGGTCAAAATGCTTTGTTCAAAATAATGACAAACGGGACTTGGATAAGTTTGAACCTAAGAGTGAACTAGCCATTTTTCTGGGATATAGAGTCCTAAATGTCAAAACTCAAAATGTAGAATAATCTCCACATATTGTCTTTGATGAAATGAATGTTAGATCTGAAAATGAACAATCTTGCAGGGACAAGGATGATGGGGAGTTCCTTGAAGTAAAGGAAGAACAAGATCTTCAGGAGAAAGAGTCAAGGCCAAGTGAGAGTCTGGCAGAATCAAGCACTCAAGGTAATGCAGATGCTAATGAAGGTAATTCTCTAACCAATGTTAGAATGTTAAGAGATCAAAGCATTATTGGTAATCTGCATGACCCTACAAGAACTAGATCTCACTTTAGGATGATTGAGGAAATGGATAATTTGGCTCTTGTATCTCAAATTGAACCTAAAAATGTAAGTGAAGCCCTAAAAGATGAATGTTGGATAAATGCAATGCATGAAGAACTAAATCAATTCAAGAGAAACAAAGTGTGACACCTTGTACCTAGACCCAATGAACATTCTGTAATTGGAACTAAGTGGGTCTTCAGAAATAAACAAAATAAAAATGGAATTATGATAAGAAATAAAGCAAGACTGATAGCACAAGGATATAACCAAGAATTCGGCATTGATTTTGAAGAATCCTTTGCTCCAGTAGCTAGATTAGAGGCCATTAGATTATTACTTGCATATACTTGCTGCCATGGAATAAAACTACAACAAATGGATGTAAAAAGTGTGTTTCTTAATGGTCTAATAAAAGAAGATGTGTATGTTGAATAACCCCCTGGTTTTGAGTGCATAGATAGTCCTAACCATGTTTACAGATTAGACAAAGCTCTCTATGGGCTTAAACAAGCACCTCGAGCATGGTACGACCGACTCAGCTCATACCTCACTGAAAAAGGATATTCAAGAGGTAAAGTGGACCAAACTTTATTCACCAAGGTAAGAAACAATGACATTGTTCTGGTTCAAATTTACGTTGATGATATAGTCTTTGGATCCACTAAACCAAGCATGTGTGAGGAATTTGCACAATTGATGACTACAGAATTTGAAATGAGTCTAATGGGTGAGCTGCAATTTTTTCTAGGACTTCAAATCACCCAAAGCAAAGAAGGATGCTTTATCAACCAGGCAAAGTATATCTCTGAACTATTGAAGAAATATCAAATGGAGACTCTTAAAGCAATCAACACTCCCATGAGCACCAACACAACTCTGGATGCAGATCTGAAAGGTAAATCAGTGGATGCCAAGACCTATCGAGGTATGATCGGATCACTCCTCTATCTTACTGCATCTAAGCCAGATATCCAATTTTATGTATGCATGTGTGCTCGGTTTCAATCTGATCCTAGAGAATCCCACTTGAGCTATGTTAAGCGTATCTTTCGATACCTTGCCGGAACTCGAGATTTAGGGATTTGGTATCCTGCATCTTGCACTCTTGATTTAGTATCTTATTTTTATGCAGACTATGCTGGTTGCAAACTTGACAGGAAAAGCACAAGTGGCTATTGCCAATTTTTGGGAGGGTGCTTGGTTTCTTGGGCATCCAAGAAACAACACTCAGTGGCACTATCCACTGCAGAGGCAGAATATGTCGCTGCAGGGAGTTGTGGCACTCAAGTGTTGTGGATCAAACACCAACTCTAAGATTATCAAATTGATCTTGGGTGTGTCCCAATATTATGTGATAACACAAGTGCCATCAACCTGGCAAAAAATCTAATTCAGCACTCTAGGACCAAACATATAGAAATTAGGCATCACTTCTTGCAAGATGAAGTTAATAAAGGAAGCTTTAAATTGATTTTTGTAGACTCAGAACATCAAATTGCTGACATTTTTACCAAGCCTCTGAGTAATGAAAGATTTACTTGTCTTAGGAGAGAGCTTGGACTATGTAATTCTCACCCTGATGCCTAACTTGATAGCTCAGTTTATTCTTTCGATTTTGATTGGTTAACTTTACTTTGTAATAAATTGATTACATGCCTTGCTTGAGTTGAAAGTGATTGGTTTCTAAATAAATCACAAATCTAGGGGGAGCTCAATTTTTGGTCATACTCTCTGTCTTGAAAAACAGATGATAAATAAAAAGCCCATCATGTCAATCACTGCATTTTCATCAAAACATTTTGTCATGCATGATCTGAGGGGGAGCTTGTACTAGATTTTTCTTACTGAGGAGAACAAGTTACCACCCTGAGATTAATATTTTGTGAACCTGAAGTGTGGCTCACTCAGTTGAGTGAACTGGCTTATTAGTGGAGAAGTCCGAGTTAACGTAGTAATGAGGCTGGGTCAACGCACTGATTGAAATTTTCTGGAAACAGCGCTGGCAGTTCAGCTGATTGGTTGAGTGAGTTAACGCTGTGACATGGTTGAGTTGACGCACTGGCAGAAATTCTGGAGTCAGCTTGCTCACGTAAGAGGGGTTAACTCAGTACTGGAGATGAGTCAACGCAATCTGGAAATTCTGCCTACTGAGGATATTTTTGGTGAGAAGAAGCTGTCACAATGTCTGTTGTGCGTCAAAGTCTGCTGATGTGTGAATGTGTTCTGAAATGGCACTTCCAGTACCTTGGATTATCTGAAGCCTGGAGCCTTGTCAACTTCTCATCAATTCGTTTCTTCCTCACATACAGCTAGTTGTTGAAGAACTCATCAATCTTCAAGTATGAGGTAAGGTTCATGAGCTCTGGATTTGAATTGATGCCATTGATTCAGGGGGAGTTAAAATGATGATTCCTTTATGAAAGGTTTTGGTCTTCGCCGACCGACTCTATATAAATTTAATGGCTGGAGACTTATAAATCTTATGATCCTTGAAGGTTACAAATCCTTGAACTTAAAAGTGCTTTGCATATGGAATAGCTAGAACTATTTAATAAAACTGTGAACTCTTTCACTCTAGAACCATGATGATCAAAAGTAAAGAGACCACTTTGTGCAAAATGAATTTAATCTCTGTATTGACCTTAAACTCAGAATAGGTTTAATAAGAGCTGAAGGAATAAACTCTCTCTCTCTATATATATACATATATGAAATAAATTGCAGAGCAATGGCTAGTTCTCACTGAGAAACTATCTCTATGCACCAAGGAAGTGCTAAGGAGCATGTCATGATGTGAGTTCCTATCTCTGTTCCCAAAGAAAAATAATTTGTTGCAGAGCAATGGTAAACTTTCAATGAGAAACTACCTACATGCACCAATGAAGTGCTGAGAGGCATGTCATGATGTGAATTGCCAACTCTGTTTCATTGGAGCAGAATAGTTAGCTATGCTGAATAACCGAGGACTCTGGTGTCTGATAAACATGTGTACCTGTGTCAATATGCTAGCTACACTTGACTGCTAATGAAAATTAAAAATAAAAATTAAAAAAAATATGAATAAATAGATATATATATATGTGTGGTTGTTCTTAAGCTCACATAAAATCCTACCGAGTTCATCTTCAATACTCATTAAATTCACTTCTATAAGGGTCTCTTGAAATTGAACAATCTAGGGGATAGTTTTGAGAAAGCTCCTGGTGTGCAAACTGTTCTATCTTTATTCCATACACATACTCTTCTCGTTCATGGGCTTAACTCAAACTCATAAGTTTGTCTTTCTCCACATCATTAAATGAATTAGGGTCTATTATCATATCTCTCATAAGGGAACTTCAATTTTATCAATTCAAAATCTCTGAATGCAATCCTCATCTTTCATGTTTTAGTATCTTTTGAATGCCTCAATACTGTGGCTCTTAAATTGATATTACCTTCATATTCCTTTTGGTGGCGTCGCCTCAGGCCTCCACTGCGTCAACGCAGTCGCGTGGTCGCTCCATCAACCCAGTCCGGTTCATCTCTTTGAACCGGCTCTGTCTCTTTGAAACCAAGGGGTCATCTCTTTAAAACCCCTCAGCATAATCGCTTCTGTCTCCTCGCCTCTTTCAAAAGCCCTCTTCGCTTCTCTCATCTCTTTCTTCCCGCGGCACTTCTCTTCACCTCGCTACCATGGCTCCTCCGGCAAAAGAGAAAAAGGACAAGAAGAAGAAGAAGGGTCTAAATAGAAGAGCTCCAATCCAAGATGAGGGCAAGATTGTGCCTCGTACAAAATTTCAACCTGCTCAAGAGAAACGTAAAGGGAAAGAAAAGAGCTCACCGGCAAAGACAAGGGCAGCGAAGGAGAAGGAGACTCACGATGTTCCCGTGGCAGATCCTCCAGAGGAGATACCGTCTCCTTCAGCTCCAAGGAAATGGAAAGGAAAAGAGATATAGCTATCTCTTCGGAAATGCCGTCTCCATCCGAGCCCGCCGACCAAAAAGGAAAGCTCTCTAAATCTAGGGCAGAAGAGCAGTCTACATCTTCAGCTGCTGCCAAGGGGAAACAAGGTGTGGACAGTTCACATGCAAGGTCTTCTGATGCCTCTCTCACCATCAATACAGAAGAACCTCTGAAAGTCCTTATTCTACGATATATTTTTGATACTGATGTTGAGATGCTTGAGGTTTTTTCGCAGTTATTTCCCACTTTGGATTTTCAGGGTTGGTGGTCTTTTGTCTCAAATCATAGAATATATTACCCCACCCTTGTTCGGGAATTTTACCAAAATTTGAAATATGAACCTCAAATCCCTAAAGATTCTTCAACAGTCAGAAATGTCCATTTTGAGTTAACAAATAAACTGTTTGCCAGATCATGGAATATCCCAATGGATGGGGTTCAACTATATAGTTTTTGTTTTGATGAACATGAAGATTATGCTCTTCTGACTGAACAACCTAGTGATCCTACAGATGTCAAGCAGACATATCTATCTAGTCTGAAAGCCAATAGGTTCCCTCCCTTCAATAGACTGCTACATCATATCTGCACATCCATCATTACACCCCAGAGCAGTGGTAGGGAACGAGTTACTGAGATGCAAAGATTTTTGCTATACTGTATGCTGAAACAGATCAAGATTTCATTGACTAATGTTATCATTCAGACCATGGGTACATGTCTGAAACAGTCTAGGACACTTCCATGTGCTGCCCCATTGACTGCAATTTTTAGAAAAGTTGGAGTGAACTTTGGAAATGAAAAGAAACTAAACATTCCCAGAGGGAATAGATACTCCTTATCATACATTCAAAAGTTCATGGGATTTAAAATTGTGAATGGACAGCCAGTCAGAGTACTGCCAAGTCAGAAGCATGCCTCTGCCTCTGGGACCCCTGTTGTAGAATTGAGAGAAACAGCACAAGAAAACCCAGAGGCCAGTCCAGCCAGAGTAGACAGACAAGAGGTTAGTCCTGCCAGAATAGACCAACAAGAAGCCAGTCCTGTCCAAGATGATATTGTCACAAATACTGCTCCAAATTTCCCAGCTGTCACTAGAGATATTATGATCATACATGGTCCCTTTCAGAAACCCTCTCCTCGAAGGGAACATGAATCTACCTACTTTCCTGAGGAAGAAATGCCAGATAATTTTCATCATGATGCTGGCATGCATGATCAGACTTCTGGCATCAATCCCACATTAATTCAATTTCTGGAAAAGAAATTCCAGAACATTGATTCTTCCATAATGCACCTGAGCTCAACTATGGAAATGAGGATTTCCCATCTTGAGCAGAAATCAAACAGCAGATGGGAACAGTTCAAGCAAGACAAATTCAAGTCAGACAAGAAGCTTCATAACTTCATGGAATCCCTCCTTCAGGTTTGTCAGAAAGCTAGATCAGTAATGCACAATTTGAAATGCTTGCATCAACAATTTCTGAACATGCTAAAGGCTGTACAGACATATAACTATGAAGTCAAGGAAAACCAGTCCAAGCTGAATTTGAAATATTCCACCCTGATTGACAAGAACAATGAGTTCAGTGAAAAGGTTCAAACCTTGTTTGAAAATATTACATCTTTTGGTAAGGACCTTGCTAAACTGTTTGAACGATCCACTCTAGTGGGTGATGAGGTTATGGATGTCTTGCATATTCTAAAAGAAAACTTCCCACCCACAATTGAAGATCAGCGTGATGTGTACTGCCCTCCACCAACAGAAGCCTCCTCTTCTGCACCTGAATGGGGATCTCAGCAGAAAGCTCAAGTGGACTATCTGTTTGACATTTTACACAGCTGGTTTGATAGTATCACTTCCAAAGTACAGGATTATCATAAGTCTATCCTACAAAGAGATCAGCAATTTTCGGACAGACTAGACAGTTTAGCATCTTCTATGACTCAGCTTCAGCAACAACTGGATATTGTGTCTGCAAACATCCTTCAGTCTCACTCTTCCTCACCTGCTCCCCTTCCTGATGATGTCAAAGGGGGAGAGACATGAACTCAAGTTGGAGCCTGGAATTGCATTGCATCTGCATCAAATATGATTGAGTGAAATTTTCCTTCGTTTACACATTTTGTGAAATGCTCGAAAGAAATTGTCTGTGAGATTGCCCAACTTTTTGTTAGAAAAGTTCTTTTGTTCCTCTTATTAATGTCAAACCTTGGTCTTAAATGAAATGAACTGGTGTTCTAGTCTCTGAAGTGAATTACTTGTTTGATCTGAACAATGTATTTTTATGTAGATGCAATGGCATACACCTCATAGTTGCCATCATCAAAAAGGGGGAGATTGTTGTGCCCCTGGTTTTGATGATGACAACCATGAGATGTGTATGTGTTTAGTTCAACAGAACTGATGAATTAACCATTGATTCATTAACGCATGTATATACTTTATTCTTGAATGCAAGGAAGAAACAGGGTCTACGTAGGATGCTCACGGCATCCACGCATCGATTTGAATAAAAGGATAGCGCCAACGCGGGATGCTAATTGCGTCTACACATCAGTACAAGAGGCAGAAGTATCAAATCACTGGCATAGCTCAGTGCGTCAATGCCACAGTTTAGCAGCGTCGACGCAGCAGTTCAAGTGGCAGAATCATTGTTCACTGGAAATACTCCGATGCGTCAATGCTACAGCATGATAGCGTCGACGCAGTAGTTCATTCTGAGATAAAGATCGCTCTGGGTCAGTTCAGTGGGTCAACGCAGTGACCCCATGCGTCAATGCATCCAGCTTTATACTCAAAGTCATGAGGGGCATTTCAAGGCTGCGTCAACCTCATGGTCTCAATGAGTTGACACCATCTGAATTTCATCAAGAGATGATTGGGTGGACCCCAGTCGTAAGTGGCGTTAGATGCCACATCATCTAAAAGAGCATGCGCTCTCTTTCCCTCGCGATTTAAGAAGCCTCAAGGACAACAATCATTGGGCTAACCAAAAAATCTGGCTGGGACCCACAAAAAGGAATATTCACGTGAATAGGTAGAGCGCGGGAGAATAGAGAAGAAGATTTGGAGGAGCGACAGTCGAACCTGAGCGAGTGAAGCCCTTGAGAAGGATCGTGGAGTCCATCATCTTCCTACTAGTACCGTGCTGCATCCACTGACGATCAGAGGAGATCCGGGGGCAATGGATCAGTGCGAGTTCATCTACCCTTCAGAAGGAGAAGGCCAGCTGATCGTTGAAACATCTTCCTCCAGACTTCTGAGTTCGAGCTTGAGATCCAGCAGCATCACAGATCTGGAGTTGTTCTTCCATCTCTGAGTGATTTCGTTTATTGCTTTTGTTTTCAATTTGAACTCTGTTATTGTATTTCTCCCTCGTACTAGTTTGAGTAGAGGGAGGGTATTTGATTCAGCGGATTGTGCTTGGATCAAGGGTATTTGGGTGTGTTTGCCTGCAAGATGTTTGTCAGCGGTTGAGAGGATTTGTTGCTCTGTCGAGCCAAGCTGTAGTGCTCAGTGGTGTTGAGGAGTTTATTCCTCGATGTAGCTAAGCTGTAAGGCTCATCAGGGATCCTCACTGGTTTTAGTGAGGGGTGGACGTAGGTCTCCACAGGGAGACCGACCCACTATAAAAATCAGTGTTCACTTGTGGTCTGCCATTTTTCGCATAATCTGCTTGACGTTAGATGTTTGAGTAGGCTCGATCTGCACACATTTAGTTACTGATTTTCTGATTAGCATTCTATTTTTGATAGCGAGTGTGATCTTGCATAAAATTTTCAAAGGGTCAACCTATTCACCCCCTCCCCCTCTAGTTTGACCATCCACTTAATCCAACACTATCTTGGTGAGCCCTTTGTCCTGTGTCTACTTAAGTGTGGACAATATTTATTCTGAGCCTGATCTGCTCCTTGTTCTACGGTTGCTTGGCTTTGGACCTAATCCTTGTGTTAAGAGCCGTTGTGCACCGTGTTTGTCGTGCCGTGTCTAGCTGATGATGTGTTGTGAAGGCTCATTTATTATTTCAGAACGTAATGGTAAGCTGAGATTAGCCTTTCTTTGTGCTTTGTACTGAAGCTGGTACTCTTCTTGGTTTGCACTTAGGCGACTTACGATCGGTTATTAGCAGGATCAGTACCCGTGGCGTGGTATATTACGAATTTTATGAATTGCGATGGCGCCGTGTGTGTGCTGAGATGCGGATACCATGATATTTCTGATACATGTATGCGTTGTATGAGTGTGCAGCATAAGCGTGTGGGCTGATAACCTACAGGTCGAGGATCGTTGGTTGTAAGATTCTGGCCGGTCGAGAGAATTATTTTTCTCGATGTGACTTCGTCTTGGCATCCTGTGCCTTGATGTTGTATGTTGTCGTGCCGTTATTCTTGAAGGCATTCTGGTGTTGGCACTGGCATTTGTGAGTATTGGGGAATCTGTCGGCATTTCTGCTGGTTGAGTACCCTCTGCTCTGCAATTCTTTCTTGGGTGTTGTGCTCTCAGGGTGTGATCGTGGTCCTTGATATGCATTTCCCGATATCATTGTCCTTCTTGTTGTCGTGGGTCTTTTCTTGGTGAGCTGTTTGTTGCATGACTAGTCCATTATAGTCGTGTGTTCAGCTGTTATTGTGCCTTGATGTGACCTAGCTTGTAGTTGTGTTCTGTGGTTCTGTGTTCTGTACGGAGTCGGGATCCTGCAAGTGCTGATGTTGTCGTTTTGTCGCTGTTTCCCTGTGAATCTGTCTTGGCATCGTGTGGACCATGGTCTTGTCGGTTAGTTGTGCCGTACTCTTCTTTCCTGGTAGAGTTAGCATGTGACTCGAATCAGATGTAATATCTGAGTGAGGACTGACTTGATTGTGTTTTTGGTCCGGTGCTGTCGTTGGCATTCTATGTGCAAGGTTTCGTTGTTGCCTTTGGCACTAGAGCCGATGATGTCGAGCTGTCAGCTGAGAGGACTATGCTTCCTTGTTTAAGCTGATGCTTGCCATGCCTGTCATTTTGTTTTCCCGATAGTTGTTGTTGTGGCATGGGTCGTGTCTCCTTCCCTGTGAGATGTAAGCGACGTCGCCTTGTTTCGGAGGTGTCAGACTTGCGTTCACTTGTGTGCCATGCTCGTTCTGTGGATCGATTTGCCTTGAGACTCAGGGTGTGTGCTTGTGATGATGGTCTGGCGGTGTTCCTCTGATTTGTGTTTTCGAGATTCGTGTTGTTTCAAGTTGTGTCATGGGGTTTGTTCATCCCTGCTTCTTCTTGTTCGTCCCTTAAGTTTCGAGAACGAAATTTCTTGAAGGAGGGGAGGCTGTAATACCTTGGATTCTTATTGAATCTTTCGGATCCTTTTCGGAGTGCTTTCGGATCGCTTTTGTAGGTTCTGAGTTGAGTTTTACGATCCGCGTGGGTTTTTCTCTCGTACAAGTTACGGAACCCTGTGGTGAGTTTATTTCTCAGTTCATCGACTCGAGGACGCTACAGTTGCGATGTACTCTTTGGGAGGATCGCTTCGACTATTTTCGCGTATCTTTCTGAATTAGTGGATTTTCGGCTCAAAAGTTGGAATTTTCAAAAATTAGTAAGATTCCTAATTTCTTTTCCTTTTTCTTTCTTCTTCCTCTCTCCTCCCTTTCATTCGCGTGCGACCCCCTCTCTCTCCGGCTTTCTCTTCTCTCTCGCCCTCCCGGCTCCGGCTGCAGACGGAGGAGGCATGGGCAAGCAGTGTAGATGCTGTGGCGGTGATCTAGTGCGCGATGGGGCGAGGATCGGACCGTTTCTAGCGCGATCCCAAACGGTGGATTCAAAGCCGACGGTCAAGCTCGCGATGCAGTTTTCGGCGTGGTTTAGTCACTCCGGTGCACGGACTCTTCGATGGAGGTAGGGAGACGGATCACCTACTTCTCCTCTGCGTTTTTCTACTGTTTCACATTGTTCGGTGCGAGAATGAGCGGGTTTTGGCTTGTTTTGGGAAAATCATGCTTTTGGGAGTTCGTAGGGTTCGCTGGAAAACGGGGACAATTTTCAGATCGGTTGGTACCGTTCGCACCCCTAGAATGTTAGCGTTCCATTCCCTGTCTTTTTGTGTCGATTGGTGGTCATTCGGGACCGGTAGGAGCCTGGGAACCCATGTGGTTCTATTTGGGTCGATTCGGTAGAATTGCCTGTTCCTTGCATTTTTGGTGTCATTTGGACCCCTTCCAGTCTGTGGAAGGCTTGTCTGGTCATTAGGGCTGTATCCCCTTCGTTTAGATGCGAATGGGGCGTGGAAAGGTCAAGATCGGTCGATCCCATCTTTTTCCCACCGTAACGCCCTACACAGTTTAACATTAACCGTTTTAATGCTTTGGCGGTCCAATAGAGACCGTTTCGTGTATGGCACGGTTCAATGTGTGACCGTTCCATTTATGTCGGTTCGGGTCTGTGCGGTCGCGCGACAAACCACTTTATAAATTGCACGGCCCTTGTCTAGCCGTGCGGTGCCAGTTGAGCGGGCAATGGCTGGCCGTGCCATGCCCCTTATTGCATTGAATGGCACATGGGTGGCCGTGCTATGTCTGTTGAACGGCCAATGTCTAGCCGTTCCGTTTCCATTCGTTTCCATCGTCGCTTTGCACGGCCAATGTCTGACCGTGCTATGCCCTTGAACGGCCTGTGGCTGGCCGTGCCATTCCCTTCGTCGATTTGAATGGCTAACTGGTGGCCGTGCCGTTTGCTTTGCACGGTCCCATGTCTGACCGTTTAATTTGATGGAGCGGCTTCTCCCTAGATCGTTCCATGTCTTGGGCGGTCCTTTGTCAGACCATTCTGGACCGTTTTGACCGGGTTGCTATTCTAAGTCGGTTGGCCTTGGCGGACCAACCTTCGTCTATCTTGTCATTGTAGCACCTTTCTTAGGCTGCTACAGGTCTGTCTGTCTTAGGTCCATGTCTTAGAGTGGTTAGTCTAGCGGGTCACTCTTGGACTGATGTGTCCGTGTGGCATGTCTGTTATTGACCGCTTGGTGGTTTGTCTGGGCAGGTCAGTCGGACTTTGACTGAGTCTAGCAGCCATAGCTTTGACCGCTATAGTCACCTCGTGGCCCTATCTATGACCGATAGTGTCTGTGCCTCTATGTATGTACAGAGTGTCACTTTTTGACGTTTTGGTTTCCAATTGCCTTGGCTCGACATTGTGGTTTGTTAGTTGTCTCGTGGATGTCTCTTGATGTCCTATGAGGGCTATGACCATGATATAAGGTTGTCAGACATGCCTTGGTTTCTGTACTGCTGTAGAGTCGTTGTTAGGTTTCGGTCAACCCGGTGTGATCCAGTGGTTGACACGTGACCTTGTGTGTGTGTCGACTATTCGGGATAGCCCGAGACAGTGGTTCTAGATGCCTGGAGGTACTATCTTACCTCGGTCTGCATGTCCAGGTGTGTTGAGGGTCTTGGTGATCCCTCAGGTCTCCGTGAGTCATTTCCCCCGGATGTGTCATTTCCTCTGGCTTAGGATTTAGACCGATTGGTGGCTTGTTCCGCCGTTACGCGACGATCTTGACTCCAAGTCATGAGACTCAAGGATCGTTATGTTAGCAGGTCTAGTTGTCATGTCCTGAGTCTGTTGGCAGTTTGGTATGCTACCTTGGTGCTTCGTAGTATGTGCGATAGTGCTTTCTCGGCCAATCTGTACTCCAGCACTCATTTTTCCAAGTCTTTGTGTCTAGTGAGCCTCCACTAGTCGTAGCCTGACGACACGTTCCTGGTGTTGGCCCACCTGGGAGTGGTGGTTGAGGTAGTTCCCGAGATACGCTTTTTAGGCAAGTTTCCGTGGGCCCCTGCTTTACGGTAGCGTCCTGCTGGGGGGAAAACTAGCTAGAGGCATGGCTCTAGGCATGAGCTGATGTGTGCACACGTGGTCAGGGGCGTTTGGACGAACGCCGACGGGCGTGACCCTGACTAGTTACTCGTTACTGTAGTTCTTGTTCTGGTTCAGTGAGTATCTCAGTCTCCGTCGTTCTCAACGTCCGTAGCGAGATACTTGTGGCGCAGTGTAAGACATCAGTGGACGCATCTGGCTGTTCTTCTAGTGAGGAGATGCTTCCGTCACGCGACACGTGACTTTCGAGTTTCTCATCCTTCGTGTCGTAAACTTTTCTGGGTTAGTCTATTCTTGACTTTACCCAAGGTCGGCTCTCTGTTGCGTGCAAGATGATCTAGTCGTGTATGCTTCGGTGTCTGTGTCTATCTAGGTCTTTTCTAGAGCTTTTGCCTGGTTTCGTGGGCTTTAGCCTTTGGGATAACCGTTGGCTGACAGATCGGTAAGGGTTCGCCCTTCTGTTGTTGTTTGGAGTAGCTTAGGAAGCCGAGCTTCTCTCGGTTGTCATGTTCTCGTTCTTTACGGCTTTGCTTTTCCCTTTTCTTTTAGTTGTTTCTACTCCTTCTGTTACGGCTTTCTTTTACAACTTTCTAGTTATAGTTTAGCTTTTCCTGCTTTACTACTCCTGCTGTTTTAGCTATTGTTCCGTGTTACTACGTGTTTTTTAGTGGGGATCCGCGTGACCCCTACTGAGCCAGTGACATGAGGCTCACCCCTGCTTTTCAAGTGTGGCGCTCTTCTTCCTTCGCGGTTCCTGGTGTGTCTGTTCGTAGTTGCCAGCGGTACCTACGTCGGGCTTCCCCTGACCTCAATGTACGTTTTCTTTCTGTTGGACTGTACTTGTCTTTCCTTTGGACTGGACTCTGGTATAATTGTTAATTTTAACTGTTAATTAAAAAGTAATTTTATTTCTACTACTTTATCAAACTTGATTAATGAAATTTAACTGCTTACTGTTATATCTGCGACTTCAATGTACTACATGACATTCCTTTTATCCCTTCGGAGCTTTACAGCTCTTGGGAGGCTTCACGGGTGCCAAGTGGTATCGAGTCTACTCGGTAGTCCTATCGAGTATATCTGGTATCCGGAGTCCGGGTCGTCACATTGGTAGTCTCGATTCCGGGCTGCAAAATCACGCGATCCGATCAAGTCAATAGGTGCAGGATTTGGGGGTACAACCTGCCCGACATTCTGGTAGGAATCCCAGGATCGCGGGTGTTGACACCCGTTTTATGCCTACAAGTTGAGTCCTTTTCTTATCCCCTTGATGATGTCCCGAGCTATCCATTGTTTTGAAGTATTTCCTTGATGGTGTTTTGAGTATATCTATGCATTACCAAGCTTCTTACTCCCTGGACGGGGTATGTTTGGAGTCAATTTTCCCTTGGCATGCATTCTGATTATAGCGGTTCTCCCTAGGCTGCTATCACTTGGTAGCGGTCCCATAAGGACCGCTTTCATCCTGCGACCCATTCCTTTGAAGCTGACCCGGTCAAACCTTATCCTCATGCCTGGCAGCGGTTTTGACCAGACCGTTTCCATTGGTAGCGGTCGTGCGATAGACCGCGTTCGCCACCCAAGCCCAGTTCCGTCCGAAGCTCCGTTTTCTTCGCCCGGGGATGTCTTAGGACTCTACCTTCAAGAGAGCTACGGCCCCGGACGGGGGGTGGACTCTCTTGGATGATTATTCTTCAATTTTTCATGAGTTTATCCTTTGGAAAACTCTGGAATTCGCCCCGGGGAACCCCAACTCGACCTAGGGTTTCTAAGGGATCGATATATAAGGGTTTACTTCTTCCACACTTCGGGGGGGACTTTTTGGGGGATTCACGCCGAAACTCTGCAGGTCCGGGGAGCGATCTTCTGCCAGGGGACCATGCTGTTCACGTTCTAAGCATCCTCCGGTCCAGGGAGTATCTAGACCCTAGTGTTCAAACCCTCCTTCGTTCATTCCTTTTCTTCACATTGCATCACTATTCTTGCATTGTCTCGTGTTGTTCTATCACGTTCTAGTCATTCGTTGCATGTTTAAACATCCCTCCCATTGTTTATCACGCCCCACAGGGGTTAAAAATCACCAACCCCCAGGTACTTGGCCCCCCCTTGTTATGCGTTTTAATTATTATAGTTTGATAGATATTGCACTACTTGTAGATCTAATTGGGTTTGTTTTCTTTGTGTCTTCATCCTTCCTTGCAGGTTTACAATACATTCAGCACGAGGCCCCTCTCTCTTGGCCAGCTGAGAGAGAGGGAGGATCGAACCCACAGCCCACGTTTCTGGGTGATTTTAGCGGTTTGGGGCGAACCGCCTTCATCAGGTAGCGGACGTGCGACCAACCGCCTTCACCTTTCAGCATCCCGCTTGCGAGTGCCGCTATCCTTCTCCTCTCCAAGGCTCGTAGCTCGGTCTTCCTGAGGTATTAGTCTTGGTGGCGATCACGGTCAGTTCTCTACTCCTCGTCCCCCTCTGTGTTTCATGCAAGTTCATGTCTATCAGTATGCTTACATTATTTAGTTAGGGGACGTCGCTAGATTGAAACATTTACATATCTACACCCCTTTTTTGGCGATCACGGTGGGACACCACTGCCAATTGTGATGTGTACTGTATCACCTACTTTTTACTATTTCTTGTCGTTGTTAAGAACCTCTGTGGGGTTTCCCGTTCCTGTTCTGGGTGTTTTCTGTGCTCTGGCGTAGACGCGGTTGGCTGACAGCCGCTTACGTGTTGTAGCGGTCATCAGAGGATCGCTACAGGTTACTCAGGTGTGCACTCCAAAACCTTCTGCCATAGATCATTATGTGTTACGTTCTGGAGTGTTATTTTATGCTGTCTGTGCATCTACACGTTGTCCTCATTATTGTTATGGTTATTTCCTCTGACATATGGTTTACTGCTCGGGCCTCCCTCCGGGGTTTCTGCTCCGGCTTGGCCACTTTCTGCTTCCTGAAATAACGCGGTCCTGTGTTGACCGCGTACAGGTGTTAGCGGTCATCAAAGGACCGCTACTGTTCGGCCAGATACGCACCCGAGGTCCTTCTCTGCAGCCCATTGTTTCACTCCATTTAAGGGCCCTGAGTGCTGTTTGTTCCCCTTTCTGTTGAAGTAACTGTTTATGTTATTGTTTTCATCTTGACTACTAGTCTTTTAGGTCAGAATTTGCATGCACTCCGGTGCGCATAGGGGCATCCATCTGTTTCCGTAGTAGTTGCATTCCTACCGAGGTAGTGTTTCCTCTTGTCCCCATATTCCTTGGAGCCAACTAGGGACCTTGTCGAGGGCCTCCGTAAGCCCCCGTGAGCCGTGGATTCCCACGCGGACGCCGGGCAGGTTGTACCGTTGTCATCCCCAGTCTAGGGTCTGCATTCATGAGAGAGAGAGTCCTTTAGAGTCTGTCAGTTCTCCATTCTCACCCTGTTTAGGTACCTTGTGTTGAGTGAATTCACATTTTAATTAATCTGCTAAGGTCCTAAAAGGGAACTTATAAAAATTCTCGCGCATCATCTGAAACTTGATTGGATGATTGGCTAATTCTTTTCTCATCTCTCCCCTCCTTTGTATGTTGCGGTATTATCATTTGCATTATTTTGGCAGATTAGGTCCATCTGGTCTAGTTCACCCCGGTCTGTCTCCATCTAGTCGCATCTGTCTTAGGCCCATGTCCCTCCTTGTATTTATTTGAAATTCACTGTATAAAGTCTCCATCCCCCATGGAGCATTTCTTCCCCATGCCTTATTCCTATACTTCTCTATCCTTTTACCCCCGTGTGGACTCCTCTTCCCATGCGGGCCCATCTCCTTATTCCTCCGTTGGACCCTATTCTTCTAACGGGCCTTCTTGCCCCGCCCGTGCTGCTGTTGGCCCAATCGGTTCTCATCCCCACCTTCGTAATTCTTCCAGGCCCATGTATTCCTCAATTCTCGGAGCGGGCTTTCCTTCTTCTCAGGCCGGATCCCCTTATCCGGCCCATCAACATTATCCTGGTCTAAATTCATCATCTCTTGCTCAAGCTGGCCCATATCCTTCTCGGACTCTTCCTACCGAGAAGATGATCGCTCAGGCCCAATGCCAACTTGATGAATTGCAACGGCAAATCAGTCCTCAAACTTCTTTGGATATCCCATTTGCATTCCGAGGTCTTCAGCTTCCCCCACGTCAACAGATTCCGGCTTATCGTCGCTATGGTGGAGTCGGTGACCCCTACGTGCATTTGAAGGAGTTCTTATATGAGTCGGCCCAGTTCCAGCATGATCAACGCTTGATGGCCTATTTGTTTGGCCTATCTTTAGAGGGTCCGGCCAAGGATTGGTTCTTCACGTTACCGCAAGAGCAGATGATGAATTTTCAAGCCGTTCAAGCAAGATTCATTCAGCAGTACCAGGATCAGGTTGGGCCCAGACATTCTTTGGTTGATCTGGCCCAAGAGAAGATGACGCCCGACGAGGAATTCTCCACGTTTGCTGACCGCTGGCGTCACCTAGCCACGCAAGTTTCGGGGCATATTCCGGAGGGCGAGCAGATCAAGATGGTTATTTCTAACGCAACGCCCGAGCTCAGATGTATCTTAGCCCTGAACGATATCACATCCTGGCAACAGCTTTACAATCGAGCCCGCTTTGTTAGCCAACAACTCCTAGTTTCCTTTGACCATGAGTCTCCTCCACCGTCACCTTCTACATACACTTTCCCTCTGCCCTTCACCGTAAATCAGCCCTCCACCTTATATCCCTCCACGAGTCGACCGTCCACTCTCACACACCCCTATACCTCCATGTGCTCCACCGCATACCAACCATCCACGAGTCGGCCCTCCGCTATTTTATCTTCTCACACCCCTCCACCTCCGGTCCAGGAAACACCACACTGCGAGTGGGTAGATGCCATCCATTACAATCCCGCTCCCCCCACGCCGCCACATCATTCCAGCCCTTCACCTACGCAATCCCCCTTACCTACGCAACCTCCGCTACCATCCCCACTACCTTCTCACACCCCTCGACATCCGCCTTGCCCGAAGCGGGCTTCTCACTCTCCATTACCGGAATCTCTTACAGACATTTTCAGGGCTTTGATGGCCACCCATGCGTTGCAGCTCCCTCCGGTTGTGCCTTGCCGACCCACAGTCGGGAATTTGCTCCAGTTCTGTGAATTCCACCGTCAGCAGGGGCATTTGATTGAGGACTGTCCCAAGTTCCGGGAGTTTATTTACAGCTCGGAAGACAAGAGGATGATTGATTGGGCTGTCATACGCCAAGTTATTTTGGATCTCAGTAGCAAGCAGCAGCAGCAGCAAGCCGTGCCACCTAGGCAACCGTCCCCACTTCAAGACCAGGGGCACCCTGGTGTTTCTTTAGTTAATAAGATACCTACTCCGTTACCTACTTCTTCCTCCATCCCATCTCCTCCACAACCTTTACCTACCCCAGCCTCCGCTCGGGCAACCTCTCTTTCACCCTCCGTTTCCACCACCACACCTATCCCCAACGCCTCTCGATGAGTCGTGAAGATACGTCGAAGAGCGCCACCACCTGCCTCTTCCCCCACTATGCCACTACCTTCCTCTCCTCCTTCTTCCCCACCCTTACCTTCACCTCCATCCCCTTCACCTTCACCGTCTTCATCAACCACATCACTCCCTTTGCCACCCTCATCACCTTTGCCACCACCGCCACCACTTCCTTCACTCCCCCTTTCGCCATCATCCTCTGAGCCCGAGCAGGCCGAGCCCAAACCCACACCTCCACTTTTGCCTTTACCTCCACCCATGCCCGTCATCATCATTATTCCCCCATCACTTGCACCATCGCCACCCGTGCCCTTCAAACCTCCTCCTTCTAACCTTCCTCTACCACTTCCCACTTCACAGAGCAGGTACACGCTACCTTTGGTGCCCCTTGGGTCTGGTCCCCAGGGAGATAATGAGCCGAGCCAGGTTTCGATTGTGCATTTCAAGATTCAAGTTGTCATTTACCGCATGCCAATATGGGTCCTGGTCCCTGGCTATTTTCAGGATAATGAGCCTGCATTTTCAGAATTGGTTGCAAAGAAGAGTTCACTCGCACTAGTGCCAGTTTCTTCACGAGCGAGGCTGATGGCAATCTCATCGCTCGCCGGGGGATTCGCTATCGATGCCGTTATTTCTCCTCGCTCGATTGATGTTCAATTCACTGGCCGAGAGGGGTTCTCTACTCGGATTATGCTAACCCATACGGCCGCCCGGAGCCTGATGAATTCTATATGCAAGGGGCAGTTGGCCGTGTTTTCTACATTCTTTAAGGACATTCTGCATCTGTTATGCAATCTCCCTCGGTTTATTGGTATGTCGGCCACGTCAACGCCGCACATTACTCCCCCTCAGTTCTGTCCTACTTTTCTGGTAAGGGAGTTATGCTTCGTGCCCAGTTGCCGAGTAGAGTTGATGAATCTCCATGTTCTAGTGCCAAGAGATAAGACTCCATGGTTCCATGATACTCATAATCTTGAGGAGTCAGTTGCTCAAGAATGTCCACAGCATGTTAGCACCGTGAGTCTAGGGGCAACCGCCCCGATGAAGCTGCATATTCATAACCGGGCTAGGCCGTCTGCCAGGTGGGCCCGTTATTTAAGAAAGTATTGCAAGACAAGAAGCCCGAAGGCCCGAGTCCGCGCTAGGTGGAGTTGTTTCAAGAAGATTTCTGCCAAGAAGAGGTGGCGACATAAGTATAAAGGCCGTCAGTTGTGCATTCGAGGGTCCACTTCCTCCTTTCCTTCCTCCGTCCATTCATCTTTTCTTTTGCTCAGTTCTTATCCGTGGGTGGTGTACCTTCCACCACCTGACTATATTTCTACCATCTTCTCCTGTCCTCACCATTCTAGGTCTCTGCCTATGTCCTCCTCTTCCCCTGATCCGGGGGCATCTTCTAGTTTTTCTCCCCGGATACATCCGGATTCTGCTTCTCATCCTTTTCCCCCGACCCTATTGGGGATTCCTTGCGCTCGTTCCCCAACCTCGTCGGGTGGTTTTTCTGATCCTTCCCCAACTTTGTCAGGTGGTTTTCATTTCTTCTCCCCAACCTGGTCGGGTGTTTATGCTTCTTCTTCCCCGCCTTTGGCGGGTGATCGCTACTCTCCTTCTCCGACCATGTTGGATGATTCTTCTCCTCCTCTTTCTTCTCACTCCTCTTCACCCTTTCAGGGTCACCACACTTTTTCTTGCTATTTTCGAGGCTTTAGCCCACCTCGAGCTCAGTTAATCCTTGTTTATTATGTATCTGGTTCCTTGTTATCAAAGCCTCAGTGCCTTAACGAGAGAGTTCTAGCCCTCGTCTCTCTTCCTTTTTATCCCTTCTTCGTCCAGTATGATGTCTGCCACTCCTCTATGTCGAGGAATCCAATCCTTTACTATCCTTTCATCCTTTATCCTGACAAGCAAGGAAAACAAAGTTCGTGCTCCTCAAAGCTCGATGATCGATATCGCTTCAGGATGCTGGTTTCCACGCCATGGATTTGCAAAGGTATCTTTATTTTGGGCAAGAAACGTGCTTTCATTTCCATTATTTCTGCACATAATTCCTTAACATGATTGAGTGGCTTTAGGAGTCTTTGTTTAATTAGATCTTAACTTTATGTCAAATAAAAAAGTTAGCTTCTGCAGCATCCTTAGGCTGGTGATAGCTCCGCGCTGGGAGTCTAGTTTCTTTCCTCGATTGTGGAGGGTGACCTTTAGGCATGGGTTTTTCACACACTTCACGGCGAGCCATAGCCTATTTCTCTAAGGCACACCGTTGCTACTTTGGCCATACTTTGGGTACGCACGAAGACCATTTCTCTTCTCTACTCGGCCAAGTGCAGGGGCAAGAGATGGATGGATAAGATGACCAACCTAGGCGCTCCCCAATACGAGAGAGGTCTCAAATAGGGGCAGTCTTGACCCTCAAAAATGAGCGTACATGCAATATCTAGCCAAACAAGGGCTGTCAAAAATAAATGGATGAATAAATATGCAAAATTATGAATCAAAGGCATGGCAAGAGTGGCAGTACAGTTCCTCGCGGGACGTCATGAGCTCGGTCGCATACGTGCCTGATAAATATGGGTCTAAAAATCAGAGACACAAGCCCTGGCGCAACAGACCTACTCTTTGAGGGGTAATGCCCTTGAAGGAATTCAAGCCTTGATATCTCCCATCCTGCACGAAGCTTGTCTCCAATTTATCTTCTGCTTCTCCCTCTTAGGCTGGGCTGTATCCCGGGTATGGCCTTAGTAGGGGCACCGTTCTTTAGAAGCAGTTGGTTGTGGTAAGCCACCCTCACATGCACACCCTGCTTAAGGGAAGCCTTTAGTGAAAGGGGTAGGAACGTCGATCCTTGGCTAGTAGTTTGAGCCCGTCTTTAGGTGCTGCGGATTGCTATGTCAAAATCCAAAAAAAATCCAATATTACCAAAAGTCTAAAAAAAATTAAATATTTCAAAAAAATCTAAAAAATTAAATATTGTCAAAATTCCAAAAAAATCAAATACTTCAAATTTTCAAAAAAAAATCAAATATTTCAAAAAAACCTAAAAAATCAAATATTTCAAAAAATCCAAAAAAGAAATACTGTTGAAAATCAAAAAAAATCAAAAACATTACAAAAATTTAAAAAATATGTGTTTTTCATACATTTGCATTTGTTTTCAGGACAGATACGTAATCCGTTTGCTAAGTGTGCAGGTTGCAAGTATCCAGCCACTCCTCGCTATATCTTTTCGCTCCATCTCCTATCCACATCTTTGGCCTATTCTCTCATTTAACTCATGTCTCTCAATCTGTTCTGAAGCTTATGTCCTCCTCAAATTCTTGCTTCCTCTGATCACATCTACATGAGATGGCTTCACCTCACGATCATGAACCTGGCGGTTCCGCTTCATGCTGATCTTAAGCTTCGATTGAGGAGTGTATTTGCCACATCTTTGTCCTGCATGAGTTATTTTGTCCCACGAATATGTTGGCCGTGCATGTGCCCCCTATTGTATAACGTTGCGTCTGCCTTGGTTGAGCATACTTACGTTCTTCAGGATGCGGTTGGTCGCGCGACCGCTACCTTTTGTCGCGGTTGTACTGGAACCGCGACTGTTTTGGCTGAGCCTGCATACTACTTCCCCTTTTAGTCGTGTCTCGTCCTCGCACCACTTTCTCTCTTCATATTGATTCAATTGTGTAAAGCATTTATAGATTGGTAGAACGAACATTCACCTTCATATAAAACAAAACTCATGGCATTATATATATATATATGTGTGTCATTTCTCCATGTACACGTGTGGTGCAAACAAAATCAAAAGAGAAACAACAAGGCATAATCAAGCCTGGCCCTCGCCAGGTCCCTCACTCTCACCCCCGCCCTCTCGCCTCTTCTCCGGAGGACCCATGGCTGTGCTACCCTCCTCTCGGCGTCGGCGCCTCTCCTCGTCCTCATTCCTCCGACGGCCGGAGGAACCCGTGAAGTAGTCCCGGACAGAACCACTGTGTGCGCCACCCTGGGACGCGCTCCGCTCAGGGCCTCGCCCCATCATGCGAAATGCCCGATCCAGGGCCCGTAGCTCGATCTTGAGGTCGTCGACCTGTTACCGGGACTTCTCTGCCTCCTCGCGGTAGTGGCCCGCTGCCGTCACCGCCTCCCGTAGCCGGGCCATCTCCTGCATCGTTGCCTCCAGCTCTCTGGCCTGCATTATAATTTCATTAGTGAATAGCCAATCCATAGGCAGGATCATTGAAAGAAGGTTGTGTCACTCACCCTCTCGACAAGTGCGGTCTCGGCCTCCTCAGCCCGTGCAGTCGCCCTGGCGAACTCAGCATCCCTCTGGGCCCGGTCTACTGGTGTCTGCGCGGAGGAAGAAGGGGCATCTGAGCCATGGCGCTGGGCTCCCTCGACACGCGTCACATTAAGTCAGTCAATCTCATAAGTCTCATAGCATGATCGCATTTTCTAAGTCTAGAAAGCAGTAAAGGCTCACCAGGAGATCCAGGGAGTGCTGAAGCTCATCCCGCTGCTGCACAGTCGAGTGGAGCAAACCCTGGAGCTCTGCAATGCATCCCTCGGGGTCAAGCTACATTTTAGAAGCATTAACATGTCAGCATGTCAGCATAATGGATAAAGCACTAGGTCCAGAGATTCTTACCGGTCGTAGAGTGCCGCGGAAGACCTGATCCCTGTAGCGTCGTGCGTAGGCCTTCAGGTAGGCCTCGTCTATGTCAGCTCTGGCCCGTACCTCATGTCCGCGACGCACCCAGTCCCGGATCTGCTCCTCCGCTCGGGCGATCCAGTCCACCGAGCCAACCAGCCCGCGTGAGTGTCGCCCCACACGCTCCTCCTCGGCGCTCTCCCGGGTCGGGAACGCCACGTCCGGCTGATGCACTCCCTGAGTCCTCATGATCAGGCGATAGTGGAGTGGCTCCACCACGTTCATGCAATGTAGCCAGATATCTCGGCCTGAGTAAGCCAGCGCCACCTCCACCCAAGGCTGGCCCTCGAATCCCTCATCTCGGTAAGGTGTCCAATGAACCTGTAGAAGGAGTCAAGGTCAGCATGCATTTCAACATTTGCATCTTAAGTTTAAAGTTTAGAACTCACCGATGAATAGGGAAGAGAATCGATGTCATCCTGAATCGCCCGCACCTGGCGTTTGAGCGATCCCGTGTCCCGCCTAGTCACCCATCACCTCGCGATAGGTAGACGGTCTGCATGAGCCTCTAGCCCTCTACTGAGGTGAGGCAAGTAGAGATAGGCCCACACCTGCATCCCACACATGCATTAGTCAGATAATCATATAAGCATAAGCATTCAAATTTAGGGCATTCACATTGAGATCATACCTGGAGAAATGGAGTGAAGCCACCAAGCATCGTCTGGCGGGTAGTAGTGCCGAGGGAGTCGAACAGAAAAGCTTGCACGGCCGCGCCCCAGGCGTATGATCCCACGCCCTCGAGATCCTCCAGTAGTGGTAGCAACCGGTAGCTCACCGCATCCCCTCTCGTGGCAAAAAGCAGCCGCCCGAACAGAAACACCAAGAACCTCCTCAGTACCCTATCTGCCTCGGGTCCTGGCTTGGCGGACACTCTCCCCCTCACTCGGTCCCTCAGTCTCTCCAGGTGCTGCTCGGGTAGTTCCCCGACTGAGATCCCGGCGGCTCTCAGGCCCAGGCTGTCCTGCAGTCTGCCTCGTGGCAGTAGGGACGACGGCCATCCCGGTCTATCCAGCTCCAGCCCTAGCAGCTGATGTGCCTGCTCCCGGTAGTCTGAGTGGGTGAAACCGCTCACTGGTGCCCCGTGCACTCGGAGTCCCGCAATCCGTGCTACATCCTCGAGTGTAGGGATCATGTGTCCCCACGGGAATAGGAAGGACTTGCTGATCGGATCCCATCTGTCCTGTAGTGCTAGCAGCAGCGCGGCGTCAGTCCGGAGTACCTCCACGCTCAAGAACTCCGCAAACCCCATCATCGCCAGCCTGACCCTCTGAAACTCAGGCAAGGCAAGGTACACCGCTCTAACCTGTAACCACGATATCCTGGTCCGGCTCTTCCCCTGCAAAGGCATTTCACCGTTTAAGGATCAGCATAATTCACATAAACATTTCTAGATAAGAAGAAATCGAATTTTTGAATTCAGATGGGGGTCTGGGATGGTCGCGGTCCTCAAGGAACCGCTACTACAGGTCGCGGCTACTGGTTGACCGCGACCTGTTCGCCATGACGGGCCGGGCCTTCCCCGTTTCTAGCCTTGTCCTTATGGGCTTTTTAGCCCTACATTCTATCATTTGAGGATCTTAGATCCCGTTCTAACTGCATGCAACAAGATAAATTAAAATTAAAGGGGCAAAAGAGGAGTTTTGGGCCGTGGGGGCTTACCTCGGACGGTGGCGCTCCCGGGGCTCGTTTTTCCTCGCCGTCCCCCTCGGTTCCTTCGTCGGCCTCTTCGGCGGCCTCGTCGGGATCTTCGGGAGCGACGGGAGGGATTTCTTCATCCGGGACCGGTGGTGGTTGTTCGTCTCCCGCCGGTGGCTCCATGGAGGACGAAGCGCCCACGTCCGCCTCCATGATCCTCCGGAGGAAGCGGCGTGTGAGTTGCTTCTTCGGCATCTCTCCAGTTGGCAGGGGAGGCTGGGGAGGAAAGGAGAGTTGGGGGGGAAGTTTGGGGTCGGTGTTTGCGAAATAGAAAAGGAGGGAATGAAGTGGCCGCCGAAGGGGCGGCCGTTGTTTTTTAAAATTTGGATGTTAGGTAGCGGTCTGTCAAAGACCGCTACTATATGATAGCGGCTTTGATAGGACCGCCTTCTGCATAAGGCCCTGATGATGGTTTATTTACTTGCCTGGCCTCTGCCTGGTCATATAGCTTCTCTTCGGTGATGTTTGTTCTTCCATGATCACACGTACACCTTGTTTGCTTTATCATTGTGGTGAAGTTGGCTCATTACATTATATACTGTTTGCTTTTGGCATTATGTTCTACTTTGTTCATGTCTATTTACTCATAATTTGCTCACCTTGAAAAAGCCATAAAAATTTGAATATTTGAAAAAAAAACAGAAAAAAATGCCGTTCCGCTTGACAGGTGAGTCAGGTATGGCTTTCTATCCCTCCTCTTTATTGCATTATTATATGGTATTATATTATAATCTCAAGGACCAGTTGGTTTTCCACGTGTTCCAGGATCTGATGTTCCCCTACAACAAAAATAATGATGATCTAGGTTCACGCGTTTAACCTCCGGATAGGCCGCTAGGTTGGGAAAAACTCGGGGAGGATGGTTCCATCCTGCACGCCGTGGTTGCAGATGGTATCTTGACCTTGATTATCCCCAGGCTAGCAATGTTATCCTTGAGTATTTTCTATTTTATGTTTTCTTTGCATTCGTTTTAATGATTTCTTTATTTTAGCCCAGCATGCATCATGTCATCTTTTGAGCATTTACGCCTCGTGATCCTTTCAAGAGTTTCTCCTCTGCAATGGCTAGTTGCACTTAAGTTCCTTGGATAAGAGAATCTCGTTCCACTCTAAATTTGAACGATTTCGTTGAACTACCCTCCTAGTTTGGTTGGCTGGCATGATCCCTGTCTGGATGTTTATCCCGGTTGCTTTTTTTTCTGCTTTTTTTTACGTTATGTTTCATTCCGACCCCCTCATCGTTTGCGGATTGTGTCCCCGATGGGCCTGGTCGTGTTTCCTACTAGTTTAGTTCTCCAGACACGTATCATTCTTGTCATCCAGTCCTGGTGGTTAGTTCGGTGTTTTCAGGGAGAATTCCTGTCGCTTGTTGGTTGTAACGGGTGTCTTTTGCCTTGCTGCCCGCTTATCAGTTCTCTTCGCTTCATCTCCACGTCATCTCCGTTTCACGTCGATGTTACCTTCGCTCCATCTCCTTTCCACTTCACCTCCATGTCGCCTCCGCTCGCTCCCTTGCAAAGCGGACTTCAAGGAGGGGCATCTGTTGACACCCGTTTTATGCCTACAAGTTGAGTCCTTTTCTTATCCCCTTGATGATGTCCCGAGCTATCCATTGTTTTGAAGTATTTCCTTGATGGTGTTTTGAGTATATCTATGCATTACCAAGCTTCTTACTCCCTGGACGGGGTATGTTTAGAGTCAATTTTCCCTTGGCATGCATTCTGATTATAGCGGTTCTCCCTAGGCTGCTATCACTTGGTAGCGGTCCCATAAGGACTGCTTTCATCCTGCGACCCATTCCTTTGAAGCTGACCCGGTCAAACCTTATCCTCATGCCTGGTAGCGGTTTTGACCAGACCGTTTCCATTGGTAGCGGTCGTGCGATAGACCGCGTTCACCACCCAAGCCCAGTTCCGTCCGAAGCTCCGTTTTCTTCGCCCGGGGATGTCTTAGGACTCTACCTTCGAGAGAGCTACGGCCCCGGATGGGGGGTGGACTCTCTTGGATGATTATTCTTCGATTTTTCATGAGTTTATCCTTTGGAAAACTCTGGAATTCGCCCCGGGGAACCCCAACTCGACCTAGGGTTTCTAAGGGATCGATATATAAGGGTTTACTTCTTCCTCACTTCGGGGGGGACTTTTTGGGGGATTCACGCCGAAACTCTGCCGGTCCGGGGAGCGATCTTCTGCCAAGGGACCATGCTGTTCACGTTCTAAGCATCCTCCAGTCCAGGGAGTATCTAGACCCTAGTGTTCAAACCCTCCTTCGTTCATTCCTTTTCTTCACATTGCATCACTATTCTTGCATTGTCTCGTGTTGTTCTATCACGTTCTAGTCATTCGTTGCATGTTTAAACATCCCTCCCACTGTTTATCACGCCCCACAGGGGTTAAAAATCACCAACCCCCAGGTACTTGGCCCCCCTTGTTATGCGTTTTAATTATTATAGTTTGATAGATATTGCACTACTTGTAGATCTAATTGGGTTTGTTTTCTTTGTGTCTTCATCCTTCCTTGCAGGTCTACAGTACATTCAGCACGAGGCCCCACTCTCTTGGCCGGCTGAGAGAGAGGGAGGATCGAACCCACAGCCCACGTTTCTTGGTGATTTTAGCGGTCTGGGGCGAACCGCCTTCATCAGGTAGCGGACGTGCGACCAACCGCCTTCACCTTTCAGCATCCCGCTTGCGAGTGCCGCTATCCTTCTCCTTTCCAAGGCTCGTAGCTCGGTCTTCCTGAGGTATTAGTCTTGGTGGCGATCACGGTCAGTTCTCTACTCCTCGTCCCCCTCTGTGTTTCATGCAAGTTCATGTCTATCAGTATGCTTACATTATTTAGTTAGGGGACGTCGCTAGATTGAAACATTTACATATCTACAGCGGGGACTGACAGAGATCTCATAATAGAGGTCCTAGTCCGACGGAAGGAATATCCAACGGAGAGTCCCAATTATTACAAGATTTAGAGGCTAATGAATCATTAGAAAATGATAGTATAGCGGTCAGCCAGCACCACCGGAGTGGCGTGACTGTCAAACAATCCTAGTAAATTTTTCCACAATCTAATTTAGCATTGGAGTAATCATTTCATAATGGAATCGCATCCAATGTGACAAGAGGAATCAATCAAAGAGACATGATTTGGAGATGATCATAGTTAATCAGACATTACACTGTTCCATATAATCTATTTATTTTAGTGTGTTTCTACCCTACACACAAAATCTAACAAGATTAACATAATTATAACAGCATCGACCAGGATTTGGGGGTACAACCTGCCCGACATCCTGGTGGGAATCCCAGGCTCGCGGGGACTGACGGAGGTCTCATAATAGAGGTCCTAGTCTGACGGAAGGAATATCTGGCGAAGTGTCCCAACTATTACAAGATTTAGAGGCTAATGAAACATCAGAAAATGATAGTATAGCATTCAGCCAGCACCACCGGAGTGGCGTGACTGTCAAACAATCCTAGTAAATTTTTCCACAATCTAATTTAGCATTGGAGTAATCATTTCATAATGGAATCACATCCAATGTGACAAGAGGAATCAATCAAAGAGACATGATTTGGAGATGATCATAGTTAATCAGACATTACACTGTTCCATATAATCTATTTATTTTAGTGTGTTTCTACCCTACACACAAAATCTAACAAGATTAACATAATTATAACAGCATGGACTAAGTATGATTGCGCGCCAAAAATGGTCTGCCCAGAGCCACCAGACAGGGTTAGGCGGTCCATCGCGAGGCCGTATAAGGGTGCGAGTTTTCAAATCCAAACATGAATCAGGTGGTTTATCGTTCGGCCGCTAGGTTATCAAGCGGTCAATAACAGGCTGCAACCCTGGACCTTGCGGTCGATCGCAGGGCCGCCAGGGTCCGAGGCGGTTCCTGTTAGAACCGCAACCCATTTGTCATTTCCAGTCTCCGACGAACACCGATTGACCCCGGTTGCGACAAGGAATACGAGCAGTATAGTGCATAAGAATTAGGGAAAATGCCCTTAATAGAAAGAGGATGAAAAGGCACACAATATAGAATGATCAATTTAAGATTTAAGTCTGCTAATCCTAGCATTCAATCGATATAAAAAGGGGTAACAAGATCGGTGCCCTAATTAACATGCTCCGACTAAAATAGACAATACGTACACTATACATAATAATAATTGGGGCTTTTAGTATCAATAGAAAGGGGACTCAGAGATGCTGCCAATGATATATTACTCCTAGGGTTTAGTCCACTATCACCTACCTTAATCGAAGATCAAAGGAGGACGACGAACGCTCGGCACCGCACGAACTTGCTCTCCACAACCTCGATGATTCCTCCCCCGATCGCGTTCCTCGCCGACCGCCGCAGCAAAATGGGGTTTCTAGGTCAGGCTAGGGTTAGTTTTATAGAGGTAATTTGATCTGGGAGCACAGGATGTGGCCGGATAGAGTCCATGAACTCCACGCGCGCGGGAATCGCGCATTGACCAAGTCGCGCCGCCTTCTCTCCTGAAATTGGACTCCTAGGGTTAGGGTTTCAGCAGGGAAAGAGAGGGGAAATGGGCTACTCGACAAGGCCGATTGAATGGGCCTGGTTTGGGCTCAAATGGTCGAGATTTGGGCTCGAATTGGGCGATCTATGGCTTAGTTAAACAAAACTCCATTTTGGCCCTAATTCTCTTAATTCGACTCGATAAAATTTTATTTAGGTTTTGGTCAAGAAGACAAATTGTCTAAACTTTTAGTCTTCTACACGATTATGAATTTTCTAGATTTTTATAAATTAGTTAAAACTTCACCTAAAGAAATTTCCAATCTAATAGTAATTAATTTTTCTCAATTATCACCCTTTACCTTATTTAATTAATTCATGGGGTGCTACATCCTCCCCCACTTTAAGGAATTTTATCCTCCAAATTCCTTGCACTTATCGAAATGAGGAGGAACTAAGGTTACTGACCTTAAAATAAATCAGGGAACTGTTTCCGGATAGCTTCTTCGGATTCCCACGTGGCTTCTTCCGTTCCACGCCTACTCCATTGAATCTTGACCACCGGAATGGACCGATTTATGAGTTACTGCTGCTTTCGATCCAGAATCTTGATGGGTCTTTCTTCATAAGTTAAATCTTCCTTTAACTCTAGGTCCACATGCTGAATGATATGCGTGGGGTTGTATACATACTTCCGCGGCATGGACGCATGGAAAATATTATGTACACTAGATAACTGGGGTGGCAATGCTAATCTGTAGGCAACTTCTCCAACCCTTTTCAGAATCTCAAATTGGCCAATGTATATGGGACTCAGCTTGCCCCGGACATTAAACCTTCAGACTCCTTTCATAGGTGAAACCTTCAAGAACACATGCTCGCCCACTTGGAATTCCAAATCTCTTCTTCTATTATCTGTATAGCTTTTCTATCTTGACTGTGCCACTTGTAGACGATCCTTGATAATCTGGATATTCTTAGAGAATTCTGAAATGAGATCCGATCCCAACCATTGCTTCTCGCCTACCTCATTCCAGCACAAAGGCGATCGGCAACTCCTTCCATAAAGAGCCTCGAACGGTGCCATCTGGATACTGGACTGATAACTATTATTGTAGGTAAATTCTATTAGAGCCAAATGTTCATGCCAACTACCACCAAAGTCAATCATGCAAGCTCTTAACATATCTTCGATAATCTGATTTGTTCTCTCGGTCTGCCCATCCGTTTGCGGATGGAAAGCAGTGCTGAAGTTCAGACAGGATCCTAAGGACTCTTGTAATCCCTTCCAAAAATGTGAATTAAATCTGGGATCTCTGTCTGACACAATGTTCACCGGCACACCATGCAATCTTACAACTTCCTTCATGTACAGAGCGGCCAAGACATCGACTGTCCATTTTGACTTGATGGACAAGAAATGTGTAGATTTAGTCAACCTATCCACAATTACCCATATTGCATCGAAGCCTCCACGAGTTCTTGGTAAACCCATTATAAAATCCATGCCAATACTCTCCCATTTCCACTGTGGTATATCGAGAGGCTTTAACTTCCTGACAAGTCTGAAATGCTCAGCTTTCACTTGTTGGCATACCAGACATCTATTCACAAACTCTGTTACTTCATGTTTCATATTTGGCCACCAAAAGGTCCTTTTTAAATCCCGGAACATCTTAGTAGTTCCAAGATGAATAGTATACTTGGACATGTGAGCTTCCTTAAGGATCTTGCTCTTCACTTTGGCTAAATCAGGGACACATGTCCTTCCTCAGAATAACAACATGTCATCATCAACCAATCCAAAATTTTGTCTATTCCTTAGATTTCCCTTGATCTCCACTAACGTTGGATCGCTAACTTGCAAGGTCTTAATTTCCATCAACAGCTCGGGACATAGCTGTACTTGAGCGATCATGACCCGATCCTAGCTAACATTAAGGTCTAGACTAGCCAACTGCTCTAGCAGTCTCCATTCTTGCAATATGAGACTTGACAACTTGGCTATTGGCTTGCGACTCAAAACATCAGCCGCCACGTTACCCTTCCCGAGGTGATATTCTATAGAAAAATTAAAATTTTTCAAATACTCGAGCCACCTTCTCTGCCTCATATTAAGCTCTTTTTGAGAGAACAGATACCTAAGGCTCTTATGATCTGAAAATACAGTAAAAGTCTCTCCATACAAGTAGTGCCTCCAAATCATCAAAGCAAATACCACTGCCGCGAGTTCCAAGTCATGGATAGGATAATTCTCTTCGTACTTCTTCAGCTGTCTAGAGGAATAAGCTATCACCTTCTTATGCTGCATAAGCACACATCCCAGGCCAATACCTGAGGCATCAGTATAGACTTTAAAACCCCCATCCCCAGAAGGCAAGGCCAACACAGGGGCAATGGTCAAGCACTCCTTCAGAGTCTGAAAACTCCGTTCACAATCTTTCGACCACTCAAATCGATTCTCCTTGCGAGTTAACCTAGTCAAAGGTATCACAATTTTTGAGAAATCCTTAATGAATCTCCGATAATAGCCTGTTAGGCCTCGAAAACTTCTCACTTCAGTTACATTCACAGGCCTATCCCAGTTTCTTACTGCCTCTACTTTAGAAGGGTCTACAGCAATTCCATCCTTAGTGATGATGTGCCCCAGAAAAGATACTTCTTGCAACCAAAATTCACACTTACTGAACTTGGCATATAGCTTATGATCCCTCAGTATCTGTAACGCCGTCTTCATGTGTTCTTCATGCTCCTCCTTGCTCTTGGAGTATATCAGAATGTCATCAATAAAAATCACGACCCACTGATCTAAGTAGGGCCGGAACACACTATTCATCAGATGCATGAAAGCTGCAGGAGCATTTGTTAGACCAAAAGGCATTACTACAAATTCAAAATGCCCATACCTGCTCCGGAATGCCGTTTTAAGAATATCTTTGTCCTTGATACGCAGTTGGTGATACCCTGATCGAAGATCAATCTAGGAAAAATACTGTTCTCCTACCATCTGATCGAACAATTCATCTATTCTCGGCAACGGATACTTATTATTGATAGTAACCTAGTTAAGCTGGCGGTAATCAATGCATAATCTCAGTGATCCATCATTCTTCCTTACAAACAACACTGGGGCTCCCCACGAGGATGTACTTGAATGAATAAACCCCTTCTCAAGCAACTCCATTAATTGATCCTTCAATTCTCTTAACTCCGCAGGAGACATACGATACGGAGTTTTAGAAACTGGGGACGCACTAGGGACTAGATCAATAGAAAAGGCTACCTCTCTCTCTGGTGGAAGTCCTGGCAGATCTTTAGGAAATACGTCTGGGAAATCTCAGACAATAGGGATGTCCTTAATCTCCAACTCCTTCTTGTCGGTCAAAGAAACCAATGCCAAAAATGCCTGACACCCTTTCCTTAACAACTTCTCGGCCCGAAGTGTCGAAATAAGTGGTACGGACTTAGAATGCCTAACCCCGACAAAAGAAAGCTCGGGGTGCCCAGAGAAGGACACGGTGCCAGATTTACAATGAACGCTAGCCTCATACTTAGCTAACCAATCAGCTCCTAGGATTACATCATAATCCTTCATCTTCATGCAAACTAGATCAGTTGGCATATTTAGCCCATTAATAAAAATTTTACTAGAAGGATAGTAGCACTTAATTGCTGAACCTGAACCAATAGGGGTTGATATTTCTAGTTGAGAGTTCATCAATACATGTTCCATAGATAAGGACTTAGCAAAACCTTGAGAGATAAAAGAATGCGTTGCTTCGGTATCAAAGAGAACAAATGCCGGTTTATCAAAAACAATAAGAGTACCTTCAACCAATCCACCCTCCTCGATGGCATCTGTCTCGATTTCCTGTAGGGCTTGGAGCTTGCCATGCCGCTTCTGGCCTCCTAGCGACTTGTTCGGTGTAGCTTGCTCAGACAGGAGAGGACACTCAGGGATACGGTGGTCCCTGCTCCCACAACGCAAACGAGCGCCTAACTTGCGCAACACTCCACCATCTTATGACCCGGACGGTCACAATACTTGCAAAGAGCCTTGGATGATGCATCCGGACCTGACTTCTTGTCATCACTTCTCGGCTTCTTGTCCTTCCACGAACTAGACCCGCCATTGGGCCTCTTCTTGCCATTGTTGGGTTTAAAACTCCCAGAATTAGTGGCCTGCTCTTTCTTGATGTTCCTTCCTCGAATCCTCTCAGTCATTTCCATGGTATCTTCTAGGACTTGAGCCTTTCTCACAATCTCGATGTAAGTGTGACTTTCCATCGGCGCCAAATGATTGATATATTGTAGCTTTAATCCATTCAGAAACCTTTTGGCTTTCATCTTTTCAGTAGATACTAAATGCGACGCATAGCGAGATAACCTGGAGAACTGAGCTTCATATTCAGCAACTGACAAGTTCCTTTGCTTCAAAGCAGCAAACTCCGCTGCCTTCTTCTCTTGTACTCTGTCTGAGAAGTATTTACTATTAAAGAGCTCCTCAAATTCCTTCCATGATACCTGCTTATCTCCTAGGGTGGCTTTTACTGCATCCCACCACGTACGCACATCACGTTCCAACTGGAAGGTAGTCAAGAGAACGCGCTCCTGGTCACTACATTGCATAACTTCAAAAATACGATCCATCTTTTTTAGCCAATGCTCGGCTTCATCGGGATCCGCCGAACCACCAAATCGTGGGGGATTCAACCCTCGGAAATTTCGGTGGAGATCACTGGCCCCGTGGTGCGCTCCTCCTCCTTGGGCCACCTGCTAGAGGGTCCGAGTCAAACCTTGCACTGTACGCTGCATCTCCCTCCACTGCGCAAGTTCGGCTGCCATCGAGACAGACTCCTACACGTAGGAAAATTAATTAGAACAGCCTAGCGGAAATCTTTCAGAGTTTAGCAGTTAACTCAACCAGAGTCTCTACCCAATCTCACCGGGTGGGATCCTTAGACTTTAACAAAGTCACGGGTTCTATGACACCACCTAGAAACCTAGGGACTTAGAAAACCTAAGCTCTGATACCACAAAACTGTCACCCACCGACGCGGAATATCGGAACGTGGTAGTTATACATTCATGATAAATAGAGCAATAATGGAATTAAAAGAACTTAATTGCAAGAGAAAGAGAGTAACTCCAAAAAATACCAATTTACTCATAACTGGTAGAATAAAATGTTTCCAACCTCCTTATAACATCTTACATCACGACTCTAAGAACAAGAATAAAGGAAATATTACAACTTTTAATAGCAACTCTAGTTAAACAAAACAACGACTCATCAACCACTACGTGACCAAGCCACAACTCTACTAGGACAACTGGTTCACTCCGGTCTTCACTCTTTCCCATCCCCATCCGTTTACGTTTCATCACCGGAGCTACTTGAAAGGGGGGGGGGAACTGGGTGAGCGAACGCTCAGTAGGTAATAGCAGGCGAAGTTTAAGTAATTAACCAATTTCATTAGATGTCATGCAATTAAATAGAAACAGAATTAACAACAGCCATGAAATGAAATAAAAGAACTTGCATGGACTAAATAGAACAGAAATAAATCATTTCCAGGAACTTAGCCGATCAAGTACGTAACAAGCAAGTCATGTAGAGATAAATCCCATATAGGAATTTAGTAACTTGAAGAAATTTATAGAGCAAATGATTGAATGAATGTCATAGACAACACGCTAGTCATGCACTCGGTGCAATGTCTCACCATGTCATTACAACTCCCCGGGGCACTAGTACTTTTCGGGCACTCCTCCCAGCACCAGATCGGGCCCTTATGATGTGTTGGCACTGATTTACTGGATCCGAGATCCAAAGTAATATCTAGACATTCACTGGAATCGGCCACGAATTCCAAAGTCAAGCTATGTAACTTATCCTCTAAGATCCAGAGAATTTTTAATAATTGAACGAGGACCACAGGATTATGGCTTGCAAGAGTCAGAAATGTACGCAAGATTTGATGGCTACCAAGGCACACAAGAGATATGTGAAAAATAGCTTCCGGATGAATTGCGGTCATAATTGGGCCACAACAAGACAAAAATGGTCTAACATGGACCGCTCCAAGCGATACTGGGCCAGAGGAACGAAACCCAGAGTCAAGGATTAAAACGGTCCTAGATGGGCCGTTTACCAAAGGGAAACGGTCCACAGTGGGCCGTCAAGCACAGGAGGGTTCCTGGGCCACAACAAAAGGTAAACGGTCTCTACTGGGCCGCTTCACCACCAGACGGTCTCCAGAAGCCCGTTTAGGGGGTAAAAATGGTCCAGTACCAACCATATTTAAATTAGGCCAGGAGGACTCAAAGCACATGACTTAATGGGCTCTCAACCCACCCGAGACAAGGTGAAATTGAACCAAGGTTCAGTCCACACCCCTCAGGTCGAGTTTAGAGGCTAAAGGTCGACTCAACATGGCTAGGTCGACTGGAATTCAGGGAAATTCGATGAGCAGGACCTGGCACTTAGCCAGTTAGAGGCGGTCATAGAAAGAGCCGCTTAAAGGATCAAGCGGTCAGACCTAGGCCACATATAGATTGAAACGGTCCCATAAGGGTCGTAAGTGAGAACAGTGGCAGTCCCGATTCTGGGCTGCAAAATCACGCGATCCGATCGAGTCAATAGGTGCAGGATTTTGGGGTACAACCTGCCCGGTGTCCTGGTGAGAATCCCAGGCTCGCGGGGACTAACAGAGGTCTCATAATAGAGGTCCTACTCCGACGGAAGGAATATCCGGTGGAGAGTCCCAACTATTACAAGATTTAGGGGCTAATGAAACATCGAAAAATGATAATATAGCGGTCAACCAGCACCACCGGAGTGGCGTGACTGTCAAACAATCCTAGTAAATTTTTCCACAATCTTATTTAGCATTGGAGTAATCATTTCATAATGGAATCGCATCCAATGTGACAAGAGGAATCAATCAAAGAGACATGATTTGGAGATGATCATAGTTAATCAGACATTACATTGTTCCATATAATCTATTTATTTTAGTGTGTTTCTACCCTACACACAAAATCTAACAAGATTAACATAATTATAACACCATGGACTAAGTATGACTGCGCGCCAAAAACGGTCAGCCCAGAGTCGCCAGACAGGGTTAGGCGGTCCCTCGCGAGGCCGCGTAGGGGCACGAGTTTTCAAATCCAAACATGAATTAGGCGGTCTGTCGTTCAGCCGCTAGGGTATCAAGTGGTCAGTAACTAACCGTAACCCTGGACCTTGCGATCGATCGTGGGGCCACCAGGGTTCGAGGTGATTCTTGTTAGGACCGCAACCCATTCGTCGTTTCCAGTCTCCGACGAACACAGATAGACCTCGGTTGCGACAAGGAATACGAGTGATACACTGCATAAGAATTAGGCAAAATGCCCTTAATAGAAAGAGGATGAAAAGGCACACAATATAGCATGATCAATTTAAGGTTTAAGCCTGCTAATCCTAGCATTCAATCAATATAAAAAGGGGTAACAAGATCGGTGTCCTAATTAACATGCTCTGACTAAAATAGACAATACGTGCGCTATACAGAATAATAATTGGGGCTTTTAGTATCAATAGAAAGGGGACTTAGAGACGCTTCCAATTATATATTACCCTAGGGTTTAGTCCACTATCACCTACCTTAATCGAAGATCAAAGGAGGAGGACGAACGCTCGGCACTGCACAAACTCGCTTTCCAAAACCTCAATGATTCCTCCCACGATCGCGTTCCTCGCCCACCGCCGTAGCAAAATGGGGTTTCTAGGTCAGGCTAGGGTTAGTTTTATAGGGGTAATTCGATCTGGGAGCACAAGATAGGGCCGGATAGAGTCCATGAACTCCACGCGCGCAGGAATCACGCATTGACCAAGTCGCGCCTCCTTCTCTCCTAAAATTGGACTCCTAGGGTTAGGGTTTCAGCAGGGAAAGAGAAGGGAAATGGGCTACTCGACAAGGCCGATCGAATGGGTCTTTTTTGGGCCGAAATGGTCGAGATTTGGGCTCGAATTGGGCGATCTAAGGCTTAGTTAAACAAAACTCCATTTTGGCCCTAATTCTCTTAATTCAGCTCGATAAAATTTTATTTAGGTTTTGGTCAAGAAGACAAATTATCTAAACTTTTAGTCTTCTACACGATTATGAATTTTCTAGATTTTTATAAATTAGTTAAAACTTCACCTAAAGAAATTTCCAATCTAATAGTAATTAATTTATCTCAATTATTACCCTTTACCTTATTTAATTAATTCTTGGGGTGCTACGGATTATCTCTGATTAAAAAGGCTATGCCTATGAAAATCATGGTACAGCAATGGCATAGAATGTTGAGTAACTAGGTCACTTCACCTAAGACGTGTTGTGCCTCATATAAAAGACATCTCTACTGCTAACTCTGCTCTCAAAAGAGAGGCATTAAGGTTACCACACTGAGTAACTGGGGATTCCTGCATCTAACCAAAAGGTGTAGGTTAAACCAGCTTGCTCAATGGAACAGAAACTTATTTAGCAAAATGTTGAGTCTAATCAAAGCCCCCAAAAGCAAAATTTGGTGTGATCTACTTGTTTTCAATACTGCTGGACCCTTTCCACTTGAGAAGTCTTTAAGAATCTAACTAGTACAGCTTTTAGACAACTTATTCAAGGCATCCATATGAAAATTGCTCACTCTCTTTATTCTTGTATGAAGATGATTTTCAAGATTTTCTATTCTATGTCTCTCTGGATCATCAGTCTGAAACATCTAAGCAATTTTTTAGTTCTCACTTAATCTCTTAAGAGATGGGTCTGACACATTCTAAATCTGTGAACTTACTGTATCTGAAATCTTTTGCTCTTTCATGTTGTTCTTAACTTTCTCTGCCCATTTTTTTTGATGATGTCAATAGGGGAGAATAAGAGAAAAGGGGGGAGAGTAAGTTGATAAGATGAGTATGTTAAAGGGGGGAAGTGTCTGTTTCTGTCCTGATTTTATTTTTGTGTCTGATAGGCGTCTGATAGGCATCATGTCTATTTGTCTTGGTAGCTCAACTTGGCAGCTCAAATAAACCATTCCTTCTGCAAATTCAGGCTATTCCTTTTATATCTCTAAATGTTCAACTATTTCTCAAGGAAGATGAATAGTTCTTTATGCATTAATAAAACTTCATAACTCATACTGTTGCTATCATCAAAAAGGTGGAGAATGTTGTATTCTAAGTGTTTTGATGATGTCAATAAAATATGGTTAAATAGCTAACATAATAAATCTTATTTGTAGGTGCCCTGGCTACTAGAGCTACATCAAAGTAAGTGAGGAAGTTCTGAAAAATGACCAAGTTCAACACTGCCTCGATGCAGTCACAATCACAGAAAAGTTTTTTTTTAGAAGAGCTGCATCGACGTATCAAAGAAGTGCACTGATGTACCTAGAGCAAATTTGCTATAATGTCACACTGCATCGATGCATCAAGGTTGATGCACCGACGCACCAAGTAAAAAGGCAGCACATGAGACACTACATCGACACACTCAGCTCGAAAGTAGCAAATTTAAGACAAAATAGTCGAATCACCAGAAGGAGAAATTAGAGCAATCACAAGGGCAGGTCGAAGCCGCAAGCTGCTGATCCGACGCATTAGCGTTCAAGATATGCAATGTTACATTCAGCCTCGACCTGGCGATGCTATGCATCGATGCATCAAGAGCTATTCATTCAAAGCCATAACCACCTATAGTCCTCCTTAGCAACATTGCATCGACGCAACAAGGAAACTGCATCGACCTCCTGAAAGAAGCGCATGATGCTGTTTATTTCGGCCGACCGAAATATGGGAACGGTCGACCGATTCCATCAAGAGTTTTTGTACGGGCAACGAACTTAAGAGCATTAAGTCTTAATGCATGATTAAGGATCAAAACTCAGCTTGCCTTGGCTAATTATGGATCTGAAAGCATGAAGATATCAGAGCACGTGATAAACTCAAGGAAGTCACATGACTGCGATTATGGAACTTTTTGGAACGCAAATAATGAACTCATGTGGCGGGCTTCTGGAAGAATCATATCACTATCAGAATATTCCTTTGCACGTGGACCAATAGATTTTTGGCTGATCAGAATCTTGAAGTGGAAGAAAGAGGAAGACGATCCTCTGCTCTCTGCTATAAGTATCAACCCGCTCCATCCAAGAGACGTGCTGAAGCTGCTAACGCCGTTGAGATAAAAAAATTTAGAGAGAGAGCTCTTCCAGAAGAAAAAGAAAGAGTGAACTACCTTGAGAGGAAGAGTGATTTGAGAGCAGCTAGCCCATCTCCGCAGGAGATTGCTTCATCGGAAGATACATTGTTCATATTGGTTTTCCATTGATCAAATTCTACATTTTTGTTGTTTTTTGTTTTGTTCTTCTATTCACATTTGTTCGAGTTCCCTCTGAGTGTGTTCAGAGGAAGGGAGAGCAATCTCCAAAGTCCCCTCTGTAGGTTCAGAGGAAGAGAGGTCCCCGACCTCTGGTTGTGTGAGCTGAGGGATTTAGTTCACGGGGTTCCTTCTGTGAAGGCAGAAGAAGGGAGGATTATCTTCCGGGTACTGCATTGCATAGTGTGGTTCGATCTCTACTGGGAGTAGGATCGAAGGTCAAGGGATTTGTCTCCCTTGGGAGTGAAGCTGTGGTATCAGCCGTTGTCGCAGACTAAGTCTGCTAGTTGGTTTGCTTTTAGCAAGGAAGCCTTACTCTGGGTGAGTGAGCGGTGGACGTAGATTGCGAATTGCAATCGAACCACCTAAACATTCGTATTGTCCATTGCATGGTTTGAATTGCTTAGCTTTCAGTATGCACTATGTTGTCTAATCGGTATATCAAAAGAAGTAGCTGAAAGGATAGGTCAGGCCTATCTGGAATGCTGCTCCTTGAGTGAGGTGATCCTTGGATCAAACCTCCGCCTTGTACCAATGTCAGTCGCTGTGAGCATGCTAGGCTGCTAAGTGTGAGCTCCATCTGTCGATCTCCTTGTTTGCACACGTTGTGTTCACAACACTTCTCTCCGCACACATAATCACTGTTGATTTGTCTCATCCGTGCTTGCGTTTATATTAGTGCTATTGTTAGCGTATCTGTTTGCTTCGCTCTTAGAGTTTTTATCTGCTATTTTTTTGGGAACAAATATATTCATCCCCCTCTTCTATATCTGTTATTCTAGTCTATCAAAATCCACACACAATTAAGTTAAGGATGTGAAAGAAAACGATCCTAATATATGATCTCCATGACTGTATTATCCTTCTAGCTTGTTAAATGGAATAGTTAACATCTTTAAAATTACATGGGTTTTAGTTGCATCTTGATCGATACATGTTTAAGTGTTACCGTGGTTACCGTGATTTCGACAAGTCATATAACTCGCTAGATTTCCAAGGAAGAATGGTGTCTAAGGAAAGAGGTCCACGGGCAAATGCTTTAAGTGGATAAGTGGTTTATTAATTAGGACCTCGTGTATACGCGGGGAGCCTCCCACTGTCCCACCTCTTACCTGGCCGTAATTCCTCAGTTGTCTAGTAAATCTCCGGCTGCGAAGAACGGATATAATTTCCGCTAACGTCATTTCCTTATTTCCGATAAGTCGTGGAATCAGCAAGATTTTCAAGGAAGAGTGATGTCTAACGAGAGAGGTCCATGGGCAAACGCTTTAAGTGGATAAGTGGTTTATTAATTAGGACCTCATGTATATGAGGGGAGCCTCCCACTGTCCCACCTCTTACCTGGTCGTGAATCCTCGGGTTCTAGCTAAACACCCGATTGTGAAAAACTTGATTTAAACCCGTTTTACAAGGTTTCCGCAAAGGCTAATTGTGCCTTGTCCAGCAATTCAATCCCTTAGCGACTTAATGTCGTTAAAAATTATACCTTAAATCCTTCTTGAACTTCTTTTACAACCACTTAATCTTTAAATGATAATCTTGTACTTTATTCCAAGAGCTTTACCTTGAAATTCGTTGGCCATACATATTACGTGGATGTCTAAATATACTTGGGATCTATGATCCATAACCCCAATGTCTGACGTTAATGGGGCTCGGTCTGGTCCTAGGGGGAGCGCTCGAAAGTACTAGTACTCATGGGAGTTGATTGACCAGGTGTGGCATTGCACCAAAGTGCTTGACTTGCTAGATTCATTTACGGCATTCCACAGTTCGTGAATTACTTGCTTGAATACATGAATTACTTGAATGACTTGAATTACTTGACTTGTACATATTTGCATGAAATGACCAAATTCCATGATATTACTTTCTACATGTTCATTCTCTACTTGAACTTTACTCTTGATATCTTGTTTACTTGTGATTTCAATTACTAGAATTTCTTTACTCTATTTCTTATTCATGTTCCATGCTTTATTTACTTTTCTCGGCATAACGTAATAATTATCCAAAAATGTTAATTACTTTAAGATGCCTGGTATAGAGATATAAATTCCTACTGAGCGTTTCGCTCACCCTACGTTTTCCGATTAACATTGCAGGTAATTCCGACGATGAACTCCAAACACATGGGGATTGGCTAGAGTGAACGAGGGATCAAGTTTATCTTAGTTACCTAGGTTTATGAGCCGTCGCTCTTGCTAGAATTATATACTTGGAAGTTGTACCTTGCCTCTTAAGGCTTAAGATTGTTGTAAAACTTTATTTCAATGGAATAAAAGTATCTTTTTCTTCTTATCTCTCCTTGTGGTTTGGACCCTTTTATACATGCTCTGATCGACTTGAGTGTTTCAACTCGTCGCGTCTTGATTTTCTGCATCGGGACGTGATAGGAAACGCCTTAACCTTTTTTTTTATCGGTAAAATTGTAAAATCTATATAGGTATAAGAGAGTGTACAATGTGTGAGCAATGTCTAGACATGCCTAGACTGATTACGCCTTAACCTTTGCTTTACCAAGACGATCCCTAGTTTTAGAGTTAGGCTATGTTCGACCAGGGTGGAATCCAAACCCGACATATTCTCATAGCTCCATGCGAACGTGTCCTTGTACTCCTTGATAACCTCAATCAATGCCTCTTCTTCAAGTGATGGAAAATTGTCACTTATGAGGACGATCCTAGGGTCTTCCTCAGTTCCCAAGTTGATCTCTTTGGTGGATTCTTCTACAGCAGTTGACGGCTCATCAAATCTCCTCATTCCGTTAGCATAGGGGCAGCCGTGTCCTCGTATTCTCCGTCCCCTTCTTCAATAGGGTTTTCTTCATCCGTAATCTCATAGATTTCATACCCTTGATCAATTGTGAAATTCTTCTCACATTCTAGCTCCGACAGTTGGATGGGATTTTCTAGCAGCTAAGGAATGTCTAGGCATGCCTGACACCTGTTGGCTAGATCTGGAAGGAATCGACGAGGGATTTGCCTACCCTTGGTTTTCTTCTTGGGCACTACCCTTGACTCACTATTCCTAACTTGACTGACCTGTCCTACAAAAGAAGAAGAAGACCCTGAAGAATGTATAGGAAAAGACCCCTCAGCGGAGGGGTAAAGGAGGTCACTCAGAGGACCTTGGATGAGTGGCCCGTAAGTCTGGGCGCACTCGTGGTAGATGTAGGAGGTCTCCTCAAAAGAGATGTAGTGTTGAGGAGTTTAGAAATTTGTGTTTTTTTTGTTTTCATTTTCGATGACAAAACAATTAAAATAAATTGGGGAATGAGAAAAGATGATTATAGCTAAGGGGCTGGAAGGCTCGTAGAGCAGATCATGATTAAAAACTTGGCGCGGGTTAAGAAACCCGCACAGGAATGTAAGTAGAGAAGGGGACCTGGGAAGATCATCATACAAACGCCTGGCCCAGGAAGGAGTCAACAGCGAAGGCTAAAATGAGTGGATAGAGAGAATGACGGATAATGATCCGTCGATGACAACGTCCTCTTGGCGAGGAGGGTTTGGAGTTCTGGCAATAACTATGGCATCTCCTGGCATATCGGAGATCAAAGGCGGCTATTCTAGGTGTGAAGGCAAGAACATTCTCTCCAGTGTGATGGAAACATCTGGTATGTCAAACCATTTGTTCCATTCACAATCCGGGTCATCAAACTTTCCCCTTTTGAGAACCCTCGAGCAACCTTTAGCTAAATATGCAATCTGCAGCCCCCTATGTGTTTCCTGCAGGTAGTCCCCCATTTGTACAATAGGCCCCATTTTAAAATGAGAGTATAAGGACCATGTAAGGGGTTTTCCATCTGCTTCTATTGGCCCTTCAAAGCCCAGGCTGGCCCTAAGGATTAACCTTGTTTTCTTCGGCGGTCTCAGTCTCCCCTGTGATTGTGCCCTTAAGCCTTTGCCTTGCTGGTAGCCCAAGTTCCTCATGATCTCCCATCCTTTGGAACGGGAAGGGAGACGTGGCATAGGTGCAGAAGCGGCTTTTCTTGTGTTGATGGGGCGCAGCAAGGGTCACATACATTCAGCAGTGAAAGAATGGGCCTATGGGTTGACCAAACAGAGGGCAAGGAAGTGGTAATAGCATCCACCATATGGAGAAGGGGCATCCTAAACACTTTGACGATCTATCCCTTGTACGGAAAGTTTAAGCATTGGTGGTTAGTGGAAGGGACGACGTTCATTGCCTCTATATAAGGGCGACCCAGTATGCCCTTGAATGTCAGGTCCATGTCGAGAATATGAAATTCTATGGGAACCACCACTGGACCTACTTCCACATTAAGAGTGATCATCCCCTTCGGTGGCCTTTTGCTATTATCATACGCCGTGACTGTGATCGCCGAAGGCCTTATCTGTTCCGTGTTAGCCCCACATAGTTGAAGGGTGCTCATAGAAATCACATTGATAGACACACATGTATCCACCAAACATGGGTTCACAGACACCCCGTTGATCTTCATTGTAATGCACAACGCATATTTCCGAGCTTCCTGAGGGGCAAGCTCGTGATATTGAAATGTGATGGCCAGTTGCATGCTTGTCGGTGTTAACACCGACGAGATCTTTTCCATGGGGAGATCTTTTTTTACCATGACCTTCCGAAGATATTCCATTAAAGCTTCTTGATGAGATTTGGACCTCTTAATCAATTCAAGAATAGAGATCCGGGCAGGTGTTTTATCCAGATGTTTTAGAAGATCATATTGTGTCCCAGGGATGGACTCCTCTAGTTGCTCTTCGGTCCCTCTCTCTGGCTGTGACTGTTCTTGGCATTGATTGTTCTGGGAGAATACACGGTGGAAGATCGTTCCACTCTGGAGCACCATTGCTTGCGGTCTTTGCACCTCTGTGGGGTTGGTAATGGGTTTAAGAGGGGGTTTAAGCGGTAATGGTGGAGGAATAGTTAGTGGAGTAGGGGTAATGATGAGCAGAGGGCTTTTGATGAGAGGCTTGTTTGGTAGAGGAGGAGTGGAAGTGGATGGGGCCTCGGATGGGTGGCGAATGATGAGAGGTTTGGAAGGCCTAGGTGGAGGCGCAGAGGGAGTAGATGGGGCCTCAGACGGACGGTGAATAATGAGGGGTCTTGAGGGTAAGGGTGAAAGCGTGGTGGAGGTAGACGGCCTCAGATGGGTGGTGAATGGTAAGGGGCCTTGAGGGTAAGGGTGAAGGTACAGTGAAGGTAGACGGGGCCTCGGATGGGTGGTGAATGGTAAAGGGGCCTTGAGGGTAAGGGTGAAGGTACGGTGGAGGTGGATGGCGAGGCAGATGGTCGAGGGAAGATGAGAGGTTTTGAAGGTGTAGGTAGAGGGGTGGTGAAAGGTTTTTGATGGTGGATCAGAGGGGATTGAGCGGTAGGGGCGCGAATAAGAGGGCGCGACGGCTGTGGGAATGAGGGAGGCTTGGTTGTAGGTTGTGATACAGGTCATGGAGGGAAAGGTGCTGGCCGGATAAGGTGAGGTGGTTGGCTAGGAATATGGTTGGTGGCAAGAACGGAGGTGCTTCCCGTATGCCAACCTTGCCCTCTTCCAACTTCCGAGAAGGAGGAGATGGGGTTGACTTGTTGGTTGGGTTGTTGGTGCTCCGGTAGTGGATTCTAAATGATGCCCATATTTGGGTGGCTGTTGTTGTTGTTCGTCGTCGTCGTCGTCGTCGTCGTCGTTGTTGTCGTCGTCGTCGTTGTTGTCGTTGTTGTCGTTGTTGTCGTTGTTGTCGTTGTTGTCGTTGTTGTCGTTGTTGTTGTTGTTGTTGTTGTTGCTGTTGAAATTGGGGTCTCGGGGGAGGTCTCCTGGCCTTCAAAGTGGTGATGTTGTTGTTGTTGTTGTTGTTGTTGTTGTTGTTGTTGTTGTCGTTGTTGTCGTTGTTGTCGTTGTTGTTGTTGTCGTTCTTGTCGTCGTTGTTGTTGTTGTTGTTGTTGTTGTTGTTGTTGTTGCTGCTGTTGAAATTGGGGTCTCGGGGGAGGTCTCCTGGCCTTCAAAGTGGTGATGTATCGCCTCAATTCATCCCAGTCGATTCCCCCTTGATCATTCATGTCATAGATATAGTCCTTGAAATGGAAGTAGTTCTCCACTGTATGACTCGGCTGCTTATGGAAAACACAGTATCTGGAAGTGTCGACATTCTGGGGCCATATGGGCTTTTCCTTGGGCAAAGTGAGTACATTGGCGGCCATAAGAGCATTAAAGACGTCCGGCAATGTTTCTGGCAATGGTGGGTAGTGAGCTCTCTTAGGGCCGATCGGTCTTCTTTGTTGGTGGGGGCCATAATTTCTAGAGGGTGAAACTTGATGGTACTGAGGAGGTGGCTGTTGTTGTTGCTGGGGGCGAAAGGGTTGAGGCATGTTGTTCTGGAGGAGGTTATTTTGGGGTGGAGGATGAAAAGGTTGTGGACCTTGTTGGTTCTGTCAGAAGGGGAGTTGTGGTGTTTGTGGAGGCTTTGGATTGGCTAGCAGGTTGGGGCTGCCAAGTGCACTCACTTGCTCATTCGTGACGACCCCTTCCGTTACTCCGCCCTGAACATTGGCATTCGCTTTCCTCACTACCCTTGGCTTTTGCGGCTCGAACATATGCATGAGAGGGGAATCTTTCAGTTGTGTTTGAATATACCTGGCTCTCTTATATAACTCTTCCATTGTGTAGAGTTTGTTCATGGCCAGAACGTGTCTAAATTGAGGAGTGGAATTAGACACAATCATCTTTACTTGCTCCGGCTCTGAGAGGGTATCCCTTACTCTCTCCACCAGGGACCTCCATCTATCAGCATATTGAATGAAATCTTCGTCCGTCCTCATTTTCTTAGCCACTAGGTCAGTGATAGAAAGGGATGGGCCGACCCGATCCCGATATTTCTGCAGGAACTTCTTTTGGACCACATCAAAATTCTCAGCCTCGCTTGGCTCTAAGGCATAGAACCATTCTAGTGCAGGGCCGTCTGATGCGAGCGGACGCTCGTCGTTAAAAACACCGCGCACACAATTTTAAAATTCCGCACTCACACACAATAAAATTAAAATTTATGCGTAGTGGCAAGTACGAGTCGATCCCACGAGGAGGTTGAGTTTTGAAATTAAAAACTTTAAATTTTTTTAAGAGAAAAAATAATGAATATTTTCTTTTGATTTTCAAAATTTACAATAACATGAAATAAATCTATCTAAAGAATTATAGAGGGTTAAGAGAGAGAAAGGTGGATATTTAGAGGGAGAATGTTTTAATCTAACGAAATTAAATGCTAAATAAAATTGACGAAGTGGGATAGAGAGTTTTGCGGCCGTGGTGTGAGAGTAAAGGTATCGTATCATCGAGCCTTTGAATCACGAGTTATCGGGGACAATCACGTGCACTTGACCGGAAGACCCGTATCTCTCTTGAGCTGACTTTAGACGAATTTTCGAAGGAGGAAGATAAAGAATTTAGAGCGATATTAGAGGGAGATGGAGAGAGATCATGCTAAATAAAAATGACGAATTAAATAACAATCTTTCTAGAATTAAACTTAAATTGAAATAAACATACATGTGCATAAAAAAAATTACAACAAAAATAAATTACAACCAATCTAAGGTAGAAGAACAATATGAGAGGGAGAAGAAGAGTTCCTACGTAAGAGAAATAGAGAGGTAGAGAGAGGGATAGAGGGAGAAAGAAATCCTACTCCTAATGCTATAGAAGTGAGGGGGGAGGGAGAGAGTGAGAGCTTCTCTACATTATGGGTTTGTTAGATGCCTTTTAAAGCTCCCTTCATGCCCTTTTATAGGCCCAAGATCATCCCCCAACCCTCTTTATTTGCTTGCTTTCGGTGCCTACCAACCACCTAGGAGCCAATGCCACCCACTTTGTCATGCCCATTGAAGCCACACCAATGCCATCGCCCAGTGAGGAGCCAGCGTGAAGAGGGCCCGTGTGAGTAGCTGCGCGCCTGCATGCATGGGACTCTCGCGTGAAGAACAACATGGCCGCCCCGCGTGTTCGCGTTGAAGACTTTAGCCGCGTGAAGGGGGGTTTCATGGGGGGGGTGAAGCCCACGTGAAGGGAAGGCCCGCGTGTGCAATGAAGAGGGAGAAAGAGAGAGGGCGACATCTGTGTGTGCATGGGTTAGAAGGAGAGAGTGAGACAGAGGGAGGCATGCGGTCGTGTGAGTTAGCAGGGAAAGAGAGAGGGGGTGAGGGTGAGAGATAACAGAGGGAAGAGACGGCAACGACGGTGGGAAGTGGAGGGAGCGGTGCTGGCGAACGGCGAAGAGAGGGGTGAGGTCGCAAGTGAGGGAAGAGAAATAGAGAGAGAGAGAGGTGTGAGAAGAAAGGGAGAGAGAGAAACGGAGGTGGCCATGGGTGAGAGAGAGACATGGGGAGAGGGAGGAGAGATGAGATAGAACAGAGAGAGGGGGAGTGATCGCGAGGAGGGCTGTGGTGGAGGCGAGACGCAGGCGGGCTGTGGGGAGATGATAGCGAGGTAGAGAGAGAAAGTCAGGAAAGGAGAGATTGTTGATGGGTGCGGTGGTGAGAAGGGAACAACGTGGAGGGAGAGAGAGCGGTGGGTGCGGGTTATGCAGGGCCGCCGCGGTGAAGAGAAGGAGAGGGGAGGTTAGCAAGCGGAGCAGGGGGTTCGCTCCGGCAGTGTTTAGTAGGTGAAGGGGAGATGGTGGACGGTGGTGTACGGAGGGAAGAGAAGGGTCGACAGCGATGGGGAGAGAGAGGTGTGAGAACTGGAGGTGAGTGTGGGAGTGTGTGAGTGTGAAGAGAAGGGAGGGCATGCAAAGGGTGGCGCGGTCAGACGGGGTCAACGCTGGAGGAGTGGGAGTGCTCGTGCATGGCCGTGGCCGTGGGCTTGTGTGGGAGAGGAGAGAGGGGGTTGCCGGACGCCGGATGTTGTGTTCCTCCACGGGAAGCCCACCACCCATTGCGAACGCCTGCCACTGTCGCGCGTGATCAGTGAGGAAGACGATAACTGTTCATAAAAAAAATAACTTTGGTGAGAGATTGTGTGATGTAAAAAAAAGTATATGTAAGCCCCTTAATATATTATTATTAATCATGCAATATTCATTTCTCTAAAATATTTCTCAAGTCCCATATTGATTATGTTTTGTAAAAATTTTAATTAATTATCAAAATCAATTTTGTGTAGGACTGAGATTAATATGAAAAACTTACATAATTAATTATATTAAAGCCCATAAATAATGAGTGTGACATGGATAAATATATAAAAATGGACGCTTATCACACCCCCAACTTACTCATTGCTAGTCCCTTAGCAATGTAGATTATTAAAAATTATGGATTAACAATAGTTTAGAAATTTCATACGCCACGTCAAGATCTTCCTTCACATAATAACCTAAGATTTAGGACTTTGGAATTATCAAAACATATTAGCCATAGGATTGAACATTTAGGTACATGACTAAGAATACAGCCCAAAGTTCAATAACACTTGTGCATGTGTAATACTAAATCCACAGCGTAGACAATTGCACCTCTCATTTGCCATTCTAGATAGGTATCCTTCAACTTTGCACCTCCTAGATCAGAGCATTGAGTACGGGAGATTTTATCTGCCTTCTTCACAACTCTTTTTTTTTCATACACACATGATGTTGCACAACCCTTCACCGTTTGACGCGAACCTCAACTCTTGCCTTGGTAGAAGCATGCCCGGTTACTAAGATCAGTGGTATTTTTCATGGTGTTTTCTTTTTTTCTTTTTTTTTATTATTTTTTTTCGACAATGTGCTTTTGCACTTATTTGATGGATAATTTTGGCAGATAGCTTTATCAAAAAGATCTCATTTCCAAGAAATGTAGAGTATCAAACACCGCTTCAAAATAATAGAAGGCTTGTCCCGCTTGTTTCATTAGCGTGTAAGTGATTTTTTTTTTTGAAGTACTAAAGGACTTTAGAAGATTCTAAGTCAATTCCATGACTATATATTCAAAATATTCTATCGTCCTTTTTCATAGTCTTTTCCAATCTAGATTTTCTTTTATGAGAACATGAATCATGGAAAACTCAGTTGGGATTTTAGTTGAACAATTTTTTCTTTTTTTTTTGAAAAATAGGTTGTAAGTAATTTTGAACATGAATTCTCCTCCCCTAACTTAAATGACATTGTCCTTAATGACATGAACAAAATGTAACAATAGAACAATGCAGTCATGAAATTTTGTGAAGAAAAGGTACAACCTGGGGCTTGTGGAGGCTGGGCAGAGGTGCAGGCAATCATCTCTCTTTCCCCCAAACTTATCATTTATTCACACCTGCAAAAATAAAAGTAAAAACATAATAAAAACTTGGGTTAAGTCTCTCAAGAAGCCATTTATTATCACACGGACATTATTAAAATATTAGGTTGTCTCCCAAGAAGTGCTAAGTTTAACGTCTTCAGCCAGACGCAATGTAGCTCACTAACCAAAGGGTGGCATTCATAATGAGCCCCCAAATGATCTTATCCTCTGTCAAATTCTAGCCCTTATGCCACTAGAGGAAAAGATGATATTGATGCATAGGTGGGCCAGAGGTACGCTAGGGGAGGCTCTGGTCAGAGAATGGAGGAGGAACATTGTTAAGTATCATGTCTTCAATTATAAAATATTCCTCCTCAGAATTAAGATCTTTAAAAATATTGAATGTGTTAATGCAAACCTTTTTATTCCCCGCATATTCTTCTTCAACCTCAATTTTAAAATTTTCATGCTCGACATTGAGGTGAGGAAGAGTAGGAGTGGGAAGAGTTTCAAAGGATTCCACAAAAGGGCTAGTGTCCAGGAGACAAGGAGGGTCGAGAGTGAAATCAACATGCTCCTCAACACTCGGATGATCATGAGGCTCAGGTGGAATTGACCAATCGGCTATTTGTAGGATGTCGGGGATGTATATAGAAATGCCGAGGTCAGGAATAGGTGACATATCAACATCATCCCCAAAATTATGAGAAGCCCAGCTAGAGTGAATTTCAAGCGGGAGATCTGGCTTCTCCTTTACCCAAAAAGATTGGTTCATGCAAACACTCAATTATCTCTCCACTATTTCATCTTCCTTGTCTGTCACTTGGAACAAGAGCTCCTCAAATATAGGAAGGAAAATTAATAGAATTTGTTTGTTCATTGGCAAATCATCTTCCTCTTATTCTCCCCCCAACTTAAGCTCATCATAGCCCTTTTCGAAGATGGAGTTGGGCTTGGGCTCTTCTCTAGCTTTCTCTACGTTTTCCTGATACGTATCCTCCATGACTTTCTTCTTATCAGGGTTGGAAATGCTTTGGATGTGAGAAGTCATAGGTTAATTATATAGGCTTGCATATGAGCCAGAATCAGGAAATTGGTATTCAAGATTTTCAGTAGAGTAGCTAGACAGTTCAACCCATTCCATGCCCTTGAGATTTTCAGAAAGTTGGTCCAATCGAGCCTGGGTGGAACGATTTTGAGCCATGATGAGTTGATAGAATTGTTGAAAGTTCTCCTCGTTGAAATCCGAAGGTGGAGGAGATAAGTACGGGGATGAGAGTCAGACTGTGATGGATAGGAATTTACAGGGTGATCAGCCTGACAGTGAGGTGGTGGAGAGTATATGAACTGTCCTCCACATTAGGCTTGACCATAGTAATCATTTGGGTATTGAGCCCAATTTAGAAAATTTTGGTCCGGAGGACTTTGAGGCGGGCCTTAGTAAGACTCCCAAGAGGCATTTGGTTGGCTTTCCCATCCAGAAGTGAATGTAGATGGAAATGAATCATAAGAAGGAGTGGGAAAACCTTGAGACGTTTGGACTCGCTCTTGGGTAACAAATGGATCGTGGGCCCCATAATCAAAGAATTGAGAGGTTTGTGCCTGGTCTTGGGTAAAGAATGAAGATTGGGCCGCTATAGATGACGGGATCTCATTTTGGGCTGACCAAGAGTATGGGCTTTCATAATAGGTCGGGTTGTTTTGGGTGAGAGATGATATTTGGTTTGGGCCACCGCCTACATAATGGGATGGGCTAGTCCACATGTGATTAGTGTTATGGTAACTAGGTGGTATGAAAGGGTGTTGATCTATGGCTAGAAATTGATCAAATTTATGAGCCAATGAGTCAAACATGTCTAATTTGTGTACCCAATCCATACTCTCTCACCACTTTTTTTGTTTTATTTTTATCATTTTTTTGAATTGTTTTAGTTGTAATTTTCTCTCCCTTTATTGATCCCCTTTTTGTTTATTTTGTTTATTTTTTTACTTTTTTAAACACAAACAAGTGACAAACAAATTAACCTAAGACGCTTAAGGGCAACCTAGGTCTACAAGTTAGGTTTCACAAAGTGACTATGGCACCACTAAATCCTACTCTCAAGTCATTCACTGGCCAGGTAAGAGGAGGGGTAGTGGGAGGCTCCCCTTACTTTCGCAAAGTCCTAATTAAAAACCACTTGTCCGCTTGTAGCGTTTGCCGTTGACCTCTAGCCTTAGACACCAGTTTCAAAAATGAGAACAGACTCACATGATACCAAAATCCTAATGTAATCCTAGGGCCGAGTCTACTTGCTTTTATTAGGCTAGGTGATGCAAGATGCAAAGATGGTTGTTTTGGGTCAAGGAAGGGTAATGAAATCCCTCCCTTATCTTGCTTAGGGGGTATTGCCCTTAAAGTATTTTGAAATGAGATGCAACAACCAATGCTCAAACAAGGTGTTTCAATGCAAGATTAAATGTAAAATACATGATCATGATCTTGACAAAAATTTAAATGCTCACCTTGTCCCCCGCAATCTTCAAATATAAAATGACTGGAAAAAAAGTTTAAATAACTAATTAAGATGTAGCCCTAAATGATGCATGTCCTATAACATGACTGTGTGGTTTTTACTGTTGAAATGAAATCTTTTATTTAAGTTCAAGTTTTTTTTAGTTAATGAAGCTACCTAGCTAACACAATTTTTTTTAAGATTTTCTAAATATAAAAGCTAACAAAATTAAGAATATGCAGAAAATAAGTTAAATGACAATCTAACAAAATGCGGAAAATAAACTAAACAACACGAGGGAAGATTGAGACACTTACTTGGATCGCGATCCCTCGTCCTTTATGTTTTTTTAAGGAGATGTAAAAGGGGAGATGCTGTAGCACCCCTGGAAAATTTTAAAAGAATAAAATAGATTCTAAATAAATTTAAACTAGTAAATCTATACATGCTAATGTTGGTCAGGAATTAAATAAAATAAAAATTTGATAAATGGAAAATATCCTAAACTGATAACGGGCCTTACACTTAAAAGATATAACAAATGGGCCAAAACAAAATAACGCCCTCCCATAAGGCGCCAATTATAGTAATAACGCCCTTATCATGGGCGCTAATTAATACCAAGAAAATTTGGAAATAAAGCGGCAAAATATAGAAAAGTAAAAGACGACCTTGGTTAAGACGTTATCTAATGAAAACACGCCCTCGAGTAAGGCGCTATTTAGTGAAAAACACACCCTTGTCTCAGACGTCATTTTCCCTGAGAGTTAAATAAGGAAACCGAGCAACCATTAAGGCATGCTCGGTCGATGCATGGATAGTGTTAGGGTTTTCCCTATGAAAATGGAAGCATGCGGCTGCTATCTAAGAAGGGAGAGGATCATGCACGATAGGATTAAAACCCTGCCAATCTTGATCGCAAACCCTTTCCATAACCAAGCATTAGAACCCTCCAGAATGTTGAAAGCCTTATAAAAACCTTTCCCCATCGAACGTAACTCGTTGATGATATTGCGTTAAAGGAGATTCTTCATCCTACGCTTCCCTACTGCGAGGAGGTCTTCTTCCTCTTCTTCCTGCTGACTCCATCGTGAAGGGGCGAGCATCTCCTTCCTCCTGCTGTGCAGACGTGCAAGAAGAGGCTTCACCCTCTTCTTCTTTCTTCTTCCTGCCTGCCGGACGTGAGAAGGCGTGAGGCTTCTTCCCTTCAACCACCTACAAGCCTGGAAGAAGTGCCTTCTTCCTCCTGCTACCCTCTTCCTCCTATTGCGTGAAGGAAGTTGCAGAAGTCTTTATCCTGCAAGCAATCGACATACTCTGTTCGAAACAGAGTATCGGTTCTTCGTCCAAAACCCTCCAATCCACTCAAAGGTAGGTTATCTCAAGTCTCGTAGCCCAAACAACCATAAATCATGGTTATATTGTTCTCATTAAACCATATGTATATCATGCATATAGTTATCGCTGCGTTTCGGTGAAGTTTTCTAAAATTTTTGTAAATAGCGACCCTCATCAGGGCGTTAATTCTTTTTGATGCCCATCAAAACGGTCGTCAATTCCCATTTGATTTAATAATTACATATGTTAAAATTTTAATATCTATTTAACCAGTTATCTGATTTAATGCATGAATAGAGTTTTGGAATCCTGCTATTTTTCTTGACCTATCCTTATACATATTGTCATAAAAATAATTATATTGAAAAGGTGCTACTGTTCATAGTGGAATTCTGGAAAAAAATGAAATGACGACTTGAAGTATGGCGTTTCTTTTGAAAATGACGCCACTGTCAAGGGCGCTATCTTCCTAAGAACTGGGCATGTGGCCAGGCGTCATTTACATAATACTAGAAATCAATGTATAAAAGTATATATTTAGAAATGTATAACTGTTGAATTAGTGACTCTTGCAGAGTCTTCAATTTGTGAAATAACGCCCCTGACCAGGGTGCTACTTAATGAATTAAAGACATTGGCTAAGGCGCCAATTTCCTGTCTTCTGATTTTTTTATGATTTTTCCTGTAACCATGGATTTATATTTATATATATGTATATATGGCACTATATTCCAATCTGTGAGTATAGTCCCACGTTTCTCGGCGTTTTACCGATTACCCCTTCAACTCTCGGTGACATACTCCATTGGACATTCCGTTCCTTTGGACCGGCAAGTTAGTCATTGGGACCTCCGTAAGTCTCCTCGTAGCCTTGGATTCCCTCAAGGCTGACTGAGCTGGTTGTACATTAAACACCTTGTACCTTTGATTGTCACGTCATGTGGTAAACCGGCCCTCTCATGTTGCCATCTTGGTCCATGAGAGAATAATCCTAGTCGGTGGAATGATGATATTTCACTAAGGCAATGTTATGGATTGAGTCCCTTATAGATGGGGTCAATCTCTCAGCTTGATTCATGTACCTTGATTGGTGGCAAGTTTAGTCATCCACTCAAGTGATCACGGCTACCTAGTTAAGGTACCGATTCTACCCAGGTTATCGACATGTCATGGTTCTCGTTGGTTTTATCATTGTCCATCTAATGTTCTTCCTTGAATTCCGTGGAACCTATCCACGAATCTACCTTGATATCCTACATGAGTTTGTTCTTGGAATTCCATGGCTATCACTAAAGTGGTTGTCTAGATATTACATGTAACAATGCCTGCGCGTATAGGGCCCGATCTGGTCCTGGTAGGAGCACCCGAAAGTACTTGTGCCCATGGGAGTTATATTGATCGCGGTGTGGCATTGCACCGAAGTGCTTGCTTGAATCTACGACATCTCCACTATCTATCTATCTCTCTCTCGCGTGCTTGACTTGATTGACTTGACATGACTTGCGTGGCCCAGAATGGGCAAAGTACTTGCTTGTTAATAGCCTTTATCTCATGACATGAAAGACTTTATTGATATACTTGGTACTCGTTCGAATACTTGAAATCTTGAATACTTGAAATCCCCTATCTTGGATCAACAGTACATGTTATTTCCTCTTGTTATCATGTTCAATTCCATAGCGTTTCATTTTTCATGATTGACATGCTAGACTTGCATTATCATTTGAAAAATGTAATTACTTAAACCAACTGCTAGTTCTTGAGATATAATTCCTACTGAGCGTTCGCTCATCAAATTCTTTTCCCAAACTTTTCAGGTAATACGGACCCTAACTCGGACTCGGATGGGCAGGAGCAAGAGTGATGAGCGTATAGTCTGCAAGCGTCATGCCACTACGCCTTATCGTGTCAAGTCGTCTTTAGTTCACGGAGTCTTGTCGTCAGAACTTTTATTATTTTCAAATTTGTAATATTTAAAGGCAGTGGGCCTGATTAGACTTGTCAAGTCATGACGTTGCTTACAGGATTAAGTTGTTATCAATGGTATCAGTATTGATTATGTTTTAAATTCTTGTCTTAATGCGCACTCCGTTATGATGTAGAAATTCTACTTGCTCTGATTGACATGATTGATATAAACTTATCACGCTCACCCCGGGTTCCTTCCACGCTCGGGGCGTGACAGTTTTTGTGATATCAGAGCCTAGGATTTCAAATTCCTAGGAAAACCCAAGTCCAAGGATAAGTCTATCCCCAAACTGTGAGGATGGGTAGTGCCGTGGGTATAAGTCCTTGTAGGGCATCCGACTACAAATTTCAACATGAAACTAATTAAGGTTAAATTCTTGTAGGACTATGGCCGCTGAACGCGCACAATGGCGAGAGATGCAACGAACTGTTCAAGGCCTGACCCAGGCCTTGCAACAAGTGGCTCAAGGTGGGGCACATCATGTAGCTGGCGATCTCCATCGGAGCTTTAGAAATCTCAACCCTCCGAGATTCTCAGGTTCATCAAATCCCGAGGATGCGGAGAATTGGATAAAGGAGATCGAGCGAATCTTCCGCGTCATGCAATGCGCGGATGGTGAAAAGGTGCTTCTGGCCACGTTCCAACTGGAATGGGACGCCCGTGCTTGGTGGGAGTCCGTCGAGGCCACCTTGCTCGAAGATCATGTTACTTGGGTCGAATTTGTCGAGCACTTCAATAGTAAGTATTTCTCTGACCGTGTTCAGGAGAAAAAGGCCGCAGAATTTGCTGCCTTGAAGCAACGATCCCTGTCAGTAGCCGACTACGAAGCCCAGTTCTCCCGGTTATCTAGATATGCACCACATTTAGTATGCACTGAAAAGATGAAGGTGAGAAGGTTCTTGAATGGGTTACGACCCCAGTATATCACCCAGCTCGCTCCCTTGGATATTCAAGTGTACTCAGAGATGGTGCGTCGTACCCAGTTGCTAGAAGATGCCACGGAACTGTCTGACAAAATCCGTGGTAAGGATAAAAGGGAGAATATCACAAGCCCCAACACTTTTAAACCGTCTTTCAAGAAGCGGACCCATAATGGAGGCGAACCCTCCAAAGAGAAGAAATTCAAGAAGGGCAACAACAAACCTTTCTCCATCACGGCACCGCCAAAGGAGAATTGTAAATATTGCGACAAGCCGGGTCATCAGGCTGCGGAATGCTGGAGAAGGCTCAGAGCATGCCTTCGTTGTGGGAGTAAAGAACACCGTATTTCCGACTGTCTAATGATGAACGAGCAAAGTGAGCCGGAGATAAAGGAAGAGAAGCGTCCGACAAAGAAGCAAGGATGGTTACAAGCTCTCCAAGAGATGGAACCAACCGAGGGTGGGTTGGTGGAAGGTATTTTGTCTGTCTGCTCTAAATCTGCTCAAGTATTGTTTGATACTGGCGCCACACATTCGTTTGTTTCAAAGAAATTTGCTGTTTCATTCTCTATGGAACCTGAATGGATAAACTTGGTGATTTCTACCCCGTTAGGGAATGAGTCTGATGTCACTTTCCATTACCCAAATTGCAAGATTATAGTTAAAGGCCACAACTTACCTACAGATTTAATATGCTTAGACTTGAAGGAGTATGATATAATTTTAGGGGCCGATTGGCTATCCACCCATCGGGCAACTGTAGACTGCCGAAATGGAAAAGTAACTTTTATGGATTACCCGGAGTTAACTTACGTTACTCCCCGGAAGAGATCACCAGTCATCTCTGCTCTTCGAGCCCATAAACTTATCAACAAAGGATGCGAGGCATTCTTAGCATTTGTAACTGCCACAGAGGCTAAGGTAGCTAGCCTAGAAGACATTCAAGTGGTTCGGGAGTTTCCCGATGTTTTCCCTGAAGACTTGCCTGGTCTACCACCAGAGAGAGAAGTCTCATTCACTATAGACCTTGTTCCGGGTGCCGGACCTGTTTCCAAAGCACCCTACAGAATGTCCCCCGCAGTATTGAAGGAATTGAAGGAGCAGCTTATGGAGCTATTGAAGAAAGGATTTATCAGACCAAGTACTTCCCCATGGGGAGCACCAGTGCTGTTCGTCAAGAAGAAGGATGGATCGATGAGGCTGTGCATCGATTATCGGCAACTGAACCACCTCACTATCAAGAATCAATACCCACTGCCGAGGATTGATGAACTCTTCGATCATATTTCTGGAGCAAAGTATTTCTCAAAAATTGATCTTCGATCGGGTTATCACCAATTGAGGATCAAGGATGAGGATATTCACAAAACTGCATTCCGAAGCAGGTATGGGCATTATGAATTTACTATTATGCCTTTTGGACTAACAAATGCCCCTGCAGCTTTTATGCAGCTTATGAATAGCATCTTTAGACAACATCTGGACAAATTTATTGTGGTTTTTATCGATGATATCCTGATATATTCAAAGTCTGAAGAGGAGCATGAAGTGCATTTGAGGATAGCATTGCAGATATTGAGGGATAATCAATTATATGCCAAATTTAGCAAATGCGAGTTTTGGCTGGAAGAAGTGTCCTTCTTAGGACACGTAATTTCAAAGGATGGAATCTCAGTGGACCCTGCAAAGGTCGAAGCGGTAAAGAACTGGGAACAACCGACAAATGCAACAGAAATCAGGAGTTTCCTTGGTCTTGCTGGTTATTACCGGCGTTTTATTAAAAATTTCTTGAAGATTGCAGTACCACTCACCAGGTTGACCCGCAAGGAAGTGCCGTATGAGTGGAATGAGGAATGTGAACAAAGCTTCCAAACATTGAAGGACCATCTGACCACTGCTCCAGTCTTGGCCCTTCCTATTGAAGGAGAGAAGTACGAGGTATACACCGATGCTTCCGGTATTGGCCTCGGTTGTGTATTAATGCAACAGGGAAGAGTTATTGCATACTCTTCTAGGCAGTTAAAGAAGCATGAAGAAAACTACCCGGTGCATGACTTGGAGTTGGCCGCGGTAGTATTTGCACTAAAGATCTGGAGACACTATCTCTACGGAGAACAATTCACAGTATTCTCCGATCATAAGACCCTCAAATATCTATTCTCTCAGAAGGAGCTTAATATGAGGCAACGACGATGGCTGGAATATTTAAAAGACTTTGATTTCACTATTCAGTATCACTTCGGTAAAGGGAATTCGGTAGCTGATGCCTTGAGTCGAAAGCCGAGAGCCCTTATAGCCAGCTGTATGATACGGGAATGGAACCTATTAGAGGAATTCTCTAGATTAAATATAAGCACGGACCAGAAAGACGGGTGTATTACTCTCTCTCACATGAGTGTGCATCCGGACTTGCTATCCAAAATCAAGAAGTTACAAGATGAAGATCCTGGAATGATTGAAATCAGGGAGAAACTAGATCAAAGAACCGAATTCAAGCTAGCAGTTGATGGAAGACTGATGTTTCAGGAAAGGACATGTGTCCCGGACTGTCCTGAGTTGAAAAGGAAAATTCTAGATGAAGCTCACCGCTCTAGGTATACCATTCATCCTAGAGCAACTAAGATGTACAAAGATTTAAAAAGAACTTTCTGGTGGCCGAACATGAAGAGGGAGGTAGCGGACTTTGTGTCTCGCTGTCTCACGTGCCAACAAGTAAAAGCGGAACACCAAAGACCCGCCGGAAAATTACACCCCCTCGATATTCCCAAATGGAAATGGGAAGGAATTGGTATGGATTTCATCATGGGATTGCCTAAATCCAGAGGCGGACATGATGGTATTTGGGTAATCCTCGACCGATTGACCAAGTTGGCACATTTCTTGCCAATTAAAAGTCGATGATCGGTTGATGTTTTGGCCGCATTGTATATTAATGAGATCGTGAGATTGCATGGAGTCCCAACATCGATCGTGTCTGATCGAGACCCTCGCTTCACTTCTCATTTCTGGAAGGGTCTACAACACTCTTTGGGGATGAAGCTCAACTTTAGTACTGCTTTCCATCCCCAAACCGATGGTCAGACCGAGAGAACAAACCAAATAGTTGAAGACATGTTACGGGCTTGCATTATTGACTTTGGCGGAGGTTGGCATGATCATTTGCCCCTAGCCGAGTTTGCATACAACAATAGTTATCAAGCCAGTATATAGATGGCTCCATTTGAAGCCTTGTACGGCAGGAGTTGCCGATCTCCGATATGCTGGGATGAGGTTGGCGAGAAGCAACTACTAGGGCCAGATATGGTAAGAAACACAGCAGAGAAGGTTGAACTTATCCGAGAAAGACTCAAAGTAGCACAATCCATACAGAAGTCTTATGCAGATAATAGAAGAAGGGAATTAGAGTTCCAAGTCAGAGACCATGTTTACCTCAAGGTCTCACCCGGTCGAGGAATAAGAAGGTTCGGAGTTAAAGACAAGCTTGCACTAAGGTTCATTGGTCCATTCGAAGTACTTGAAAGAGTTGGTGAGGTAGCTTATCGCATTGCTTTACCTCCTCAACTGTCGGAGGTGCACAACGTGTTCCACATTTCCATGCTGAAGAAATATGTGCACGACCCTTTCCACGTCATTGATCATAGTAACCTAGTAATTCAAAAGGACCTCACTTATGAACAAAAGCCAATGAAGATTCTGGATCGAGAGGTCCGAGTCTTAAGAAAAAAGACCATTCCCACGGTAAAAGTGCAGTGGAACAAATGCTTGGAACAAGAAGCTACCTGGGAAACTGAAGAATCTATGCGAAGGAGATATCCGGAATTGTTCTAAACCGTAAGTACTCTATACCCTCCATGTCTCTTGAATTTGGGGACCAAATTCTTTTAAGTGGGGGAGGGTGTAGCACCCCTGGAAAATTTTAAAAGAATAAAATAGATTCTAAATAAATTTAAACTAGTAAATCTATACATACTAATGTTGATCAGGAATTAAATAAAATAAAAATTCGATAAATGGAAAATATCCTAAACTGATAACGGGCCTTACACTTAAAAGATATAACAAATGGGCCAAAACAAAATAACGCCCTCCCATAAGGCGCCAATTATAGTAATAATGCCCTTATCATGGGCGCTAATTAATACCAAGAAAAATTGGAAATAAAGCGGCAAAATATAGAAAAGTAAAAGACGACCTTGGTTAAGGCGTTATCTAATGAAAACACGCTCTCGAGTAAGGCACTATTTAGTGAAAAACACACCCTTGTCTCAGACGTCATTTTCCTATAGAGTTAAATAAGGAAACCGAGCAACCATTAAGGCATGCTCGGTCGATGCATGGATAGTGTTAGGGTTTTCCCTATGAAAATGGAAGCATGCGGCTGCTATCTAGGAAGGGAGAGGATCATGCATGGTAGGATTAAAACCCTGCCAATCTTGATCGCAAACCCTTTCCATAACCAAGCATTAGAACCCTCCAGAACGTTGAAAGCCTTATAAAAACCTTTCCCCATCGAACGTAACTCGTTGATGATATTGCGTTCAAGGAGATTCTTCATCCAACGCTTCCCTACTGCGAGGAGGTCTTCTTCCTCTTCTTCATGCTGACTCCATCGTGAAAGGGCGAGCATCTCCTTCCTCCTGCTGTGCAGACGTGCAAGAAGAGGCTTCACCCTCTTCTTCTTTCTTCTTCCTGCCTGCCGGACGTGAGAAGGCGTGAGGCTTCTTCCCTTCAACCACCTACAAGCCTGGAAGAAGTGCCTTCTTCCTCCTGCTACCCTCTTCCTCCTGTTGCGTGAAGGAAGATGCAGAAGTCTTCATCCTGCAAGCAATCGACATACTCTGTTCGAAACAGAGTATCGGTTCTTCGTCCAAAACCCTCCAATCCACTAAAAGGTAGGTTATCTCAAGTCTCGTAGCCCAAACAACCAGAAATCATGATTATATTGTTCTCATTAAACCATATGTATATCATGCATATAGTTATCGCTGCGTTTCGGTGAAGTTTTCTAAAATTTTTGTAAAGAGCGACCCTCATCAGGGCGCTAATTCTTTTTGACGCCCATCAAAACGGTCGTCAATTCCCATTTAATTTAATAATTACACATGTTAAAAATTTAATATCTATTTAACCAGTTATCTGATTTAATGCATGAATAGAGTTTTGGAATCCTGCTATTTTTCTTGACCTATCCATATACATATTGTCATAAAAATAATTATATTGAAAAAGTGCTACTGTTCATAGTGGAATTCTGGAAAAAAATGAAATGACGACTTGAAGTATGGCGTTTCTTTTGAAAATGACGCCACTGTCAAGGGCGCTATCTTCCTAAGAACTGGGCATGTGGCCAGGCGTCATTTACATAATACTAGAAATCAATGTATAAAAGTATATATTTAGAAATGTATAACTATTGAATTAGCGACTCTTGCAGAGTCTTCAATTTGTGAAATAACGCCCCTGACTAGGGCGCTACTTAATGAATTAAAGACATTGGCTAAGGCACCAATTTCCTGTCTTCTGATTTTTTATGATTTTTCCCGTAACCATGGATTTATATTTATATATATGTATATATGGCACTATATTCCAATCCGTGAGTATAGTCCCACGTTTCTCGGTGTTTTACCGATTACCCCTTCAACTCTCGGTGACATACAAGCCCTCCATTAGACATTCCATTCCTTTGGACCGGCAAGTTAGTCATTGGGACCTCCGTAAGTCTCCTCGTAGCCTTGGATTCCCTCAAGGCCGACTGAGCTGGTTGTACCTTAAACACCTTGTACCTTTGATTACCACGTCATGTGGTAAACTGGCCCTCTCATGTTGCCATCTTGGTCCATGAGAGAATAATCCTAGTCGGTGGAATGATGATATTTCACTAAGGCAATGTTATGGATTGAGTCCCTTATAGATGGGGTCAATCTCTCAGCTTGATTCATGTACCTTGATTGGTGGCAAGTTTAGTCATCCACTCAAGTGATCACGGCTACCTAGTTAAGGTACCGATTCTACCCAGGTTATCGACATGTCATGGTTCTCGTTGGTTTTATCATTGTCCATCTAATGTTCTTCCTTGAATTCCGTGGAACCTATCCACGAATCTACCTTGATATTCTACATGAGTTTGTTCTTGGAATTCCATGACTATCACTAAAGTGGTTGTCTAGATATTACATGTAACAATGCCTGCGCGTATAGGGCCCGATCTGGTCCTAGGTGGAGCACCCGAAAGTACTTGTGCCCATGGGAGTTATATTGATCGCGGTGTGGCATTGCACCGAAGTGCTTGCTTGAATCTACGACATCTCCACTATCTATCTATCTCTCTCTCGCGTGCTTGACTTGATTGACTTGACATGACTTCGTGGCCCGGAATGGGCAAAGTACTTGCTTGTTAATAGCCTTTATCTCATGACATGAAAGACTTTATTGATATACTTGGTACTCGTTCGAATACTTGAAATCCCCTATCTTGGATCAACAGTACATGTTATTTCCTCTTGTTATCATATTCAATTCCATAGCGTTTCATTTTTCATGATTGACATGCTAGACTTGCATTATCATTTGAAAAAGGTAATTACTTAAACCAACTGCTAGTTCTTGAGATATAATTCCTACTGAGCGTTCGCTCATCAAATTCTTTTCCCAAACTTTTCAGGTAATACGGACCCTGACTCGGACTCGGATGGGCAGGAGCAAGAGTGATGAGCGTATAGTCTGCAAGCGTCATACCACTACACCTTATCGTGTCAAGTCGTCTTTAGTTCACGGAGTCTTGTCGTCAAAACTTTTATTATTTTCAAATTTGTAATATTTAAAGGCCGTGGGCCTGATTAGACTTGTCAAGTCATGACGTTGTTTAAAGGATTAAGTTGTTATCAATGGTATCATTATTGATTATGTTTTAAATTCTTGTCTTAATGCGCACTTCGTTATGATGTAGAAATTCTACTTGCTCTGATTGACATGATTGATATAAACTCGTCACGCTCTCCCCGGGTTCCTTCTGCGCTCGGGGCGTGACAAATGCACTTCAATTTTTTCACCTTTTTTTATAATTATACACAAAAGAAAAACAAAGCTTTTAACTCAAAAACTATCAACTTCCCCGGCAACGGTGCCAAAAATTGATGCGAGCGGATGCTCGTCGTTAAAAACACCTCGCACACAATTTCAAAATTCCGCACTCACACATAATAAAATTAAAATTTGAGCGTAGTGGCAAGTACGAGTCGATCCCACGAGGAGGTTGAGTTTTGAAATTAAAAACTTTGAATTTCTTTTAGAGAAAAAATAATGAATATTTTCTTTTGATTTTTAAAATTTACAATAACATGAAATAAATATATCTAAAGAATTATGGAGGGTTAAGAGAGAGAAAGGTGGATATTTAGAGGGAGAACGTTCTAATCTTACAAAATTAAATGCTAAATAAAATTGACGAAGTGGGGTAGAGAGTTTTGCGGCCGTGGTGTGAGGGTAACGGTATCGTATCCTCGAGCCTTTGAATCGCAAGTTATCGGGGATAATCACGTGCACTCGACCGGAAGACCCGTATCTCTCTTGAGTCGACTTTAGATGAATTTTCGAAGGAGGAAGATAAAGAATTTTGAGTGATATTAGAGGGAGATGGAGAGAGATCATGCTAAATAAAAATGGTGAATTAAATAACAATCTTTCTAGAATTAAACTTAAATTGAAATAAACATACATGTGCATAAAAAAATTACAACAAAAATAAATTACAACCAATCTAAGGTAGAACAATATGAGAGGGAGAAGAAGAGTTCCTACGTAAGAGAAATAGAGAGGTAGAGAGAGGGATAGAGGGAGAAAGAAATCCTACTCCTAATGCTATAGAAGTGAGGGGGGAGGGTGAGAGTGAGAGCTTCTCTACGTTATAGGTTTGTTAGATGCCTTCCAAAGCCCCCTTCATGCCCTTTTATAGGCCCAAGATCATCCCCCAACCCTCTTTATTTGCTTGCTTTCGGTGCCTACCAACCACCTAGGAGCCAATGCCACCCACTTTGTCATGCCCATTAAAGCCACACCAATGCCACCGCCCTGTGAGGAGCCAGCACGAATAGGGCCCGTGTGAGTAGATGCGCGCATGCATGCATGGGACTCTCGCGTGAAGAACAACCTGGCCGCCCCGTATGTTCACGTTGAAGACTTTAGCCGCGTGAAGGGGGGTTGCATTGGGGGGGTGAAGCCCACGTGAAGGGAAGGCCCGCATGTGCAGTGAAGAGGGAGAAGGAGGGAGGGTGATGTATGTGTGTGTATGGGTTAGAAGGAGAGAGTGAGACAGAGGGAGGCATGCGGTCATGTGAGTTAGTAGGGAAAGAGAGAGGGGGTGAGGGTGAGAGATGACAGAGGGAAGAGATGGCGATGACGGTGGGAAGTGGAGGGCGCGGTGCTGGCGAACGGTGAAGAGAGGGGGTGAGGTCGCAAGTGAGGGAAGAGAAATGGAGAGAGAGAGGTGTGAGAAGAAAGGGAGAGAGAGAAACAGAGGTGGCCAAGGGTGAGAGAGAGACGTGGGGTGAGGGAGGAGAGATGAGATAGAACAGAGAGAGGGGGAGTGATCGCGAGGAGGGCTACGGTGGAGGTGAGACGCAGGCGGGCTGTAGGGAGACGACAGCGAGGTAGAGAGAGAAAGATGGGAAAGGAGAGATTACCGATGGGTGCGGTGGTGAGAAGGGGACAACATGGAGAGAGAGAGAGCGGTGGGTGTGGGTTATGCAGGGTCGTCGCGGTGGAGAGAAGGAGAGGGGAGGTTAGCAGGCGGAGCAGGGGGTTCGCTCCGGCGGTGTTTAGTAGGTGAAGGGGCGATGGTGGACGGTGGTGTGCGAAGGGAAGAGAAGGGTCGACGGCGATGGGGGGAGAGAGGTGTGAGAACCAGAGGTGAGTGTGGGAGTGTGTGAGTGTGAAGAGGAGGGAGGGCATGCAAAGGGGGGCGCGGCCGGACGGGGTCGACGCTGGCGGAGTGGGAGTGCTCGTGGTGGGCGTGTGTGGGAGAGGAGAGAGGGGGTTGTCGGACGCCATATGTCGTGTTCCTCCATAGGAAGCCCACCACCCATTGCGAATGCCTGCCACCGTCGCGAGTGATCAGTGAGGAAGACGATAACTGTTCACAAAAAAATAACTTTGGTGAGAGATTGTGTGATGTAAAAAAAATTATATGTAAGCCCCTTAATATATTATTATTAATCATGCAATATTCATTTCTCTTAAATATTTCTCAAGTCCCATATTGATTATGTTCTGTAAAAATTTTAATTAATTATCAAAATCAATTTTGTGTAGGACTGAGATTAATATGAAAAACTTGCATAATTAATTATATTAAAGCCCATAAATAATGAGTGTGACATGGATAAATATATAAAAATGGACGCTTATCACCGTCCAACGATCTCCTAAACAAATATGCCAGCGATCTCTTATCATTTTGCCAGAAAGAGGACTCGTACGTGAAGTCCTTAAGATGGATAAAGGGGTTACCAGTGCCGTTGTACCTACGGTACGTAGGCATTTCAGAAAGAGGGAGATGTAATACCGGGAGGACCGACAGGGTGACCTCAGGGGTGGACTTTACGTCCACCATTTTCTTCTGATCTCGAAATTGCTCATCCATTTTGTTTAGCTTAGTGAGGAGAGACTGGGTGAGTGTATCGGTTAGGGAAGGTGGTGCTTGCCACGGAGGAGGGATGGGCCTTCCGGAGGCCTGAGAAGGGAACCTCAAATGAGCAGGGTAGAGGGGTCTACCAGTGGATGGACCCAGCTGAATTTGTGTTCGAGGGATGGCTGTAGTCAGAGATTGTGAGGGGAATCGGAAAGAGGGAGGCTGTTGACTTGCCTGCCCGAGAGGTGATGGGGAAGGAATAGCTTGTGCAAGCTCTTGAATAGGGGTGGCAGTCGGAGTTGGCTATGGGGAGAGGGGGAGACAGATTTCCCCTTTAGAATGGCATGAAGGGCCTGGAGTTGCTCGAGACTGAGCTGGGTGGTGTGAAGGACACCTAGCATGGAGGAGATGTCCTAGGAAGGGGATGCTTCCCCAGCAGCGGTTTGCACCTCATGAGAGGGCTCGGAGGATGGTCCTGCACCCATAGCATGGACCTGTGGCTCACCTTGGTGGCTCTAGTCTGGGTTGTACTCTCCCTGAGAATCGTGACCTGGGTCATACATCTGAGGTTGATAGCCGAAGCCTCGACCTCAAAATCATCGTAACTATACTTGGCCATATTCATGACTTTACCGGAATGTAGGACTTTACCGGAATGCAATAACATGCACTATCAAACCAATAACAGAGATTAACACACAAATGGATGCTTTACATCCCCCCTTTTTTTGTTTTTATTAAAAGGTGGCTTTTAACAGATTTGAAGTTCACACAAAAGGGGTAGGGCCCTAGTTACAATTTTAGTTTCGGTCATGCCAACTAAAGGTCGCTCACCTCACCACGAATGGGTAACTAACTCCAGGAAACTTCAGTGGTATAACTGGCCCAGTGAACGAAGATGGAATCTTTCACTTTCGGGGACTTACGGAGGTCCCGATGGAGGAGATTCTAGTCTGTCGAGAGGAATTCCCGAACGGAGAGTCCTTCCTTCACCGAGAGAGGGTAATCCTTAGAAAAGTGATAAGAAAGATGGATGCGATACAGTGTTGTATAACAGAGATATATGAAACACAAACAGAACAAGAGCAACAGAGGTTATGCAGGTCAGAGCAGAATTGAACAATTTTCACAAAATGAAAAGAACAGAAAATATGCAAGACAGAATATAACTGAACAATTTTTACAAAATCAAGAAGAACACATCCACAATGGGAGATGCCTTTGAAAGAACGCGTCCACTTGTCAAGGCGCACCTACACAAAGGCTGACAGTTGCTAAGGGTGACGATGTTGAGTACGCGTCTGGGGCTCCAGACACGTTCTCAGACTGAGGCCCGCTTTTCCAAAAACAACGGAAGGAAGAACAAGATAGGATTTCCACAACTTAAGCACATCCAAATATGGCAATCAACTGAAATAATGAATTGCTTAGAACCGGATCTCCTTTTTCCACAACACGTAACTCTCTCGATAAATCACAAGGGACTATGGGGGTAGTGCACACGGTGCACAAGGGATGAAAGTAAAACTACAAAAGTGCTGCTGAGAGCACAAGTATAGCGCGCACAGGCGCAATAAGGAGGGGAACACATGGGTGCCAAATGGAGGGGCACGCGCGGGTGCCGAAAACACACGGGTAACAAAAAGAAAGCAAAAGAAGTCCCACCTTGATCGCCAAGAGATGTGAACGACGTCACGGGAAAGGAAGGTGAAAATGCACGTCGTGTGTGGAAATGCGGAAAGAGATGCCACCGCAGGAGGTTGCTCTCCGCGGGTGAAAAACTGGAATGTAAATTGCGTATTAAAGAACCGCTGCGTGAAGTTACTCTCCGAGGGTTTGAGCAGAAATGAAAGGTGCTGAATGAAAGTAAAAGGGAGGGGGGACCGCTGCGGGAAGTCACTCTCCGTGAGTCTTGAGCATAAATGAAAGGTGCTGAATGAAAGTAAAGGGGAGGGGGGACCGCTGCGGGAAGTCACTCTCCGTGGGTCTTGGGCAGAAATGCTAACGGAATGAAAAGGAAGCAGAACAAAAGGGGAGAAAAGCTTATTGGGACGCCGATGGCGGGGTTTGAGGAGAATTTCAGCAGCGTGAGGACGGCATGGACGTGCGGTGGAACGGAACGGCCTTCACTTTCAAGCACACGGGCACTCAGAAATCCGACAGAACCTCCCCTTAAGAACTCACGGGCTTAGGAACGAATCGGGCAAAGTTTTCCCTCTTCTCTCAATCAAGATTTTGAAGCCCTTTGTTTCATGGGAGGGGGTCCTCTATTTATAGGAGAATTTGGGAAGAACGCGTCTAGAGTCCGGGACACGTTCATGTGAATGCGTCCCATTGACCAGACGCGCTCTCTTTTTAATAATTAAATTTATTAAATAGGACACGTACCGTATCTTGGACGCGTTATTTGAACGCACCAGGATCATGGATGCGTCAATATTTTTTCCACAAAAACGGTGCCAAAAGGCACCGAAAGCATCGAAAGCGAGAGGTTTCAACGCCTAACCATGACTTTTTAAAGGCACGTCTGGTCAGTAAGACATCTTATTATTTTAGATTTATTTGGATCGTCAAATTGAATGGCATGGCTAGCACCGCCGGCGTGCTGCACGTGGGCTCAAGAAGGCATCTTGGGTGGTTGATGCCTTTAAAGAAGGCGTCACCCTCGGCCGCCGCGTTTAAGACTTTTTCCCAAAAAAATTCTAAAAATGGTAGAAAAATATCAAAAAAATAGAAAATCACTCAAATAACTCAAATGTGAGAGCCACTTTGGGGCATCATGGTGTAATATGATATTTACTCAATGTAATGTCAAAAATGGCATGTCTACACTACCCAGCTCTTTAGAGGTGTTCAACAACCCTCTAATGACTTGGCCTACTCTACATAATAATTAAGCACTCCTTTTGAAGACAACGAAAATAGTCTGACAAGACTAAAGTTCGGCACCTCGTTCCTAGAGTACAACTGCGAATAAGTCCTAGAGAGGTTGGCCACCACGATAAGCCTCTCTAAGTAGAAGTGGGGACCAAAGGCAAACACGGGCAAAACAAGACGAGTAAAGAGAGAAGTCATTTTATTCGTAGTGGGGAAGTACATAGGACATCAATCGTCATCGTCAAATGGTAAAGATGATGGGAGAACAACCCCCCATCATGACGAAAGTGGGAGGACACCAAAGCCATCGTGACCCTCATGCCATCACGATGACCATCATACCAACCCTGCTCAAAGTCTTCGTTGTCGTCATCTTGCCCAGCGGGTACCACCGGGAGAGGATCAGACCCCGTCAGATACCCTAAGAGGGTTCAGCCCCCGTCTCGGCCGGAGTAGGATCAGACTCCGCTGCAGCATCAGCAATGGAAATGGGACTCTTGGGGGGTTCGTTCTCTGGCTTTGCCAGAGAAGGGCTGGACTCCACTGTGATACCAACGGGTGTGTAGGGACCCTTGCGGGGCTCACCCTCCACCGAAGAGTCTAGGACTTGCTGAGACATGGCTACAACGATGAGACGATAGACAGGAAGCGAGAGATGCCTAGTACCCCGGCGTGGTCTCATACATCTACTACTTATAAAGGGAGACACCCCTCATCGAAGGGCAACGATGAGTCATCCCCTACTTGCGGTGTTCAGTCTTCCACAAGAAACCCAAGCATCACGAGAAAGTAGGGGCCCGTTAATGGCAAGCAGATAAAGAAAAATCAAGCAAGAATCGAAAAAGGAAAGATACAGAGTCTATCAAGCATCCCATAAGCAGAGAAAGAGTAGCAGAAGAAGATTTTTATTGATATGGGAGGAGGTACAAGTGTTTACTCGTCCTCCTTGGGATGGTACAGATTGAGGGTGAGCTCAAGCACCCCCTTTATGCAGTAGAACCAGTGGACCTTCACCAGGGCGTCAAGCCAGTCCTTGAGATACCCTCTCTAGTAGTCTTCGGATTTACTGCCAATGTCGTCGTCGCCGGTGGAGGTCGAGGCGGGCGCTGGGAGAGCCACCTCCCGAAAGTAGGGCCGTTTGGGGGAAGGCTCCCCCGACGAAGACTCAGACTTCTCGGATGACATCGCTTCAAAAGGCGGTTTGCTAAGCAAAGGGAAAGTGTCGGGTGCCTCCAAGACCCCTCACAGATCTCCTATTGATAGGAAACAAGCGAAACCTCCAAAAAGGGTCAGGGGTTCCCATCCCCTCCTGATTCGACGAGAAGTGAAGTGAAGAAATCTTGGGAATCACGCTCTTCAATATCCCATGCCTCCTGAAGGAGTTTTGGCCACCGGTTCGTGCCCCGAGGGGGTTTAAATGAAGGAAAGTGACCCATGGGAGATGAAGAGATACCAACAAGACAAGACATTCAGGAAGCAAAGTAAACATACTTCATTTCTAGCAAAAGGAGTATAGAAGAAGGGTCGCTTGCTTGGGCACACCCAAAAGATACAAAGAAAAAAAGAGAAGGAAAAGTGTAATGCCCCAGGTTTCTCGGATCTGGATTCGTGGGTTTCAGATCATCTTTCCGCTGGTTGCGGATTGTGTCTGAGTGAGCTTTGGATTTTTTTTATCAGATTTTCGGACCCATTGGTGGTGTGCCAGTGAATGTCTTTGAGTCCGTGGCGTTGTGAGGAGCATGCCGGTATTTTTCTGGAATTTTCGGAGCACCTTGGTGGGTCTCGGGTTGCGTTTTAGGTTTTACGCGTGTTTTCTGTCTGTTGGACCTTCGGAATCTCGTACAGGGTGAACCGTTGCGTTCTCTGGCACCGGGACGTTACCACGGCGATCAACGTCTTTCGAGGATCGAGGGGAGCATTTTTCCAATATTTTGGTATTTTTGGGAATTTTCAGATTTTCTATATATTAACCCTTTCTCTCTCTCCCCTCTCATTTCTCTCCCTTTTCCCTCTCTCTTCTCTCACGTTCTCTCCTCTCCCCCTCTCACTCCGGGGAGCCGACGGAGGCGATGAGGGCGGGGCGGCGTGGCTCGTGGGACGTGGAGCGACGGGCACGCGACGAGGATCGCGATGGTTGAGGCGGTTCGTGGGATTGTGAACCGGTGAGGGTTTCGTGGCGTGTTCTTCGTGGATCGGCATCCACGGCGCGTCGAATCTTCGGTGGAAGTAGGGAGATGGACCCTCAGCTCGTGCACTCCCTTTCTCGCGAGTTTTGTAGGCCGTGGCGAGCAGAGCGGGTTTATTTTCACATTTTGGGCAAAGTACATATTTTTGGGGTATGAGCTCAATCTAGCATTTTAACACGTTAATCGGTGGTTTGTGGGCATCGTTGAATGCCTAGGGGCTTGGGGAATGATTTTCCCTTTGTTTCTCCATCACCCGGGGGTGATTGGGATGTGGAATGGATTTCTTCGCGTTTCTACTATTTTCAGGCACGGACTGAGAATGCGCTCGCCCAGGTGGGCGCGTTCTTGGAGGTCGCGTCGCCCCGATAGAGCGCGTTCATCGGAGAAGATGAACAGTAAGGCAGTTCTTATCGGACTACAAGTGGGTAGCGCATTCGTCTTATCGCGCTATAGGGGCATAGCGCGTTCATGCTTGTCATGCTACAAGTTGCTAGCGCGTTCTGGTTTGTCGCGCTATATGTTTATAGCGTGTTCTGATTTGTCGCACTACAGGGATATAGCGCGTTCTGACTGAACGCGCTATATAAGGGTAGCGCGATCTTGAGGGTGACCAGCCGGGCTGCCCAGGGCGGGTAGTCTACGGCTGATCGTGCCTCCCTTGACCATGTGTGTCTCGGATACCCCATGGAGTTCCGTGACCGTGTCTTTGGGTGTCCGGGGGTTTTGTTTACCTTGATTAGCGTGCCCATAGATGTGTGTGTTCCGGGCTTTGCGTCACGCTTGATCGAGTCACCGTGTATCGGTATGTGTGTGCGGTGGGGTTCCCCCGCATGTCGTAGATTTACCCGAAAGATGATTCCCGACTGGGCCAAGTGTATGGCCTTGGACTGCGAGTCCAGTTGCCAACCTGGGGCTGGAGGTTTTCCGCTTTTTCATGGGATGGGGAATCGACGTGGCGGCTTGTGAGTTGCCTTGGGAATCGGGCTTCTGTGCTTTCCGCGTGGGCCATGTGTGTAGCCTTAGACTGTGAGTGCAGTCACCCAGCCTGGGGCTGGAGGTCCCTTGAGTTCCCTTTTTGAGGGGAATGGTCTCGGTGGCTCGTGAGTTGCCTCGGTATTCATGCTACCATGGTTTTAGACCTAGGGATTAGGCTAGGTTAACGACATTGTGCCGTTGCATACGACGGTCTGGACCCTGAGTCTCGTGACTCAAGGACCGTTAGATTTAGTGAGTCTAGAGGACTGTCCAGAGTCCAGTGGCTCCGCGCCACTTGGTTTCTCGTGATTTTTGCACAGGGTGCGTGTGTGGTTCTCGGAGCTTCTCTTCGGAGAGTGATCACACCAGTAACTCCCCACTAGTCGTAGCCTTCCGACACGCTAGTGGTCCCACCAGGGAGTGGTGGGGAGGCTACCCTGAGAGACGGTTTTTAGACTGGTTTCCGTTGGGCCCCACCTCTACCAGTGAGAGTCTGACTGAGGGGAAAACCAGTCAGAGGGCCAGACCAGGGACGCACGGTCTGTGTGTGCACACGTGGTTGGGGGCGGTTGGACCCGTGCTGACGAGCGCGACCCCAGCTAGTCACTTGTTCTGTGGTTACTTGTACGGTGTCTCAATTCCTGCTGGGCCGGAGGGAGACACCTAAGGCACGGTCTAAGACGTTAGTGGACGCATCCGGCCTTGCTTCTGGTGGGCAGGTACTTCTGTCTCGTGAGGCGTGACTCTCCTATTTCTAGGTTCCATTTCCCATCTGCGAGACGTGGTTTTCTGGACCATCCGATGTTTCCGAGGTAGTGGCCAGGGTGCCAGTGGCTTTACCGTGGTTGCGTCTTGTTAGTGTTGTGTCGCGACGAGGCGGTCGTGGCTTGACCTGGGACAGCGTGTCCAGGTTGGCCTTGTCCTGGGAGATAGGCCTCTACGGCTGGGTTGCCATGGGTTTTACCTTGGTAAGTAGTGATAGTGTGGTCCGGTTCCCGATGGTGAGATCGGGATTCCTTTTTATACTTGACCGGTACAGTAGGAGTAGTTGTAGTGCCGAGTTTTTGACCGGCCACCGAGTTACTATTCCTACTGCTGCTGTTGTTCTTGTAGTTACTGCTTTCCGTGCCGCCGTTGTTCTCAGTTGGGGTTCCGCGGGATCCCTACTGAGCCAGTGACAGGAGACTCACCCCTGCGTTTCAGGTGCGGCAATTTTTCCTCGAGGTTCGAGGATGTTGTTCAGAGGTTCTTAGTTGCCAGCTCGCCGGGTCGAGTGTTCACTTGGCATGTGGTACGTTTTACTGCTTTAGACTGTACTTTCTATTGGACTGGACTCTGTTGTAGTAGTTGTTTATTTATTTCTATTAATTATTGAATTGTCCTACTTTATTTCTTATTTCTTTGTACCTCCACACTCTTTTTAGCCCTTCCGAGCCCTCCCGGTTCGTGGGCGGCGGGCAGGATTCGAATGGTATCGGGTTCTTCCCTGTATCCGGATCTTGGGTCGTCACAGCTGGTATCAGAGCGGTGGTTGTGGATGTACATAGGAATTCAAAATATTACAGTGATCAGAGTCCATAAGGTCCAGTATAGTCGACAGGTTGCATAGGGTTTCGTGCAAGTTTTTTCGCTTTGTTTCTCGCTTGAGAGCTCGAGCGCGCCGCGCGGTGCTGTTAAGGTGGTTGTTGTTCGCGGCTTTCGTGCCGGCGTGGGGTCTAAGGATCGAGGTTGAGAGCTTCTCCCTCATCGGTGGTGATCCCGATTGCGCTGCGTTGGGCAGAGGTTGACTGTAGGTGCGTTGCTGCGTTCGAGGTTTTTGTAGCGAGGTCAGGTGGCTGGCGAGGATTGTTCATGATTAAGTGGCCGTGAGCGTGCTCTGAGGGAGCTGTTATTGTGGTTGGCCACTCTAGCTTGAGGTTTATCCAGCCCCTGAGATGTTAAGGTTGTGGTTTAAGGTGGCAGTTCGGGTGTTCTGATCGAGAAGTGTGCTCGGGTGAGCGGAGGATCTTTTCGGTGAGCTGCTGTTTTGTCAAGCCTGATGTTCTTGTCGTGCTTTGTGGCGTCAGAAATGACGTGTTGGTCCCGATTATTTTTACAGATTTTGAGACAGGATTGGGCTATGGTGTCCTAGTAAGTCTTGCTCATGCGCTCTTGTGTGCGAATGGATTGTGTTCGCCCTGGAGTTGGCTCGAGTTGAGAAGGTTCTGCGGTGGTTTCGGGGCTCGAGGATGAGCATCGACGGTTGTCGATTATGGCTCGTGCGCGGCTCTTGGTGTGGCATGTTGCAGTTCGAGGAATTGCAATGGTGGTGCACCGAGAGATGCTGTGATTGTGGTTCGACGTATTGTGGTCCGACGTGACACTCGTCGAGTGTGTCGGAGGTGCTGACCTGATGGAAGCGATGGTTTTCTTGGTGCTAGATGGTGTTGTTCCCAGTGTACACGAGATTCGAGATCAGGTCGGGCGTGGAGTTTTTCCATTGGTCGGAGGTGTGATCGGTTTCTCCTTTGGTTGGGGAGATCGTGTTTGACTAAGGTTCGTCATCTTGCATTATGTGTTCGGATTGGTTGGCCTCTTTGTGCCAAGAAATCCGTGCGAGATGTGTCCTGTGTTTTGGCAAGGTGGTTGCCTATGAGTAGTCATGCCCAATTCCCTTGCTGTGCGAGGGTACTGGCACTGTTCTGGAAGGATTGAAGTCCCGTGATCAATGACACCCAAGAGGGGGGTGAATTGGGTGTTTACAAATTTTAAGGAAACTTTTGGCCTTTTTAAAATATGTGATAGAATGCTAATTATGAGATTCAAAACTATTTGAACACAAATTGGATTTATCAAACTTTGTATGATGAGATATAGAATATGCAAGATATACGTAGATAAATCCGTAACAACAATTAACAAATACACTCACTTAGAATGGAGGTAGAAGAAAATGACCAAACCACACAAATCAAACCATAGTGCACAACGGTTTTTAAGGTGGTTCAGATGCAATGATGGCAATCCTACGTCCACCCCTCACCAAACCCAGTGAGGCTTCACTCGGGGATAAATCCCCAAACGGAGACGACGCTCCAACCACACATGCAGGACGACGCCTGCCCACACACACGGGGACGCGCCCCAAAACACACACACATACGGAGATGCAGTCTCTAACACGATCCAACAAGTGGATCAACAAGACACACACACGCTGCGACAAGTGCAGCACTCCACACACACAAACACTAAGATATGGATAAATCCACACACACACACACAGATCTAAGAAGACCTATGCACACACGAATCAAGTACGACACACACACACACGACCACGGATCCAACAACGATCCACACACACACGAGTTTGTAGTTTATAAGAAACACAAATCTAAAACTATAAAGCACAAAACACAAACATGAATAAACCACAGTTTAGAAAGCTCCTGATTTAGGCTCCCCCTGAGTGTGTGCTCTAGATGTTCGCGTTGATTCCTTCTTCACTTGAATAGCTTGAGACTCTGCTTGAATGGCCTTGTATTTGATGTAGATCTTCTTACACGGAGTACTGTTCACGGCTACAGTACCCTTCCTTCTTCCTTGGACAAATCCATGTATCTTCTTGATGCTTGTGAGCTTGTTCTCTTCCTTTGAGACTGCTGACTTCAAATGGAGCTAGAGTACCTTAAGATGATGCTTGAATGGCTCCTTCTTCCTTGTAGCATCCTTCTTCTTCTTCCCTTGGATAACCTTCCTTTTATCTCTTCTTGAAATCCTTGCTTGCTTCTTGATAGCCTCACCCTTGATCTCTCTTTGTTGGTTGCTTGATTCTTCACTTCATAGATGCTTGTTGGCTTGAGAAGTACCTTGAATGGGTTGGAGATAGATGAAGAACTTACTGCACGAAGTACTGTTCACGGAGCTACAGTACTCTCTTCTTCCTCCTTGGACAGCACCCTCTTGATCTCCCTTGAAGCCCTCTTGGATGGTTAGGGTTATGGCTCCAAATGAGATGTTTTATAGCCCTTGAATGGTTCATAGACATCCCCCAGACCAGATCCACATTTTGTGGGTGATTTGGTGTCATTAGGATTAAATAATTACAAGGAGAAAGACTCTTCTCGAAGAGGAAAACAAAGTCAACATATGTTGGCTCGGGGCTGGCGGTCGACCTGTGGAAGCTGGCGGTCGACCACTACTGAGAATCCTGTAGAAATATGATCCCTGGCATTTTCAGTCGACCTGGGGCGGTCGACCTACAGCTACAGTAAACTTCAGACTTTTAGGTTTCACCCCCGAACTCCATTGCAACCCATTTAAGTCTGAGGCTTCAAACTCCTTTGATCTTGGGGAATATATGTTGAGTGTTTTGACCTACAAAACCATAGAAAAAAAAGGATTAGAACTTTGATCAATAATTCATGTGGTAATTGCATGAAGTACATGTATGAAACCCCTTTGGTCATTTGGCAATTTCAATCAATTAACAAGAGCTTATTGTAAACCGTTTGAGCAAGATATAAGTACCATTATTCCAATTTTCAAGCAAGTTTCTCATGAGTTATTTCAACATAATGCAAGCTCAAAATGATATGTGAAATATGTATTAGAGTTCAAGAAGTGATTTACATTGAGACCCAATTTCACATATAAGATTGGAACACTTGTTGCTTTGACAAATGCATGTATGGTATGCGTAAAAATCAACCAAACAAGTTTCAAACTATTTGATCAGGATTTGAACAAAAGTGTTCATCAAAGCTCAAGTCCATATGTTCAAACATATAAAGGCTTGAAACCTCTTATAGAACCAACATATGCAAACCAAGTATTAAGACCATGTAGAGTTGTCATTTGTCATCTCAAACATACATAAATAACATGAGCATGAGTAATCAACCACAAGTTTAGTTATCATCACTTAATCACACATTAGGTTTAGTTATCATCAAAACAATAACTTAACAATCACAACAATCATCAAAACCATAACTCAACAAGGATGAGTGCTGGTTGGACGGTGTTCGCATTCTTGGCTGGTGTTGGAACTTACCGATGCGTGGCGGTTTAGAGCCTGCGGAGTTGCAGAGGATTGCCAGATTTGGGAGTGAATCTGTGCTTGGGGTTCGAGGTAAGGGAGCTTTCCTCACCCTGTTTTCTGAGGTTGACCCTCCGAGTTGTAGATTGTCGAGATGGTGAGTCTCGAGTTGCCGTTTTGGCTGTGTGCGTGGATCAGAGTGCGCAGCGGATGTCACGCCCCGAGCGCGGAAGATACCCGGAGATGCGTGACGAGTTTATATCATTCATGTCAATCATAGGATTAGTGTATTCGACACCAAAAAGCAAAGATGCGCAAAAGTAAAGATAACCCAATCCTTTATTCAATCACAACCTCAAAGTACTTCTATTACGATTCACTTAATGAAAGTGCTATGACCCAAAAAAAAGGAAAAGTACAATGGTTGACTTAAGAAATTTGAAAGATAAGACTAGTAGATGCTTGGATAGACGGAGAGCTCTACTCTCTTCACTCTTGACCTTCCCCGTCCGATTGAGCCTCGTCGTCGGACTTACCTGAAAAGTAGGGAAACACTGAGTGAGCGAACGCTCAGTAGGAAATTATATCTCAAGAGCTAGCAAGGGGTTTAAGTAATTACATTTTTATGAATGCACTATAGCTATGCATGCTCGCATAAAATGACAAGATAGAGAGTATATCAACAAGATAACAAGGTGAACTATTCATGAACTTTCAAGTAATAGATGTCAGGATGTTCAAGCAAGGAATTTCATCATGTCATGTCGAGAACTTGCCTATCACGTTTCAAGCAAGCAAGTATATAAATTACCCTTTTTTGGGTCACGCAAGTCATGTCATGTCAAGTCAAGTACAAGATTTGTGGAATGTCCAATCAAGCTAGTCATGCACTTCGGTACAATGCCATACCGTAATCATTACAACTCCCATGGGCACTAGTACTTTTGGGTGCTCCTCCCAGGACCAGATCGGGCCCCATATGCGCAGGCATTGATCATATATTTTGACATCCACTTTGTGTATAGCCAATATGGAGTTTCAAGGATAAAGAACTTGTATGAACTTAGAGGTAGATAGCATTTCAAGGATTTGAACATGACAATAATGACGATAATAACGGTGAAATCACGAGTATCGATAAAACTAGGTGGAATTGGTTCCCTAACTTGGGTACCATGACAAGTAAGTGCCCACACGTAGATGGTCACTCTTTTAATATAGAATTGAGGTCCATAAGAACATCATAATAATGTTTGATATAGAATTGGGGTCCACAAGAACATCACAATAATGGCATGCTTTCCCCGTTCATTAAGATAATTCTCATATCATACACATAGCATAACATGAGGGCCAGTATACCATGTTTCTATAGAGTGACATGGCAAAGTAGTGTGATAGGTTTTTATGGTACAACCCGCTCAATCGGTCTTGAGGGAATCCAAGGCTCGAGGAGTCTTATGGAGGTCTCTATGACTACTCGCTAGTCCAAAGGAACGGAATGTCCAATGGAGAGCTTGTATGTCACTGAGAATTGAGGGGTACCGCGATAAATCATCATGAAACATGGGGCTATATTCACGGACTGGAATATAGTGCCGATATATATATATATATATATATACATATGAAACTCTCGGTTAATAGTAACAGTGTAAAATAGTATCACAGGAAAATAGTGACTTAATCTAAGTCATTACTTATCAAATTAACGCCTTCTACAGGGGCGTTTATTTATGATTTAACGACTACAGTAGCAGGCGTCCATTAGATTTATAATATTTTACAAAATTGCCAATTTCTGGAATTTTCATGAAAACGCACCTCACAGAGGGGCGTTAATTTTAAAGTCACGCCCTGGTGCAGGGCGTCAGTTATGTAAGAGACGACCTATCCCATGTCGTTAATTTCTTAACATCCGAAATAGGATTCATGAACAGTATAAATTTCCAAATAATAAAATTTTCAGGAAGAGGATCACATGGTCAGGAAGAGAAAAATAGCAGGATTCAACAAGTATGATCATGCATTAGATTAGATACATGGTTTACTTGATATAGAATTTTAAACATGGGTATTTAATAATTAAGTGAAGTTGACGACTCCTGGGCAGGGCGTCAAAACTAGAATTAGCGACCTAATCTGGGTCGCTTCCTTTAAAATTAGCGCCCTAAGGAGGGTCGCTACTTACACTATTTTCCAGAAAACTACGAAAAACGTAGAGAATCTATATGCATAAATTGACAGATGACTTTATCATAATTACTATATTGGTTTGGGCTACAATTCTTGAGAAAACCTACCTGATGGGTGATCTGGATGAAGATGCGTGAAGGAAAAACGATGCTCTGTTCTAAACAGAGCCTCCTGAAGATGATGGCTGCTCCCGATCTTTAATCAACAACAGTAGCACACGGAAGGGGATGCAGTAAGGATCTGAATAAAATGAAATTCTCTTCTATGCACGTAAGAGAATATCAGCTCCTCTTCTGTACTGCGTTTGGAAGAAGGTGACAGACGACGAAGATGATGCTGATGATGAAGAACCCTTAGTTCTTCAGCACGTCAGGAAAACTGGACAGGTAACCTACAACACCGATGAAGAACATCAATATTCTTCTATGATTATGACCGAAGGCAAGGGAAGAAGAACAATACATGTTCTTCACGCACGGCTGCAACAGAGCTTTCCTTCGACCAAATAGCTTATTAGGGCTCGACAGGAAGGGTTATTTATAGGGTTTACAGAACCCAATAAGGTTGGAGTTTGATTAGAACATGTCTTTCCTTGATAGAGTCCTTTCCATGTTCGATTGAACATGTATCAATCCTAAAACTTACCATGGATAATGTCCTGGTTCGAATGGGTCACAGACGAAATTAACGCCTTACGTTAAGGCGTTATTTTTAAAGTGACGCCTTGGGTTGCCGTCGTTTCTTATCAAAGCAGCGCCCTTGAGGCGGGCGTCTCTTTCTCTTTCCTTATTTTTATTTTTAGCCGTTAAGATTTGACGCCCAAGAGTGTAGGCGTCCACTTACATATTAACGCCTTAGATGGAGGCGTTTCTTGTTGTATTAGCGCCTTACCACAAGGCGTTATTTTCATTTTGGTTTATTATTATTATTATTTACTCATTTAGGCTTTTTATCATTTATTTACTAAATCTTTAATCTATTTTGGTTTATTTGGATCTATTCCTTCTACTTTACCAGGGTTGCTACACCCTCCCCCACTTAAAAGAATTTGGTCCCCAAATTCAATCGCATATATATATATATATGTGGAGAGTGTAGAGTATATACTTTTTTAGAATAAGTCCGGGAATCGTTTCCTCATAGACTCCTCGGTCTCCCATGTGGCTTCGTGTTCTGAACATTTACTCCATTGCACCTTTAGCATGGGGATATTTTTGTTCCTTAATGTTCGTACCTCGCGATCGAGGATCTTCATGGGATTTTGTTCATAAGTAAGGTCCTTTTGAATCACCAGGTCTCCATGATCAATGATATGTGACGGATCGTGCACATACTTCTTTAACATGGATATATGGAATACATTGTGAACATCAGACAATTGTGGAGGTAATGCGATGCGATAAGCAACCTCGCCAACTCTGTCTAGTATCTCAAAAGGTCCAATAAACCTTGGTGTAAGTTTGCCCTTAACACCAAATCTCCTTATTCCACGTCCAGGTGATATCTTGAGAAAGACGTGATCTCTGACTTGGAAGTCGAGATCTCTTCTTCTTGTATCAACATAAGCCTTTTGTCTAGACTGAGCTACTTGCAGTCTTTCTCTAATGAACTGTATCTTCTCGGTGGTATCCCTTACCATATCTGGACCTAATAGTTGTTTCTGTCCAACTTCGTCCCAGCATAAGGGTGATCGGCAACTCCTTCCGTATAAGACTTCGAAAGGTGCCATTTGTATACTTGCCTGGTAGCTATTATTGTATGCAAATTCAACCAGAGGCAAGTGGTCATGCCAGCTTCCACCAAAATCAATGATGCAAGCCCTGAGCATATCTTCAACAACCTGATTAGTTCTCTCGGTCTGACCATCCGTTTGAAGATGAAAAGCTGTACTAAAGTTAAGTCTCGTTCCCAACGAATGTTGTAGTCCTTTCCAAAAATGCGAAGTAAAACGGGGATCTCTGTCAGACACAATCAAGACAGGAATACCATGTAATCTGACTATCTCTTTTATGTATAATGCAGCCAGAACATCCACTGACCATCGACTCTTGATTGACAAGAAGTGCGCTGATTTGGTCAATCGATCAATGATAACCCATATTCCATCATATCCTCCCTTTGATTTAGGTAGGCCCATGATGAAGTCCAGACCGATATCTTCCCACTTCCATTGAGGGATATCTAGAGGATGTAGCTTACCAGCAGGCTTTTGGTGTTCTACCTTGACTTGTTGGCAGGTGAGACAGCGAGACACAAAGTCCGCGACTTCTCTCTTCATGTTGGGCCACCAAAAATTCCTTTTCACATCTTGGTACATTTTGGTAGATCCTGGATGAATTGTGTACCTTGATCTATGAGCTTCATCTAAGATCTTCTTCTTTAATTCTGGATAATCCGGTATACAAGTTCTATTTTGGAATAACAACCTTCCATTTGAAGCTAGTTGGAACATAGATTGTCCTTCTAGTTTGCCCTTGATTTCCACTAATACCGGGTCATCATTCTGAAGTCCTTGTATTTCAGATAATAAATCTAGCTGTATGCTCATATGGGATAAGGTGACACACCTACTATCCTTGTCCATGCTTATATTAAGTCTAGTGAATTGTTCTAGCAACTTCCACTCCTGAATCATACAATTGGCTAATAATGCTCTCGGCTTTCGACTAAGGGCATCAGCTACAGGATTACCCTTTCCAGGATGATATTGTATAGTAAAGTCGAAGTCCTTAAGATATTCTAGCCAACGTCTTTGCCTCATATTCAATTCCTTCTAAGAGAAGAGATACTTAAGACTTTTATGGTCAAAGTATACAAGAAACTGCACTCCATACAGATAATGTCTCCATATCTTCAGTGCAAATACTACCGCAGCCAGTTCTAAATCATGAACTGGGTAGTTCTCCTCGTGCTTCTTCAATTGGCGAGAAGAGTAGGCTATAACCTTCCCTTGTTGCATTAAAATACATCCGAGGCCAATGCCAGATGCATCGGTGTATACCTCAAACTTTCCTCCTTCAATTGGTAGAGCTAAGACTGGGGCAGTAGTTAAGTGATCCTTGAGAGCTTGGAAGCTTCGTTCACAATCCTCACTCCATTCATAGCGTATCTCCTTGCGAGTTAGCCTAGTGAGTGGTACGGCTATCTTGGAGAAATCCTTGATGAATCGTCGATAGTAGCCCGCAAGACCCAAGAAACTACGGACCTCGCTAGCATTGGTCGGTCTTTCCCAATTCCTTACAGCTTCAACCTTTGATGGATCTACGGATAAACCGTCCTTCGATATAACATGCCCTAGAAAAGCTACTTCTCCTAACCAAAATTCACATTTGCTGAGCTTTGCATATAGCTGATTTGTCCTCAATATCTGTAATGCAATCCTTAAATGCTCCTCATGCTCTCCCTTGGTCTTGGAGTAAATCAATATATCATCAATGAAAACCACCACGAATTGATCTAGATAAGGTCTGAATATACTATTCATCAACTGCATAAAAGCAGCAGGGGCATTGGTTAGTCCAAAAGGCATAACAACAAACTCATAATGGCCATACCTGCTTCTGAATGCGGTCTTATGAATGTCATCATCCTTGATCCTTAGTTGGTGATAACCTGACCTGAGATCAATCTTTGAAAAATACTTAGATCCAGATATTTGATCGAATAACTCATCGATTCTCGGCAGTGGATACTTGTTCTTGATAGTGAGATGATTCAACTGTCGATAGTCGATGCATAACCTCATGGATCCATCTTTCTTCTTTACAAATAGCACAGGTGCTCCCCACGGGGAAGTGCTTGGTCTAATAAATCTCTTCTTGAGAAGTTCCATCAATTGCTCCTTCAGCTCCTTGAGTTCGGCAGGGGACATTCTATATGGTGCCTTAGAAACTGGTCCAGCACCAGGGACCAAATCGATGGTGAAGGCCACTTCTCTTTGTGGGGGTAATCCAGGCAAATCTTCCGGAAACACATCCGGAAATTCTTGCACAATAGGGATGTCTTCTAGTTTAGTTTCCTTAGTCTCCTTAATGGTGACAAATGCAAGGAAAGATACACATCCTTTCGTTATTAGCTTGCTAGCTTGGAGAGCCGAAATAAGAGGTGACTTGCTCCGACTCTTAGGGCTAGAATAGACTAGTTCTGGAAAATCCTTGAAAGTAACTTTGTTGTTACGGCAATCCACAGTTGCCTGATACCTAGATAACCAATCTTCTCCCAATATGACATCATATTCCTTTAGGTCTAGACATATGAGGTTGATAGGAAGATTTCTTCCTTTTACTAAGACTTCACAGTTTTGATAATGGTGAGTAATATCGGTTTCGTTTCCGAGAGGAGTAGATAAAAATATTTTCATCCATTCCGGTTCCATAGGCAGTGGGTCAGCAAACTTCTTGAAAATAAAAGAATATGATGCACCCGTATCAAATAAGACATGTGCAGACTTGGAACAAACTTTCAGTGTACCTTCTACTAGTCCGCCTTCATCTTCTTCGGTCTCCTTAATTGCGTGGAGACGAGCATTCTTTGTTACCGGGCGCTTTCCGTCACCGGCTTGATTGTTGAGTAGGGGACAGTCGGGAATCCGATGATCACGGCTCCCACAACGGAGACATGCTCCAAGTTTCCTCCAGCATTCTTCGGCTTTATGACCAGCCTTGTCACAATGCTTGCATACTATATTTGAAGGTGTAGTGGTGATGGAAAAAGGCTTGGTCTTTTTGAACTTTTGCTCCTGGGAGGGAATGCCTCCATTACTTGGCCTCTTCTTGAAATTAGGTTTGAAGGTGCCGGAGCTAGTAACATTCTCCTTCTTGTCTTTCCCACGGATCCTATCAGATAGTTCCGTGGCATCTTCTAGTAATTGGGCTCGTCGAACCATCTCTGAATAGACTTGTATGTCCATCGGTGCCAGTTGTGTGATATATTGGGGCCTGAGCCCATTAAGGAATATTCGAGCTTTCATCTTCTCAGTACTAACTAAGTGTTTAGCGTGCCGAGACAGCCTAGAGAACTGCGCTTCATATTCAGCTACCGACAAAGATCGTTGCTTAAGTACGGCGAATTCAGCGGCTTTCTTCTCTTGAACTCGATCTGAGAAATATTTATTATTGAAATGTTCAACAAACTCTTCCCAAGTAACTTGTCCTTGATCTAATGTGGCTTCTACCGATTCCCACCAGCATCGGGCGTCTCTTTCTAATTGAAATGTGGCTAACAGGACCTTCTCTTGGTCCGAACATTGCATGACTCTAAAAACACGTTCCGTCTCTCGGATCCAGTGTTCGGCATCATCTGGATCAGTGGATCCCATGAACTTAGGAGGGTTCATGTTCTTGAAGCTTTGGTGGAGATTTCTTGCTCCATGATGTGCACCTCCTTGTGCCACTTGTTGAAGTGCCTGGGTCATGCCTTGGAGAGTGCGTTGCATGTTGCGCCATTGAGCACGTTCGGCAGCCATTGTCCTACAATTTCGATAGCTATATTAGTATGTGATGGCGTTAAAAGGCTTTTAATTCTATGTTGACTTTAACCCTTGGTTCTACCCAATCTCACTGGTTAGAGGTTCAGACTTATCCTTGGACTTGGGTTTCCTAGGAATTGAATACCCTAGGCTCTGATACCATAAAAACTGTCACGCCCCGAGCGCGGAAGATACCCGGAGACGCATGACGAGTTTATATCATTCATGTCAATCAGAGGATTAGTGTATTCGACACCAAAAATCAGAGATGCGCAAAAGTAAAGATAACCCAATCCTTTATTCAATCACAACCTCAAAGTACTTCTATTACGATTCACTTAATGAAAGTGCTATGACCCAAAAAAAAGGAAAAGTACAATGGTTGACTTACGAAATTTGAAAAAATAAGACTAGTAGACGCTTGGATAGACGGAGAGCTCTACTCTCTTCACTCTTGACCTTCCCCGTCCGATTGAGCCTCGTCGTCGGACTTACCTGAAAAGTAGGGAAACACTGAGTGAGCGAACGCTCAGTAGGAAATTATATCTCAAGAGCTAGCAAGGGGTTTAAGTAATTACATTTTTATGAATGCACTATAGCTATGCATGCTCGCATAAAACGACAAGATAGAGAGTATATCAACAAGATAACAAGGTGAACTATTCATGAACTTTCAAGTAATAGATGTCAGGATGTTCAAGCAAGGAATTTCATCATGTCATGTCGAGAACTTGCCTATCACGTTTCAAGCAAGCAAGTATATAAATTACCCTTTTTCGGGTCACGCAAGTCATGTCATGTCAAGTCAAGTACAAGATTTGTGGAATGTCCAATCAAGCTAGTCATGCACTTCGGTACAATGCCATACCGTAATCATTACAACTCCCATGGGCACTAGTACTTTTGGGTGCTCCTCCCAGGACCAGATCGGGCCCCATATGCGCAGGCATTGATCATGTATTTTGACATCCACTTTGTGTATAGCCAATATGGAGTTTCAAGGATAAAGAACTTGTATGAACTTAGAGGTAGATAGCATTTCAAGGATTTGAACATGACAATAATGATGATAATAACGGTGAAATCACGAGTATCGATAAAACTAGGTGGAATTGGTTCCCTAACTTGGGTACCATGACAAGTAAGTGCCCACACGTAGATGGTCACTCTTTTAATATAGAATTGAGGTCCACAAGAACATCATAATAATGTTTGATATAGAATTGGGGTCCACAAGAACATCACAATAATGGCATGCTTTCCCCGTTCATTAAGATAATTCTCATATCATACACATAGCATAACATGAGGGCCGGTATACCATGTTTCTATAGTGACATGGCAAAGTAGTGTGATAGGTTTTTATGGTACAACCCGCTCAATCGACCTTGCGGGAATCCAAGGCTCGAGGAGTCTTATGGAGGTCTCTATGACTACTCGCTAGTCCAAAGGAACGGAATGTCCAATGGAGAGCTTGTTTGTCACTGAGAATTGAGGGGTACCGCGATAAATTATCATGAAACATGGGGATATATTCACGGACTGGAATATAGTGCCGATATATATATATATATACATATGAAACCCTCGGTTAACAGTAACAGTGTAAAATAGTATCATAGGAAAATAGCGACTTAATCTAAGTCATTACTTATCAAATTAACGCCTTCTACAGGGGCGTTTATTTATGATTTAACGACTGAAGTAGCAGGCGTCCATTAGATTTATAATATTTTACAAAATTGCCAATTTCTGGAATTTTCATGAAAACGCGCCTCACAGAGGGGTGTTAATTTTAAAGTCACGCCCTGGTGCAGGGCGTCAGTTATGTAAGAGACGACCTATCCCAGGTCGTTAATTCCTTAACATCCGAAATAGGATTCATGAACAGTATAAATTTCCAGATAATAAAATTTTCAGGAAGAGGATCACATGGTCAGGAAGAGAAAAATAGCAGGATTCAACAAGTATGATCATGCATTAGATTAGATACATGGTTTACTTGATATAGAATTTTAAACATGGGTATTTAATAATTAAGTGAAGTTGACGACTCCTGGGTAGGGCGTCAAAACTGGAATTAGCGACCTAGTCTGGGTCGCTTCCTTTAAAATTAGCGCCCTAAGGAGGGTCGCTACTTACACTATTTTCCAGAAAACTACGAAAAACGCAGAGAATATATATGCATGAATTGACAGATGACTTTATCATAATTACTATATTGGTTTGGGCTACAATTCTTGAGAAAACCTACCTGATGGGTGATCTGGATGAAGATGCATGAAGGAAAAATGATGCTCTAATCTAAACAGAGCCTTCTGAAGATGATGGCTGCTCCCGATCTTTAATCAACAACAGCAGCACACGGAAGGGGATGCAGTAAGGATCTGAATAAAATGAAATTCTCTTCTATGCACGTAAGAGAATATCAGCTCCTCTTCTGTACTACGTTTGGAAGAAGGTGACAGACGACGAAGATGATGCTGATGATGAAGAACCCTTAGTTCTTCAGCACGTCAGGAAAACTGGACAGGTAACCTACAACACAGATGAAGAACATCAATATTCTTCTATGATTATGACCGAAGGCAAGGGAAGAAGAACAATACATGTTCTTCATGCACGGCAGCAGCAGAGCTTTCCTTCGACCAAATAGCTTATTAGGGCTCGACAGGAAGGGTTATTTATAGGGTTTATAGAACCCAATAGGGTTGGAGTTTGATTAGAACATGTCTTTCCTTGATAGAGTCCTTTCCATGTTCGATTGAACACGTATCAATCCAAAAACTTACCCTGGATAATATCCTGGTTCGAATGGGTCACAGACAAAACTAACGCCTTACGTTAAGGCGTTATTTTTAAATTGACGCCTTGGGTTGCCGTCGTTTCTTATCAAAGCAGCGCCCTTGAGGCGGGCGTCTCTTTCTCTTTCCTTATTTTTATTTTTAGCCGTTAAGATTTGACGCCCAAGAGTGTAGGCGTCCACTTACATATTAACGCCTTAGATGGAGGCGTTTCTTGTTGTATTAGCGCCTTACCACGAGGCGTTATTTTCATTTTGGTTTATTATTATTATTATTTACTCATTTAGGCTTTTTATCATTTATTTACTAAATCTTTAATCTATTTTGGTTTATTTGGATCTATTCCTTCTACTTTACCAGGGTTGCTACAGCGGAAGCCTGGTGGGCTCATGACCCACAGGTTCAGGATCATAGCATTGGTTGCTACGGGCGGATTCCTGAGATTGCGTTGAGCATCGGAGGATTGGTTCCTCGGTGTGAAACGTGTTGTTGCCGTGCCGTTGCTTGAGGTATCGTGGTTCTTGAAACTGGCAGGATGGTGTGTTGGAGAAATATGTTGGCAAGTGTGCCACATGAGTACCCTGTTCCTATGATGGAAGCCGTGTCAGGCGTCGGTGTTAGACCCAGAAGGGGTTATTGAGGATGTCACCTGACGGGGGTCGAGGACGTGTTGGTCAGAGTCGATGGCTTGGTGCCCGACTTTTATTGCCAGTCGTGTTCTCGGATGAGATCGTGTTTTGGAGAAGTGATCTCTGGTAGACTATGGGTCCCAGTTGGCGGCTTGAGCCTAACCGTGTAATCGACCACAGCAGCGTCTGTTGGTTATATTGTCGTGTTGGATTGTGACGGTGAGATATATAATTGACTGGGGACCCAGTGTGCATTGGTCGTAGTGTTGGCGACCTGGTTGCCATAATATTGGATGGCACTTTCCTCCCCTAGAGATGTGTGCCATGAATTCTTCCGGTGGTGTCCTGTGGCTCTGTGGTAAGGGAAGAATCGGGATTGGCAGGTGTCCACTTGGATTAATTGAGACGAAGGATTTGATGAGACAAGACGGAAGAGTGACGCCTGTGGGCGGAGGCCTTTAAGTGAGATTGGCGTCGGAATGGTGGTCCTTGATGGGACGTTGGCATTGGAGTGGTTATCCCTGGTCTGGTGATCAGCATGGGAGGATTTTCCTGTAAGTCTGAGTCGAGTGAGGTGATGACTGAAGACTCCTGAGTCTTGTCGTTGGTTTTATCGTGCTCCCCTGAGAGGGTTGAGTTGGCGCGATGATTGATATCGGACGTGGTGTCCAAGAGGAGTGCAGCTTGAGATGTGGTAATTGTCTGTGTGAGTCAGCGGATGGCTTGTCGTGAGTTGGATCGGGCCTGCTGGGCCGATGGAGGTTTCCCGTTGACGAGCAGCTGGTGACCAGCGTGTGGTCTTTCACAGAAAGAAGGTGCTGTTATGAGCTGATGGAGGCTCCGTATTGGTTATTCCCTAGAGAAGGGTGTGGATCTGTCAACTGGCTATGAAGCTGATGTGCGATCTATCTACTGACCATTTGATGGATCGGTAGTTGTTTCTCGTGACGAGGAATGTGTCTCCTCGGGGAGCGAGATGGTGGCAGCAGTGCCATGATTGGTCTTCCTTGTGACTGAGGTGATGTCGGACTATGTTCTTTGGCGTGTGCCTGCTCTGATGGCCGGTGTGCGCGGCGTGCTGAGCGAGGTGTTCTTTGTAATTGTAGTCTGGCTGTGCCCTCAGGATCGGTGCTTTCGTGAGAATCGAGGTTTTCCTTGTTGGGGCTCTTACAGCGTTGTCAGTTGGTTAAGGTGTTCTTCCCCTGTGTCTTGGTGCTAGTCCTGAATTTTGAGGATGAAATTCCTTAAAGGGAGGAGGGCTATAATGTCCCAGGTTTCTCGGATCTAGATCTGTGGGTTTCAGATCATCTTTCCGCTGGTTGCGGATTGTGTCCGAGTGAGCTTCGAATTTTTTTATCAGATTTTTGGACCCATTGGTGGTGTGCCAGTAAATTTCCTTGGGTCCGTGAGGTTGTGAGGAGCACGTCGGTATTTTTCTGGAATTTTCGGAGCGCCTTGGTGGGTCCCGAGTTACGTTTTGGGTTTTACGCGTGTTTTTCGTCTGTCGGACCTTCGGAACCCCGTACAGGGTGAACCGTTGCATTCTCTGACACCGGGACGTTACCACGGTGATCAGCGTCTTTCGAGGATCGCGGGGAGTATTTTTACTATTTTTCGGTATTTTTGGGAATTTCCAGATTTTCTATATATTAACCCTTTCTCTCTCTCCCCTCTCATTTCTCTCCCTTTTCCCTCTCTCTTCTCTCACGTTCTCTCCTCTCCCCCTCTCACTCCGGGGGGCCGACGGAGGCGACGAGGGCGGGGCGGCGTAGCTCGTGGGACGTGGAGCGACGGGCACAGGACGAGGATCGCAATGGTGGAGGTGATTCGTGGGATCGTGAACCGGCGAGGGTTTCGTGGCGTGTTCATCGTGGATCGGCGTCCACGGCGCGTCAAATCTTCGGTGGAAGTAGGGAGATGGACCCTCAGCTCGTGCACTCCCTTTCCCGTGAGTTTTGTAGGCCGTGGCGAGCCGAGCGGGTTTATTTTCGCATTTTGGGCAAAATGCATGTTTTTGGGGTGTGAGCCCGATCTAGCATTTTAACGCGTTAATCGGTGGTTTGTGGGCATTGTTGAATGCCTAGGGGCTTGGGGAATGATTTTCCCTTTGTTTCTCCATCACCTGGGGGTGATTGGGGCGTGGAATGGATTTCTTCACGTTTTTTGCCATTTTCAGGCGCGGACTGAGAACGCGCTTGCCCAGGTGGGCGCGTTCTTGGAGGTTGCGCCGCCCCGATAGAGCGCGTTCATCGGAGAAGATGAACAGTAAGGCGATTCTTATCGCGCTACAGGTGGGTAGCGCGTTCGTCTTATTGCACTATAGGGGCATAGCGCGTTCATACTTGTCGCGCTACAGGTTGCCAGTGCATTCTGGTTTGTCGCGCCATATGTTTATAGCGCGTTCTGATTTTTCGCACTACAGGGATATAGCGCGTTCTGACTGAACGTGCTATATAAGGGTAGCGCGATCTTGAGGGTGACCAGCCGGGTTGCCCAGGGCAGGTAGTCTACGGCTGATCGTGCCTCCCTTGACCGTGTGTGTCTCGGACACCCCGTGGAGTTCCGTGACCGTGTCTTTGGGTGTCCGGGGGTTTTATTTACCTCGATTAGTGTGCCCATAGGTGTGTGTGTTCCAGGCTTTGTGTCACGCTTGATCGAGTCACCGTGTATCGGTGTGTGTGCAGTGGGGTTCCCCCGCATGTCGTAGGTTTACCCGAAAGATGATTCCCGACTGGGCCAAGTGTATGGCCTTGGACTGCGAGTCCAGTTGCCAGCCTGGGGCTGGAGGTTTCTCGCTTTTCCCTGGGATGGGGAATCGACGTGGCGGCTTGTGAGCTGCCTTGGGAATCATGCTTCTGTGCTTTCTGCGTGGGCCGTGTGTGTAGCCTTGGACTGTGAGTCTAGTCACCCAGCCGGGGGTTGGAGGTCCCTTGAGTTCCCTTTTTGAGGGGGATGGTCTCAGCGGCTCATGAGTTACCTCGCTATTCGTGCTACCGTGGTTTTAGACCTAGGGATTAGGCTAGATTAACGGAATTGTGCTATTACGTACGACGATCTTGACCCCGAGTCTTGTGACTCAAGGATCGTTGGATTTAGTGAGTCTAGAGGACTGTCCAGAGTCCAGTGGCACCTCCTGACTTTCGCGCAGGGTGCGTGTGTGGTTCTCGGAGCTTCTCTTCGGAGAGTGGTCACACCAGTGACTCCCCACTAGTCGTAGCCTTCCGACATGTGAGTGGTCCCAACAGGGAGTGGTGGCGAGGCTACCCCAAGAGACGGTTTTGACTAGTTTCCGTTGGGCCCCACGTCTACCAGCCATAGTCCGGCTGAGGGGAAAACTAGTTAGAGGGCCAGACCAGGGACGCACTATCTGTGTGTGCACACGTTGTTGGGGGCGGTTGGACCAGCGCTGACGAGCGCGACCCCAGCTAGTCACTTGTTCTGTGGTTACTTGTACAGTGTCTCAGTTCCTGCTGGGCCGGAGGGAGACACCTGAGGCGCGGTCTAAGACGTCAGTGGACGCATCCGGCCTTGCTTCTGGTGGGCAGGTACTCCTGTCACGTGTGACGTGACTCTCCTATTTATGGGTTCTGTTTCCCGTCTGCGAGACGTGGTTTTCTGGACCGTCCGGTGTTTCAGAGGTGGTGGCCAGGGTGCCAGTGGCTTTACCGTGGTTGCATCTTGTTAGTGTTGTGTCGCGACGAGGCGGTCGCGGCTTGACCTGGGACAACGTGTCCATGTTGGCCTTGTCCTGGGAGACATGCCTCCACGGTGGGGTTGCCGTGGGTTTTACCTCGATAAGTAGTGTTAGTGTGGTCCGGTTCCCAATGGTGCGATCGGGATTCCTTTTTCTGCTTGACCGGTACAGTAGGAGTAGTTGTAGTGCCGAGTTTTTGACCGACCACCGAGTTACTGTTCCTGTTGCTACTGTTGTTCTTATAGTTAATGCTTTCCGTGCCGTCATTGTTCTCAATTGGGATTCCACGGAATCCCTACTGAGCAAGTGACAGGAGGCTCACCCCTGTGTTTCAGGTGCGGCGGTTCTTCCTCGAGGTTCGAGGATGCTGTTTAGAGGTTCTAGTTGCCAGCTCGCCGGGCCGAGTGTTCACTTGGCATGTGGTACGTTTTACTACTTTAGACTGTACTTTCTATTGGACTGGACTCTGTTGTAGTAGTTTTTTATTTATTTCTATTAATTGTTGAATTGTCCTGCTTTATTTCCTATTTCTTTGTACCTCCACACTCCTTTTAGCCCTTCCGAGCCCTCCCGGTTCGTGGGCGGCGGGCTAGGATTTGAATGGTATCGGGTTCTTCCTGGTATCCGGATCTTGGGTCGTCACAAAAAGTATGGCGAAGGCCTCTAGCAGTTCGAGTGCTTCACCTTGAAGTGCTCGTCCCTTTGGCCGCCTGGGCAAGCATCGAGTCCTAGGTCTCGGGCGCATCTACAGTCATCCTCCCCAGTGGTGGAGAGTCATCTGTCAGGTCGACCATCTCTCGATCCACTGGACGCTCGGCTCCCACATCCTGCTCCGCCGAGGTCGGCTCCTCCTCACGCGGCTTCTCCTCACCCTGGTCGCCCTCGGGCTCAAACAACGTCGGAGGTGGCAGCACCAGCACTTGGACCCCCGTGGCGTCAGCAGCCTCCTGAAGAGCAGCCGCCCAGCCATCCTTGAAGCCAACGTCTCTTGTCAGTCCATAGACCTCGATGGTAGTGGCATTCAGCTCGACCTCATATTACAAGGACTCTCAAAAGTGCTTGACCACCTCCTCACCAACCGTCGCCGCCTCGGCCCTGGCTGTGGTGATCGCAGGCTCGAGATCGGTGATCTTGGCTACCGCCATCGCCACCTCTTCTCTAGCCTTGGTGGTTACGACCTCCAGCTGGACCACTCGCTCCTTCGTCACCTCGACTCACCCCTTCATCCAACGCCAGGAGCCCTCAGACGACTGGACTTGCACCCGAAAGGCATCCCGGTCCCGCTCAGCCTCTGCTAGCCTGCACCCCTGGGACTCCAGAAGCTCCTGAAGACCAACGTGATCAGCCCTCATCTTCTGGAGTTGAGCCTTCAACGAAAATCGCTCGATGCGGCTGTCAGCCAGTTGCCGAGCAGCCTCCCGAAAGTGGACTCCCGACATGCCGAGGGCCCGAACCATTGAGCACAGGTTCCTAGCCGAAAGACTGAACAGTTCCCCATCAATCCCAGGGGAGAGGGTTGCCGAGTGCTCCCTCGGCTTTAGGGACTTCTCCATCAGTGTGTTGGCTTCCATCTGATAGGTAAGCACCCTCGGGGGATCCTCGGTCGGGGGAGAGTTGGGATCGGCGGTGGGGTGCAACATTTCACCCTTGTCAGCCGACCCCTTGGTAGGGACCAATGTCCTAGCCCCTGTCTATAGCGAGCGGATGGGATAGGATGATACCGACAGCTGGACCTCCGCAGGTTCCATCTTGTTGGGTTCGGTGCTATGTATTCAGAGGGGGGGTGAATGAATACCCTTTAAAAATATTCGCTCAAATAGAAATTCTAATGCTCAGAACAGCGGAATAACAGCACTAAGACTAACTAAGAAAAACTAGTTCAGTCATCTGTGAACCTGTAGGCAGAGTACTCCTAAGCAGACATCTAATGAGCGTAGCAATTAGACAATTCAAACAACACACAATACCAGTGTCAAACAGATAGCGTGCGCAGCTAATCAACTCTATTGAACTGGAAGCAAACACATGAAGCGCCCCTATGCAAGCATCTAGCGGAAGCAATAAAACAGATGAAGAAATCAAACCACTGCACAGAGGTTTTTAGGTGGTTCGGTCCAGCAGACCTACATCCACCCCACACTCAAACCAGAGTGTAGATTCTGCTGACTCACAGCTTGAACAGCTGGGCATCACAGCTTGCCATACAACTGCTGGGCAACATAGCTTGCCGTCCGAGGAATCCTCCTCGCCCGCTGAGCAACACAGCTTGCTGTCCAGTGGAATCCACCATTGCAACCGCTGACTAACAGTTTGAAGAAAGGATAAAATGGAAAATGAAAACAAGATGAACAGCAATCGGAAAGCTATAAACATAAAGCATAATATGACTCTCAAAGAGCTGAATGGCCTGGATTTGATCCACGGTCCAGTGAAGATTGATCTTCAAACAACCTCTCTCACACTCTTCTTCTCACGATCTCACTCTCTCTTTCTCTTTTACTTCTTTCTTCTTCTGCTCACGATCACTTTCTTTCTTTTTCTTTCTCTCTGCCTCTCTTCTTCTTCTTCTCTTCTTTTTCTTCTTCTTCTTCTGTCTGGATCGAAGGCTCTCTGGTGTATAGACTTTGCTGCTCTTCTTTTGTCGATCGATCTCTCTTTCTCTTTCTTTTTCTTCTTCTTCTCTGCTCTCTGTCTCTCTTTCTTTTCTTCACTCTTTTCTTCTTCTCTTCTGCTGGATCGAAGTCTCTGCACTCTGCTCTTCTGCTATTGCTGCTTCTGCTTTGATCAACCTTCAACTGAGGACGAAGGCTTCAATATATAGCAGCAGCAGGTGGATAAGGGCGCGAGGCTTCCACAGTTCCCGCCCAAGTGAATTCGCCAGATCCGAGGCAATTCCATCCACGTGTCAGCATCTGCACACCTCGTCCTTCTGGGATCACGAGCCAGGTCATCAATCTCGGTAAGAATCTCTGTCAGACACAGCATCGGATAAGTCATCAGTTTAAGTGAAGAACTCTGTACAGACTATCTGAAGACAAAGCTGAAGCAGTGTATAGATTTTTTTCAATGTATAGACTTCATATAAGAAGCCAACGGCTGTACAGACTTAGGCAACCTTCAACTCACTGCGATGTACAGACTCTGAAGAACAGCAGCCAATGCATGGACTTGCTCAGCCTGAGGCACTGTATAGACTTCAGCTCAAAGCCAGTGTATGGACTTGATGAGACACTCACGAGTGTATAGACTTAGAGTGAGGCATGCAGTGTATAGACTTTACGAAATGCATGCTACAGTGCCGATGTGTAGACTTGGCCAATGATCAGACTTGAATGCTAGGCCAGTGTACAGACTTGCACATCATTCAACAGCCAATGTGAAGACTTCCTGATGTATAGACTTTCAAGATGAAAGGCTATATAGACTTGAACAAAGAAGCAGCGAATGTATGGACTTCCAATGGAAACGACGGTAAAGCGATCAGTGTATAGACTTCAAGGGAAACGACGGTAAAATTACCGATGTATAGACTTGAAGGAAAACGTAGGTAAAACTTCCAATGTACAAACTTCAAAGATGAACAGTTGGATGTACATACTTGGGAGATCACTGATGGCTGTACAGACTTTGCTTCAATGTATAGACTTGGAAGTTCAACGAAGGATGCACAGTGCAATGTATGGACTTTGCATAAGACGCTGCATGAGACGCTGAAGTCTGTATAGACTTTGCTCAATGCATAAGACGCTAATTGAGACTGTCCACTGTACAGAATTGATGCCATCGTCAAATGCATGCTACAGTCCAATGTATCGACTTAGAAGACTGATGCATAAACCAGTAATGTATAGACTTGCATGAGACGCTCATTAACACAGACGATGTATATACTTGCGTTACTGTAGCAATGTATTGACTTTGCCTTAGACGCTAAATGAGATGGACGTTGTGCAGACTTTAGCCAATGCAATGTATAGACTTAATGTGATGCACAAGGACACAGTTCAGTGTACAGACTTCATGAACAATAGAATGTGCATACTTTGTGAACAATGCATGAACGAGACGCTGGACTCTGTACAGACTTGAGCGATGTATGGACTTAGCTTCGTGCAAGCTACAGTCCAATGTATGGACTTTGAAGTTCAACTGGTGAGTGTACAGACTTCACCAATGAAACGCTCACTGTACAGACTTGCTGGATGCAACGTGAGACGTTGTATAGACTTCGTCTTCCAGTGTATAGACTTGATGAATGCATATGCCAAGACCATTATACAGACTTGACATATTTAAAGTGCATGCGATGCAGACTATACAGACTTTGACATGTGAGACACAAAGAGAATGCACTGAAGTCTGTATAGACTTTAACAATGAATGCATGAGTCACAAGACCGACAGACTTAGCCTGTATAGACTTAGCATGAAGCACACATGCGATGTACAGACTTCAAGTCATGCAATGCAATGTACACACTTCAGCTAAGCAAGCTCAGTGAATGTATGGACTTCATGAATGCATTCACAACCCAACCGATGTATAAACTTTACATGAAAGCCCAATGTACAGACTTAAGGTTCCACTGTGGATGTATAGACTCTGAAAAAATGAGGCGATGTGTGGACTTTGAGGTTCAACAGTGGATGTATAGACTTTGAGCTCCTGAAGCAATGTACAGACTTTAATCCAAGAAATGCACTGGCGATGTATAGACTTTGGACCCTTGAAGGATGTATAGACTTCAGTTGAGCACAGTCCAATGTATAGACTTGGAAGATTGAACCAATGTATAGACTTGGGGTTCTGAACGTAGGTAAAGGCTGGGAATGTATAGACTTGCCCTTCAGAAACGAATGTATAGGCTTCAGCTTAAGGCCAATGTATAGACTTCAATGCCTTCGTCAAATGCGATGTACAGACTTGCATGAGATGCTGAGGAAGACGGTGGATGTACAGACTTCTAAGTGTACAGACTTTCCACCGACCAATGTATGGACTTGCTCAGCCTGCTTGCTGTACATACTTGGGCAATATGAAGACTTGACAGACAACTGACAATGTATAGACTTCATGTGTGAAGACCAATGTATAGACTCAATGCAAGCAGATGGATGTACAGGCATAGCGAATGCAATGTATGGACTTGCAGACAGAACACATGCAGTCTCCAGATAATATACCAGTCACAGTCATATGCATTTTCCACAGAGTATATCAGTTATAAACATTCATATCAGTTATAAACATTCATGTTGTTATCATCAAAACACAATATCAAATACACTCAGAACATCATTTCATCATCATTCATGTTGCTATCATATGCAGAATGCTCAGGGATCTCAAGGATAAAGGATGCACAGAAATGCACTCACTTTGTTGCTATCATCAAAAAAATTAGCATTGCTATCATCAAATCAACATAGCACATGCTTGTGCCTAAGGGGCACAACATTCTCCCCCTTTTTGATGATGGCAACACAAAGTGACAGTGAGTCACACAGAATTTTCTCCCCCTTTGACATGATCAAAAAGAGAAAAATAGTATGAACATGTGTGCGACATGGCAGTATGCATGCAAATACCCTTAGAGCACCTCATTCTCCCCCTGAATGTATGACTCCCCCTGAATTGGTTCTCCCCTTAAATAATTGCTCCCCCTTTGAGAAGGAATATGAACATATAAACAAAGGTAGAGAAGGTAGAAGGGTCACTTGACAACAGCTGAATCATTGGTTCAGAAAGTAAGCCTGATTATAAACAACAGTTAAAGTATAAGAATCAGCAACGTACAGTTTTGACAAAAATTCAGGTTTAACAGTGATAAATCTAGAGTAAAACACCTGACCCCTGAAAAAGAGTTTATAGACTCCATTTATAGCAATGAATCTAGGGCACATGGTATTAATAGATAAGTCAGAAATAATACCCTTTTGTGATTAAACAAGGAAATTCAAGAAAGGTAACTTGAATATGTATTGAGAAAAATAATTTTCACTCATTGACTTTTGATTTCAAAGGGTTACAGCAGTTTGATTTTCATTTTGGAATTTTCAGAAACTAAGCTAAGTGAATAGACCAGTGGCATTTATGCTTTTGACATTAGGTGTACACCTTGATTAGAGGCAGGTACCCCCAGTTACTAGGCATAAACTACTAGATCTATTTCAGATCAAGACCTACAAGGAACAGTTTTCCCTTTGACATTAAGGGCACACCTTGATCAGAGGCCAGTACCCCCAGTTACTTGGTGAAAACTCCCCCTATAGATATGACCCTATGAACAGAGGTAGTCTGAAGCACTTCATGACTTATGAGTTCTCCTGCTTCATTTGAGGAGATCACGGTTTCTCAGTACAATCACCCATTGCTCTGTCACTATGTTCAGCTCTTTGCATTTATGATCTTATTTATTGCTGTCCTTATTTCTTTTAGAGTGATTTTTCAAAAATCAGTACACACTCTTATTCACCTTTTCTAGATATTTCCAGATTAACACATTCAGGTATAAAAAAAAAACTTTTTCCATTCTTACCATAAGACAAAGATTAAGAGCTATAAAAGTTTTCTTTTTATCTCAAATTCTGAAGGCAAACACATAACTCTTCAATTTATAAAGGTTAAACCTTTAGTTCCTTTCAATTGCAAGAGTGATTCTTATAAAAGAACAATTGTAATAACTGTAACTCAATTCACTAAACCATGAGCAGTACTGTTGTTCAGTGAAGGTTAAGGAAATGATAGCAATTGATAAGTAGTGATAGCAATAGGCATGGAGTTCAATGGCATCTGATGTCAAAGAATATGATAGAGTTGAATGGGGACCATGAGAAGTGAAAGGAATTCGATGTAATAATCAGAACTCTCAGCTCCCCCTGACATCATGATGCAAAAACATGCTATGCAATGATCACTTCTTTTCAGATTTTTAACTTTAATGATATGCATCACAGTGTTCTACATGAAGACTATGCAACAATGATGCACAAGGCAAGTGTGCAATCAATTCAAGTTTATGCGCCCAAGTCGTGAACATTTTTATCCTTTTTCAGATTTTTCAAAAAAATGATGCAGTACACTGATCTACATGAAGACAGGACCCATGGTACTAGGCGGAGGACCTGGTCTCAAAGACCATCTCACACATAGTAAGAACCTCCAGGCAGATTTCCCTACCTTTTAGTAGCTTACCATTTGATGTACCAGGGTTATGCAAGACAATGCAACATAAAGCAGTCCTACATGCATTGAACAACTTCATTGACAGTCATGCAAATGATGTATGCAGACATAAGACACATGCATTGACTGTGTGTACTAAATGACCCATTTAAAATCAGTGCAAGTTATGCATTTAACAACAAATATGCAATGCATTGACACAAAACACATGCATTGACACAGAGTCTATATAGTGCATTAACTGTATATGCTAAAACCATTCAAATTCAGTTCAGCAATTGGCAAGAGAAGAGCATCAGATATATGCAGAGTAAAACTCAGTAGCTGAGTCTGGAATGCAGACTGATCAGCTAGATAAGAGAAGATCATACATCAAACAAGCAAATCAACATGAAATTCTCATTTTTTTTCATACTCACAAATTCAAATGATGATTCATACAAATTAGGCAGAAGAGAATTACCATAAGCATGATTGTGCAATTTCACATTTCAGAGAGTTTCAGTTTAATATCAACAAATCAACATGATATGCAATCATTTCAAGTTTACAATTTCATATGATGGAATTTTTAAACTGGATGGTCAGAACAAACCTGAAGAGCAGGATCCTGGGGTCTTCTGTTGAGTGCCTTGGATCATTAACCCCTTTATTCATCAGCTTCCAAGGCACACCTGCGACATTTTAATCAATTTGACCCTGCAGGGACCCAAGCAGCTTTGGGTCCTGCATTTACCCTGACAGGTGTTCTAAACATTCTTTTTACAGCATTATCATCAAATTCCATTAGAAAACAATCAGACATAGAATGTCCAAAATTTTCACAGTAATAACATGAAACAACAGATTGTCTGGTCCTATGATGCATATCAACAGCAGCATGAGACCTATGAAACTTAGCATGAAATGTTCTGTTGTTTACATGGACATTTTGTTTCTTACTAGCAACATTGGGAGTAGGAAATTTTACAGATTTAAAATTAAATCTACTTCCTTGTACATGCCAACAGTCCTTGACTGTGTGGCCATGCCTCCCATATTCGAAGCACCTTGGGTGCTTACCTTTAGAGCCAAGGTTATTCCTGTCAAACATCTTTTTGTTAACATGAAAATTAACAGGTTTAGAGTTGAATATCTTTCTCGGATTCTGCCAACATTGAGCAGCAATGTGGCCAAACTTCCCACAACAAAAACAATTTAGATTCTATCTCCTAGAAACATGATTTCTAGCATGAAATTCTTTAACATTCAGATTACCCTTTTTCTGATCAGACAGAACTTTTCTAGCATACTTTCTATCATCTTGTTTCATCACAAAACACTCACTCATAAAGTGTCCATGCTTACCACAATAATGACAAGAACAAGAACCATTAGATCTATTTAAAACATGGCACTTATCAGATGAGTTTTTAGCATGCAGATTGTTCCTTTGAGTTTTTGGGGTTTTCTGATTTTTATTTCGTTTTTGAATTTCCTTAGCAGCATGCATATTTGAAGAAGAAGCTGAAGTGCTAGCTAAACCAGAGCTACGAATAAAAGTGGTGTACAGTTGGTTCTTCTTAGCTTGCTTAATTTCAGAAATGTTATCAATCTCCTCACATTGATCACTTACTACATCTTCCGAGGATATTTTCATTTTGCCTTTATCCTTAGCAACCTTAGATGAAGTACCATTCAGCTCAGTAATTTTACTTTCCAAGGAGATTATAAGATTTTCTGAATCAACTTTCTCCTTTTCACAACTAGCCAGTGTTTCTTTTAATAACACAATTTCATTTTCCAAATCAGCGGTGTGTATTAAAAAACTAGCAATTTCTTCATCACTGTAATTAGTACACTCTTTCAATACTGATTTCTCTTTTTCAATCGTCATCCATCTTTCAGAGAAAACAATGTTAAGAACCATTAACTTTTTATTTTGTTCCTTCAGATGAGCATTTTCTTCAAGCATTTTACTTTCAATTTCTTCAGCTTCAGTTTTCTTTTCTAACAATAATTTGTTTTCCTCTTTCAGGGATTTGATTGATTCCTTTTGCAAATTACCATCATGATCAAACTCATTTATCATGTCTTCTAAAATAGCACATGCCTTACAAGAATCATCTTCTCTAATGTGCTTATTTCTGAGGTTCTCATTTTCAGATTTCAAGTTTTCATTTTCTGCCGTCAACCGAGTGACTTCAAGAATCATGTCTTTTCTCAATTTTTTATTTTCAGATTTTAATTTCTTGGACACTTTGAACAGATCTTCATACATCACTATCAATTCATCAAAAGAAACTCCATCTGATCCGGAGCTTACCTGAGATGAGGTTTCCTCATCATCATTTCCCCGATTGGCCATTAAGCATATTGACTTTTCTCCTTCTTCTTCACTGTCCGAGGTGTTCCCTTTGAATTTTGAGAATTTTGGACAGTCAGTCTTCACATGGCCAGCCTTCCTGCATGTGTAGCAAACGTTAGTGTCAACAATCTTGGCAGGGTTAGATCTGTACCTTATTTGCTTTCTGCCATCACCAAGCTTTCCTTCTCCTTTTCTCAGAAATTTCCTGAATTCACTGGTCAGCATTGCAATGTGGTCTACATTAATTTCAGACCCCGAGAAGCTGCTTTTCTCGCTTAATGATCCACTGTGGCTGGATATGTTTGCTTTGCTGAAGTCAGCCTTCAGCACGATTGGTTCCATTACAAATAATCTGAAAGCACAGAGAAACTGAAGCACCTAGACCAAATGAGCAAGGCAAGGCACTAAGTCGGAGAAACAAAATAACGAACACAAAAAGCACACTATGAAATGCACCAAACAGAAATGCACTAAACCAGATGATCAAAGTAAAGCAGTAAGATAGTGAAACAAATCAACGAGCAGAAGAAGCCCACTCTGATGTGAACCAAAATCTAGCAGGAACTGCTGCGGATTGTTAGATCCTATGCACAGCAACCCGCTCTGATACCAAGTGTTGGGTTCGGTGCTATGTATTCAGAGGGGGGGTGAATGAATACCCTTTAAAAATATTCGCTCAAATAGAAATTCTAATGCTCAGAACAGCGGAATAACAGCACTAAGACTAACTAAGAAAAACTAGTTCAGTCATCTGTGAACCTGTAGGCAGAGTACTCCTAAGCAGACATCTAATGAGCACAGCAATTAGACAATTCAAACAACACACAATACCAGTGTCAAACAGATAGCGTGCGCAGCTAATCAACTCTGTTGAACTGGAAGCAAACACATGAAGCGCCCCTATGCAAGCATCTAGCGGAAGCAATAAAACAGATGAAGAAATCAAACCACTGCACAGAGGTTTTTAGGTGGTTCGGTCCAGCAGACCTACATCCACCCCACACTCAAACCAGAGTGTGGATTCCGCTGACTCACAGCTTGAACAGCTGGGCATCACAGCTTGCCATACAACTGCTGGGCAACATAGCTTGCCGTCCGAGGAATCCTCCTCGCCCGCTGAGCAACACAGCTTGCTGTCCATTGGAATCCACCACTGCAACCGCTGACTAACAGCTTGAAGAAAAGATAAAATGGAAAATGAAAACAAGATGAACAGCAATCGGAAAGCTGTAAACATAAAGCATAATATGACTCTCAAAGAGCTGAATGGCCTTGATTTGATCCACGGTCCAGTGAAGACTGATCTTCAAACAACCTCTCTCACACTCTTCTTCTCACGATCTCACTCTCTCTTTCTCTTTTACTTCTTTCTTCTTCTGCTCACGATCACTTTCTTTCTTTTTCTTTCTCTCTGCCTCTCTTCTTCTTCTTCTCTTCTTTTTCTTCTTCTTCTTCTGTCTGGATCGAAGGCTCTCTGGTGTATAGACTTTGCTGCTCTTCTTTTGTCGATCGATCTCTCTTTCTCTTTCTTTTTCTTCTTCTTCTCTGCTCTCTGTCTCTCTTTCTTTTCTTCACTCTTTTCTTCTTCTCTTCTGCTGGATCGAAGTCTCTGCACTCTGCTCTTCTGCTATTGCTACTTCTGCTTCGATCAACCTTCAACTGAGGACGAAGGCTTCAATATATAGCAGCAGCAGGTGGATAAGGGCGCGTGGCTTCCATAGTTCCCGCCCAAGTGAATTCGCCAGATCCGAGGCAATTCCATCCACGTGTCAGCATCTGTACACCTCGTCCTTTTGGGATCACGAGCCAGGTCATCAATCTCAGAAAGAATCCCTGTCAGACAGAGCATCGGATAAGTCATCAGTTTAAGTGAAGAACTCTGTACAGACTATCTGAAGACAAAGCTGAAGTAGTGTATAGATTTTTTTCAATGTATAGACTTCATATAAGAAGCCAACGGCTGTACAGACTTAGGAAACCTTCAACTCACTGCGATGTACAGACTCTGAAGAATAGCAGCCAATGCATGGACTTGCTCAGCCTGAGGCACTGTATAGACTTCAGCTCAAAGCCAGTGTATGGACTTGATGAGACACTCATGAGTGTATAGACTTAGAGTGAGGCATGCAGTGTATAGACTTTACAAAATGCATGCTACAGTGCCGATGTGTAGACTTGGCCAATGATCAGACTTGAATGTTAGGCCAGTGTACAGACTTGCACATCATTCAACAGCCAATGTGAAGACTTCCCGATGTATAGACTTTCAAGATGAAAGGCTGTATAGACTTGAACAAAGAAGCAGCGAATGTATGGACTTCCAATGGAAACGACGGTAAAGCGATCAGTGTATAGACTTCAAGGGAAACGACGGTAAAATTACCAATGTATAGACTTGAAGGAAAACGTAGGTAAAACTTCCAATGTACAGACTTCAAAGATGAACAGTTGGATGTACATACTTGGGAGATCACTGATGGCTGTACAAACTTTGCCTCAATGTATAGACTTGGAAGTTCAACGAAGGATGCACAGTGCAATGTATGGACTTTGCATAAGACGCTGCATGAGACGCTGAAGTCTGTATAGACTTTGCTCAATGCATAAGATGCTAATTGAGACGGTCCACTGTACAGACTTGATGCCATCGTCAAATGCATGCTACAGTCCAATGTATGGACTTAGAAGACTGATGCATGAACCAGTAATGTATAGACTTGCATGAGACGCTCATTGAGACGGATGATGTATATACTTGTATTACTGCAGCAATGTATTGACTTTGCCTTAGACGCTAAATGAGACGGACGTTGTGCAGACTTTAGCCAATGCAATGTATAGACTTAATGTGATGCACAAGGACACAGTCCAGTGTACAGACTTCATGAACAATAGAATGTGCAGACTTTGTGAACAATGCATGAACGAGACGCTCGACTCTGTATAGACTTGAGCGATGTATGGACTTAGCTTCGTGCAAGCTACAGTCCAATGTATGGACTTTGAAGTTCAACTGGTGAGTGTACAGACTTCACCAATGAAACGCTCATTGTACAGACTTGTTGGATGCAACGTGAGACGCTGTATAGACTTCGTCTTCCAGCGTATAGACTTGATGAATGCATATGCCAAGACCATTGTACAGACTTGACATATTTAAAGTGCATGCGATGCAGACTGTACAGACTTTGACATGTGAGACACAAAGAGAATGCACTGAAGTCTGTATAGACTTTAACAATGAATGCATGAGTCACAAGACCGACAGACTTAGCCTGTATAGACTTAGCATGAAGCACACATGCGATGTACAGACTTCAAGTCATGCAATGCAATGTACACACTTCAGCTAAGCAAGCTTCAGTGAATGTATGGACTTCATGAATGCATTCACAACCCAACCGATGTATAGACTTTACATGAAAGCCCAATGTACAGACTTAAGGTTCCACTGTGGATGTATAGACTCTGAAGAAATGAGGCGATGTGTGGACTTTGAGGTTCAACAGTGGATGTATAGACTTTGAGCTCCTGAAGCAATGTACAGACTTTAATCCAAGAAATGCACTGGCGATGTATAGATTTTGGACTCTTGAAGGATGTATAGACTTCAGTTGAGCACAGTCCAATGTATAGACTTGGAAGATTAAACCAATGTATAGACTTGGGGTTCTGAACGTAGGTAAAGGCTGGGAATGTATAGACTTGCCCTTCAGAAATGAATGTATAGGCTTCAGCTTAAGGCCAATGTATGGACTTCAATGCCTTCGTCAAATGCGATGTACAGACTTGCATGAGATGCTGAGGAAGACGGTGGATGTACAGACTTCTAAGTGTACAGACTTTCCACCGACCAATGTATGGACTTGCTCAGCCTACTCATTGTACATACTTGGGCAATATGAAGACTTGACAGACAACTGACGATGTATAGACTTCAGGGAAGACCAATGTATAGACTCAATGCAAGCAGATGGATGTACAGGCATGGCGAATGCAATGTATGGACTTGCAGACAGAACACATGCAGTCTCCAGATAATATACCAGTCACAGTCATATGCATTTTCCACAGAGTATATTAGTTATAAACATTCATATCAGTTATAAACATTCATGTTGCTATCATCAAAACACAATATCAAATGCACTCAGAACATCATTTCATCATCATTCATGTTGCTATCATATGCAGAATGCTCAGGGATCTCAAGGATAAAGGATGCATAGAAATGCACTCACTTTGTTGCTATCATCAAAATAAAATAGTATTGCTATCATCAAATCAACATAGCACATGCTTGTGCCTAAGGGGTACAACACATCTCAGGGGCCAGAGGAGTCATGGATCGCGGAGGAGGGGGAGGCGTCCGAACATGCGGTGTCTCAGCGGTGATGACTTTCTTCTTCCTCTTCGAGAGGTAGCGCTGGCGGTCCATTGCCTTCATGGCCCCAAGATCAACTCACCGGTGCTTGTCCTCGGCCATCTATGAGACCTCGACAGGTGCGTCTGATGAGCTCCTCGGGTTACTTGAGACTGCTCTCGGGCTAGCAGGGTGGGAGCCCAAACTGACGCTGGGCGTAGAGATGGCGGCCACAGGGGACGACGACGAAGGAGGGCGCAAGCCCTGAGTCGCTGTCGGCAAGGGGTATGGCAGGCTCCCAAGCTCACAGGCGACTGCTAGTTGGGGGGTTGCGACAGTCACCTGACCCGTACCCAGCTCGATGTGGTCGCACGGTCGGGGAACGAACAGTAGTAGCTCTATTGTCTCAAACCGTAGCTCTGGTAGTGTTGGAACCCCTACACCACAACAAGATGATTAGGAGTCAAGGAATAAGGAACCATGAAAATAACAAAGGCCATACCATGAGGCAATGGGGGGCTCAATCCTAATTCCCGAAGTACATCGGGAGTCAGCCTCATGTCAGCGTCGCAAAGGGGGTGGCGAAGAATGATCTTTATTGCCTTGGCTTCCTCACTGGTTGGGGTTGGCAAATTGTCACCCACATGAAGTTGGGGAATGTGAAAGAAACCCCAGTCGCTAGCTCGGCCAGAACCCCCTACCTTCGTCACGATGACAAAGTGCTTGGCCCAACGCTTGATGTTGGATATGATGGAGGAAACAAAAATGATGGACTTGTTGTTTCTGGCCCGAAGATAAAAAGATGGGTGATTAGTACCGGGACAGTGCTGAAGACTATAGATTTGATGGAAGAGATGGACGGTGAGTGTGACCACCACCCGGTTGCAAATATGCACGAAGGTGTAGAGTAGAGAACGCGTCAAGAATTGGGGGAAAGATCACCTGGGTACTTGCCGTAGAAATGGTGAACGGACTCGAAGAAGGGGTGAAGGGGAATGAGAAACCCTGCCCGAAAAGACTCTATGGGGATGATGATGTTGCGGCGTAATAACATCCTAATTACTCCTCAGTGGTAGGAAAGATGATATCATAATCGACAGGAATCTGGAAGGCCTCTAGGAAGCCGTGGACTACCAGGAAAGAAATAAGGGGAGGAGAACGAGGATGGCTGGGACCGGCCCCCAAAGTACTCGGGACGCCGGTGCGGCTGGCTTCTTCATGGAAGGTTCAGAACTAGAAATAATAAGTCTCCTACGAGGCGTCATGAGACGTAGAAAGAAGAAGAGGAAGACGGGTCCTCACCAGGGCAAAGGATGGACACAGAGGAAGCAGCAGATTCTTATGCCGAAGACTAGGGAAACAGGTGAAGCCTCTCCAAAAGCTCATCTGCCCTAATTTATAGACCCTGAAGGCAAAGTGGCCACCTTAAGGGGTCACGAAGACAGGAGGCGACTGTCACCGCCGAGGTTGGCGGCGAGAAACCCAAGCAGTCACTCGCGCCTACTTTTCCAGGTGAAAAATGACCATGCCATGATGATAGTGACTCACCTGACATCCCGACAGGGGTTGCTTTGTGCGCCAAGAACCACGGCAGGTGACGGGGCCCACATACCAGGGAGTCGAACTGCTCGAGAAGATACTTCTAGAAGCCTCCTCCGACTGGCCCATTGGAAGATCCTCTCGGACCCCAAGCATGCTCGGTGCTCGAGAGTGGGGGGCTAGTGATGAGGGTAAAACCCGCCAGGCCCATTGCGGCCCACCAGCACTGGGCCCACGGGGAGCTGGCCCAGTCACGATTGGATCAGGTCACCAGATAGCCTGCAGCCCAGACCCAGCAACCCAATAGAGGCGTATAAAGGATTCGCCAGCCCACAGGAGGCATCGGCGCGGGCATCTCGGGCACCAGATGACTCTCCAGCGACCGAACGTTGCTCTCGCCATTATAGGCCTCTTCTCCGGTAGGGACGAGGTCACACCCATGACACCAAGATCCTCGCCCCGAGGCCGCACTTCCCAATTAAGTAGGAGCACAACAGGAAACTCCCCCCACGATCAAGGAGGCTTTACCCCACGACCTGCGCCTTTCCCCGTTAGGGAATGAACTTCCACTGCCAGGGCGGCCTATATAAATAGGCTCCGATAAGACGACAATGGACATGAGGAAATACTCAGACACACGTAGAGAAAAAGGAGAGAGACAAGAAGACAAAAGCAAAAGCTCGTTTAGGGAGGCTAGCTCTATCATTCCGCTACATCCCCGTGGCTCTCCGAGCACGCCCTGTGCGTAGCGAGCACCCTCTGAGCACTTGCCAAATGCGGCAAGCACCTCCGAGGACTCGGTTCTCGCACCTAGGCTTGTTCTCTCTACTCCCACGCTCTCTCTCTCTCTCTACCTCATGATATTCTTCCCCTCAGTGTGATTCAGACTTAAGCATCGGAGGGTTATCTCCTGGGGTAATGCTTAGGGCTATTTCTGACGCCATCTTTCTAGTGCTTGTAGGCTTCCACGGGTGGCTGGACGTCATTCCCCAACAAAATAAATCTTTAAAGTGTGGTATGAGGTATAGGGACCATTTTTCACCTATATAATAATAAATTTATAATAAATAATATAATAACATGGGCAGAGATGATATGTTGTTAGTGAGTTTGATGATCTTTTTTATGTGCATGATATGATGCTCTGGTACATTATGTTTCCTTTCTTCAATTTTAATTTTGGAATTATATTTTTTGTGTAATCATTAGGGAAGCTAACTAGTTCTTTGACTGTTCTGATGGCAACTCCTCCAATTACTTTGTTCACATCCCTTTCCTTTTGAATGTCGTAACTATAATTCTCAAGCAACTCTTGTTGATAATGGTTATGAATTCAAATGTCACTTCACCACCATGTGGGACCATTGTGACAAGTTTTGTAATATCCTGGACCCTTCGGATCCTTCTTCTTGGGTCTCGGATCCACTTTCTCGGAGACTTTGTTCTCGTTTTGCCCGAGGTTATCTTTCGGACATCTTTCGTGTTCAGATCTGTGCGATTCGGATCAGTTTCGGAGGCCCGAAGCGTGTTCCGCGGCTTTTTCCGCGTGTTTTCCGATTTCCGCGTGTGTGTTCCGGCAGGACCTACGGAACCCCGTAGCGGGTGAACTGGGTCGTTCACGTACTCAGGAATGGTACCATAGCGATCAGTGCGTTCCAACAATCGCGGCGGTATATTTTCCTATTTTTCCTCATTTTTTTAGAAAATCAAGATTTTCTATATAAACCCCCATTTTCTTTTTCCTTTTTCCCTTTCTTCTTCTTTCCTCTTCCTTCTTCCTCCCATGAGCGACCACCCCCTTTCTCTCCCTCTTCGTCCGGCGTGACTACGGCGGCGCCCCTCCCCGACTGCAGACTGTAGTGAGGCGACGGCGTAGCGGCAAGGTGATTGTGACGGCGTGTGGCTCGTGAAATTTCGTGAAGGAACGAGGGTTCTAAAAGCTTCTTCTTCGCATTCGGCGGCGTTTCGGCAGAGCTCGTGCTTCATTGAGGTAGGGAGATGAATCCCCATGCTCATCCCGTTGTCCCCCGTGATTTGTAGGCCGAGGAGAGGTCGACAGGGGCATTTTTGAGCCGGGTAGGGCAAAATCCATGTTTTGGGGATTGTGTGCCAATCTATCGTTTCGTCACGTTTCGGACCGATTCGAGGGCGTAGATGCATGCTAGGGGCTATAGGGGAGCTTCCGTCTTGTTTTCCCCCTCATCCGTGGATGATCGGGGCGGGGAACGGGTTTTTGGGTTTGTTCCCGCCGGCCCGTTCTCGGGACGATTTGGCGGTCCTTCCAGAGACCGCCAGAGCCTTTGGCGGCCCAGGGTAGGCGCGCCAGAGCTTGTGGCGGCCCAAGGTGGGTGCGCCACAGAACACTGTTTTGTCGGCAGGTCCCCATACTTTCTGGCGGCTACACGATGAACCGCCAGAAGATGTGGCAGCCGAGGGTCAAACCGCCAGAGGGCGAGTTGACCGTTGATTTTCGACCGTTGGTTTTTTACCGTTGGGGATTTTTAGGGTGTGGCGGCCTAAGGTACGCCCGCCACATACCTGTGGCGGCCCCATATAGGACCGCCATTTCTTTCGCAGCCCAGGGTGTGGCGGCCCATTGTTGGACTGCTACAATCCCTGTGGCGGCCCAATGTTGGACCTCCAGACTCTGTGGCGGCCCAAAGGTAGACCGCCAGAGATCTATGTCCGACCGGAGTTATGTTTTGCCGATTCGAGTCCCGGATGAGTGGATCTCGATCCACGTGCTGACCCGTGGTCTGACTGATGCTGGGCATCATGTGGGGGCCACACGTGAGGGCGCCGTGAGATCCCGGGAGTTGGTGTTCTCGGCTCATGTCGCTGTGAGTCGGTGTCGGTACGAGGAGCGGCCCTTGTACTTTGTTCGGTTTAGTCGTCATTTTCCATTGACGAGAGAGTCTATACCTTCAGTGACCCTCCACTAGTCGTAGCCTTCTGACACGCGTGTGGTCCCACCAGGGAGTGGTCCCGAGGCTACCCGAGAGACGGTTTTAGGTTGGTTACCGTGGGCCTTCTACTGTGGCGGCTCGAGTCTGGGCTGGGAGGACGAACCAGCTAGAGGGCCTGACATAGCGTAGTCAGTCAGTGTGTGCACACATGGTCGGGGACTTCGGACGCGTGCTGACGAGCGCGACCCCGACTAGACCCTTGTTAGTGTTACTTGTGAGTGTCTTAGTTTCCGCCTGGGGCGAGTAGGGAGACACGGCGGCGTGGTGTAAGTCGTCAGGGGACGCATCCAGCTGTGCTTCTGGTGGACGGTACTCCTGTCTCTTCTGGTAGTGACTCTTGGGTTTCTTGTGAGTTTTTGACGAGTTGTCTCGGTTTTCATGCCATGCGTTTGGTATTAGCCGTAGAGTAGCTCGTAGTTACTTTTCGCGCAGTTTCTCTGTTTGCGAGGTGGGGACCGGATGATCCCTACTGAGCCTTGTGTTTTGAGGCTCATTCCCTGCGTGTTTTTACCATGTTTCAGGTGAGACGAGGCTTCAGGGGAGTGCTTCAGAGGCTCCACGTGGTTCAAGTGCCCAGGGTTAGTTGTCAGTTTCCAGTTCCGGGGTATGCCCCGTGTAGTTGTACCTTTCTTTTTGGACTGTACTAGTTGTGGACTACTGTCCTTTTAGACTGCTGTTATTTTGTGAACTGGAGAGGGGGATTTCTATAGCCCATCTAAAGAGCAGCCAAACTAGGTCCATCAGGACCAAACGAGGCCGAGCTCATCCAAGTGATAGCCCCGTAGGGCCCACTTAGGCTGAAAAGCCCAATAAGATCACTCTGGATCACAACCTTCCTCGACGGCCCTTAGGCTCGGAAGGCCCGAACATCGGTCAGGTCAAAGAAAGACCCACGTCCGATCTATCCCCTCGCCGGGATAAAGGCAGGCGCACAACGTCCACTCCGACCTATCTTCATCCGAGCTATGCCTATCACCCGGATAGGGTTGGCACCCTTCATGCTCAAGTCGACCGATGAATGCTTATCCATGCTGCCGTTCAGAACCCTTTATGAGCATGAGTTTATGAGGATAAGGGACCCATGATCCCTCAAGGCTATAAAGATCCCACGATGAGGACGTTAAGAGCCCACATTGAGGACGTAACTCCCGCCTGAAACCCTTCAGCTTACGGGACTCATGAGGCCAGTGCACTATTTAAACCTGGGACTCCCTCCAACGAAAGGTAAGGTCAAACATACGCCTATACTCCCTGAGCAGGAACCACTTCACCATAAGGTCAAACATACGCCTATACTCCCTGAGCAGGAACCACTTCACCACATTGGTGTAGAGGGATCTCGTGCATCTCCTTCCTCCTCCCTACATAGCTTCCACCATTGCTCTACTGACTTAAGCATCGGAGGGTTTGCCCCAGGGAACCATCCCTGGGCCCCCTGATCCGTTTCCCTTCTTTGCAGTTCACTATCCGGTGATCATCTCCTCAGCTCAGGACCAGCGCGAGATCACGCCTCTTCATCGGGCACCGTCTGTGGGAAACGACCAAAGAGCAAGCATAGTGCAAAGAAGTTCAAGGAGGAGGTCCGCCGGTGACAGGAGAAAGGCCATGGTGGCGGCGGGAGATGGCCCCTCTCAGGCCTCACAAAATCCCCCCTCCAATGCCAACACCCCCGCCGACGGACCGCCCCCTCCCCCCACGGCGGTAGGCCACCCGCCCCCTCCCCCCTCGGTGGTAGGGCTACCGCTCAACGGCGGCGCTGACGCCTTCCAAGCCCTCAACGCAAAACGGGATGTCCTCGTGGAACTCATGAGGACCCAGGCGGCCAGGGATAGAAGGTCACGCGCCCCTCCGGAGAGCCCTCCCCGCGAGAACGTGTCCCAGCACACCGCCAGAGGCCGCTTTACCCTCCGAGGCCGGCAGATCATCCGTAACAGGTCATGAGGACCTTCACAAGCCCCTCTTCCAGAGCAAGAGGCCTCCTCCACGCCGAAAAGGGGAAAACCTGGGTCACGCCGTCTGAACTCAGAGACCAAAGTCCCTGGGGAATGCCAAGACAGCCCCCCAGCCCCACGGCGTAGTGACAACCGGAGCTATCCCTCCGACTGCGAGAATTCGAGAGGCGTTTCGCAGAACAGGAGCGCGCCCTACACGCCCTGCATAAAGTCTCTTCCATGGAGGACGAGGAGAAATCCCCGTTCCCCGACTATATCTTGAAGGCAGAGGTATCTCCCAGAACCTCCATCCCAACCTTCAAGCTTTATGACGGCCAGGGCGACCCGGCCGATCACTTCGACAGCTTCGATGCCTTGATGACCCTTCATGGAGCGTCCGACGCCATCAAATGTCGAGCCTTTGTGACCACCCTGATCCAAGGTGCCCAAGCATGGGTCCGGGCCCTCGCCCCCAGATCCATCCGGGACTTCAAGCAATTCGGGCGAGTATTCAAGGAGAGTTTCGCCGGCAGCGGTCCCCCAAGGTCGATAGCGGGGCTTTTGGCCCTCAAACAGGCGCAAGGGGAGAAACTTCGGGCTTACATTATCCGATTTAAATCGGAAGCCCTGAGGATCCCCCGCCTGGACATCGCCTCGGCCATAACCGCGTTGACCGGGGGCACCCGTGACGAGAACCTCCGTCGTGAACTTGTCCTCCACCCTCCCTCGACCCTTGCCGAGCTAGTGACTCTGGCTTTGTGCCACGCCGAGTGTGAAGAAGTGCTCAGCGCATGCTGAGATGCAACCGGCTCGGGTCAGGAGGGGGACAAGAAGCGGGCACCCGAGCCAAGTTCGAGTCCAGGAAAAAGGCGGAACCGAGACGGGGAACACAAGGAACCGTCACAGAAGTACGAACGGTACACTCCTTTAACCACTCCGATTTATGAGATTTACGAGGACATCAAAGGCTCGGGCCTCCTTCATCAACCCGAGCCAATGAGGTTGAAGAACCGCAATCGCAGCAAGCATTGCCTATTCCACTGCGATCACGGGCACCACACCGGTGACTGCCACCAGTTCCAAGATGAGATCGAGCGCCTCGTCCGTCAAGGACACCTATCCCAGTTTGTGGCCGGGCACAAGGAAGACCGAGGCGCCCCATAGGAAATCGACATCGCCCCCCGAGGGGTCCACATCAACGTCATCACTGGAGGAGCTGCATCAGGAGGAGACAGTGGCCGAGGAAGGAAGCGTCATGCTGAGCGGGCGAGCCGAGCCATCGAGCCTCCCAGGGCCCCGCCGAGTGAGCCCCATGTCATAGTCTTCTCCGACCAAGACCTGGAAGGGCTAAGCACCCCGCATGACGACGCCCTAGTCATATCGGCCACAATAAACCATTATAACGTAGACAGGATTCTAGTTGACAATGGGAGTGCCCCTGATGTACTATCCTATGAATGTTTCCTTAAGATGGGGGAGGATCCGTCTAAACTCCGCCCGATCCGAACCCCCCTTTGCGGGTTCAATGGCCAGGCCACTTATCCCGAGGGAGCCCTAAGCCTGCCGGTTACTCTCGGCACCCCACCTAAAACCGTTACGGTCATGGTGGACTTCATAGTGATCAAAGGTATGATAGCATACAATGCAATCTTCGACCGAGGAATCCTCAGCCGAATGAAAGCGGTGCCTTCTACCTATCACCAAAACATGAAGTTCCCCACTAAAAATGGGTTGGGGGAAGTCCGAGGTAACCAGGCCACGGACAGAAGGTGCTATAATATCTCGGTTGAAGCCACAAGGCTGGATGGGAAGAACAAGGGCCCCCGGGAAGTCAAGGAAAGATATGCAACCGCCGAGCCTGGAGGTGAATTGCTAGCGGTTTTCCTAAACGACGACCCGACCCTAGGAGTAAAGAGTGGAGCTAACCTACCGTCTGAGGTCCAACAGTAATACAAAGAGTTTCTTTCCGCGTACATCCGAGTCTTTGCGTGGTCTGATGATCAGCTCCCCGGGATACCAGAGGAGACGGCGATGCATAAGCTCAACCTCGACCCGACCATCAAACCCGTACAACAACGGAGAAGGAAGCACGCGCCAGAGAAGTAGGCGATGGTCAAGGAGCAAGTCACCAAGGGGAAAAAGATTGGTCTTTTTAAACCGGTCTTGTACCCGATGTGGCTGGCCAACATCGTCCTGGTGCCGAAAGCTTCGGAAAAGTGGCGGATGTGCGTGGACTTCACCGACTTGAATAAGGCCACTCCTAAAGACTGCTATCCACTACCGAGCATCGACCAACTGGTTGACTCAACCTCGGGCAACGAGATACTCAGTTTTCTGGATGCCTATTCAGGTTACCACCAGATCAGAATGAATCCAGAAGATATCGAGAAGACCACCCTTATCACCGACTCCGGCGTATACTGCTACACACGGATGCCTTTCGAGTTAAAAAACGCTGGAGCCACGTACCAGAGGTTGGTCAACCATATGTTCGAGGGACAGCTCGGCCAGAACGTCGAGGCCTATATTGACGACATGCTCGTCAAGACCCCCAATGTCGAGGACCACTTCATTGGCCTAGCTGAGACCTTCGGCACCCTCCTGAGGTATAATATGAAGCTCAATCCTACCAAGTGCACCTTCGGAGTAAGATCCGAGAAATTCCTGGGTTTCTTGGTCACCCAGCGTGGGATCGAGGCCAACCCCGATAAGGTCTAGGCCATCCTGGACATGCGCCCATCCACCTGCATCAAAGACGTTCAACGCCTTACTGGACGTATTGCCGCGCTCAGCAGATTCCTGTCCCATGCGACCAAACGATGCCTACCCTTCTTCAAGCTATTGAGGGGGCCCAAATTGGCACATGCTACATTCACATGGGACGAGGAATGCCAAAGAGTGTTCGCCGAGCTTAAAGAGTTCCTGGCTTCACCTCCAGTGCTGTCCAAGCCTGTCCCAGGCGAAGCCCTGCATCTCTATCTCTCAGCAACCCCAGTGACAGTTAGCTCGATCCTAGTCAGAAATGACTCGGGAGTCGAGAGACCGGTCTACTACACCAGCAAGGTGCTTAACGAGGCCGAAAGGAGGTACCGCGCAACCGAGAGACTCGTGCTAGCGTTGGTTACCTCGGCCAAGTGCCTCCGACCCTATTTCCAAGGGCACTCCATCACCGTGCTGACCGGTGAACCATTAAAGAGGGTCCTCGCTCACCCTGAAGCCTCGGGACGTCTCGTCAAATGGGCCATCATGCTTGGGGCCTACGATATATCGTACCGGTCTCGCTCGGCTATCAAAGGCCAGGTGCTCGCTGACTTCATTGCCGAGAGCACCATCCCGACTGGAGAAAGATATTCGTCTGTGCCCGGGCGAACCTGGGAATTGTTCGTCGACGGATCCTCCAACTCAGCCGGAAGCGGCGCTGGAATCCTCCTAAAGTCCCCCGAAGGAGCAGAGCTACAATACGCCTTGAAGTTCAACTTCCAGGCATCCAACAACGCTTCCGAGTATGAGGCTCTCATCTCGGGAGCCCACATGGCCCGGCGGCTGGGGGCTGAGCGAGTCAAAATTCACACTGACTCCCAGCTGGTCACTAGCCAGGTCAACGGTGATTACGAAGCTCGAGAGGCACCGATGGTCAAATACCTCCAGCTGGTCAGAGCCCTGGCACAACAGTTTGAGAGTTTTGAGGTAGTCTGAATAGCTCAGGAGGAAAACTCCCGAGCGGACGCCCTCTCTCGGCCGGCCTCCTCTCTTGACCCCGAGGGTACTCGATCGGTCCTCCTCGAAGAGATGGAGCGACCAAGCATCGACTCGGAGCTCCTGGATGTTGACTCAGCCTCTCCAAGCGACTGGCGTACCCCGTACCTGTCGTGGCTCCAAGATTCTCAAGAGCCTCCCGACCCTCGGGAAGCCCGAAGATTGAAGTACCAAGCTCGGCAATTCGTCACTCTGGACGGCACTCTCTACCGGAGATCCTTCTCCGGTCCCCTCCTAAAGTGCCTCGACATTGATGAAGCCAACCGAGCGATTCAAGAAGTTCACGAAGGTCTGTGTGGAGCACATTTAGGAGGAAGGTCGCTCGCCAGGATCTTACTACGGCAAGGTTACTGGTGGCCCACTCTGCAGCGCGACTGCTCAACTTACGTACAGTACTGCGACCGATGCCAGTGATTCGACCACCTGGTCCATCAGCCGGCAACGGAGCTCATCACCTTAGCCGAGCCATATCCTTTCGCTCGCTGGGGAATCGACATCCTCAGGCCATTCCCCACGGCCCAGGCCCAGAAGAAATTCATCCTCGTCGCCATCGACTACTTCACCAAATGGATCGAGGCCGAAGCCACAGCAAGGATCACCAAGACAGTCGTCTGGAATTTCGTCTGGAAGTCAATCATATGTCGTTACGGCATCCCCCGGGTGATAGTAAGCGATAATGGTCGGTAATTTGATTCTCGCTATTTTCGAGACAAATGTGCCGACCTGGACATTCGCAATCACTTCACCTCGGTCGCCCACCCTCAAGCTAACGGGCTGGTCAAAAATGCCAATAAGACTATCTTTAAAGGCATCAAGACCAGGCTCAACAAAGCCAAGGGCAGCTGGCTTGAGGAATTGCCTAACGTACTTTGGTCACACAGAACGACTCCCAGAACGGTAACCGGTGAAAGTCCTTTTCAGTTGTTGTACGGCGCAGAGGCCATCATCTCGTTGGAGATTGCCAATCCCTCCCTCCGAGTCATCTGTTTCTCTCCTGAGGCAAACGATCAGAAACTGCTCAAAAATCTCGACCTAACAGATGAACTCCGAGAGATTGCCGGCATCTGAGCAACGGAATACAAGCGCCGCCTCACTCGATACTACAACGTCAAAGTCCGAGATAGACACTTTCAGTCGGGAGATTTTGTTCTCAGGAAAGCCAAAGCCTCTCGACCACTTGAGGCGGCGGGCAAGCTATCCCCTAATTGGGAAGGCCCCTACCCAGTGGTCGTGACGCTCGGGAAAGGAGCATACCGGTTATCTACGATGGAAGGAGAGCCCATCCCTCGGACGTGGAACGCGACTACATTATGCAAATTCTACTTCTGAATACCGAACATTATGTAAGCAGCATAGAATAAAACAAAAAGTCTCCTTTCCTCTTTTATTCAAACAACTTGCTTGTACATCAGAAAGGCCGAAGCCAAGAAAATACATGTCAAAAAAGCAAAAAATCCATCTGGCGCCGTCGTATGAGCCCATCGCTCAGCTGACTCGGTTGACCTTCCTGCGTCCAGCCACTGACTCTGCCTCGTGCAGAAACTGGCTCGGATAAAGAGAAGTCGACCCCGCTGGCTCGGCTAGCTCGAGACAAAGGTGACAGAGGGATTAGGAAGAAGAAGGCTACCTTCCAAGTTGAACTTGGAAGAGGAAGGTGAGAGGGAATGCATATGAAGACATATTCCCCACCAATCTGCCAACTCTTTGGAAGGAAGGAAGCTCAGGCATCCTCCGAAGAGTGAAAGAAATGATGAGAAGAGCAGAAGAGGGAGAAAGAGGCTGCGGAAGAAGAGAGGAGAAGTAGGAAGTGGAGAGGAATCTTGAGAGAGATCCCCTCCAGGGAGCGAGCGGGAAGGGACGGGCGGCAGGGACGCCTGATGCCCACATCCGTCCGTCATCACGCCCCACCCCTGCAAGCGTCGCCGGAACTAATAAAAGAGGACGACGTGCCTTCGCACGTCGAGCCCTCTTTAACCTTGCCCGCCAGTCGTTGAGCCCTCTTTAAACCCGAAGCAGCAAGGACTCTATGCCCTCCATCATCGGCAGCCTCATCTTCCAGAGTATCTTCCGTGTTTCGAATATATTGGCACAATGCTACGTGAAGAAAGAATGAGGAAAGACTGTCAGGGAAAACCCTAAGCGGTGGAGAGGAAGGGACGCCCTTCAGACCTTTTATAGGCGAAGGGAGGCTATTTGTCTTAAATGATTCTCTCCTTGAAAACACGCCAAGGGGATTTCTCCCTATGAACGGTCACCTCAAACTTCTCGTTTCCGCCCCAGCGGGACACACGAAGCGGCCAAGCGTTCAAAGCATGAGAAAATGGAAAGACACCCTATCAGACGCTCGCCCAACCATCGCGCGAAAATCACACAGAAAGTATCGACACTTTCTAACTACTGCAAATACGCTGAATAAAACACGGCAATGGCGATACGAAACAGTTAAGTCTTCGTCATAATGCTATTGCCTTATCTATTTTCCTACACATTAGAGAAAGTTTTTCTTCAAAAGGAAAAAGACATACAAAAAGAGGAAGCAAAGCAGATACATTAGGCCTCTGGCCCACCTTGAGGCTCGGAAGCGGAAGGCTCAAGGGATCTGCCCCCGGCACCCTCGGCGACGGCCGACCCTGGCACTGACCCCACTGGCGTAGGAACTGTCTCGGTTGTGTGCCCTCCCGAGACGTCCGGAGCTGGCGACCCCTCTGGCGAAGAGCCCTCATGATCTTCTTCCTCTGACGCTGAAGTAGAGGACCCGGAGGTGTGAACGCGTCACGTGACTGACATAGAGAGAGATGGTGTTTCTCCCTCTCTTAGTGAAAGAAAAAAAATGACGAATAAAACGCGTGCGTAAAAAAGGTGATATGGGGAAAAAGTGGAGAGTACGACCTGAAAGGACTTCCAGACTCCGGTACAGGGCGGAGATGGGGATCCGAAGATCCTCTCGCGCAAACTAAACTCCTTTCCCGATAGGCGTGGCCTACCGTTCCGTGAGTAGTTTTTTATATACCGGGTGCGAGCCTAGGACTCTACGTAGTAGAAATTGGCGGACACAAAAACACACGTAGACTCGGAATTTGGAACGGCATATCACTCCTCACACAGTTATAATAGCAAAAATATAACAGAGAGTAAACAGACCGCCGCAGGACATTGATCTTGTGGGGTTTTAACAATAATATAACAAAGTGCAAAAGAAAAGTGCTGAAAGGAAATGGCCACGGTGAAATGACTCACCACGGCCAATTATAGTACAAACAGACCCGGGATTTAGCTATCCGTGGGTATTATAGACATAAAGTAAAAATTACTACAAGTACGCGTTTGGATGTGTGATCGCCAGGGACCGAGGGCCCCAAACTGGTTGATTGCTTTTGTCTTTGACGCGGGATGATATGGGCTCCTTCTTCCTCTTCGTTCGGCTGGCCGAAGAAGAGGGCTTTTGAGTGGTTACCCCTGCAAAAAGAAATAAACACAGAAATTAAGTCAGAACGATGATATGATATGATAGCAATTCATGGGATAAGAACACTAATAACTGAAGAATAGACTAAAAATACAATAAAATGATAAAAGTAACAAACGAAGCCGCTGACGGCGATGCAAACACGGGGGCGAACGGTGGGACGAAACGGCTTTCCTCGTGTATAGGAACACGCGGGAGCGCTGACAGGGCTAGAGCCTCGGCTTTTATTCCTGCACAAATTTAAGAAGGATTAAACATGTATGCATGTAAAAACACACACACATATATATATATATACATATATATGTATATATATCTAAAATATACACTCTTATTGATAGATATAGGTATAAATATATACAAATCTATGTATATAAGTATGTATATAAGGATAAAGGAAGGTGAACATGTTAACAGACTAAAGCTAACAAACTACCTATGTGGATGGTGTGTGCATAAAAAGTGAAAAGGGTGAATAGCATGAGTGTGTGCAGTGTGAAGGTGAAAGAGTGCATATGTGTGCAGTGTGAGGGTGAAACTATGTGCATGTGTGTGTACGTGAATATAAAATTAGGTGACTGTGAGCGGACAGAGAAAAGGAGAGAAAAGCAGTGTGAGGGAGAAAGAGGGAGAGAGAGGGAAAGAAAGTGAGAAAGAAATAATAGAAGGGAGAAAGAGAGATCGTGTGAGGAGGAGAGAGTGGAGAGTGGAAAAGAGAGAGAGAAATATGAGAGAAAGAGAGAGAGGAAGAGATGAGACGGAGGGGGGAGAAGTGATAAAAAAGAAAGTTTGGGAGAGAAAGAGAGACAGAAAAGAGGGTGAGAATGTAAAGTAATAAAAAAAGGAAAAAGTGAAAGATCAAGAGGGAAAGATGAGAACGCAGGAGGGAAAGAGATGGGGGAGAGGGTGAGAGAGAGAAGAGAGATAAAAAAAAATAATAATAAAAAAGCTGAAAGAGAGCAGAGAGAGATCGGGTGAGAGCAGAGAGGGGGAGGTGAACGAGAAAGAGGAAGAGAGAGGGAGATCGCGGGAGGTGGGTGGAAGAGAGGAAGAGAAAGAGAGGGAGAGAGAGAGTCGCGGCGGTGGCAGGGTTCTCACAGCAGTCGGAGGTGAATGGCCGCGGTGGTCGGAGGTGAAAGGGGAGATGCTTCGGACGTGGCTGGAGGGGGGTTTGCTGTGGGAAAGAGGAGGGGCCGAAGTGGAGGTGGCAGCGGAGGGTGCAGTCAACGGCAGCGGTGAGGGGTGCAGGTGCGGCGATCGACGACGGCGTGAGTGTGCCCGGAAGCGAGAGTGGAAAGGGAGAGATGGAACGGCAGTGGGGCTTGGCGAGTGGTCGTCGTGGCTACCAGAGGAGGGGGGAGTGATGGGGTGGCGTGACTTGCGAAGTTAGAGGGGCAGAGGGTGAGAGTGGAGTTGGTTTGGGGTACATGCATGTGAAGTGGTGTCTTCGGTAAAAGGTTAGCAGGGAGGGGGGTACGGTGGAGATGGCGGACGGCGTGGAGAAGCTCGGTGATGACAGAGGAGTTGGGAGGAGGTGGTAGCAGTGGTATGGGGCATCACGGTGTTAGCGGCAAGGAGGTGCCGAGGAAGGCGGCTTCACGACGGCTGCATGGCGAGCGTGAACGAGGGAGGCTTGCGGCGGCCAGAGGAGGATGCAACGTGCATGGACGAGCGGCAACAGCAACTTCATGACGGTGGCATGGTGCAGCAATAGCGGCGGTCGACGATGGCAGTGGTCGTGGTCGATCACTGACGATGAGGACGGTGGCCGTGGTGCCAATGTGGACGACGAGGAAGGTGGCCGGTGACGACGAGGACGGTGGCCGTGGGTTGCCGTGGCGCGAACGTGGGAGACGAAGAGGGTGCAGCAGCGGCGGTCGGAGAACGACGATGGCGGTGGTAACAAGAGGAGGTAGTCGACGGGCGTGGATGAGCGGCAGCAGCGGCTTCACGACGGTGGCTTCATGGCGGCAGCATGGTGCAACAACGGCAAAGTCGACGATGGCGATGGTTTCACGGCGGTGTGGCGGTGGGGTAGAGGTTGTATGGAGGTGGCTGGAGATCACGACGAGGGGGCTCGGTGGCGGAGTTGCATGCGTGATGTTAGGGAGGGAAGGAAAAAAGGAGAGAGGTGGAGCGGGTTGGCAGGTGGAAGATGGGAGAGAGTTAGAGAGAGGGAAAGAGAAGAATAAGAGATGGATCATGAAGGGAGTGCCTTGCGGTTGAGAGAAGAAGAGAGGGAGAGGGAGAGAGGTGGCTATGTGAGGGTTCACGGGGGGAGAAAGGGAGTGGGAGAGAGATGTGTGGGATGGGGACAAAATGCCCACGTGAGTGTGTGTTGTGCCTTGGTGGAGAGGGGTGTGTGCAGTGTGTGTCTGTATGTGCCGTGGTGGGGAGGGTGTGTACAGTGTGGAGTGTGTACGTATGTGTGTGCCTTGGTGGAGAGGGGTGTGTGCAGTGAAATGAGTGTGTGTGCAGTGAAATGAGGGTGAGAACATAGAAAAAGGGGGGTTACGTGAGAGAGAGAGGGAAGAAAAATAGAAAGAGAGAAATATACGTGAGGATGTAACATATAGACACAATGTATAGACTTTGAGAGGTAGTCAATAGAGAAAGAGACGTGAGGATGATTAGGAGGAAACCGATGTATAGAATTTGAGAGGATGTACAGACTTTGTGAAGCCAATGTATAGACTTTGAACTTTGTAACGTAGGTAAAGATAGGAACGTATAGACTTTGAGGAAGCCGATGTATAGACTTTGAGAGGATGTACAGACTTGGTGAAGCCAATGTATAGACTTTGAGGAATGTACAGACTTTGTAACGTAGGTAAAGATAGGAACGTATAGACTTTGAGGAAGCCAATGTATAGACTTTGAGAGGATGTACAGACTTGGTGAAGCCAATGTATAGACTTTGAGGAAGCCAATGTATAGACTTTGAGGATGTACAGACTTTGTGAAGCCAATGTATAGACTTTGAGGAAGCCAATGTATAGACTTTGAGGAAGTATAGACTTTGTGAAGTCAATGTATAGACTTTGAGGATGTATAGACTTTGTCAAGCCAATGTATAGACTTTGAGGAAGCCAATATATAGACTTTGAGTGAATGTGGAGATGAATGTATAGACTTGGAGGAATGTATAGACTTGGGGGGAATGTGTAGACATGGAGTGTACAGACTTGGGAGAAATGTATAGACTTGGAAGGAATGTGTAGACTTGGAATGAATGTATAGACTTTGGAGATGAATGACTTGGAGGGATGTATAGACGAATGTATAGACTTGGTGGGAATGTATGAATTTAGGGATTGTATAGACTTTGGAGAATGTAAGACTTGCCAGATGTGTAGACTTGGTGACGTGTAGACTTGGTGGGAATGTATAGACTTGGGGGGAATGTGTAGACATGGAGTGTACATACTTGGGAGGAATGTATAGACTTGGAAGGAATGTGTATACTTGGAATGAATGTATAGACTTTGGAGATGAATGACTTGGAGGAATGTATGGACTTGAAGGAATGTATAGACTTTGGAGATGCATGGATTTAGGGATTGTATAGACTTTGGAGAATGTAAGACTTGCTATGTATAGACTTGTTGCAACGTACAGACTTGAATGTATAGACTTGTTGCAACGTATAGACTTGCTATGTATGGACTTGTTAAGTCATCAAAGCAAAGATGATTAATCACCCACATGAATCAAATGCACAAGTCACTTTGGGGCATCGTAGCATAATATGAAATTTACTCATAGAAATGTTAAAAATGGCGTGTCTACAGCTGCCCTGCCTTGGCGTCCGCTTTGTAGGGGAAAGACATATAGTGGAATGGAACGAAGTGAGTTGGAATGAAATGGAGTGAACTGAAAAGCGGATGCCAAGGTATGATGAGACACGCCCTCTAACACTTCCTGATGGGAATCTTTCCCGAGTTTCACCGAAACAACCTTGAAGAAGGTCCTCCAAAATCCACAATGGTTTGGATGATAACGAACAAGGAAGGACATAGTGTGCGCTGGGGCACAAACAACTAAAAAAAGGACCAACTTCACGGTGCGAAAGTACCTGGGTCGTAAACATGCAGGTTTCACCATTGGGGAGCGGTTACCAGCCATTGTGGAAGTGCTGCAGCCAAGGCGGGTCCAAGGGGGAATAAAAAAAGATGATTTTGGGACAAATCCAAACAATGGTCTCTTTCAGAGAAACAGTCCAAGGCAACCTCGGGAAGACTCGGTACTCGACTCTGAATAGAATATCTCACATTTCAGAGTGTTTAAACACAGTGGCTTGCACAATTGACTTAAGTGAATGATTTTCGCAGTGAAATCAACTGACCAAGGTTAAGCTGTGGAGACTGGGTCAGGATACCGATTCGATGAGCCGGTAATGAGCCGGGGCCCGTTTATCGCCACATCAAACAGAACCGTTGTCCCCATTCCGACACGACTTAACAACCTATCCGTACGCTCTGAACTCTTTTGGAGTTATCAGAGTCTGAACTCAAACTCCAAATTCATTCAAGGCGTACGGTGCTTGACAGACTCCAATTGTGTAGATACAATACCAGGCACAATGCAGATATGATACATGTGGGAGGGTGATGATTCATCTTTTTCTTATTTTTCTTTTCTTTCATCTTTTTTTCGTGCTTTTTATTTTCATCTTTTTTTTTCTTTTAAAGCCTGCATCCATCAATAAACAGAAATATTTCACAAGAAATAAAACACTCATATGTACAGAATATCAGTCACAAAAATTCATACAAGCAAGAGAAACATAGAAAGCAGAGTTCATCTAGCAAGGGATGGAGTGGCAACTCATTTTTTTGTTTGTTTTATTCTTTTTCTCTCTTTTTTTTTGGTTTTGGAGTCCCAATGTTCAGTCATTACACAGTATTTGTTCCTCTCGTTTTTAGGGTGCCCAGCATGTGGCAAAGGGTGGCCGACAGAGCCTTTTGGTTGCTAATCTCCTCTTTCGGAGGTCATGTCCTTCCAGGAGCAAGTTCCCGGCACAGTGGCTTGTGCCAAAGAGATCGAGCATGAGCTCGCGACTCAGGTGAGTGTAATTCAGTTTGAAATTCAACTACACACTTCACCCGCTCTTCCTGACCTTGTGGGATAGTTGGAGCTGGAAGACAGTGGAGATTCAGGGCTTGCTAGCTCCGGTGGTCTGAGCAGAGAAGGAATGTGTCGCTCGATCAGAGCGCGATGCCCGGATGACGGAGCTGGAGAAGGAATGACGACGACACATCATCGAGGAGCTGCCCCGAGACATCTTGGAGCTAAAGGTTTCTCTCCGGATAGCGAAGAGAGAAATAAAGCAAGAGAGAAAGGCAAAGATAGAGCAGCACAGGAGGCCCAGGAGATGGAGCTCTGGGAGGAAGAGCATCCAGACACCTAACTTGCTCAGAGTCAGTGCATATCAAGGGAATTGGAGCTCACGGCAGAGGAGCTCCGAGAGCTGGTGCAGTCCATATCGGCAGAGCAGAGCATAGCTCAGCTAGCGGCCTCAACTTCCAGAGCTTCGTGGCCATCGGGGTCGCGAGAGAAGCAGGAGAATGACGAAGGGCACCGCCAAAGAGCAGGTGGGAACGTGTGACATGGCAAAGCGATTGCTGCGTCACGGAACTATAGAAGGCCTTCGAGGGACTTCTTACCTTCGGAGAGAGAAGAGAAGCGACGAGGAGAGTGATGAGGGTTAGTGAGTGGCTTGCACACCCACTCTCTTCTCATGACGGGCACAAACCCTTATATAGATGTGTGAGTGGAATGGCTTGGCACGAACGCGGCTTGTTTGCCCTGGATGCGTTCCTTCTCTTCTACGGCTCTTCTCCATCACATGGGTTCCGCGAGACGCGCTCGACGAGATGTCGCCTTAAAACACGGAGTGATGACTCACGATAGCCATGATTTTCAAAGGGAATCTGCCATCGACTTCAACAATATCGGCTCTTTGTGCTCTTTTCCCATGTGAATGTCCTCCATTTCTTTCTTTGCGGCAAAAGCAGTCGCAATAGGACAAAGGACACGGGGAATCTTTTAGACCACGCAGGGGTGGCGGGTCAACAAATCACGCCTCTGCTCCATTTACTCCACATGGCGAAATGGCACGCGAGTGTACCATGGCCATGACTTTCAAAGGAATCTACCACCAATTTCAACAACGTCGACCCTTGGTCCTAGTTTCTCGCATAAATGTCTCCCACTTTCTCCTTTGCGCTAAAAGTAGTCGCAATGGGACAACAAACACGGGGAATCTTTGGACCGCGTCTAGGGACGACAAGTCAACAAATCACGCCTCCGAATCGATCACTCTACATGGTAGAGTGGCCGAAAAAGTAAAGGGAGGGTGACTTGTCGTAAGGGCTGTTGATAGGGGTGATGGTGATAGATCCAAATCATCTCCTTTCCGATCCTATAAATACCTCCCTTTTCACTCGACTTGGAAGCACCAGAGTCATAAGAGCTGACCCGAAGAGTGAAGATTTGTAAAGGGGGTAGTGAGTGTTGCTCAACTTTCAGAATGGAGGGTGAATCTAGCTTCAGAGCAGAAGGTGAGTCTTACCGCTCCTCAAAGAGGAGCAGATCTGGTAGCAGCTCCAGGAGACTCTCAGAAGTCGAAAGGCAGCTCAGTGAGAGGACCCGATCACAGCTTGTAAGTGGATCCCTTAGTTCCTTTCTTCATCCTTTTTTCTCCTTTCTTGCTTAGTAAAGCTCCCCTTTCTCCGCTTGTGTATGTGCAGGGCATGATGCGATCGCACATCTCGTGGGAGCTGGTAGTGGCTGCGTATCGGGGTCTCCCGGACTTCCAGAAGGCCAGGTTAGACGTGATGGGGTTCGGGGCCTTCCTCCGAATCGAGCCAATTAAGCTCGACCTTGCCCTGATCCAAGCACTACATGAAAGATGGGACCCAGTGAGTCGGGCATTCTTGATGCCATGGGGGCACATGGTGCCCAGCCTGGAAGACATGGTCCGCATCACGGGCCTGAAGGTAGATGGGGAAGCGGTGACTGGCGTCACCTACGCGGACTACCGAGAAGGTGCCCAAAAGCTATTAGGGCTGGACCTCGACGGTCGGAAGAACAGGTCAGTAGCCAAGGCATGGATCATAGAGGCGCTAGGGCTTACTGATATTCATCCACGGGATGATGAGTCCCTGGAGGAATTCATGGAAAGAGCCGAAAGAGGAGCCCGTGCTGTGTACTGTGTGGATGCTAGCAACTGGGAAAGGACCAACATGGATCTGAGGAGGTTCCTCATCTTTCTGTTGGGAAAGTTGCTACTGGGCTCCAAGGGAGACAATATACACTGCCACTTCCTGGAGCTGCTCGTGGACTTGGAGAGAGTAGGACAGTATGCTTGGGGAGCTGCCGTACTAGCGCATCTATTCACAGGTCTATCGCAAAGGACAGGCCGAGAGGTGACAATAAATGGGTTTACACCCTTCATCCAGGTAAAAGATTATATATTTTTTGTGGTTTTTGTTTTATGCTCTTTTTTTTTGTATTTGTTGATGTCAATGACACATGATGGTGTAGCTATGGAGCTACTATTATATTCTAATGGGGAGAGCTCGACACTGGCGGCCAGTGACGATCCCGCTGGCTAGACGATGGCAACCCATCATGAGTACAGCACCTCTATCCTACCAACAGATGGTGTTGAGACGGGAGCTGCAAGAGTTCCCTGCATCGATGGTAGGATACTTTTCTCATTTTTTTTGTTTGTTTTATTCATTTTTTACCATTTTTTTATATGTATTTTCGGGTAACTAAGAAGATATGTACAGCCTAATATAGGTGAATTGGAGGCCTTACTTGAACATGGTCAATGTCGACCAGCCGTGGGTAATTGGAAGTCGTGCCCGGTTCGGGCGGGACCTCTGGCTCCATTGCTTGAATGAGATTGAGCCACTGAGGCTGCGGTTAGCCATGAGGACCCTAGGACTTGCCCAGGAATGGGTGGATATGACCACATCTCCGAGCGTCGGAAAGAAGACGCGCGGACCGGCAACCTGTGTTGATTGGAGGGTACGTTTCCCCGAACAATATGAAGACTGGCAGCGGGGTGGCACGCTCATAGAATCACAAGCGCAAGACAGTGAGGATTACCTACGACTTTACAGGACAATGTACGCAGAGAGGCTCCAGCTTGGAGGGCTTATGGAGGTAAAGTAAAAAGAAACCATTTTTTTATCTTTTACATTTTTCTATTTTTTTTGTGAACTCAAGAGCCATAATTGTAGGATGCCCGTGACACCATAATAACGAACTTACGAGCTCGTTTGGCGGACACGGAGCAAGAGTTGAATGACACCCGAGCGGCTCTGGGTTCATCAGTAAGTGTATATGTACATGCTCCTGATATGACTTCAAATTCATGGCGCTAACCACTTAAATGTCACCTCTTATCTGTCGCAGCGTGCCCAGCTCGATACAGTCTCATCGGCAATGGGGGCAGACGGCGTTTCTTCCAGTCTATGGATTCCTACCTCAGAATTGGATCTACTCCACGAGCAGCTTGCTCATACCACACAGCGGGCTGCGGAGGCAGAAGGGATGCTTTCTGCACAGGTGAGGGTTTCACCATTCAATATGCCTCGTTCAAGCATTGGCATATGCCTGAGATGAGATGTATGGCAGGAGGAAGAAACACATGAGGCACTTGCGCACACCACCCAGAAGGAAGCTAGAATAGCCGAGCTAGAAGAGAAACTGCAGCATCGTCCAAGTGAGGACTCTTCCAGAGATGCTGTGGAGCTGAGGATCACCCTTCAGCTGGAGAGGGAAGACAGAGAAAGAGAACGCGCCGAGAGAGAAAGGGACAGGGAACAAGAAAAGGCCAAGAGATTGGCCGATAAAGAGGAAAAGAGGGCCCTGGAGGCCCAATTATTTGAATTGAGGGCCAGTCTCGGCCTCGCCGAGCAATGGCTGAAGGATGGTGAGGAACGCTACCGAAGAGCACGAGAGCGTGGCTTTCGTGTTAGTAGCTTCCTCACTGCCCCCGCAGATCAACGCCGGGGTGTGGAAATGGGAAGAGGAGCACAGACCGGTAGAAGTACCGCTTTTCGTAGTTGGGTAGCACCCTCTAGAGCGTCTTGCCCGGAGAGCGGTGGGACGAGTAATGTAGAGAGAGAAGGTAGAATTTAATGTACAATTTTTAAGAGGAATGAAATAAAATGTTTATTGTTTGATTTTTACCTCTTTCTTGCTATCTCGAATCCCTGCACACATCACTAAAACAAACAAGTCAGAATTTCTGTTCTGACTTGCCCCTTGCTCAATAATTAGGTGTTTGTTTCAACTGTCCTTGATAATGGGTCAAGGGACAAGCCTTTATTAACAAAGGCAATAATAAAGGATAATGATGAATGCTGCACACAAGCACACAGATGCAAACGGAAATTTAAAATGAGATGTTGCATACAAATACCAACATGCAAATTGTGATTTTTTTTATTTTGGAGTTTTTATTCATTTTTTTTGTGTTTTGTTGTTTTTTTTTATTTTTTTTGGTCTTTTACATTTCCATTTTTTTTGTGCATATACATTTTTCCGCTTTTTTTTTTCAGATTTTTGGATTTGTTATTTTTTTTATTTGTTTTTGTTTTGTTTATTTTTGTTTTTGCTAATGCATGATGACCACTTGATATAACATCTAACATGCATGAGAACAAGGGTTTCTTACTAACCTCCCAGGCATCCTAAGTGCACATCTAGGTTGATTTGGGCCTCTAGACTCCTCGAATGATAATCCCGCCGGCTAAGACTTATCCTGACGACAATACCATTATGCCATGCTTAGGCTCCCAGTTGCTTCCGACCATAGGGATTCACCCAAAAAGTGTTCGAGGTAAATGATTTGCCCGACCCGGGTCTATTTCCTCACAACTCTATGTAATGGAACACCCTGGAACCCAAACGACCAACCGCACGACGCTGACCCGGAATCAGACACCGTCGCACCCATAGGTGACGCGCTTGCATTGGTCTAAGCCCGAGGTCAGGCTAAGAAGACATCAAGATGGTAGATAATGGTCTTAATTAGCCAGAAACACGGAGACTCCTTCACGACAATAGCTTTTGCTTTTCAAAAATGGACAACCATACGTTTGTGTCGAAAGGTGGTTGCAGACTTTGGTGAGTTTCACCCTTCGGGAACTCCATTGAGCCTTCATCTTCAGAGAGAGAAGGAAGAGTATAGGGGGCAAACCTCCTGAGAGGACCGGCAAAACCGTTAACCCGGCGAGCCAGTAGGGGCGCACTTAACTTTCCCTTTCGGGCAACTTCAGACCAAATCTCGAGCATTTACATCTCATGACCCCTTTTGTATAGAATTTGATTTTCAGTCAAAGGGGTTTCATTTGTGGGATCAGGCACGGTTACGACCAGGCTTTCACTTTGATTTTGTTCTTCTTTTCTGATTTTTCTTGACAGATTTTTATGAGGGACATAGTATTTTGACATTATGGAATCCCTTTTGGATGCCTGCGGGGACACTGCCCTCTTCTCATGCTCTGATCCATGCTCGAAGAATTGGGCCCTACTCTCACCCTATGGGTTGTGTTCGTGTTTCCCATGCTCAGCGTTTTAAGGGTGCCGGCTGTCTTATTCGGTCGAAGAGAGAGAGAGAGAACGAAGATTTAAGCCTTCTGGAGACCTTTTGGGTGAGGCCTCACCATGAGCGATGCTACCGATCTTTTTTATAGAACACATGTGTACATGTATGTTACCTTCTTTTGAGTGGGCATAGGCTAAACTGGCCGGACAGAGATCTCCACGGTTCTGGCAAACCAAGACATGAGACCTACCAAGTCCTAATGGCCCCTATGAAGGTGAGATGCAGTGACTTGATTCCATGGTGGTCTCCAGACATTAGCATTTTGAATTTTCTATTTTTTTTGGTCTTTTCTTTTTTGTTTTGTTTTTGTTGTTTTCATTATTTTTCATTATTTTTTTGTTGTTTTGTTTTCAATTTTTGACACTATGTACACCTATCTAAGGGTAGTACTTCTTAAGATACGGCCCATTCCAAAGGTGGGATAACTCAACTCCTTCAGCATCGATTAGCCTGTAGACGTTGCCAGGATGCACAGCCTGAACCACGTATGGTCCTTCCCAATTGGGTTGGAGCTTATAACGCAGCCCGCCAGGTTTTACAAAAATTATTTTCACTACCATTTCACCAACTTTGAATTTTCTCTCAATAACCTTCTTTTGGTAAAAACGTGCGAGTCTCTTTTGGTATACACGAGCATGCTCGTCAGCGGCCAGGCGCTTCTCGTCTAAGAGTTCTAACTGGGCAAGGAGAGAGTCACGACGTTCGTCGAGGGGAAGGTCCTTGTCCAATTATACTCTAAGAGAGGGAACTAAGATCTCGTACGGAACTACTGCCTCCATCCCGTAAGTAAGGGAGAACGGAGTTTACCCAGTGGGGGTACGGATTGAAGTGTGATAGGCCCATAGAGCTTCAATGAGCTTCTCTGGCCAATCTGTAAATCTGCTAGACTCACATGTTTTCTTTATGATTTTAATCAGGGTTTTATTGGTGGCCTCTGCTTGGCCATTGCCTTGTGGATAATATGGTGATGAATGATGCAATTTTATACCTGTTGCAGAGGTCCTGGAGATCCTGAGAAATGAATTGGGGTCCGTTGTTGGTGATGATAGTTCTTGGAATGCCGAATCTGGCAATGATGTTCTTCATGATGAACTTGCAGACTGTGGATGTCTTGATTTCTACGTAAGCTTCAACTTCGGCCCATTTGGTGAAATACTCTGTTGCAGTGAGAATGAAGGATTTTTGTTTAATAAGGGAGTTGTGATCACCAAGAGGACCAATGATGTCGAATGCCCACATGGAGAAAGGCCATGGAGAGGACACTAGATGGAGAGAGGAAGATGAAGAATGGATCTTATCGGCGTGGAGTTGACACTTGACACACCGATGGACATAGATAGCACAATCTTCCCCCATGGTAGGCCAGTAAAAGCCTTGGCGAATGATCTTATTAACAAGCATTTGACCGTTTACATGGCCACCACACACGCTTGAGTGTGCTTCCTCTACACATTTCCAGACTCATTATCATCAAAACACCTTAGAAGAACACAAGTTAGGCTTCTCTTATATAGCAATCCTCCAACCAATGTGTACCTCTGGACAACTTTCCTTATGGCTTTCCTAGCTCCTGCTGTGGTTTATTGTAAAGGAATGGTGATAAAAAAAAAGGATTAGACAGAAGATGCCTAGAAGAATTTACAAGATAAGAAAGGAATCAAAGAAAAAGGTGAGGACTAAAGCCTCGAAAGCAGTATGAGAACGTGCAAATGCCCAAGACAATTAATATGACATGAATCGAGTCAGACTCGGGATCAAGATCGAGAGGAATTAGAAACTGATGAATTGAGAGAGGCGGATCCGGGGGGTCCGGATGTAAAGGAGGAGAATCAGAGGAGAATGGATCCGGAGGTTCCGGAGGAATAACATGATGAGGGACGCGATGCCCTGGGAAAAGGTATGGGAAAAGGTAACTCAAAGGGAGGAAAAGGACGAAGGACACGATGCCACATAAGAACAAAAGGATAAATCGAAAGAAGGAAAGGTCCGGGGACTTCGGACGAATATGAAAAGGAAGGGCGCGATGCCCTAGGAGGGATGGATAACAAGATGAGAGATCCGGAGGTTCCGGAGGGATATAAAAAGGAAGGGTGCGATGCCTTGAGAGAGATGGAGAATGATATGAGAAATCCAGAGGTTCCGGAGGGGGATGGGGATGAGAGATGGATAAAGAATTAAACAGAGAGGGGTTCGAAGATTCCGAACGGGGAGAAATGTAAGGGCCCAGAGGCTCCGGATGAGGTGGAATATAAGGGTCCGGAGGTTCCGGAGGTGGTGGAATGTGAGGGTCAGATAAAAACATGGACTAAATAGAGCGGGGTCCGGAGGTTCCGAACGGGGACGATGATGAGGGATGGATAAAAACATGAAATTAAATAGGGAGGGGTCCGGAGGTTCCGGACGGGGATGAATATAAGGGTCCGGAGATTCCGAACAAGGTGGAAGGTAAGGATCCGGAGGCTCTGGAGGGAGATGAATATAAGGGTCCGGAGATTCCGGACAAGGTGGAAGGTAAGGGTCCGGAGGCTCCGGAGGAGGATGAATGTGAGGATCCGGAGTCTCCGGAGGAGAGGAGGAGCTTGATTGCGTAGATCTAGATGATGGGAAGCATCCTCTCAGCCAATGGATTGCCCATAAAAAGAAGATGAATAACAGCATAAGCAATGATGGAATGGGGTATAAAGTAGATGAGCTACAGGATGGCTCCTCCACATGGGATGTATCACCCTTAAGCTCCACTTTATGCTTTCCCTTCTTCCTGGCGGATACTCTCTCACAGGGTGACCTCTCAACCTTCAATATGACTTCTTGGCATCTTGGCCTTGCATGTCGCTCCCTCCAATTATGTGCTCTAAAAGACGGCCTGATCCTTCTTTGACCATCTGGCTCGATTGGTGCAGTCAAGGCCCATGGGCTCTCATGTGATGGACTCTTAATAAGATCCCTTGGGCATTCGGAAGCGAACGGTAACTCCCTTGGCAAATGATGATAGCAAAAATTTGAGAGTTCCGCTTGTGCAGTAGGGATCTTGACATGGAATGGCTCCTTTAGAAATAACTCCCTTGATAAATGGATGGTATCTATCATTGGGAGTTTGACCTTCGGCATAAAGGGCTTCTTATTTGATGCACTGCTCAAGGGCGTTGGAATATCATGTGTGAATATGCTTGGTAGCATAGGCGTTCGCCCCTTGCATGGAAGTTGGTAAGGAGTAGACAAAACGTCAAAAGCTTCCAACAAGGAGCGGCCTGACCCACCCTTGAGCATAGAGTTCATCATCTCCTCGGCAGTAGAACATGTCATCACTATGCATGAGGAGAACCCCTTCTTTTGATTGGCCATTTGGACTATGACCGAACAAGGGGTAATAAGGGCCTTGAAAGCATGTTGGCCAATGAGTAACGTGATCGTTATTGTTTTGGCCCTTGATTTACTTAGCAGCAATTCCTGAGAGTCCTTTTTGATGGACATTGGTGCAGATGGAGATTCGACCTTCTCAAAGGTGACCGGTACAAGAACTCGAATTGGCATTCGACATATGAAATCTTGAATTTTGAACGGCATAGCCGTAACCGAATTTTTCTTGTCCGATTCTTGATCATCATCTTTGGCACATGTATTTATAAGAATACACCCACTCCGAGAGGTGATAGAAAGAGGTGAGTTGAAAACAACATGATCGGACAATGGAGGTTCAATGGAAGGGGTAGATGGAAGTTGAAACACAACGAGCTTCTTCTCTTGCTCGGGAGCAGATGAGGTTGACTCGGGTGCAAAAATGGATGGGCCCTGCTCAGGGTTAGCCACGGATTTGGGTGAGGAGCCAAATGGAGGAGTAAGAGGGGTTGGGTTTGAAGTTATAGGGATGGTGGAAGCCTGAAGTGGCGGAGGCGAGATGGAGGCAACAGGCTCAGCGGGTAATAGAGGTTCAATGGAATGGGTTGTAAAAAGAGTAGGTAGAGGTTGAAACACGACGAGCTTCTCCTCCTGCTCGGGAGCAGACGAGGTTGGCTCGGGTGTAAAAATAGACAGGCCCTGCTCTGGACTAATCACGGGTTTGGGTATGAAGTTGAGTGAAGGAACATGAATGGTTGTATTCGGAGTTATAAGGCTAGTGGAGGTTTTAGGTGGAGACGATGGAGGATTACTTGGTTGGGGACAAGGGTTAATAGAAGGCTCCGTGGAGGTTTTAGGTGAAGGCGATGAAGGATTACTTTGTTGGGAACAAGGGTTAATGGAATGCTCAGTGGAAGCCAATGGTGCGAGGGTTAATTGTGCGATCGAAGGGGTAACAGTAGAAGGCTTGGTACGTAGAAAATGGGTGGTACGTGGGGGGTTAAGGATAGAAGGCGATTCATGGTGCATTGATGCGGGTTGTTGGGGTGTAAACCCGTCATCGTAACACCAGGTGGTTTCATAGGTAAGGGTAGAATCAGTGGTTGACTCATGGTATATTGACGTGGGTTGCTGGTGCATGGACCCATCATCATAATGCCATGATGTCTCATAGATAGGGGTAGAATCAGTAGGAGACTCATGGTATGTTGACGTAGATTGCTGGAGCATGAATCGATCGTCATAATACCATGACGTCTCATAGATAGGGGTAGAATCAGTAGGAGACTCATGGTACGTTGACGTAGGTTGCTGGAGCATGGACCCATCGTCATAATACCATGATGTTTCATAGGTAGGGGTTGGGTCAGTGACTTCGTCCTGAGCAGGGGAGTCTTCTGGTGGTGGTGGGAGAGAGAAGGAACGAAGAAACCTCGGAGTGGGTAAATCTTCAAAATTTTCGAAGATGTGATCAGGTGTCATTTGCAATTCCTCATAATTATTAGGTTCAAATGGATGCTGTGATGGAGGCGTATTGATGAGGTGAGGTGACGTGTATTGGTATGGAGGATTTTGCGTATATGAATATGGATGTGGAGACGGAGGGCCGTATGAATTAGTGTGATAAATGGGTGATGGGTAGATGTCATCCATTTGATTGTAACGACTTGAAAGAAGCTCTTGCTCATACTCATCTCTTACCTTCTTCCACTCCTTATCTATTTCAGCGATTTTAGAATGAAGGGGGTTAACTTGAGGAGGAGTAGGAAGAGGTCGCAGACTCACGATCCTCTTTAATTGTTCCTCCATTTGATCAATTTTATCAATGATAGCTTGTTGGAGAGGTGTGACTTGTGAAGTTGAGAGTCGACTTTGAGACTCTGGAGGGGCGGCTTGACATGAAGGCCGTGAAGGAGAAAGGGAGTGAGGTGTGCCCATGGAATGACCTGGCCGAACCGGGGTACGAGGTATAGCCAGATTTTGGGGCCATGAGGGATGCTGAAATGAGGGAGGTGGTTGGCCCATGTGGTCCTCAAAAGGAGCAGCACGAGGTCCACCTATAGCGCATGGATGACTTAGGGGAGAGGTAGAAGTAGAACCCCTCTTAATGATAGCCTGGATGGCTTCAAGTTGTTGAGGAGTAAGGGAGTCGATGTGAGGAGCTAAGACATCTAAGGCATAGGGAGCACTAATGGAGGAGGAAGCTCCCCCGGCAGTGGCCTGTACTCCATAAGAGGACTCATATGATGGACCAACGTCCATGGGCTGGACGTGTGGCTCACACTAGTAGCCCCGATCTGAGTTATAGACTCCATAGGAATCGTGACCTGGGTCACGCATTTGGGACTCATAGGCGTCGGCCTTGAAAGCATTGTGATCATGTTCAGCCATCCATAACAATCTTTTGAGAGCATAATAGCAAACACCATCAAACAATTAACAGAGATTAACAGACAAGTGAATGATTTACGTCCTTTTTTTTGTTTTTGTTTTAACTCTTTTTTTCTTTTTAACAATTGTAAAAATTCACACAAAATTTGTAAAAATCCTAGTTACACCTTTGTTTTACCGCCGTGTGAACTAGGGACACTCGACTCACCACGAATGGGTTGACTATCTCTAGGGAACTTCAGTGGTACAACCAGCCCAGTGAACGAAGAGGGAATCCTTCGATGTCGGGGACTTACGGAGGTCCCGATGAAGGAGATCCTAGTCCGTCGAGAGGAATTCCCGACGGAGAGTCCTTCCTTCACCAAGAAAGGGTGATCTTAAAAAAAAGGAACAAAAAAATAAAAATAAAAGGGAGATGATATGCAATGCAGTGCTGAAATATATAGCACAAATAGAACAGAGATAAACACAAATAAAACAGAGATATACACAAAAATACAACATATATAACAGTGATATAACAGAGATATAAAAACAATGAACAGATAGAGTAGGATATAACCGTTCTTCTTTCCAAGCCGACACAGACTAGAAATCACAAAAGAGGAGACTAAGGGGGTGCACACGGTGCACGAGAGGGGTGACGTAGCGCACGCGGGCGCAATAAGAAGGGGGGACACATGAGGGTGCCAAATGGAGGGAGCACACGTGGTTGCCAAATGGTGGGGGCACACGTGGGTGCCAAATGGAGGAGGAGTGCACGAGGTGCACGAGACAACGTCGACCTCTCAAGTAACCACAAAGGATCGGGGGGAGTGCACGAGGTACACGAGGGGAGTGGGCGCACGTGGGCGCAATAGGGAAGGGCACATGTGGGTGCCGAAAGGAGGGACACGCGTGGGTGTCAAAAGAGGGAGGCACACGTGGGTGCCGAGAGTTCAAGGGTAACCAAAAAAGTAAAAAGAAGGTCCCACCGTGATCGCTAGAGATGTGAACGCGTCATGTGACTGACATAGAGACAGATGGTGTTTCTCCCTCTCTTAGTGAAAGAAAAAAAATGACGAAGAAAACGCGTGCGTAAAAGAGGTGATATGGGGAAAAAGTGGAGAGTACGACCTGAAAGGACTTCCAGACTCCGGTACAGGGCGGAGATGGGGATCCGAAGATCCTCTCGCGCAAACTAAACTTCTTTCCCGATAGGCGTGGCCTACCGTTCCGTGAGTAGTTTTTTATATACCGGGTGCGAGCCTGGGACTCTACGTAGTAGAAATTGGCGGACACAAAAACACACGTAGACTCGGAATTTGGAACGGCATATCACTCCTCACACAGTTATAATAGCAAAAATATAACAGAGAGTAAACAGACCGCCGCAGGACATTGATCCTGTGGGGTTTTAACAATAATATAACAAAGTGCAAAAGAAAAGTGCTGAAAGGAAATGTCCACGGTGAAATGACTCACCACGGCCAATTATAGTACAAATAGACCCGGGATTTAGCTATCCGCGGGTATTATAGACATAAAGTAAAAATTACTACAAGTACGCGTTTGGATGTGTGATCGCCAGGGACCGAGTGCCCCAAACTGGTTGATCGCTTTTGCCTTTGACGCGGGATGATATGGGCTCCTTCTTCCTCTTCGTTCGGCTGGCCGAAGAAGAGGGCTTTTGAGTGGTTACCCCTGCAAAAAGAAATAAACACAGAAATTAAGTCAGAACGATGATATGATATGATAGCAATTCATGGGATAAGAACACTAATAACTGAAGAATAGACTAAAAATACAATAAAATGATAAAAGTAACAAACGAAGCCGCTGACGGCGATGCAAACACGGGGGCGAACGGTGGGACGAAACGGCTTTCCTCGTGTATAGGAACACGCGGGAGCGCTGACAGGGCTAGAGCCTCGGCTTTTATTCCTGCACAAATTTAAGAAGGATTAAACATGTATGCATGTAAAAACACACACACACATATATATATACATATATATGTATATATATCTAAAATATACACTCTTATTGATAGATATAGGTATAAATATATACAAATCTATGTATATAAGTATGTATATAAGGATAAAGGAAGGTGAACATGTTAACAGACTAAAGCTAACAAACTACCTACGTGGATGGTGTGTGCATAAAAAGTGAAAAGGGTGAATAGCATGAGTGTGTGCAGTGTGAAGGTGAAAGAGTGCATATGTGTGCAGTGTGAGGGTGAAACTATGTGCATGTGTGTGTACGTGAATATAAAATTAGGTGACTGTGAGCGGACAGAGAAAAGGAGAGAAAAGCAGTGTGAGGGAGAAAGAGGGAGAGAGAGGGAAAGAAAGTGAGAAAGAAATAATAGAAGGGAGAAAGAGAGATCGTGTGAGGAGGAGAGAGTGGAGAGTGGAAAAGAGAGAGAGAAATATGAGAGGAAGAGAGAGAGGAAGAGATGAGACGGAGGGGGGAGAAGTGATAAGAAAAGAAAGATTGGGAGAGAAAGAGAGACAGAAAAGAGGGTGAGAATGTAAAGTAATAAAAAAAGGAAAAAGTGAAAGATCGAGAGGGAAAGATGAGAACGCAGGAGGGAAAGAGATGGGGGAGAGGGTGAGAGAGAGAAGAGAGATAAAAATAATAATAATAAAAAAGCTGAAAGAGAGCAGAGAGAGATCGGGTGAGAGCAGAGAGGGGGAGGTGAACGAGAAAGAGGAAGAGAGAGGGAGATCGCGGGAGGTGGGTGGAAGAGAGGAAGAGAAAGAGAGGGAGAGAGAGAGCCGCGGCGGTGGCGGGGTTCTCACGGCAGTCGGAGGTGAATGGCCGCGGTGGTCGGAGGTGAAAGGGGAGATGCTTCGGACGTGGCTGGAGGGGGGTTTGCTGTGGGAAAGAGGAGGGGCCGAAGTGGAGGTGGCAGCGGAGGGTGCAGTCAACGGCAGCGGCGAGGGGTGCAGGTGCGGCGGTCGACGACGGCGTGAGTGTGCCCGGAAGCGAGAGTGGAAAGGGAGAGATGGAACGGCAGTGGGGCTTGGCGAGCAGTCGTCGTGGCTACCAGAGGAGGGGGGAGTGATGGGGTGGCGTGACTTGCGAAGTTAGAGGGGCAGAGGGTGAGAGTGGAGTTGGTTTGGGGTACATGCATGTGAAGTGGTGTCTTCGGTAAAAGGTTAGCAGGGAGGGGGGTACGGTGGAGATGGCGGACAGCGTGGAGAAGCTCAGTGACGACAGAGGAGTTGGGAGGAGGTGGTAGCGGTGGTATGGGGCATCACGGTGGTAGCGGCAAGGAGGTGCCGAGGAAGGCGGCTTCACGACGGCTGCATGGCGAGCGTGAACGAGGGAGGCTCGCGGCGGCCATAGGAGGATGCAACGTGCATGGACGAGCGGCAACAGCAACTTCATGACGGTGGCATGGTGCAGCAACAGTGGCGGTCGACGATGGCAGTGGTCGTGGTCGATCACTGACGATGAGGACGGTGGCCATGGTGCCAATGTGGACGATGAGGAAGGTGGCCGGTGACGACGAGGACGGTGGTCGTGGGTTGCCGTGGCGTGAACGTGGGAGACGAAGAGGGTGCAGCAGCGGCGGCCGGAGAACGACGATGGCGGTGGTAACAAGAGGAGGTAGTCGACGGGCGTGGATGAGCGGCAGCAGCGGCTTCACGACGGTGGCTTCATGGCGGCAGCATGGTGCAACAACGGTGAAGTCGACGATGGCGATGGTTTCACGGCGGTGTGGCGGCGGGGTAGAGGTTGTATGGAGGTGGCTGGAGATCACGACGAGGGGGCTCGGTGGCGGAGTTGCATGCGTGATGTTAGGGAGGGAAGGAAAAAAGGAGAGAGGTGGAGCGGGTTGGCAGGTGGAAGATGGGAGAGAGTTAGAGAGAGGGAAAGAGAAGAATAAGAGATGGATCATGAAGGGAGTGCCTTGCGGTTGAGAGAAGAAGAGAGGGAGAGGGAGAGAGGTGGCTGTGTGAGGGTTCACGGGGGGAGAAAGGGAGTGGGAGAGAGATGTGTGGGATGGGGACAAAATGCCCACGTGAGTGTGTGTTGTGCCATGGTGGAGAGGGGTGTGTGTAGTGTGTGTCTGTATGTGCCGTGGTGGGGAGGGTGTGTACAGTGTGGAGTGTGTACGTATGTGTGTGCCTTGGTGGAGAGGGGTGTGTGCAGTGAAATGAGTGTGTGTGCAGTGAAATGAGGGTGAGAACATAGAAAAAGGGGGGTTACGTGAGAGAGAGAGGGAAGAAAAATAGAAAGAGAGAAATATACGTGAGGATGTAACGTATAGACACAATGTATAGACTTTGAGAGGTAGTCAATAGAGAAAGAGACGTGAGGATGATTAGGAGGAAACCGATGTATAGAATTTGAGAGGATGTACAGACTTTGTGAAGCCAATGTATAGACTTTGAACTTTGTAACGTAGGTAAAGATAGGAACGTATAGACTTTGAGGAAGCCGATGTATAGACTTTGAGAGGATGTACAGACTTGGTGAAGCCAATGTATAGACTTTGAGGAATGTACAGACTTTGTAACGTAGGTAAAGATAGAAACGTATAGACTTTGAGGAAGCCAATGTATAGACTTTGAGAGGATGTACAGACTTGGTGAAGCCAATGTATAGACTTTGAGGAAGCCAATGTATAGACCTTGAGGATGTACAGACTTTGTGAAGCCAATGTATAGACTTTGAGGAAGCCAATGTATAGACTTTGAGGAAGTACAGACTTTGTGAAGTCAATGTATAGACTTTGCGGATGTATAGACTTTGTAAAGCCAATGTATAGACTTTGAGGAAGCCAATATATAGACTTTGAGTGAATGTGGAGATGAATGTATAGACTTGGAGGAATGTATAGACTTGGGGGGAATGTGTAGACATGGAGTGTACAGACTTGGGAGGAATGTATAGACTTGGAAGGAATGTGTAGACTTGGAATGAATGTATAGACTTTGGAGATGAATGACTTGGAGGGATGTATAGACGAATGTATAGACTTGGTGGGAATGTATGGATTTAGGGATTGTATAGACTTTGGAGAATGTAAGACTTGCCAGATGTGTAGACTTGGTGACGTGTAGACTTGGTGGGAATGTATAGACTTGGGGGGAATGTGTGACATGGAGTGTACATACTTAGGAGGAATGTATAGACTTGGAAGGAATGTGTATACTTGGAATGAATGTATAGACTTTGGAGATGAATGACTTGGAGGGATGTATAGACTTTGGAGATTAATGTATAGACTTTGGAAATGAATGTATAGACTTGGAGGGATGTATAGACTTTGGAGATTAATGTATAGACTTTGGAGATGAATGTATAAACTTGGAGGAATGTATAGACTTTGGAGATGAATGTATAGACTTGGAGTGAATGTATAGACTTGGAATGAATGGATTTAGGGATTGTATAGACTTTGGAGAATGTATAGACTTTGGAGATGAATGTATAGACTTGGAGTGAATGTATAGACTTGGAATGAATGGATTTAGGGATTGTATAGACTTTGGAGAATGTATAGACTTGGTGGGAATGTATAGACTTGGAGGAATGTATAGACTTTGGAGATGAATGTATAGACCTTGGAGATGAATGTATGGACTTGGAGGAATGTATGGACTTGGAGGAATGTATAGACTTTAGAGATGCATGGATTTAGGGATTGTATAGACTTTGGAGAATGTAAGACTTGCTATCTATAGACTTGTTGCAACGTACAGACTTGAATGTATAGACTTGTTGTAACGTATAGACTTGCTATGTATGGACTTGTTAAGTCATCAAAGCAAAGATGATTAATCACCCACATGAATCAAATGCGCAAGTCACTTTGGGGCATCGTAGCATAATATGAAATTTACTCATAGAAATGTTAAAAATGGCGTGTCTACAGGAGGATGACAGATCCGAGTCGTAGCACTGCTCAGACGGGAAATCGATTGTCTCGGACGCCTGCTCCTCGGCGTAAGAGACGGCCCGATCGTAGCCTTGTTTGAACCCCTTGCGGATACCTCGGCGAAGTCCCGACTCGTAGTAGGGGAGGGCAGCCTCCTTAAGGTCGACCCGGTAGGTCTACGAGCGTTTGTACTGCTCGAGCGCCTCCGCCCCGGCTAATCCCACCCTACCAACGAGCTCGGCCTTCTCTCGCTCTGCCTCGGCTATTTTCTACTCGGCCTCAGCCGTCTGCTCCTCGGCCTCCGCCGCCTGTTTCTCCGCCTTGGCCCGATCAGCCTCGGCCTCCCACCGAAGGCGTTCAGCTTCCTCTGCTCGGTCCACCAGCTCGGCACGCTCGGCCTCCCACCGGCCATCTAGCTCAGTGCGAGCAACACGCTCCTCTTCAAGAAGCCTACTCTTCCTCTCGAGCGATTCGCGGGCCTTAGCTAGTTGCTCGGTTAATGCCCGAGCCTCCACTTGGCTCGCCTGCGCCAGCTCCCTAACCGAGGAAAGCTCATGCCGAAGCCCATCACGCTCCTCGGCGAGCTGAGCCATCTTCCTGTCAGACCCACCAAGAGTCCAGGCTAGGTTTGCCCGCTCCGACTCCGACCAAGCGTAAGCTTCTGCCAGAGTGGCCTCCATCTGGGCCAGGACCAAGCCGCCCTCCATTACCGCCTCGAGGGCCACGGACGGGGAGTGCTGCCTATCTCCCCCCTTCACCTTCGCGGCTATACCGCGACATATTTGATAGAGAGGGCCCTGGATACCGAGCCTCTCCAAGGCCGCCGGAACAGAAACCCTATCTTCGGTTGGCGTCCCGCCGGAAGTCCCAGATCGAGCCGCAGCTTCGTTCGCCCCTCGTGCCTAGGTCGGTCGGAGCTGTGTCGCTTGTTCTTGCAACCTTCCAGCCTGGACCGGTTTGAGACCTGCACCACCACCTGGAGCGTCGCCCGCCTCAGACAACGCCCCAATCATGGCCGTGGTCCCAGCGTCACCAGCCTCGTCTTCGGCCCCCTCGGCTCCTACCGAGGGGAGAGCCGAGCCAGCATCGTCACCGACCGCAGGAGCAGCCCCAGCCTCCTCGGCCCCCTCTGGCTCGGCGGGTGGGAGAGCTCGCTCATTAGGGTGGGCCCCTTCGTGCTCGACGGAGGCGTGAGCCGCAGCAAGGTCACCTTCAACTACGAGAACGGCCCCGGCCTTCTTGGCCCGCTTCCTGACCTTCACGGCAGCCCGGATCATGCCCTCCACGGGATCCTTGCGCTTGGACCCCCGCGGCCCATAAGATTCACCATGAGCCGCCCCCTTGCCCGTATCTCTGGCTCGGGAGCGACCCGTGGGAGCAGCCGAGTCATCGCCGAGATCGATCACCTCTGCAGCCTCCTCCAAGGCTGGCCGCCTAGTGTATGCACAGTAGAAAGATATGATCAGGAGAAGGAAATGATTTCAACCTCCGAAGGAGAGTCTAATTTGTGGCACCTGAGCCCGACGGATGCAGCCGCGAAAGAAGACACTGCTCGACGTTCTCTAGAGTAACCATCTCTTCTGTGGACTGGCGGTGCTTCAGCAAGATAGTTGCGTACTCCTCCACGTGCGGAGGGAACTCATCCTTCCTCGGAGGAATGTTTGGATGAAAATTGGGGATTACTTGGCATCTCCAAGTCTCCTTCACCGAGAGGATCCCCACCCATAAGAACTAGGTTTTCCACCCCTTGTGCGAAGAATCCTTCGCGACCAAGGAGATACAACTCCTATTCCGCCTCACCTGTATGAAATAGAAGCCCTTGCCGGCCGAGGGATGCGTCTTCAAATCAAAAAAGTAGTGAAAGAGATCCAAGGAAGGAGGAACTCCGCATTGGCGGCAGAGGATGCGAAAGGCGGAAAGAAGAAGATAGGAATTGGCTACCAACTGAATGGACGCCAACTGGAAAAAAATTAAGAAGCTTAAGAACAAAAGGCTTGAAGGGAAGGCGGAACCCGCCCTTCCACGACAGAAGGAAGGTACAGATGTGGCATGTACGAGAGTCCAAGCTCGTCTCGTGCGGAGCGGCCGTGGCAAAGCAAAACTTGTGGGGCATGCGAAACTGGTGCTCCAGCCTCTTCACCTCCGCCTCCCCTAATTCACTGTAGTTTGGAACCGCCGCCCTCACCACCGGCTCATCCTCTCACTCTTCAGCATCCGGACGCTGATCCACCATGGAATTCAGAGAAGAGCTTGAAGAAAGACGCTCCCGGGACTCCGAAGACTTTGGAGGAAGGGGAAGCTGTCGGACCACCTCTGCCGTTATTTCCGCCAGCTCCGCAAACGCCGCTGCAAGCCTCTGCTCTTTCGTTGTGTCCTTACGACGCATCAAAGAGTCTAAAGCAAGCACGAAGGTGAGCCAAACCCTAAAGACGGAGGGAGTCTGGAATGACAACAAGCGCCCAACGCCTTTATCCCCACGCGGGAGGCGGCACACCATTCCAACCTTCGAGAAAAAGGGGGGCCCCTTCATTTCAAATCCGTCAGGATTATCATTATTACGGGCCCTGGTGACCACGACACGTGGCGTCTTAACACCGCTAGATCTCCACCCACCCGAACCACGCTGGTCCAAAACCCTAACAGCTACTCTTCCGAGCCTACAAAGGCTCGGGAGTAGGAGGGGGACAAGTGGAGAGGGGGATTTTTGTAGCCCATCTAAAGAGCAGCCAAACTAGGTCTATCAGGACCAAACGAGGCCCAGCTCATCCAAGTGACAGCCCCGCAAGGCCCACTTAGGCTGAAAATTCCAATAAGATCACTCGGGATCACAACCTTCCTCGACCGCCCTTAGGCTCGGAAGGCCCGAACATTGGTCAGGTCAGAGATAGACCCATGCCCGATCTATCCCCTCACCGAGATAAAGGCTGGCGCACAACGCCTACTCCGACCTATCTTCATCCGAGCTATGCCTATCACCCGGACCCCTTCATGCTCGAGTCGACCGATGAATGCTTATCCATGCTGCCGTTGAGAACCCTTTATGAGCATGAGTTTATGAGGATAAGGGACCCATGATCCCTCAAGACTATAAAGATCCCACGATGAGGACGTTAAGAGCCCACATTGAGGACGTAACTCCCGCCTGAAACCCCTCAGCTTACGGGACTCATAAGGCCAGTGCACTATTTAAACCTGGGACTCCCTCCCACGAAAGGTAAGGTCAAACATACGCCTATACTCCCTGAGCAGGAACCACTTCACCACATTGGTGTAGAGGGATCTCGTGCATCTCCTTCCTCCTCCCTACATAGCTTCCACCATTGCTCTACTGACTTAAGCATCGGAGGGTTTGCCCGAGGGAACCATCCCTGGGCCCCCTAATCTGTTTCCCTTCTTTGCAGTTCACTATCAGGTGATCATCTCCTCAGCTCAGGACCAGCGCGAGATCACGCCTCTTCATGGACCATGTAATTTAATTAATGTTATTTATTGCTTCCTGCTTAATTCATTTAACTGCATAACTCTGTAGTTATTTTAGATTCTTGTGTATCTCCACATCATCCTTTCAACCCTTCCGAGTCTTCGGGCTCGTGGGTGGCGATTCGAGATTGGGACTATCGGGCCTTCTCGGTGTTCGGATTTCGGGTCATTACAGCTGGTATCAGAGCACGGTTGTGGATATACATGAGAATCGTAAATAGTTACAGTGGTCCACTAGTCCACAATGATGATGTACAGTCGGCACTGGCTTAGGGCATCGTGTGTTTTATTGATTTCGCTGTTTCTCGTGTCTTCTATCTTTTTGCAGTAGGCGAGTATGGCTTCGAGGCGAAGGACCCACTCTCAGCAGGGATAGTCGGCAGGAGAGCAGGAGGAGCAGAGCATAGTGCCTCCAGTTACCAACCAGGCAGGGGATGCAGCGAGAGTTCCGAGGGCCGAGGATTTCTTTTAGAGTATGTTTCAGGCCATGGCTCAGCAGTTTGGCGGTGATGCTGGTGAGGGCTCGTCGGCTCGGGGTGGACCCAGTCGTGCTCTGAGGGACTTCTTGCAGTTTCACCCACCCTATTACGAGGGCCATCCAGATCCCGATGTGGCCAGGCGATGGCTTGATGAGATGGAGAGAGTGTTCAGTTCCATGCGCTGTGCTGAGGAGGACATGGTGATGTTGGCTTGTAAACAGTTGCAGGGTACGGCTCGGGATTGATGGTCTTCGGAGTGGAAGACGTCCTTTCGGTCTCGTCCCCTTCAAGAGATCATGTGGAAGGACTTTGTTACGGTCTTCGAGTGTACCTACTGCCCATCCTATGTTAGTACACAGAAGATGTGTAATGCCCCGGATTTTTCGGATCCTTGTTCGTGGGTCTCGGATCTGGTTTCTCAGAGTGTCAGACTCCATTTTGTCCAAAATTTCATTTCGGACATCTTTCGTGTTCGGATCGGCGCGATCCGGAGTTGTTTCGGAGGCCCGGAAGCGTTCCGTGGCTTTTCCGCGTGTGTTTTCCGATTCCCGGTGTGTGTTTCGGTAATTCTTTCGGAACCTCGTTACGGGTGAACCGGGCCGTTCACCTAGGCGAGTGTGGTACCGTTGCGATCGGTGCGTTCCGAGAATCGCGGAAACGTGATTGTCCTATTTTTGGTATTTTCTAGAATTTCTGGATTTTCTTATATATATAACCCTTCTCTCTCTCTCCCCTCTCATTTCTCTCATTTCTCCCTCTCTCTTCTCACGCTCTCTCCTCTCTCCCTCTCTCTCCGACGGCCGACGGGGTGGAGTGTGGGTGAGGTGGGGACGGCGCGGGCGAGGCACGGGTGAGGATGGGTGAGGATCGAGGAGGTGGAGGCGCGGTGAAGCTCAGCCGTGGGTTCGTGGAACGGCGAGGTTTCAACGGCATTTTCTTCGTGGATCGGTGTCCACGGCGCGTCGAATCTTCGGTGGAGGTAGGGAGATGGACCCTCAACCCGCGTACTTCATTTCCCGTGAGTTTTCTAGGCCGTGGTGAGCTGAGCGGGTTTGTTTGGGAGTTTTGGGGAAAATGCATGTTTTGGGGTGTGTGAGCCGAATCTTGTGTTTTGATCGTGTTTTTGGGGTTTAAATGGGTCTTCTCGGTGCTAGAGAGGTTGGGGAATGTTTTCCCATTTTGTTTCCCCTTCACCTGGGGGTGGATGGGGCGTGGAATGGATTTCCCGCCGTTTTCCCGTTCTTCCGGTTCCGGACTGAGAACGCGCTAGTCTCAGGTAGCACGTTCTTAGGGGTCGCGCCGCCCCGATAGGGCGCGTTCATCGGAGAAGATGAACAGTAAGGCAGTTTTTGTCGCGCTAGGGGTGAGTAGCGCGTCCCGTGTTGTCGCGCTATAGGCCTATAGCGCGTTCTGTTCTGAACGCGCTATAGAAGTATAGCGCGATCTTGTTGAACGCGCTAGGTATGTATAGCGTGTTCTGCCTGAACGCGCTATGCGTGTGTAGCGCGTTCTTGGGGTGGCATGCCGGGCTGCCCAGGGCGGGCAGTCTACGGCTGATCGTGCTCCCCTTGGGCCGTGTGTGTCCCGGACACCCCGTGGAGTTCCGTGACTGTGTCTTTGGGTGTCTGGAGGTTCCATTTACCTCGATAAGCATGCCCGTGGACTTGGTGGGTCCGGGTGACCCCAGGTGTTCTGGGCTTCCGTGTTCTTGCTAGATCGAGTCGCCGTGTATCGGTGTGAGTGCGGTGAGGTTTCCCCGCAAGTCGTTGCTTCTCTGGAAGGTGGCTTTCGAGTTGGCCATGTGTGTGGCCTTGGACTGTGAGTCCAATCTCCCAGCCTGAGGCTGGAGGTCGCTTAAGTTTCCCTCCTCGAGGGATGGGTCTCGGTAGTTGTGAACTACCTTGTGAGTCTTCACATCGTTGTTTTGGACCTAGGGATTAGGCCAGATTGATGGCTCAGTGCTTTCATGTGCAACGGTCTTGACCCCGAGTCTTGTGACTCAAAGGTCGTTGGGTTTAGTAGGTCTAGTGGGTCGTCCAGAGTCGGGTGGCTTTGAGCCACCTGTTACTCCGTGTTACTCGCAATGGGTGCGTGCGTGGTTTCCAGTGTTCACGTTCTGTGACACGTCCACTAGTCGTAGCTTCCTGCGCACGTGAGTTCGGACCCACCTGGGAGTGGTGGAGAGCGAGACCCAGCGAGAGGCGGTTTTTAGGCTGATTTCCGTAGGGCCCCTTGCCTTTGCCACCAGAGTCCGGTGGGGGGGAAAACCAGCTAGAGGACCCGACCTAGAGCAGATGGTCTGTGTGTGAACACGTAGTTGGGGGCTTAGGACACGCGCTGACGATCGTGACCCCAGCTAGTCCTTGTTGTGGTACTTGTTGCGTGTCTGAGTCTCACGCCTAGGGCGTTGTAGCTAGACACTTGTGACGCGGTGTAAGACATCAGAGGACGCATCCGGTCGTTCTTCCAGTGGGTGGTGCTCTTGTCACGTGACGTGAGTGGTCGTGTACCGGGTTCTGTTTCCGTCCGCGAGACGGGACTTCGTGAGTGGTTTCGGGAGTGTTTCCGGAGTTGAGGTCTGGGGTTTCCGGTGAGCGTCACCGAGGGCCTTTCCCCAGACAGCGTTGTGTTCACGATGGTGAGGTCGTGACCGTGTTCCCTGACCGTGTGGTTTTGGCTCGGGCCCTTTTGTGAGGGCAGGCCTCCGCTACGGAGGTATCGTGGCGTTTTCCTAGTAGCGTGGCTAGGGCGGTTCGTGTCTGGTGGTCCCTGATCGTGGAATCGGGTGGTCGGGTGAGTGGCTTGGTTGTCCCCCGACGGGAGACTAGGTCGTGTTTTCTTGTACAGTAGGAGTAGCTGTAGAGCCGAGGTTTTACCGGCCCCTGTAGTTACTTTCCTGCTTTAGTAGTTACTTCTTCCGTGCCGCCGTTGTTTCTCAGTTGGGGTTCTGCGGGATCCCTACTGGGCCAGTGATAGGAGGCTCACCCCTGCGTTTCAGGTGCGTCGGTTCTTCCTCGGGGTTCGAGGGTGCTGCACGGAGGTTCTTAGTTGCCAGCTTGCCGGGCTGAGTGTTCACTTGGCATGTGGTACGTTTTATTGCTTTAGACTATACTTTCTGTTGGATTGGACTCTATTGTAGTTGTTCATTTATTTCTGTTAATTGTTGAATTATCCTGCCTTATTTCCTATTTCTTTGTACCTCCACACTCCTTTTTAGCCCTTCCGAGCCTCCCGCTCGTGGGCGGCGGGTCGGGATTCGAATGGTATCAGGCTCCTCCCGGTATCCAGATCTCGGGTCGCTACAGTTGGTATCAGAGCATGGTTGTGGACGTACATGGGAATTCGAGATATTGCAGTGATCAGAGTCCGTAAGGTCTAGTACAGTCGGCAGTTGGCATAGGGATTTATGCTTATTTTCTACTTTGTTTCTCGCTTGAGAGCTTGAGTGCGCTGTGTGGCGCTGAAAAGGTGGTTGCTGTTCGTGACTTTCGTGCCGACGTGGGGTCTGCGGATCGAGGTCGAGAGCTTTCTCCCTTGGGTGGTGACCCTGGTTGTGTTGCGTTGGGCAGAGGTTGCCGGTGGATGTGTTGCTGTGGTGCTGCGTTTGAGGAATTTACAGCGAGGTCAGGTGGCTGGCGAGGATCGCTTTGCCGTTAAGTGGCTGTAAGTGTGCTCTGAGGGAGTTGTTGTTGAGTTTGGCCACTCCAGTCTGAGGATCGTCCAGCCCCTGAGGCGCTGAGGTTGTGGTTTGAGGTGTTGGAGCGGGTGCTCTGGTCGAGGATTGTGCTCGGGTGAGCGGAAGGTTTTCTGTTGAGCTACTGATTTGTCGAGCCCGATGTCCTTGTCATGCTCTGTGGCATCAGAAGTGACGTGTCGATCCCGATTATCTTTACGGATTTCGTGGCAGGATTAGGCTGTGGTGTCCCAGTAAGTTCTCGCTCCTGCGCTTCTGCGTGCGAATGGGTGGTGTTCGCCCAGGATCTGGCTCGAGATGAGAAGGTTCTGCAGTGAGTTTCAGGACTCGCGGATGAGCATTGGCAGTTGCCGGTTATGGCTTGTGTTGTGACTCTTGGCGTGGCGTGTTGCAAATCGAGGAATTGCAGCGGTGGTGCATCGAGAGATGTTGTGATTGTGGTCCGACGTGACACTTGCTGAGTGTGTCGAAGGCACTGACCTGACGTGGTGATGGTTTTCTCGGTGCTGGATGGTGCTGTTTCCAGCGTCGCGATATTCGAGATCAAGTCGGGCGTGGAGTTCTTCCGTTGGTCGGAGGTGCGATTGGTTTCTCCTTTGGTTGGAGAGATTGCATTTGGCCAAGGTTCGTCGTCTTGCATTGTGCGTCTGGATTGGTTGGCCTTTGTGTGCCATGAAATCCGTGCGAGGCATGTTCCGTGTTTTTGGCAAGGTGGTTACCTATGAGAAGCGTTGCCCGTTCCCTGATGTGTAAGGGTGTTGGCACTGTTCCAGAAGGATGAGTGCCAACTGGGCGGTGTTTTTGAGATTTGCGGTTGGTGTTGTGGTTCCCGAGGTGCGGAGGATCGGAGTATGCAGGGTTGCAGATGGTTGTTGAGTTGGTGGATCCCGAGTTGTCGTTGTGGTGGTTGTGCGTGTGGATCAGAGTGCGTGGATCGTAGCGTTGGTTGCTGCGGGTGGAATTCTGAGGAAGTGTAGAGCTGTGGAGGATTGGTTCCTCGATGTGCGTTGTCTCCAGTTGTGTGAGACGTGTTGTTGCCGTGCCATTGCTTGAGATCTTGTCGTTCATGGCACTGGCAGGTGGAGAGTTGGGGAAATATGATGGCGAGGTTGCCGCATGAGTACCCTATTCTTGCGTTGGAGGTTGGTTTTGCTGATGAGATCGTGTTCTGGAGAAGTGTGTCGTGGATTGTAAGAGGTTGTGTGTCCCATGGCTCTATGATAAGAGCGAGAGTCGGGATTGGCAGGCGTCCTCTTGGATTAATTGAGATGGAGGTTTCGATAAGATATGATTCGATGAGATAGGACGGTGGTCGATGCCTGTGTGTGGAGGTCTCTGATGAGACGTTGGCGTGGGATATTGATCCTCAGTCTGCGGCCAGCAAGGGAGGATTCCCCATAAGTCTGAGTCGAGTGACGTGAAGACCGAGGGGAGATGGAGTCTTTGGGTCCCGTCGTGCTCCCCTGAAGGGTAGAGTTGGCGCGGGGATCCATCTGGATATGGTGGTGGTCTGTGCGAGAGTCAACGGATGGCTTGCCGAGGTTTGGAATGTTCCCTTCAGATCTGATGGAGGACCAGGAAAGAAGGAAGAACCTGGGCAAGCGGAGGTTTCCCGTTGACGAATGTCTGGTGACCAGTGGATGGTCTTTCATGGACAGAAGATGCTGGTTGTAGGGGCTCGAGAATGGAGAGAGCCGCGTGCCAGCGAGGCCTTTTGGTGGCCGTTTCTGAGGTGTGTTTTCCCAGACGGGATCTGAGCTTTGTCGAAGTTTGAGTTCTGACAGAGTTGGTCCCGTGCTGTTGTTGCGTTCGGCTTGCCGAGTGTGGAGTGGTCCTCGGCATGGAGCCGACAAATTTGTGGTGGTCAACTGGCAGAGAAGCTGGTGTTTGGTTGGTCCACCGAGCGTGGGCATTGACCGGTGGATTGGTTCTTGTGGCAAGGATTGCGTTCCCACGGTGGGCGAGAGGGTGGTAGCGATGCCGTGAGTGGTTTCCGTTGTGTCTGAGGTGAAACCAGACTGGTGCCTTTGTGTTATGCCTGCTCTGGTGGCCGATGTGTGTGCGGTGTGTGGAGCGTGGCATTGTTCGTGATTATGGTCTGGTCGTATCCCTCCTGATTGGTGCTTTTGCGTGAATCGAGGTTTTTCTGTGCTGAGGCCCTGACGGCGTTGTCAGTTGGTCGAGACGTTCTTCCCTTGTGGCTTGGTGCCAGTCCTAAATTTCGAGGATGAAATTTCTTTAAGGGGGAGGGCTGTAATGCCCCAGATTTTTCGTATCCTTGTTCGTGGGTGTCGGATCTAGTTTCTCGGAGTGTCCGACTCCGTTGTGTCCGAAATTTCGTTTCGGACATCTTTCGTGTTCGGATCGGCGCGATCCGGAGTTGTTTCGGAGGCCCGGAAGCATTCCGCAGCTTTTCTGCGTGTGTTTTCCGATTCCCGGTGTGTGTTTCGGTAATTCTTTCGGAACCTCGTTGCGGGTGAACCGGGCCGTTCACCTAGGCGAGTGTGGTACCGTTGCGATCGGTGCGTTCCGAGGATCGCGGAAACGTGATTTTCCTATTTTTGGTATTTTCTGAAATTTCCGGATTTTCCTATATATATAACCCTTCTCTCTCTCCCCTCTCATTTCTCTCTTCTCTCCCTCTCTCTTCTCACGCTCTCTCCTCTCTCCCTCTCTCTCCGGCGGCCGACGGGGTGGAGCGTGGGCGAGGTGGGGACGGCGCGGGCGAGGCACGGGCGAGGATGGGTGAGGATCGAGAAGGTGGAGGTGCGGTGAAGCTCGGCCGTGGGTTCGTGGAACGGCGAGGCTTCAACGGTATTTTCTTCGTGGATCGGTGTCCACGGCGCGTCGAATCTTCGGTGGAGGTAGGGAGATGGACCCTCAACCCGCGTACTTCATTTCCCACGAGTTTTGTAGGCCGTGGTGTGCCGAGGGGGTTTGTTTGGGCGTTTTGGGGAAAATGCATATTTTGGGGTGTGTGAGCCGAATCTTGTGTTTTGATCGTGTTTTTGGAGTTTAAATGGGTCTTCTCGGTGCTAGAGAGGTTGGGGAATGTTTTCCCCTTTTGTTTCACCTTCACCTGGGGGTGGATGGGGCGTGGAATGGATTTCCCGCCGTTTTCCCGTTCTTCCGGTTCCGGACTGAGAACGCGCTAGTCTCAGGTAGCGCGTTCTTAGGGGTCGCGCCGCCCCGATAGGGTGCGTTCATCGGAGAAGATGAACAGTAAGGCGGTTTTTGTCGGGCTAGGGGTGAGTAGCGCATCCCGTGTTGTCGCGCTATAGGCCTATAGCACGTTCTGTTCTGAACGCGCTATAGAAGTATAGCGCGATCTTGTTGAACGCGCTAGGTATGTATAGCGCGTTCTGCCTGAACGCGCTATGCGTGTGTAACACGTTCTTGGGGTGGCATGCCGGGCTGCCCAGGGCGGGCAGTCTACGGCTGATCGTGCTCCCCTTGGGCCGTGTGTGTCCCGGACACCTCGTGGAGTTCCGTGACTGTGTCTTTGGGTGTCTGGAGGTTCCGTTTACCTCGATAAGCGTGCCCGTGGGCTTGGGTCCGGGTGACCCCAGGTGTTTCGGCTTCCGTGTTCTTTCTAGATCGAGTCACAGTGTATTGGTGTGAGTGCAGTGAGGTTTCCCCGCAAGTCGTTGCTTCTCTGGAAGGTGGCTTCCGAGTGGGCCATGTGTGTGGCCTTGAACTGTGAGTCCAATCTCCTAGCCTGAGGCTGGAGGTCGCTTAAGTTTCTCTCCTCGAGGGATGGGTTTCGGTAGTTGTGAACTACCTTGTGAGTCTTCCCATCGTTGTTTTGGACCTAGGGATTAGGCCAGATTGACGGCTCAGTGCTGTCATGTGCAACGATCTTGACCCCGAGTCTTGTGACTCAAAGGTCGTTGGGTTTAGTAGGTCTAGTGGGTCGTCTAGAGTCGGGTGGCTTTGAGCCACATGTTACTCCGTGTTACTCGCAATGGGTGCATGGTTTCCAGTGTTCACGTTCTGTGACACGTCCACTAGTCGTAGCTTCCTGCGCACGCGAGTGCGGACCCACCTGGGAGTGGTGGAGAGCGAGACCCAGTGAGAGGCGATTTTTAGGCTGGTTTCCGTAGGGCCCCTTGCCTTTGCCACCAGAGTCCGGTGGGGGGCAAAACCAGCTAGAGGACCCGACCTAGAGCAGATGGTCTGTGTGTGCACATGTAGTTGGGGGCTTAGGGCACGCGCTGACGAGCGTGACCCCAGCTAGTCCTTGTTGTGGTACTTGTTGCGTGTCTGAGTCTCACGCTCGGGACGTTATAGCTAGACACTTGTGACGCGGTGTAAGACGTCAGGGGACGCATTCGGTCGTTCTTCTAGTGGGTGGTGCTCCTGTCACGTGACGTGAGTGGTCATGTACCGGGTTCTGTTTCCGTCCGCGAGATGGGACTTCGTGAGTGGTTTCGGGAGTGTTTCCGGAGTCGAGGTCTGGGGTTTCCGGTAAGTGTCACCGAGGGCCTTTCCCCAGACAGCGTTGTGTTCACGACGGTGAGGTCGTGACCGTGTTCCCTGACCGTGTGGTTTTGGCTCGAGCCCTTTTATGAGGGCAGGCCTCCGCTACGGAGGTATCGTGGCGTTTTCCTAGTAGCGTGGCTAGGGCGGTTCGTGTCTGGTGGTCCCTAATCGTGGAATTGGGTGGTCGGGTGTGTGGCTTGGTTGTCCCCCGACGGGAGACTAGGTCGTGTTTTCTGGTACAGTAGGAGTAGCTGTAGAGCCGAGGTTTTACCGGCCACCGTAGTTACTTTCCTGCTTTAGTAGTTACTTCTTCCGTGCCGCCGTTGTTTCTCAGTTGGGGTTCCGTGGGATCCCTACTGGGCCAGTGACAGGAGGCTCACCCCTGCGTTTCAGGTGCGTCGGTTCTTCCTCGGGGTTCGATGGTGCTGCACGGAGGTTCTTAGTTGCCAGCTTGCCAGGCCGAGTGTTCACTTGGCATGTGGTACGTTTTACTGCTTCAGACTGTACTTTCTGTTGGACTGGACTCTATTGTAGTTGTTCATTTATTTCTGTTAATTGTTGAATTGTCCTACCTTATTTCCTATTTCTTTGTACCTCCACACTTCTTTTTAGCCCTTCCGAGCCTCCCGCTCGTGGGCGGCAGGCCGGGATTCGAATCTGGCTCCTCCCGGTATCCAGATCTCGGGTCGCTACAAGATGCGTCAGTTTTTAGAGCTGGTTCAGGGTGACATGTCAGTGTTGTAGTACAGGACTCGGTTTATGGAGTTAGGCAGTTATGCTCCCCACATCATGGAGCAAGAGGGAGTGAAGACGGAGCAGTTCGTGCAGGGTTTGAGGCAGGAGCTGAGGCACCTCTTGATGGCGAACGCTGCTACTGATTTGGAGACAGCGTCTCGTGTGGCGGCATCTTTGGAGCTGGATATGCAGAAGGTCCGAGGACCGGGAGGCCAGGGGCAGTCCCAGTCAGGCCGTAGTCAGCACACGGCTACCCAGCAGCAGAGTACTTTTTAGCATACTGTGGGTAGTTCGGGAGCATCGACACCGGCAGCGTCAACGATAGGGTCTGCGACTTTTGGCTCGAAGGTTAAGAGGTTCTTCAATAAGAACTTTGGGAAGAAGCGTAAGGATCAGAGGCATGCGTCATCGGGTCGTGTACAACAGCTGATTCCTTTTCAGCGTCTGGGATCAGTGGGTGGATCGCGGGGACCTTATCCCCGGTGTGGCGAGTCGCATCCAGGCAGGCAGTGCACGGCGCCAGTGATCTGTTTCAGGTGTGACCAGCCAAGGCATATGGCACGTGACTGTCCTCAGAGGCCGCAGCAGCAGTAGCCGTTTCCTCCGTAGCAGCAGTACCCTCAGCAGCAGCAGCTACAGTTGCAGTAGTAGCAGCAGCAGCAGGGGCAGTATCCGTCGCTACCCAGGTCAGCGAGTGTGGGAGGCAAGCAGAGATCCCGAGGTCAGATTACACACATGACCAGGGTAGAGGCAGTGGCGTCACAGTTTGTGGAAGGTACCGTTCAGATTTTGGGTTGTGCGGCTCGAGTTTTGTTTGATTCTGGCACGTCTCATTCGTTTATTTCGGAGGATTTTGCGCTGAGTATCGAGGAGCCGGTGACCCAGTTGTCTTGTGATTTGGCAGTGGAGTTACCTTCTAGTGATTTTATGATCACTCCGTATTGTTTTGATGAGGTTCCTGTGTGGGTTGAAGGGCGGAGTTTGTCGGCCAGACTTTATGCGTTGCCACTTCAGGACTTTGATGTGATTTTGGGCATGGATTGGCTCGAGGCACATCATGTTTAATTTGGTGGATTGTGGCTCGAAGAGGGTTTATTTCTGGCGACTTCGTGGACCCACCTTCTATTTCCAAGGTATTAGGTCTTCCTCTTCCCGCTTTCTTATTTCGGCTATTAGGGCTCGTCGTTTGCTTGACGCGGGTTGTCAGGGTTTCCTCGCTTCTGTGGTCGTGGTGGACCAGTCGGAGCCGGATGTGGAGAACATTCCGATGGTGTACGAGTTTCTCGATATTTTTTTCGAGGACCTACCTAGGCTATGGGACCTTTGTCGAATGCTCCTTACCTTATGGCTCCCGCTGAGTTGAGAGAGTTGAGGGCGCAGTTGTAGGAGTTGCTGGGCAAGGGGTACATTCGTCCTAGCTTTTCCCCTTGGGGTGCGTCAGTGTTGTTCGTGAAGAAGAAGGATGGTAGTCTGAGGTTGTGCATTGACTACCAGCAGTTGAACGAGGTGACCGTTAAGAACAAGTATTTGTTGCCGCGGATTGATGACTTGTTTGACCAACTTCAGTCTGCTCGAGTGTTCTCGCGGATTGATTTGCGATCTGGTTATTATCAGTTGCGGATTCGAGAGTCTGACGTGGAGAAGACTGCGTTCAGCTCAAGATACGGGCATTATGAGTTTCTGGTGATGCCGTTTGGGCTCACCAATGCCCCCGCAGCATTTATGGATTTGATGCAGAGGGTGTTCCATCCGTACTTGGACCAATTCGTGGTCGTGTTTGTGGACGACATCCTTGTGTATTCGCGGTCTGCTGATGAGCATGCGTATCATTTGAGGGTTGTGTTGCAGACTTTGCGAGATCACTAGTTGTATGCTAAGCTCAACAAGTGTGAGTTTTGGCTTCACGAGGTGCACTTTTTGGGGCACATGATTTCTGGTGATGGTATTTCCGTGGATCCAGTCAAGGTCGAGACAGTGATGCAGTGGCCAAGGCCAAGGTCCGTGACGGAGATTCGGAGTTTCTTGGGGCTTGTAGGCTATTATAGGAGGTTCATTCAAGATTTTTCTCGTGTTGCAGCCCCGATGACCAGGCTTACGTGGAAGGATGTGCCGTTTGTCTGGACTGGTGAGTGTGAGCAGAGCTTTATGGAGCTTAGGCGGTTGCTCACCTCGACACCAGTATTGGTGTTACCTTCTAGATCGGGAGGTTTTGTGGTGTGTACAGATGCTTCCGGGATTGGGTTGGGTGCTGTGCTGATGCAGCACGGTAGAGTGGTGGCTTATGCATCTCGGTAGCTAAAGCCCCATTAGGAGAACTACCCTACCCATGACCTTGAGTTGGCGGGTGTGATCTTTGCATTGAAGATTTGAAGGCATTATCTGTATGGTGAGAAGTTCAAGGTGTTCACAGACCATCAGACTTTGAGGTATGTGTACACTCTGAAGGACCTCAACCTCAGGCAGAGGCGATGGATGGAGTATATGAAGGATTATGACTTCACCATATCTTATCAGCCGAGCAGGATGAACGTCGTTGTTGATGCCTTGAGTAGGAAGGTCGTTGTCAGCACCATGATGATGAGGAAGTGGAGGCTCTGAGAACAGGTGCCGGCCGTGACATTTAGGCTTAAGTTTCCCCAGGAGCCGGGGTTAGCTGTTCTTGCGAGCTTGACTGTCACGCCTGCGATTCGTCACCAGGTGACAGATGCTCAGCGTGCAGACCCTGAGTTGCCCCGGATTTTATCTTTGGCTAATGTGGACTATGGCGAGGACGGAGCTGCGAGATTCTGTGGTAGGTTGTACGTCCCAGCCGAGGAGCAGGTAAGGCGTGCAGTGTTACGGGAGGCTCATGGGAGTCGGTACACTGTGCACCCGGATGCGACAAAGATGTATCGAAACTTGAAGAGGCAGTTCTGGTGGCCAGGCATGAAGAGAGATATTGCCGAGTATGTGGCCCGATGTCTGACCAGTCAGCAGGTGAAGGTGGAGCATCAGCGACCAGGAGGTACTCTTCAGCCTTTGGAGATTCCCGCGTGGAAATAGGACCACGTGACCACGGATTTTATGGTGGGATTACCGAGGACTCCGAGTGGGCAAGATAGTATTTGGTTGCTGGTGGATAGGCTGATGAAAGTGGCTCGGTTGTTACCGATCAAGGTCAGCTAGAGTGTGTCCAAGTTGGCTCATCTTTATGTGGAGCAGATCGTACCTTTGCATGGAATTCCCATTTCCATTTTGTCCGATCGAGATCCGCGTTTCACTTCTGGATTCTGGAGGACTTTCTAGCGAGCTCTTGGCACGGAGTTAGCATTTAGCTCAGCGTATCATCCTCAGTCAGATGGTCAGTCGGAGAGGACCATTCAGACATTAGAGGACATGTTGAGATCCTGTTGCCTGGAATGACAAGGGAGCTGGATTCACCATCTACCATTGGTGGAGTTTGCCTATAACAACGACTATCATTCGAGCATTGGGATGGCTCCTTATGAGGCGTTGTACGGGCGACCGTGTCGGACTCCGCTCGATTGGTCAAAGGTTGGTGAGCGTGTCGTGACGGGACCGGAGCTGGTGCAGCAATGCATTGATGTGGTGCATCTGGTCCGTCAGAGCATGTTGGCGGCGCAGAGTCGACAGAAGAGCTATGCCGATCGGAGAAGGCAGCCACTCTGTTTTACGGTCGGTGACCGTGTATTTTTGAGGGTTTCTCCCATGAAGGGAGTGATGCGTTTTGGGCAGCGTGGGAAGTTGAGTTCCCGCTATGTTGGTCCTTTCCTCATCGTTGAGCGCATCGGCGAGGTTGCTTATCGGTTGCAGCTACCTCCTGAGTTTGCAGCGGTGCATGACGTGTTCTATGTCTCGATGTTGAGGAAGTATATGCCCGATGTTTCTCATGTGTTGGAGGACTCGGTTTGGCCCGAGGTGACTCCCGATCTGTCTCTACCGGAGTTCCCTATCCGTATTGAGGATCGACGAGAGTAGCACCTACGGAACAAGGTTATCCCTCTGGTTAAGGTGATGTGGCAGCGGCACTCTGGTGGTGAGACTTCTTGGGAGCGTGAGGACGAGATGCGTCAGTAGTTCCCCTTTTTGTTCGAGTGAGTACCCATTTTCTTCCCATGTGCTTTGTTTTAAATTTCGAGGATGAAATTTGTTTAAGAGGGGAGGGCTGTAATATCCTGGACCCTTCGGATCCTTCTTCTTGGGTCTCGGATCCACTTTCTCTGAGACTTTGTTCTCGTTTTGCCCGGGGTTATCTTTCGTACATCTTTCGTGTTCGGATCCGTGTGATTCGGATCAGTTTCGAAGGCCCTGAGCGTGTTCCGCGGCTTTTTCCGCGTGTTTTCCGATTTCCGCGTGTGTGTTCCGGCAGGACCTACGGAACCCCGTAGCGGGTGAACCGAGTCGTTCACCTACTCAGGAATGGTACCACAACGATCAACGCATTCCAACGATCGTGGCGGTATATTTTCCTATTTTTTCATATTTTTTGAAAAAAATCAAGATTTTCTATATAAACCCTCATTTTCTTTTTTCTTTTTCCCTTTCTTCTTCTTTCCTCTTCCTTCTTCCTCCCGTGAGCGACCACCCCCTTTCTCTCCCTCTTCATCCGGTGTGACCGCGGCGACGCCCCTCCCCGGCTGCAGACGGCAGTGAGGCGACGGCGGCGGCGGCGGCGAGGTGATCGTGACGGCGTGTGGCTTGTGGAATTTGGTGAAGGAACGAGGGTTCTAAAAGCTTCTTCTTCGCGTTCGGCGGCGTTTCGGCGGAGCTCGTGCTCTATTGAGGTAGGGAGACGAATCCCCATGCTCATCCCGTCATCCCCCGCGATTTGTAGGCCGAGGAGAGGTCGAGGGGGGCATTTTTGAGCCGAGTAGGGCAAAATCCATGTTTTGGGGATTGTGTGCCGATCTATCGTTTCGTCGCGTTTCGGACCGATTCGATGGCGTAGATGCATGCTAGGGGCTATAGGGGAGCTTCCCCCTTATTTTCCCCCTCATCGGTGGATGATCGGGACGTGGAACAGGTTTTTGGGTTTGTTCCCGCCGGCCCGTTCTCGGGACGATTTGGCGGTCCTTCCAGAGACCGCCAGAGCCTTTGGCGGCCCAGGGTAGGCGCGCTAGAGCCTGTGGCGGCCCAAGGTGGGTGCGCCACAGAGCACTGTTTTGTCGGCAGGTCCCCATGCTTTCTGGCGGCTGCACGATGAACTGCCAGAAGATGTGGCGACCGAGGGTCAGACCGCCAGAGGGCGAGTTGACCGTTGATTTCCGACCGTTGGTTTTTGACCGTTGGGGATTTTTAGGGTGTGGCGGCCTAAGGTACGCCCGCCACATACCTGTGGCGGCCCCATATAGGACCGCCATTTCTTTCGCAGCCCAAGGTGTGGCGGCCCATTGTTGGACCGCTACAGTCCCTGTGGCGGCCCAATGTTGGACCCCCAGACTCTGTGGCGGCCCAAAGGTAGACCGCCAGAGATCTATGTCCGACCGGAGTTATGTTTTGCCGATTCGAGTCCCGGATGAGTGGATCTCGATCCGCGTGCTGACCCGTGGCCTGACTGATGCTGGGCATCATGTGGGGGCCACACGTGAGGGTGCCGTGAGATCCCGGGAGTTGGTGTTCTCGGCTCGTGTCGCCGTGAGTCGGTGTCGGTACGAGGAGCGGCCCTTGTACTTTGTCCGGTTTAGACGTCGCTTTCCGTTGACGAGAGAGTATACCTTCAATGACCCTCCACTAGTCATAACCTTCCGACACGCGTGTGGTCCCACTAGAGAGTGGTGGCGAGGCTACCCGAGAGACGGTTTTAGGCTGGTTACAATGGGCCTCTTACTATGGCGGCTCGAGTCCAGGCCGGGAGGACGAACCAGCTAGAGGGCCTGACGTAGTGCAGTCAGTCAGTGTGTGCACATGTGGTCGGGGACTTCGGACGCGTGCTGACGAGCGCGACCCCGACTAGACCCTTATTAGTGTTACTTGTGAGTGTCTCAGTTTCCGCCTGGGGTGAGTAGGGAGACACGACGGCGCGGTGTAAGTCGTCAGGGGACGCATCCGGCTGTGCTTCTGGTGGACGGTACTCCTGTCTTGTCTGGTAGTGACTCTTCGGTTTCTTGTGAGTTTTTGATGAGTTATCTAGGTTTTCGTGTCGTGCGTTCGATACTAGCTGTAGGAGTAGCTCGTAGTTACTTTTCGCGCAATTTCTCGATTTCCGAGGTGGGGATCGGATGATCCCTACTGAGCCTTGTGTTTTGAGGCTCATTCCCTGCGTGTTTTCACCGTGTTTCAGGTGAGACGAGGCTTCAGGGGAGTGCTTCAGAGGCTCCACGTGGTTCAGGTGCCCAGGGTTAGTTGCCAGTTGCCAATTCCGGGGTATGTCCGGTGTAGTTGTATCTTTCTCTTTGGACTGTACTAGTTATGGACTACTGCCTTTTTAGACTGCTGTTATTTTGTGGACCATGTAATTTAATTAATGTTATTTATTGCTTCCTGCTTAATTCATTTAACTGCATAACTCTGTAATTATTTTAGATTCTTGTGTATCTCCACACCATCCTTTCAACCCTTCCGAGTCTTCGGGCTCTTGGGTGGCGGTTCGAGATTCGGACTATCGGGCCTTCCCGGTGTTAAGATTTCGGGTCGTTACAAGTTTGTTGAGAAAAGATTAGATATCTATTATCTCCACACATGTTATTTCACTTTACTTATGGTGAAATGGACAAAGTCATGCCTACATATCTCCCATTCGTTCCACAATTTCATTCGCACGTCAAATATGAAGAATGACATTCTAGTGCTTTTCCTATTGAGGAAATTTACTTATGGGAAGGAATGGTTACAAACAAAAATTTAGAAAAACGTTAATATTTTACTCTGATCTAGAGTTCTACTTCTGGGAAGGAATGGCTATGAGCAAAAATTCATAAAATCGTCAAATGTTTTGTTCTAATCCAGAGTTCTAAGGCTCTTGGGGAACTCTCTCACGAACAAGTCACTTTGAGAATGCTCGCAAGAAGGGTTTGCAAAACTACAAGGCTGCTTGATCGACTTCGATGATCTCGAAGGTTGACAACAAAATCTTTTTATAAACTATAAAGTACATTACTACACTTGCGAAGACATCTTTACATGTGAAAAATAGATGCTCTTTCTAAAAAAAGAATATACTTTAGACAAAGAGGATCTACTTTATACTGTTGATGGTACAATAATATGTGCAGAGGCATCTACTTTATACAGAAGTTAAAATGTTTTGATGTAAAGCAGATTCTCCTTCTAGATGTAGGGTGGCTGGTGATGGAAATGACTAGCCCTCTTTAGTCCTTGATCGTTTGTTGAAGTAACTTTATAAGAAGTCAAATTCAAGAGATGTCTACCAAATTATGTGACCATCTTCTTTTAACTATTCTTGCTCCACTTTTATAATTAGAAATCATGTAGAAGTAAAAAGAGGGAAAGTCAAAATGATCATAGATTATGGTTCTCTCAGTACCATTACAGTTGACATCAAATGGCCCTGTCAAACAAAGAATAACTAATACAATAGGTTGTTACAAAGAATATATTTTCAAAATTTAATTACAAATTAGATTACCACCAAATCAAGGTAGTCTAGGAATACATCCACAAGACAATCTTCTCATTTCCTCGTGATTTATATGAATGACTCTTTTGGACTCAAAAATGCATCGTCAAAGTTTCAGACTTATGTATGCTATTTTCAAACCATATGCCTACTTTATTACTAATTATATTGATAACTTTTTTATTTTTTTTAGACAACATGCTGGTATATTTGTTTCGGTCAGTCAAAAACATGACATATGCCTCTCTGATACTCCTGACAAATTTCAAATTACAAGGCGGTTGGTTGTACCGGTTGCTGTGCACAATGATCCTATATTCTTTGAAGGAAAACTTTCAGGCTAACCACAAATAGGGCTGTCAATGGGCCCGACCCGGGCCGGGCTTAGGTCGGCCCGGCCCGGGCTTAGGTCGGCCCGGCCCGGGCCCGACTTATCAAGAGTAAGGCTCGAGCCAGGCCCGGGCCCGACTTATGTCGGGCCGGGTCGGGTCGGGCCCGACTTATGTCGGGCCGGGCCGGGTCGGGCCCGACTTATGTCGGGCCGGGCCGGGTCGGGCCCGACATTATGTAAAATATTCAAAGCCCGACTAAGGCCCGGCCCGGCCCGACTACTTAAATAAAATAATAAAAATAATAAAAATTAATAGATTTAATACTATAAAACTTATAATCTCATTAAATAAATTAAAATTTTGATATTAATTACATAATTTGTGTGAAAAGAGAATTTTAAAATTTCTAATTAAGTAAAATAACATAAGTTTGACTAAATAATTTTTAAAATTTGAAGTGAGAATAAAAAAAGGGATCGGGCCGGGCCGGCCCGCGGGCCGAACTCAAAGCCCGAGCCCGGCCCGCGAGTCTAGTCGGGCCGGGCTTTTAGGCCCGACTAAAAATCTGCGGGCCAAAAAAAACCTTGCGGTCCGACCCGAAATCGGGTCAAGCCCGCGGGCCTGTCGGGCCGGCCAGACCCATTGACAGCCCTAACCACAAACATGGCTATTTTGTTCACGAACATATTTTTTAGGGAAAATTGCTTAGAAGGGTAAAAGAACTTTTAAAATGCCCAGTAAGGACATTCTAACTTTAAAATATCTGAAAATACATTTTTTTAGCTCGCTATCCACAAAGGGCAAAAGACATATTTTACCTAAGATAATATCAAAAATGCCGTCAATTGAAATAGGTAAGTTATTCTAATTCAAATGTAAAAAATATATTTTTAATATATCAAAATGGAGTAAAATACATAATTATTAATTGGTTGTGATTGAAATATAAAGTTAACTTATTTATTTCATTATACAGGAGAAAAGACGATCAAATGAGGTATGTTATTTTCACATATAAAATGTTTTATGTAGTTTGTATGTCATAGATACGTTGTTTACGAAGAGTGCCGTTTTTAGATATTTTAAAGTCACAGTGTTACTATTATATATTGTGAAAGTTTTCATGTCTTTTTCAATAAATTTTCCAATTTTTTATATAGATACAATAGACTGAACAGGGATCTTATTCCCAAATCTAAACCTAAACTTTGAAACATGCTATTTTGAGCCGTGTAATCTATGATTGCCTCCTTGATTTAAGAATAGGGTAGGATGAGATAGTTAACTGATGGGAGAGAAAGGTGGTGTCCACATTTTTCTACTCTCACACACACACACACGTAAATGATTAATCATGTTGGACGGTTTATTCGTGTCCAGGAGAACTAATAAATCATCTCACCTCTAGACACAAATAATTTATCCAATCTCGTTATCAAAGAAAATTTAATTAAACAGTATAATATATAAAATATTTTATTATAATTTTTTAAAAATAAAAAATTACCTACGGTACTACCTGTCGGTGAAGCCGTGTTTTGTCGTCGAGCTCCCGTGACCCGGGTACAAAAGTCGAGCCCTCATGACCGGGGTACACAAAGGCGACTTGGGCCTGTCACATCACGGTATCACTGAGTGGCAGCCCAATAAGAGCTTCTCCCAACCCTAACCCAGCAGTCACCGTGTATATAGGCAAGCCTGCTCTCCCCTCTCATCCACCGAAAACCCTAATCTCGCGAATTCCCCCTCCACCCCCGCAATTTCTCTGTGTTTTCTCCACGTTTCCTGCGTCTCTCTCTCTTTCTCTCTGATTTATCGTTCAAACCTTGACCGACCTTCCCGATGGCGGAAGTAGAAGCCCTGCAGGCGTCTCCAGAGGCTGCGCCGGTGGAGCCTGCCCCGGAGGCGGTGGAGTCGGCCGCCGCAGCGGGAGAGGCGGCCGAACCCCAGGAAGCCCCCGCTGCCGTCTCGGATCACAAGAGGAAGTATGAAGAGCTGGAGGCGAAGGAGAAGGACCCCGCGGAGGAGCACGGAGAGCTCGAGCCCACTGCCCCTGAGGTCGCGGCGCCGGCCTCTGAGGTGGACCGCGCCCGCGGGGAGGACGTCGGCCAAGACGACGAAAAGGAGGCGGAGGAGCCCCTAACGGGGGCGGTCGAGGATGGAGCCGCGGCGGGGGACGCTAAGAGGCAGCGCCTGGATGGAGTAGCTGAAGGTTCGTGTAATCGTGCCTTGCCTCTGCTGTATTTGGTACTCTGGTTTGCGTGTAGGTGTGCCGAGAGTTAAGTGCTAAGTTTCTGTTTTTCTAGGGTACCCCTGTGTAGCTACTTCAATTAAGTTCAGGTTTCCTGATACAATAGTGATGCGTATCTATGCGGATGCCAGCATGCATCTCATTGATGTCAAGTTTAAGGTGTTCGCATAATGAATCTTGGCCAATGGAGCTTACACATACTGTTGACCAAAATCTGGAGTATGAGGAGTGCGCTATTCTAATATTTGTAGCTTTCTATTGGAAAAGAAAGAGCAATGGATGGGATATGTAGCCACAGGTGTCAATGACGCCTTGAAGGACATACTTGGGGGGGGGGGAAGATCCTGGAGCTTATGGAGGCTGCGAGTTGGTAATCTTCTGCCGTGATGCCCCTGAAGAGAGTTGTTGGAGGCCATTTTGATGAAAAAGCAAGTATTGGTGGATTAAAAAACCGAGTTTGGGTTAACGTATGGAGTATGGCCTGTGTGCGGTGTTGAGGTTGCCATCTCTGATTTGGGTGGACATTTCTAATCTTCCCTGCACTTAATGGAGAAGAGTGTTTGACAAGAAGTGATTAAGGGATGCCCGGATGCTTAAGGCGATATAATTGTGCTTGCGATGTCCTCATGGGGCCAAGGTGCCAGCCCTCCTTCCCCGTCCCCCACTCCCCACCCAAAAGAAAGTTAAGGTGCCGACTAGGCGTGCCCACCTAGGCAAGCATGGCACCGCAAGGCTATGTGCCTTGGGCTGCTTGGCTTGGACATAACCTATGATAGCCCCCCAACAAAAAAAAGGAAAAAAAAAAATCTTTGGGCTGGGTTGCTCCACGATGATGACGGGGTCATAGGTAGATCAGGCTCCACACACTCCTCCAACACTCCTCTCTCTATGTGGCTCTTTCTGTCCCCTCTCCTCCCTCTATCTTTCTCAATTTTTAATATTAAAATACTTATATTTCATGTATCTTATTCATAATTTGTATATTGGGGATATATATTTTTGAGATTTTTATATAGGTGCCAAGGTGTTGCCTAGGCAACGCCTAAGCGGACCCCTTATCACCTAAACGTTTAGGCTCCCATGAACTCCTTGTGTCGTCTTGTCGTCCTGACAACTATGCTGGGGGGTTGGGGTTTGTTGCTTGGGGGGATTTTGATATATGTTGTCGAGTTCCAAGAAGGTTCTTGTTTTGACGGGGACTTGGCATCCTGACAGAGTATAATTAACTTTTGCAGTCAGGATGAAAAGGTGCATTGGATGGTAGTAGATACATCTTATACAAAATGGGGCATATACGGGTGCTATATCAGGAAAGAGGTAAGGGATATTATTCATGCTTGTATTCTATTCTTTTCTTTAATGAAATGAGAGATATGCTTTATGTTTGCGTTCTTTGTCCCCTCTTAATGAAGCATGCCAACGTCCACCTTCAAGGGGGGAAAATGAAGGGTTTTGGGGACGTGTCATGTTTCATTTCTTTAATGAAGTATGCTACCATCCACTTTTAGAAAAAAAACATTAAAATGAAACAAATATTAGCAGTTGAGTAGAAAAAGTTGCATGATCAATTTCTTGAGAAGTGAGTACTGCCTACATCTTTGAGTTAAAGATCACTTTTTAACTCACTCTGCTAAGATATCCTTTTTCTTGGTTAAATGGCGGGCAACAATTAGTGTCAGTTTGCTTCCTTCTTTTAAAAAGGAAAAAATTCCTAGGGAAGTGAACGAGTGAGAGATTTTACTGAAAGAGATAAACATACATATGGGAAAACATGCACATGCATCCATGAGATAAGGACTGAAGAGATGTCACTTGTGCCAAACGGTGGAAATATGGCATGTTACTCATAACCCTCCTTCCCCACAAAAAAGTGAAACATGAAGGAAGTTTCCTAAAAGCATGTATTTTGGTCCAGCTACTGCTGCTATTCTATAATTCAAGCCATCTCCTGCTTGTTACATAACTATGTAATAGGAAAAATACAAAAAATGCTAAAGATGTTTTATGCATAATATTATATAATACAAAGGAGGGTTTGGCTTCCAACACTTGAGGTTGAGCAAGGTGGTGGAAGTTCGGCATCCAACTCGTCTTCCTTGAAGAACTCTTAATGTCACTAGTAGCTCTTTTTGATGAAGAGCCAGTTTCTCTCAATGAGGAGACATAATGGTAGCTTCCGCCTGTTTTAGATTTTGAGGAACCACATGACCTTATCCTTGCCCATCTGCCATTCATCGATCATGCTCTCTATGTAACCTTGTTGTCTACCTGGTCATTGGGTCAAGGGTCATCCAAATGTAAGCCATGACCTTCTATTTATTCTCTCTTCGGAGTCATCTAATAGTTATCACCATGGTAGAAATATGAGTTGTGTGAGAAAGAGTGAGAGAATGGAGTGTGACACCCGCACTGAGTGGATCAACAATATTGGTGCCAAGCAAAGTAGCCCCAGGAGTGTAGCCTTGTTGAGAGTGGAGAGAGATGAGCAGGGAAGAGAGCGGGAGAGAATGGGGCACATGATGCTAATGAGCTACTGCAGCTTCTCTAGAGAGAGGAGTGACAAAGAAAGGAAGGAAGTTGTGATGTTTGAGAAGGGCCTAATTGGAATGTGTACAGCTCCCAAAGCTGTGGGGGATTAGGCTAGCAAAGATTTTGACTAGCAGGAAACTTTTTTTGAGGGCTGCCACAGTGGCAGACTGTTCAGGTAAATCAAATAAAACCCTCCAGCTCCCAGGTTTGAACCTGGCAGGTCCCCCCCCCCCCCCCCCCCAATATCTACCCATTACCCATATCAGCTGGGCCACAGCCTACTGGTTGCTTGGAAACACATTGGGACTGTCTGGTTGATCCCATCCAGGATTGTGGAACAGGTAGTTGGGATCATGTCAGAAGACCAAAAATGGATTTGGATCAGTTGACCGGGTCTGATCAGATTCGAGTTCTTATTTCTTGGGTCAAGATGACCAAGTCATCTAGGTGACCATCAACTGAATAAACTCAGCTTGGCACACCTTGGTGCATGCAGTACATTGTTTGGTGCCTTCACCACATTGATAAGTAGTTGAGTTGATGCGGAACACAGTAGGGGAGCAATGTACTCAGCGCGTTAGGCAACAATGTAATCTACAATGACGTTACAAGTGTGCCACCAATCGTTCCGAGTGAGATGAATCCCGCGATGATTAGACTAAGTGTAGTGTTCCGCGTGTCAGTCCGTTCAAATTGTTAAGTGATACGGGTCGCTGGTAGTTGAGAAACTACCTTCAAAAATAGGGTGCGAGTTCCGACCTTTAATGATCGATCGACTAGCTACAAAGTACAAACTGGTTCTCTCGCTCACGACCGACAACGATTCAAAAATATGACTCAAATGAATAGCTGGCTCTCAAGTGCGACGCAAATAATAAGCATACTAAATGAACAAGTATTCAACCATGGTGAGGGAGAGGGAGAGTAGACCTGTGCCTGGTTGACAAGACGGGGAACTCGCGTTGTTGGTGGGGTCACCGGTACCAACCTCGGTTGCGGCAGTTTCTAGTCATTGGCGGGTGACAGGGACCAGGTGGTGAAGCCGCTGAGCAGGGTGTCAAGACGCGGCTCTCGCGAGAGTGACGCCCCTGGGCGGCTCGGGTGGGGGCGAGGAGGGGTCCTCGACTGTCGTGGCTGATAGGACTCGTGCGGGAACACAGGTTCGTACATGTAGACTCCACCTCTATATCTCGTGTTGTTCTGGTTCATCTAGGGAAGGCGAGGCTCGGGCACGGGTTGAGGACCGAGGTGGCTGGTGCTGGACGGGATAGGGACTCTCGGTAGGGCCTTGCAACCGTCAACCCAAGCGTGGGTCGCAATGGAAGGGGGGGGGAAGAGTGAAGGGGGGGGTGCTGGAAGAGAGATGGAGTGAGGGTGGGTGTGGCGGTGCTAGGCCGGTGGAGGACGAAGGAGGATGAGGCAGAACAGGGGAAGGGTAGGTGGGGCGGGGCTGTGTTGGCAGAGAGGGGGGGTCACGGCTGCAAGCTTGGAAGGGGGGAAAGGCGGTGAAGGGTGGAAGCGGTGGTGGATGGTGGCGTGGGAGAGAAAGAGGATAGGAGAAAGAAGTGGGGGGAATAGGCGTCCGGGAGTGGAGAAGGGAAGGGGGGTGAGGGCGAGTTCGGTGCTCTCCTTGCCCTGCGTGGGGAGTGCATGTTGCGGAGAGGAAGGGGATGGGGAAGGGAGGGTGGCAGATGACGGTCAGAGGAGGGGGGGAGGCGGTGCAGACAAGGGTGGGTGCAGAGTACAGGGAGGGTGAGGGGATGGCAGGGAGCGGCCGACAGTCAGCGACGTGGGCAGGCGAAGGGGGAAGCGCGTGGGGTAGGCGTGCGCGGAGGAGTGTGTGGCGTGTGAGGGTGAGAGAGGGGCAGCGGTGTGGCGTGAGTAGGAAGGAGAACGGACGGAGGGGGGGGGTTGTCAATGGAGGCGTAGTGTGGGGGCGGCGGGGTTGCGTGAAGGGGGGAGGGTGGTGGTTGCCGAGGGCACAGGGAGAGGTGGTAGGGTCGTGAGAGCAGGGGGTGCGACGTCGTACGGGTGGCAGACGTTCTCTGCGGACATAGAGAGGGAGCGAGAGAGAACGTGGTGAAGGGGGATGAAGGGAAAGTTGGTGGTGGGCAGGGTGATGGCGGGGTGTAGCAGGGGGGGAATCGTTGCGCAGACAGGGGAGGGGGGTGCTCGAGGGTGGCAGAGATGGGGAGGACGGCGATGTCGTCGGTGGGCGGGCGCGGCTTGGCGAGCGACCGGTGAGCGATGACGGCGGGTGTAGCAGGTGGGGGCAGCTGCGAGGACACAGGGGGGGTGGGGGCGTGTGGTGATGGCGAGTGATGCAATGGCGGAGGCGGTGGCGGGGTCTCCCTGTCGCTGTAACAGAGGGTCGGGGGAGGAATAGGAAGAATAAAAGAGAGGGGGAGGGGATGACGGGATCGTGAGGGGTTGCTGTAGGTGGCGGCGGAGCGGAACAACCTGACAGAAGAGCTGTGCTTGGCGGGGGAAGAAGATGGTTCGGCTGGGATCGCGTCCTCTCCCCTGGAGCCTCTCACTCCACTCTCTCACTCTCGTAGGTAACTCACAAGGAAACTTTTTTCATGCATTCATCATCAACTTTTTACAAGAGTGGGGTACAAGGGGTATTATAGAGTTCCGCAAACTCTAAAGGATCAAAATACCCTCTAACAACAAAAGTACATGACAACATGAAAGATAGGACGTCTACGACTATAAAGAAAAGAAAAAATACAGAATAAAATGAAAATACATAATAAAAATAAACTGGAGCTTCGACGACGAACTGGTCATGCTAGTCCTCTCCAAGCAGAGAGATGTAACTGGGTCACTGGTTCCGGGCCTGTAGCGTCGTTGGTACACTTGAGTGGGATCAAAGCGCGCTCTAGCTCTGGTGGCCTCACCAATCATCCCCGGCTAGAAAGAACTCGACCCTATCGAGAAAGGGTCGCAGTCGCTCAAGTATTGCCCGAGGAGATCTGGATCAAGACGTTTCAACTCCTCTCTGGTAATCCATGAATCGTCAGACTGTGGCCGTCGTATCCAACGAACAAGGTAGCGTTGGCACACTCCATCCTTGGTAGTAATGATCTGTTCATCCAGTATGTCCTCAATATGCTCGCGCTGAACAGGTACTATGGCTGGTGGACACTCAGGGGTGGGGTCACTCTCAAGGGGGGGTGAAGGCTCAAATGGGTCATTGGGTATCGTTGTTGGTTCTTTGTAGGCTACCAGATTAGAAATATTAAAAGTAGAACTAATCCCATAATGTGGCGGCAGATCAACAACGTACGTATTCGACCCAACCCGCTTTAGCACTCTGAACGGACCAGCACCGCAGGCGTGCAACTTCTTCACGGTTATCGAGGGAAATCGCTCAGGCCTCACTCTAATCATCACCTGATTGCCCTCTTGGAATTCTTGGTGACGCCTATGGGCATCTGCCAAACATTCGTATGTTTCATTGTTGACAGAGATGCATTCATGCAGACTCTAGATGTGACATGCAAACGACTACTCAGAGACTCTAGCATGCAGTGGCAGGGGGATGAGATCTATAGGCTTCCTAGGTTTATGACCATGAATAACCTCAAATGGACTTAACCCTATGGTCATGTTGACTGAATTATTGTAAACAAACTCAGCGCGAGGCAAAATCAGATCCCAGTTTCTCCCATGCTCACCGGCAAGGCAACACAGTAGATTCCCAAGGCTCCCGTTAACAACCTTTGTCTGACCATCAGTTTATGGGTGATATGCAGAAGAAAATTTGAGCTTGGTATCCAACATATGCCAGCGAGTCTTCCAAAAGTAACTCGTGAATTGCACATCCCAGTCAGACACAATAGACTTAGGGAGCCCATGCAACTTGACCACCTCGTCAAAATATAGGCAGGCTACCTTTGAAGCATCAGAGGTCTTAACACAAGGAATGACATGGGCCATGTTAGAGAAGCGGTCCACTACCACCAAGATGGGACGGTCCGAGGCAGGTCTAGTATAAAATCCATGCTCACGTCTTGCCAAGGACAGTCAGGCACAGGGAGGGGTGTATAGAGGCCAGTGTTTTGCTTCTTATGCTTCGCCATAGCGCAAGTGCGGCATTGAGCTATGATTTGTGCCACGTCACGCTTAAGACTAGTCCAGTAGAATTGATCCTCGATGGCCTCAATAGTCTTGTTGCGCTCGAAATGACTAGCTAAACCTCCCGCGTGCAACTCCCACAGAAGAAAATCTCTCACAGAAGTCCGAGGGATGCACAATCATCGCTCCTTGAATAAATAACCGTCTTGGAGGACGTAATCAACAAACTCTCTCGTAGGATCAACCCTCAAAGCAGCATAGACTTTCTTGAAGTCAGGGCAGTCCTTGTAAGAATCTCGGAGCCTATCAAATCCGATCACCTCTATACTCATCGTAGGGAGAAGGGAAACTCTGCGACTGAGCGCATCAGCTACTCGATTCTCACTCCCCGCCTTGTGCTTCAGCACAAAGGTGTAAGCCTGAAGGAATTCAACCCATCGTGCATGTCGAGGGTTCATCTTCTTTTGGGAGTTGAGAAATTTGAGGGCCTCGTGATCCGAGTAGAGGATGAACTCCTGCGGCAGTAGATAATGCCTCCAATATGTTAAAGGCTGCACTGTCACGTAAAATTCCTTGTCATATGTGGAGTACCTCAATCGGGAGTCACTAAGCTTCTCATTGAAATATGCAACTAGGTGACTCTCTTGGCTCAAAACGCCACCAATGCGTACTCCCGAGGTGTCACAATACCTCAAAAACCATAGAGAAATTAGGAAGGCGCAGAAGTGGTGCTTGAGTCATCTTCTCTTTGATATCCAGAAAGGCTCTCTCAGCCGCCTCGGTCCACTCAAAGGCTCCCCTTTTGATGCAGTCGGTGATGGGGGCCATGATGGTGCTAAACCCATGAATGAAGCTGTGATAGAAGGTCGTTAAGCCGTGAAAACTACGAACATCATGGATGCTCCTCGGCCTCGTCCATTCCATGATCGCTTTGACTACAAAATGACGAATTTCAGGGTCAGCTCACTACAAAACCCAAGAAAATGACACGATCTGACATAAATGCACACTTCTTGAGGTTGACATAAAGGCTCTCTCCTAAGGGTGTCACACACACAATGAAGGTGCTCTAGGTGATCCTCCCTAGTCTTGCTATATAAATAAAGATGTCATCAAAGTATACAACCACGAATATGCTAATGAAGGGTCGTAGCACTTGAGTCATGAGCCTCATGAAGGTGTTAGGGGCGTTGGAGCGCCCAAAGGGCATCACTAACCATTCATATAATCCATCCTTCGTTTTGAATGTCGTCTTTCATTCATCTCCCGATCTAATGCGAACCTGATGGTAGCCACTCTTCAAGTCGATTTTGGAAAATAGCACGGCTCCGGCCATCATGTCCAACATGTCATCCAATCGAGGAATCGGGAAACGGTACTTCACGGTGATTTTGTTGATAGCACGACTATCCACACACATTCTCCATGTTCCATCCTTCTTGGGGGCTAGGAGTGTAGGCACAACGCAAGGACTCATGCTCTCTCTTATCGATCCTCTCCTGATGTACTCATCTACCTGCCTTTGCAGTTCAACATGCTTAGTGGGATTCATATGATATTGCGGCAGGTTAGGTAGAGTCGCTCCCGGAACCAAATCGATCGCGTGTTGAATGTCACGCATAGGAGGTAAGCCATCCGAAAGCTCATCAGGGAAGACATCATGAAACTCACTCAGAAGGGCGGCTATCTCTTTGGGATGCTCACTAGGGGTGTCCTTAACCATCTCCCGAATAACCACGGTCCAAATCGGGGAGTTCACTTCAAGCTCTTTTTGAAATCTCCGGGTATCGATCAATTGGAGCTTCTTGGTTTCAAGGGGTTGTTGCTGTCCAGTGGGCTCCACCCGCTCAGTGGGTTCCTTTCGGGGGATCACTCTAGGCGAAAGGGGGTCCAACCTGATCCTTTTGCCATCATGCTCAAAGGAACACGAGTTGGCTCGACCATAGAGAGTAACATCTCGATCAAACAACCACGGTCGGCCCAGATTAATGCTACTGACCTCCATGGGAAGTACATCACACCAGATTTGATCCTGGTACGGATGAAACTGGAGGGGCATCAGACACTTGGTGTGCACATGGATGGAAGAGGAATCTATCCATGGCACTCGGTAAGGACTGGGGTTGTCCACGGGGGTCAAACCAAGGTTGGTGACGGTGTCAGCGTCAGTGGAGATTGCGTTAATGCAACTCCTGCTATCTATGACTACACACCTTGCCCCCTAACTTGAGGAAGGTATGAAAAATTGCCGTTCGACGTCAATCGTCGCTCTCTTTGGATTGGGATAGAACACATCTCACGACTCCAAGTCGCGTACCATCAGGGAGGTCGGGAGCCTGCTACTCGTTGGCATAACCACCCTCCTGGACACCAACCAGCACCTCATGCTCTTCTTGATACTCCTCAGCCCACTGGGGGTTGGGCACATACACTACTTCCTCCAAAGGTTTTGGAGGAGCCTCCGGTTCGATCTCTCCTACGTGCAAAGCCCTAGTGGGACACTGTGCTACATAGTGGCCATGCCAATGACACCTGCCCTTACTTGACTCACCAATAGCCACACTCTTTCCTTTAACATCTACGCTCAGGGGTGGAGCAGTAGTCACCGGAGGGATTGTAACCGGAGTGTGGGCCCACGGGGCCGGAAGGGCTAACGGTCGCTCACTAGGTGGGGGTAGGCGACGGGAGGGCTTTAAGTGAGGGGCACTCGGCTGACGAGCTACCAGCGGTCTTTGGGGCAGACTAGGGAAGCACGGGGATCCGGGTGATGTAGTCCCTGCGGTCGTGGGGGCGGGGACCGTTGGAATATCTCTACATCAAGGGCAATCTGGTACGCTTGCTCAAGAGTGGTTACCTCTCGAAGGAAGAGCTCACGCTGAATGTGCTCGCGCAATTCTGCTCTAAAGTGAGAGAGTCACAACACTGTCCTCAGTAACACCGCATCTCAGGAGGAGCTCATCACACTGAGCGATGTACTCTGAGACGGGACGATCTCCTTGGGATAGCCGCTGCCATTGATCCAAGAGCCGCTGTTGATAAGAAGTGGGAAGGTATTTCTCTCGTAGCTTCGCCTTCATCTCTTCCCAAGTCCCTATTGGCTCCTCTCTTCTAGCAGCGATTGGCCGCTCGACATTAAGCCAGTAAATTTTAGCTTGGCCCACGAGTTTCATTTTGACGAGCCTGACTCTACGGGCTTTTGACAGGTTATACCACTCAAAACAGTGGTCCATATTGGCTTCCCAATCAAGATACACTCAGGGGTCAAGAGACCCCTCGAAGTCAGACGCCTCTAGCTTCACACTCCTCAAGACCCAATCATCGGGATCTACAGGGTCGTGGGGTGGTCTCTCCATAAGGCCGCGGTCCTGGTAACACTTAGGTTCCTGCCTATGCATCCTATGACCTATTAGGGTTCCCAGCAGCCCACCAGGCAATCCGCCCAGTTGGTGCTCTACCCTCGGGATTTGCTGGAATACTTTCTAAAATGGTCACCCTCGCGACAACTCCTCTGAGGGATCCATCTAAGGTGGCAAGCCTATCGTTGGTCGCTTGGATCGTCCCCTCAATGCAGTAAAGATGGTGTTTTATTTCAGCCACCGTTGTTACCACATCCCGCAATGTGGTGGCCCCATCGGGTTCCATGGAAGGGACATGGGATCGGACAGAGTATACTCTATGCCTCGACGAGTGGGCATGCAGGACCTATGTAGTCTGAGGCCCGCCTAGGTGCTCGCCTAGGCGCGCCTCAGAGGTGAGGCGCCCCCAGGTCGCCTCGCCTCGCCTCACCTCGCCTCGCTCTGACCACAATTTGTTTCATTCTCTCTCTATCTCACATAGACACACAAAATTTGATTTTTGACAGTGGTTTGTTAAATTCTATGTGAATTTAGTGAGTCATAATGATTTGAATCATAGGATTGAATGAATTTAGGAAATTTATTGACTTTATATAGGTATTTTTGTGATATTTAGACATATAATTTATTTTTTGTCTCATTCTCTCTCTATCTCGCCTCAAACGCCTCAAACGCCTAGGCCATCGCCTAGGCGTTTGAGGCATGAGGCGACCCCCCGGTCGCCTCAGCCGCCTCACGTCTCAGACTACATAGTGCAGGACTACTAAATGATGATACTATGAAAAAATCAAACCCTGACATATATACCACTTTTTTTTTTGAGCAAGTGAAGCTAATCGGATATGCAAAACAAAACAACTCTACTGTGCAGATAAATAGTAAGTGAACATGTTGACTGACATCGATAGTCCATGCACCCTATTCTAACCTAGCTCTGATATCAAATCTGATGTAGAACACAGCAGGGGAGCAATGTACTCAGCGCGTTATGCAACAATGTAACCTACAATGACGTTATAAGTGCGCCACCAATCGTTCCGCTTGAGACGAATCCTACGATGATTAAACTAAGTGTAGTGTTCTGCGTGTCAGTTCGTTGAAATTGTTAAGCGAGACGGGTTGCCGATAGTTGAGAAACTACCTTTAAAATAGGGTGCGAGTTCCAACCTTTAATGATCGATCGACTGGCTACAAAGTATGAACCAGTTCATACACTCACGATCGACAACGATTCAAAAATACGACTCAAATGAATAACTGGCTCTCGGGCGCGACACAAATGATAAGCATACTAAATGAACAAGTATTCAACCACGGTGAGGGAGAGGGAGAGTAGACCTGTGCCTCGTCGTCACGGATGGTCGATAGGACGGGGAACTCGCGTTGTTGGTGGGGTCACCGATATCAACCTCGGTTGCCGCAGTTCCCCGTCGTTGGCGGGTGACAGGAACCGGGTGGTGAAGTCGCTTAGCAGGGTGTGAAGATGCGGCTCCCGCGAGAGTGACGTCGCTGGGCGGCTCGGGTGGGGGCGAGGAGGGGTCCTCGGCTGTCATTGCTGATAGAACTCGTGCGGGAACATGGGTTCGTACACGTAGACTCCACCTCTATATCTCGCGTCGGTTTGGTTCATCCGGGGAAGGCGAGGTTTGGGCACGGGTTGAGGGCTGAGGTGGCTGGTGCTGGACGGGACAGGGACTCTTGGCAGGGCCTCACGTCAACCCGAGCACGAGCCACAATGGAAGGGAGAGGGGAAGGGTGAAGGGGGGGCACCGGAGGTGAGTGGGGGGCTGTGGCGGTGCTAGGCCGGTGGAGGATGAAGGAGGATGAGGGAGAATAGGGGAAGGGTAGGTGGGGCGGGGGTTGCTGCTACAAGCCCAGAAGAGGGGAAAGGCGGTTGAGGGTGGAAGCGGTGGTGGATGGTGGCATCAGAGAGGAAGAGGATAGGAGGAAGAAGCTGGGGGAATAAACATCCGAGAGTGGAGAAGGGAAGGGAGGCGAGGGCGAGTTCGGTGCTCTCGTTGCCCTGCGTGGAGAGTGCACATCGCGGAGAGGAAGGGGATGGGGAAGGGAGGGTGGCAGACGATGGTCAGAGGTGGGGGGGGCAGTGTAGACGGGGGTGGGTGCGTACTACAGTGAGGGTGAGGGGATGGCGGGGAGCGGCCGACAGTTAGCGACGTGGGCAGGCGAAGGGGGGAGCGCGTGGGGTAGGCGTGGGCAGAGTGTGTGGCGTGTGAGGGTCAGAGAGGGGCAGCGGTGTGGCGTGAGCAGGAAGGAGGACGGACGGAGGGGGGAGGGGTTGTCAACGGAATCGCAGTGTGGGGGCGGCGGGGTTGCGTGAAGGGGGGAGGGTGGTGGTCGCTGAGGGCATAGGGAGAGGTGGTAGGGTTGCGGGAGGGGGGGTGCGGCGCCGTACGGGGGGCAGACGTTCTTTGTGGACACGGAGAGGGAGCGAGAGAGAATGTGGTGAAGGGGGGAGGAAGGGAAAGCTGGTGGCAGACATGGTGGCAGCGTGTAGCGGGGGGGGGGGTGCTCGAGGGTGGTGAAGATGGGGAGGACGGCGGCGTGGTCGGAGGGTGGGTGCGGCTTGTCGAGCGGCTGGTGAGCGACGATGGCGGACGCGGCAGGTGGGGGCAGCGGCGAGACCACCGGGGGGGTGGGCGGTGCGGGGCGGTGGCGAGTGACGTGATGGCGGAGGCGGCGGTGGGGTCTCCCTGTCGCGATAACAGAGGGTTGGGGGAGGAAGAGGAAGAACAGAAGGGAGGGGGAGGGGATGCCTGGATCGTGAGGGGTTGCTGTAGGTGGCGGCGGGGCAGAACAACCCGACAAAAGAGTTGTGCTCGGCGGGGGAAGAAGATGGTTCGGCTGGGAGGAAGAAGAAGGGAAGGTGGATTTGGATATGGGGAGTGGTGAGGCTCGATGCCCGGACCTCGCGTCCTCTCCCCCGGAGCCTCTCCACTCCACTCTCGCACTCTCGTAGGTAACTCACAAGGAAACTTCTTTCATGCATTCATAATCAACTTTTTACAAGAGTGGGGTACAAGGGGTATTATAGAGGTCCCCAAACTCTGAAGGACCAAAATACCCTCCAACAAAAACAAAAGTATAGGACAACATGAAACATAGGACGTCTACGACTATAAAGAAAAGAAAAAAATACAGAATAAAATGAAAACACATAATAAAAATAAACTGGAGCCGACGATGGGATGTCGGCGACGAACTGGTCATGCTAGTCCTCTCCAAGCCAGAGAGACGTTACTCGGTCATTGGGTCCTGTTCTGTAGTGCCGGTGGTACACACGAGTGGGATCAAAGCACGCTCTAGCTCTGGTGTCCTCACCATGAGTGTCTTTTTTCAACAGAATATTTGTGGTTCTTTTTTTAGGTGAAGATATTTTGGAGATCTACCTTTTGATTTTAAATTGGGAGTATGAAATGCCCAAAGTGAAACTGTCCTCTTGCATATTCTAGTTTCAGTTATATGGTTTACTAGTTTGATTATGGATGGAAGCGGATGAGAAGAAGAAAAGAAGGTAGAAATACAAGTAATGTTCCCAACTTTCTTTACAGAGTACAAAAGACGTGATTTCTCCACATGATTTTGTTATTGTCATTATTTTGATTCCATCTTTGTCTGTGGATGAAACATTTTTCTATAAAATTTTTCTCTTTGGCATGTTTGTGCCGGCCTTTTCTTTCTTTCTTGCCAGATAAATGATAGCCTTCAAAATGACCCTTGCCGCAAAAAGAAACAATAGTTTGAATGAAAGAATGTTGGCCCCATATGTTCGCATACAAGGGAAGGAATTAGGAGTAAGCCAGTTTCTGACACAATCTAATTGGCATTCAAAGCATTTGTATGGTGGATTTGGAAGGAGAGGTGTCTACGTATATTTGAAGATCAGCACACTTCTCCAATCAATTTCTTCTCCATCTTATGGAAGACAAAAGGCAAGTTATAGAAGGGCACCCTTACAAGAAGTAACCAACATCAAAGGAAAGAAGGATACTAGCAAGATTCAACACTAGGATCCACCTAAGACCTTAGTTCATTTTCAAAATTATAACTCATACTCTGTTGTGAGCATGATTGACTAAAGGTCTTTTAGAATTATTGTAGCTTAGTTAAGGCTCATAGTCCACGGGCTATATCATGAGTTCTCCTTTCATCCTTAGCACTGGCAAGTAGTCCAGGCATGTCTGGACATTGCCAACTTTCTGTAAAACTTAAACTCTAATACAATTACATTGCTTACCAAAAAAGGAATTAGGAGTATCCCTTTAAACTCACTTCACATGGCAAGTCAACATCTTTACTCCAGCTAATCAACCTTTCTAGTCTTCAACTTAAGATCAAACTATATTGGAACTAGAAAGTGAACGATAACTGCTTAAGCGGTGAACTTACATCACAAGTATTTTATGTTGTGTTTCATAAAGGAAAATTACTAAACTAAGTTTTGGCCATGCATGTTGTGTTGTTGCTTAGTCAACAAGCAGTTTGGTCACTGCTTTTTTACCCTTTGTCGCCCTAACAACTATATGTGCAATTTGTGGATTGTGGTTGGTTTAGAAATTCTGAGTGTCTGTAATTATTTCATCCTGCTGTTTTTTAATTGTCTTGGCAAAATAACACAAGAAATTGTATCCTCTATTTTCTTTATTTGTTAAGTTCATACTCGCTGAACATGAGTGGACAGATGATAGCACGGTAAGTTAAGTTTAAACAAAATACACTGGTGAGATGACTGCTTTTGGCTACTTTTTAGAATTGAGAATGAAAAGGAAATAGGAATGTACCAGACATGGAAGAAAATGGTACATCAAGCACTCTGCATGCCTAGGAAATGGTATATGGTTCTGTACAATGCTTTTTTTTGTGAAAGTGGATGATACCACATTGTATTATAAACTAAAGAGAAATGAATATACGAGTATAAGAGAGAAGTTCCAACACAAATCCCTATACAAAGGGCACACTGAGGTGTGAAAGAACCAGCGCCCTCCCAAAAAATCCGAAAGTGAGCAACCACTCACATCCAAATTACAAGAGGTAAAAGCTCACTCAATAGTCATTGACCCCCAATTACCAACAAAGGAAGCAATTCTGTCAGGATTTCTAGCTAATTCTTAAATATTCTAGCATTTATTTCCGACCAGTGCCCAAATTGTAGCGTGCAAAACGAGCCACACCACCACCCAGTCACCTCTCAAAGTCCACTGCTGGTGCCATCTAGAGCAGCCCCAAATCAGAGGAAGGGAGAAGGATGGGGCATCAGAGTTTGAGGAAGATACTGGCCCACATTTCCAGCAAATAGGAGCAGCTGGTAAAAAGATGGTCTAGAGACTTCTCATGCCCACACAAGAAGCAAGAGAAGGGGATCTTGGGAAGGGAGCAATGAAGCCAGCTGTGAGTAGGAAGCCTGGCATGGGAGAGCCTCCAAATAAGCACTTTCACCTTCAGTGGGCCTTTTGGCTTCTAAATAACTAAGGCAGTGATGCGGGACGGACACGGGAAGCGACTCTACGTGGGGTGGACCTCAGACTCTAGATGTGGACGCGACCAGCAACACACACCAGGGAGACACTAAGCCCGACACTACGAGCTCCTAGTGGCGAAACGTCGCTAACAGAAGTGGAAGCTCACTCGTCGTCCCAAGCGAGGGAAAGCGCAGACCGTGCGCGGTTAAGGAACCGGCGGAGGTCAAGGGTAGTCCGACTCAACTTCCGGACTCGGATCGAGTCGCGAGACGGGTCACTCTCACTCTCACAGCGGTGACATGGACACACGGGTTAGTACCTACACTCTCGGCAGCGGCCTAAGACTGTATACTAGCTAAGCAATGTAACGCCAAGGAGTTAAGACCTTTACCTCCACGCACCCGGCGTGGCGAAGACACCCCGGCTGACTTACGGACCCCCGGTTAACATAATTCACAGCGGTACAAAGAGATTCGACCCACTTCACGCAGGGAGGTAAAAGGTCACATGTGGGGCCCGGGGATCACGTAAATCAGGTTGACGGGCAGCATCTTGATGTCGTCTCGACGCGCCGAACTCCGCGTTCTCGTGCCTTCCGGACGGCGAAATCAATGGGCCGTGGGGCCCACACGCTGTCCTGTCCTCCGGGTCTGGCGGGGTGGGTCCCACTGTAAGGGGGACTCCTGGCAGCACTCTTCCCTGGACGGCGGTCAGCCGGCGACACTCACCGGAGGCCGGGTGCCCCGGTTCCCAAGTGGAGAGAGTGTTGTCCACGAGCTGATGTTGCTGTTTCAGCAGCGCGCGCTCCGGCGAAAACGGCCGCTGCGATCAGCCCCGTCGCCGGAATGCGACGAAACCAGCGCCGTTGGAAAGAGGATTCGAAATCCTTCAATCTAGGGTCAGTGGACTCTTCTGAACCTGCGCGGACCTGGGCTTTAACTATTTTTCAATTCTCTGCTCCACAGCTCTCGAAATCTCAGATCAGCATATCAGTTTCCTGTAAATGGCCGTTGACCGCCTACGTACAGTTGGATTCAGACTTCGAGCTCATCTTAAAAGTTGTAGGTAATCAAACCACTGAACTGGGACTATTTTTAGAATTTGATTTGGAGGGGGCTGCGATTTGTTATGATTTGTGGGGTGACTGGTGGTCGGATCTGGGAACAGGTGGATAGAACTGTAGATGGGTATGAGAACAATTTTTAGAAAATATGAGATGGGCGAATCAAAAATTGAGAAAAATTGTGGATGAAGGGGTGGATGGATGGAACCCCCAATAAAATTGGGCGAACTAACAAAAATCAAAAAGTGGATCTAAGACATGAAACTCAGGACGGAGGTGAACCTGGACAGAACTCTGGCAGAACCGAAATGGAAGAGTGGACGAAAATCAAAAAATAGGAAACGTGATCTGAATGCTGGCCTGATTTTTTTGGGTGGAGAGGAACATCCCAGGAACAACTCCTCCAAATTTGGTAGCCAAATGAGCTCGGGGAAGACCTGTGAATTTCGAACAAGCTGCTGTGGTACTGCGCAGGCAGAACTCCGTTGATGGCGATGTCGGTGCGGTGGCGGCTCGTGGCGGCGGCGGCGATCATCGGAACCGATACACGAGGCGTCACACCTCAGAATGGAAGCCTTCACAGCTTCAAGGGGGAGAGGGAGGAGAGAGGAGGGGGGCGCACCAGCCCTTGCTCTTGGAATTTGTTTGATTCAAATGGCATTAATTGCTCCAAAATGGAAAATACAAGCTTAAATAGGTTACATCTCACATCCATCCACAACCGTAGGATCTAGGGGTGGGAGATGAAGGGCTGGGATGGCATGTGACACACACACAAAAAAATAAATAAAAAATAAGGGGAGGGGGGTGGCCCTTGGACCAAGGAGAGTGGGCTTGACTTGGTAGGTGGGGTGGGTGGCCAAAATGTGGACTTTCCAAGCCACTTGTCCCCCACTTGGCCCACCCTTCTAGAAGTCTCCATGTGGAAGGTTGACTGACCCCACATGGGACCCTAGGCTGAGGTGGCTCAATGGGATGGGGCCTGGGGGGCCCGTGGGACCCACGGGGTCCAAATTGCACATAAGCCCCTCTTACAATCAAAATGGCAAACCGAATACAACGAAATAAACACAAATTACACACATAAAGTCTAACTAAATATGATAAATGGGGAGGCTCAAGGCGGAGTCTCCAGGCTGTCTCCGAGCCAGATGGACGCTGAGGTGGCTCGAGTCGTGCTCCGTGTGTGGTACCGGTGGCTCGGCGTTTCACGCCGCTCAACTGCTCGGGTGTCCGCACCAATTCTCCCCGGGTGGGAGAAACTCGACCCTGTCGAGTAAGGGTCTGCATCGCTCCTGTATCGCTCCAGAAGGTTCGGATCGATCCGCTGCAACTCGCCATGTGTGATCCATGTGTCCTCAGTAGCGGGCCGTCCTCTCCATCGCACTAGGTAGCGCGGGTAAGATCCACTCCTGGTAACTGTCACTTGCTCGTCCAGTATACGATCTATATGCTCACGCTGCCGTGAAAAAGGGGCTGGAGGTGGAAGTGGACACTCAGGTGTGGGATCACTCTCAAGGGGAGGGGATGGCTCAAAAGGCTCACTAGGGATCACCGCTGGGTCCCTATATGCAACAAGATCCGATACATTGAAGGTAGAGCTTATACCATATTCCTCGGGCAGGTCCACAACATACGCATTGGATCCAACGCGTTTCAACACTCTAAAGGGACCGGCTCCGCGAGTTTGCAACTTCTTAACGGTTCCAGAGGGAAACCGTTCAGGTCTTACCCTGATCATGACGTATTCATCCTCGTGGAACTCTCGGTGGTGTCGGTGGGCATCGGCTAACTCCTTGTACCGTGCATTGCTGGCCTCAATGTGACGACGGATGTCGTCATGCAAACTCCTAACATGCCTAGCAAACGACTCGGCCGACTCGGACACTCTAGCATGGATAGGCATGGGGACAAGGTCAACGGGTTTCCTAGGCCTACGACCTGTGACAATCTCAAATGGACTCATGCCGGTAGACCTATTCACCGAATCATTGTATGCAAACTCAGCCATGGGTAAAATGAGATCCCAATCCCCAATGCGGTCCCTGACTAGACACCTCAAAAGATCTCCCAGACTCCTATTGACTACCTTGGTCTGGCCATCTGTCTGGGGATGATATGCAGTAGAAAACTTGAGGTGAGTACCCATCATATGCCATAGTGTCTTCCAAAAATAGGAAGTGAATCTAACATCACGGTCAGACACTATAGTGCGAGGTAACCCGAACTTGCACACCACATGAGTAAGGAATAGGCGGGCTACCCTAGAAGCATCCGAAGTCTTCGAGCAAGGGATAAAGAGGGCCATCTTCGAGAAACGGTCAACCACCACATAGACCGAATCATGCTTCCTGGAGGTGCGTGGCAGTCCCAAAACAAAGTCCATGCTAACATCCTGCCACAGGACATCAGGCACGGGAAGAGGCGTATAAAGGCCCGAGCTTTGCTTCTTCATCTTGGCCGTAGCACATGTACGGCACTGAGCCACGATGTTGGCAACATCGCGCTTCAAGCTCGGCCAATAAAATCGATGCTCCACTGCCTCAATAGTCTTGTTCCGACCAAAGTGGCCGGCTAGACCTCCCGCATGTAGTTCCCACACTAAGAAATCTCGAACCGAAGTTCGGGGAACACATAGCCTGCTATCTCGAAAGAGGTACCCCTCCTGAAGCACATACTCATCAAGGTCTCTCGAGGGTCCGGCCTGGAGAGAGGTAAAAATCTGACCGAAGTCAGGACAATCAACATAGGCCTCCTTCATCTTCTCTAACCCTATGACCTCGGCACTCATGGTGGTAAGCAAACATGCTCGCCGACTCAAGGCATCAGCCACCTTGTTCTCCACTCCAGCCTTATGTTTCAGCACAAAGGTGAACTGCTGGAGATACTCGACCCAACGACTATGACGCGAGTTAAGCTTCTTTTGCGAATGGAGGTACCTCAATGCCTCGTGGTCGGAGTATAGGACAAACTCCTGATGTAAAAGATAGTGCCTCCAATGCCTAAGAGCCTGAACAACTACGTAGAATTCTTTATCATACGTGGAATATCGCAGTTTCGCGTCATTCAGCTTCTCGCTGAAATATGCGATCGGGTGGGACTCCTGACTCAAAACTCCTCCAATCCCAACACCCGACGCATCACAAGAGACCTCAAACACCTTCGAAAAATCAGGCAATCGAAGGATAGGTGTCTGGGTCATGCGCTCCTTGATATCCTTGAAGGCGGCAGAGGCGGCCTTCGTCCATACAAATGTGCCCTTCCGGATGCAATCCGTGATCGGGGCGGTGACGGAGCTAAATCCGCGGATGAAGCGACGGTAGAACGTCGCAAGGCCATGAAAGCTGCGGACATCATGAATCGTACGGGGTTCCGGCCACTCAACAATGGCCCGGACCTTCTCCGGATCGGCGGAGACCCCAGTACTAGACACAATGAAACTCAAGAAGGTAAGCTGAGGTGTCATGAAGGCACACTTCTGTGGGTTCGCAAACAGCTGCTCTCGCCGAAGAAGTAGACAGACCTGCCGAAGGTGGTCTAAGTGGTCCCCTGTGGTGCGGCTATAGATAAGGATATCATCAAAATACACAACTACAAAGACTCCAATGAAAGGTCGAAGGACCCGAGTCATGAGCCGCATGAAAGTGCTAGGGGCATTGGTCAACCCAAAAGGCATGACCAACCACTCATATAGACCGTCCTTGGTCTTAAATGCGGTCTTCCACTCATCACCTGGCCTAATCCTCACCTGATGGTAGCCACTCTTAAGATCGATCTTCGAAAAGATAGTGGCACCTGCCATCATGTCTAGCATGTCATCAAGGCGGGGAATAGGGAACCTGTACTTCACGGTGATTTTGTTGATGGCACGACTATCAATGCACATTCTCCACGTGCCATCCTTCTTCGGGGCGAGTAATGCGGGCACAACACATGGACTCATGCTGTCCCGAACAGACCCTCTCTGCACTAACTCATCGACCTGCCGTTTAAGCTCGGCATGCTCCGTGGGACTCATGCGATAATGAGGTCGATGGCATGCTGAATATCCCGCATAGGTGGGAGTCCCTCGGGAAGCTCATCGGGAAAGACATCAGCATACTCCTGCAGAATGGGAACAACCTCGGGTGGGAGCTCACCCTCGGAGTCCCGCTCCACCTCTCGAACCGTAATGGCAAACACCGGACAGCCCTGACTAAGCTCCTGCTCCATCTCCCGGGAGCTAATCATCATCAATCTCCTCGTCGAGGGCTCTCCTGGGCCAGAGGTAAAGGTCATTGTCCGAGCTGGGGATGGGGTACTAGGCCCGGGAACGGAAGGCTCCGGAGCACTAGGGCCAGTACGACCCCTGACTGATGGGCTCTTGGGCCGATGGGGTTCGAGAGTAATCCGTTGGCCCTCATGGTCGAAGGTACAGGCGTTCGACCGGCCATGGAGTGTGGCATCCCGATCAAATAACCATGGCCTACCTAGATCAATGTTGCCCACCTCCATGGGTAGAACATCTCACCAAACCTCATCACGGTAGGCATAGAACTGCAGTGGGACCAAGCACCGCAGCCTGATCGGAATTGAAGTGGAATCCACCCATGATACACGATAGGGGCTAGGGTGATCCACGGGTGTAAGATCAAGACGGGAGACAGCACCCGTGGAGATTGCATTGATGCAACTCCCGCTATCGATGATTACCTTGCACACATGTTTACCCAGCCTATAGAAGGTATGAAAAATAGTGGTCCGACGTCAGTCATCACTGGCCTGTGGCTGGGTGAGAATACACCTGACGACCCCCACATGGGTATCATCGGGATGTGGGGCCTCCTGATCGTCACCTTCGATCTCATAGTATTCATCAGCTACCTCCTGATCGGCCACATAGGTGACTAACTCGAGGCCCGCGGGGGTGGTATCCTCGGCCTGTGTGTCCCCAATGATGAGAGATGGACGGGTGGGACACTGGTTGGCAAAATGGCCAAACCCATTGCAGCGATAGCACTGCTGCCGTGATCCACTGGGCTCCCCAATCATGGGTCCTTTCCCCTTATCCTCCCGACGGATAGGAGGTGTAGGTAGCAAAGGACGTGCAGGAGGTGCGGGTGCCGGTGGACGGGCTGTGGGTGGGGCCGTAAGATGCTGGGGACGAGGAAGGTCCCTCGGGGGCGGAGGACGAGGCCTAGGAGCAAAGGGCTCGGGGCGAGCGGGCTCCTGAGGTCGAGCCATGGGGGCCCTCGGATACGTGCCAGATGAGCCACGGGGCTCGACACTACGAAGGGGGAAAGAGCCCAACCGATGGGGAGAGTCGAACTCGGCCTCGAATTGCTCCAATTCGAGAGCTATTTGATATGCCTGCTCCAGAGTGGTGGCATTGCGGCGAAAGAGTTCATATTGATAATTTGGCCGCAAACCTCTCCGAAAGCGGGATATCGTCATGGTGCTCTCTTCCGTGACCCCGCACCGCAAGTAATACTCATCGAACTCGGCGGTGTACTCGGTCACGGATCGGTTCCCTTGGGAAATGCTTTGCCACTTGTCTATGAGACGTTGGCGATATGAGGCAGGAAGGTATTTCTCCCTCAATTTGGACTTCATGTCATCCCAAGTACCGATTTGGGGTTAACGTCGCTGGTTGAGCAGGCTCTCCACATTGGTCCAATAAGTTTGGGCCTGCCCTTGCATCTTCATCTTTGCGTATCGGACTCTTCGGTGGTCCGTCATCTCAAACCACTCGAAGTACCGGTCCATGCCGGCCTCCCAATCTAGATACACCCTTGGGTCCAAGGACCCGCTAAAAGTGGGAGGGTCCGCACGCACGCCCCTCAGAATGCGGTCGTCATCATCGTCATCACGATTCCGTCGATGATTCCGACGACCGTAACCCCCTTGATCATTGTCAGATGCATAGTCATCCACTACTTGCACCTGTGGCCTCCCAACATCTATCGCCTGAGCCCTTGGTGCAGCAGGTTGCTGCACCGGCTCTTGTGGGCCATTCGTCGGCGCGGGTTGCGCCGCTACTGGGCCCCTCTCTAGGATGGCAATCCTCCCAACTAAGCCCTGGATGGACTGATCTGAACTTTCGGCCCGATCCTCGAGGGCTTTCATCCGCCCTTCTAGACGCGTTCCTATGCCATCCATACGCGTACTAAGGCCATCCATACGCGTGTCAAGACGTTCCATAATGGCTCGGAACATCTCGGCCGTCGAGGACTCATCGGAGCTACGGGCCCGGGAATCGACCATATGTGGTGGTGGCGAGTATTGGGTACCTCGACGGCTGGGCATGCAAAGACACACGACCTAGAAGACACCGACTAATGCAAACACTCACTAGATGATGCACTTAGACCTAACCAATATCCGGTACGAGGCGGAGATAAGCGATCCGAAGATCACTCGCGCAAGTACGCTACCCTCCCGATAGGCATAACCTAATGTTCGGGCAACGCCTTTTAATATACCGAGCTATTGGGTGAAATGCAATTTGAAAACACTTTTTTTTTGTTGTTTTGAAATGATGATCCTAGACTCGACTTATACTATGCAAGACATATGCAACGACTACCCTAGACTCGACTCGCTCTGATACCATACTGATGTGGGACGGACACGGGAAGCGACTCTACGTGGGGTGGACCTCAGACTCTAGATGTGGACGCGACCAGCAACACACACCAGGGAGACACTAAGCCCGACACTACGAGCTCCTAGTGGCGAAACGTCGCTAACAGAAGTGGAAGCTCACTCGTCGTCCCAAGCGAGGGAAAGCGCAGACCGTGCGCGGTTAAGGAACCGGCGGAGGTCAAGGGTAGTCCGACTCAACTTCCGGACTCGGATCGAGTCGCGGGACGGGTCACTGTCACTCTCACAGCGGTGACATGGACACACGGGCTAGTACCTACACTCTCGGCAGCGGCCTAAGACCGTATACTAGCTAAGCAATGTAACGCCAAGGAGTTAAGACATTTACCTCCACGCACCCGGCGTGGCGAAGACATCCCGGCTGACTTACGGACCCCCGGTTAACATAATTCACAGCGGTACAAAGAGATTCGACCCACTCCACGCAGGGAGGTAAAAGGTCACATGTGGGACCCGGGGATCACGCAAATCAGGTTGACGGGCAGCATCTTGATGTCGTCTCGACGCGCCGAACTCCGCGTTCTCGTGCCTTCCGGACGGCGAAATCAATGGGCCGTGGGGCCCACACGCTGTCCTGTCCTCCGGGTCTGGCGGGGTGGGTCCCACTGTAAGGGGGACTCCTGGCAGCACGCTTCCCTGGACGGCAGTCAGCCGGCGACACTCACCGGAGGCCAGGTGACTCGGTTCCCAAGTGGAGAGAGTGCTGTCCACGAGCTGATGTTACTGTTTCAGCAGCGCGCGCTCCGGCGAAAACGGCCGCTGCGATCAGCCCCGTCGCCGGAATGCGACGAAACCAGCGCCGTTGGAAAGGGGATTCAAAATCCTTCAATCTAGGGTCAGTGGACTCTTCTGAACCTGCGCGGACCTGGGCTTTAACTATTTTTCAATTCTCTGCTCCACAGCTCCCGAAATCTCAGATCAGCATATCAGTTTCCTGTAAATGGCCGTTGACCGCCTACGTACAGTTGGATTCAGACTTCGAGCTCATCTTAAAAGTTGTAGGTAATCAAACCACTGAACTGGAACTATTTTTAGAATTTGATTTGGAGGGGGCTGCGATTTGTTATGATTTGTGGGGTGACTGGTGGTCGGATCTGGGAACAGGTGGACAGAACTGTAGATGGGTCTGAGAATAATTTTTAGAAAATATGAGATGGGCGAATCAAAAATTGAGAAAAATTGTGGATGAAGGGGTGGATGTATGGAACCCCCAGTAAAATTGGGCGAACTAACAAAAATCAAAAAGTGGATCTAAGACATGAAACTCAGGACGGAGGTGAACCTGGACAGAACTCTGGCAGAACCGAAATGGAAGAGTGGACGAAAATCAAAAAATAGGAAACGTGATCTGAATGCTGGCCTGATTTTTTTGGGTGGAGAGGAACATCCCAGGAACAACTCCTCCAAATTTGGTAGCCAAATGAGCTCGGGGAAGACCTGTGAATTTCGAACAAGCTACTGTGGTACTGCGCAGGCAGAACTCCGTTGATGGCGATGGCGGTGCGGTGGCGGCTCGTGGCGGCGGCGGCGATCATCGGAACCGATACACGAGGCGTCACACCTCAGAATGGAAGCCTTCACAGCTTCAAGGGAGAGAGGGAGGAGAGAGGAGGGGGGCGCACCAGCCCTTGCTCTTGGAATTTGTTTGATTCAAATGGCATTAATTACTCCAAAATGGAAAATACAAGCTTAAATAGGTTACATCTCACATCCATCCACAACCCTAGGATCTAGGGGTGGGAGATGAAGGGCTGGGATGGCACGTGACACACACACAAAAAAATAAATAAAAAATAAGGGGAGGGGGGCGGCCCTTGGACCAAGGAGAGTGGGCTTGACTTGGTAGGTGGGGTGGGTGGCCAAAATGTGGACTTTCCAAGCCACTTGTCCCCCACTTGGCCCACCCTTCTAGAAGCCTCCACGTGGAAGGTTGACTGACCCCACATGGGACCCTAGGCTGAGGTGGCTCAATGGGATGGGGCCTGGGGGGCCCGTGGGGCCCACGGGGTCCAAATTGCACATAAGCCCCTCTTACAATCAAAATAGCAAATCGAATACAACGAAATAAACACAAATTATACACATAAAGTCTAACTAAATATGATAAATGGGGAGGCTCAAGGCGGAGTCTCCAGGCTGTCTCCGAGCCAGATGGACGCTGAGGTGGCTCGAGTCGTGCTCCGTGTGCGGTACCGGTGGCTCGGCGTTTCACGCCGCTCAACTGCTCGGGTGTCCGCACCAGGCAGGGGCATGTGAAGAGCCCCCAAAAGCAATACGAGAACAAGTTGATTTCACTGAAAACCTGCTACTGCTATCAGGTAGCCAAACCCATGATTCTCTGTCATCAGGAGGACAGAGAAGTTGCGAGACTAATGAGAGAAGCTCTCTGAGAAGGCATATCTTGTCATCACAAAGCCCCTCCTGAAGGGCAGGAGCCAGCAGCCATTGGTGGGGGAAGGAGCAAAACACTGCTCCACCGAAGCATGCGGATCTGAGGTGATCCTGCGCAGCTGTGGGAAACTCTTGGTGAGGGTGGAGGCTGCTGGACCATCTATGATGCCAAAAGGAGACTGAACGGTCATTTAACATAAAACTACATAATTTTATTTTTTTGGTTTCTTTCAGAAAGCTATTTTGTTCAATTACAATGAAACTAATGAAAAGAATCACATGCTTATTGGTTTGGATAATGAAATTGACTCTTTATGGGGGGCTCTAATTGCTTAAGATTTTTTAAACATATTTTGATTATATGTCCTTATATGTCATTTTTGAATTTGAATTCCTCATTTCTCCTTGTCTTCAGATGGAGGTCAGCCAGTGGTAAAGTTGGATACACCAATAGGGAATGGCCAAATCCCTTCTACAGAAAATCTTCAACCCACATCTGTGGATAAGCTTCAGGAGTCTGTTGATGTTCCTCAACAAAGCAGTGACACTTTTGAACAGCGACCTACAGTGGATGGTCTCACAACCTCCCAGAAAATGGAAGTTCCTAACAATAAGGTAATTTACAGATCATTTTTATTACTCTCACGCTTTTACACCGCATGGCATTTGTTCCACATCTGTCTAATCAGTTGTTACTTACGAACATTTTTATGGAGAATCTATGTATAATAGGGTGTTTGATGGTAATTTTTTGGTTTTTTTCTCCCATAATAAAATTTAAGAATAGAATCCCTAATTGAACACGTTTGGTAGGATCCATCCTTTTTTTTAGGATGGAGTCTCATCCTTTGTTAGCTCTCCCCAAATCACAAACAACACTACACCTGTTTTGTTTTTTCAAAAGAGAATCGCATGACTCCAACTGGCGACTCCCTCTACCGTATCCTCATTTCTCCTTTCTGCTGCTCGAGGACTTTGCATTGGCATTGGGGAGATCGGCGGCCAGTGTTGTCCGCTTGCTGGCCAGCCAGCATCCTCACTTCTCTCGCTGGCCTCACATCTCCCTCTTTTCACCATCCATGTCCGTATCCTCCCATTTTCTCCTTCTCTCTCTGGCCCATCATGTCTCCCCTCCTTAGCCTGCCCATGTCTGCTGGCCTCCCTTCTTCTCCCTGTTCTCTTACTGCCCCCCCCTGCCTTCACTCTGTGGTCTGCCCAAGTTTGCCGGCTGCTGGCTGCTCTTCTTCTCCCTGTTATCTTGCTGTCCTACCGTGCCTCCCCTCCCTGCACAGAAGCTACATGAGTGGCTTGCAAAGAAGAGGCCGTCCATCCAATCTGCAAATCAGATTCTTGAAACTAGTCATCTCTGTGTCTGATTATGAATTATATATATAGTCGGCTAGATTACCTTAGCCATGCAGATGGCCACCCCACCTCTCCCTCCCTGCTGCAAGGTTGCCAATGATTGCTCTGTTAGGATCTAGTGGATGTCAGATTATCTACGTAATTTATTTTTAAAATCTCATGATTCTTCATTCAATAAATTTATTTATTATGCTCACTGTTCTTTGTTCGACATAGCTGTGCTTGTGACTGGTTTGTCAAGAAAGTGTTTGTGTTCCAATAGGTTGGCAGAGCAGCTTAAAACACAAGTTCACAACTGCAGGGAAATACATCGAAGGGATCAGTCCATTCATGTTGTAAACTTCCATCTTCCAAACTTCTGCACCAGAGTCTTCTGCTTTCATCCAAATTAGCTGCTCTGCCCTAGACTACAACTCACTTGTATATTAGTTTAATTCCTCCAAAATTGTCCTTGAACTTTCTCCTCTTTCTTCCCACCAAATAGCCCAACAAATAGCACCCTGCATGAGGGAATCAACTTCAGTGTTCCTTGGACAAGCGTTTATCCACCAACAGATCTAATTTGGTATTCCATCAGATACCAAATGTATTGTTTCAATGATTCTCCAACCTGCAAATAAAGGATAAGTGCATTCCCTCTGCTATCTACAGAAAATACTATCACTCTTGATATGTTGCTTAACAATCATAATTCTGTCCATAGTAGGAAGTCTCTTCAATGCCATCGCTGACAGAAGAGGAAAGACTGCCACAAAATATTTCCACCCTGTGATCGCTATCGATCTGACAGGATTACCCATTTGGTTCCCATCTCAACCTCCGCACATCTGTTTTATCCTTAACTATGTGTTTTTTCATTTTGGGGGGGTTGAAAAAGTGGATTGCACCACTTTTTATTAATAAAGAGAGGTGCTATAATAAAAAATGGAATGAAAAGATGATAGGTTCCTCTTCAAGGAAGCAAAACTACAAAAAGAGCAAACTCCTTATTCCACTCAGCTGCAGATAGATTAATAAGATGTCTACTCCAAATATAAAAAAGATAAACTTACAAAGGAAACTTTCTCATCATAATGTCCACTTCCCTTCACTTTCAGAAAAAAATGTCTACTTCCCTTCAGCTTCTGTAATTCTGTAAATTCAGTTTCTGCGGAGTTCCGCCACAATTTAATATGCCATGCTCATCTCTGCAATCATGCTTGATGCCTTGGACTTAATGACCTTTCTCATCCGAAAACTCAGATTTCACTATTCATTAGCGCAAGTGTGGAATTAGAACATCACTTACCTTCCCAAGAGGTGATGTTGTGCACATCACTTATCTGAGACACTCAAAACATCAATACAAATTTAGTTATGGTGATAAATGCAGTGATGTTAGTGTCTTGTGATGCAAGGTATGTGATGCATGATTCACAAGTTAGCGTCAGTGATCCATGGTCTTGATTATGTGAACTATGAAATGAACATGTCTTGGTTATATGGATGAACTCTAATCATATAAGATTCCATGATGTCACAAAAGAATTAAACAAAGGCTTTGTGGTTTGCACTCCAATTAAGATTTATTAGGTTTTTCGTGGAAGTAGTTTAGAAAATATGGTTCTTACAGTCATTAATTTTACACCCGAAATACTTTTGATTTTCAGATTATGTCTGAGTACAATAATTGCTGCTAATAATTAGAAGAAGAGAATGTGAACTCTCCTTGAAGTTTGTCATCTTTTTTTGTGGTACAATGAATAAAAGTTTGTAAATTTAGCCTCCTTGTAATTCCTTATCAATGGTCAAGGAGGCACCTTGTAAAGGATTCCTATCACTTGTCAAAGGGACACTTCTAAAGGGAGGAAGTTTTATATGGATTATCAATTACTGTTGTAAGGTCCACGAGTATCTTTTTAGCTATCATAAGGTACCTACTCTTGTAAATTTAACTCCTTGAATGAGCTATGATCTGGCCTGCATCTTACCACAACTTGCTGGACAGATCATGGAAAAATAAATAGCTTGTCTGAGTGACAAGTCTTGAATAGATATGTCTGTACTGTATTGTAACTGAGCATATGTCTATATAAACATTTTTATTCCCTGTTGTTTTTGGATGGTGTTCGTCGAGTATCATTAAAAGGTAAATGAAAACCACTTGGTACACAGGTCGGAGTTCTTATTGGAAAAGCTGGGGAAACAATCAGGTTCTTGCAGTTCAATTCAGGAGCTAAAATTCAAATCACAAGGGATGCTGAAGCTGATCCAAATTCTGCTACACGGACGGTGGAACTAATTGGGAGTGTTGAGAGTGTCAACAAAGCTGAAAAACTGATCAAGGATGTCATAGCTGAGGTTCAATCTCCTCTCCTTTATGCCGGGTTTTCTTTTTTTTCCTCTTTGTTTCTTTTCTTCTGATATAATATGCTTGTCATCTTGGTGGTGGTGTTTAGGTATTGCCTTCCTTTGAGGAATTTCAGTTTATTTTCCTGAAGATGTCCCAAGCCATAATTTACAGACTGATGCATTTTTTTTTAATTTACAGGCTGATGCAGGTGGTTCCCCTTCCCTCGTGGCCAGGGGATTTGGCATTGCACAACCTGGTGCAGAGCAACTTCAAATACAAGTCCCCAATGAGAAGGTACATATGGTTATGATTGCCAATGCTCAATAAATATTTTGATGTTGCTTAGATTTTTCATATGTACTTTGTAGATTGGCTTGATCATTGGTAAGGGTGGTGAGACGATAAAAAACTTGCAGACTAGATCGGGAGCCCGCATTCAGGTAGAGGCTTCTTGGTTTTGTCTGATGGATGATTGTGAAATGCATTTTTTGTTTGCTTAACAAAATACTAAGTTCATTTTGCCGTCTAAAACAAGTACTGCAACATGCATTTTATGTCAGTTGGTACCACAACATCTACCTGAGGGAGGTATATCAAAGGAAAGAACTGTGCGTATAACTGGCAACATGAAGCAAATTGAAGCTGCTACTGAGATGATTAAAGAAGTTATGAATCAGGTACATTTGTCAACTTAAGATGTTGTAGTCCATTTAGTAAGTTTGGTTTTATGCATGTTGATGCCTTTTTAATAGTTGGCTCCATTTGAAATCTGCAGGAGTTGTTTAAAGTGATTTTGGTTCTCTGAACATCTATGAATCAGCTTTCCAGAAATTGTTTCTTACATTTCAATTCAGGCTTTGCTTTTTTATTGTTCAACATAAGCTTGCATAACTTTTTGGTGATTTTGGTGTTAATCATTTGTGGGATATGCTAATCTAGCATGTTTACAAGTTACCAGTTGGGATGCAGCTTGGGAGGGAGTAGGTGATAATCTACCATATATTTGGGGTGACATATTCTCAGCTAGTGATATTCCATTAATTAATGTTTTCTTGTTCTTTTTGTATTGTTTTGTTTAATGGATTAATTAGTTGAGTTATTAAATATGCTTCATTGCATGGGGGCAATAATGCATGAAGTGAAGTCACTGGGTCACTACCTGCAATTAGATGTCATATTCATTTTGAAAACCTAATTTTGGAACTTGCTGGAAGAAATCATATTGTCTTAATTCAAAAGGCTAATTAGAATTTTATCATTGAAAATTATATTCGATGCACAATGAAGACTTCACTCTAATAACAAAAATTTAGAAAGCATGTATCTAGTTATATCTTCTGGATGATTTACAAGCATGGTTGGACTTTCTCTCTCTAGACTTTTCTAGAGAGAGGAAAGGATGCAATGGTGAGGTATCCCGGAGGTGGCCTCTGATGTGAACCAAACGCCTCTGGGGGGTTCAACGCCTACCAACGGGTAAGGGCCGAGTGGCCAACTATGTTGAGAACAGACTGTTCTTCGCTCTTATGCAGAGGCCTTGAGAACTTCTCCGTCAGGCGACGGAGCAGCTGCTACTGGCAGGGGCTGCATCGAGGTGGACAATCTGTTAGTGAACCTAGTTCAGAGCCGGCTTCAATGGTTAAATAGATGTGTATGGGTGGCCCTCGAGGGGAGGGTGATGAAGGAGGGAGGCAGATGCTGGAGGAAGGTGAGAGGGTGGAAGGTTGGGTGGTCTCTAAGGTGCTCAGAGGAGGCTTTCTTACTGTCTGTCCTACTGAGGAAGCAGCGAAGGCGATGATGAGGGCCGGCTGCCCATTGGCCAACGGGATTCTCCTCTAGGTGGCTAGGTGGTGGGTTCGGAAAGGCATGTATCTGTCACCCTAGAGGATGCTGTTACTTGATTCAGCTGATTGGAGTACCTCTGGTCTTGTGCGATGTGGCGGGCGTATCCCTGCTTATCCAGAGGTTTGGCGCAGTGGAGCCTGGCTCTATTAGGATGTGGTCGGAGGGGAACTTGTGTGTTATGGTGGCGGCTGTTCAGGTCAGCAGTGTGAAGGCAGTTCGGCTGGCATCTCCGTGAACGTCGGCGGGCACCAATTACCGGTCCACGTCCAGCTACAGTCGGCGCAGAGGAACAAGAGTTCGGTAGGGTATGAGGTGGAAGGCACGTATAGACCTCGTGGATATTACAATTTGGATTTCAAACCGTTGGGCTGCGGATCCTAGTTTGGGCTGGTAGATGACCCGGGCAGGTAACGAGGCCCAGTAGGGGACCCGATTTAGCTTGTACCCATTGTAGTAGGGGTGATTACGGGTTTGAGTAGCAATGCGGGCCCAATTACAACCCTTAAGTTACCCATATTCGATAGTCGGGGGTAACGGGTTTGCTAGCCCTGATATTGTGCCTCTTCTCGACCCAATTGCTTCCTCAAGTCGTGACCTTCAGCAGCTGCCTTCTAGCTCGACCAATAGTGGGCGGCTATTGACTGGCCGGTGCCCTAGTGCCGGAGGCAAAGAGTTAGCTAGCGCCATCACCGGCAAAGCTCTCCCAGGCGTCGATGGCTTAGGGGCGACAACAGCTGTCCTTGTTCTCCAGGCGGAGGTTGAGAGGGGGTGGGGGCAGCGGCCAAGGCCCAAACTTCTACTGCAGTCCGGGGGGATGAGCTGGTCATCTTGGAAGATGGCAAGGTTGTCGGTGTTCGGTTAGGCGATGGTGGCATATGGATGGTAGCGGGATTCCTTGTCCCACGAGCAATTGTAGTGATCGGGGGCACTGTTCCAGAAGTCATCGGACACTAGGGGCTGGGTGGCCAGGCTGTTCACTAGAGGAGCCAAGCGACTGTGGATAGTGACTGTGAAGCATAAGAGGTTGGGGAGGAGTCGACTTCAGAAGGAAAGTCTTCTCGGAGACTCCAGGGGAGGGAAGAGAGTAGGGTGGGGCACAATAGGACGGGGAGGGGTTGTTAGGCAGGAGTAGTCTAGGGAGGGATGAGATGGAGTTGGTGGGGGTCATGGGGACATCGACAGAGGTTCAAGTGTGGGATTTGGCTGACAAGGTGGGAGTCTCCTTTGCAGGGTTGGCTAGAGATCTAAAAGGGGCGTTCACCAAAGTTCACAAGAAGTGGCTCATAAATATGACGAGGGAAGCTAAGGGATGAAAATCGTAGAAGAGGGTGGCAAGAGAGAATGAGGGAGGTGGGGGAGGCGTAGGCTAGGAGAAGGGAGGCCAGAATGTCCTATTACCCTACGAGGATAATCTCGTGGAATGTGAGGGGGATATGTGGGGGAGAGAAGAGGAGGGTTGTGAAGAGTTGGTGAGAAGATGTAAGATCAATATTCTGTGCCTACAAGAAACTAAGTGCAAGGGAGATGGGGAATCTATTGTGCGGGAGATCGGGGGAGTCAGACTTTTTAAGGGTGTTGCTTCCCCAGTTAAGGGGAGTTCTTGGGGAATTATGTTCCTTTGGAATTAGTTTGTGGTAGAAGAGGTGGAGGACGACAGACATGTCAACAGTTATCTCTCTACATTTCCAGCATGATGGGGACGGCTTCTCTTGGGACTTCAAGGGGGGTGTATGGCCCTCAAAGCAGGGGGGAGAAAAGGATGCAATGAGAAGATTTGGCACGGTGCCACCACATGGTAGGCCGACCATGGTATACAAGGGTGACTTTAATGTTGTGGAACCATGGGAGAGGAGGGGTGCCCACATCCAGGCGACAGGGATGGATGATTTCATTGGCTTCATTGAGGAAGCTGCACTGATTGATGTAGGAATGGCTAATGTTCAGTTCACTTGGTCTATAACTTGAGGGCAGATCCCTCTTGCTTCAAGCTAGATGGGTTTTTGGTCTCAGTGGATTGAGAGGATCACTATCTCATGTGTAACAGTGTCAGACCATCCATACACAAGTGATGAGGAGGAGCATTAGATTTGAGAGATTTTGGTTTAGAGTTGCGAACTTCATGGAGACTATTAGGCAAGTCTAGAATGTACAGAGGATAGAAAGATCCGCTATGGCAAGACTGGTGGGCAAATTGAGACATATCGCATAGGTTCTCAAGATCTGGGGTGTAGAAAAAATCCTTCCTAGTAGAAGAGTTAAAGATAGGACACTAGTAAATTGAGAGTTTAGAGTGCTTGGAGGAGACAGGGCTACTGGAGGATACAGATAGAAGGCTCAGGGACACTCTCAGGACAAAATTTCAAGAGATTCTCTCATAAGGGAAGAAATTTACGGGAAGCAAAAGTTGAGGGAGAGATGAATTAAGGAAGGGGAAAGAAATACTTTGTACTTTTAGCGCATTGTGTCGGATAGGAGAAGAGTCAACTCCATTGATCGTATCATGGTGGGGGAGCAGCTCTTTTATAGGGAGGAGGACACCAGGAGGTATGCGGGGGACTTCTACTCCAGGCTCTTTATAGAGATGGACATCGGTAGACTGGTGATTCCATCAGACCTTCTTCCCCATCTTCCACCAATCAATAGGGAAGCTCTCTCCCAAAGCTTCTCAGAGGAGGAGGTTCATCAGACAATATTCTTTGTTGCAGGGGACAGAGCTCTAGACCCAGATGGATTCTCACTTGCTTTCTTCCTTAAGTGTTGAGATATTATCAAGGGTGACTCTATGTTAGCTGTGAGGGAGTTCCAGGAGGGAATGACACACTTGGGGGGGCATAAACAAAACATTGTTAGTCTTTATCTTTAAGAAACAAGGTGCACGATGTTTGTAGGATTTCAGGCCCATTAATTTGCTGAATGGTGCATATAAGATTATCATCAAGTTGTTGGCAGGGAGACTCTATACAAAGTGATTTAAAAGATGGTCAGTGGCTTTCAAGGGGTCTTCATTAGGAGCCATGCATATTCAGGAGAACCGTTTGGTGACCCATTAATGTCTCTTTACTATAAGACCCCAAAAAAGAAAAGTATGGTTCTGAAGTTGAATTTTGAGAAGGCTTATATATAATAGGGTGAACTGGCAATGTTTGTTTCATGTATTCGATAAAATGGTTTTTGTGATAGATGGATTGGATGGATACATGCATGTATTTCGTCTGCCACATTTACAGTCCTAGTTAATGGGAATCCTACCTCGTCTTTCCATAGTGGTAGGGGGTTACGATAAGGAGATCTCATGTCTCCCCTTCTTTTTGTGCTAGTAGCTCACATTCTGAGCATGATGTGATTGAGAGTAGAAGATGCAAGATCGATAAGAGGTTTTCTATGCCGACAGAGGCAACCCTAGCATTCATTTGTAGGATGTGGATGACACCATTCTCTTCCTAGCAGAGGAGTCTCAGCTCTATGTGGCCAGGTTGATGCTTGAATTATTAGAGGAGGCCAGTGCCCTCAAGGTCAACTTCAACAAGAGTCTCCTATTGGGTGTGAAACATAGATGATATGATTCTTGAGAGGGTGACATTTATTATGGGCCTATCAGATAGGAGCCTTTCCCCTCTCCTATTTAGGCCTGTTATTTTCTCTAGGAGCCTTACATTGCAGTGAGTGGTAGCTTGTGGTGCAGAGATATGAGCCCATACTACATGATAGAATGCGGGGTTACTTTCCTACGGGGGGAGATTGGTACTGTGCAAGTCGATATTTGATGGCCTTCCTATTTATTTTCTTGCCATCTACTGGATTCTGAAGACGATGGCCAAGAAGATTGAATCGATTCAAGGTTTTTTGGCATAATAGTGGAGAGAGGAATAGGGGTTGGCATGGCATCTCTTGGGACAGAGTCACTAGTAGTAAAGACATGGGAGGTGTATACATAAAAAATGTCAGATTTCAATTTGGCTCTTCTGTGTAAGTGGCTGTGGTAGCTAGGGTTAGACGAGGAAGGATTGTGGGCACCAATCATCAAGCAGAGGTGCTGTGCTAGAGTGAGGGACTGGGATATGTTACCTGTGTCTCAGCATACCATATCTCCCATTTGGCAGGGCATTTTGGCATGCAAGGACATTATTACTTCTAGTGTCTGGGTTCGACTGGGAAATAGGGAGGAGTATTTTTTTGGATGGATAGATGGTGAGGAGTTTACTCTGAAGGCATCCTTTTTTAGACTCTATGCAGTTTCAACAGCATTATTGGCATCAGTCTCTCAGACTTTTGATCTCCACGTCTGGAGGAACATGGGCATCGAGTTTTAGGAGAAATCTCAGGCTAGAGGAGATGGATCAGTTGCTTCCTTTTTGATTGCACTCTATAACCAGATAGATGGGACTAGTGGTGGTGGAGGTGGGAGGAGGGAGTCTTCTTAGTGAGGTCAGCTTACACCTTCATTGGGGGGGGGGGTGGGTTGCTCCACAGTCTCACCTATTTGATTTGGACTCCCATGTGTCCATTGAAAGTGAGGCTTTTGATTTGGAGGATCTCTCATGGAAGGTTGCCGGCGTGTGATAGGCTGGCTCTTTTTCTTCAGAACCTACCCTCCTTTTGCTGCTTGTGGAAAAGGAGGTTGAGACCTTGAATCACTTTTTTGTAAGATTCTCCTTGGGGAAGAAGCTTGATACCATTTGCACTCACAAGATGTTTGGGGAGAGGTCGCGAGTAGGACTCAAGGTACCATCTATTTGCATGGGAATGTGCATCATTTGATTGGGCAATGGGGGAGAAGCTAGACCCTAAAAGGAGATAGCCTCACTTGGTGGATTATCTTTCATGCCACACTGGGCAATATGGGGAGAACGGAACAACAGAATTTTCGGAGGGGAAGCTAATGCGGTGGATAGATTGGTCTACTTTATTTGTGAGAGTAAGAGAGTGGGCGGTCTCCTTTGTAATGTGAATTTGCAAAACTTTTCTCTTTTTGTTTTGTTGGGGGGTTAGAGTGGCCCACACTGTCTTGGTGTGGAGTGCTTTTCTTTTTGACCGTATAGGGATTTTTTTGGAAACTCGTTGACAACACTTGTACTTCCTCTTTTACTTTTACCACAAGTGTGGTACCATCCACTTTCAAAAAAATCCAGTTATATTTTCTGGTTGTTGTTGTTGTCATGTTCTGCTGATTGTTATCATGTGTGCATCTAGCTATATATATTGCATTTGGCGTCAAGTGAGCTTAATTGCATGATACTTATTTTCCTAAAAAGAAAAGAAGCCTTGTATTTCAATGCTAAAAGTGCTTAGTTGTTGATTTTTATGCTGATTCATCTGTCTTTTCCATTGTTATGTTAGGAGTTCAAGAAAAATTTCCTGTCTTGCATATGTTTTTTGTTCTTAGACTACAATAATAAAATAACAAAAGAGAATAATCGAGACAAAGCAACTCGTTTGCACTTAACCCCCCTCCCCTGGCAATTGAACAACAAAAACAGTACCTTTGTTTTATTTAATGAGAATTGAAATAAAGCAAAACAGTAGTTTGTAGAGGTTAGAGGCTTGACACAGAATAAGCGTTGTGCTGAATGAAACATGATAAGCATTTTATAGTGATAGACATGCTTCCCATTTTTTCGTCGTCAAAGAAGCAGTAGCTATTTGTCTGTATGCAAGCAACCCCCTTAAAAAAGTAAGAAAGGGAAAAGGGAGAAAAGAAAGGAGGAAGGGTGGGGATGAGGAAAGTGAAGAGAAAAGGTTCTGTTTGAGCCTAGGTACTGCAGGTTTTGTAGTTTCCACTCTGACCTTGGTGTGTTTATGTGGAATCATGATTCATGCTTTACTAAAAAATTTCAAGCTGTTACATTTTGACTCTTTGATATTGTCACTTATAGAATACATTTTTTTCCCGACAGTATAGCACTTGTTCTAATGATAAATCTGTGTCTGACACATTTCTTGGAGAACATTTGCTACTTGGTCATCTTTCCCCCCCCTTTTTTTGGGTTCTCACTGCACAACTGTATCTGGGTTCTCATGATGGTTGTGGAAGACTCAATAACAGCAGGAACTAGGTGAAGCTTCTGCTGGTGCTCTTCAAGGTAGACATGAATAACATAATCCTCATTAATGGCTACGGATTTTTACTTTTTGGAGCAAGAATCATGTTGAAATTGTTGCAAATATGTGGTGCTTATCTGGAAGTTTATCAATTTTAATTCTAGGGATAACAAAGGGAAAGATTTTGTGAGCCAAATGCATGGTTTTGTACCTGGCCTTTGTTTGTTTACAATGCATCGTCCCGTAGCACTGCCCATTGCAGTTCTTATTCCTTCTTACCTTTCCTGCAAGTATTTGACATTGGCCATGGTTATCCCCAGTTTCTTCTAGTTTGTAATTAGAATATTTCTACCACTGAATATGCGCTTCTCAAGGAAAAAGGATTGCTACTAAAATCACTTAGATAATTATAAGCCATCAAAGAGAAAGATTGATCTCCTTCACTTATTAATATATGCTTCTCTAGAGATAAGTTCCACATCTAGCTCTGGAAGCAAACATTAAGTATGAGCCCGCTACTTCTTCTCCAGAATATACTATTTCATGTCTATAATCAATGGAAATTTTGCGTATCAGTATTTTCACCTATAAACAACATTTTTCTCACCAATTATTTACTCATATTACAACATAATGGGTCATGTTCTCTGGGCAAATATTTGATACCACTTGCACATGCATGATCCGCGTGAAGCTTGATGCCGGTTACGATGATTTGTTTTTCTAAAGGTGCCAATTTAGAATTGGTTGGCTTTCATAATGCAGATATGGCTATGCATTTCACGACAGGTCAACATTGGTTTCCTGGTGTAGCAAAAATGCACCATCTCACTGTCATCCAGTGGAGAGGAATGTCGGGGCATTAACTGTTGCCATTGCAGGAGGTTTATGGTTGGTAAGGATGTCTTGAGACTTAAAAGTCAAATTCATCATTAGTAAGAGCAACCTGATAACCCGAGTGCTTTTAGGGTCCAAATGTTTCATGCAGTCCCCATGCTTTGCAAATAATGTGTCATTTCTGGTGAAGTTATTCTTTGTGATTGCATGGGTCTTTAGCTTCCAAAACTTGCCTATTGGTCACTTGGCTATTTATGTACAAGATTCTACCAACCCTTACCTATTGGTCACTTGCCAAAATTGATATTAAGTGAAGATTGATGTCAAATCAGATACGGATGAACCATAGTTCCTCCAATTCTTATTTGACATTCTCAGAATGCTTTCATGTGTTCACAGAACCTGCATCATGCATCCATCAACTTTTCATTGACTGATAATCACTTAAGAAATTTCCTTTCATTTGCTATCATTTTATTATCTTTGTTGATAACTGTCATCATGATGCTAGGCGAAGAACATTTACTGTAGTAAATTGTTTTTGGTTTTATAAACTGATCCCTAGTGATGGGAGTTGGTCTGTTAAGTGCTACGGTTTTCCTTATCAAGAAACATGCTGTAAGCAACCTTCCAAAAGAACATGCTGTAAACAGAACTCACCATTTAATGAACATGTTGGATACTTTAGGAAAACAACTGAGTCTTAGTAGGTCTTTACAATGATGTTCCCTCCCGTCATAGGCCAATTTGAGAAACATGAAATGTCTAGGTGAATTGGTCTAGATTGGGAGTTTAGGCCTATGCATATTTTGTTCTCAAAGCAAACGTACCACAGAATTGCTTTCTCCTGTGGCTTCTTCCCATTGTTAGCCTTCTATACTTCAAATTGGGAAATTGCTTCTAGTATACATGAGGATCTATGTCAGTCTTTGATTATTTATCTTTTGCTAATTCATACCTCTATGTCTAATGCAAGTTTGAAGGGTGCTGAATGTCCTAGTAGTCACCCTATATAACCTATACTTTTGGTGTCAACCTTTAATTTGGAAGTCCTCATCAAAACTGAGGCCTCAATTATTGGTCTTCCACATGATTCGCTCATAGGCACACTACATAAGCAGAACAATTTACAATGTGTCTAGGCTTTTTGGCATTTCTGCGACCGATTTTACTCCTGGCCACATTTGTCCTTTCTCTGGTCATGCTCCTGTTGTCTATGTTCTACAGACCCTACTCTATTCACCTATTCACCAACCTTCTGTGTTTTCCCTCTTTGATTGCGAACCTTCTACTTGAATCTGGGATTATCTATTCACTTGCTTCTGCCCTTGTGCATGCATTGACACATTTTTTTTAAGTCTCACATTGCATTTTAGGCTTTCCTTCGAGGTTCCCTTTGTCTACTCTTCCACTCCATATATCTCCTTTACGTTCTAATGACGTGGTCTTTATGTTTATCTTTTTACTTTGCCTTGCTGTGAGATTTGTGTAGACATTGAAATCCCCATGGATGAAAGTCTGGTTGGCATTGATTATTCATGGAGACATGGTCTTGCATTCCCTATGATTCAGTCCTTCCAAGGTGTAGTGGCTTGTGGCAGGGATATACAGTGCTTACGATATCAGCATTCAACCCTGGTAATTGTCAATTCAATTCCTAATCACAAGTGGAAAGTAGAAGCAATTGCATGACTTTCTAGTGTGAAGTAATAAATTCTTGAACATAATAAAGTTTCCGATGGAGAAGAGTTTTGCTTAGCTTCTTATAGGAGGATATTTTCCTCTTACCTGAATGACGAGGAGTCTTGTTCTGTCCTCAAACACGTATGTAGACAATAAGAATGTGTTTAACTTTTAAATGTTGCCTTTTCCCATCATTTTCCCATAGGGGTAGCTTTTTAAGAGTCCTCTTGACTGTATTGATTTTGAACTTTGAAGGCAACATATTTATTTCCCTGCACTATTGTTGGTACCTCAAATATATGCATGCTATCCATCGTCAGCGTTACCTACCTGGTAAAAAAGGAAAAAAAGACATGAGGAAAAGTTCTTCCTGATCATTCTTCTCTGATGAATCAATCACTAGTTTCCTTTAGTATCTACAAGTCGAATCTGGTTTTGATTTGTGAAATGGTGCCTTAAATTTTCTTAGTTTTTATTGTTTGAAGCATGCTATTTATGCTTACTTTTCATGTGGTTTGTTCTTTTTTCCCCCTCCTTTAGTATCTACTGTGCCTAGTTTTCGACAGTGTGCATGCGTTTTTTTCAATTGGCTGCTATGTTGATTCAAAAGGGCATAATGTAATCAGATATTGCAAGATTGTGATTCTTTATTTTAACATGCTGCTTGGATTTTTTGGGGGTCCAATATTGGCTCTTTCTCAATGCTTTGTTTACGTAAGGATGATACTGCCAAACTTTAATTTTATCAGGACCAGTGGTTTCTTCTCCAATTGTGGCATTTTTTTTTTCAAAACTTGCATGTTTAAAATTTTGCTTTCACCAGGTTCATACAAGGCCGCCATCTCTTTCTGGTGGATTCACACAGCAGACATATCGACCACGTGGGCCCACATCTCAGTGGGGACCTCGTGCAGTGCCCCCAAGACAGCAGACATCTGGCTATGGCTACCAGCAAAGTGGTACGTATCCTTCCCAAGCATATCATGGCTATCCTCCCCAGGCCCCCAGGGGCAGCTTTGGTTGGGACCAAAGGGCCGGTGGCCCTGTTCAAACCCCACCGCAGATGGGCGGCTATGATTATTATGGGCAAGGAGGTCATCCATCGGATATGCAAACCTCTGGTCCAGGTCCTGCCACTGCTGCTGTTGGCACCCCAAATACCCCGATGAACTATTATGGACAGCCGCAAGGTCCAGGTTATGGACAACCAGCGCCTTATCCACAGTCTGCACCCGGCCATCAGAGCTATGGACAGGGATATGATGAGCCAAAGTATGACAATCAGGCCCCAACTCAGCAGGTTTATGGTCAACAGCCTATTGGCTCAGTGCCCGGTGCCTATTCACATATGAGCACCACACCACAGTCAGGCTATGCTCAGCAGCAACCGTATAACAAGCCACCTTATGGTGTCCCCCCTCAAGGACCAGCCCCTCAGTCGTATGGTCCTGCCAGACCTGGTCAACCAGGAGACACTACATACCAGGCACCTCCAACAGCGTATGGGTCAACGGGACCCACTCAGCAGTCGTATCCCTATGGTTCTAGTGCTCCTCATCAGGCCTCTGGTTATTCTCAGCCATATGGGATGCCCACACCATCTGGTACGGACGGTTATGCCCAACAAGCAGCTAATTATCCCCAGCAAGGTAGTCAAACTGCTCCTATGTATACTCAACCTGCACCACAAGGACCCTCTTACAGTCAAGGTTCGCAGACTGGTGGTTATGGTCAGTACCCATCATCTCAACCAGGATACGGTGAGCAGCCCGTTGCTGCCAATGCAAGCTATGGCTACCAAGGAGGATCCACTGCTGATGCAGGTTATGGAGCTAACGTTGCTGCTCCAACGTATGGTGCTCCCGCAGCCAGTGGCCAGGCCGGATATGCACAACCACCCTCCAATCCTTCAGGCTATGAGCAACCAATGGCAGCCCAGTCGGTCTATGGGAGTGCCCCGGTGGGTGCGCCTGTTGTCTATGCACAGGGTGTAACTCCGCAGCCTGGAAATGGCCAGTACGATGCTAACGTGATGTATGCCCATCACTAGGAGTGTTCTCATGGTGTTTAGCCAGCAGCTTCTGCTACTGCCGGAAATTCTCTTAAATTTTGAGGTTGTATTTGTTTGTAAGCAGTACATCATTGTGAGTTAATTTCGACGTGCTGAACCCATGGGAGTTCACTGACAAATCTAGTTCAATTTCTCGGTGAATACATCATTCTGATACACGTGCAAATGTCGGTTGAGTGTGTTCCCAATTACATCCTGGAATCCGCCTGGGGTTGAACAATGAGTTCCTTTGCGTGGTCGAAGCAAAGAATCTGGATGGTGATGAGGGTGGGTATGTTCAAGTTTTTCATGATCGAAGCAAGAATCTGGAAGCTGAGGTGGTCTCACCACCTCCTCTCTTTGGGGGAGGTCTCAGGATTGATCCTGGGTTTTGCTGTCCCGTTAAAGAAAAAAAAGTTAGTTAGTAAAAAAATATTAGGACCGGTTGGAACACAAATATCCAGTAATATAATTTCATTGTAGTCTTGATTCTTCAAAGCAGCTTCCAAGAAAGTCAGTGGCAGCACTCTTATGTGAGCAAACTTTTCAACGAAGTGAAGAGTAATGTTTTGGCAACAATTCTGCTAAATTACACAGGGGGGGGGTGTTGGGGTGTGTGTAACATATTTTTTAAAATGTTTTTAGTGATTGTTATATCAGATTAATTTATTATGTTGGTCACGTCGGTAAGTGACGTGACGTGAGATATGTAATTTTTTTGTGAATAATAAAAATTAGATATTTTTATATCCATGAGATTGAGATTTTATTTTTATATAATTTTTAAGTCATGTCGTTTGATGAAGTCAAATTAACTTTACGTAAGAGTCACTTAAAAAATAAAAAATAAAGAGTATATGTGTAATATGTTTATTAACATATATAATTAACAGATTTTAATCACCTTCCCGATTACCGCTTCTCAACCTCGTATGTCATTTTTCATCTCATCTATTAGGACGACTTTGATAACAGAAAAATAAGGGAGCGAATAGGATGAGTTATTTCGTCTATTCGATCTTAACCGAGTTTGATAGTACGGTTAAGTTATCTGAGATCAATTAAGGTTAATATCCTTATTTTAAGAATAACTCATTCTATCATCTTATATGAAATATGTTATTTTCATGATAAGAGTAAGTCATCAAATTCAAACAATAAGTCAACCAGACTCACCTAAAATAATTTATCTTAACGTGTTATCAAAGTGACTCCACTTAGGGAAAAAGATACGTGCGAGTTGGCCACATGTTAGACTTGACCTTGGGTCTCATCTCACGCTCTCTGCGTGGACCATCGCTATATGTTCCATCGTCAAAATAAATTAAAAAAAAAGTCGCACACACACAAGGTCGGTCCCAATTGGATTTCTACCTTGATTAATTTATCAAATGGTTTGCCTCTCAACTTTTTAATTTGCAGTGCACCATAAACGACAACTGGCGCTTTAACCCACATGTGGTCCACTGATGATGCTCGCTCTCTCAAAGGCAGTGCACAGATGACAGTGATTCTGATGGTCAACTGACTCATGCTGAAAAGGCGGATGAAACACGAGAAATCTGACTTCCGTGGTCACTCGCATGCCTATGTACCTTGCAATCCCTTCTTTAATTTAGCAGGTGTTCACCTCCACATAATGACATTTTTTATGCAATTAATGCATTTTAACAAGGGATATCGATCTTATGATCCAAAAGCTTTCCATGATTGGTAAAAGATGAGATATCATTTTCCATATAAACTATCGTCAAAAATGAAAATTATAGATTTGTCGGGTGCAAGGTTTTAAAGATGCGAACTTTCTCTCTCTAGGTGATTCTAGAAAGAGAAGATCGGGGTTTCTCATGGCGACACGAGGGATGTCGGATGGGTGGTGAAGTCATGGAGGAGGCCGCTCTTCTCATTGAGAGCTGCTTCCTTCCGCAAGGTCTCCACCAGTGGTTAGTGTAAAGGATGCGCATTCTCGAGCAGATCCTTCAAAAGTTGATCCGCCACCTGCATCTTCTCGAGCTCGCCATGGGAGGGAGGTTTTTGCTGATGCGAAGGAGACAGGAGACAGGAGACAGGAGACAGGAGACAGGAGCAAGAGCAAGAGCAAGAGCAAGAGCAAGATCAAGATCAAGATCGCAAGTTAGAAGGCGCTCCAAATTCGAGATCGCGAGCACCTTCTTGTGTATCTGTTGTGCTGATAACCTCCGAGTCAATATAAGATTATAAAAATCATATTCAAACAAATTATAAGGTTATACCATATCATTGGAAGTGACATACACGCGCACCATCATTACCGTGTCAACAGAAGCAAAATATTGTACATGTCTACGAAACCCGAAGATGACATGCGTACCTGCAAAAAAAAAAAATGCACGTACCTGACGGCGGAGTCGACGTGCTCGAGCGGAGTCAGGAGTAGGCTACATGTGAGTCTACCCACCAGATCCACCCTCCAACTCCCCAGGACAATGGTGATGGCCCTCCGGAGTCATTATTGAGCCCGTCGTCAGAGTACATACCTTTGTGGCCTCTACGAGCACTGCTATCTCTCTCCTCTCTTTCACACAGATGCACATATTTACTACGGACTTACCCCCGCCATGGGATACACCCATGCATGAGACGCGGACATCACACACGCACACACAGAACATTTCCGTGTACACATTCGCCATGTGCAAAACTCATTTGCACACATTTACTGGTGCAAAATACTTTTTCACACATACCACATTCCTCACACATCGACCCCTTGAAGTCCCGCGATCAATGACACCCAAGATGGGGGTGAATTGGGTGTTTACGAATTTTAAGAAAATTTTTAGCTTTTTCAAATATGTGATAAACACTAATTAGGAAGTTGAAAGTTATTAAACAAATTCTCTGGAAGTCTCCGTTCCCACACGAGCATGTAACGAAATAAAACAATCAAACCACACACATGCACAACCCAAACCACAATGCACAACGATTTTAAGGTGGTTCGGATGCAACGGCGGCAATTCTACGTCCACCCCTCACCAAACTCGGTGAGGCTTCACTCGGGGACAAATCCCCAAACGGAGACGACGCTCCAAACACACATGTAGGACAACGCCTGCCCACACACACGGGGACGCACCCCAACACACACACACACACACACGGAGACGAGGTCTCCAACACGATCCAACAAGCGGATCAACAAGACACACACACATTGCGACAAGTGCAACGCTCCACACACACAGACACTAAGATCTGGATAAAACCACACACACACGTAGATCTAAAAAGACCTACGCACACACGAATCAAAAATGACACACACACGCACGACCACGGATCCAACAACGATCCACACACACACAAATTTTCGTAGTTTATACAAAACACGAATATGAACTTGAAACACAATAAGGCACAGTTTAGAAATCCCCTGATTTAGCTTCCTTTTCAACGTATGCTGCTGATCCTGAATGTTGCCTTCCCTCTTACTTGAATGACTTCAAGTGGATTGTGAAAACCTTGCTCTTTTCACCCTTGTACAACCTTCTTCTCGAATCCGTGCTTGCTTGCTTCTTCTTCTTTCTTTCTTGGGCAATCTTCCTTTGAATCATTGCTTCCTTGCTTGCTTCTTTTCCTTGGAGGATGTTGGCTTCAGATCTACCTTGAATGTCTTGAAGTTGGATGAAGATTGTTACTGCATGAAGTACTGTTCACGGAGCTACAATACCCTCTCCTTTCACCTTGGACAACCTCCCCCTTGATCTCTCTTGAATCCCTCTTGGTTGGTTAGGGTTATGGCTTCAATGAGATGTTTTATAGCCCTTGGAAGGTCTATGGACAAGCCCTAGACCAGATCCACAAATTCTGGAGGGTTTGGTGACTTTGGGATTAAACAATATCAAGAGGAAGGGCTTTCCTCGAAGTGACAAAAAGTCAACAAAGATGGGTAGATCGGGGCTGGCGGTCGACCTGTGGAAGCTGGCGGTCGACCGCTACTGAGAAACCCTGTAGAAATTTGATCCCTGGAATTTCCAGTCGACCGCTACTGGGCTGGCGGTCGACCGCCACTGAGAATCGTGCAGACAGTGGGTTGCTGGCAGGGGCGGTCGACCGCCCCTGAGCTGGCGGTCGACCGCCAGCTGGGCAGACCCCCGGGATTCCCGGTTCAGTCCGTTAACCCGTTAGCTCAACCGCTTAACTCCTTTAGCAGCCCGTTCTCATCTATGACATCGACTTTGACAGTCTTGAAGGTGTCAACTTAGTCTTTGACCTTGGGTTCTCTTGGCTATGCTTCTTTGTGCATCGACCGTGGCTATGTAAAGTGTCGACTGGAATGACTTAGTCCTGCAAAGTTGAAGTGTTAGCCCAATAAAATACATCCAAATAACAATGACTTTAAGTAGATGTTTATTTCATACATTTGAGTTCTAGGGAATGCATTAGACCATTTGAACATTTCTAAATTTTGTTCCAGGGGCTCCGCCCTCGGAAACCCCCGCAAGGGCAGCTGCCCCCTTGACCCCCGCGACCTGACCGCGCAGGTCGATCCGCAGGCGAGGGCCCACGATGGCCATAAGGCTTTCATGTTTAATGTGCATGAATGAGGTGTATATATGAGATACACAAGGTGAGATCGATGCTAAGATAAGGTAAGAGTCTCACCAATGGTTCTTGACAGTAAATGACATATACCACATGTTTTGGATTATAGAGGAGCAAAGTTTTTGTTCACCAGGTGACTGCCATGAGTTTGATCCTGCATGTAAGATAGTCAGGGTTAATGCCATGCTTGTTGACATTAAAGAGGTTATGAAATCTCTTGCCTCTTGTAAAACCAACATATGCAAACCAAGGATCAAGACCATGTAACCGTTGTCATTTGTCATCTCAACCATACATAGATAACAAGAGCATGAATAATCAACCACAAGTTTAGTTATCACCGGTTAATCACACATTAAGTTTAGTTATCATCAAAATCATAACTTAATAATCACAACAATCATCAAAACCATAACTCAACACCCCTATCGCCAATAGCATCACCTCTGGACCGGCCAGTAGAACATCCCCAAAGTCGCTAGAGATACCCCCGGAGTCTCCTTTCTTTTCTTCCTCTCTCTCTCTCTCTCAATCATCTTTCTTGTGCACATCATGCACGCATACACACACCACAAAGAGCACCATGATCACACCCTCCCAATTTCACCTTCACACGCACACTCCTTAAGCCGGAGTCTCCTTTCTTTTCTTCCTCTCTCTCTCTCTCTCAATCATCTTTCTTGTGCACATCATGCACGCATACACACACCACAAAGAGCACCATGATCACACCCTCCCAATTTCACCTTCACACGCACACTCCTTAAGCCCCTTTAAGGGGTATTTATAGAGAAAAAGGAGAGGTGATGTGTAGCGGTGGAAGAGATAAGGGATAACAAAGGAGAACATGGTGCAAAGGAAGAGAAGAGGCGACATGGACCCTTCGAGTATCTTCCTAAGCGCCCACCTGTGCTGGAAGATGGAGGAGATAAGGAAGAGAGGGGGGTGGTGACCTGATCTGGCTGGGAGGTGAGCGGAACAAGGTGCCATTTGGGGGTGGTGAGCGGATCCGTGGGGCGGTGATCAGAACGGGACCTGTTGGCACCTGCCAGTGCCTGACATCTGCTAGCGTGCACCAGCCAATGCCTATGCATGTGCCACATGCGGCGGGCCGCACTGGCATGCCTGCGTTGGCCGGCCTCTCCCATCGGGTTAGTCGAAATGGGCACCTTTAGATGGGCCAAAGCCCATTCTATAGCAGTTCCCACTTGCCTATTAGGGCTGATGGTGCATTATAAGGAGTAACTATGCATTCGCTCATCTCAAAAGGTTATGACTACAACAATCATATAGGAAAATAGAGCGTGTGACCTCCGTGAGATTCTTCCGAACATCGGTAAAATGGTATGCTAAGTCATCACCATACAGAGCACTTAAACTATCTCGGCATGTACCTCAAACTTAATGTCACTTGACAGTCCAGATTTCTTACAACAGGTAGTGTTTACTTTAATCATATTGCACTCATGACTCTATCATCTCATAGGCGATCGAGCCACTGCATATAAATGAGCCGCAAAATATGGTGGGACAGACCGCGATCCTGATAGGAATTGGAGGTATAATTGTTGCCCAATAAATGGCTTGACCTAGTGGGGGGTGAATGTGTAATTAAAATTTAATAGAGATATAATAGCGACTACAAACAGTTGCAGAATGAAATATGGACAGAATAGTAATCACACAAATGGACACAACGATTTTATACTGGTTCATCCTTGACCTCTAGTCAGTCCAACATCCAGTCCCCAACAACCACTGAGATTTTCACTCTCTCCGCAAATGGGAATAGGTATACATGTTATTTTTGATCAGATGTTCAGCTCACTACAAACACTCTTATCCTTAAACCTCATTTTGATATGGAGTTAGGCTAAAGGTGGGTTAACTCAACCTGATTAAAGTAGTCCGAAGTTAACCCATTTTTAGTTTGATAGGAGGGTAGTTAATCTGGGAATAAGGAGGTGGGGTAACCTATATTTAATCCAATGTGATTTGATAAGCATTAGGTTAACCCAATAATGATGGCAACCAAAATATTATATTCATGTCTCTTTTTGATTTTTTTAATATATCTCTCATCCTCTCTCTCTACCTCTCTCCCTCTCTCTCACGTCACTCTCTCTCTCTCTCTCTCACAAACATACATTAATTATGAGTTTAAGTATATATTTTAATTATTTTTTTATTATAATTTTACATTATTTTTAATATATACTATAAATTGAATATATCATAAAAATAAATTTATTTTGATAAGTAACATCAATAATATCACTAATTGAAATTTAAAAGTTAAAAACAACATTAATTACGGGTTTGAAATAGTCTAAAAAATATAAAAAATGAAAAAAAATCCCCACGATCTTAGAAAAATGCACAACGCCCCTATAACGTTCCGAAGCTGAAAAATACAGCAGTTCGTCCTACATGGGGTTCCGCAGGCTAATCAGCCAAAAGTCTGAGTAAACTGTAAAACGTACTCCGGAGCCCACGAAATCGATCCGAAACCCACGGATTCTGATCTGAAAAATATCTGAAAAATCCGGGACGTCACATTCTATATGATAAATATAATTTTATAATTATAAAATTTTTAATAAAAAGATATATAAAAATATTTTGAGATTTTAAAAATCCAAAAAATATAAAAAATTAAAAAAAATCATCCCCACGATCCTCGAAAAATGCACAACGTACCTATAATGTTTCGAAGCTGAAAAATACAGCGGTTCGTCCTACACGGGGTTCCGCAGGCTAATCAGTCAAAAATCTGAGTAAATCGTAAAACACACTCCAGAGCCCACGGAAAGTGAGTCTATGATGAACCGATGTGTTTTACGGTTTACTCGAGTTTTAAAAATACTATTTATGTTAATATATATATATTAACTCATAAAGTTCTTTAAATAATTTTTATATGATAAATATATCATTATCATAATAAATTTTCACATAATATTAATGTGAGAGAGAGAGCAGGAGAGAGAGGAGAGAGAGAGCGAGAGAGAGCGAGAGAGAGCGAGAGAGAGATAGAGAGCGCACGCGAGAGAGAGTGACAGAGGAGAGAGAGTGCACGCGAGCGCGAGAGAGGAGAGAGAGCATGTGAGAAAGAGTGAGAGAGTGCAAGATAGAGTGTGCGAGAGAGAGTGAGAGAGAGGAGAGAGCGCATTTAAAGCGCATTAAATGCATTTAACCCTGGGCTAACACACCTCCATCGCTGGATTCCCTAATCTGGGAGTAACCCATGGCTAACCCTCTTTTTAATCTGATTAATCTAAACCTGCAATCAAAGTATAAAAAGGGTTAGCCTAGGGTTAACTTTAGGCTAACCCACGGCTAACCTCATACCAAAGTGGGGCTAAGAGTCTTATCTATTTTTAGTCAGATGTTCAGCCACACCACATGCATTCTCTCAACTTGGGAAGAACACCATCAAGATCTCGATAGTGTAAGTCGTCATGGAGGTCGCCCTTAGAGGAGACCATGACACATGCTCTTGCAAAGGACAACCTTCTATGTTCAGTAGTAAGACAATCCATGTAGAGCTGTTGCCCAAGCGTGCTACATAGTTTGGCGATGAAGCTCTTAGTCCAAAGATGCAACGGAAGGCTGTGAATGGAAACCAAAGATGGATAGATTTGAGGTTGTCTAATTCCATGCGAATGTTCGGAGACCAATGACGGAGAATCATTGGATGCCCACGAATTGTCCAAAACCCTTCTAGCACACGACATAGATCATCTTTAGAGTCAAACTTACAAATGAAAAGCCCATTCTCTAACATATGGAGATCAAAATCTGTTGTCTTCTAGCGAGACTTGATGAATGTGTGAAGAGGCAAAAATGAAGTCCTGAGACAAACCACATAGCCTACTACCGCCATAGAGTATGTGAAGAGTAGTTCCTCCGAGTCCTCCTTAATGTAGATGGCCACCTTCATCTCTTCGAAAATCTATGGTGGGAAGTAGTGCAGGCTGAGGTTGGCTTGGGCACGAGGATCTTTGAACATGCTATTCCACGGCTTAGGATCTCGAGAGATGGGCGGTGCTCTAGATCGCGAATGTGAATGACCTCTAGAATGAGAAAGAGTCTCCTTGCGTCCGAGAAAAGTAGGAGGAGCATATTGTGAAACGCTGCCACCACCTGAGTGCAGTGCCGTTGAGCTGCTCGCTGCCAAGGTGTGGAGACCCACCCCACCCTCGTGCAATCCCCAGAGCTTCTCTCATCTCCTTGTGCCATCCGAGGTGTAGGTAGGCTAGAGTTGATCCGCTCCATTCTTTCTACTTATTCTATCTACTGGCTACATGCCTTCCTCCTTCGTGTTGGTCTTCTAATTGAGATTGAAAGACTATTGTGTAAATTTTTTTGGGGGGGTTCCACTGACCATCACAGTATCCATATGGAGGGTTGAGACCTTATCTGTAGGCTCAAGAATGAAGGGTGTAATGGGCTGCGAAAACTGATTGATTAGAATAAAGCTTGTATGATGCAATAGCTTTGGCTTATTATTCACAGTCACTCTTCTCTCTCGATTGACTGGGTCAAGAATAAATACCTTTCTCAAGACCACATTTGGGTCGCTCACCCTCGTCCCTACCATTCTTCTGCTTGGAAGGGCGTCCTGAAGGCCCGTTCTTGGTTGAAAAGTCATATATCCTACTCTATCAGCACTGGCGATTCCAAGAGCTTGTGGTATGATCCTCGGATCAATGGTAATAGCATTCATGACCTCATGGGGATAGGATTAGGCAAGATATGGTGCACCTCAATACTACTGGTTCACTCTTTATTTCCAATGGGCATTGGCAACTCCCTCCTCCTTCACCTAATATGATTAATCTCTGGCCCATTATTTGTAATGTAACACCCTGGAAATTTTTAAGATTTTTTAGGAATTAAATAAGAATATTAAGTATTTAAAAGGGCTTAATGAATTATTAAATAAATTATGGGTTAATTAAATTAATTTGAAGGCCCTATATCAACCAAAGGGTTAAGCCCACTTAAAACAGGCCCATAAATCCAGTTCTAATGCCTTTTGGCCCAAGCCCAATTCTAGAAACGTGAAAGGATAATTTCCCTAATTTAAATAGATAATTAGGGGATAATTATAGGAGGAATTTGAATATAATTCAAATTCTGACGCCCAAGATAGTTGCGGTCAGTCGCGCGACCGCGACTGGATAAAGGCGATTTCTAGACGACCTCGTTTTGCCTCCGTGAACGGAAGTGCTATAGGCGTGGAAAACTTAGAATTTTCTCATTCCAATCCCCATGGATCGATGCTATCTAGTGAGGAAATGTGTCTAGGACTCTTAGGGATCAATCCTACTTCAAATTAGGACTCCTAGTACGAACTAATTCCTCAAACCCTAGGCCAACTCTATAAATAGAGCCCAGATTAGACATGCGCAAACCTTACTTTTGGCTCGCGTGGTTCAAAGGTACGACGTCGTCATCTAAGATTAAGTCTTTAGAAATTTTTATTTCCTTTAGTATTTTCTAACTCTCCTCCAAATTTTGTGATAGGAGATCAAGCATCCCGAGAGTTAGAGGATCTGCAAGTTGCTGTTCATCTGTAGACTGCACAGGAACGAGTGAGTTTCTCTGAGAAGGATCAGAGATTTAGGAACCCTAACTAAGGTAATTTCAAGTTGAGTCTTTAGAGTTTATTATTCCCCTTTATGTCTTCTAATCACCCTCCAAATCTCATGAATTTAGGTCGAGAGGTTAAGGAGTTAGAAGGTCGGGAACTTGCTATTTCTACGCAGGATGCGTAGGAACCAGCACCATCTTCCAGTCAGAAATTTGAACTCTAGGAGCAACCCCAAAGGTAGGTTATCTCATGAACGGCTCAAACATCAAGTTCGGATTGAAAGCCCTCTGACCTTGCTCAATTTCATGCCTTCCACGTTGAGTATTTGATGTTTTCCTATGACTGCGCTTGCATGCTTTTCTGTGCATATTAGCCCTGCACCTTGTAACTAAAAGATAAGAATTTTAGCATGATTCATGTCTTTCCATGCACCTTTGACGTTCTAAACATGATCCCATATGCTATCCTTCTATTCTTCATAGTTTTTATGCATTTGTTGCCCAAGAATAGGCCCTGCATGTTAGTTTAAACTTCTGTCTGTTACAAGACATAAGGCGGTTCCTCAGAGACCGCCTATTCCAAAAGGCGGCCCCCGAATGACTGCGGTTTTACAGTAGCGGTTTTGACTAGACCGCGACTTGGTTTCTGAAACCAAGTTAAATACTATTTATTTCCCCTATATATCTATTGCTATGCATGCCTTAGTCTAGTTATTATACCCCCTGGTCATGGCATATTTCCTACTGCATGTTTTAAGTGCGATTTCATTTAGTGTTAGCATGTGTTAAACTTATTTTCCATGTATATTACTTTCTTGCCCAAACACTATAGTTTTGTACTTAAAGAAATTTCAATGATTTGATTGTACTTTGATTTATATTTTTGCACGTTCCTTTCTGATCTTATTTCTATTTTATAAGTCACATATAGCGCGTATTACGGTACGTTGCTATTAGTTATACATGCACATGATAGGCACACCTCTTGGACTTGTGATCCTCTCCGTCGAATATTCCTTCTACCGGACTAGGTGATCATGTTTCAAGGCCTCCGTAAGTCTCCGCGAGCCTGGGATTCCCACTAGGACCCCGAGCTGATTGTACCCTAAAATCCAATGGATTAGAAAGCACTTGAGTTTCTCACAATTTCATGCACTCTGGACTAGTCGTGGCCCTTAGGCGACCGCCTACTTCTAGTAGTGGTCGGCCCATGACAGCGTTTCTCCTGCAAGAGCTGCTGCTTTGACCTCTTTTCCTTCTGGCGTCAACCCTATCTAAAAACGGTCTTGACTTGACCGCGACTTCAAGAAACGGTCCAGGAACGATCGCGTTCTGTCAAACTTATCTTCAGCCCGTGGTTTGACCCAAGGGTTGGTTAAACTTTGTTCCTAGTGTTGTGTCCCTATGTTTTCATGATGTCAACACTATGATTCAATTTTGTGTTTTATGCATTCCATAGTCATAACTAATGTGCAGACCAAAATCAATGAAGATTCAATGCATGAGCTTCTCTTGTTTCTGATTGTGTTACCTTTAGTTTGTTTCTGAATTACATGAAGAACAGGCTGATGAGGAAATAGTTAGATGAAAATTGAACAAGAGGAGTCAAGGTTGAAGTTGACTCCAGCTTACAGAGTTCTATAGCTTCAGTAGAAGGAAGGTTTCCTGAAGGGAAGTCGAATTCAGAAGCTCTACAACTCGACTTCAAGTCAGCCAGAAGCCACCCGCCAGCAGACGCAGATAAGGGTGAAAAATATCTTCTATCGCCGATTAATGAAGCTTAAGGGTGACATATAGACCTTTAGTGGTGAAAAATAGATGGCAGTGGTGAGTAAATGAAAATGCAAAGAGAAGAGTCGACCCCGGCTCAAAGCCCTCAAGTCAGAAATGCCAAAGCAGTGGCGATGGTTCTTCGTGAATAAGGCTGACAAATAGAGGGACAGGAGTGACAAATGGTCGTTAAGGCAGAAAAATGAGTCAGTATCGATGAAAAATGGATTGCAGCGATGAAGCCTTCAAACTTCCTCTAGCTGCATTGACGCAACAGGTCCGCATCGTCGATGCAGTCTTGTTGTAGCCCGCAAGTGATGAGGACAACTCACGACACTCTCTCTGGCTCGGGTCACCTGCACACTCTTGATATAGACTGACTATGATCTACACATGTTATCTTCATTTTCTAAGTCTCATCTTATGTATTTTCATTTTATTGAGTCCTATCTTATGTATTTTCCTTATTGAGTCATGTTGTTCTAGTCCATTTCTCTTGTTATGCTTAATTGGGCCTTAGTACCTTAGTTTTGGGCCTAATAAATTGAGTCTAGGACATGTTGGGTCTTTTATCTTATTGTAAGGGTTATTTTGGTCATGTAAAGAGGTTGCCTATAAATAGGCCCCATCTCTCCCCATGTAAGCACTTTGGCATGAATATTGAAAACATCTTTCCAAATCCCTCTATATCTCTCATTATCTATTTCCCTCTCTCTCTCCTTCTCTCTCCCACAAGGGGGGCTGCGCCCCATTCTCTCTCTCCCCTCTCCCACCTACCTCTTAACTCCCCTCTGATGCGGGACGGACACGGGAGATGACACTATATGGTGCCACTCTCGGACTCTAGACGAAGACACGACCAGCAACACACACCAGGGAGACACTAAGCCCGACACTACGAGCTCCTAGTGGCAAAACGTCGCTAACAGAAGTGGAAGCTCACTCGTCGTCCCAAGCGAGGGAAAGCGCGGACCGTGCGCGGTTAAGGAACCGGCGGAGGTCAAGGGTAGTCCGACTCAACTTCCGGACTCGGATCGAGTCACGGGACGGGTCACTCTCACAGCGGTGACATGGACACACGGGCTAGTACCTACACTCTCGGCAGCAGCAACAGACCTTATACTAGCTAAGCAAATGAACGCCAAGAGGTTCGGACCATTACCTCCACGCACCCGGCGTGGCGAAGACAACCCCGGCCAAATTACGGACTCCCGGTTAACAATGATTACAGAAATACACTAAGTCGACCCACTCCACGCAGGGAGGTAAAAGGTCACATGTGGGATTCGGGAATCACGCAACTCGGGTTGACGGGCAGCATCTTGATGTCGCCCGGCGGTGCCGAACTCCGCGTTTTCGTGCTTTCCGAACGGCGGCTTCTACGGGCCCGCGGGGCCCACGGACGGCGCTGTCCTCCGGATTTGCGGGGGTGGGACCCACTGTGATGGGGACCCCTGGTGGCGCGCCTCCACGGACGGCGGTCGGCCGGGAACACCGATCGGGGGTCGATCGGCCCCGATTCCCAATTGATGAACTAGCTGTTCACAGATTTTGGTTGCTGTCTTCCGACGCGCGCTCCGGCGAAAACGGCCGCTGCGATCAATCCCGATGTCGGATCGGGACGCATGAACTATCGTTGGAAAGCTCTCTTCAAGGGCTTCAATCTAGACCTAGAGAGATCAGCTGGATCTGGTCGGATTAAAACTTTATTGAATTTACAAGCCCCTATTGTACAGTAACCGAAATCTCAGATCTGCAGGGTACTTGTCTGAGAACCACCTTTGAATGCCTAGTAAATCTCTGATTAAGATCTTGAGTTTCCTTCAAAGTTGTAGGGTATCAAACCATGGAACTGGGAAAATTTTTGGAATTGGATTTGGAGGTGGTGGCGATTTGATATGATTTTTGGAGTGACTGGTGGCCGGATCTGGGAACAGGTGGACAGAACTGTAGATAGGACTGAGAACGATTTTTAGAAAATATGAAATGGGCGAACCAGAAATTTATAAAAATTTTGGATGAAGGGGTTGGTGGAAGGAAGATCCATTAAAATTGGGCGAACCAAAGAAAATCAAAAAGTGGACCTAAGACCTAAAATTAAGGGCGGAGATGCATCTGGACAGACTGCTGGCAGAACTGGAATGAAAGAGGGAACGAAAATCAAAAATTATGAAACGGGATCTGAATGACAAACCAATTTTTTTGGGACATCCTTGACACCTATGGAACCTCCAGTAAAATCCCCAGGTCGATCAGAGCTCTTGGCTGAGTTGGGAATTTCGTGGAAGTTGCTGTGGTACTGTGCGGGCAGAACTCCGATGAAGACGATGGCGGTGCGGTGGCGGCTCGTGGCGGCGGCGACCGGAACTGATAGGGTGGAGTCTCACCACCAGAAGGAAGCCTTCACAGCTTCAAGGGGAGAGGGAGGGGCGCACCAAGCTGGAGCTCCAAGGTATTTTCTTCCAAATGAATGCATTAATTCAAGTAAAATGGAAAATACAAGTTTAAATAGCTTACATCTCACATCCATCCACAACCATTGGATCTAGGGGATGGGAATGGAGGGTTGGGATGGAGTGTGACACACACACACAAAAAAGAATAAAATATTAAAGGGGGGGCGGCCCTTGGACCAAGGAGAGAGGGTGGACTTGGTAGGTGGGGTAGGTGGCCTCCCATGTGGACTTTTCAAGTCCATTGTCCCCCATGTGTCCAATTGACTAGTCCATGGCTTCTAGATGTCCACATAGGATATTGACCAACCCCACATGGGGCCCTATGGCTGAGGTGGATCAATGGGAGGGGCCTGGGGGGCCCGTGGGGCCCACGGGGTCCAAATTGTACATAAGCCCCTCTTACAATCAAAATAGCAAACCGAATACAATGAAATAAACACAAATTACACACACATAAAGTCTAACTAAATATGATAAATGGGGAGACTCAAGGTGGAGTCTCCAGGCTATCTCCGAGCCAGATGAACGCTGAGGTGGCTCGAGTCGTGCTCCGTGTGCGGTACCGGTGGCTCGGCGTATCACGCCGCTCAACTGCTCGGGTGTCCGCACCACCCTCCTCTCATTCAATCACCTCCCCAACCACCCACCACCCCATTAACTCCCCTCTTAGTCCCAAGAAAGCTTCCACCAATCCTAGCTCCACCCTCCAACCACCACCAACCCAAAACTATTTCCCAAGCATCCCTCCCTCTCCCCAAGACTGAAAGAGCTCCTCCCTAGCCCAAATTTCAAACTTCCCTCCCTTAGGGCTGTGTCCCCTCATCTCCCCCACCACCCCTACACCATTGTGCGCCCTCCCCTTCCCCTATCCAAGCCACATTTGCCCCCCTCTCCCCTTGCTCTCCCATTGCACACCAAGAAGCTCCACCATCCCCTCCACTCATCTCACAGCCTCTCCTGCCCATTTCGCCCCCCCCACCTTCATCTCCATAGCCCTCACAAGCCCCTAATACCTCCCATCACCTCCCCACAACCATTAAGCACCCCATCCACCAAATAATCCCTTGCTTATTCTCTCCCCCACACTCTCTTCTCCACCATATTATGTTCCTATTGCAGGCAGCAGAGTTTCAGCATCTTTCAGTGGCCACCACGACTTCCCCTGAAGGCTCCAGGTGGCGAATCTTATATTGCTGGAAACTTCGTCGAGTCAGCTACGCAACGAAGGTGGTCCCGCCGGCCTCCAAGTTTGGAGCTGTTCGGAGGAGCGGATCTCGTCCAACTGCGCATTCTGCCCCAGACTGAAGACCAGAAGCTTGGTACAGAGGCTGCCACGACCAGCACGAGATAGCTTTGGGCGCCATTTTTGGAGGGCAGGAACCTCGTCCAGTTACCTTTCATTTCCAAGAATAAGGGAGCCAATAGACTACCGGAGCCCCCAGTTCCAATTTTCTTCGCCGGAGTGCGCAGGCTGTTCCCTGTGGTTCCAGGTTTGACCTGTCCCCACTCATCATATCACTTCTCTCTTATCCGACCACCTTTTGGGGCCCCGTCAGTTTCTGCTCGAAGCTGCTTTGGCCACGGTCGCATCAACGCCAATTTCATCGCATTTAGAGTTTGGGAGAGTCCGCAGCACCTTCGGCATCAGACTGCATCAATTCTGCACCCGACATAGACAGAACCGGCCTGCCCTGTTCCAGAGACGACCCCGCCAAGCCTCGTCGTTATCAGTGGCGACGAAAATTCAGACATCATCCTCGACTAGTTTGGAAACTTTTGGCACCAGTTTCGTCAAGATCTGAGTTCGGTTGAGTCCGTGGCGGTGCCTTCATCGACAACCTGTCCAGCGAACCTGAAGATTGGCAGAACCAACAAAGAGCGGAGAATTGATTCTATTAGCTTAATTCCCCCACCCCGCTTGGCCGGCTGAAGGCCCCTCCCTGCGTGGAGGTAGTTTTAGTTGTAAGAAACTTAACCCCCACCCCAAGAGCCCCCCTCCTGCGTGAGGAGTAGTGTTGTACTTCATTTAATTTTCAGGTCAAGCGCCATCGCCGTAGCGTTCGGGTGTATACCCACGCTTCCCGGCGCGCCCTCGTCTCCTAACGGGATCGGTGTTCTCACACCGATCAGGTGAGCTACTGGTACTACTCTTGCTTGGTCTTTACTCTGCAAATTTAGTATTGTTTCTCATGCTCGTCGGACGGTGAGAGAGTGTCCAATCCCGCAATTAGTCCACAGTGTGCCCACCGCGGTTCGTGAGTGAGTGCCACCCAATCCCACGCCCTGGCGTGCCGGCCTCCCACAAAGTTGGGAATCCCAGGCCCTTTGGGGGTCAGCCTAAGTCAACTAAGTCATTTAGAATCATTGGGTCTCGCCTCGGACCCTTGCCATCATCCCCCGGTACCTTCGGGAGATTGTATGCGCCTTGCGAGTGAGCCGCTAGTGAAAGTTCGTTGATTACTCTTATATGCTTGCGGGTCTAGGTCCTAGGCTCATCAATACATACTTTGTCTACCTTGGGCTGTGCCACATCAGCAAGGTGAGAACTAAGTCTGCAGCGACGGCTCTCTGAAGACTAAGGGTGAAAAATAGATCTTAGTGGTGACAAATTGCCACTAACGGTGAAAAATGGCTGCTAAGTGTGAAAAATGGATCGTGGCGTTGAAGCCTTCACTATTTCTCCTTGCATGGCCTTGCATCGACTCAGTCATGGTGAAACCAACTGAAGAAGACTAAGGCTGACAAATGGGTTCTTAAAGGTGAAAGATCGCTTCTCAATGGGGAAAAATAGGTTGATAGTGGTAACAAATAGATTCATATGAATGTGAGGCTGAAGAGCTAAAGGAGAAGAAGAAGTTGGATTGTTTTCTCAAAAGGGTGTTGACCACAGTCAAATAAGCTCAGTCAAAGTTGACTGGTTAAAGTCAACATCAGATCAAAGAAGCTCCTAAGTCAACGTAGTCAAGCCATTGAGTCAACAGTCAACTCCAGTCAGTATGCGTGAAGAATATTGGTGAAAGGTGATCAAAGGTGAATAAGGGTGACAAATGTGTCACAAGGCTGACAAAGAGGCAATACGAGTAACATATGGCCAGTCAACGGTGACAAATAGATGTTAAGGGAAACAAATGATGGCTAAGGGTAACAAAAGGATAATGGCGACGGCTCAAATGCAGAAGAAAAATAGTAAAGGCGACGGCTCTTCCAGCGAAGGGTGACATATGCGCAGTAAGGCTGATAAATAGGTGTATATGGCTGACATGTGTGCGATAGTGGTGTAAAATGCCTTGTAAGGCTAACAAATAGCCTGGGAGGCTATAATGCAGTGTTCTTGTGTTTGCCACACGCCTGAGGTCCAAGGCTCATGAGTGGCACGTGATCCAAGGGTAGAATGTCAGAGGAATATTCTCTCTCCTACCATGTGGTCCAATGAGAAAAAGATGAAAATAGATCATTTTATCCAAAAAGCATTTTCGGAGCCCCTGTTCTATTAAGGGTGTGCCTTCCTTTGAAGAAGGGGTCAGTGTGCTTGAAGAAGAAGAAAAGAGAGAAGAGAGCTGCGAGGACTGTCAAGCAGAGAGAAGAAGAGTGAGAAGAGAGTCTATGAGATGGAAGCTTGAGTGCAGCCAGTGCTTTATTGAAGACCTGTTTGTGTGTGGCCTCTGGATCAGATCCAAGCCACTTTGCTCCTTGAGAGCTACATTTTTTCATTTTCTTCCTTTATTTTCTGTCTTGTTCCTTATTTCCTTCATCAAGCTGTTAGTCAGCGGAGCAAGCTATGAGGCTCAGCTGTTTTGAGGATTTGTTCCTCGTGAAGCTGTGTATCAGAGGATAGCAAGCTGTGTTGCTCAACGGTTGTAGGGATTCGTTCCCCAAAGCTGTGGATTAGCTGTTCAAGCAGTTAGTCAGTAGAAGCCTAACTCTGGTAGAGTGGGGGGTGGACGTAGGTCTGCTTGGTTCGGACTAAACCACCTAAAAATATCTGTGCATCGTGGTTTGCTTGTGTGGTTGATCATTATCTTCTACCCATTTTCACAGGTTGTTTTCTGAGCTATTTAAGCTTTCGATCTGTTCTTTATATTCTACCTAAAAGTCTTTAGAAGCTGGTATATCAAAAGGTGTACTCATTCATCTTGTGTGAGGAGAGTTTTTGGACTCTACCCTCCACCTTGTACCAGCATTTCTAGCCGATGGTTGCTGAATGTTATTGGTTTTGAGTCCAGCTTAAGTTCTGATCATCATCTCCATTACCCTCTGATTGTTTGACCTGGTTTTTGTAGAAGCGTGCATAGTGTTCGATATCAGTTCTGTTTGAAGCATTCGTTCTGTGAGACAGCTTTTCAATCTATCATTCATTTGCTTCTAGTTTAATCTGATTTGGTTTGAATTGGGCGTTAGTTTTAAACTGAGCATAATTTTTATAAGGGGATCTATTCACCCCCCTCTAGATTCCACATTGTCACACAACAGTTGGTATCAGAGCGGGTTTCCCACAATGTTATCCAACGGCCAGGGAAGATCTGGAAATGGGAATGGTCGCAGCTTCTTAGCTGAGGGGCATTCTATTAACAGAACACCGTTCGTCGATGGTTTTAATTATTTATACTAGAAGAATAGGATGGAAGTTTTCTTGCGAGCTCAGAGTCATGAGCTATGGAGAGTTGTTACTAACGGCCCATTCCAACTTCCAGAAGATGAAGCTGCATGGACGAGAGAGCAAATACGCCTGTCAACCTTCAACTGGACTGCGATGAATATCATGTAGTGCGCGGTTCATCTGGAGGAGTACTCGAGGATTTCAGCTTGCAGATCAGCCAGGGCGATGTGGGACAGATTGGAATTGATATACGAAGGAACAACCTAGGTAAGAGCCACTAAGGTAAATATGCTGACCTCAGAGTATGAAATGTTTAAGATGAAGCAGGATGAGTCTATTAAGGAAATGTTTTCTAGACTTTCATAACTCACTAACAATCTTAAAGCCTTAGGTAAGGATTATCCTGATAGTGAGCTTGTTAGAAAACTTCTTAGGTCTCTATCTCCTACGTGGCATACTAAGGCCACTGTCATTGAGGAATCTAAGGATTTATCTACTACAAAGGTAGACGAACTGATTGGGTTTTTGATGACCTATGAGATAAATTTCAGGAAAAGTGAAAGTGATGAGAAGAAACCCAAGATGATTGCTCTCATGGGGTCTGATAGCAGTGGGGACTGTAGTGCCCCAGAATTTATATAAGTTATTTTATAATTTATTTGTAATTTATAAGGACTAAATAAATTTATAAAAGGATTATTGAGTTTATTAGCCATCATAAGGCCCAATTGTGTTAATCAATTAACCTAATCTACTAAACAAATCAAAAAGGTTTAAGGACCATGCCCATTTAGTTTGGCCCATATTTTAGAGGTTATTAAGCCTATTCACGGATTTCAAAGGATAAACACCACTTAATAGGATAATTAGATGGATAATGAATAAAAGTGTTTTATTAAAATTTAAATTCTGAATGCGTTGAATGTAACGGTCCATCGGGAGACCGCCACAGCCTTATAACACGTATACCCTAGACCGTTACACTCTGTGAATTCCGTAAGTTGAAGAACTTGTAAAAAGATGGGAACTTGGTGATCCTATCTACAAGAGACCTAATTGAAACGATGTATAAAGTCACTAGGGACTCATAGAGATCAGGTTTTGACAGAATAAGGACTCTAAAATCGATATAATCCTCAAACCCTAGCTAGAACTCTATAAATAGAACCTAGTTCTGAACTGCGCGACCCTTACTTTTACTTGCGTGGAATCAAGGTAAGGAGTCATAATCTTAGGTAAGTTCTTTAGAGGAATTTGTTTACAATACTTTAGACTAACTCCTCTCCAAATTTCACGTCTTTAGGTCGAGAGATCGTGGAGTTAGAGCCCAAGGAAGTTGCTGAAAAGTCATAGGAAGAGGAGAGCTAGGGCACATTTTTCAAATCCTAAATTGGAAGTTTGAAGCCTTGTTAAGAGGTAGGTTATCTCATGAACGGTAAAAACCTCTTGATAGGACTAAAAGCCCTCTGGTTTGATTGAATTCCATGCATGATAGATCATGAATTTCATGTTTTAATAGTTCTATGCATTACATGCCTCTCTTAGCCCTAATTGGAAAATTAAAAGATGTTATCTTGTCTATTCACTGATACCTATGCATGTAGTTGGCCTATACTACGTTATCATGTCTAAGAATACATGGTATTTTGATTATAGACATGATGTGAGTTAATCTCTTGTATCTCATACTGATTTATATTAGCAAATTCTCTGACGGATCATAGTAGGACCGTCACATACATGTAACGGCCTTACGACAGACTGTCACACGCTCTGTCATGTTTTCGTTTCACTGTTGTCTCTAACGCACCAGGACAGGAGCGTTACATTACTGTAATGGCCCCTCGATAGACCGTCACAGACACTGTGACGCACCCCTGTTAGACCGTTAGACTCTGTGTTCTGTCAGCCCATGATAGAATAATAACCAGTTAAGTTCACCTATAATTAAGTCTAGTTAGCTAAGTTTTGACCTGTTATTATGATTTTAAGTTTTCTTACTAATTCATATTAAAATCTGCATGATCTAGGCATCTTGAACTATTTTAAGTTATGTTAATTTTATGTGCCAAAACTTTATAGTTTTGTAATTAAAAACATGATGTTCCAATGTTGTATTGACGGAGTTTTTTTTGCTTTCACATTGTTACATATTTTTCCTCTATCTATAGAGTCATTTTCTTTAAGTACATGGCACATACTCTGGTATGTTGTCCATTAGTTCACTTTGCACTATAGGAACATTATTCTTGGACATGAGGACCTCTCTATTGGATATTCCTTCCAATGGAGTAGGAAATCTTGTTTCAAGGCCTCCGTAATTCTCCGCGAGCTTGGGATTCCCACTAGGACGCCGAGTTGGTTGTACCCTTAAAGCCCATTGATTAGAGTACACTATCGATGCTTTCTGGTTATCAGTAGTGTAACGGCTCTATATTGGACCGTCAGGCAATGTAATGGCCCAATATAAGACCGTCACATTCATCTGAGTTCGATTGCTTGATTCTGGTCTCAGACTACTGTAACGGCCTAATCATGGACCGTCACACAACGTAACGGCCCAATGGATGACCGTCACACTTCTCTGAGTCTATTTGATCGTTCTGAATTCGGATCATTATAACGGCCCACTACTGGAGCGTTACATTATGTAACGGCCCAATGAACGATCGTCACATTGCTTAAGTACTTAACCCAAGGTTTGACCCAAGGGTTGATATTCCAAGGGTTCTAGATGGACTAATGATAGTCTAGAACTTATAATATTGATCAAGGAACTTAATATAATGATTGGAAAGAGAAAAGAATGTACCGTTATGCTGTCGATTTATTTCTGTGAGCATGACATTATTTAAGTCTTTTCTTGATCTCTCATACTCTAAATTGAAGCATTCATTCATTGATTGTTGTTATCATGAGTTATTGAACTTATTACATTCTTGGTCATACTTTATTGTTACACTCATGGAAGTAGCTTGATTTATACGTGAAGATGCAGTTCGGGCACTGATTGTGTCCAAGGGCTCTATGCTAATCCCCTCGGCTGATTGCCGGAAACATACTATTTTATAAACCATGGGGTATGATGCTACTGGCGTCGCATTACGCTGGGAGTACTTTCTTTATAAATAAGTGAAAACCATGAGCACTCGTGAAAATCTAGTGAATTGCTATATGATTGACATTCTCGTGCGTAACCTTTATGGTTATGAAAGTGAAAGTACATTCTCGTTACATTCTTATTCATGAAAGGCCAAACATCATGTTCTTGTTACATTCATCCTTGTTCATTCTTGTTCACTCTATCTTCCATGATTATCGTGTTACTTTGGTTTAATCGCATGATATTCACATTCGCATGATTTTGCCTTACTTCTTTAGAGCTAAATTGTTAATTACTTTAATAGTGCCTTCATGTTGATGCGAAGATACCTACTGGGCAAGTGTGCTCATTACCTATTTCCAATCTTTTTCAGGAAATGAAAGTGAGTCGGGTTCGGATTCAGAATGTTCAAGTAGCGGATCCGAGAGTGAATAAAGATGAGCGAATACTTAGGAAGTCTACATTGTTTAGATGGAGTCAATGTAATTTTCCTATTTCTTGAGTCTAGTAGAGTGAAAGATGGTGGAAAAAGTTATTGTATTTTGAATATTTGATTGATAATGGAATGATGTTGGTTTTTTAGTAAATATTGTGCAATTACATTCATTTGTGTGATTGTCTTGCGCTTTGATCGTTCTTGCTTGCAAGAGGCTTACCATGTCGGCTGTTCGCGCTCCCCGATTTAGTCTTCCGCTGAAATAAAGGCTCGGGGCATGACAGTTAAGTTGGTATCAGAGCCTAAATCTCAGGACTTAGGAAGAATGAATCATGTCATAGGATAAGTCCAAGGTTTAAGGACCCCTACCTATGAACTAAGGAAGAAGTTTCCATACCCATGTGAGAAGTGGGTAGAGCCGGGATAAGATAATTAATTAGCTTTAAAATTTATTTTGCTCATTCCAATTTCATGAGAAATAACAAGTTGTTATTTTCTCCCAGGTACCTTATCTTACAAATGGCTCATCGTGTAGATTGGGATGGTATGCAACAAACAGTTACCGGCCTTACCCAGGCATTGCAAACTATAGCGCAAGGTGGCGCAGGAGCACGGGCTGGCGATCTACATCGCAATTTTCGGAGTTTAAACCCTCCACGTTTCCATGGTTCTCTAACCCGGATGAAGCAGAAAATTGGATCGATGAAATGAATCGTATCTTTGATGTCATTCAATGCACCGATCAGGAGAAGGTGCGTCTGACACTGTTTTAACTTAATAAGGATGCCCGTACTTGGTGGAAGTCGATTCCAGTATCTCCAGCCAATGCACCTCATACATGGGACGGTTTTGTTACCCTATTCCGTGCCAAGTACTTTTTGAGCACGTAAAGGAACGAAAGGCTATGGAGTTCGCCGCTCTTGGGCAAGGAATGATGACGGTTGCCGAATATGAACTATAATTTTCAAGGCTAGCACCTTACGCACCACATCTTATCAGCACCGACTTATTGAAGGCAAATCGGTTTTTGGACGGGTTACGACTCGGTTTCATCCAGCAACTCGGGACCCAAAACATCCGTACCTATGCGGAGATGGTTCAACGAGCATATTTTTGTGAAAGGACCTTAGAGAAGGTCAAGAAGTTAAAAGGAAAAGGAGAAGAATCAAGCCGACGTTCCGATCAGCGTTATAAGAAAGAGAAATTTAGTATCACGGAACCCTACAAAAGCCATGATAGTAAGAAAAGATCTAGGAGTGGGAACGGTGGAAGTTCCCACAGGCAAAAGAAAGTCAAGGAAGAGAAGGAGCAGGTCGCCACGGCTTGCACATTTTGTGAGAAATTCGGCCATTCGACTGAGGAGTGTTGGAAGCGCCTTGGCGCTTGTTTACGTTGTGGAAGCAGGGAGCATCGCATACCGGATTGCCCCTTATGAAGGACCAGTCATCTGGTAATGGACGCAGGAGGCATGCTCGCCTCAATGCCATTCTATATGAAGAGGAAGCGCCCAAGGATGATAGGCTTATGGAAGGTACTCTTTAAATTTGTTCTCGTCCTGCATTTGTGCTATTTGACACTGGTGCCTCTCATTCTTTTATCTCAACTACTTTTGCTAAGACATTACCAATCGCATCAGTTCCCTTACCTTCAGATCTTGCTATTTCCACACCCTTAGGATCTGGAACTAAGCTTACCAACTATTATCCTGATAGCGAAGTGATAGTAGAAGGTCACAATCTCCCCGCAAACTTAGTATGCCTTGACATGAAAGGTTATGATGCCATTTTAGGGGTAGATTGGCTTGTAGACCACGATGCTTATATCAATTGCCGAAATAGGATTATATCTTTTCGAAAACCTGATCTTCCAAGATTCTCTTTTCTTGGCCTCAAATACAAGAAACACACCACTATCATATCCTCACTTCACGCTTGCAAGCTCATCTCGCGAGGATGTGAAGCTTTTCTTGCTTCCGTCATTATTACAGAGTCCAAGGAGATTATCATAGCAGACATCCCTATTGTAAATGAGTTCCCAGACATGTTTCCATCTGAACTACCTAGTTTACCTCCCGAGAGGGAAGTGAACTTCACTATTGAACTCATCCCAGGAGCAGCACCTGTTTCTATAGCCCCTTACAGGATGTCCCCCACAGAACTTAAAGAACTAAAGAAGCAGTTGCATGAACTTCTGGATAAGGGCTTCATTAGACCTAGCACATCCCCTTGGGGTGCGCTGGTTCTATTTGTCAAAAAGAAGGATGGTTCTCTCAGACTATGCATCGATTACCGGCGACTAAATCAGCTTACAATAAAAAATAAGTATCCGTTGCCTCGTATTGATGAGCTCTTCGATCAGCTTTCGGGAGCAGAATATTTCTCTAAGATTGATCTCAGATCAGGTTATCATCAGCTAAGAATTAAAGAAGAAGATATTTATAAGTCAGCTTTTCGAAGTCGTTATGGTCACTATGAATTCGTGGTAATGCCATTTGGGTTAACTAATGCCCCAGCAGTATTTATGCAACTTATGAACAGTGTCTTCCAGCCATACCTGGATCAATTCATTGTCATCTTCATCGATGATATCCTGATATACTCCAAGACAAAAGAAGAACATGAAAAACATCTAAGGATAGCTTTGCAAACACTTAGAGAACATAAACTTTATGCCAAACTCAATAAGTGTGAATTATGGCTCGAGCAAGTCTCATTCCTAGGCCACATTATTTCAAAAGAAGGTATTGCTGTGGATCCTTCTAAGGTAGAAGCTGTCAAGAATTGGAGTCGGCCTACGACTGTGTCTGAAGTAAGGAGCTTTCTGGGTCTAGCTGGTTAATATAGAAGATTCATTAAGGACTTCTCAAAGATAGCAGTTCCTTTAACTAGACTCACCAGAAAAGAAAATCCTTTTGTCTGGTCAGAGGAATGTGAGAGGAATTTCTGAACTCTTAAGAATCATCTTACAACAGCCCCTGTTTTGTCACTACCAATGGAGGGTGGTGGATTCGAAGTGTATACGGGTGCATCTGGCATTGGCTTAGGATGCGTTCTCATGTAGAATGGAAAGGTGATCTGTTATTCTTCAAGACAACTGAAACGGCACGAGGAAAACTATCTTGTGCATGATTTAGAATTGGCAGCAGTTATTTTCGCCTTGAAAATTTGGCGTCATTATCTTTATGGAGAAAAGTTTACGGTCTACTCAGACCACAAGAGCTTGAAATACTTATTTTCTCAAAAAGAGCTTAACATGAGGCAGAGGAGGTGGTTAGAATACATCAAAGACTTCGATTTTTCTATTCAGTATCATCCTGGCAAAGCTAATGCTATAGCAGATGCACTCAGCAGAAAACCAATGGGTATGCTATCAAGTCTTATGATAAGTGTAACTAACCTTGTTCCTCAATTTGCTCAGTTGAACTTAGATGTTGACATAAAGGAAGAAGATTGTTTCATAGCCAATATTCGAGCTCAACCTACATTGATAGAAGATCTGGTCAAGCTGTAAAATGATGATCCTATATTACTAGAAATTAAGGCCAATATTGAACAAAAGGCAGATTTTTCTATTTCCAATGACGGAAGATTATTATTTAAGGGCCGGATATGTATACCAGATCATGAGGCTACAAAGAAACTGATCCTAGATGAAGCACATAATTCCTAGTACACCATTCATCCAGGAGGTACAAAGATGTATCAAGATCTCAAAAGAAATTTCTGGTGGCCCAATATGAAGAGACAGATAGCTGTGTTCGTGTCCCGTTGCCTCACTTGTCAACAAGTAAAAGCAGAACACTTTAGACCCGCAGGTAAATTGCATCCCTTACATATTCCCGAATGGAAGTGGGAGAGTATAGGGACGGATTTCATTATGGGGTTACCTAAGACAAGAGGTGGACATGATGGCATATGGGTAATCATAGATCGATTGACTAAATCTGCACATTTTATACTAATAAAGAGTCGATGGTCTGTGGATATCCTGGCAGCATTATACATAAAAGAAATCGTCAAGTTACATGGTGTCCCTGTCACTATTGTATCAGATAGAGATCCCCGATTTACATCACAATTCTAGAAGGGCCTACAACATTCACTGGGGACTAGATTGAATTTTAGCACAGCCTTTCATCCACAAACTGATGGTTAGACGGAAAGAACAAATTAGGTAATAGAGGATATGCTCAGGGATTGTGCTATTGACTTTGGAGGTAGTTGGCATGATCACTTACCTCTAGTAGAGTTTGCTTATAACAATAGCTATCAGGCAAGCATACAAATGGCACATTTTGAAGCCTTATATGAAAAAAGCTGTCGATCACCAATATGTTGGAGTGAAATGGGGGAAAGACAATTCTTAGGCCCCGATATTATCAGAGATTCTACAGAGAAAATAAAACTCATACATGAAAGAATGAAGATGGCGCAAGATAGGCAAAAATCTTATGCCGACAATCGAAGACGTGGCTTGGAGTTTCAGGTAGGAGATCATGTATATTTGAAGGTTTCTCCAGGTCGTGGTATTCAAAGATTTGGCATTAAAGGAAAGCTAACTCCAAGATTCATTGACCCGTTTGAAATTCTTGAAAGGGTCGGTGAAGTAGCTTACAAGCTGACTTTACCCCCGCAATTAGCAGGAGTTCATGACGTATTTCACGTCTCCATGCTAAAGAAGTATGTATATGATTCTGACCACATTATCACTTATGACAATCTGGAGATTCAGAAGGATTTGACATACGAACAAACACCGATAAAGATTCTGGAACGAGAAGTGCGTCAACTAAGAAATAAGGTTATCCCTATGGTCAAAATTCAATGGAAGAAAACATGGCCATATGAAGCAACATGGGAAACCGAAGCAGCCATGAGAAAAAGATTTCTAGAATTATTTAACTGTAAGTACACTCTCCACAATCCATGTATTAAATTTGGGGACCAAATTCTTCTAAGTGGGGGAGGGTGTAGTGCCCCAGAATTTATATAAGTTATTTTATAATTTATTTATAATTTATAAGGGCTAAATAAATTTATAAAAGGATTATTGAGTTTATTAGCCATCATAAGGCCCAATTGTGTTAATCAATTAACCTAATCTACTAAACAAATCAAAAAGGTTTAAGGACCATGCCCATTTAATTTGGCCCATATTTTAGAAGGTTATTAAGCCTATTCACGGATTTCAAAGGATAAACACCACTTAATAGGATAATTAGATGGATAATGAATAAAAGTGTTTTATTAAAATTTAAATTCTGAATGCGTTGAATGTAACGGTCCATCGGGAGACCGCCACAGCCTTGTAACGCGTATACCCTAGACCGTTACACTCTGTGAATTCCGTAAGTTGAAGAACTTATAAAAAGATGGGAACTTGGTGATCCTATCTACAAGAGACCTAATTGAAACGATGTATAAAGTCACTAGGGACTCTTAGAGATCAAGTTTTGACAGAATAAGGACTCTAAAATCGATCTAATCCTCAAACCCTAGCTAGAACTCTATAAATAGGACCTAGTTCTGAACTGCGCGACCCTTACTTTTACTTACGTGGAATCAAGGTAAGGAGTCATAATCTCAGGTAAGTTCTTTAGATGAATTTGTTTACAATACTTTACTAACTCCTCTCCAAATTTCACGTCTTTAGGTCGAGAGGTCGTGGAGTTAGAGCCCAAGGAAGTTGCTGCAAAGTCACAAGAAGAGGAGAGCTAGGGCACGTTTTTCAAACCCTAAATTGGAAGTTTGAAGCCTAGTTAAGAGGTAGGTTATCTCATGAACGGCAAAAACCTCTTGATAGGACTAAAAGCCCTCTGGTTTGATTGAATTCCATGCATGATAGATCATGAATTTCATGTTTTAATAGTTCTATGCATTATATGCCTCTCTTAGCCCTAATTGAAAAATTAAAAGATGTTATCTTATCTATTCACTGATACCTATGCATGTAGTTGGCCTATACTACGTTATCATGTCTAAGAATACATGGTATTTTGATTATAGACATGATGTGAGTTAATCTCTTGTATCTCATACTGATTTCTGTTAGCAGATTCTCTGACAGATCATAGTAGGACCGTCACATACATGTAACGGTCTTACGACAGACCGTCACACGCTCTGTCATGTTTTCGTTTCACTGTTGTCTCTAACGCACCAGGACAGAAGCGTTACATTACTGTAACGGCCCCTCGATAGACCGTCACAGACACTGTGACGCACCCCTGTTAGACCGTTAGACTCTGTGTTCTGTCAGCCCATGACAAAATAATAACCAGTTAAGTTCACCTATAATTAAGCCTAGTTAGCTAAGTTTTGACCTGTTATTATGATTTTAAATTTTCTTACTAATTCATATTGAAATCTGCATGATCTAGGCATCTTGAACTATTTTAAGTTATGTTAATTTTATGTGCCAAAACTTTATAGTTTTGTAATTAAAAACATGATGTTCCAATGTTGTATTGACGGAGTTTATCTTGCTTTCACGTTGTTACATATTTTCCCTTTATCTATAGAGTCATTTTCTTTAAGTACATGGCACATACTCCGGTATGTTGTCCATTAGTTCACTTTGCATTATAGGAACATTATTCTTAGACATGAGGACCTCTCTATTAGATATTCCTTCCAATGGACTAGGAAATCTTGTTTCAAGGCCTCCGTATTTCTCCGCGAGCCTGGGATTCCCACTAGGACGCCGAGTTGGTTGTACCCTTAAAACCCATTGATTAGAGTACACTATCGATGCTTTCTGGTTATCAGTAGTGTAACGGCTCTATATTGGATCGTCAGGCAATGTAACGGCCCAATATAAGACCGTCACATTCATCTGAGTTCGATTGCTTGATTCTGGTCTCAGACTACTGTAACGGCCTAATCATGGACCGTCACACAACGTAACGGCCCAATGGATGACCGTCACACTTCTCTGAGTCTATTTGATCGTTCTGAATTCGGATCATTGTAACGGCCCACTACTGGAGCGTTACATTATGTAACGGCCCAATGAACGGCCGTCACATTACTTAAGTACTTAACCCAAGGTTTGACCCAAGGGTTGATATTCCAAGGGTTCTAGATGGACTAATGATAGTCTAGAACTTATAATATTGATCAAGGAACTTAATATAATGATTGGAAAGAGAAAAGAATGTACCGTTATGCTGTCGATTTATTTCCGTGAGCATGACATTGTTTAAGTCTTTTCTTGATCTCTCATACTCTAAATTGAAGCATTCATTCATTGATTGTTGTTATCATGAGTTATTGAACTTATTACATTCTTGGCCATACTTTATTATTACACTCATGGAAGTAGCTTGATTTATACGTGAAGATGCAGTTCGGGCGCTGATTGTGTCCAAGGGCTCTATGCTAGTCCACTCGGATGATTGTCGGAAACATACTATTTTATAAACCATGGGGTATGATGCTACTGGCGTCGCATTACGCTGGGAGTACTTTCTTTATAAATAAGTGAAAACCATGAGCACTCGTGAAAATCTAGTGAATTGCTACATGATTGACATTCTCGTGCGTAACCTTTATGGTTATGAAAGTGAAAGTGCATTCTCGTTACATTCTTATTCATTAAAGGCCAAACATCATGTTCTTGTTACATTCATCCTTGTTCATTCTTGTTCACTCTATCTTTCATGATTATCGTGTTACTTTGGTTTAATCGCATGATATTCACATTCGCATGATTTTACCTTACTTCTTTAGAGCTAAATTGGTAATTACTTTAATAGTGCCTTCATGTTGATGCGAAGATACCTACTGGGCAAGTGTGCTCATTACCTATTTCCAATCTTTTTCAGGAAACGGAAGTGAGTCGGGTTCGGATTCAGAATGTTCAAGTAGCGGATCCGAGAGTGAATAAAGATGAGCAAAGACGTAGGAAGTCTATATTGTTTAGATGGAGTCAATGTAATTTTCCTATTTCTTGAGTCTAGTAGAGTGAAAGATGGTGGAAAAAGTTATTGTATTTTGAATATTTGATTGATAATGGAATGAAGTTGGATTTTTAGTAAATATTGTGCAATTGCATTCATTTGTGTGATTGTCTTGCGCTCTGATCGTTCTTGCTTGCAAGAGGCTTACCATGCCGGCTGTTCGCGCTCCCCAATTTAATCTTCCGCTGAAATAAAGGCTCGGGGCGTGACAGGAACTTTAGTGAATTATCGACTTCTAAACAAGCATTCCTCACTAAAAACTTCAAAAAGTTCTTAAGATTTAGAGGTAAGTATGGAAAGAAGAAGCATTATCAGGAAAATAGAAAATTTCATTCTAAAACTGATATGCATAAGAAGTCTGATAGGATTGTGTGTTATCAATGCAGGAAGCTAGGGCATGTTCGAGATGAATGCTCGGAGCTGTTGAAAAAGAACCCCTAGGCAAAGTGATGCGGGATGGACAGAGGGACCGACTCTACGTGATGCGAACCTCGAACTCTAGATGGAGACGTGACCAGCGACACACGAACACTAGAGACGCCTTGGCCCGACACTAAGAGTTCCTATGGGCTATACGTCGCTAACGGAAACGCAAGCTCACTCGTCGTCCCAAGCGAGGGGAAACGTGGATCCGCGCGGTTGAGAAATCGGCAGAGTCAAGGGTGGTCGACTCACTTCCGTGCTCGGATCGAGTCACGGGACGGGTCACTCTCTTGCTCACAGCGGTGACATGAACTCACGAGCTAGGTTCCTAACTCACTCACAGCGGCATATGACCATATACTAAACTAGCAAATGAACGCCAAGAAGTAAGACCGTTACCTCCACGCTCCCGGTGTGGGGAAGACAACCCCGACCAAATCCGTACTCCCGGTTAACAAAGTTTACTGAAGTACAAATGTTTCGACCCACTCCACGCAGGGAGGTAACAGGTCACATGTGGGGCCCGGGAGTAACGGGAATTGGGTTGACGGGTATCATCTTGATGTCGCTCCGACGGTGTCGAAACCCGCGTTTTGGTGCTGTCCAGATGGCGCGATCTGCGGGTTCGTGGGGCCCACGTGCTGCTCAGTCCTCCAGATCTGACGGGGTGGGTCCCGCTGTGATGGTGACACCTGGTGGCTCGCTCCCCTGGATGGCGGCCGGGTTGAAACACCGGTCGGAGGCCGGGTGGCTCCGATCTTCACTTGTCGGAGTTGCTGTCCACGGATCTGAAACTCAGTTTCAGACCTACGCACTCCGGCGACAGAAGCTGCTGCGACCAGCACCGACGTCGGATCGGTGCGAAACCAGTGCCGTTGGAAAGCTCTCTCGAAATCCTTCGACCCTCTATGACTCCAGAAAATTCGTTGGGGCTGTACTTCTGATGGGGGATTTTAGAACCGGACTAATCTTTGTTTCAGATCTGGCTGGGCCGAAGTAAAATTTCATAAGAGTTGGCGTTGACCGTGATGTAGACCTCCGATCTAGATGTTGAGCTCTTCATGAAACTTGTAGAGGGGAGAGAAAGGAAAATAGGGATAATTTTTGTGAAGGATTTGGTGGAGATTTTAATGGGGAATAGTATTTATTAGCACCGGGTGGTCGGATCTGGACAGCAGAGATAGATCTGAGTTTTGGATCTGACAGTGATTTTTAAAAATAGGTAGAAGACTCTAGAAATTCCACGAAAATTCGTGGGTGATGGGGGTAGTGGACAGAACCTCCAATAAAATATCAAGTCATTTAGATCAATGGAAGGTGGGTTCATGAACGTTCTATTTGGTTTCTGGAAAACTGGATAGACTGCAGGCAGATCTGGAAGAAGGTGGAGAACGAAAATGGAAAAATAGAAAATAAAAGCTAGAACCTCCACCAATTTTTATGGGACGTGGGGATGACCTCTTGAACACACCCTGAAAGTTTGAGACCAAGAAGAGCTCGTGGCTGGGAGCATAAATTCCGGGAAGAGGGGGCTATCCTGGGTGGACAGAACTCCAACGACGATGGCGGTGGTGCGACGGCGACACGATGGCAGCGGCGGCGGCGGTGACGACGATCTTCACACCTGATAGATAAGACTTCACACCTCTGATTCACAGCCTTCCCAGATGCATAAGGGGGAGAGAGGAGAGAGAGAGAGAGGGGCGACCCTTGCTCTTTGGAAGATATTCCATAATTTTTCTTACATTAATTGTGATGGAAATGAAAATTACAACCTTTTATATGAAATGACCTCCCATGGTAAATGACTAGACATGCCCTCAGATCTAGGGTTGATGAGGGGCATCTAGTGAAAGTAAAGATTACATATTTCCCATGTGGTCAAAGAGAGGAAAGAAAAGAAAAAAACTAGCCTAATAGAGCCAAAATAGGGGGCGCCCCCTTCATGGGCCATTCTTGGGCCAAGTTGGTCCAAGGCCATCAAAGGCCATCCACAAGCCCATGGTAGCCTATAGGCCTTCCAACCTAGGTGGCCCATGAGAGGGAGAAGCCCAATTGGGCCTTAAGTCATTTAAAGATCCATTATGAAGCCTAGTGGTCCAATATGGCCACACCCCTTAATGGACTCTAAAGGGCTTAATCCAAATGGCTTATTAAGAGCCTTACAAAGAGCCCAAAATGAAAATCCAAGTAAAAACACACATTACAAGCCCAAATACAATGCAAATAAAGGCTAAAAAGTGTCCAAACTCATGGCGGAGACTCCAGACTATCTCCGAGCCAGAGGGAAGCCGATGTAGCCCGAGTGGTGCTCCGCGTACGGTACCGACGGCTCGCCGGTTCGTATTTCTCGCTCACTCTGGTGTCCGCACCAATTCTCCCCGGGTGGGAGAAACTCGACTCTGTCGAGTAAGGGTCTTCATCGCTCTAGTAGCGCTCCAGTAGATCCAGATCTATCCGCTACAACTCTCCACGGGTGATCCAAGTATCCTCGGTGGCGGGTCGCCCTCTCCAACGTACTAGGTAGCGCGGGTAGGATCCACTCCTGGTAACTGTCACCTGCTCATCCAGTATATGATCTATATGCTCTCACTGTCGTGGAAATGTGGCTGGTGGTGGACACTCAGGTGTGGGATCACTCTCAATGGGAGGAGATGGCTCGAAAGGCTTACTAGGGATCACTGCTGGGTCTCTATATGCAACTAGATCCGACACATTGAAAGTAGAGCTTATACCATATTCCTCAGGCAGGTCCACAACATACGCATTGGACTCAACGCGTTTCAGCACTCTAAATGGACCGGCTCCGCGAGCTTGCAGTTTCTTTATGGTTCTAGAGGGAAACCGTTCAGGTCTTACCCTGATCATGACATATTCACCCTCTTGGAACTCACGGTGGTGTCGATGGGCATTGGCTAGCTCCTTATACCGTGCATTGCAGGCCTCAAAGTGACAACGGATGTCATCATGCAGACTCCTAACATGTCTAGCAAATGGCTCGGCAGACTCAGACACACGTGCATGAATGGGCATGGGGACAAGATCCACTGGCTTCCTAGGCCTACGATCTGTGAGAATCTCGAATGGACTCATACCGGTAGACCTGTTAACCGAATCATTATATGCAAATTCTGCCAGTGGTAATATGAGATCCCAATCACCGACACGGTCCATGACAAGACACCTCAAAAGATCACCCAGACTCCTATTGATCACCTCGGTCTGACCATCTGTCTGGGGATGATATGCGGTGGAAAACTTGAGGTAAGTACCCAACATATGTCATAGTGTCTTCCAAAAATAACTGGTGAACCTAACATCACAGTCAGACACTATGGTACGAGGCAACCCGAACTTGCACACCACATGAGTAAGGAAAAGGCGGGCTACCTTCGAAGCATCCGAAGTCTTCGAGCAGGGAATGAAAAGGGCCATTATCGAGAACCGGTCAACCACCACATAGATCGAATCATGCTTCCTAGAGGTACGTGGCAATCCCAAAACAAAATCCATGCTAACATCATGCCACAGAGCATCAGGCACGGGAAGAGGTGTATAAAGACCCGAGCTTTGCTTCTTCATTTTGGCCATAGCACATGTACGGCACTGGGCCACAATATGAGCAACATCACGCTTCAAGCTCGGCCAATAAAATCTGTGCTCAACATCCTCGATAGTCTTGTTCCGACCAAAGTGGCCGGCTAGACCTCCCGCATGTAGTTCCCAGACTAAGAAGTCTCGAACCGAAGTTCAGGGAACACAAAGTCTGTCTCCTGGAAAGAGGTAACCCTCCTGAAGCACAATCATCAAGGTCTCTCGAGGGTCCGGCCTGGAGAGTGGTATAAATCTAGCCGAAGTCCGGACAGTCAACATAGGCCTCTCTCATCTTTTCTAACCCTATGACATCGGCACTCATGGTAGTCAGCAGACATGCACGCCGACTTAAGGCATCAGCCACCTTATTCTCCACTCCAGCCTTATGTTTAAGCACAAATGTGTACTGCTGAAGATACTCAACCCATCTGCTGTGACGCGCATTAAGCTTCTTTTGGGAATGAAGGAACCTCAAAGCCTCATGATCGGAGTACAAGATAAACTCTTGATGTAAAAGATAGTGCCTCCAATGCCTAAGAGCCTGAACAACTACGTAGAATTCTTTATCATAAGTGGAGTATCGTAGTTTTGCGTCATTCAGCTGTTCACTGAAGTATGCGATCGGGTGGGCCTCCTGACTCAACACTCCTCCAATCCCTACACCCAACGCATCACAAGAGACCTCAAATACCTTCGAGAAATCTGGCAATCGAATGATAGGTGTCTGGGTCGTCGACACATTTCTATTAGTGTGTCGAGACATCCCTTGAAAGGTTTTGAGAACAACTTCTGCCGGTTTCATACACGTTCTGGTTGAACCTAGATGTGTCGACACATTCCTGTCAATGTGTTGAGACATTCCTTTGAACGGTCTTGAGGATGGCTTCTGCCAGTTTCATATCCGTTTTGGTTGAACCTTGATGTGTCGACACTTTCCTGTCAATGTGTCGAGACATTCCTTTGAACGGTCGCTTCAGCTGATTTCTTCTTGAGGTGTCGAGACATTTGTCAGATATGTCGACACATGCTTTATGCGTAGAGTTGTCATCCGAAGGTGTCGAGATATTTTCTTTCTAATCCAGCCCTTGATTGGAGTATGCTCAGACCTTAATGTTTGGACCTTGAGCAACATGCACAGACTTTGTCTTGCCATAAGGTAAACCTGATATTGATTAGCGTTGGATGTGCACCGATCTTCCTTTGCTGTATCGCAATAAAGACATGCACGGACCTTAGTCATTTTCCTTGGCCTTCTTGCATCGACCTTGGTCCTTCTTTCTTGTGCAGCCTAATGCCTCATCTGTGTGTCTTACTTGATTTCTTTCTATCTTTGCAGGCACACTTTGTTGCCGGTGTGGGCTTGACCTGAAATGCATGAGTGTTTGTCTCTATCAAATGCAGGTTAAACTATATTAATGAATCATAGTCAGACATCATTGAAACAAAAGAATATTATACATAAGCCCAACATACATAGTCAGCCAATATCAAAACAACGGAGTTACACATGTTATACACTTGTCCAACATTCTCCCCCTTTTTGATGATGGCAACTATGAGCTATGAGTCATTATGAGTATATTGAAAGTCAGAGATTAAAAGAATGTAATCGTGAATAAAAGCACAAAGACATTCAATGATTATCTCTCCATATAATTTTCTCCCCACATATTCTTATGCAAGTATTCAAGACTCTCTCCCCTATGCATTCCTTAGTTAATGACACATACAATTCTTTCCCCCTTTGACATCATCAAACTATCATAGTAGAGAGAATATATGGCATAATTAGGAAGGTAGGAGTGAAGAAAATTGTAGCACATCAATTGTTGGAAATTATTAGCATAAGATGTACAGTGTAAAAGAGATTAGATATCTGGAGGGAGCAACTTAAAGTGCAGCAATAGATGGAAAGATATATCTTTCGTAGGCAAATTATGGGCAGGTATGATCACAAGCAGTGCAGTCAATATACCAGAATTCTAGAAAATGATGTGGAAATATATGCCAATGATTGTACACTTATTAATGTTGACAAGTTAACCGATGTTAACAACCAAACTTGGAGAGGTAGTTTTAGGACAAACACCAAAGAGTGATATGGATTTATCGAACATGGCCAAATGTTAGAATCAATGGTATTGTCCGTTGGGTTGCCAAAGATAGTTGAAATTTGAAGGCATGGTTGTAGCAGCATGATGCAATATAGCAGCCAAAGAGCACATTTTTGATTTCAGGTTTTTCAAGATTTTTAGTGGTTTTCTATTTTTCAGACTTTTTGGGTTTTCTATGCAATGCATGTGACTTTTTGGGTTTTCTATGCAAGATATGTGTGTACACAGTTGAAGAATGCAGTCCACCCAATTGCATGAAAAATTGAAACCAGTTGAGTTGTAACCATAATGCCGATGATGCTAGGACTTATGGCAGATGCGCATGGATGATGATTCCAATTGTTATGTCCAATGGATGATTGCAAAGTTATACACATGCAACAATGCTAGCAATGACTAATGCAAACATGTTTCATGCACGGTAAACACCAAGGAGCATCAAGAAGTGATATTTCAAGAAGGGATGGCATGCTCTGACCATAATTGATAGGAGTGTAATGATTTCTAATGTTAGAAGTCATCAAAGAGCATTGATGCCATTTGACTAGAGAGGGCAAAGATCAGGGGATATAGAAAGACAGCTTGTCTTTATAGAAGATGAAGGTTCTTTACCCTAAGACCAAGTTCATAAATCAGAGTTATGGAATTTTCAGTTATAGAACCCGAATGAACTAGCCCATACACTTAGATTGGTTTAATGTTAATGAATTCTGGCCTACTCAATAGAATCACATGAAAACATTTGTATTCAAGTTTGATAGAGATGAACCAAAAATTCATATCGAAGTCAGATTAACCTCCTCTTATTTTACTCATTCAATTTCATTGGCTCCTTTGAGAGAAACTCTTAAAAAGTATTGAAATTAAACAAGCATGAGGACTAAATGGAATTTAAGAATTTCGATAGATGTGCATTTAGCTTTTGCAATCTCAACCATAATATTCATTAAGTACAGGAGAAGATTTTACGAGCAATTGAGTCAAGTGCATGCCTCATATCCGTAAGGACACACATTGTTTAGATGCAAGTATCCCTAGGTAATTGGTAAGACTGACTGTCATGCTTCAAATAGAGCAGAGATAGCATTGTCACCTCATGACATATCGTTCCACATATTCTTGATGAGGGGACATGTTTCTCAGCAACTAGCCATTGCTCTGCCTCATGATTTACCTTAAAACATAGCAGAGTTAACAAGGGCACTTCATGACATGCCTCATCTCAATTCATTTATGAGGAGACATATTTCTTAGTGAGACAATATCATTGCTCTGACTATTTTTGTCATTAGAAATCCCACATAAATAGATTGTTTCGAAACAATACTTGGACAGAAGTTTCTCAATCATAATTACCTTTGTACTTAAAATAAATTTTCAGATTTTAGAAGGCATAACTGGACAACAACATGAGAAATTGGTTTAAGTCTATTAAGTCTGATCACAAACATTTTCAAGACAGATAGACTTCAAGACACATGAAATCATTAATGTTAAACCAAATTCATTCATGTTCGAGGCAGTCACAAATCTCTATAAAAGAAGATTCCTCTTAAAGATTTACTCTTATAAACAACCTTGATAGAAGATAGAGAGTCCTCCAAGAAGTTCAAGATAATATGAATCCAAGTTGAACCACAACAGAGATAGGCATTATGATGCGGTGGATTGGTTCAAGAAGAGAGTGTAGCGTGAATTGAAAGTAGGAATTGGTGATGAACACTCCCCCTGAGGATGATGCACTGAGCTCAGATTGGAACGAAAATGATATGTTCAACATATGTAAGGAAGTGTCGACACTTACACAGGAATATGTCGACACTTGAGCTTAGACAGAATGCAGTTTTCAGCTAGGCTGAACTGAGGGTTTGACCTGTCAGGTTGTGAGGTCAACCTTTCTGACAGTAGGGCAGAGTTTTGACTGATTTGTCATGAAAGACAAACTCCCCCTGAAAGGATGCAATCTATGCAGGGACGTCAACAATATGTAGAATGAAGCATGCAGAATTTTGATGTTGACTCCCCCTGGTTCCATGCAAGGGTTGCAATGTAATGTGCATCATATGACTTGAATGAAGGCACAATGTAATAAAAATGCTACAAGATGATTATGCATTTTTATGTTTCTTAAACATGATATGCAATGGAGTGTATGAAACCACAATATTATGCAATCATGGATTTTCTAAAATACATTCTGAATAGACATGCAAGTTGGTAAACCATGAAATGCAAGAACTCCCCCTGACTATGTGCATTGAGTGTCTGAATTTTGAGTGCCTCACATGCAGTGGGATCAAAGTATGGAATTTGATGAGTTATTCATATGAACATCTAGATTGTTCTAATGATGACTTAACCTTTCGTACCTGGCGGAGAACTAAAGTCTTAAGACCACCTCACGCATGATGTGGGTTTCCAGACAGAAGTGATATGTTCTTCTTCTAGCTTACCATTTTATATACCAAGAGGTCATGCAGAGTTGGGTCCTTTGATCATGAAATGCATGATGTGGCATGAAATTTCAAGTAGATGCTTATGGACTACAACACACCTAGATGCAATGCATTTCTTCCTTTAGGTGCAAACTCTTAAACTCCCCCTCTGTCTAGTGCTCATGGAAGTTAGGACATACAATCAACATCTTATTTGTCCACAAGGATGATGAGTTGGGATATGTGCAGCCATGCAAGACATTATCAAAACAATGATCAGCAATGCTAAGGAAGAAGCTCACATGGTTGTTAAATGGTATACATGATTTAAACAGCAACTCAATTATCATAACAATCTCATCAACATGACAGATTTTTCATGAATTACGAAACTGAACCAATTGATCTTTGGTACAAGGTGGAGGTGTGGATCGGAGATCCTGCTCACGCATAGTGATGGCTCCGGGCAAGCTTGACTTGCCTTTCTACTCTAGACCATTTGAAATACCAAAGGTCACGCAAGGTGTAAGCAATTAATCTAATCTAGAAACTCATCTTACATAAAGAGGATAACTCAACAGTTCAGGGAGACAACTTCTTGCATGATTTATTGACACATAACACCCCTAATATTCAGTGACTTTCAATGCAAGCATATCATGCATCAATTAAACAAATGACATTATCTACATACCTGTGCCTTGAGCTTTTATTTCTGTGAGCATCCTGTGTTTAGCCCCAAGGCACCCTACACCTGAAATTCTTATTTGAAATTTTTTGGTACCCAAGCTTGCTTGGGTCCTTGTTGGTTAGCAGCAGTTCTAGCAATTGATCTTCTTTTCTTTGCTGCCTTCTAGTCACCCACTCTCGTCTAGGGACAATTAATGGATCGATGTCCATATTTACCACAATAGAAGCAACGCACAGGGTATTTATCATTTTTTGTGTGCACATGTGCATTGTTCCATTGCGAGTGAGCATATGTACTGTCATGTTGATTATGAGAGTAGCTCCTACCACTTAGTCGCCAACAGTCATGGACTGTGTGGCCAATCTTTCCACAGTGGTAGCAGTAAGGAGGGTGATTTCTGTTGAAAGCCACGGGGAGTGTCGACCTGTCCGAATGGAAGTGTCGACTCTTATGATTCCCCATGCGGTTCTGTGCAGAGTTCTGCTGCATACGACCACTGCCAGGGTTGACCTGTCTTTTGCCCTTGATTTCAGCAATAATTCTTGAATTCTTTCCTGCTCTTAGTTCATCATTATTCAATGTGAGACAGTCATGTACAGTGTGACCAAGCATGCCACAATGAAAGCAGTAAATATTTATTTTATGAGAGGCATGGTAGTCATCATGGCTTTTCCTGTTGTGCATGTCAAGACTAGCAGACTTAGGGTTCTGTTGTTGCATGAGAGCCTTCCCTTTCTGCTTACCAATGTGTTTTTGGTTTTTCTGATCAGCATGTGGTATTGGGAGGCGGTAAGAAGTGCTGGCTTCATTCTTACCCTTGACAGAAGTGATGTAGACCTTGCTTCCGAAGAATCGTTGGTTTTCGGGTTTGTAACCCAAATCTCCTTCATGATGACTTACTCTTGTTTCGAAGAGTCTGCTCATGCTTTCCTTATCCTGCATACACTTAGATAGAGAGTCATTTATATCTTTGATTTTATTCTCCAATGAGGATATGTGCAGCTCGGTTTCAGTGAGGTCCTCCTCACATACAGCCAATTGTTCATTGAGCATAGAATTAACCCCCTTATAATTTTCAATCTCCATTTGAAGTTCATTCAGTTTTTCAGAACTGTCATGGGCAATACCCTTGCCCTTCTCATAAATGGACAGTTTTTTAAGCAACATGTCGTTTTGTTCTTTTACCATGTTTATTTCTTCAATCAGCCTTGTATTAGGGATTTGCTTGTCCGTCGTGGTTTGTTCATTAGAGATTGATTTAGGTTGGTTTTGAAGTTATCTTAAGATTTCTTCCAACCTAGTGATTTCAGCTTGAAGGATTCCATTTTCATCTGTTTGGCATGTAATGGTTTGCTTATTCACATCCAAGTCCGAGGTAAGAGTGTCATTTAGCTCTTCAAAAGCTGAACAGTTGTTACAAAAAGGACTTTCATTCTGACGGATTGGTTGGATTTTAAGTTTTCGAATAGTCTCTTCCAACCTTATGATTTCTTCTTGAAGGATTCTTATTTCATCGCTTACACATACGATGGTTTGTTTGTTTAAATCCAAGTCAAAAGCAAGAGTTTTGTTAAGCTCTTCAAGGTTGGAACAGTTTTCACAAGCATGACTCTTACTTTGACTATTTTTCTTCAAATCCTTTTTCAATCTTTTGTTTTCAGATTTCATCTTTTTGTACTGCTCGATCAACTGATCATATGCACCCATAAGCTCTTCAAAAGTAAAGTCTTCAGAATCAGAGCTTACCTGAGATGAGGATGGATTGCTTGACTGCTCTGATCGGTCAGCCATAAGGCATTGATGCTCTTGATCTTCTTTATCATAGATGTTCATCAACACTTCCAGAACTTGCTTAGCTGTGCTGCTGCTGGACACAAGATCAAGTAATCTGTCATCAACCGCAGCTTTGATTAAGTTGAGTACATCAAGGTTATTGTCATGTTTGGTCTTATGTTCAGCTGACCATACATTTGAATCTGATGGCAGCTCATTTGGACCAATGTATATAAGGTTCCACAATTGTTGATTTGTGAATTTGACATAGACGTACATTTCTCTCAGTCATATCGAAAAATCTGAACCATCAAATATAGGCGGAGAAACCTTCGAAGCATCTTTAGCAGATGAAGCCATTTTCTCAAAATGCACTGGGATCTTTCCCTGCAGATCGTAGGATCTAGGAATAGCAGAGCTAGGCTCGATACCAATTGTTGGGTCCCACGGAGTGCAATCAGATCTAGAAGAGGGGGGTTGAATAGATCCTATTGATAACTATGGCCTATTTAAATCTTGACCCCCTAACACATGAATCACTCCTATAAACCAATAAAACACTTAGACACACAGCACAACGGAATAGATATGAATGGAACAAGTAATAATGTTAAAGCATGATGCTCAGTTCAAACAGGTCGACACTCCCAGCGGGTAGGTCGACACACCTTCTACGGATCCTGGGTATATGAACAACACAGGTCGATACTCCCAGTGGGCAGGTCGACACCCCTTCTACGGATCCGAACAACAGAGATCTTAAATCAGAGTAGCTGAGTGTGAAATGACTAGCTTAGTGTGTGAGAACTGAAGTGATCACTAAGGTGCATGAGTGTCAAACGAGGTGAATTCCCTTGCCAAAGCTTTCACCTTGATACCTGTGTACAATGGTGCAATAGGCAACCCAAGGAGCTAATGCGTTTAAAGACACAGGAGTGAAAGCTGCTCACCCATCGTGATACCTTCCTCTGCTAGGGAGATGCTTCAAAGTGTCTGTAAGCAAGAGTGCTGCAGACACCTGAGAAGATGCACGTTAGCAACGATAGTAGGAGGATCAAGATGAGACTGTTGTGCAAGTAGAACGCTTGAGTGTGCAGAGAAAATAAATAGCATATGTAGCACACGAACCTATAAAATGGGGATAGAAGTTATAGAACAAGCTCACAATGTATACAACCCACAACACAAGGATTTTAAGGTGGTTCGGTTGTTAGCCCACAACCTACGTCCACCCCACACCAAACTCGGTGTGGCTTTCCGGCTAACACACAGCTTGATCTGTTGAGCAGCATAGCTTGCTTACACAGCTGAGCAACACAGCTTGCTTACACAGCTGAGCAACACAGCTTACTTTCTGCTGACTAACAGCTTGAATCACCTAGAGGATCTGATCCTCTCTTCCTCTGAAACCATAGAGGGAAGCCGGTCCCTAAAATAGGGGATCGGAAAAGCTAGATGTATTGGTGATAGACGAACCGTAACAAATAGAAATTGAATACTGCAAGTGCAGTGGAGAAGGAATAGAGATTTTGTAGACACCAGCTAAGAGAATGGATCATGACAACGGAGCTGGTGGGTGCAGCTACAAGATTGGATCCAAGGATCCTTTTCTTCAAACACTGGTAGACTGCAGGGTTTGTCTTCTCTCTCAAGGCTGCTCTCTCTTCTTCTTCTACTCTCACAGCACTGGACTATGTCAACCAAGTGCTGGGGCTGCTCTTAGGCTTTCTTAGGAATGTTTTTGGTGGTTGGTCTAGAGCGTGGCACTATGTGGATGGCAGCAACAGCATCTTCTTTAGTTGAGGAAGCTTGGTATAAATAGGTAAAAACTAGTTGTAAAGCAAGGAAAAAATGACGCCAAGAAGTCTCTGATGGACCATTGCACCGGCTGTATTTTTCCTCCATAATTTCCCTTGAAGCATACGTCAGGGTGAAGTGACAGTTTGGAGTCTTCCAGGGAAGTTCCATGTTCGATGGTGGCAGCACCTGGAATAAGTGACTGAGTCTTCTCATTTAGATGCTTGGAGATCTTTTCATTAAATGCTCCTACAGGCCTGCTGTCTTCCATTGGCTGAGCCTAGCTTTTAGTACAAGGAGGTACGATGACAGACAGTGTTAAGAAGCAGATCAGATTTCCCTTTAGACAACATCAGATATACACAATAAATCTCCCTCCAAAAAGCAGTCTTCTCATTCTGCACAGGTGTACTCTTTTGCGTACAGTGGCTGGTTGGACAGCCCATTGATCAACAGTAAGATAGTGGCAGACTACGGAGTGTCCTATTCCCAGCAGCAGACAGTCTGGACAGGCAGACAGATAAGACTGACATCGCGACATACTGAAGTGGCTTTTTCAACTGGATTTCTGATAAAACCATCTCCAAAAGGTAGACAAATGAGAGATAAGATGGTTGAGCAAAAGTCAAGCCTTGGGACATGGTCCAGACCCCAAAATCCTTGATTTTGATGATTTACGGTAGACATTTTCTCTCTCTGGATGGTCCACTGATCTGACAGATTATTGGCTTGAGGATTCTTGGAAGAACAAGGGTGTCGACCTCCTTACTCAGTGTGTAGGGACACCCTTTGAATATCTTGAAGGCCCATGAGAGATGTGTCAAGACTTCACAAGACAGTGTCGAGACATATATGCTTGGTTCCAAGATGTCATCAAGACTGTGTCGAGACAGCATCAAACGGTGTCGAGACATGTGAGCCATGTGCAGGAATTATCACACGAATGTGTCGACACATTTCTGTTAGTGTGTCGAGACATCCCTTGAAAGGTTTTGAGAACAGCTTCTGCCGGTTTCATACACATTCTGGTTGAACCTAGATGTGTCGACACATTCCTGTCAATGTGTCGAGACATTCCTTTGAACGGTCTTGAGGACGGCTTCTGCCAGTTTCATATCCGTTCTGGTTGAACCTTGATGTGTCGACACTTTCCTGTCAATGTGTCGAGACATTCCTTTGAACGGTCTTGAGGATGGCTTTTGCTTTAGCTGATTTCTTCTTGAGGTGTCGAGACATTTGTCAGATGTGTCGACACATGCTTTATGTGCAGAGTTGTCATTTGAAGGTGTCGAGATATTTTCTTTCTAATTCAGCCCTTGATTGGAGTATGCTCAGACCTTGATGTTTGGACCTTGAGCAACATGCATAGACTTTGTCTTGCCATAAGGTAAACCTGATATTGATTAGCGTTGGATGTGCACCGATTTTCCTTTACTGTATCGCAATAAAGACATGCACGTAACTTAGTCATTTTCCTTGGCCTTCTTGCATCGACCTTGGTCCTTCTTTCTTGTGCAGCCTAATGCCTCATCTGTGTGTCTTACTTGATTTCTTTCTATCTTTGCCGACACACTTTGTTGCCGGTGTGGGCTTGACCTGAAATGCATGAGTGTTTGTCTCTATCAAATGTAGGTCAAACTATATTAATGAATCATAGTCAGACATCATTGAAACAAAAGAATATTATACATAAGCCCAACATACATAGTCAGCCATTATCAAAATAATGGAGTTACACATGTTATACACTTGTCCAACATGTATGTTGTGTATGCAAAACTGAATTGTTATTCATAAAATGTGAGTGTGAGTGTGAAAGATTCTATGTGCAGTTTTAAAGATTCAAAGACAAAATTTATTCACTAGATATCAACATTGCTCTTAGATAAAGTCAAAATCAACATGATGGGAAAATGGCAATTGGAGGCAATTACATTTTTCTCAAAATTCAGATTCTTACCTGAGTTGCATAATGAAAAGCAAACAGTGCAATGAAAATCATTACCAGACAAGCTCTTCATTTTTCTTGCCTTGAAGGGTCTTTATTTATCAACAATTTCTTCCACCTCAAGGCACCCCTGCAAAGCAAAATTCTCATTTCAAAGTTTTGGGTACCCAAGCCATTTTGGGTCCCGAGAGGTTAGTTTCATTTCGAACAAAAGATTTTCTGTTCTTCCTCTCATACCATTCATCATCGGCCTTCATTAAATTGTAAACATACATGGAATGGCCGATCATACCACAATAGAAGCAAGTTACACTTGGCTTTCTAAAACGGTTTCTCCTATGGATGTTTAATCCATCATCAAATGAATTTATGCATGAATTGACATGAGAATGACAATGTGAGTCACATGATTTCTGAAATTGATTTCTTACAAAAGAATTTTTTTTTGTGGGAGAGTGTCCCACACCTCTCTTCTCATACCTTTGACTACCATCACCATATTCAAACATTTTCTATTTTCCTTTCAATTCTTTTTTAGCAAGACCTCTCAATTTTTGAAGCTCATTACACATGGTGTTGAAGTTGGTTTCAATGTCCTTTTTGGATTTCTCACATTCAATCAATTTTTCCTTGAGTCTTTCCAACTCCTTTACCAATTTTTCATTTTTAGTTTTGAGATTTTTCACATTCTCGTATGCATGTTGTTTTTCAACCTCTAGACAACCAATCTCATATTCATGCAAAGCTATAGTAGAATTCAGAAGTTCATTTTTATCCTTTATCTTTTCAAGTTCTAACTCAAGCAAACTGCATTTAATGCATGAAGATGAACTAGAATGTGTAAAGTCATGAAATTTCTTTTTCAAGTTTTTATTCTCAGACATGACCTTCTTGTAATTTTTATATAATTCTGCATATGCAAATTTTCATTGATCACAAGTAAGGTCTTCGTCATCAGAGCTTACCTCATTGTCGTTCTCCTCATTTGCCATCAAGCAGAGATTTTGGACAAGCTCATCCAGTTTATCCTCCTCATCGGACTTGGACTCGCTTTCGTCCTCATCACTCCATGTCGCCTTCATGGCCTTGGACTTCTTTGCCTTTTCTTTCTTGATCTTCATCTGAATTTCCGGGCACTCATTTTTCATGTGGCCGACCTTGTTGCATTCATAGCATCTAATTTCTCTTTTCTTCACCAACGATTTTTTCCGACCTTTCCTAGAAGAGGTACCATCTTTTCTAGTCTTCTTGAAAAATTTTCTCACTCTTCTAGTGATGAGGTCCACAAGCTCCTCCTCACTGCTATCAAGACTTGATGTTTCATCATTTTCATCCGACGATCCTTGATAGACCTTCAAAGCAATCATCTTATTCTTCTGGTTCTCCTCCTCAGTCCTCTTCATGTTTATCTCATAAGACATTAAGGACCCAATTAGCTCATCCACAGTGAGAGTGGTGAGATCCTTGGAGTCCTTAATTACCGTTGCCTTTGTGTGCCATTGAGGTGAGAGAGAACGTAGCACCTTTCTCACTAAATCCTAGTTGGTATAGTTCTTTCCCAACGCCTTCAATCCATTTATTATCTCGCTCAGTCTTGTGAACATTTGTGAAATCGTTTCTTCCGGCTTCATGGCGAACAACTCATAGTCTCGAATCAACAAATTTGCTTTTGTCTCCTTTACCTCTGACGTTCCTTCATAAATGAGTCAGAGCTTCTCCCACATTTCCTACGTAGAAGAACACATCGAGACACGTGAATATTCATTAGGATGTATAACACATTGAACAATATTCATTGCTCTAAAATTTGCACATGATTTTCTAATATGCTCTTCAGTCCAACTGTCCACATCATCAGGCACTTGATAACGACATTTGCTAATGACTTTCCAGGTATCATAATCTTGTGCTCGTAGGAGCACAGTCATTCTATTTTTCCAGTGGGGGTAATTAGTCCCATCAAAGAAGGGGGGTCTATGTATAGAGTGACCCTCAGGAAGCATGCCATTCATAGCCATCATCAAAGATCTTTACTCATAGACTGCACGCTCCGCTAAAAAATCAGAGACTGTGCTCTGATACCAATTGTTGGCCCAGATTAGATGACGAACAAGAAGGGGGGGTTGAATTGCCCCCCAGATGTGATGGTAGATTTTAAAAACAACTAAATTACTTACGACGGAATTAAACTAACTACGTTAACAAAACTGATTTAAAGTGAGATAAAGGTTCACTCAATCTAACCGATCTCACATGAAAAGCCTAAGCAACCAACAATGAAGTAATTCTGATAACAGATAGCAGAGCTAGCGAAGTGTGATGGTATAGTAAATAAAACCAGTAGAGTAGCCTGTGAATGGAGATAGGAGAAATGGACAAACACACAGGCAAACCACATGCAACATGGAGATTTTTAGGTGGTTCGGGACCACAACGGATTCCCTACGTCCACCCCTCACCGAAACCCGCTGAGGCTTCACTAACATGCTACAAACTGTAGCAACCACGGGGACGAACCCCCAACACCACACACACGTTGCTCCTGCAGCAATCCGCACACACGGGGCCTGGCCAGAACGCTGCCACCGTACCACACACCCACACACTTGGGGAACTCACCCCGCACTAAAACCTCACATGGAGCCACAACTCCGTATACACACACACAGGATATCTGAGTTCAGAAAATAAAAATATGTTCATTACATGTCCAAGGTAAGATAAATTGTGAAGCAATCATCGAAATAAACATAGAGAGGATGTAGAAATATCTCCTTGACAAGTAGAGGTCGGCCAAACATGTCTTCCTTGAAACTTGTGAAGGTGGAGGTCGATTTTCAGAAGAGGGGAACCCGAACGAGCTCCTCTTTGAAGTTTAAGCCTTGTTGAAGCATCAACACTTGAAGATGCATGAAGATCTACAAGTTCCAAACTCAAATCGACCCTACAATAGGCAGGAAACACATTAGCACTCAAAACCCTCTCTTCCTCTCCCACCTACGGCCTTGCCCTTTTTCTTCTATGTTCTTCCAAATCTGAAATCACATGACCTATATAGCAGCAGATAAAATAGATCAATTGACCAATAAGCCCATGCTAAAACCCTTCCAAAACCCTCTACGATATGTAGGAGAACCTTAAGGGCAAAGGGGTCAAGTAGGGGACAAAATAGATTGGATTTGATAAGGTTCAAAGGGCTTACGGAAAACCCGATCCGGTTCGCCCAGAAGAAGTGTCGACTCTCAGAGTCGACACTTTCTTCATTGGGTGCTACCTGCGATGAAGAAAAACAACCCAGGCAATAAGTGTCGACTCTCAGAGTCAGCCACTTTTTGCTTGAGGTTCTGCCTGCTACAAAAACAACACACATGCCAAAAAGTGTCGACTCACAGAGTCGACACTTTCTGCCTACTTTGAAAAACCAACACAAAAGCAGAGCAGAGGGAAATAAGTGTCAACTCTGTGAGTCGACACTTTTGCTATCATGAACGAAAATGCATTAAACTCAATTGAAAACCCAATTTTCCTCATTCAAACATTAAAATCAAATAACCATGCATTGAAACAAAGTATTGGCATGTTTTAAACCACATTCCAACAAATGGTTATTTGAATGGGTTAAACACTTGCAAGTCCATTTCAACAAATTTAGAATGGTCTTCATTAAGGTTTATAAAGCAAAGCTCAAGCAAAACCTTTAATTCAAAAGACTCAATTGAAAGCTCAAATTTCCTCAAACTCATGGCATGCATTGAAATGTTTTTGAACCATCATTCAAGCCGGTTTCAATCTCAAGAACACAAGGAGAAGAATGCATGATTCACGTTCAAGGTTAATTAAATTTCTACCATAGGTAATCCATGTTTCACAAATAAAAGATGAGTTAGACTTGGCATTTGATCTGAGTTCAACATGCATTTCAACATACAAAAGCTCATCAAGTTCCATGCAACATTCATCCATTACAATATACAATTATCTTAGGATCAATATGTAAAGGCTGCACAATGAGGATTGATTCAGAACAAGGCGGCTGGAACATAACACAGGTCGACCTGCTATTTGAATAGGTCGATGCACATGAAGAAGCAACCCGTGGACAGGCCGATGCACATTATGAAACAACCTATTAACATGTAAATGCACATGAAGAAGCAATGCAACTAGCATCATCAAGCACACATGATTATCACTTCTACACACATGCAAAGCACACAATATTTTGTTATCATCAAAATCATTACCAAAGACAAAGAGGGAATGGAACGAACCCAACATGAACATTTGAGCATTTGACATAACAGAAATTTGCCTTAATCGTGTACGATGCTCGCTCTTGAGCAATTAAGCACGGCATGAGACAAAAAACACGTCCGGGATTTTGTTATCATCAAAATCACCTAGAGAGACTCAACAATCTCCCCCTTTTTGATGATGACAAAACTCTACAACATTAAATGCATTGACGAGCTCCCACATGGTTCTTGTACGAGGCGGAGTTTACACTCACGCATAGTGAGGGAATTCAGATTGGAGGACCGGTCTTTCATCCAACACCATTTGATATACATAGAACCAATTGAGGGGCAATAATCAAAATAGTCTACAAGGCAATCCATTAACAAAAACACCATCCATCAACCCAATACCAAGTCAATCCATTCATTCATATTTGCCAAATTCACATGAAGGAAATGAAAATGAAGAACACACATTTATGTCCAATACTGAGTGCATTTCATTAATTCCAAGGTCATTACATATTACGTTGACACTGGATAGATTTCATGGACACTGACTCACAATGCAAATGACTCAACTAATACAAAAGACACTCACAAATGCTAGATGGCAAACACAATCATGCATAAGAGAGATAAACCTATAGTAACTACTTCTCCCCCTTTGGCATCACCAAAAGAGGGGATAGGATACAAGGAAAATGGACCATAAAGGACTCAAGGACTCAAGTGCATCATCACGGAGGAGCCGGAGGACCTTGGCCAGGGTGAGGGCCGTGGCCAGCATCAGCGAGATGGTGGATAATGGAGTTGAGCAGGTCATCCTAGGTGATCAAGTGGTGCTGGATGGCGACTAGAGAATGGGTGTTGGTTTGGAATGCTTGGCGAGTGTCCCCATGGCTAGCAGTGAGAGTTGCCATGTTCTGAGTGATGGTTTCCAAGGAGTGGGAGAAGGAGGTCATCTGGCCTTGCATGGATTCAAGCATAGTGCCAATAGAAGCAAAAGATGTATCAATGCTACTCCCAAGGTTGGTAAGTTGCTCCCCAAAAGTATCCACCTTAGTCTCTATGCTAGCTAGTCGCCTATCAACTCCCTCGAAGTCTGCCCAAGAGGATTGTCCAGTGCCTTGGGAAGATGATTCCTCGTGATAGAAATGTCGTTGTACCTCCGGATTTGCATGCTGTGGAGGAGGCGGAGGAGGTTGCTCCTCCGCTTGAGCTGGAGGGGGGACTTGTGCTTGATCCTACTGCTGTTGTTGCTCCTGTTCCTCTTCCTCATTGGTCTTCTCCATACATTCTCACATCTCTATGGAGCTCTCCATCGGGACTCCAATAATAGCCAAAGTCTGTGAATAGCTTGTGTTTGTTATATATATCACTCTGTCGCACTTGAATGGAGACTTCATCGGCCAAGCTGATCTCGGCAAAAATGAGTACTCCGATTAGCTGAGATGCATAAGGCAAAGATCTCCTTCGTTGTGTATGGCATGACCCAACTAAATCCATCATAAGGCGACCCATGTTTATGGTCACCCCATTCATCACATGATAAAATAGAAGCTTATGCACTTCATTGACCTCATTTCGGCTTCCAGCCTTTAGATAGATGAGTGTAGTAAACATATGATGCAAAATACGCTGCAGTGAAGGGAAGTAGTTGGGATTCAGCGTGATCAAATTGCTAACTCCATGCACGTATTCGCTGCAGGTCATGAGGAGGAAAGTTTCTTCAACGGAACCATAACCAAAGAGCATATTTTCGCTCATAGCAGAAACTCCTAGGGCTCTCTCAAAAAGATCAGGATTTACTTGAATCTCAACTCCTCTAACAATAGTGTATAATTGTTCATTTCTCACGTTCAGGTTCCCATAAAATTCCTGAACAAGGCTGGGATAGTATCGAGTGTACCTTCTGACAAAGTCAATCCAACCATCATGAACCTCAAAAATAGCACTTATATCTGGGAAAAGTTCATTCATCTCACCAAAATTGACCAGACGGGGGTCAAGTATCGTCCGTGGGTGCATCGGCGGTGCCCGTGGAGGTGCGGGTGCCCGCTGTGGTGGAGGAACGGGGTCCTCACCTCTCATTGAGCTAGACTCCCTCCTTGTAGATCTCCGAGGGTCTCGGAAGAAGCATCATCTAGGCGCCATCTAACTTCAAAAACTGCGGTGGAAACCCTTAGATTGCAAACCCCTTCCCTTGGGAGTGAATGGAGACCAGATGACACACCAAAGATGGTGGAAGATGATTCTCCACAACTTGGAACCCTAGGAAGAAGCTTTGAAGCTGCACACACCGCCGGAGGTATTTCATCCCGAACGATGACGAACAGGCCAGATCTTGTGCGGATGGGAGAATGGTGGAGTTCTATGGCTTGAAAGAAGGTGTGTTGGGGTGTTTAGGGTTGGAGAAGAGTTGTGGGGTGAATGGGGGCGAGTGGAGTGAAAAAATGGAGTGAAGACCTCTTTAAAAAGGTGTTCGGACGTGGGTTCGGCCAGTTTGGTTCGCCAAGTTCGGTCGACCGAATTGGGCCGTCGGTCGACCAAATTGGTCGGCCTAGCTCTATTTTCATCCTTTTTTTAAACTGCTTCAACCTTTCTTTTTTTGTATAACTCCTTCAACCTTTCTTTCCCTTTTTTTTAAACTCCTTCTCCCCCCTTTTTTTGTTTCATCTGCCACTTTTTGTTGTAGTTGAAAGGGAATGACTTGATGAAAGAGATGATGGGGCATTTTGAGAAAATCCTCTGACTCTCCCCCTTAGAAAATGCCTCAGATCCCAAGGTCACTAGGTCAACATTTATTTATAAAGGAATTATAGGCCTTAGAAAGATTTCAAGGATGAGCTATATGTATAAATACAATCAAGCATGCAAGGGGGTATTTATACACAAGGAATTAGAAATAATCACACATAATATGCATTACAATCTACCCTTTATGCAAGTGATTTTTTCTACATATGCAACACTTAACCTCAGTGCAAACCTAGGTATGTATGCTCTCACGCTTACACATTTTTTTTTGATCGGTAAACTTGTAAATATTTTATAGAAGAGTAATATTGTGTACAATGGCTGAGCAATATCTAGACATGCCTAGACTGATTGCTCAATAGATATTGGATTCCATGACACGAAAAACGTGGTCTATGGCGAGGAAGGGAAATAAAAGAATAACAAAAGCAAAGGTATGATTCATAATTTTCACCTCCATGTCTCTCAAGATTAGACCCCCCATCATAAAATAAACAAAATGGCCAGGAATGCTGAAGTTATAGCGTTTAAAAATCTGTTTCTCCCTGAAGGTGAGTTGATCAAGCTTTGGCTCATTTTCCAAACAACATCTGGTTTCATTGAGGATTTCAATTAAAAGGCTTGCATATCCCTTTTCCTTATTCTCAAAAATTCGAATGCATCTCTCCCTCCAAATCCACCAAATGGTGCATCGGAATAGTAGTTTGATCAGCTTAGTGAGGTAACCTTTGTTGGGAAAGTTGGCCTCAAGTGATTGAAGCCCACATAAAAGTGAGTTCCTCGGGCCCCTGTGGATATCAAATCTTTGTGAAAATTTAGTCCAGAGCTTGTTGGAGTAGCTGCAGGAGAAGAATAGGTGGTCAATACTTTCCTCAGCCCCTTTACAAAGAATACACATATTTGCAAGTGAAAAGCCTTTTTTCTGAATCATATCCAAAGTCGGTAGCTTGTTGTGAAGTGCTTGCCAGCAACACAAGGAATGCTTGGGGCATAGAGGCCTGCCCCAAGCCCAGTTCTCCGGATGCCATACTTGATGTCTTTGCCTCAGTTGATTCCATGCAGAAGTGCAGGAAAAATTACCTTTGTCATGAATCCATATCAATTTATTAGTGGGGTCATTAACCAGAGGAATTATAGAAATAATTGGCCAAAGGTCAAACATGTCAGTGGAGGTTGGAATTGGAAGATTCCAAGTACCGTTACGAATGAAATCAGAAATAGTATTATTCACATTAGCTCCCAGATCTTGCCTGATTCTATCTCCATAAATCTGGAATATGCTCTTCCCGTTGACCCAGGGATCATACCACATGCTAAGTGAACTATCAGTGGAGATAGAAAATTTGATTTGTTTGAGTAGCCACGTTCTCAATTGAAGGATACCTTTCCAAGCTGTAGAATGATAAGGCTTAGCTTGAATGTGCCAAAAGTTACATTTGGAGAGGTATTTACTATGGATCCATTTAATCCACATAGTGTCCTTCTTATGTAATATATCCCTGCATTGTTTCACCAAACAAGCTTTATTCCAATCAGCTAGCCATCTCAAGTTTAAACCACCTTCCTTTTTTGGTCTGCATATAGTGTCCCACTTGATTATATGAAGAGCATTTTTATCACCTATCCCTTGCCAAAAGAAAGTTGCCAATACTTTTTCGATCTCCTGAATTAATCCGGAAGGTAGAAGAAAAGCCGTAGACCAATAGATGGAGTAGATGGATAAGATAGATCTAATCAATTCTAGCCGGCCACTCTTAGATAGAAGTTTCATTCTCCAAGAGGTAATTCTATTTTTGATTTTCTCAATGATTGGTTGGCAATGAAGCTTTTTTAAACCGGTGGGGATAAGTGGCAGACCTAAGTACGGGATAGGGAGGTTACCTTCCTCCACCCTCAAAGCTGTTGTAATTGCTGTTTTGTCTTGGACCTTGGCACCGATGTATACTTTGATTTTGGAGTGATTCAGTTGGAGGCCAGACCATTTCCCAAATTTTTCTAGTATGTTTGCAAGGTAATGAACTGAATCAATCTCATTTTGAAGAAAAATGATTAAGTCATCTGCAAAAGTAATATGAGAAACATGGACTTCAACAGTCATTGGAACCATGATATGACCTTGACGCACCGCTTCCTCCAACAAACAAGTGAGGCCTTCCATAGCAATGGTAAATAGGTAAGAGGACAGAGGGTCTCCTTGCCTAATGCCATTAGAGCTTTTAAAATAACCTGCAGGGGAACCATTGAATAGAATAGAGAACATATAGCTCTCAGTGCAGCTTCGAATCCATTAGATCCAGTTGGCAGGAAACCCAATTCTCATAAGCATATGATAAATAAAACTCCTATCAACAGAGTCAAAAGCCTTGATCAGATCAGCTTTAAGGCCAATTATCCTTCCCTTGTCCTTGCAATGCAGATCTTTGGTCAAATCATTAGCAAGGAGGATGTTGTGGGTAATGCTTCTACCTTTGATGAATGCAGTCTGTTGGAGACTAATGATGGTGTTAATCACCTTCTTAATTCTATTAGCCATAAGCTTTGAAATCACTTTGTTGATGAAGTTGCATAATGAGATTGGCCTAAAATTCTCCAGGTTATTAGCCCCCACCACTTTTGGGATCAGCGCAAGAAAAGTGTTGTTGAACTGTTTGTATAGATGCCCCGTTCTGAAAAAGTGAAGGCAAGTGTTGATCACATCATTACCAATTATATGCCAGGCTGATTGGTAGAACTCCGCTGGAAAGCCGTCGGGACCTGGGCTCTTATTTTTTGGAGATTGGAAAACAACTTTCCTAATTTCTTCTGAAGTGAAATCAGCATTGAGAATTCCCATGTCTTCTTCAGAGAGTTGCAAAGAAGGGTTGATGTCATGAACTTTCTGCGTACAAGATTGGTTCAGTAGATGATAATAAAAATCAATGGTGTGCTCCTTTACCTGATTACTGTCATTGATAGTATTTCTGCATGCTGATCTTTATATTGTCTGATTTGGTTGATTGTTCTTCTGGCCGCCATGGTAGCATAAAAGAATTTAGTATTGGAATCACCCAACATCAGCCAGTTCTATCTTGATTTCTGCCTAATAAAGTTTTCCTCTAGCTCTAAAGAATACAAATATTCTTTTCTTGCCTCTTTCTCTTGGTGAATAAGGTCATTGTCAAGGGGGCTATCATAAAGATTATTCTGTGCTTGGTGCAGGTTCCTCTTAGTGGCGGCCACCTTATTCTGAACATTACCAAAGGTGCTCCTATTCCAATCCTTAAGAGCAAGTTTGCAAGCCTTAAGCTTCCTACAAAGGATATGTGGAGGAGACCCTACGACCGGGGTTTCCCAGGCCGCTTTAATAACATCAAGAAATTCCGGATGAGAGACCCACATGTTGTAGAACCTGAATTGGAGCTTGCCCTTGGGAATATCTTTATCTGTATTGATAAGCAGAAGTGTGTGATCAGAAAATATTCATTCCTATATTCAAGCCAGCTATCTGGATAAGAGGCAGTCCAGTGAGTTTTAATGAGACATCTATCCAATCTGGCCATGATTTTGCATTGAGCTTCTCCCCTATTTGTCCATGAAAACTTGTTGCCACAGCAGGTAATGTCTTCAAGTTCCGAATGTTGAATGCACAGGTTAAAGTCCTCCAACATGGACTCAGTCATCATACGGCCACCCAGCTTCTCATGTGGGTATCGAATTGTGTTGAAATCACCAATGACCATCCAAGGAGTGCTGATGTTATCAGAGGGAAAGGTAATTTCCTTCCATAAAGAGTTCCTTTCTTTCACACAGTTAGAAGCATAAACACCAGTAATCATGAATTCCCCATGGTTCAACTTATTCTTGCATCGCATGTAAAGAAATTGACTACTACACTCAGCCATTTGGGCATCAAGCAAGTTATTATTCCAAAGGATCCAGACTCTCCCGTTACCACCATGAAGGTCATTAGTAAAGACATCCAAATCTGGCCAGATTAAGTTTTTATAATGCATAACATGAGCCGGTTTTATTTTTGTTACAACTAAAATGACCAATGCACAAGCATTAGTTTTAATTAATCTATTTAACTCTCTGCATTTCTCCCTCTTATTGAGGCGTCTAACATTCCATGCTAGAATCTTCATAGCAAAACATTGCAGGAGAGAGGATTTTTACTTAGCTGCCTTTGGACGTGGTTGGCCGGCTATCTGCTTCTTTATTTTTTGACCTTGATTTCAATATGTCCACCTCATCCACAGCATGCAAATTTTAAAAGTATGGAAGTTGATGTTTTCCTTGATTGACTGAGGGGCGGTGTATAGCAGATTATGGTGGCCCAACAAAGTTGCCAGCTTATATGACTACTGAGTCCTTTGATTGCGCCTCATGAAGGTTGGGAGAAGGTGGAACGCATAGTGGGGCCTTTCCTTCATTGATGATGGGGCGCTGTTGAGAATATTGTGATGGACCAATAGTGTTGCTAGGCTGTAAGACTGTGGCATCCTTGGAATGCGCCCCATAAAGATTGGGAGAAAGTTGGATGCCAAGTGGGGCCGCCTCCTCACATGGTGGTTGTTGAGGTTGTACAACTGTGGTGCCCTTGGAATGCGCCCCATGGAGAGTGGTAGAAAGTGGGATGCCAAGTGGGGCCACCTCCTCACATGGTGGTTGTTGAGTTTTGTCTATAGCACTATAGTCATACGGAATCAAATGTTCCCTGCATGATTGTGCCCCATGGAGATTGGGAGAAAGTGGGAAGCCAAGTGGGGCCGCCTCTCCACATGGTGGTTGTTGAGTTTTATTGAAGGTGGAACTCAACAACCACCATGTCTTTTCTGATTTTATTGAACTGTTCCTGGTTTAAGGGTTTGGTGAAGATGTCAGCCAACTGATTGTGTGTGTCAATGAATTTCAATTCAAAGACCCATTTTCCTACATGATCTCTTAGAAAATGATGCCAGATGTCAATATGTTTAGTTATAGAATGTTGAACAGGGCTTTTAGACAAGTTGATTGCACTGGTATTATCACATAAAATTGGAACATATTTCATTTTAACATTCAAATCAAGCAATTGATTTTTGATTCAAAGTACTTGGGCTTCACAACTTTCGACGGCTACATACTCAGCCTCGGCAATTGAGAGAGCTATTGAATGTTGTTTCTTGGAAGCCCATGAAACTAGACACCCACCAAGAAACTGATAATACCCACTAGTACTTTTACGATCAACAATACAACCAGCATAATCTAAATCGGTGCAAGCAATTAGATCAAATGAACTACCGATGGAAAACCATAAGCCAAAGTCTACTGTGCCAATCAAATATCAAAAAATCTGTTTAACAGCCAATAAATGAGATTCTTTAGGACTTGACTGAAAACAAGCACATAGACATACACTGTACTAAATGTCATGACGACATGCTGTTAGGTACAGTAATGATCCATTCATACCTCGAAATAGTGTGGGATCTACTATTTTACCCTTTTCATCTTTGTCTAACTTTGTGGTTGTGGCCATCTGAGTCGACATGGGTTTTGCTTCTGCCATCCCGTATTTCTTTAAAAGCTCCAAGGTATATTTGGCTTAGTTTATGAAAATGCCTTTTGATGTTTGCTTCACCTGCAATCCAAGGAAAAATGTAAGTTCACCCATTAAGCTCATTTCAAATTCACCCTGGATTATCTGTGCAAAATCATCACATAAGGCAATTTTAGTAGCTCCAAAAATTATATCATCAACACACACTTGAACTACTAATATGTCTTTACCTGATTTTCTTGTGAAGAGTGTTTGATCAACTTTACCTCTTCTGAAACTATTTTTAATTAGAAATGAGGTGAGCCTTTCATACCATGCCCTTGGTGCTTGCTTCAATCCATACAAGGCCTTCTGCAGCTTGTACACATGTTGTGGATGCTTTGGGTCTTCAAAACCTAGAGGTTGTTTTACAAAAATATCCTCCTTGATATACCCATTAAGAAAAGTAGATTTAACATCCATTTGAAATAATCTGAAGTTAAGAGAGTAAGCATAGGACAGAAGAATCCGGACTGCTTCTAATATAGCAACCGGTGCAAAGGAATCATCAAAATCAATACCCTTCTCCTGGCTATATATACCCTTTGGCTACAAGCCGGGCCTTGTTCCTAACCACCAATCCCATGTCATTTAACTTATTTCTGAAAACCCAACGGGTTCCAATAATGGGATGATTCTTAGGACGTGGCACGAGAAACCACACCTGATTTCTTTCGAACTAGTGTAGCTCTTCATGCATAGCCTAGATCTAGGATTCATTTTGAAGAGCTTCATGAATGTCCTTAGGCTCTTCTTGTGAAATAAAAGACATCAAATCCTCTTCCTCCACTTGCCTTAGTGAGGTTCTGGTTTTGACACCATCTACAGGATTACCAATGATGTTCTCAGCGGGGTGATCTTTCAAGAACGTTAAAGCTCTAGGAAAGTTGGGGTGTTGCACTTGCTGTTCTTGAAGTGTTTCAATTAACGGATCTTCATCATCTTCATCTTTGCTGGAGGTTCCTTCAGTTGGTTCATCCTTAGGCTTAGATGTTCCAGTGTCATTTGGATTCTTAGGAGCTTCATCTGCATCCAAAATTGGAGTAAGTTGACTTGTCAATTTTAATTCCAATTCATCAAAAATCACATGAGGACTTTCTTCAACAACCGAAGTCCTTTCATTAAACAATTTGTAGGCTCTAGAATTCAATGCATAACCAAGGAAGATTCCTTTGTCACTATTCTCATCAAACTTACCTAGGTCACTCTGATACCAATTGAAGTCCTGCGATCAATGACACCCAAGAGGGGGGGTGAATTGGGTGATTACAAATTTTAGAAAACTTTTACCCGATTTAAACAGATGTGAAGAAATAGCAACTTAGAAATACAAATCTGTCAAATTACCGATGAGATCTATCAAAATCTATCACACACAGCAGTTCCTTAGTACTATGGCGGAGGTATGAATCCGAAGATACTGCTCTCGCAAAGTGTTATCGTCCTGACAAGACTAGCCTTGCCAATTTAAACCCACCTTTTGATATACCAAAGATCTGATGACGAAATGATAAATTATGCTAGATCTGAAATACAAGATTCGGAAGAATAAATATGCACTAGCAATCACACAGAATGGGGGTAGACGAAATGGACCAAACCACACAAGAGATAGCGATTTTAGGTGGTTCGGATGCAACGACGGCAACATATGTCCACCCCTCACGATCCATGAGGATTCACACACTACCTTGTAAAGGATTACAAGATAAGAACCACACATACACGGATCTAGGTAGATCCACACACACACACACACACAGATCTAACTAGATCCACACACACACTGATGTTCATAGATTTAGAAGATTACACACATGAAGCTCAAGAAATTTAGAATAAGAAACACAAATGAGAAACTTCTGATTTAGGCTCCCCCTGAGTAGATGATGTAGATCTTGGATGAAGCTTGCTTCTCCACTTGATTTCCAATTGTTTGGCTTTAGATTGATCTTGGTTTGCTTGAGGTTTGATGAAGAACTTCTGGACGGATCATTATTCACGGAGGTGTTGCAGCAACTCTCTTTCACCCTTGATGGCCTCCCTTGAATCCTTTTAGTTGATTAGGGTTCCTTGGCCAAAAATGTGTTTTTATATCTCTTAGATGGTCAAGGGACATGCCAAGACACATATCCACAATTCCTGGCATGTCTGGAGGCTTTGGGACTCAAAAATCCTAAAGAGAAGGCTGCCCACGTTGGTGAAAAGGAAAGTCAACAAAAGTTGCCTCGAAGGGTTCGGTCGACCGAAGTAGAGCGGTCGGTCGACCGATCTCTGTGCGAAACAGGAACTTCTAATGCTGGCAAATTTGGTTGACCGATCCTGGGCCGTCGGTCGACCGAACTCTATAATTTTACAAAGTTCTCAGTGCTGCAAGAATTGGTCGACCGAACCAACTATGTTGGTCGATCGAACTCTGGAATTCCTGCAAAACAAAGTTGTTAGCCCAAGAAAACATATCCATATTATCAAGCCTTGGATTGAACGTATGTTTTCATCGATTGGAAGTCCATTTGAGCTCTTTTTATGCATTTTGAAGACTGTGAACATTTGAGCATTTGACATAATGAAAATTGGCCTTAATCACGTAGGATGCTTGCACTTGAGCAATTATGCACGGCACGAGACGGAAAACATGTCTAGGGTTTTGTTATCATCAAAATCACCTGGAGAGACTCAATAGCCACCTCCACAATGCGTCGACGCTGTTGACACCCGTTTTATGACCAATGAGTTAGGTCATCTCCTTATCTTATTTTATGATGTCCCGCGTTATTCATCGGTTATTGGGCCACTTTTGGGTTATTTTTGGGCTTATTTTATGGGTTCTCTCCCTGGTTGGGCCTAATTCCTTCTATTTTCTGGTCATTTGAGCTTATTAGGCCTAGATAAGGGCTAATGAGGATTATTTTGTGGATTAACTCGGAGATTTATCTGCCTTTATGTCTTTTGCCACGTTTATTAGCCTAGCAGTCTATTGCGCGACCGTTAATGGACGTTGGCGGTCCTTTGCTAGACCGCTAGGCAGATAAAGAGTCCCGTTAGGTTTTCTTGGTCTTATCTCTTTGTGATCAGCTGAGCCTAGTGGTCTATCGGTCGACCATTTTTCATGCCTTGCGGTCTATCACAAGACCGTTAGGGGAGACAGAGCGTCTTGCTCTGTCTGATCTTCCTCTCTCCGACTGTGGTCGAACTAGAGTCCTTAATTTGATGTTTTCTCTTTGAGTATTGATCTTTAGAAGCTTCTGTTTGTTTCTATGGACTCTTGGGAGTATTATCTTCAAGATTTATCTAAGTTCAGCCCTATTTTCGTGCTATTTTTTCTCCAACTCGACCTAAGATTTTGGGAGTCTATAAATAGAACCATTGACTTCATGGCATGAGGAGGAGATTTTTGAAGATTGCGACGAAGTGCTGCCTCATCCTGGAGTGAATACCAACCAGGGAGAGCTTGTGTCTACGTCCTAGGGTCATCTGGTCCAGGAAGTAGCCGATTCCTTTTGAGTTTTTTGTGTCTTTTCTTCTCTTAGTCTTTGTCTTCTTTCCATCATCATAGCATCAATTCTCCATTTTTTCCACGTTCTTCTGCACTCACAGCACATTTTTAAACATCCCCCTATTGTTTTCACACCCCACAGGGGTTAAAAAACCACCAACCCCCAGGTATTCACCCTTCCTTTTCATGCATACTAGTTTCATTACTTTATAGATACTACACTTTTCCAGGGCTAATTGGGTTGTTGTTTTTCTTCTGTCTACACTCTTTTGCTGGTCTACAGTGCTCGCTACACGAGGCCCAACTCTTCTGGTCGGCCAGGAGAGGTGGAGATCTGAGTTCCACATCACACTTTTCTGGGTGCGCTTAGCGGCCTTCGCCAGACCGTTTGGGTTGCCTTGAGGTCATATCCGGACCATTTTTCTGTCGTTTGGCGGTCGCAAGAGAACCGTTTTCACGTCTGCACCTGGGTCTTTCTCTCCCGCGGGTGAGTGTGCCTCACTCGACTTCTTTCCAAGGTACATAGTGTAGTTTTGGCTACACTATTTGCTTTGGTGGCGATCACATCTTCTTCTTTGGGTATTTGTCATCATATTCCTCCATCTCTCTTTAGTTTCTTTGCTCTTTTAGTTGCTCCACGCCTACGGTGTGTGTTTGCTTTATTCCATCTTTGCTCCACGCCCATGGCGTGTGTTTAGTTCTTCCTTTGTTTTATTTTGCACTATTTAGATGACATACCCACATGCTACTTATTTGATGTTATTGCTTACTTGAGTTGGCGCATATCACGCACATCATATTTCACATCTCTCCCACTTTTTCACACTCCATCACATTAAAATATCAACAACCTCTATTTTTTTTTGACAATCACGGTGGGACATCTAGTGCCAATCGTGTTGAGTGATTGTTTGACCTGCTCTTAGTTATTTTTCCCAGTTTACCCTGTGTTTTCCTCGGCTTTCCCATTTTATTCCCTGTTGTTTCTGCTCCCTGGTTCCCTGGCAGTCTCCTCCTGGCCGTTTACGGCTTAAAAGCGGTCTAGCGATAGACCGTCTTATCTCCCTAGCGGTCCCCAGACGACCGTTTCTCCAATATAGGTACGCATCCCGAGGATTGTTGCTATTTATGCATTTTTGCCGATTCCTATTGTTCCTGGGTGCTATCTGATCTCCTCCTTTGTTGTGGTGCATAATTATATCATTGTTTGCATATTGTTTGTTAGTTTTTAGGCTAGAAAGTGCATGCACTCCGGTGCACATAGGATTATTCATCTCTCATATCAAAGTTGCATTCCTACCTTGGTGTGTGATCCTCTTGCCTCCATATTTCTTGGGGTTGACTAGGTGACCACATCCGGGACCTCCATAAGTCCCCGTGAGCCGTGGATTCCCACACGGACGCTGGGCCGATTGTACCTTTGCCACCCCGTGTCTAGGTTGCATAAGTGAGGGAGAGTTTATCCTTAGAGTCAAACAAGTTTCTATCATCCTTTCCCATTAAGAACCCATTGTTGGAGAGAATATTTTTTTCAAATCACTAAGGTTCTAAATGGGAAACAAATAAAAATTTGTGCATCATCATAACTTGATTGATTTTGGTTGCCTCTCATCCCCCTTCTTATTTGCATATTCCCCTTTGGGGTCATTTTGTCTGGTTTCTTATTGGTGGTTGTTTTTGTTGTCTTCATTTTATTATAGGTGCCACATTGCATGTGGAGTTGCTTCAAGTCCATAGGTCCATCTCCTAGGGGCAATTCCTCTTTCATCTCCTACCTTAATCCTTTGTTCGATTCCACCATGTCCTCTTATGATTTCCCCCATTCCCACGAGGGCTCTCTTCCTCAAGGGCTCCTAGAGGACCCGTCCAGGGTCATGCCACTTCGGGCTGGAGAAGGGTCCGACCCTCCTCCATCTTCTGCTGCCATAGAGGGCGGTCAACCCTCTATTTCAAATTCTTCCACCAATAATCTCGTGAGTCACATTCTTCAAATGATGGCCCAGTTGGATCCGGCCCAACTTCAGGCCCTTTATTAGACTTTGCAGGCGTCAGGTGTCCCGTCTCCCATGATTTCACAAGGTCTATATGCTACTACCATCTCTTAGTCTAGGGTTGATGGGCCCGGGGCTCCACTTGCTCCTATTGATCTTACCCCGGTCCAGCCCAAGGTCCTTCGTTTCTCCAATCTCGAGACGGGCCAGTCATCTGGTCTGGCCCCTCAACCCCTTGATAAAGGGAAGATCGCTCTTCCCTTATATACCCAGATTGATCCCTATAGGTCCGTTCTCTCGGCGCCACAAGTCCTTGTGGGCCAGGCCGATTTTGTTCCCCGTCAGTAGGGGCGGCCCATTCTTATGCCAATTCGGGTCATCCTTCAGCTCAATATCCTTCTTATGGGCCTCCCCTTCCTTCCGTTTATCCTTTGGCTTCTCGCTTTGAGCCCGCATCTTTCACTCCACCTACTCCATCTCGAGAGCAGGAACTCCTCGATAAGTGGGCTGCTATGCAGCAACAACTCGACTTTCTTCAAAAGCGGGTTGGCCCACAGTCCTTGGCAGATGTTCCCATTCCTAGCTTTCATAACATCTGGTTCCCCCCTCAATCTGAGCTCCCCACATACCGCAAGTATGACGGGAACGACAACCTGTATATTCATGTGAGGGATTTCATGTACGAGTCGACGCAGTTCCAATATGATTATCACCTTATGGCGTATTTATTCTGCCGATCGTTGGATGGAGTCGCATTGGAGTGGTTATATGCTTTACCACTGGAAGATGCCGAGAGCTTCAAAGTTTTCAAAGAGAAATTTATTCAGTGGTTCCAAGATCGGGTTGGCCCGAAGTATTTTTTCATAGATCTGGTTGCCGAGAAAATGAAGGCCAATGAGGACTTTGCTACTTATGCTGACAGATGGAGGCAGATGGCAGCCCGTGTGCCCGGTCATATTCCAGAGGAAGAGAATGTCAAATTGCTCATTTCTAATGCTACCCCTACCTTCCGCAACATTTTTGCCATGAATGATATCGCCAACATGCACCAGTTATATAACCAGGCGAGGTTTATCAAGACCCAGTTTAAGGACTCTCCCATCCATACTCTCTTTGAGGCCCAAAAGCCCAAATATAATAGAAAACCTCAGGGGCTCGTCACCGAAGGAGTCCAAACCAACGAGCAAGTGCAAGCCGTCGCCTTCCCCTTCCCCAACCAATCCGCTCCACTCCGCTTCCAACAACCTCCACGTAACCCCCAGTTTCCTGTTCTAGAAAATACGCAATCATCTTTCCCCGCTCCACAAAATACACAACCTTCCTTCCCCGCTGCCCAACAACCGCAACAACCCCCACAATACCACAATGTCCCTCCTCCTAACGGCTACACACCCAAATGCCTAGCTCCAAAAAGGGCCCAGTTGTAGATGCCTAATTTCGGACATCCCGCAGACTTTGTCTAGCCACTATAGAAGTGATACTTCCTCTTGGTTGATTGGTAGTGTGGAGTCTCATCCTTGTCTAGGTAGGCTCCACCCTATCCCTTCGTGAATTTTTTGAGGTGCTTTATATGATTCTCTCCATTTTCCATTGATCCCCCCTAGAAGGCCAAGGTCTTGGCCGCCCATACCCCTAGGCGGCCAGATGGCTGGCCGCCCAACCCATTCCATGGTGGCTAGAGAGCTGGCTGCCCATATCCCAAGGTGGCCACATAGTTGGCCGTCCACCTCTTTTGGATGGCCATCGACCTGGCCACCCAGACCCTCAAGAAGGCCACTACCTTGGCCGCCCAGCTCCCTTTGAACGGCCCTCGACTTGGCCGCGTTCTGATAACTACAGTCAATCCCACATTTTCGCCCACTCCGGGTACGTCCTCCGAAACTGCTCCCACTCGGGGGGGGGGGGGTTCGAGACTCACGTAGCTTCCACGTAATCCATTTTTGAATGGTTTTTATGTAGGGAAATTCCCCACATACAAAACCCCATTCCGATCCAACCGGGGGGGGGGGGGGGTTGGACATTTTCTCACGGAGGGGTTGGACATTTTGGTGAGAGAAGGGGGTTCTGTCAGTTTGGAGAGTTCAGAGAGAGCTGAGAGGATGAGAGCACCTTCTCCGACCTTCCCCTAGAAGCAGAACCTGCCGTTGAAGAGCTCCGCAGTGGGAGAGTCCAGTTTCAGGGGGTGGCCATCGACATGGCCGCCCACCACCTTTGAACGGCCACACATGTGGCCGCCCTCTGTTTGGTTGACGGGCAAACCCCGTCTTTCTTCCTTGTTCTCCATTTTGCTATACTTCATTCCGTTTTACTGCATTCATGCATGATAGATCTTCCTAGATCCTATTTTAAAGAGGTTTTTCAATCCAAAACAAAGGGAAGGCTGATGGTCAAAAGTCTCGGCCATCCCCCTTTCCGCCCCCTTTCCCGGTATGATATATCCCATTTGCATGCTTTCTTTACTTCTCTGAGCATATTCTGCACTTCCACAGTCGAATGGTTTCTTTGTTTGCTGGTTAATTTGAAGGGACTTCATCATCGACTGGCAGGGCTCCTTGCCCTTGGCCAGCCGAGAGCGAGGACAGGAACCCATATTCTCTCGTTCCTAAGGCATTCACGATCATTCTACCCCAGTGAGGTTCAGGTAAACACCTCTGGCGATCACTCTATCTCTTTATTTCCAACCTGTGCACTGTAGGTAGCAGCAGCACAAGTTCGAGAGGACACACGCATGCCGTACGTGGCACCGAACGTACTTCCGGCACCTACAACCTTCTGGCGATCATGGTGGGACACTCATTGCTCACTGTGAGCCTTTAGATTGAAGTCTACTGCATTTAGTTTCCAGCAAATAGCCTTTTCCCATCCTTATTTTTCATTTTTAGTTGCTCATGTGCCTGTTCTACGCTTGGTGGACCTGCGGGACCAAAACAGGAGGCAGCCAAGTTTCTGGTCGCCCAGGTCCCAGGGCGGCCAAAGACCTGGCCGCCCACCAACCTGGAAGGCCAAGTATATGGCCGTCCAGGTCTCCAAGGTGGCCATATACTTGGCCGCCCAATCCCCCTGAGAGGCCATCGATTTGGCCATCTCCTGTTCGTGTTTCTGCTTCCGTTTCAATCCTGTTTGCATAGTTTAGCTTTTGTTCTGTGTATTTCTTACTTCTGTTTGTTCTCACATTGCAGGTTTGAGTACGGAGTGGGCTTAGGAAGAGCCGACATCACACATATTAGGAACACCCTCCCTTTGATTTGGACGCTTTTTGCGGTGCTTTATATGATTCTCTCCATTTTTCATTGATCACCCCTGGAAGGCCAAGGTCTCGGCCGCCCATACCCCTGGGCGGCCAGATGGCTGGCCGCCCAGCCCATTCTAGGGCGGCCAGAGAGCTGGTCGTCCACATCCCAAGGCGGCCACTAAGCTGGCTGCCCACCTCTTCTGGATGGCCATTGACCTGGCCGCCCAGACCCGCAAGAAGGCCACTGCCTTGGCCGCCCAACTTCCTTTGGAAGGCCCTCGACTTGGCCGCCTCCTGATAACTACAGTCAATCCCACGATCCGCCCACTCCGGGCACGTCCTCCACAACCGTTCCCCACTCGGGGGGGGGGGGTCCGACGCTCACGTAGCTTTCACGTAATCCATTTTGAATGGTTTTGATGTAGGGAAATCCCCCATATACAAAAGCCCATTCCGATCTATCTCACGGGGGGGTTGGACATTTTTTTCTGACGGAGGGGGTTGGACATTTTTGGAGGAGGAGAGGTTGCTAGTTCGAGGGAGAGAGAGCCGTGAGCATGAGAGCGCCTTCCCGACCTTCCCCCAATAGCAGAACCTGAAGTTAAAGAGCTCCGCAGTGGGAGAGTCCAGTTCCAGGGGGCGGCCATCGACATGGCCGCCTACCAGCTTTGAACGGCCACATAGTTGGCCGCCCTCTGTTTGGTCGACGGGCAAACCCCGCCTTTCTTCCTTGTTCTCCATTTTGCTATACTTCATTTTGTTTTACTACATTCATTCATGATAGATCTTCCTAGATCCTATTTTAAAGAGGTTTTTCAATCCAAAACATAGGGAAGGTGGATGGTTGAAAGTCTCGGCCATCCCCCTTTCTGCCCCCCTTCCCGGTACGATTGACCGCATTTGCATGTGTTCTTTACTTCCATGAGCATTTACTACACTTTCTCAGTCTAATGGCCTTTCTATTTGCTGGTTAATTTGTAGGAACTTCATCACCAACTCGCAGAGCTTCACATTCTTGGCCGACCGAGAGCGAGGACAAGAAGAACCCACATTCTCTCGTTCCTAAGGCGTTCACGATCATTTTACCCCTGTGAGGTTTAGGTAAACACCTCTGGAAACCACTCTATCTCTTTCTTTCTAACATGTGCACTGTAGGTAGCAGCAACACAAGTTTGGGAGGACACGCACACGCCATATGCGGACGCACCTTCCGGCACCTACACCAGTATTCTCCGTTGCCCGAGTCCCTCCCGGATATATTTTCGGCTCTCATGTCCATCGATGCCCTCCAACTTCCTCCGGAACGGCCTAATTGGAACCCGGCAGTCGACCAGTCCAAATATTGTATGTTCCACCGGTAGCCTGGGCATACGATAGAGACTTGCTTCCAATTCAGGGATTTTGTCTATGATCTACATGAAGGGCAGCGTATAGACTGGGATGAGATGCACAAGGTCATCACCAAAATTAGAGAGAAGGGAAGGTAAGCGCCGAGGCAGCAAGTGTAGCAGCAAGCACCGCAGCTGCAGCCATAGCCACAGCAGTAGCAGCCTGCGGAGAATCTGGGGATCTATCTGTAGTACCCCAAAATTTATATAAATAATTTTTGGATTAATTTAGAATTTCTAGAATTTATTAGGAATTTATAAAGACCTAAATTAATAAATGGGTTATTTGATTTAATAAGTCCCAACTATTCTAATTAAGTAATCTAGCCCATTTAAACGAAACCCAATAGGTATAAGGACCAAGCCCAATAAGTTTGGCCCATATTCTAGAAGGTTATTTAGCCTATTCATGAATTATAAGGATAAATACCCCTTATATAGATAATTAACAAAAAGAGTTTGAATAAAATTGAATTCTGCGCACAGTGGATGTAGCGGTCTATCGTGCGACCGCCACAGTCATGTAACGCACCCAGCTTGGACCGTTACACTTTGTCAGTTCCGTGAATGGAAGAAAGAATAAAAAGATTGGATCTTTGGGATCCTATCTGCAAGAGACCAACTTGGGAGAATTTATAACATTACTAAGGACTCTTAGCGATCAGGTTCTGGCCAACTAAGGACTCTAGAATCGATCTAATCCTCAAACCCTAGTTAAAACTCTATAGATAGAGCCCAATTCTGAACTGAGCGACCCTTACTTTTGGCTCGTGAGGAATCAAGGTAAGGAGATAGAATCTCGGGTAAGTTCTTTAGAGTCTTTTATTCCTAATACTTTAGACTAACTACCCTCAAAATTTCATGTTAGGAGGTCGAGTATCCAAGGAGTTAGGATCTTCCAAAGTTATTGGTTTCATCACGCCAACCCAAGAAACTGTGCAACAGGGTGCTGAAGATTAGGAATCTAGAGAAACTAAACAAGGTAATTAGAGTTAGATACTTTAGAACTTTTTTTTCCTCTTAGTTTCATCTTCCTAACCTCAAAATTTCACACCCTTAGGCCAAGAGACTGAGGAGTTAGAGAGACGTGAACTTGTTGAAAAATCTCAGGAAGAGAAGAACTAGGGCGTGTCTTGAAGACTCAAATTAGAAGTTTAAAGCCTAGTTAAGAGGTAGGTTATCTCATGAACAACAAGAACATCATGTTAGGGATAAAAGCCCTCTGGTTTTGTTTGATTATATGCATTATAGATCATGAATTTCATATTTTAGTAGGGTTGTGCATACATGCATATCCTTAGCCTTAATCAAAGATAAAAGATATTTTGCTGTTAATTCATTTCAACCTATGCATGTAGCTGGCCTATACTTCATTTTTCATGACTGGAATAGTTTAAGAATTTTGATTTCCAAGCATGACATATTTTCATAGTTTTCTATTCTATTTACTGTCAGCAGAACCTCTAATGGATTAAGGTAAGACCGTCACATGATATAACGGCCTTACGATAAGCCGTCACACCCTCTGTTGTATTTAAATTTCTCTATTATCTCTGACGGCCCAGAAGTAGTGCGTTACAACAGTCTAACGGCCCCACGATAAGGCGTCACAACACTGTGACGCCCCCATCTTAGACCGCCACAGTACTTTGTTCAGGCAATTCAAGACAAAATTGAAGAACAATCAAGTTTACTTATAAATAAGCATAGTTATCTAAGTTTTGAACTATTTTCATGACTTTGAGTTTATTGATCAATTTATGATAGAAATTACATGTTAAAAGCATCTCTAGTTATTTCAAGCATATGTTAATTTCATTAGCTAAACTCTATAGTTTTGTATTTACACTATGATTTTAAATGATGTAATGACGGAGTTTTTATCATGGTTTCACATCGCTACATAGTCTTTTCATATCTATAGAGTCATTTTCTTTAAGTACATGGCATATATTCCGGTATATGGCCATTAGTTCACACTTTGCACTATAGGAACATATTCTTGAACATGAGGACATCTCTATTGGATATTCCTTCCAATGGACTAGGAAATCTTGTTTCAAGGCCTACGTAATTCTCTGCGAACCTGGGATTCCCACTAGGACAACCATGAAAGCCCAATTGTTAGAAAGCACTATCGATGTTTTCAGATTCTGAATATTTAACGGATCTATATTCGACCATCAGGCACATATAACGGTCCAATATATGACCGTCACATTGTTTAAGTCCATATCTATTTTCTTCTGGATTCAGCCTTTCTAACGGCCCAACACTCGACCGTTATGTTCATGTAACGGCCTAGTATTAGACCGTCACAGTTCTAAATTCTTTAACTCGAGGTTTGACCAAAGGGTTGATATTCTAAGTTCCTAGCCGGAGTATTGATGGTCTGGGACTTGGCATATTGTCTAAAGATACTTAATTTAAATTATGAATGATAATAAATGTACCGTTATGCTGTCGAATTATTTCCATGAGCATGACATCGTCTTAAATCATTCTTGATCTCTCATGTCCTAAGTTGAAGCGTTCATTGTTGATTATTGTTATCAAGAACTTATTTGCATTCTTGGCCATATTTTATTGCTTGAAATGTGGAAATAGCTTGATTTATACTTGAAGATGCGATCGAACACTGATTGTGTTTAAGGGCTCTATGCTAGTCCCCTCGGCTGATTGTCGGAAACATACTGTAAACCATGGGGTATGATGCTACTGGCGTCGCATTACGCTGGGAGTACTTTCTCTATAAATAAGTGAAATCCATGATACACATACATGACTTTTTTGCTTGATACATGATATTCCACAGAAATTCACCAAATACTTGCTCATAAGCAAAGAGGTTTGGATGATGACTACGTGGTGTTGCTAGTACATTCTCGTTACATTCTTGTTCATGAAAGGCCATTCTTGTTGCATTCTTGCTAGTTCATACTTGTTCATTCTATCTTACATGATCATTTTGCTACTTTGGTTACTTGTGATTTATCGCATTCACATGATTTTACCTTATTCCTCTAGAGCAAAAATGTTAATTACTTTAATAGTGCCTTCATGTTGATGCGAAGATACCTACTGGGTAAGTGTGCTCATTACCTATTTCCAATCTTTTTTGGAGATGGAAGTGAGTCAGGATCGGATTTGGAATATTCAAATAGCGGGTCTGAGAGTGAATGAAGAATGAGTGAAGACTTAGGAAGTCTACATGTTTAGATTGAGTCTATGTAATTTTCTTATTTCTTGTGTCTAGTATGATGAAGAAAGTTGAATTAGTGATTGTATTTGAATATTTGATTGGTAATGAAATAAAAATTTGGAGTTTGAGTAAATATTATGCAATTACATCTATGTGTGTGATTATCTTGTGCTCTGACCGTTCTTGCTTGCAAGAGGCTTACCATGCCGACTGTTCACGTTCCTCGAGCTAGTCTTCCACTGTAATAAAGGCTCGAGGCGTGACACTATCAAAACCCCATGCCGAATCATCCACCCACCCCGTAGCCTCAACCACCGGCACCGGCTCAAGTGAACCTTGTTCAACGCCCGACTCCCAACGCTAGGTGGTCTTATAATGATGAGTCTTCTGTCCAACGGCTCATGGCCTTCCACCATACCTACTGCAACCCTCCTCCACCTCCTACTCCCATCATTCTCCCGTCAAACCAGCAAGCCACCACCACTACACCGCCTATGTCTGCTGTTCTTCATAAACCCCTCATCCTTCTGCCTACTTTCCCCATTGTTCCACCTGCCTTCACTCCCCCGGAAGTCCACATTGCACCCGTCCTTGCTCCCCCGCAAGTGCCCACACAGCCTGTCATCGCCACGCCACCGTTCGACCCTCCACCTATCGTCCTCCCAGCATGACCCATCACCGCCACCACTACCCCCATTACCCCCATTATCTCCACTATGCGTACTCCTACTCCTCTTGTCCACCCTATCTGGCCCATTAAACCACCCACCATGAGCCCATCTGATGCCATGCCGGCCCAGAATCTTGCCCTACGGAGCGGGCGTTTGTTTCATCGGAACTACCCTACCACTGGTGCATCCGCACCCAATCACCAATCATCAAACAAACTGCTGATCAGGAGAAGGCAGATCCGTTGCTGGGTACTTGTATGATATGTTACATAATCTAGACCGGATGCCCGCCAAAATTTTAGTGCTAGAATTGATTAAGCGGTCAACCGCCCTGGCCATAATCTCCAAGGGGCCTGCCATTACATTCTCAGAGACCGAGCTAGCACCACCTGAGGCTCGTCAGATGTCACTATGCATTTCCATCATTTTGAACAAAGTAAGCATAGATGCGGCATTGGTAGACACTGGGGCCTCTATCAATGTGTGTCCTTTAAGCACTTTGAGAGCATGCAACATTTTAGAAGATCCGCTAAGGCCTACCCCGACCACTAATGTAGCATATGATAATTCGAGAAGGCCGTGCCACGGAGTGGTCACTATTTAAGCTGAACTTGGGCCACTGACAATTCCCATTGAATTTTATGTGCTCAACATTGACCCCATGTTCAAAGCTATTCTGGGCCGACCGTGGATTAACAATCTTAATGCCATGCCATCCACTGCCCATCAATGCCTTAAGTTCCCTTTTCAAGGGAGGGAGGTGAAGGTCCAAAGCATCTCCACGGTTCAGTCAGTCGAAGCCATTTCAGAAAAGATCTTACCAACACTCTAGCCCAGTAATCGGCCTGTTATTTTGATATTGGTCCTTAATTTTCCTTGGGCATATGCACCACGCAAGCCAGCCGTCGCGGAGGTGAATGTCAAGATAAAGCCCGAGATAAGGGATTCTAAAGGCTAGAAGATCATATTGAAGCTAGGCTATCAGCCAGGAAGAGGTCTCGGCGCTTAGTGGCAGGGGCGGACCAAGCCGGTCCCTAGGGGTAGAAAAATGAGCAAAAGGGGCCTCGGTTATCGAGAGTCCTCATTATCTCTCTTGAGTGATGCACTGCCATTGACTTGGGATTACCGTCAGAATTTTGTCAGGGGCCCATTACAGCCAGGTACTTTGAATGCCCCGCCAAGTCAGACCGAGAGAGAAGATACTACTTGCACAGTTTCTGGCCCGCCATTGCTGCCTAGGGGGCCCGTGGATGATATGATTGATTTCAGTGAAGCTTTTGCAAGAATGTTCTATGAAGAGGACCGTCCAAGAAATCCGGAGGTGCGGCTTGTACAGTACACGCAAGGAAAGCCGGCTTACCATAGCGGGGAGAGGGGAGCTCACCCGTTGTTTTCACTTGGTCTCCTTCCCGTCTGATGTCTCTTTTCCAAAGGTTATCTTTCATACCCCGTTCACCTCCTGTCATGATTGATCCCTTGCTATTGGAAATGCCAATTGAATTTTTGATTGTAACTTGTCCGTGTGGGCGCTGCCCGCCAAATGATCTTTCAAGTATGTGGTTCTCCTCCGCTGATCCCTCCTTCAATATCTTCTGCCCGTCCATTTACCCTCTCACCCTTCCTCCTCCTTCCCCATCCCCTCTATCTTGTTGCATGCTATCCACTGATCTCCAAAAAAAATGTCAATTTTAAAATGGAGATTTCAGTGGAAGATTACGCTGTGTTCCGTCCATTCTCCTCCCTGGGGCATGAAGCCCCTGCTTCCCTTCCATTAGAGTTCCTCTCTCCTAGGTTAGATTTAGGATCAGTCGAGTCTAGGGAAGTAGGGTCTGTTAGGTCTAGAGAAGTAGGGTCTTGTTCTAGTACGTCCAACCCTTTCTCCACGCCTAAGGTGCACCCACCAACGCCTCATTCCAAATCCATTCCTTATAGGTTTTTGCAGGATCTAGCTCAGCGATGCCATGCTCTTGTCAAATGCCCAGAGTTCGTAGCCACGACGATTATGCTAGAAGAAGATGAGGAGAAAGGAGGGGTATGGAGCGACGATGGATTAGGTGTTTATGAAATCGTGGATGAAAAAGACCCGATCGATCTTGAGGACAGCGATGTAGATGACACTGCCGACTTATACACACAAGGTTTGAAGAGGTTCGATGAGCCATCATCAGCAGTGGATGAACCTACAAAAGAAATTAATTTGGGAACTAATGAGGACCCCAGGCCTATCATTATTTCTGCTAACCTCCCTCCTAATGTGGAAGAAGAACTGATTAAAGTTTTGAGGGAGTATAGCGATTCTTTTGCCTGGTCATACGAGGACATGCCTGGTCTTGACCCCTCCTTGGTGGAACACCAACTTGTGCTTAAGCCAGGGGCAACACCCGTAAAACAAAAGTTAAGGAGATTTCACCCCCACATGGTCTTGAGGATGAAAGAAGAAATTGATAAATTGCATGAGGCCAGATTCATTCGAGTTGTTCTATATCCCCATTGGGTGGCAAATATAGTCCCTGTTATCAAGAAGGATGGAAAGGTGTAAATTTGTATTGATTTTAGGGATTTAAACAAAGCATGTCCCAAGGATGATTTCCCGCTCCCTCATATAGATGTGTTAGTGGATAACACAGTCGGGTATGAAGCTTTGTCATTCATGGATGGCTATTTAGGCTATAACCAGATCCGTCTCGCTCCAGAAGATCAAGAGAAAACTTCCTTCACCACGCCCTAGGGCACGTATTGCTATGTGGTAATGCCGTTCGGATTGAAGAATGCTGGTGCCACCTATCAAAGGGCGATGATGGCTATATTCCACGATAAGATGCATGTGTACATGGAAGCTTACGTGGATGATATTTTGGTGAAGTCAAGAACCAAAGAGGAACACCCCGCTATCCTGGCTAAGGTGCATCAGAGAGCTAGGGAGTATAAGCTGAAAATGAATACTAACAAGTGTATATTTGGAGTGTCTTCAGGGAAGCTGCTAGGTTTCATAGTTAGCAAACGGGGGATTCAAATTGATCCTAATAAGGCTAAGGCCGTCATGGACATGCCCCCGCCTAAGAACATCACAGAACTTCGAGGATTGATTGGACGCCTACAGTTCATTAGAAGATTTATATCCCAACATTCTCAAAGGTGCCGCCCATTTTATGAACTGCTAAAGGCGGGGGTCAAATTTGAATGAAATGAAGAATGTCAGAAGGCCTATGTGGATTTAAAGGTTTATTTGTCCAATCCCCCAGTTTTACAGCCTCCTGTCCCTGGGAAACCCTTGATCCTATACATTTCTATCATCGAGGACTCCCTAGGAGCTGTCCTGGCGCAAGTGGATGATGAAGGAAAAGGGCAGACAACTTATTGTTAGCGCAGCGAAGAGTGATATAGAAGGGGGGGGATGAATAGATCACTCTCGATTTGAAAAACTTCAGCAGAAAATCACTACTTCGAAATACAACCCTTCAGATATAGCTAAACAATATAGCTAACGCAGTGAGAAACTAAGACAGAATAATAAGGTGCGATTGGAAGAGGCCGTCCACACACAAACACAATGCCAAGCAGAAGGAGAGCACAAACGATAATAGCAAACCACAGAGGAGACAAGAGATTTTAAGGTGGTTCGATTGTAGTCCACAATCTACATCCACCCCTCACTCCAACTAGAGTGAGGATTCCACTAGCCACTGCTAGAAAACTGCAGACTCAGTCTGCGAACAAAATGCTGCCACACAGCTTGAACAACCAAGGGAAACAAATCCCTCAACCAAACTCTGCTACCCACAGAGCTTGACACCTGGACCTGCTACCAGCAAGACCAGAACCGGAGATGGCTCTCCCTTCCTCCAACCCGGAGGGAACCTGCTAATGACAACCCGTCACTGGCAAAACCAGAGATCACAGATCTCTCTTCCTCTGCAGCCCAGAGGGGAACCGGAGTAACTCTCCCTTCCTCCAAACACTGGAGGGTAACAACTCGAAATCAGAGATATTAAGAAATGAAAAGAAAATAGAAATGTAAACAAGACTAACAATGAACAACAATCGTTTCAGAAAACCAAAATCAAATGTAGCTTCCGAAGAAGCAAATTAGACTCTTCTCTCTCACTCAGACTTTTCTCTCACAGCAATACTCTCAAATCTTTTCTCTCTATGTTCTTTCTGGAACGTGGAGGCTCTCTCTTTTCTTCTTCTGCTCAGGGATTCTTCACTTCAGCCTTTTCCTCCAGTTCTATCCATCTAATCGCAGAAGACACCTTTTATATGGCATTCGACCTGACTTTCAGGCCTTCACACGAGTGGGTCTCGTTCCCTCCTTTTCCAGAGCATCCTCGGATCACGTGCCAGGCATCATCCTCGGTTCACGTACCCAATCATTAACCTGAATCATCTGCAGGCAGAGATAAGAAAATGTGATTAGTTAGTTCAGTCATATATCAACGAATGTATATACTTTAGAACAGCAAATGAGTAAGTGTGTACACTGAGAGAGTGTATAGACTTGTGAGTCTTCATGCGACCTCAGTGTATATACTTGCTGAAGAATGCATTATCACAACAGGGGGAATGTGTGGACTTCTGTGAAATGTATGAAGCCATCGAGTGTATAGACTTAGAGATGTCAATTAGGCAAGTGTGTCAAATGTGAGAGTGTATACACTTGAAGGCCTTCAGCGTCCTCAGTGTATAGACTTGAAATCTGATGCATTAACGAGCCTATCCAATGTATAGACTTGAAACATTTGAACACATGGACAATGTATACACTTGGCCTTTGAGGAATGATGTATTGACTCTGAACGTGAAGGCATGCTGTATAGACTTGGAGAATATTGAAGCACTGTATAGACTTGGTAAACCTGAACCAATGTACATACTTGGAACACCTGAGGACCAGTGTACAGACTTTGAATCAATGAATGCGTTGGCTGTACAGACTTGCATGAGCGATGTATACACTTTGCCAATGTGTAGACTTAGGGTGTAGCTAAAGCAGCGAACGTAGGAAAAGGTTGGAATGTATAGACTTAGGTTCGATCAGCAATGTATAGACTTCAACTAGGGAAGCTACAGTGCTATGTCTAGACTTAATGATGCAAGCCTTGTATAGACATTGGAACGCTTGAAGCGATGTACAGACTTGGTGAACGCCGCTCGCTGTACAGACCTCGAATCAAGGCATGAATAGTGAATCAATGTCTAGACTTGGATGCCCAAGCCAATGTATAGACTTGTGCAGTGCAGCCAGTGTATGGACTTGTACAGTGCTGCATAGTGTACAGACTTTGAAGTGCGACCTAGCAAGATGTGTAGACATTGAACGCAACCAGAATGTCTAGACTTGTTATGAAGCAATGCATAGGCTGTACATACTTGAGGTAATGCTTGCAGAAGGCAATGTATGGACTTGGTTTGTGACTAGAGGCTGTACAGACTTTGGTGTTGTGACTCCTATGTGTTGATGGTGTTGACATGTAACTTTACTTCATATGGCAACACATTGTTTTGATGAATTGGCAACACTGTTTATGTTTTGATGAAATCACCTTATCAGATTATCTATGTGTTATATGCATTTTATCTTGTCTTCACACTGAACACACACTCAAAGTCTCAAAGTCTATACATTGCTGTTGGGCATCAAAGTCTGCACCTTAGCATCAGGTACATCGCTGTTGGGCATCAAAGTCTGCACATGAGCATCAGGCAGCAAGTGTGTACAATGCCCCGTGTAGGCACGACAAGTCCATACACTGGTTGTACATTGCACAAACATGCGAAGTCACCAAGTGTGTACATTACATAGCATGCAGGCGTCAAAGTCCATACATCCACAGTGCATTGGCCAAGTCTATACACTGTCCGTCTCATTTAGAGTCTAAGGTGAAGTCTGCACATTGAGCATCTCAATGAGCGTCTCACGCAAGTCCACACATTGGCCTTCAGGCTTGAAAGTCTGTACATCGGTCTTTCAGCAAGTCTGAACATCGTCCGTCTTTGTTAGCGTCTCAGGCATTAGGCAAAGTTTGTATAGAGTCCAGCGTCTCATTCAGCATCTCATTTAGCGTCTCATTGCATGGGTTAAGTCTGTACATCACTCAGTGTCTAGAGTCTCATGAAGTCTGTACATCAGACTGTTACAGAAAGTCTGTACATCAGACTGTTACAGAAAGTCTGTACATTGGACGGTGTCAGGCGAAGTCTGTACAATGACCGTCTTTCTTAGCGTCTTGATCTTCCAAGTCTATACAGGCTTCGGTATTCCAAAGTCTATACATCACCCAGTGACTGCAAAGTCTATGCAGAGCTCAAGAGGTGTTCGAAGTCTATACATTGGCCTCCATGACTCAAGTCCATACATTGGACTGTCTGGTCAAGTCTGTACAGTCATTTGTTGATAAGTTTTCACATCGTGAAGTCTATACAATCAACTCCTTCACATATTGCAAGTCTGTACATTGCATTCATCAGTAGTGAAGTCTATACATCGCTTGTCTTCATTCGAGTCTCATGAAGTATGTACATCGTGCATCAGTTCTGAAGTCCATACATCGTCTGTCTTCAATTGAGTCTCACTGAAGTCTACACACTGCATCTTCTCACTGATGTCTACACATTGCATTGATCTTCACTTAGTCTATACATTGACAGTCTTCATATCACCTAAGTCTGTACAGCGGTTGCTTCATACAGCAAGTCTGTATATAGCTTTCACTTATATGAAGTCTATACAACGCAGTTCTTCTGATAAGTCCATACAGAGTGTTATTTAATCTGATCATCCGATACTCTGTCTGACAGGGACTCTTTACTGAGATTGCTGACATGGCTCGTGATCCCAGGAGGACGAGGTGACCAGATGCTGACACGTGGATGGAATTGCCTCGAATCTGGAGAATTCTTTGGGCGAGAAAACGTGGAAGCCACACGCCCTTATCCACCTGCTGCTGTTATATATATCAGTCTTTATCTTCCGTAAAGGCTGATCGAAGTTGGCGAAGTCTATACATCCAGTCTGAAACAGCAGCCACCGAGATCCACTGTGAGAGAAGAAAAGCAGAGAAGAAGAAAAGGAGAGAAGAAGAAAGAGAGAGAAGATGAGTTGAGAGAGCTATCGTGAGAGTTTGTGAATCAGTCTCTTGGTCCAGTTACCAGAGCTGATATTGCTCAACTTTGAGCTACAGTCATTTTGGTTTATTCCATTCGATTATGTGTTTTGTTTATTTTCAGTCTTGCTATTTTCTCTTTGATTACTCCTGTTCTATCAAGCTGTTAGTCAGCGGTTTCAAGCTGAGGCAGCGGGTTGCAGAGGTGTTCCTCTGGTCGGCTAAGCTGTAGTGCCCAGCAGAGCAAGCTGTGATGCTCAGCTGTTGCAGAGGATGCTCCTCTGGTCGGGATAAGCTGTAAGCCCCAGCCGTTGTTGGCAAGCTGTAAAGCCCAGCAAATTGAAGCTGTGTATCAGCAGTAATCCACATTCGAGTTGAATGTGGGGTGGACATAGGTCGGATTGACCGAACCACCTAAAAGCCTTGTGCCTCTCATGTGTTTGATTGTTTGTTCAGCAGATCTTGTGTGTTTCATTCGGTGCATTGGCTGTGTTCGTATAGTGTTCTTCTAATTCCGCATTTGATTCTAGGCCTAATTTTTAAATAGCCAGTTGATCTATTCACCCCCCCTCTAGATCCACATCCTGTGGTGATAGAGCCTTCCATCTAACTTCAACATTTGGGACATGATGCGTGAGATGAAGGACAATGTATTGACTTTGAAATGGCAGACGATGTATAGACTTGGGGTTCAACTGAGGATGTATAGACTTGGAAGATGTGAGGCGATGTGTAGACTTTGAGGTTCAACTGGATGTATAGACTTCATATGTGCAAGCTACAGTGCCGTTGTATGGACTTGATCTTAAGGAATGGATGTACAGGCTTTGAATACGAAGACCAATGTATGGACTTCAGGTGAAGACCAGTGTACAGACTTTGAATATGAAGATCAATGTATGGACTTGGAAAGCAAATGCCAATGTATTGACTTGCGAAACTGGGGGGTCGACCCATCAGAAGGGGGGGTCGACCCACAACTGTCCAGACTATGCAGACAGAGTGTAGACATGATCAAGTAGTGCATATCTATCTGACAACCATATGAACTGCACTATCCTACATGATGAAGCATGAATTAATCTAGAGATAGAAGATTGATTTATAGTGTGAGACATCATTAAAACCGTAGGGATGCAACAATCTCCCCCTTTTTGATGATGGCAACACTATGAATCCAGCAATATCAAAGCTTAACAAGAAATTAACTACAGTTTCAACAATCAAAGCAAATTCAAAGCAAGTGCAAGTATAGCCAAATTAAACACTACTGCAGAAGCACTTCTTTCTCCAAAACCACTCCCCCACAACTCACTCTCAGCTCCCCTACAACCCATTCTCAGATAAAGCCATCACATGACAAGGTAATCTCCCCCTTAGCTCATGAACAAAACTCCCCCAAAACTCATGACAATACATGATCTACTGATATTGCAAAACCTCTCTCCCCCTTTGACATCAGTAAAAGGAAATGCAGAATATATGAAAGTGCTGGAGACATGAAGAAGAAGTACAGTAACTTCTTAGTGTAGAAAGGCACGAGCAAGTCTTAAGAAAATAAGTGAGGTGCTAAACTCAAGTGAAGATTCTTGAACTCCAGTACACACTAGAGAAATAGAATGATAGAAAAGTTTATCAGCATACATAGAGTATGATTTAGAGCAGGAGTTAACAAGTATGGCCAGATATAGCTGAACTGTCAACAATCCAAAAAGATAACAAGAGACAAAGTCAGAGAGGTGTTCTCAAGGTATTGAGGACAAGCAATCCATTAGTTGCATAACAACATGGAATTTTTTGAGATGATTTTCAAGAAGATCAATGAGTAAGTTGGTAATTCACTCTTTTGACATTAGTGAGACACCTTGATTAGAGGCCTGAATCCCCAGTTACTTAGAGTGAGTACCTCATTACTTCCTCCTTTTTTTATTATTAAAGGAACAGAGTTAGTAACTATGGCTTTTGACATGAGGAAACACCTTGATTAGAGGCCAGAGTCCCTAGTTATTTAGCTAGCCACCATTGCTTTGTCATGTCTTTTTCATTAATTTTAAGCATTTGACATCTCATGACATAGGAGAAATATTCATTTCTTTGATGAAGCTCCCAGTTTCTCAGTGAACAAAACAAGACATGTTTTTTTAGTTAAGCCCTTATGTTGAAGAGATGGAAAGATTGAAAACAATACCAGAAGGACTATTACTTTAAGTGAATCTTGAAGTCTAGATTTCAAGCTGATTGGGTCAGATATCAAGACATACAGGTTTTGGCCTGAACTAGAATCATTGACAATGTAGGAAGATATACTTTTTACAATTAATCCAGATCTCTGATGGAATACCAGAGGAAAGATTCTAACTGGACTTTAGTATCACTGACTTATAGACTTAAGAATTAAGTGACATTCTACTGTCTGAGAGAACCACACTAGATCTGTCATGAAAACCAGCAAAGACACACATCTGGTCAATCTTTTTGAATCTGTCAAAGAACACTTCCTCTCACAGCTCAACCAGCTCCCCCTCACTCACATCATTCCTGAAAGCTAACCAACAGTCATACAGAACTCTCCCTCACAAAAAGAACAGACTACACAATTAAGACAATTTGTATAGGCCTAATTCTCTTCTCAGTGTTGTGAATTTTTCATTATCCAGAGGTTTAGTGAAGATGTCAGCAATCTGATTGTATGTGCCTACATTAATCAGTTCAAAATTACTTTTAGAAACCTCATCTCTTATGAAATGATGCCTTATCTCTATGTGTTTGGTGCGTGAGTGCAAAACAGGATTTTTGGCAAGATTAATGGCACTGACATTATCACAATAGATAGGTGTGCACCCCAGGTCTACTTGGTAGTCCTGAAGCTGGTGTTTAATACAAATGACTTGTGTTCCACAACTCCCTGCAGTCACATATTCAGCTTCTGCAGTGGAGATGGCCACAGAATGTTGTTTCTTGGAACCCCAAGACACTAAACACCCACCCAAAAATTCACAATGACCACTAGTGCTTTTCCTATCTAGTTTACATCCTGCATAATCAGCATCTGTGTATGCAACTAAGTTAAATGTGTGTGATGCAGGAAACCATAAACCAAGAGAATGAGTAGCTGACAAATATCTGAAAATTCTTTTCACTACAGCTAAATGTAATTTAGTAGGTCTAGACTGATACCTTGCACACATTCCTACATTGAATTGTATATCAGGTTTGGAAGCTGTTAAGTAAAGAAGAGATCCAATCATACCTCGATAGAGCTTGGCATTTACTTCTTTACCTGTCTCATCTGCATCCAGTGAGGTATTGGTACCCATGGGTGTTGTAATGTGCTTCAGGTTTTTCATACCAAACCTCTTGAACAGTTCCATTGTGTATTTGGTCTGGTTGATGAAGCACCCATCCTCTAGCTGTTGTACCTTCAATCCAAGAAAGTACTTTAGTTCACCAACCAAACTCATCTCAAATTCAGCAGACATCATTTTAGAGAATTCAACACATAGTTCATGCTTAGTTGATCCAAACACAATGTCATCTACATATACCTGAACTATGAGGAGATCTTTATTTGTACCCTTGGTAAATAAAGTTTGATCTACTTTACCTCTTTTGTAGCCCTTGCTGATCAGAAACTCAATCAATCTTTCATACCATGCTCTTGGAGCCTGCTTTAGACCATACAAGGCTTTGTTTAACCTGAAAACTTGGTTAGGTTGAGGAAAAAATTGAAATCCAGGGGGTTGTTCAACAAAAACCTCTTCTTTAATGACTCCATTTAAAAAGGCACTTTTGACATCCATTTGTTGGAGTTTTATGTTCTTTGAATACGCAAACGTAAGCAACATTCTTATAGCTTCCATCCTAACAACTGGTGCATAGGATTCATCGAAATCTACACCAAATTCCTGACAGTAGCCCTTGGCTACTAATCTGGCCTTATTCCTAGAAATGATTCCATCTTCATTCATTTTATTTTTGAACACCCACTTAGTTCCTATGATATTAACATTATCTGGTCTTGGAACAAGTTCCCAGACATTATTTCTTTCGAACTGGCCCAATTCCTCACACATAGCATTGACCCAAGCTTGATCAGCCAAGGCCTCTTCTATTGATTTGGGTTCAATTTGTGAGACTAAAGCAATTAAGTCTTCATTATTCACATTCCTAAAATGAGACCTAGTCCGAAGAGGATCTTCAGGATTGCCTATGACATTATCTATCGGATGATCTTTAAGAAATCTAACATTTATTGAAGACTCACCTGCTTCTCTTGGCTCTTCCTGGTTGGGAGGATTTGCTGTTCCACTTGGCTGAGTCTTCTCTTCTTCTTGGTCTTCTAGGAATTCCCCATCATGATTGGAATCCCTGTCAAAATTTTCAATGTTAGAAACACCTTTCTTTTCACTAAAAATAATGTGTGGAGACTCTTCAACCTTTTTGTCTGTTATGTTAAAGACCCTATATGCCATAGACACTTCTGAATATCCCAAAAATATTCCAGGGGAGCTTTTAGCTTCAAACTTGTCTAAATCTTTCTTGTCATTGTTATGAATAAAACATTTTGCTCCAAAAATTCTGAAATAAAACAAGTTTGGTTTCTTACCTTTTAGAAGCTCATAGGGTGTTTTCTTGTGAATGGGTCTTATCATGGCCCTGTTGATTATGTAAGTTGCTGTATTGGCCACCTCTGCCCAAAACCTCCTTGGTAATTGACTTTCAATTAGCATGGTTTGGGCCATCTCCACCACAGTTCTATTTCTTCTCTCCACAATTCCATTCTGTTCAGTTGTCCTGGGAGAAGAAAATCTGTGTGTTAGTCCCTCTCTTTCACAAAGATCAGAAAACATGGAGTTTTCAAACTCACCTCCATGGTCAGATTGAATAGAACAGATCTTGTGTTTTCCTTCTTGTTTGACCTTATTGAAAAATAGATTAAACTTTTGAAATGCATCACTTTTATTTGCTAAGAAAAAGATCCATGAATATCTAGAGAAGTCATCTATGATGACATAGCCAAACCTGTTCCCATTAAGACTCTGAGTTCTAGTAGGACCGAAGAGGTCCATATGAAGAAGTTCCATTGGTCTAGAGGACAATGGCTCAGATCTTAATTTGAAAGAATTTCTGGTCTGTTTGCCTAGAGCACATGCATCACATGATTTTGAAATAGAATTGAATTTAATTCTAGGCATGCCTCTCACTAAATCATGCTTGACCAATTTATTTAAAGTTGTAAAGCTAGCATGACCTAGACGTCTATGCCATTCAAAAGCATCATTTTCAGAATTGGCAGATAAACAAATATTAGATTCAGATTCCTCATCTAAGTCAACCATGTAGACATTATTAATCCTGTTGGCTAAAAATTTAACCACATCAGAATTTATTTCAAAGATTTTGCATGAATTATCATCAAACACAACCCTGTGACCCTTGTCACATAACTGACTAATGCTAATCAGGTTGTGTTGAAGACCTTCCACAAGTAGAACTTTTTCAATGAAGTTTGTGGAAGACTTACCTACTGTACCAACTCCAATTATCTTACCTTTGTTCTTTCCTCCAAACTTGACCAGACCCCCTACCTTCATCTCTATCTTGCTGAACTTGGATCGGTCTCCTGTCATGTGCCTGGAGCAGCCACTGTCGAGGTACCACTTGTTGTCTTCAGCTGCCAGGCCGACCTACACAAATAACATCAAGCAGAGTGATTTGGAACCCAAGATGAGTTGGGTTCAAGGACATTATTCAAATCTCTAATCAAATGTTTAGGAATCCAAATTTGCTTCAGCATGGATTTCCCTGGCACCTTTACTTCTGGTTTATTGAAATTAAGTCCAGCTGGTCTGGAGAAGTAAGTTCTATTCCATTCATTAGGCTTGCCATTCCTAGGATATCTCCTGTAAGTTTGTTGATCAACAGATTTTTGAAGATGATGATCATTTCTCCAGTAGGTCCTCTTTGGACCCATCTGATTGTAGTAATTCCAGCTTTTCTTCTGATCCACTTGCTTGGTCCATTTACCATTTATGTTCTGATTGGTAGGCTTAGTGAAATTCTTCACAAAATTCATTCCCATTTTAAATGGTTGACCAGCACTGTTTTTAGAACTTTCCTTCTGACCTTGAGTTCCCTTACTGCTATTTGAGCTGGATGGTGTGTCCAGCTTTTCTTTTCCCTTCTCTGGGCAGAAGGTAATGGTTTTGAATTGTAAGGGTCTTTGTTAGTTGGGTCATAGCCTAGACCCTCCTTATTGAAGTTAACCCTAGCCCCCAGTATAGCATCCAGACTAGATTTTCCTTGGACAAATTTTTCCAAAACTTTCTGTTTGTCTTCTAGCTCCTTTTGAAGGGACTCATAATTTTTTAGAAGTTCACCATTGACTTTCTTAACAGCTTCATATTTTTCTGAGTTCACTCTACTTTCATTCAAGCTTTATTCAATTCTTTTTTTGAGTTCATTGAGCTGATTTTGACTTTCTTGGTTTTCTCCCTTGAGCTTATCATTTTCTTTTCTTAGTGAGGTCATTTCTTCTAGTTACTCTTTTAGTTTCTGATTTTCCTCACAGACCTGGGTTTGTTCTTCAACATTAGTATTAAAATTTCTTTTCAGAACCCTATGCTCCTGTAGCAACCCTGATAAAATATTAATAACAATAAAGATTTTAAATAAATCAAATAAATAGATAAATAAAACAATATAAAATAACGCCTCTGATAAAGGCGCTATTTAAATTAGAAACGCCTCTAGCAAAGGCGTGATTCATGAAGAGACGCCCTGACAACACGGCGTCAAATTCTAAACGTCAAAAATGGTAAGGCCAAGAAACGCCCCTATCTTGGGCGTGTCTTAAACAAAGGAACGCCCTAACGAAAGGCGCTTCTTAAGAAACGACCTGAACCAGGTCGTCAATTCAAGAATCGACGCCCTGACCAAAGTCGTTAATTCCATTCGAGTTCCGTTCGACACGGGAGCTTATCCAGGGAAGGATTATGTTAATCTAGTAAGTGTTTACTAGGGCAAGGACTCTATTAGGGATATATTACTCCCAATAAAACTCTATCCCATTAGGATTTCCCTAGATCCTATAAATACCCTTGACAGTCAAACCCTAAACCTATTTGATCGATCGTCTGCTACGGTGAGTAAAGAACTGAATGTTCTTTTCTTTCTATTTACTGTCAAATGAAGAGTTACTAACTCTTCATCTCTTTCTCTTCTATACAGGTTAGGGAAGCCGCATACGTGAAGAACAAAGTACTGTTCTTCCTCTTTCTTCTCCTCTGATTATGTGTGATGAAGAAACTTATGACTGTAGTTCTTTTTCCATAGGATCTACAGTGAGTTGACAAAGTGAAGAACGAAGGTCCTTCATCCAGAGCATACTAAGGTAGGATTTTCTCAAGTATGTAGCCCAAAGTATATAAGAATCGTAGTGAAATCATATGAGCATACACCTGCATATAGTTTTCCTAAGTTTTAAACGTTTCTGTTGGATTTTTGAAAGGAACGTCCTTACCAAGGGCGTGATTTTGGAACACGCGACCCAAACTAGGGCGCGACTTGTAAAGAAACGACCTTGATCAGGTCGTCAATTTTAGATTTGACGCCCTGTACACAGGCGTTAATTTCATTTAATCATTAATCACCCATGTTAAGAATTGATTATCTATGAAATCATGATTCTACAATAATGCATGATCATGTCTTCAAACCTGTTAATTTTATTGTCATGACCATACATTCGTTCTCCATGAATTCTATTATCCTGAAATTATTACTGCCCATGAAAATTCATGATATTTCTTGAATTCACGACCGTGGCTAGGTCGTCTTTCACTGGACTAACGCCCGATACTAGGGCGTGAATTGAAAAGTAATGCCCCTTCATAGGGCGCGTTTCTGTTAAAATCCCGAACAATATATTCTGTAAAAATAAGAATTTAATGATTAACGCCCCTGCCAAGGGCGCGTTTTTGATAATTTCTGAAAATAAATATGTTCTGTAAAATATTGTAAATAAAAAGACGCCTGCTACTGTAGTCGTCTCATTGCAAAGAAATGCCCCTGTCCAGGGCGCGTTTTAGATAAATTAATGAAATATTGAAATTCTAAAAAATGGAAACATGTGTAAACGCCCTTCTGTTAGGCGTTAATTACTTGATAAACGACTCTGCTTAAGTCGTTACTTTACTGTAAAACTGATTTTCTACTGTTTCTGTTAACCGATGGTTTCATATGTTATATAATATATATATCGGCACTATTCTCCACTCCATGAGTATAGTCCCACGTTTCACGATTGTTTTATCGATCACACTCAACTCTCATTGACATACAAGCTCTCCATTGGACATTCCGTTCCTTTGGACTAGCGAGTTAGTCATAGAGACCTCCGTAAGACTCCTCGTACCTTGGATTCCCTCAAGGTCGACTGAGCTGGTTGTACCCTAAAAACTCATTACACGATCTTTGCCATGTCAATCTAAAGAAACATGGTATACCGGCCCTTATGATTATACAAAGAGTATATCATAAGAAATTCTTAATGTGATGATGATATCATGCCATATCATGTCATTCTTGTAAACCTCAATTCTATGATAAGAATGAGGGTATCTTATCTTTGATATACTGTTCATGTGGACCTCAATTCTATATAAAGAATGTCCATATTGATTTGTCATGGTACCCAAGTTAAGGGAACCATATTCTACCTAGTTTTATCGATATCGTGATTATACCGTTATTATCGCCATTCTATGTCCTTTGTCATATTTTTGGACTCCATTCTGTCAAAGTTGTCATACATGTCTACAAGCTTGATTATTGAAATTCAAAAATTGGCTATATATATATAAGAGTGGATGTCAAAACACATGATAAATGCCTGCGCATATAGGGCCCGATCTGGTCCTGGGAGGAGCACCCGAAAGTAATTGTGTCCATGGGAGTTAAAATGATAAGGTATCTGGCATTATACCGAGTACTTTACTTTCTTGATTTGGACATTCCACACATATCTTGTACTTAAATCGTACTTGACTTGACATGAAATGCGTGGCCCGAGAAAGGGTAATTACTTGCTTGCTTGATACATGATAGCCAAAATTCTTGACATGACTTGTTAAATGTACTTGCTTGAATATCTCAAATGTCTTGTTATCTTATTGAAAGTTCATGATTTGTCCATCTTAATTCCTTGATATTACATTTTCTCTATCTTGTCGTTTTATGCGAGCATGCATAGCTTCATTGCATTCATGAAAATGTAATTACTTAAACCCCTTGCTAGTACTTGAGATATAATTTCCTACTGAGCGTTCGCTCATTTCGTTTGTCCCTTACTTTTCAGGTAAGTCCGACGACGATGGAAGTCAATCGGATGGGAATGGTCAAGAGTGAAAGAGCTAGAGCTTTTCCAAGTGTCATCTAGTCTTTTTCCTATTTTCTTGAGTCAACTATGTACTTTTCCTTTTTATTAAACAGAGTATTGGATTTGTAATAGCCTATTAATAATAAAGGATTGGGTTATCTTTACTTTTGCGCATCTCTGTCTTTGTGTCGAATACACGACCACTCTGATTGACATGATTGATATAAACTCGTCGCGCATATCCGAGTATCTTCCGCGCTCGGGGCGTGACAGTTTTTGTGGTATCAGAGCCTAAGGTATTCAATTCCTAGGAAAAACCTAAGTCCAAGGATAAGTATAAACCTTTTACCAGTGAGATTGGGTAGAACCAAGGGTTAAAATTAAAAATAGAGTACTGGTTTCTAAATGTAGTCACGTACTAATATAGTTATTGTAATTGTAGGATAATGGCTGTCGAACGTGCTCAATGGCGCAACATGCAGCGTACCCTTCAAGGAATGACTCAAGTGCTACAACAGGTAGCACATGGTGGTGCTCCACGAGCTGGAAACTTACACCAAGCCTTTAAGAGCATGAATCCCCCGAAGTTTATGGGATCGACCGATCCGGATGATGCCGAGCATTGGGTTCGGGAGACTGAACGTATATTCCGTGTTATGCAATGCACGGATCAGGACAAAGTCTTATTAGCTACTTTCCAGTTAGAAAAGGATGCTAGATGCTGGTGGGAGTCTATCGAAGCAACCATCGATCCTAATCAAGTTACATGGGAAGAATTTGTAGAATATTTCAATACTAAATACTTTTCAGACCGAGTCCAGGAGAAGAAAGCTACTGAGTTTGCTGCATTAAAGCAACGATCCCTATCAGTAGCTGATTACGAGGCACAGTTCTCGAGATTGTCCAGAGATGCCAAACACTTGATTAGCACGGAGAAAATGAAGGCTAAAAGGTTTCTTAATGGGCTCAGGCCCCAGTACATCACTCAGCTGGCGCCTATGGATATCCAAGTTTATTCTGAAATAGTGCGCCGAGCTCAATTACTTGAAGATGCCATGGAACTATCTGATAGGATCCGTGGAAAAGACAAGAAGGAGCAAGTCACAGGTTCGGGTTCTTTCAAACCCAACTTTAAGAAGAGGCCCAATAATGGAGGTTCATCCTCTCAAGATTCTAAGTTCAAAAAGACCAAGCCTTTCTCTATCACAACTACCCCTTCTAATACAGTATGCAAGCATTGTGACAAGGCTGGTCACAAGACAGAAGAATGCTGGAGGAAATTAGGAGCTTGTCTCCATTGTGGGAGTCGCGAACATCGGATTCCCGATTGTCCATTAATGAATGACCAAGCCGGTGACGGTAAACGCCCGGTGACAAAGAACGCTTGACTTCATGCAATAAAGGAGATCGAGCAAGAAGAAGGTGGACTGGTCGAAGGTACATTAACAGTTTGTTCCAAAAGTGCTTATGTCTTATTTGATACGGATGCATCACATTCCATTATTTCTAAGAAGTTTGCAGACCCGTTACCGTTAGAACCAGAATGGATAAAAATAGTTCTAACTACTCCTCTTGGAAGTGAAAATGATATTACTCATCACTACCAAAACTGTGAGGTAATGGTTCAAGGTAGGAATTTACCAATAGATCTCATATGCCTTGATCTAAAGGAGTATGATGTTATACTGGGAGCGGACTGGTTATCCAAGTACCAGGCAACGGTTGATTGCCGCAATAGCCAAATTACTTTCAAAGATTTTCCAGAATTAGTCTTTACTCGCCCCAAGAGTCGGAGCAATTCCCCTCTTATTTCGGCTCTCCGAGCTAGCAAGCTCGTCAGGAAAGGATATGTATCCTTCCTTGCATTTGTCACAGTTAAGGAAACAAAGGACACTAAGATAGAAGACATTCAGGTAGTGCAAGAATTTCCAGATGTATTTTCGGAAGATTTGCCGGGATTACCCCCTCAAAGAGAAGTGGCCTTCACCATTGACTTAGTCCCTGGTGCTGGTCCAGTTTCAAAGGCACCCTATAGAATGTCCCCTGCGGAACTCAAAGAGTTGAAGGAGCAGTTGATGGAACTAATTCGAAAAGAGTTTATTAGACCAAGTACTTCCCCGTGGGGAGCACCAGTCTTATTTGTGAAGAAGAAGGACGGATCCATGAGATTGTGCATCGACTATCGACAGTTGAATCATCTCACTATCAAGAACAAGTATCCACTGCCAAGAATCGATGAGTTATTTGATCAGATTTCAGGATCCAAATATTTTTCCAAGATTGATCTCAGGTCGGGATATCATCAGTTAAGAATCAAGGATGATGACATTCATAAGACTGCATTCAGAAGCAGGTATGGCCATTACGAATTTGTTGTTATGCCTTTTGGACTAACAAATGCCCCTGCTGCCTTTATGCAGTTAATGAACAGCATATTCAGGCCTTACTTGGATCAATTCATAGTAGTCTTCATTGATGATATATTGATATATTCCAAGACTAAGGAAGAACATGAAAAGCATTTGAGGATTGCATTGCAAGTCTTGAGGACAAGTCAATTATATGCAAAACTCAGCAAGTGTGAATTCTGGCTTGAAGAAGTGGCTTTTCTAGGACATGTGATTTCAAAAGATGGATTATCAGTAGATCCGTCAAAGGTCGAAGCTGTTAGAAACTGGGAAAAACCAACCAATGCAAGCGAGATCAGAAGTTTCTTAGGTCTTGCAGGATATTATCGGCGATTCATCAAAGACTTCTCCAAGATCGCCGTGCCCCTTACAAGGTTAACTCGCAAGCAGATCCGATATGAATGGAGTGAGGAATGTGAAAGAAGTTTCCAAACTCTCAAAGATCATCTCACTACAGCTCCGGTGTTAGCTCTACCAATAGAAGGAGAGAAATTCGAGGTCTACACAGATGCTTCTGGCATTGGCCTCGGATGTGTCCTAATGTAACAAGGAAAGGTCATAGCATACTCTTCACGTCAACTGAAGAAGCATGAGGAGAATTACCCCGTCCATGACTTAGAACTGGCCGCGGTGGTATTTGCCCTAAAGATATGGAGACACTACTTATATGGAGTGCAGTTTACTGTATACTCCGATCACAAAAGTCTCAAATATCTATTTTCACAAAAGGAGCTAAACATGAGACAAAGACGCTGGCTAGAATATCTCAAGGACTTCGACTTCAATATACAATACCATCCCGGAAAGGGTAATTATGTTGCTGATGCCCTTAGTCGAAAGCCGAGAGTGATGATAGCCAATTGTATGATACAAGAATGGAAGTTACTAGAACAGTTCTCCGAGCTCAATATAAGCATGGACACGAAAGCTAGGTATGTCACATTATCTCATGTAAGCATACAGTCAGATTTATTATCTGAGATACAGGCACTTCAGGATGATGATCCTATATTAGTAGAAATCCAGGGCAGATTAGAAGGACAATCTGATTTCCAATTAGCTTCTGATGGAAGATTAATGTTTAAAGATAGAACTTGTATACCAGATTGCCCAGAATTAAGAAAAAGATCTTAGATGAAGCTCATAGATCAAGGTACACTATTCATCCAGGATCTACCAAAATGTACCAAGATGTGAAGAGAAACTTTTGGTGGCCAAATATGAAAAGAGAAATAGCAGATTATGTATCACGCTGTCTCACATGCCAACAGGTCAAGGTAGAACACCAAAAGCCTGCTGGAAAGCTACATCCTCTAGATATTCCAAAGTGGAAGTGGGAGGATATTGGTATGGATTTCATCATGGGTTTATCTAAATCAGAAGGAGGACATGATGGAATATGGGTTATTATTGACCGCTTGACTAAATCGGCGCATTTCTTACCAATAAAGAGCCGGTGGTCAGTAGATGTATTGGCTGCACTATACATCAAGGAAGTAGTCAGGTTACATGGAATTCCTGTCTCGATCGTGTCTGACAGAGATCCCCGTTTTACTTCTCATTTTTGGAAAGGATTACAACATTCGTTGGGAACAAGGCTTAACTTTAGTACTGCTTTTCACCCGCAAACGGATGGCCAGACCGAAAGAACAAACCAAGTAGTGGAAGATATGCTAAGAGCTTGCATCGTTGACTTTGGAGGAAACTGGCATGACCACTTGCCTCTAGTGGAATTTGCATATAACAGCAGCTACCAAGCTAGTATCCAAATGGCACCTTTCGAAGCTTTATATGGAAGGAGTTGCCGATCACCCTTATGCTGGAACGAAGTTGGAGAGATACAACTGTTAGGTCCAGACATGGTAAGGGATACAACTGAGAAGATACAAGTAATCAGAGAAAGATTGCAAGTTGCTCGGACCAGACAAACGGCTTATGCTGATACAAGGAGAAGAGATCTTGAATTCCAGGTTGGAGATCATGTATTTCTTAAAATATCGCCTGGACGTGGCATACGAAGATTTGGTGTTAAGGGCAAGCTTACGCCAAGATTCATCGGACCATTTGAGGTACTCGAAAGAGTTGGCGAGGTTGCTTATCGCATCGCGTTCCCTCCTCAATTGTCCGAGGTACATAATGTATTTCACATATCTATGTTGAGGAAGTATGTACACGATCCCTCGCATATTATTGAACATGGAGATCTGATGATCCAGAAAGATCTCACCTATGAACAGAAGCCTATGAAGATCTTAGATCGTGAAATACGAGCTCTAAGGAATAAGGTTATTCCCATGCTTAAGGTGCAATGGAATAAGAATACTGAACACGAAGCCACATGGGAGACCGAGGAATCTATGAAGAAACGATTTCCCGAATTATTCTAAGAGGTATATATTCTACGCTCTCCACATATATGTTTATATATTATGAAATTTGGGGACCAAATTCTTTTAAGTGGGGGAGGGTGTAGCAACCCTGATAAAATATTAATAACAATAAAGATTTTAAATAAATCAAATAAATAGATAAATAAAACAATATAAAATAACGCCTCTGATAAAGGCGCTATTTAAATTAGAAACGCCTCTAGCAAAGGCGTGATTCATGAAGAGACGCCCTGACAACACGGCGTCAAATTCTAAACGTCAAAAATGGTAAGGCCAAGAAACGCCCCTATCTTGGGCGTGTCTTAAACAAAGGAACGCCCTAACGAAAGGCGCTTCTTAAGAAACGACCTGAACCAGGTCGTCAATTCAAGAATCGACGCCCTGACCAAAGTCGTTAATTCCATTCGAGTTCCGTTCGACATGGGAGCTTATCCAGGGAAGGATTTTTTTAATCTAGTAAGTGTTTACTAGGGCAAGGACTCTATTAGGGATATATTACTCCCAATAAAACTCTAGCCCATTAGGATTTCCCTAGATCCTATAAATACCCTTGACAGTCAAACCCTAAACCTATTTGATCGATCGTCTGCTACGGTGAGTAAAGAACTGAACGTTCTTTTCTTTCTATTTACTGTCAAATGAAGAGTTACTAACTCTTCATCTCTTTCTCTTCTATACAGGTTAGGGAAGCCGCATACGTGAAGAACAAAGTACTATTCTTCCTCTTTCTTCTCCTCTGATTATGTGTGATGAAGAAACTTATGACTGTAGTTCTTTTTCCATAGGATCTACAGTGAGTTGACAAAGTGAAGAACGAAGGTCCTTCATCCAGAGCATACTAAGGTAGGATTTTCTCAAGTATGTAGCCCAAAGTATATAAGAATCGTAGTGAAATCATATGAGCATACACCTGCATATAGTTTTCCTAAGTTTTAAACGTTTCTGTTGGATTTTTGAAAGGAACGTCCTTACCAAGGGCGTGATTTTGGAATACGCGACCCAAACTAGGGCGCGACTTGTAAAGAAACGACCTTGATCAGGTCGTCAATTTTAGATTTGACGCCCTGTACACAGGCGTTAATTTCATTTAATCATTAATCACCCATGTTAAGAATTGATTATCTATGAAATCATGATTCTACAATAATGCATGATCATATGTCTTCAAACCTGTTAATTTTATTGTCATGACCATACATTCGTTCTCCATGAATTCTATTATCCTGAAATTATTACTGCCCATGAAAATTCATGGTATTTCTTGAATTCACGACCGTGGCTAGGTCGTCTTTCACTGGACTAACGCCCGATACTAGGGCGTGAATTGAAAAGTAATGCCCCTTCATAGGGCGCGTTTCTGTTAAAATCCCGAACAATATATTCTGTAAAAAAAAGAATTTAATGATTAACGCCCCTGCCAAGGGCGCATTTTTGATAATGTCTGAAAATAAATATGTTCTGTAAAATATTGTAAATAAAAAGACGCCTGCTACTGTAGTCATCTCATTGCAAAGAAACGCCCCTGTCCAGGGCGCGTTTTAGATAAATTAATGAAATATTAAAATTCTAAAAAATGGAAACATGTGTTAACGCCCTTCTGTTAGGCGTTAATTACTTGATAAACGACTCTGCTTAAGTCGTTACTTTACTGTAAAACTGATTTTCTACTGTTTCTGTTAACCGATGGTTTCATATGTTATATAATATATATATCGGCACTATTCTCCACTCCGTGAGTATAGTCCCACGTTTCACGATTGTTTTATCGATCACACTCAACTCTCATTGACATACAAGCTCTCCATTGGACATTCCGTTCCTTTGGACTAGCGAGTTAGTCATAGAGACCTCCGTAAGACTCCTCGTACCTTGGATTCCCTCAAGGTCGACTGAGCTGGTTGTACCCTAAAAACCCATTACACGATCTTTGCCATGTCAATCTAAAGAAACATGGTATACCGGCCCTTATGATTATACAAAGAGTATATCATAAGAAATTCTTAATGGGATGATGATATCATGCCATATCATGTCATTCTTGTAAACCTCAATTCTATGATAAGAATGAGGGTATCTTATCTTTGATATACTGTTCATGTGGACCTCAATTCTATATAAAGAATGTCCATATTGATTTGTCATGGTACTGTGGACGTCGAAAAATGTCGATGATGATCATACGGCATGCACGTCTCGACACTCGAGAGCAAGCCGAAGATGAAAATGCCAAATAAACCTCTTGCCTCCCCGATCAGGATGAGGACTCGCTTGGTGGTCCGCTAGCCGATGAGGGAGCCCCCCCCGGGCGGAAGATATGGCCACAACTCTACAGCCGGCCGTGCCGAGAGCTGAATCAAAGAAGAGTCGGGGACTCCGACATAGCCCGACGTGCACCGAAAGTCACGCAGAGTCTGGGACCGGGCCCCAAAGGCTGCGAATGGAACATTGTAGAGGTCATACATAGCAACCGGAACCTTCCAGGAATGTCGACATTCATGTAAAATGGCCGCGACTTCGAGAAGAATCCGTTTAGTGCTTAAAACGGCACGAGGGGGCTTTAAAACGGCGCGCCTTAAAACGGCGCCCCCCCTTAAAACGGCGCGCCCCCTTTGGGATGTGGCGCCGTTTTAACCCATTTTCTTTTCATTGGCTACACGGCGCGCCCCGAAGCCCCCCTTTGATGCTTAAAACGGCGCCCCTTTGAATATGGCGCCGTTTTAACCTTTTAACCCCTTTCTCTGAAGCGCTTCCTGGCGAGCAACCGACCATGTCGGGATCTCTGGCCCCAAATGGGGTAACTTTACTGGTGTTGTTGCTTAGCACGCACCGGGATGTTTCGGGGCCGTCGGAGTTCTCTCCGCATGGCGCGCCCCATTTTTTTCCCCCAGACCCTTCCAATCTAGGGGAGGTGCTGCCCGATTTTTGTCAGGGTCAAGAACATACAAGAACACCAAGAACAATGAATAAATGTATCATAGCATTTGCCCACGGGTGAAAGAAAAGAAACACACAGTAAAACTCTGTGAACTGAACCCCCCGAATAAAACAGTTAAACCTCTTGCTCACTCACCTTAACAAACCATCAACGATGCTTAAACCTTCACCCTATTGATCTAGGGTGTCAATTGAACAATTAATCTAACTATTGATCCTTCTGTAGGCCATGGAATCAAGAACAGAAAGCAAAACAAGTCCACAGAACGAAACGATGTCCCGGCGTGGCCTAATCCGGCGCGGTCACCCCTCACCGCGCCGATTTAACACCTCTCTCGTACCCCCATCTCCATTTACACCTTAAAACGGCGCCCCTTATCCGGCGCACCCCCCCCATCTCCATTTACATCTTAAAACGGCGCCCCTTATCCGGCGCGCCCCCCCTCCATCTCCACTTACGTCTTAAAACGGCGCCCCTTATCCGGCGCCCCCCCCCCCTTCATATGCCTATTGAACCGGCATGCCTAAAAAAAAATGATTAATCAAATGATAGAAAAGAATTAAAGCTAATGAGTAAAACTAATCGAAAGTCTCCCCTCTACTAATGAGTAAAGCTAATGAACCCCGCGACCTGACCGCGCAGGTCGATCCGCGTGCGAGGGCGCACGTTGTCGAGTTTCGGGCCTTATACTTAACAACCCTCTCCCCCGGACTGTGTAATGATGCCCCGTGGTATCAGACATGGACCTCGGGATCCCCGACATGGTCATGATCCGTGCACCTCTCGGGCCGATAGTTCATCAGCTTGACCCATTTCTTCCGGGATCCGATCCCTCACCCACATGAAACGTGCCGTACCTACGGTAGATATCCGAATGTCTTTGTTGTTACCTTCGATGCTTCGAATACGGACTCTCGACCGGATATTGGATGGTCCTTAGTGACTGATATATATATATACCAAGATCTAATCCCGCACTTGCATTAAATTTGCCGCACTCGCAGCAAATATTTGTATGGTTTTGAACACCGTTTTGCATACCGATGCGGAGGGTTTAAATCATGTCAACCCAACTCACATGCTTTAATGAAAAATGATCTTTAGGTCATTTGACCCCTTTTCTTGGCGATTAATCAGAGGTCTTCCCCTCTCCGAGGGGATGTAATTAACGTCGCGCCCTTTATGGCGCGGCGGGTCTCCAGTCCCGACCCGATATCCACAATCATCTGATCAGTCAGATGGAGCGCACCCCGGGCTTCGGACCACTCCAGTCTTGAAGCCCGAACACATTGTCACCTAGGTGACTGGCACGCCCTCGTACTAGATAAACCGATAAAAAGAACACCGATATCCCACGATATTTTCACCCTACGAAATCTAGTGCATTCCACAGGTACCCAAGTTAAGGGAACCATATTCTACCTAGTTTTATCGATATCGTGATTATACCGTTATTATCGCCATTCTATGTCCTTTGTCATATTTTTGGACTCCATTCTGTCAAAGTTGTCATACATGTCTACAAGCTTGATTATTGAAATTCAAAAATTGGCTATATATATATAAGAGTGGATGTCAAAACACATGATAAATGCCTGCGCATATAGGGCCCGATCTGGTCCTGGGAGGAGCACCCGAAAGTACTTGTGCCCATGGGAGTTAAAATGATAAGGTATCTGGCATTATACCGAGTACTTTACTTTCTTGATTTGGACATTCCACACATATCTTGTACTTAAATCGTACTTGACTTGACATGAAATGCGTGGCCCGAGAAAGGGTAATTACTTGCTTGCTTGATACATGATAGCCAAAATTCTTGACATGACTTGTTAAATGTACTTGCTTGAATATCTCAAATGTCTTGTTATCTTATTGAAAGTTCATGATTTGTCCATCTTAATTCCTTGATATTACATTTTCTCTATCTTGTCGTTTTATGCGAGCATGCATAGCTTCATTGCATTCATGAAAATGTAATTACTTAAACCCCTTGCTAGTACTTGAGATATAATTTCCTACTGAGCGTTCGCTCATTCCGTTTGTCCCTTACTTTTTAGGTAAGTCCGACGACGATGGAAGTCAATCGGATGGGAATGGTCAAGAGTGAAAGAGCTAGAGCTTTTCCAAGTGTCATCTAGTCTTTTTCCTATTTTCTTGAGTCAACTATGTACTTTTCCTTTTTATTAAACAGAGTATTGGATTTGTAATAGCCTATTAATAATAAAGGATTGGGTTATCTTTACTTTTGCGCATCTCTATCTTTGTGTCGAATACACGACCACTCTGATTGACATGATTGATATAAACTCGTCGCGCATATCCGAGTATCTTCCGCGCTCGGGGTGTGACAGCTCTTTACTAAGTGAATTAAACTTATCTAATAATTCACCATAAGCATCTTCCCAGTCATCAATAGAGAAATTTTTAAAAACATTTATTACCTCCTCTTCGCTATTTGTCATAAGGCAAATTCCTTCTTCATACTCCTCTGAGGAAGTGTCTTCGGGATCTTCTTCTTCCTCGCTCCATGTGCAGACCATCGCCTGTAGTTTTTTCTTTTTCTGTACCTTTGAGGTCTTCTTCTGAAAGTAGGGACCCTTCTTCTGGAGATCTGGACATTCACCTTTCATGTGTCCCTGTTTGTTACAATGATAACAAGTCAGTCTCTTAGAATTTCTATCCCTATGATTGGTAGATTCAACATTCTTGCTAAAGGAGTATGGCTTCTTCCTCCTAAAGGTCTTTCCCTTTCTCCTTAAAAATTTAATGAACTGTCGAGTGAGCATTGCCTGCTCCTTCTGGTCGAGATCGGAGAAGCCATCAGACTCACCGCTACTGCTGCTGCTGCTGCTACTGCTACTGCTACTCTTGTTGCGGGATGCCTTGAAAGCTACATTCTTACCCTTCCTGTCACTTCCTTCACCACCTCCTTTGAAGTTCATCTCATAGGTCATGAGGGATCCTATGAGTTCATTCACTGTCAAGGTCGTCAGATCTTTTGACTCCTCTATCACTATGGCCTTAGTATGCCATGCTGGGGATAAAGATCTAAGAATTTTTCTGACTATATCTGCCTCAGCTAGATCTTTCCCTAGCCCCTTAAGAGTGTTTATGATCAAGGACAACCTAGCATACATTTCAGTAATGTTCTCCTCTGCATTCATCTTAAACAGTTCATACTTAGAGGTGTAGAGGTTTACCTTCGAGGCTTTCACTTGAGCTGTACCTTCGTAGATTAATTGCAGCTCATCCCACATTCGCTTGGCAGTCTTGTAGGCAGATATACGGGCATATTCCTCTGGGTGAACAACACACTGGATGATGTTCAGCGCCGTCCAGTTGAGTGAAAATAGCTTGACATGGTCATCTGTCCACGCGTCCTCGTTCAGTGGCAGATCATACGGCCCAACAGTAATTACCCTCCACAGCTTGTGGCTCTGTGCCCTGATAAACACTTCCATCCTGTTCTTCCAAAAGAGATAGTTATTACCATCAAAAAATGGAGGATGACTAATGGATTGACCTTCAGCCATGAAGCTTCTAGGACCATTAGCATTTCCCTGACCGTTCGTCCATATGATGCAAACCTGCTCTGATACCAAATGTTAGCGCAACGAAGAGTGATATAGAAGGGGGGGGGGGATGAATAGATCACTCCCGATTTAGAAAACTTCAGCGAAAAATTGCTACTTCGAAATACAACCCTTCAGATATAGCTAAACAATATAGCTAACGCAGTGAGAAACTAAGATAGAATAATAAGGTACGATTGGAAGAGGCCGTCCATACATAAACACAATGCCAAGCAGAAGGAGAGCACAAACGATAATAGCAAACCACAGAGGAGACAAGAGATTTTAAGGTGGTTCGATTGTATTCCACAATCTACATCCACCCCTCACTCCAACTAGAGTGAGGATTCCACTAGCCACTGCTAGAAAACTGCAGACTCAGTCTGCGAACAAAATGCTGCCACACAGCTTGAACAACCAAGGGAAACAAATCCCTCAACCAAACTCTGCTACCCACAGAGCTTGACACCTGGACCTGCTACCAGCAAGACCAGAACCGGAGATGGCTCTCCCTTCCTCCAACCCGGAGGGAACCTACTAATGACAACCCGTCACTGGCAAAACCAGAGATCACAGATCTCTCTTCCTCTGCAGCCCCGAGGGGAACTTGAGTAACTCTCCCTTCCTCCAAACACTGGAGGGTAACAACTTGAAATCATAGATATAAAGAAATGAAAAGAAAACAGAAATGTAAACAAGACTAACGATGAACAACAATCGTTTCAGAAAACCAAAATCAAATGTAGCTTCCGAAGAAGCAAATTAGACTCTTCTCTCTCACTCAGACTTTTCTCTTACAGTAATACTCTCAAATCTTTTCTCTCTATCTTCTTTCTGGAACGTGGAGGCTCTCTCTTTTCTTCTTCTGCTCAGGGATTCTTCACTTCAGCTTTTTCCTCCAGTTCTATCCATCTAATCGCAGAAGACACCTTTTATATGGCATTCGACCTGACTTTCAGGCCTTCACACGAGTGGGTCTCGTTCCCTCCTTTTCAAGAGCATCCTCGGATCACGTGCCAGGCATCATCCTCGATTCACGTGCCCAATCATTAACCTGAATCATCTGCAGGCAGAGACAAGGAAATGTGATTAGTTAGTTCAGTCATATATCAACGAATGTATATACTTTAGAACAACAAATGAGTAAGTGTGTACACTGAGAGAGTGTATAGACTTGTGAGTCTTCATGCGACCTCAGTGTATATACTTGATGAAGAATGCATTATCACAACAGGGGGAATGTGTGGACTTCTGTGAAATGTATGAAGCCATCGAGTGTATAGACTTAGAGATGTCAATTAGGCAAGTGTGTCAAATGTGTGAGTGTATACACTTGAAGGCCTTCAGCGTCCTCAGTGTATAGACTTGAAATCTGATGCATTAACGAGCCTATCCAATGTATAGACTTGAAACATTTGAACACATGGACAATGTATACACTTGGCCTTTGAGGAATGATGTATTGACTCTGAACGTGAAGGCAGGCTGTATAGACTTGGAGAATATTGAAGCACTGTATAGACTTGGTAAACCTGAACCAATGTACATACTTGGAATGCCTGATGACCAGTGTACAGACTTTGAATCAATGAATGCGTTGGCTGTACAGACTTGCATGAGCGATGTATACACTTTGCCAATGTGTAGACTTAGGGTGTAGCTAAAGTAGCGAACGTAGGAAAAGGTTAGAATGTATAGACTTAGGTTCGATCAGCAATGTATAGACTTTAACTAGGGAAGCTACAGTGCTATGTCTAGACTTAATGATGCAAGCCTTGTATAAACATTGGAACGCTTGAAGCGATGTACAGACTTGGTGAACGCCGCTCGCTGTACAGACTTCGAATCAAGGCATGAATAGTGAATCAATGTCTAGACTTGGATGCCCAAGCCAATGTATAGACTTACAGTGCTGCGCAGTGTACAGACTTTGAAGTGCGACCTAGCAGGATGTGTAGACATTGAACGCAACCAGAATGTCTAGACTTGTTATGAAGCAATGCACAGGCTGTACATACTTGAGGTAATGCTTGCAGAAGGCGATGTATGGACTTGGTTTGTGACTAGAGGCTGTACAGACTTTGGGACATGATGCGTGAGATGAAGGACAATGTATTGACTTTGAAATGGCAGACGATGTATAGACTTGGGGTTCAACTGAGGATGTATAGACTTGGGGTTCAACTGAGGATGTATAGAATTGGGGTTCAACTGAGGATGTATAGACTTGGAAGATGTGAGGCGATGTGTAGACTTTGAGGTTCAACTGTATGTATAGACTTCAGATGTGCAAGCTACAGTGCCGTTGTATGGACTTGATCTCAAGGAATGGCTATACAGGCTTTGAATATGAAGACCAATGTATGGACTTCAGGTGAAGACCAATGTACTGACTTTGAATATGAAGATCAATGTATGGACTTGGAAAGCAAAGGCCAATGTATTGACTTGCGAAACTGGGGGGTCGACCCATCAGAAGGGGGGGTCGACCCACAACTATCCAGACTATGCAGACAGAGTGTAGACATGATCAAGTAGTGCATATCTATCTGACAACCATATGAACTGCACTGTCCTACATGATGAAGCATGAATTAATCTAGAGATAGAAGATTGATTTATAGTGTGAGACATCATCAAAACCGTAGGGATGCAACACTTATTTCCTCTCTAGATTGTTTAACCTGCCAGACGCCAAGTACATTGCCATGGAGAAGACTTGTGTCGCATTAGTTTGGGTAGCTCAAAAGCTGAAGCACTATTTCTTAGCCCACCAGGTTAGGCTGATCTCTAGAATGGACCCGATTCGCTATCTCTTAGAAAAATCCATCCTTTCTAGCAGGTTAGCTCGCTGGCAGAGCTTCCTCTCTCAATTCGATATCACATTTGTCATTCAGAAGGCAATCAAGGGATATGCCATCGCTAAGCATCTAGCCCATCTTCCTATTCCCTGCACTGACTCTATTCATGATGAGTTCCCTGATGAGCATCTCGCTATTCTTACCCATCATCCCTTCTGGTCTCTGCACTTTGATGGTGCGCTTAACTCTCAAGGCCGAGGGATAGGTGCCGCTCTCCTCACTCCGGAAGGAGTGACGATTCCTCTCGCTTATCAGCGCCGCTTTCCTGCTACCAATAATATCACTGAGTACGAAGCTCTCCTGGCTGGATTGAAGCATGCCTTTCTCTTAGGCGCACATTACTTGAACATCATAGGAGACTCTAAGCTTGTTCTACGCCAAGTCCTGTCCACTTACCGTACTCGTGACCCGAAACTCAAGCCATATCAAGATTTGGTCACTCTCTTGGCTAGGCAATTCCGCAAGTTGATCTACATCCACACTCCTCGATCTCATAACATCCTCGCTGATGCTTTGGCATCGCCTGCTTCCTCCTTATCCTTTCCTCTCAGTTGGAGTAATGAGACCATCGTCATCCAGAGATTAGACACCCCTTCTCTTCATGATCCTTGGTTTGACAACCTTAGGAACACTGTAGAGGTGAAGGCTGAGAAGAAAGATTTGAAGGAAGTTTCTTTGACAGAATTAGAAGAGATAATGGAAGAAGAAGAATTGCCATGGTATCATGAAATTGAGATGTATTGTAAGGGCAGATCGTTCCTAGAAGGGGCAAGTGTCGAATAGCGTAAGGCTATTAGAAGAGTCGCTTCGAGGTACACCATCATTGCTGGAGAATTGTACAGACACGCTCTCAATGGGATGCAAATGAGGTGCCTAGATGATGATGAAGCTTGGAAGGTGGCCGAAGCAGCTCATTCAGTCGAGTGTGGAGGTCATGTTAATGGTCAGGCTTTAGCGAAGAAGATCCTTAGGCAGGGTAATTATTGGCCCACTCTAGAGGAAGATTGCTCCCTCTATGTCCGGAGGTGTCTTAAATGCCAACTCCATGCTGATAAAATCCATGCTCCTACTTCATCTCTCCATCCTCTCTCTGCTCCTTGGCCATTCTCTATGTGGGCTTTCGACATTATAGGCCCTCTAGGTGATCCCAACTCTCAGACCAAGCAAAAATCTTTCATTCTTACCGCCACTGAGTACTTCACCAAATGGGCCGAGGTGAAAGCGTACGCGGAGATTAAAGCAACCACGGTGTGTTGCTTCATCCTGAAGAACATCATCTCATGGTTTAGAGTGCCAAGCAGCATCGTCACCGACAATGGACCTCAGTTCGTCTCACAGGAGCTCTAGGACCTCTATAAGAAGTTCAATATTGCATTGCATCATTCATCTCCATATTATCGCCAACGGTCAAGCCGAAGTCAATAATAAAACCCTTCTTCAAATCATAAAGAAAACATGTGAATCTCATAAATTTACTGATTGGCCTGAATGATTAGTGGAATCTCTATGGACTTATCGTACCTCCGTCCGTACTCCTTATAGACATGCCAAAATTGACATTACTATGAGTACATATCATATAACTTAGTAATGCCTCAATTTGACCCTCAAATTGGCTTATTTGAGTGATTTTCTCCATTTTCTTACTTTTTTTACCTTTCTCCTATTCTTAATGGATTTTTCTAGGTTTTTTAGATTTTTTTGAATTTTTTGGGATTTTTCTCTATTTTTTGGGGCTTAAAAAGAATTAGCGACAGACCCCCTGGTCGCCCATTTAATGGGCGACCGACCATTTGGAGGCCATTTCTTTTATATAAAATAAAAAATAAAAAAATAAAAAAATCTTTTTTCTCTGATCGCGGTCGCGTAGGCAACCGCGTTCAGAGGGAGGTCCCTGGGTGCCCCGTTCTTCATGGATAATGTGCGTCCGATGTCTTGGATGCTAATTTATAAATGGCCGTCCGCCGTAGATGATGCGAATTTGTGTTTTTATATTTTTTTGATTTTTTAGGTGATTTTTGTGTATTTTCAATTGGTGTCACCCGGGGGTGACGCCAATTCTTTAAATGAGCGTCCGGTACCCTTGACGCCTATTCTTCTTGGTTATGTGCGTCCGTTTCGGCAGGCGAATTCCTAATAAGTGTCCGGGCCTCCAGACACGATTTCCCTTGCTATTTTTGAGCTTCCGATCCCTTCCAAAATTCGGATTTATTTAGAATTAGCGTCTGTTCACTCAGACGTGAATTCCTTTTTATTTTAGATTTCCACATTTTAACTTTGAATTAACGTCCATAGTGGTGGACGCTCATTCAATGGGTGACCACGGGGGTCTGACGCCATTTTTTTGAGGTTTCCCAAACTCGCCCGCAGCTCCTTTCCTCGATTTGAGGTCTGTTTCGATTGGGTAAGGTTCCCGATGGCTTTCCAAGCTAGGGGGACTCTTCCCATGTTTATCTCCTGCCGTGGTTGACTATCCTAATCATTCTGAGAATTAAAACTTCGATTAGTCTCCCAATAAATGGAGCCCTGTGGCTCTTGTTCAGGGAGGGCCAACTTGATAAAAGACGAGGAGGTTCTGCCGGATTCGTGACTTAATTAAGGAGGAGCTCCCTGCACCTGCTGCTTCATCCCTTTGGAGACTCTCTCCTAAATGTTCATCAGAAGCCTTCACAGAGAAAAATCCCCAGGCTCTTTTATTCTATTCTACTCTTTCTCCATTCTCCATTCTCTTTTCTTTTAACTGCATTTTCCCGCATGCATCATATTTCTTTTATTAATCTCATCTCAACCACGTTGAGCCTCCCTTCAGTGCAACACTCACACGTCCTTTATTTGCATATCATTCATCATTCATACTCCTACCCTTACACTTAATTCCATATTTCTTTGTTGGTGTTGTCTTTGTGATGCAGGACGGGACGCGAACCTAGGACTCTAGCTCGCGGATGTCCCTAAGCGAGGGAAACACGTGGATCTGCGCAGTTGAGGAACCAGCAATGAGTCTCGGGTATCAACTTTTCGCGTGCTCGGATCGAGTCACAGGACGGGTTCCACTCACTCACTCTCGCAGCAGTGATAAAATTATACCAAGGTAGTTATCCTATTGCTCATGCACCGGCATATGAAAATATACGAGATAAGTAAAATGCCAAAGTAGGAGGGTGGCGAGTGTACCTCCACGCTCCGGACATGGGGAAGATGACCCTGGCCGAAACTCGTACTCCCAGTGTACAGTAAATAAATAATTACATCAGTGAATTTTTGTTGCCCACTCCATGCAGGAAGGTAAAGGGCTACAATGGTGACACAGGAGTAACAAACTCGGGTTGACGGGCAGCAAACCGGAAGGCTCTCGGGCCGGAGATGGGCTACTTATCCGGGAGTACGAACTGGGAGTCGGAAGCAATTTAAAATATCAGAGTGGTAAAATATATACACTAGTCCAGATTTATAAATAAACAAGTGCCAACTAAAAGAAAAGTCCTTGTACAACAACACGGGGCATACCCCGATCAAAAGTACACTAAAGGACGAACCAACTACTGTTGGCTCGACTAAAGACGATCGCCGAAAACACGGGAACCACCGGCGGATGACTGGGGCGGCTCACCTGAAAGAGGAAGGGTGAGTCACAGCCAGACTCAGTAGGGGTCACGCGGATCCCTACCTCGAACTAAACATGCAGTCATGCAAATATAAAAACAATTAGAGCATGCATTTAAACAATAAACATGCAATGGCATAATTAAAACACAATTAAAGTAAAGCTGTAAAATCTAGCTAAATAGCTAAAAAGAACTAACTATGAGCCAATTCAATTAATAATAGCGACAGGAGCTAAATCTACCAATAGAATAAACCTCAACTAACCAAGTGATAGTGAGAGAAAGGAAGACCCACTAGAAAGTAGAGACCAGATGCGTCCACTGATGGCTTATACTGCATCTCGAGCAACTCACGTGGCTAGAGTCTCCAAGTGAGAGGCGTAAAAGGACGAAACCAAGTACTAGTCAGAGCAGCACTCGTCAGTGCCAGTCCTAGTCTCTGACCACGTGTGCACACACTGACTCCTGCCTAGAGCCAGGCCTCTAGCTAGTATTCCCCCCCGTAGGACGCTACGGTTGGGCCGGGGCCCATGGAACTAGCTTAAAAACCGTGTAACGGGACTACCCCTCCACCTCTCCCGGGGAGGTCGCTGGGCTACGACTAGTGGTTCCATCACGAGGAGAGAGAAAGTAACTCTACTGGGATCTAAAAGTAAGCCATAGTTTTATAAAATAACTTAAACATGGCGTAAATGTAACATGGAATGCCTTAAGAATTGCATATGCAACAACTGAAATCATAAGGGGTGTGACGGTCGATAGTTACCGCGTCACAGTGTGTGACGGTCGAAGGGTGGTGCGCTACGTCGGCTATAACGCGTCTCCATTGGGCCGTTAAAGTCACAAGAGGGTATAAACCCACAGTTTTTTCTACAGGATGTAACGCACCAGGAGTGGCGCACTACACGGCTATGATGGTCGTACGATAGACCGTCAGGCTAACCGCCCTATAAGGTCAACGGTCAAACGGTCATGTAACGGTCTATCGGTCGACCGCTACACTGAGTGTGACGCCCCTAGAGTGGGCCGTCACAAAGCACGTAACGCACCCCTTAAGGGCCGTTATAGTGTGACGGTCACTGGAAGGACCGTTACACGAGCGGGAAACCGGGAAGGCGAAGTTCGAAACCGAACTTCCTCCCGATCGAGTCAGATCGACGGGAAAACATGAAAAACCTGTAAACTTGTCCAACCATAACATTCTACAGCTAATCTATACATCAAAACATAAAAATAATGCCCATGGAGTGATTTTCAGGAAATTAGGCTAAATTATACTAACATGGGGACTTTCACGGAAATCAAGGAAAATGACCGTGCATGCCGGTGCAAGTGGTGTCAAAACGATCCTAGCGAGGCGAGGATTCCATCCCCCTACCTCAATCGCGACGAGAACCAAGTTTGGGCCGCATGCGAGCGAAGGGACGCCGCGGCTCATCTCGCCCCATCTCGCCTCCACGCCGCACGAACTGCGACGAGGTCAGCACCCACGCGTTCCTCGCGACGAGCCGGTTCCGATGGTACCGCCCATGCCTCGATCCGCGGCTGATGGCGCCAAAATCCAGAGGGTGGGAGAGTGGGCACGTGAGAGAGGGTGAGAGAGAGTGAGTGAAAACGAGAGAGAGAGAGTGTTAAATTTTTTAAAAATATATATATTTTTTTGATTTTTAACCTCAAATTACATTTTAACCTTAAAAGAATCGAAATTGCATAAATGCCTAATAAATTTATATAAATCTTTAACTAATTCAATTAAATACCAGAAAAAGCCCTAAAAATCCGTAAAGATAGCCTAAATTCGCAGAATAAAATCTAGATCCGAACTGCAAAGAATTCATTAAGACACGGATTTTACAACATGGGTGGGCTTCGGGAGAGGTGGTGGGCGTGAGTCCGGAGGCGGAATGGGCCGCTAGGGGTGGGTGGTTGGTGACACGGAGGTGGTCGGCTGAATGTCGTCGTGGAAGACGAAATCGCCGGGTAGGTGAGGTGGGTATAAGGTGCAGGTCCTCCTATCCCGGTCAAAGGTCGCTCTCCTCTCTTCCAACCAATTTTGCCCTAAAATGATGCATGGGCCAGCAAGTGTGTCGACCTTGCACCATGCTCCATCGTCACAAAGAACGGGACCGAACCTCCATTGGAACTCTACGAATGCTAAGCCACAATTGAGAACAATCTCCCCGGTCTTAGAGAGAGATTCAACTATGTCTTGTGAGACACAGTTAGATGACACCTTACTGATGAAGTTGATTTTTGTATGCAACCCATTAGGCAGGATGGCAATGGACACTATAGGGCGTTGGAATGACTCGGTTGTGGGCTTAGGAGTCGGGTCAACCGGTGGTGGAATGATAGGGGCAAGACCTGGGGGTCGGGCCATGAAAGGCTTGAATTGGGCCACCAGGGATGACCAATCGGACGCACGGTCTCGGGGAACTGCCATGGGGCTGGTGGATAGTGGTCATGCAGACACACGGTGACAGGACCGGTAGACTCTTTATTGGACTAGACACGAACCTATACAACAATGCAAAGTTGGAATGCAGACTCGACTATAAACCTAGACTCAACCCATATTCGATACGTGGCAGAGGTTTGATCCGAAGATCGTACTCACGCAAGTGTGCTACCTTCCCGATAGGCATAACCTATCATTCCAGGAACACCTTTTGATATATCGGGTATAGGAATGCAATGCAAACTTTGGACCGAGTAACCGACTATCCTAGACTCGACTTGGCTCTAATACCATTTTGATGTGGGACAGGACGCGAACCTGGGACTCTAGCTCGCGGATGTCCCTAAGCGAGAGAAATGCGTGGATCTGTGCGGTTGAGGAACCGGCAATGAGTCTCGGGTATTTGCTTTCTGCATGCTCGGATCGAGCCACGGGACGGGTTCCACTCACTCACTATCGCAGCGGTGATAAAATTATATCGAGCTAGTTATCCTATCGCTCATGCAGCGGCATATGAAAATATACGAGATAAGCAAAATGCCAAAGTAGGAGGGTGGCGAGTGTACCTCCACGCTCCGGGCGTGGGGAAGACGACCCCGGCCGAAACTCGTACTCCCGGTGTACAGTAAATAAATAATTACAGCACTGATTTTTTATTGCCCACTCCACGCAGGGAGGTAAAGGGCTACAATGGCGACGCGAGAGTAATGAACTCGGGTTGACGAGCAGCAAATCGGAAGGCTCTCGGGCCGGAGACGGGCTGCTGGTCCGGCTCTATTCAGTGGGGCCCGCAGGATAGCAGGCGGGTCCGGCTACTGGGACGGCGGTGCTCGGGCGTCTCCTTGCTGTGGCGGCTGGCTGGGGCATAGCTGAGGGGTTGCTGGTCGACCTCCGGGCGAGGCGGTCGCCGAATGTGAGTCGGCGAATTTTACACGGATTAACAGGCGGACTGCCTTGCTGGCCTATTCTCGAGACAAAATTGCACACTTCCACAAAATGAATTGTTGCGCAAAGATACGACATCAGATCGAGGCGAAATTGGTACTATTGGAAACTAGACTCAAAGGGATACAACATATATTATTTTCAAATCCATCCAGCAAACGGATTCGAAATGAAAAACTCTGTGGGTTGTAGTTGTTTCTGGCCCAAAATTACAGACAGTCGGGACAGAACATGATCTGCCTAAAATGAATTTTGACCGATAGGGGACTGGTAGATCTAGACTCTGGGAAAATTATGGGTGGAAGGGAGGGATGTAAGGATCACGTATGAATTTTTTTGGAATTTTTGGGGGTGACTAAGGGGACGGGAAAAATAGAAGAACAAGACACTATCCCGCAGATCTGCTGATTGACAGACTGTCAGGGGTGGAACTAAAATACTGGGAAAAATATCAAACGGTGGCGGATTGACACGAAATTTAAAATGAGAATGGCTAATAAGAAGGAGGATGATCTCTCAAAATTTCAAGATCATCAGACTCACGGATTAAGAGGACAAACTAGATCTTCAGGTTGCTGTTCTGGATTTCGTGGTTCAGGACAGCAGCTCGGAGATGTTGTTGTGGCGGCTCGACGACGGCACGAACGGAGGTGGCTGCGGCGGTGGCTGGAAGTCGCATCCAGTGGAGGTGGTAGAGGTGGGAATCACTCCCAGAATATAGCTTCACACCAAAGATTAGGGCAACCTTCACAGCTGCAAGGGGAGAGGGAGAGAGGGGTGCCCTTGGGCTTGGAGCAACAAATTGAATTTTTCGTCATTAATTGCTATGGATTTCACAAAATACAAGGTTTTTATAGAAATGGATAAAAGATCTAAACTATCCTTAGATCTAGGGTTAGGGAGGGGCAAATGGGGGATAAGATATTAATCTCTCATGTGGTCAAATGACCATTAATAAAAAATATAACATGAATTAAATACTATATAAGGGGGGCGCCCCTTTGAAAAAGGGGGAGAGAATTTTGTCTTTTCTTCTTTTTTGTCCCCTTGGTCCAAGTCCTCCCATGGACCAAAGACCAGCCCATAGGGCCCATGATCCTAGGTGGACCAATGAGTAAGAGGGCGGGGGACCCTGCTGGACCTACTGGCTTTTTGTAAAGAAACCCAAAGATTCCTAAGTACTAACATATTGGCTTATAATTGCCATACAATTGCAAACCAATTAATCCAAGGATATAAATGCAAACAAAAGGATACAAATGTAAAAATAAAATGTTAGTGCCCAATGTTGATTCCCATCACTTTGTTTAAAAGGATAATCAAGCACAAGAAGACTCTCTCCATCGGCCGGCCGATCGAAAGAGAAGGAAGCACTCACATCTCCCACACTTTAAGGTACTCCGCGATCCCTCCTTTTCTTATTATTATATCATTTCGAGGCCCGCGAGTCCTCTGGCGATCACATCCTCCTATTAGCATCCTATGCATGCTCCCTCTCTCCTTTCCCCCATTCATTAGCTTTGTTTATTTTTATTTTAATCTAAGTGGATCTTTCTTAGGATCAACAAATTGGCGATCACGGTGGGACTCCTTGTGTGTTTTCTTTTGATTACTCTTCTCCATTAGGCACCCACATGTGCCATCTCCCTTTTGCACCCACGGTGCATCTCCCACTAGTGCTCCACGAGTACTCTTTTCCTCTTATTTTTTCAAGTGATTGTTGATTTAAAGATTTATTTGAAGATTCCACTTCTGTTATCCTATATATAAAAAAAGCGTCCAGTGCTGTGGGCACCCTTTGAATGAGTGCCCACTCTCGCAGACGCCCATTCCCTAAGAGCATGCTATGATCTTACTGTTATTGATTGCCATGGGATTGTGAGTGTGACTCCTATCTTCCATCGGTTGTGTGTGTGCATCTTTCACCAATTTCTCGCCATTTTTTCAAAAAAAAAAAATTACGTCCAGACCACTAGACGCCCAAAAAAAAAGAAAAAAAGTAGGAAAAACTTGCGTCCAGATTTCTGGACACCCATTCGCTGAAAAAAAAAGGAAAAAGAAAAAAAAAAACTTGCGTCCAGACCTCTGGATGCCCATTCCCTAAAAAAAATATGCATCTTTAGTATTGGACGCCCTTTCTTCTGCAGTTTGTTCACGTTATACTGTGCCCTTCATTACATATTAGCTTTGCATTTCACCATTCCTGTTATAACATCACATTGTTCTGTTATACCATGCCCTTCATCTCATATTAACTTTGCATTTTGCTATTCCTGTCAAAGTATCATCATACTGTTGTTCACTGTAATTCTCCTTTCCCATTATTCTGTTTCCATTCATCACCTGGATTATTCTGTTTTCCTATATTCTCTTGCATTAGAATTTGCATTCATATTACATTTGGCTTGGGAGATCTCCTCTCCCCACACTTTAGGAGACGATACCCCTCTCTTGGTTAAGGAAGGACCTTCCATTGAGCACTTCGTCTCATTGGATCGAGAATTCCTAAACCAAGGCCTCCATAAGTCCCCGCACCCGTGGATTCCCTCACGGAAGCTTGGGCAGGTTGTACCCTTTTGAAGTCTCCGGAGTTTAGTTGGCCTATGCTTGGTGAGAGTGCACCTAGTTGGCATTGAAGAAAACTATATTGAAACTAGGTTCATTACAGTGGATCACATCAAACTTTGTTAAAATCCTTAATTACCACAAGGAACAAATAAAATCAAGCGTAAACATCTCACATTGCTCGAAATCTTTGCAAGTTATTTGATTGAATCATTGTTGATTTGCATAATGTTTCGCTCTGATAATCAAACTAACATGTTAAATGCCAATTATAATCATGAGGATGCACAACCTAGCACATCTTACATTCCTCAATTACATGATTCTCACCACAATTCTTTCAAGGGACTACATCCTCATTCATATGGTCCTGCCCCACCTATGGGCAGATTCCAATCTTGTGGTCCCTCGCCTCAATCGTGAGCCACTATTCCTTCGGGACCGTCTCCTACCCACGATGAGAAGGTCGCCCGAAACTTGCATGCAATAGATCATTTCACCCCTCAACACATCCAAGCCCTTAAGGCCGTTGTTGAGGGTGCATCTCATTCTTCTCATCCTCCTTCCATTCCCATATGGGTGGCCCATCACCCGCCTCCCTCTTATACTCACATTCCCGCTCGGGTGGCCCCGCTGCCTCCTTCCACACATACTCATCTTCGGGTGGCCCATCACCCGCCTCCTTCTATTCCCCCTCTTTCACGGCCCCAAGGCCCATCTATTCCATGCAACCCGGCCCGACCAGGTCCATTTTTGGGTCAGCCCGCTACTACCCCTCCACGGCCATGATATGCGGCCCCTCCTACAAGGCCACCATGCCAACCTTCCGTTGCTCAAGTTATACCCCTCCAAGTTCTCGTTGATAAAGTCATTTCATTAGAGGAAAAATTAAAGAAGGTTATAAGCCCGCGTCTGCCTCCTCCTCCTCCTCTACTCAATCCTCTTCACGCCTTCCTGAATAATATTACAAAGATGAAAAAAGAATGGAAGGAGAGAAGAGATGATTATGGCATCAACGATTCAAGTGAGCAAGAGCCGGCAGATCTCAATGATCAAGTGGACGCCGTCCGCTCTCCACCTATTCACCCCATTCATTCATATGGCCCCCCCGCCTCCGCTTTCGCATCCATACACACAAAATTCTCCACATTACATTAATATGCCTCCACAACGACGTCCACTTGAGCCTGACAATGAAGCGCTGACAGATGAACAATCAAAGTCAGCACGTGATGATGAAGTTCTAAAGGCACCCCTTCCGAGTTTACTTCATTTTCCTCTCCCTCCACTGCCACCAGATGAACCTCCTGCTCAGGATGATGGCACCATCCCCGATCCAACCCCCATTTTTGAGACTTATTGGTGTTACGACGATGGGTCGATACTCCAATCACCTACGCCGGCGCATCATGGGTCTTCTCCTAACCCTAACACCTCTCGCCCCATCTGGCATTTCCTACACAGCAAACCTCCTTCTTTTACACCTCCCATTATACCTCCTTTAAGCCCCACACCATTAACCTCCGCAACAGCGGCCTCCGCCGAACCTTCCACTAAACCTCCACTCGTTATACCATAGCCTCCACTCCCCCAGCCTCTGCTGAGCCCACCACTAAACCTCCTCCAATTAACCTCCCATTGCCGTCACCTCGGCCCTCCATTACCCTTAAAACCCCTAACCCAACTACCCCTACTCCATCACTTAACCCTTCACCCAAACCCGTGGCTAATCCTGAGCAAGGTCCACCCGTTTTTACACTCGAGCCAACCCCGCCCGCTTCCGAGCAAGGGGAGAAGCTTGATCTGTTTGAACCTCCGCTTCCACTTACCCTTTCTCCAACACCTTCCATTACACCTCCACCATCTATGGAGCCTTCTGCCTCCACTTCACCTCCTTTTACCACTCGGAGTGGGTGTCGTTCTGCAAGAATTTGTGCCAAGGACAAGAAGGAGTTGGACACGGCTATGCTTTTCAAGATGCAAGACTTTATTTGCCGGATGCCAATCAGTGTTTTTATGCCGAGCATGGTAGAAGAGGCCAAGTCCCCGCAGCTACTCACCAAAATTGAATGTCAAGATTCGATGCCGTGTAAGTCCATGCCCCAGGGCCGCGTAGGGCACCCCTTGTTTCAACCCTCCAATCTCAAATCCATTCTCCCGTACAAGGGATGAATGCCCATTTTGTTCAACACTCTTTATAGGCCACAATCTCTGGGTGACACGATGCCTCCCATTCTAGCCTCTCAACTCCCTCACATTATTGTTCTTCACCCTCCAAGCTTCGTCACGGGCTTTTGCTTTATCCATTAGGCCTTCTGGTTGTACACTTTCACCGCCATGGAGGGGCGGGCACTCTTTTAATGAAGGGACTTCCATCAATCCACTCACCCATATTTCTATTCCATTCACCCTATTATTCACTATTGATTTTTCTTCATGGGCCACTCCGTGGGTGAGGAAGAGGATCTAATCCTTCGTATTCTTTGCATTTCATGCATCAATCGCATCCATTGCATTGCATTCGCAAGCATTTGAATTTCTTCTTTCCCGGGTTTCCGAACCTGTATCTTCCCCGCATTTCGGAACTTCCGGATCCTCCGCATTCCCCATCTCATCCATTTCTATCCTCAGGATCTCCGGGTCCCCTTACACTTCCCGGGCATCGTGCCCCTTCCCACCTCTTATAGCCGGATCCTCCGGATTTTTCTCTGCTTGACGGGCGTCGCACCCCCTCCAGACTTCTCTCAGGGTATCACACCCACTCCCAGCTCTTGCATCCGGACCCTCCGGACATTTTTCTCTTCCTCCCAGGGCATCGCGTCCCTTTTGATTCTATTCCTCCGGAACCTCCGGACCTCCCTCTTTGGGCATCGCGCCCCTCTACACCCTCATGTCCGTGTCCTCCGGGTATCTCACTAATTCTCCCATGGCATCGCGTCCCTTCTGATTCTTTTCCTCCGAAACCTCCGGACTTCCTTGCCGGGCATCGTGCCCCTTTCTATCTTCTTCCTATGGAACCTCCAGACTTCCTCCCGGGGCATCGCGCCCCTTCTGATTCTATTCCTCCGGAGCCTCCAGACCCTCCATCTTTCTTCCGATTCCTTCTCCTTCTCCTCCAAGACATCGTGTCCTTTATTCTCTTCTTTCTTTTCAATCATCTCTTCCCATCTCTTTTCCCAGGGCATCGTGTCCCTCGATATTTTCTCCCTCCGAAACCTCCAGATTCTTCTTCCCATCATGATTCTCCTCCCTTGCCTCCAGACCCTCCGGATCCTCCTATTTCCATCTACCAATTTCTCCTCTTAATACCTCCTGATCTCGGGTCCGACCCGACTTCTTCCACATCCACCGCTTTGGGCATCTGCCCGTTCTCCCACTGCTTTCGAGGCTTTAGTCCTCACTCCTCCCCTTAATTTTTCGCTTCTTCTATACATCATTCCTTGTGAACAAGGTCTCTGCACCTTAGTGAGGGAGTTCTAGCCCTCGCCTCTTTTCCTTTTACCCTTATTCGTCTGAGTCTAGCCTTGGTACCACTCCTTGCTGTGGCGGCCGGCTAGGGTGCGGATGAGGGTTTGCTGGTCGACCTCCGGGCGTGGCGGTCGCCGAATGTGAGCCGACGAATTTTACCGGGATTAACCGGCGGACTACCTTGCTGGCCTGTTCTCGGGATAGAATTACGCGCTTCCACGAAATGAATTGTTGCGCCCAGATCCGGCATCGGATCGAGGCGAAATTGGTAACGTTGGAAACTAGACCTGATGGGATACAACATATATTATTTTCAGATCCATCCAGTAAACGGATTGGAAATGAAAAACTCTATGGTTTGTAGTTGTTTCTGGCCCGAAATTATAGACAGTCAGGACAGAACATGATCTGCCTGAAAATGAATTATGACCGACAGGGGACTGGTAGATCTAGACTTTGGAAACATTATGGGTGGAAGGGGGGATGTGAGGATCACATATGAATTTTTTAGGAATTTTTGGGGGTGACTAAGGGGACGGGAAAAATAGAAGAACAAGACACTATCCCGCAAATCTGCTGATTGGTAGACTGTCAGGGGTGGAACTAAAATACTGGGAAAAATATCAAATGGTGGCGGATTGACACGAAATTTAAAATGGGAATGGCTAACAAGGAGGGGGATGATCTCTAAAAATTTCAAGATCATCAGACTCACGGAATGAGAGGACCAACCAGATCTTCAAGATACTGTTCTGGATTTCGTGGTTCAGGATAGCAGCTCGGAGATGTTGTTGTGGCGGCTCGACGGCGGCACAAACGGAGATGGCGGTGGCGGTGGCTGGAGGTCGCATCCAGCAGAGGTGGTAGAGGTGGGAATCACTCCCAGAATATGGCTTCACACCATAGATTAGGGCAACCTTCACAGCTGCAAGGGGAGAGAGAGAGAGGGGCGCCCTTGGGCTTGGAGCAACAAATGGAATTTTTCTTCATTAATTGCTATGGATTTCACAAAATACAAGGTTTTTATAGAAATGGATAAAAGACTTAAACTATCCTTAGATCTAGGGTTAGGGAGGGGCAAATGGGGGATAAGATATTAATCTCCCATGTGGTCAAATGACCATTAATAAAAAATACAACATGAATTAAATACTATATAAGGGGGGCGCCCCTTTGAAAAAGGGGGAGAGAAATTTGACTTTTCTTCTTTTTTGTCCCCTTGGTCCAAGTCCTCCCATGAACCAAAGACCAGCCCATAGGGCCCATGATCCTAGGTGGACCAATGGGTAAGAGGGTGGGGGACCCTGCTGGACCTACTGGTTTTTTGCAAAGAAACCCAAAGATTCCTAAGGACTAACATATTGGCTTATAATTGCCATACAATTGCAAACCAATTAACCCAAGGATATAAATGTAAATAAAAGGATACAAATGTAAAAATAAAATGTTAGTGCCCGATGTTGATTACCATCACTTAGTTTGCAAGGGTAATCAAGCACAAGAAGACTCTCTCCATCGGCCGACCGATCGGAAAGGAAGGAAGCACTCACATCTCCCACGCTTTAAGGTACTCCGCGATCCCTCCTTTTCTTATTATTATATCATTTTGAGGCCCACGAGTCCTCTGGCAATCACATCCTCCTATTAGCATCCTATGCATGCTCCCTCTCTCCTTTTCCCCATTCATTAGCTTTGTTTATTTTTATTTTAATCTAAGTGGATTTTTCTTAGGATCTACAAATTGGCGATCACGGTGGGACTCCTTGTGTCTTTTCTTTTGATTACCCTTCTCCAATAGGCACCCACATGTGCCATCTCCCTTTTGCACCCACGGTGCATCTCCTACTAGTGCTCCACGAGTACTCTTTTCCTCTTATTTTCCCAAGTGATTGTTGATTTATAGATTTATTTGAAGATTCCACTTCTGTTATCCTATAAAAAAAATCGTCCAGTGCTGTGGGCACCCTTTGAATGAGCGCCCACTCTCGCAGACGCCCATTCCCTGAGAGCATGCTATGATCTTACTGTTATTGATTGCCATGGGATTGTCAGTGTAACTCCTATCTTCCATCAGTTGTGTGTGTGCATCTTTCACAAATCTCTGGCCATTTTTTCAAAAAAAAAAAAATTTTGCGTCCAGGCCACTGGACGCCAAAAAAAAAGAAAAAGAAAAGGAAAAACTTGCATCCAGATTTGTGGACGCCCATTCACTGAAAAAAAAATGAAAAAAGAAAAAAACAAACTTGCGTCCAGACCTCTGGACGCCTATTCCCTAAAAAAAAATGCATCTTTAGTATTGGATGCCCTTTCTTCTGCAATTTGTACGCGTTATACTGTGCCCTTCATTACATATTAACTTTGCATTTCACCATTCATGTTATAACATCACATTGTTCTGTTATACCATGCCCTTCATCTCATATTAACTTTGCATTTTGCTATTCCTGTCAAAGTATCATCATACTATTGTTCACTGTAATTCTCCTTTCCCATTATTCTGTTTCCATTCATCACCTATTTTATTTTGTTTTCCTATATTCTCTTGCATTAGCATTTGCATTCATATTACATTTGGCTTGGGAGACCTCCTCTCCCCACACTTTAGAAGACCATACCCCTCTCTTGGTTAAGGAAGGACCTTCCATTGAGCACTCCATCTCATTGGACCGGGAATTCCTAAACCAAGGCCTCCATAAGTCCCCACACCCATGGATTCCATCACGGAAGCTTGGGCAGGTTGTAACCTTTTGAAGTCTCCAGAGTTTAGTTTGTCTATGCTTGGTGAGAGTGTACCTAGTTGGCATTGAAGAAAACTATATTGAAACTAAGTTCATTACAGTGGATCACATCAAACTTTGTTAAAATCCTTAATTAACCACAAGGAACAAATAAAATCAAGCATAAACATCTCACATTGCTTGAAATCTTTGCAAATTATTTGATTGAATCATTGTTGATTTGCATAATGTTTCACTCTGATAATCAAACCAACATGTTAAATGCCAATTATAATCATGAGGATGCACAACCTAGCACATCTTACATTCCTCAATTACATGATTCGCACCATAATTCTTTCAAGGGACCACATCCTCATTCATATGATCCTGCCCCACCTATGGGCAGATTCCAATCTTGTGGTCCCTCGCCTCAATCGCGAGCCACTATTCCTTCGGGACCGTCTCCTACCCACGATGAGAAGGTCACCCGAATCTTGCATGCAATAGATCATTTCACCCCCCAACACATCAAAGCCCTTAAGTCTGTTGTTGAGGGTGCATCTCATTCTTCTCATCCTCCTTCCATTCCCATATGGGTGGCCTATCACCCGCCTCCCTCTTCTACTCACATTCCCACTCGGGTGGCCCTGCTGCCTCCTTCCACACATACTCATCTTCGGGTGTCCCATCACCCGCCTCCTTCTATTCTCCCTCTTTCACGGCCCCAAGGCCCATCTATTCCTTGCAACCCGGCCCGACCGGGTCCATTTCTGGGTCAGCCCATTACTCCCCCTCCACGGACATCATATGCGGCCCCTCCTGCAAGGCAACCATGCCAACCTTCCGTTGCTCAAGTTATACCCCTCCAAGTTCTCATTGATAAAGTCTGTTCATTGGAGGAAAAATTAAAGAAGGTTACAAGCCGGCGTCTGCCTCCTCCTCCTCCTCAAATCAATCCTCTTCACGCCTTCCTGAATAATATTACAAAGATGGAGAGAGAATGGAAGGAGAGAAGAGATGATTATGGCATCAACGATTCAAGTGAGCAAGAGTCGGCAGATCTCAATGATCAAGTGGACGCCATCCGCCCTCCACCTATTCACCCCATTCATTCATATGGCCCCCCGCCTTTGCTTTCGCATCCATATACACAAAATTCTCCACATTACATTAATACGCCTCCACAACGGCGTCCACATGAGCCTGACAATGAAGAGCCGACAGATGAAGAATCAAAGTCGGCACGTGATGATGAAGTTCTAAAGGCACCCCTTCCAAGTTTACTTCATTTTCCTCTCCCTCCACTGCCACCAGATGAACCTCCTGCTCAGGACGATGGCACCATCCCCGATCCAACCCCCATTTTTGAGACTTATTGGTGTTACGACGATGGGTCGATACTCCAATCACCTACGCCGGCGCATCATGGGTCTTCTCCTATCCCTAACACCTCTCGCCCCATCCGGCATTTCCTACACAACAAACCTCCTTCATTTACACCTCCCATTATACCTCTTTTAAGCCCCACACCATTAGCCTCCACAACAACGGCCTCCGCCGAACCTTCCACTAAACCTCCACCCATTATGTTGGAACCCTGGTTTTGATAATGACAATCTGAGTCATGTGAGATTAAAATAAATAAAAGTTTTTGTATTGAATCTTACATCCATGGGTCAATGCATTGATTCATCCTTCAGTATATATGTATATATATAGGTAGTGCAGTGCTTCTCAAGTTTGTACAACCGTAGCTAGTATGCGTGGTTAAGTTCATGCATCAGATGCTTCATGCGTACACCTAGTTTGCACACGGTTGCCTTGTTAACTCAACATGTCTATACATGTCAGTACATTCATCTGCAACATGCATACATCGTTTCGATTCATGTTTACACATAGTCAATGCAGTGTTTCACCTCATGCATACACCAAGTCAGGGCATTCTTGTGCTTCATGCATATACATAGTTAGTGCACTCACTTGCTACATGCACATGTGCATATTTCTCTTTAAAGTCTGTACAGTCTCTGGCGACAAGTCTATACATCGTCCTGTCGCATAAAGTCTGCACATCGTTTGAACATCGCACATAAAGTATGTACACTCTCTGGTGGCAAGTCTTTACATCGACCTATCACATGCACATAAAGTCTGCACATCGTTTGCACTTCGCACACAAAGTATGTACGCTCGTTGGTGGCATGTTTGTGCATTCATCTTCGATGTGCATACTTTCCCATATGAATACTATGTTACACGCCATCAAGTCTGTACATTATCAGTTCAACCTTCGAACTAACTCAATACATCTTTCTCTATTATTTCAGATTAGTTTAAGATGACAACAAGTCTGATCTGACAGGATTTTTGGTTCGATGAGTCTAAGAAGGGCACGTGACTCAAAAATGAAAAAAAAATGTGCCAGGATCATGACACGTGGATTGCAGCAAGCTGAAATGTTGCCACGTGTTCAAGACGCCAAAGCGGGAACTCATGGAAGACACACGTTCACAAGTTTTGCTGCAGATATAAAAGGAAGATTTCTCCATCCAGAGTAGGGCGATCGAAAAGGAGATTATTATCGTGAAGTGTGGAAAAAGTGCATATACTTCAGAGGTTTAGAAGCTGAAGAAAATTGCGAGATCCAGATAGAAGAGAAAGAGAGATAGAGAGTTGAGAAGAAAGAGAAGATAGGCATCCGAAGACTTGTATCTACTGGTTCTTGGATCAAATCCAGACTAGTTAGCTGTTGAGATCCACATTGGTTTTTGAAGTGCTCAGCTTTCAGTTGCTGTATCTCTTCCATCTTTTATTTTTCGTTTGGTTCTTGTTTTCAATCTATTTTGACAACAGAGCAAGCTGTGAGGCTCTGCTGTTTGCAGAGGAGGATTCCTCTGGACGGGTTAAGCTGTAAGCCCCAGCAGTAGTAGAGGTGTGGTATCCTCTGGACGGCCAAGCTGTATTGTCCAGCGGTAGCAAGCTGTAATGCTCAGCAGTTTGTTGGCAAGCTGTGGAGCCCGGCAGTTAAGCTGTGTATCAGCAGGAATCCACACTCAGGTTGAGTGTGGGGTGGACGTAGATCTCTGGATAGAGATCGAACCACCTAAAAATCTGGTGTGCTGTGGTTTGTCTAATGCTTTTATTTTCACTAGATGCATGTGTAGGTGCGCTCTATGTGTTTGATCTTTAGTCCATTAGATGATTTGATCGATAGCATTAATAGGCAGTGTTCCTTAATCATTCAGTGGTAGCTCATTTGAAAATTATTTTTGGCGCAAGTTTTGTAAAAGATCCATTCACCCCCCCTTTGGATCTAATTCTGTGTGTCACCTGCCACAACAATTGGTATCAGAGCGGGTCACTGATTCATCTGATCCAACAATCTGCAGTGGATCCTGTTGTTTCCGGTGACTTAATTGATTGTTTAGATAGTCTGGTATTTCGTTTAAGTGTCATGGATTCTGTGCTTGAAATTCTGATGTTCAATGGATTTTGTTTCTCGGACTGGCATAGAGAGTTTAGGGATTACGTGAGTCTTGTAGATCCAAATCTGCTGATTTTGATAGAACATGGGCCTTATGGCATACCTGTAAATACGTCAGACTGGAATACTGGTTATGAGCTGATGATTGTTGAAAACATAAAAGCCATGGAAATGTTGAAGGGAGCTATAGAGACTAATGTGCTTTCATGCGTGACTAAATGCAGGAATGGTAAGGAGTTGATGGATGAGCTGATCCTCAAATTTGGCAAGGAGAGCCATAAGTGTCTTACGACCAAGGATCAAAGCAGCGATCAGTCTGGCGATTCTTTATCAAATGTAAGTTCTTAATCTGAACAAAATTCATTGGATGAATTGATTGAAATGCATGATAATTTGCTTGAAAGTTATAGATCTTATAAACGTGAAATGAAAGAGATGAAAAAGGCTATGTTGCATGAAATTAGGGAGTTAAAATGTGAAAACGCCAATCTTAAAAGCAGTCTGAAAATAAGCAAAAATTCATTCAATAAATGTGATTCTGTTGGAATATTAAATAATGATCTTCAATATGAACTTAGGCTGCAAGAGCAACATGGTGTATCTCTTAAAGGAGAGATAGAAGATCTGAGGAACATGAACTCAGAGCTTGAGTTGAATGAACAACAATTGATTGAAAATCTAAAAGCTATGAATCAAGATAGCTTGATTGAAGAAAATTGCAAACTGAGAGATCAAAATAAAAGGCTAATGGTTCTGAATACTGTTCTGTCAGAGAAATGGATGTCTATTGAAAAAGGGAAATGTGCTGTAAAGGAAGTTGATGCTAATAAAGAACAAAAGCTTGAACAGGAAATTGAATCTTTGAAGAATTTAAATGATGCACTGCATCAACAAATCATTTCCTGTGAAACTGAAATTGGAAGCTATGAGTTGAGCATTGTTGAACATATCCAAGTGATTTTGATGATAACAAAACCCAGGACATTTCTCTCCCATGTATCTTGTTTTCAAGAGAAGCTTCATGCTTTAAACCATCAAATTTCACCCCATGTCAAATGTGTGTTAATGAATCCTTCCATGTGTTTATTCGAGTATAAACCAACTTGTACTTAACTGTAACACAAGCCCATTTCAATCATCGAACAAATGGATAGCTTCAAGTGAGCTAACACTTGACTTTTGCAGGATTGGAGATTGGCGATCGACCTGTGGACCCTTGGCGGTTGACCTAAAATAACAGAACTGAAATCTGGGAATCTGTGAACCTGGCGATCGACCGCCAGGAGCTAGCGGTCGACCTTTTTTCCCAGCAGCCAAATGGCTATAGGACGGCCAATGGCGGTCGACCGCTGGGATCTATAGGTCGACCGCCAGCCTCGAGCTGCCAAGAAATGTTGACTTTTTTGTCACTTCGAGAAATGGCTCTCCTCTTGGTATTGTTTAATCCCTAAGCAACCAAACTTTCCAGAAATTGTGGATCTAGTCTGGGGGAGTCCTTGGACCATTCAAGAACCTATAAAACTTATACAAGAGGGTTTGGAAACCCCTAATGCTAAGAGTGGATCAAGGAGGCAACCAAAGGTGAGAAGGAGGAAGCTTGCACTGTAGACATGAACAGTGTTCCGAGAAGATTTCTTCATCCTTCTTCCTCCTTTCTAGAGTGAAGATCAAGCTATATCTGAAGAAGATCAAGCCTGGATCAAGTCGACCTCAAGCTGCATCCAAAGAATCCTTCTTCAACTAAGGGGGAGCTTTAATCAATCTCTTGTTCTTGTGTTCTTTCAATTTCACATCCTTCTCAGCTTCAAGTGTGTTTTGATTGTAATCTTGAATCTTCTGTGTGTGTGTGAGGATCTTCACAGATCCGTGTGTGTGTGTGTGCAGTCAAGGTTGATTGCTTTTGTGTGTGTGTGGTTGATCTTGTAACACTCTACAAGATAGTGTGTGGTTCCTCACTGTCGGTGAGGGGTGGACGTAGGTTGCCATTGTGGCATCCGAACCACCTTAAATTTGCTGTCTCCTCGTGATTTGTGCCTTATCTTCTTTCCCCCTTCTGTGATTACTTGTGGATCTAGTCTGTCTGCTTCTTTTAGATCTTGTGTGTTAATCATCTTCTCTTAAATCCTTCGGTATATCAAAAGTTGGATTCGGACCGACAAGGTCATTCTTGCCGAAAAGATAACAGTTTGCGTGAGTAAATCTACAGATCTATTAACTTCGCCGAGTACCAAGGGTTTATGCAGTGGTTGTTTTTGAGAGATATAGTCTGTTTTGCTTGCGGCCCTCTTGTGTCCTCTCGAAATCGTTATCTTGGTTTTATTTTACAAAAATTTGTTATCACCCAATTCACCCCCCCTCTTGGGTGTCATTTAACCTCGGGACTTTAATTGGTATCAGAGCTAAGGCTCTTCTCCTTCAGATCTAACGATCTAGAATAAGATCCGGTTAAATGGCAAACAAGGGTATGATGCCCGAGGGCCACTCCATCAACCGTCCTCCCTACTTTGACGGTTCAAACTACTCGTACTGGAAAAACAGAATGCATGTCTTTCTAAGAGCTCAAGAGTACGAAGTTTGGAGAGTTGTGGACTAGGGTCCTCATAAACTAGGGGATGATGAAGATAAATGGACACCTGAGGAAATCAAGAAATGTACCGCTAATTATAATGCCATGAATATCATGCAATGTGCTATACACCCTAATGAATTCTCTCGTGTCTCTACATGCAGCTCGGCCAAGGAAATGTGGGTTAAGCTGGGACTCATATATGAGAGAACTTCACAAGTCAAGGAGACCAAGGCAAATCTCCTAGTCACTGACTATGAGCTTTTTAAGATGAAACCTGAAGAAACCATCTCCGAAATGTTTGCAAGGCTAACAGAGATCACGAATGGTCTCAAGAGTCTCGGGAAAGAGTACTCAAATTCCGACCTTGTAAGGAAAGTGTTAAGGTCCCTATCGTCAGCTTGGCACACAAAGGCCACGGTAATTGAAGACTCAAAGAACCTGTCTACTCTCACCTTGGATGAACTCATAGGGTCACTCATGACCTATGAGATAAATATTAAGAGGACAGTTGATGAAGACATCAAAAAGAAGAAGGTCATTGGATTGAAAGCTCATCACTCCGATGATGAATTTCAAGAAAGTGAATCAAGTGACGGAAGCAATGAAGAGGAAGAATTGGCAATGATAACTCACCAAGTGAGAAGATTTCTAAGGAAGAAGAGAAACTTTTAGGGAAACTTTAGGAAAGGGCCAAGAAAGCCCACACAGACCAAAGGCGAGTCAAGCAAGCCAAGTAGCATCATATGCTACGAATGCAAGAAGCCCGGGCACATGAGAGGTGAATGTCTGGATCTGAAAAAGAAATTCAAGAAGGATAATTTCAAGAAACCCAAAGCCATGGTCGCCACATGGAGCGACGATGAAGATGAACCATCTGATGAAGAGATTCAAGAACTTGTGGAAAGCTTGTGCCTCATGGCACATGAGGATGAATCTACGGAGATAAACTCTGACCCTGATTTCATTTCTAATGAACAATGGGAATCTGAATATGAAAAATTGTACACAAAATACAAGAAGATCAGATCTGAAAACAAAATTCTCAAACAGAAATTTGATGACTTATCACATGAAGATATCTTTGTCAAATTTGAAAAACTGGAACAGGAATGGTTTGAGGCCACAGAAGAAAGAGAAAGCTTATTACAAACTATTTCAGACTGTAATAAAGCCAAAGAAGAACTATCTTGCAAAGTAATTGAAGTGGAGAAAGAATGTGAGAAAATCAAAATTGAAGAACAAATTCTGAAATTCACAAACTCAGAACTTGAAAAGAAAACTGTGAGCTTGGAAAAAGAAGTGGATGATCTTCAGTCCACGTTATCTTAGTTTGTTAAGGGCAAGCAAAACCTAAATAATTTGTTGGGAGTGAAAGTCAATTTTCAAAGAGAAGGCCTCGGATACACTCCCCAAAACAAAAAACCTTTTGAGCATAAGATCACCACATCCCTTGTCCATGAGAAAAGTCAAAACCATGCGTCATCTTCCAATCCTGAACTCAAGCATTTTCAACCTAAATCACGACAGTTTCAAGGAAACTTTGCACCTGTCAATTGCTATCATTGTGGTAGATTTGGGCATGCTATTGTAAGTTGTTGGTTCAAACAAAACCCACCAAGAGATCATGCTTTCTGGACCAAGAGGAGATATACCATGAACTGGACTAACTCCAACGGACCCAAACTAGCTTGGGTACCAAAAACAATTGTATGGGAATTTTTCTTCTTGCAGATATGTCTTGAAGCCAGGGGGAGCAAATGGTATCTAGACAGCGGTTGCTCAAGGCATATGACAGGGGACAAGAAGGTGTTTTCCAAGCTGCAAGAAAAAGAAGGAGGCTTAGTTGCTTTTGGCGGGAAGGACAAAGGTAAAATAATCAGAGTTGGAGACATAGGTAAGAATTCTGAGACTCTGATTGAAAATGTCCTTCTAGTGAAAGGTTTGAATCATAATTTGTTGAGCATAAGTCAATTATGTGATAAGGGTTTTAAGATTGTTTTTGATGTGACTCACTGTTTTGTCATGTGCAAAAATTCAAATGAAATCAAATTCATTCGTAAAAGGAGCAACAATGTGTACACCATTGATCTTGATGATGTTTCAGTTGATAATGTGTGTTTGGTTGCTAACAACCATGAGAATGCATGGCTATGGCACCGCAGACTAGGTCATGCTAGTTTTGGAGTGATCTCTAAGTTATCTAGACATGACTTGGTAATAGGTATGCCCAAATTGAAATTTGAAAGCGATAATATCTGTGAAGCTTGCACGAAAGGCAAGCAAACACGAATCTCATTCAAAAACAAAAATATTGTTTCATCCGCTAGGCCATTGGAACTGTTGCATCTTGATCTTTTTGGACCTACTAGAACATCTAGCCTAGGAGGAAAATCCTATGGCTTTGTGATTGTTGATGATTTCTCCAGATTCACGTGGGTGCTATTTTTAACTAATAAAAGTGATGCCGTGACGGAGTTTCAAGTGTTTTACAGAAAAATTCAGAATGAAAAGGGTTACCTCATCACCACAATCCAGAGTGATCATGGTGGTGAATTTGAAAATCATGAATTCAGCATGTTCTGTGAAGAGCAGGGGTACACACACAATTTTTCATCACCGAGGACACCCCAGCAGAATGGAGTAGTAGAGAGAAAGAATAGAACATTGATAGACATGGCCCGGACCATGCTCAGTGAGAATTCCCTACCCAAGTATTTTTGGGCTGAAGCGATAAGTACAACATGCTACATCATCAACAGGGCAATGGTAAGGCCCATTCTGAAGAAAACTCCATATGAGCTCTACAAGGGTAAGAAGCCAAACATCTCTTATCTTAAACCCTTTGGATGCCCTTGCTATATCTTGAACAATGGTAAGTCCAATCTTGGTAAGTTTGATGAGAAGAGTGATAAAGGAATCTTTCTAGGTTATGCACTCAAATTTAGAGCTTACCGATTATTCAATAAATGGACTTTAGTTGTTGAAGAAAGTCCTCATGTTATTTTTGATAAATCCAAGTCAAAACTCACAAATCAAATTTCTTCCATCTTGGATGCAGATGATGACCCTAAGAACTCATCAAATGTTAAAGCCAAGGATGAGCCATTGAAGGCAACCTCAAGCAAAAATGAGGAAGATGAGGATCCTACAATTGAGACACTGCAAGAACCACAAGTGCAGCATCCTGATCTGCCCAGCTCCTCCACATTTCTAAAGGATCATCCAACTGCGAACATCATAGGTAATTTGGAGGATGGGGTGAAAACTAGGTCCTCTCTAAGGCAGGTTGAATAGGAGGACCTGATGACCTTACTTTCACAAGTAGAGCCCAAGGACATTCATGAAGCTCTTCAAGATGAATCCTGGATTCAGGCGATGCATGAAGAGCTGCATCAGTTTGAAAGAAACGAGGTGTGGACTCTCGTGCCGCGTCCTAAGAACCATCCTACCATTGGAACTCGTTGGGTTTTCAGAAACAAGCTAAATTATGCGGGATTGATTGTGAAGAATAAGGCTCGGCTTGTGGCCAAGGGGTACAGCCAGGAGATGGGAATTGATTTTGATGAGTCCTTTGCACCGGTTGCTAGACTTGAAGCAGTCCGGATCTTACTGTCCTACACGTGCTCTTTGAACTTTAAACTATTTCAAATGGATGTTAAATCTACATTTCTTAACGGCTATATCAAGGAGGATGTCTTTGTAGAGCAGCCGCCAGGTTTTGAAGATTCCAAACATCCACGACACGTGTACAAGCTCCAAAAGGCCTTGTACGGACTAAAACAAGCACCAAGGGCATGGTATGAACGGCTTACTTCTTTTTTGGCTGACAATGGGTTCAAGAGAGGTAAGGTTGATCAAACACTTTTCACAAGGAAATCAGGTAAGGACATTTTGGTGGTTTAAGTGTATGTGGATGACATTATTTTTGGAGCTTCTGATAATGCCTTATGCGAGGAATTTGCAAAGACTATGCAAGGAGAATTCGAGATGAGCTTAATGGGGGAGCTGAATTTCTTTCTTGGATTGCAGGTGAAACAAACTTCAGAAGGAATTTTCATCAATCAAGCCAAGTATACTATGGAATTGCTGAAGAAATACGGGATGGCAGAAGCAAAACCCATATCAACTCCCATTGCCACCACCATAAAGCTGGATAAGGATGAAAATGGTAAAATAGTAGATTCTACACTGTTTTGAGGTATGATCGGATCACTACTGTACCTTACAGCGTGCCGCCCTGACATTCAATTCAGTGTATGTCTCTGTGCCAATTTCCAGTCATGCCCTAAAGAATCTCACTTATCAGCTGTTAAACGGATTTTCAGATATCTAATTGGCACAATTGACTTTGGTTTGTGGTTTCCCATCTGTAGTTCTTTTGAGTTAATTGCTTATACCGATGCAGATTACGCCGGATGCATTGTAGATCGTAAAAGTATAAGTGGGTATTGTCAATTTCTTGGTGGGTGCCTTGTTTCATGGGCCTCTAAGAAACAACATTCAGTAGCTCTCTCAACGGCCGAGGCTGAATATGTAGCCGCCGGAAGTTGTGGAGCCCAAGTACTTTGGATCAAAAATCAATTGCTTGATTTGAATGTTGAAGTGGATTGTGTGCCCATCTTATGTGATAATACGAGTGCAATTAGTCTATCTAAAAACCCTGTTCAACACTCCAGAACCAAACACATTGACATTCGGCATCATTTTCTGAGAGTTCATGTAGGTAAAGGGGTTTTTGAGTTCAAGTTCATTGACACACTTAATCAACTGACTGACATCTTCACAAAACCCCTAAATTAGGATCAATTCAATAAGATTAGGAGAGAACTTGGCATGTGCAAGGGTGAGGGCATACGTACTTAGGTCTGCACTAGGTTATTTCTTCTTCGTTGGGTAGATTATGTGAGATGCATGCATTGTGTGTGGTTCATTTCTATTGTGTATGACTATACCTAGCATGTGTGCCTGTACTTATATTTATATACACTTCTTCCTTGACATTTTCCTAAAACTGAATATTCCTTGATAAATAAATGTGGACTAGTGATATAGTGCTCTTAGCAGTCTCCATTCAAGGGTTTCCATAGTCGACTCCTGCTTGATATCTTTCGTGGTTTAGCAATAGAAAAGAAAAAGATTTAGAAACAAATAAAAAAAAAGAAAAGGAAAAGGAAGAAAAAGAAAAAAAAAGGGGGGATCTGTGAAAATGGGGGAGTCCACAGGGTCATGGAGCCCACTTCCATCTCTGGTGGCCGCTGGCTACACACCTTTTCTCTCGGGGTGAATAATGGGCCATGCCCCAGCGGTCGACCGCTGGCTTCGTGCCGGTCGACCGCCAGCGGCGAACCGGCCCGGTTCAATCGCGTTCGAACCCTATTTTAAGGGGGTTTTCTCCCCCCTTTTCTCATTCTATCACTCTCCCTTCTCTCTCCCTTACTCCACCTCCACCCTAGCACATCTCTCTCCCACCTTTCAAGCCCTAAAAACCCCACACCTTTTCTACCCGAGCACGATCCGGTCGATTGGTTTCCATTTCGGACCGCCTCCTCGCCGGCGTTCGTGCACTCGTGCCAACATTCCTTGAGTTCCAGAGCGTGGAGATTGTGTTCTTAGTTCTTCCCGGTGTCTCCCTCTCCATCCCAAGGTAGAGGTTTTACCTCTCAAGAGGATACTCTCTTCAGCGAGTTTCTTAGTCTAAAATGACACCTAGAAGGAGTGCTCGGCGTCTTCTCCAAGGGGAACCTAGTGCTCGGAGGCGTGAAGCTCCGGCCGCACCTCCACCACAAGCTCCCGCACGCAGGTTACCTCCAAGGTCTATCATCAACCCTCGTCTTGTCGATTTTCAAGAGATGAATGAAATCTTGCCCGACATTTATACAGTTTTTTCAATGCAACCGGGGTGGATTGACTTTGTCACTAGATACAACCGGTTTTATCCCTATCTGGTACAACAGTTCTATGGAAATTTGGTTGATAGAGATGGAAGATTATACACCATGGTTAAGGACACTGAGATCCGAATTAATTCAGAATTATTCAATCGTGCCCTGGGAGTCTCTTCACATGGTGCAGACATGAATTTTGGGCATGGTGAGGTTGAGGCAAGTTTCATTGCCATGACGAGCTGTGATTTTGTGCGTGGTGTGAGTGACCTCATTGAGCTCAATGCCAACCACTTTCCTGCCTTGCAACGGGTTCTGCATCATATGTTTACTACACTTATTTATCCCAAGAATGGCAGCCGAGATGAAGTGACGGAAGTGCACCGATTCCTGTTCTATCATGTTATGAATGGTGACTTAATTAATATGGGTTGGCTCATGACTCAACCGATAAGTCGATGCTGGACACATTTACGGCGGTCCCTGCCTTATGCTTCTCAACTCACTGGAGTGTTCACTTCTATTGGGGTCCCATTGGAGGATGAGCAGTTTGTTCTGGTCCGCCATGATGACATTTATAATGAGCATAAGCTTTTCTCAGATATGGGATATTACCGTGCAGCAGATGGCACAATTCGTCGTGCTGTCCCAGTTTATGGGGAAGAGAATGTTAGTGAAGACGAACAAGAACCGGACCCACAGCAAGATAACCACAATGCACCTGCACCAGTCCAGCCTGAAGATGTGCCTCCTCCCGAGGCTCTCCCTCCTCCACCGCATTACTTTCATGGGGAGTCTTCCACTCAGGGTGCTGGACATTCCACTCGGGGGGACTATGAGGCTCTTGACAGGCGTCTTTTAGGCATGGAAACTCGGCTTGACTCCTCCCTTGGGCGCTTGGATACTTTTATGGATACCATGACTGGACGAATGGACACCTTCACTCATGATCTAGATGATATCTCTATCCACATGGCCACTCTCTTTGCCAGCCATGAAGATAACCGTGAGGCCTTTCGCCTCACCAACCATACCCTTCTTTCCATCCGTAACCAGCTCCGTCATTATGATGATCTTCTCCACGGCCTTGATGATCGTCTTCCTCCTCCTCCTGCTCCTGCTCCTGCTGGTTCCCCCCATGGTGATGGTCCACCGGATGGTGTTCATGGCGAGGAAGCTGAGGATCACCCTGCTGTGTAGTTGTTCTTGGGTCTCTAGTGTTACTTTTGTCCACTTTTTGTATCCCATGCCTCTCCTTTTTGCTGATGTCAAAGGGGGAGAAGTAGGCTATTAGGCTCATATATATATGCTATGTGTGTGTGTGTGCCTGCTTGCATGCATGTTTGTCGTTTGCATTTTAGGTTGAGCACGTTGTATTGCATTTGGTTATTTGGTTATATTGCATTAGTGGTTTGCATTTAGTGGTTGCATTCCCTCTTTCACCTTTTGCATTCTGTGTACCCTGTTTGGATCTAATGAGAATGAATGGAAGAATGCACTCCTTGAATTCACAAGATTGGCTCTCTCCTATCTCACTTCCTATCAATATGGCAAATAAGTATTGAATGGCTGGTATGGATTTGTTGACGTGCTTGTGTTGGAAGTGAAATGTTGCGTTGATATGGACGTGTTGAATGCCTTCACATCGTGAGTTCAAATGTTTCAACTTGATGGATTTCAACTGAATTTCAAATGTGATTGTCGACGCTTCTAAAACTCTTTCAAAAGCACTTTGGTGAAAATGTAAATCTAATGCCTAGTTTTTGTCATCATCAAAAAGGGGGAGATTGTTGAACATATCCGAGTGATTTTGATGATAACAAAACCCAAGACATTTCTCTCCCATGTATCTTGTTTTCAAGAGAAGCTTCATGCTTTAAACCATCAAATTTCACCCCATGTCAAATGTGTGTTAATGAATCCTTCCATGTGTTTATTCGAGTATAAACCAACTTGTACTTAACTGTAACACAAGCCCATTTCAATCATCGAACAAATGGATAGCTTCAAGTGAGCTAACACCCGACTTTTGTAGGATTGGAGATTGGCGGTCGACCTGTGGACCCTTGGCGGTTGACCTAAAATAACAGAACTGAAATCTGGGAATCTGTGAACCTGGCGGTCGACCGCCAGGAGCTAGCGGTCGACCTATTTTCCCAGCAGCCAAATGGCTACAGAACGGCCAATGGCGGTCGACCGCTGGGATCTGTAGCTCGACCGCCAGCCTCGAGCTGCCAACAAATGTTGACTTTTTTGTCACTTCGAGAAATGGCTCTCCTCTTGGTATTGTTTAATCCCTAAGCAACCAAACTTTCCAGAAATTGTGGATCTGGTCTGGGGGAGTTCTTGGACCATTCAAGAACCTATAAAACTTATACAAGAGGGTTTGGAAAACCCTAATGCTAAGAGTGGATCAAGGAGGCTACCAAAGGTGAGAAGGAGGAAGCTTGCACTGTAGACGTGAACAGTGTTCCGAGAAGATTTCTTCATCCTTCTTCCTCCTTTCTAGAGTGAAGATCAAGCTATATCTGAAGAAGATCAAGCCTGGATCAAGTCGACCTCAAGCTGCATCCAAAGAATCCTTCTTCAACTAAGGGGGAGCTTTAATCAATCTCTTGTTCTTGTGTTCTTTCAATTTCACATCCTTCTTAGCTTCAAGTGTGTTTTGATTGTAATCTTGAATCTTCTGTGTGTGTGTGAGGATCTTCACAGATCCGTGTGTGTGTGTGTGCAGTCAAGGTTGATTGCTTTTGTGTGTGTGTGGTTGATCTTGTAACACTCTACAAGATAGTGTGTGGTTCCTCACTGTCGGTGAGGGGTGGACGTAGGTTGCCATTGTGGCATCCGAACCACCTTAAATTTGCTGTCTCCTCGTGGTTTGCGCCTTATCTTCTTTCCCCCTTCTGTGATTACTTGTGGATCTAGTCTTTCTGCTTCTTTTAGATCTTGTGTGTTAATCATCTTCTCTTAAATCCTTTGGTATATCAAAAGCTGGATTCGGACCGACAAGGTCATTCTTTCCGAAAAGATAACAGTTTGCGTGAGTAAATCTACGGATCTATTAACTCCGTCGAGTACCAAGGGTTTATGCAGTGGTTATTTTTGAGAGATATAGTCTGTTTTGCTTGTGGCCCTCTTGTGTCCTCTCGAAATCATTATCTTGGTTTTATTTTACAAAAAATTGTTATCATCCAATTCACCCCCCCTCTTGGGTGTCATTTAACCTCGGGACTTCAAGCATTACCCCATTGAATTCTGAAATTCAGGATCTGAAAAATTCTCTGTATAAATTTGTTCAAGGGAAAGATAACCTTGACAAGATCCTAGGTATTAAAACAAACTTTCAAAAGGAAGGGTTAGGATATCTTTCTGCAGATAAGAAGAATACTGTTGTTCGAAATCAAAATTCTGTGCCTTCTTGTTCTGCTACACCCATGTTTCAGCTTACTGGAAAAAGGACTGAGAATCAAGATAAAATTCTGAAAAATGTGGGAAAATCGAAGAGGGTTGAAAGTAAAAGGAAAACTAAAACTTCATCTGATGTTGTTAAGAGTTCGACTGGTCTTGAAAATTATCAAAAACAAATGCATGCCACAAAGATTCTCCCCATTCATTCACATGCACCCACAAGTATCACTTCATGTCATTATTGTGGGAAACTTGGTCATAAGATGCATGAGTGCAGGACAATGGATCTAGATGAGCTGTCTGCTAACAAACCTCATGTTAGAAAAACTCAAGACAAACACCATACATTTCAGAAGAAGAAAACTTATTATTTTCATTGTGGGAAGTTAGGCCATGTTGAAGCCCATTGCTGGGATGCCCTGAGGAGAAAAGATAGTTCAACCTTTAAAAATTGTTCTGTGAATAAAGCTGTCTTCAATAGAAATACTCATGCATGTTTTGAGTGCGGAAAAATTGGCCATCGTGCCTTTGAGTACTGGCATGTGAGAAGAAGCACTAATTTTCATGGCAAAAACATTTTCACAAATGTTCAACCAAAGAATGTCCATGGTTATACTTTCAAGAGAAATCTGAATAATGCTAGTCATCGTCATGGGAGAATAGGACATGTCATGAATGACTGCCATGCAATTGATTTCGACAACAGAAAAATCTGGAAATCCTTGAGTTCACATGCTAAAAGTGTTGCTAAATTGACTGGACCCAAGAGCTCTTGGGTCCCCAAATCTGCATAGTAACTTCTGTTTGCAGATGTGCCTTGAAGAAGGAAATAAACGGGGTAATAATATCAAGGCACATAAAGGTCAGTCAACCCCAATCTCTTCTCTTGTCTGTATTGTTTTTCCCTTTTATTAGCATACATGCATGCCTAGATTTCTAAATAGCTATGGTTAATATCGATAGATTTTTAATTGATGCATATTATTTAGAATTCATGAATATAAATAATTGCACCCATCTGAGTATCTGCGTCAATCACATACATATCTATGTACCTTAAGAAGATCAAATAGTGATTGTTTGATTTCTCTGCTCGGTCTGAGGGGGAGCTGATCATCGGAGGTCAACTATTCATGTGAGTTTATGATGTCTTAGTGCTCAGACTGTTGGCATTCTAATGCTGCCTGGCTGGATGATACTGCTGTGGTGATATAGTTTTTGTAGTTTGAGATGAGATGAAAGGTCTATTCTGAGGATATCTGGTTCATATGAGCTGAGTGAGCATTTGACTTCGGTGGTTAAGGGTGTGCTGCTGAACTCACTTTCTCTGGCCTCAGTCTTCTCCTTGTTGATGAGTGGCTCTCTTTCTAACATTTCCATGTCAAATATCTTCCTCTCTTCTCCACTTTTATCCTCTAATAAAATTGAAGATTGTGCAAGTCAGGGGGAGTAACATCAGATAGATGTCACCTTTACTTATCTTCAATAATTAACAACTAAAACCACCCTGATCTGAGAACTAAATTGCTAACCTGTGCAGATATGTGATACTCAGTATATGAATATTATATCTTAATTGAAAAGTCTCCACAATCAATCTGAATGTCTCATCAATGGGAATGAAATAGTTCAAAATTGGAAATCTCTTAGCAATGCATCTAAAATCCAAAAGCATTTAGTAAGAACCCAATCTGATAGGAAATCTAAGGCCCATATAGTCCTTAATTCATGACTAAAGAAAGTTATGGTAAAGGACCATGGAATACGCCATCAATAAAAATTAAATCGTGGCAGAGTAATGGCATTTTATTTGAGAAATTGGCCATCTGTCTCAAAGAAATTCAGAGGCCAAGTCATGAGAATTAATGTTATCTCTGTTCAAAAATTTATGAAACATAAAGGTATATCGCATTGAGTAACTAGGGATTCTGGTGTCTGATAAACATGTTTCCATGAGTAAAAAGGTGCTGGTATACCGGAATGTTCAGTCAACATTGTGCAAAAGTTCTTGGCTAAAATGGTTGACCCTGAGGTTCCTTCATTAAATTTATATTGATTTAAAGTCTATATGAAAATTGGGTTTCTCAATCAGTCACTGGGTTATGAAAGACGCTGATAAGATTAAGGATGTTGTTGATTGAGATATCTCCTTGATAAAGCTATCTCTCCCCTGTTGACACATAAGAATAAATTGTGGAGAAAACTATTTTAAGATATAGTCTCATATTCCGTATATCCTGTTTCGGCATAGGAAGGCTCTTACGGGTTTAAAGGTAAAGGGCAGTTTGGGTAGTAACTATTGAATATTTGTAAAGGTGACAATATCTCATTTATACGAAACCCTACTCGCCTTTCTATAATACGCTCTTTTAAAGACAAGGCGTTGTCCCGCTCTCGAGTCCCCCGCTCTTCCTCTAAGTAAGCCAGCAAGCTTGCTTCTCCAACCCTCCATCTTCTCATCCTACACATCTCTTCTTCTCGCGTCTTCCATCTATCTTCATCATCTCCATCATGTCTTCTCCGTCAGCCACTGATGAGGGAAAGAAGACTGGCTTAGAAGAGCGACATCCGCCATCTCCACAGGTTCAGAAGATTGAGGTTACTCGCTGGTTTAAGCGGAGACCAAAGAAAGCACACTCAAAGGAAGCCACTTCTGAGTCGGTTCAGGAGGAATCGCTCAATAGAAAGAGAAAGTTAATGGAAGAACAGCCGAAGGATACCTTAGTAGAGCAGCCGCCGTCTGATTCACCCAGAGAGGTATCTCAACGAAAGAAACAAAAAGGGAAAGAGAAGGTAGAAAAGACTCTCTCCAAATGGCACAAGAAGGCTGGTTCAGAAGTCGACAGGTATGATTCTGATGAAGAAGGAGCTTCTGCTAAACATTCAGAAGGTGATGTGTCTCTTACTCAGGTTAAAGTGTTTCTGGAAATAGGAAAGGTCATGCTCCCACGGTACGTAGATTTTAATGACGAACCCATGATTCTAGAATTTCCTGAAGTGCTAGAGATTTTTAAATTTTAGAAATGGAAGAAATTCTTAAGTAAGCATAGGATTTATTATCCTAAGTTGGTTGCTGAGTTTTACCATAACTTGAAATGTATCTTTGAAAAGACAAGGGTTCAATCCATGGTTAGAGGAGTAAAGATTGACCTAACCAGGCATTTTCTACACAAAGTTTTTCATATTCCGGAGGGAGGCGAAGTGGAAGGTGAATTCAATTTAGACCTACATGAGGCCTACTCCCTCATTTCTGAAAAGCCCAGAGATCCCAGAGACCCAAAGAAGCAAGCATATCTCTCCCAGCTCAATGCATGTAAGTTTTCCCTTCCGAGGAGATTAATTCATCACATTCTTACAACTATGATAACTCCACAAGTCGGAAGTAGAGGGAGAGTAATAGATTCACAGAGATTTATTCTCTTCTGCCTACTCCAAGGCATAAAGATATGTCTTCTAGCCATAATCCTTCAGACAATGAGCACTTTCAAGGAGTCCAACAGAAATTTACCCTATGCTGCTCATCTAACAGCAATTTTCAAAAAGATGAAAATTCCATTAGAAGGGGAATCATCAAAGGACATTCCCAAGGTGAACATCTATAATTTGGATTTTGTCAACAAGTACTTCAGGCCAAAGTCATCCAAAGGCCGTGAAATGAAAGATGCCATTGAAGAAAATAAAAAGCTTCAGGTCAGTCATGAAAGGGATCTCACAGAGTCAGATGATCAAGACTTGGCTCCTTTGAAGAAGAGTAAGAAAACACATAATAGAAGTAAACTAATTGCAGAACAACAAGAGGAGACCACTGCTGAACCTGCTCAGAAGAATCTCAAAGATCTTCTATTGCATCAAGAAGTTCATGAGCTGAATTTAACAGATGCTCAACAGACACAGCAGTTGGATCAAAACATTAGTCAACTGTTTGATAATTTTGGGGCACAACTTGAACTGGAATAGCATGAAGTCCAACAGGGACAAGAGGCAGATAAAGAAGAAGAAAGAAATGAAATTCTCGTAGAAAGTGAAAGAGCTGAATCCCCTCAAGATAAGGAAAGTGAAATAGAGTCATTTGTTGAAATGATCACACAGATTATGAAAGAGGCTGCTGATGAAATCTATGAAGAATGTGCAGAGTCTGTGGTAAATGAAGAGGAGCATGTACCACAAGGAGCCCAAGCATCTGGTGAAGAAGCTCCACTCGAGCATCTAATTGATCAAGGTCCAGGAGTAGCTGAAGAAGATTCACAAGACTATTTTATGGGACCTGCTCCTGAATATGGTCCACATCATGGAGAGATGATTAGTCTTGGTACATCACCTACTCCACTTCCTGAACAACATAATGCATACTTCACTGAGCTGCCAGATTCCAGTGCTTCCACCTCTAGTACACATGGAACAAATGCCGAACCCAATCTCGCTCAGATGTTATCCAACCTGACAGAGATTGTGCTAAATCAAAATGATTTGATGAACAAGCAGTTCTTGTTTCAGACTGTTCAAATTGACAGAATAGAAGGCCGGCTAAAACATTTGGAAATAGTTGTAAAACATCAAGGAATAGATTTCTTAACTACTAAAAGGAAAACTGATATAGCAGTACAACAAATTTTGGAATCACTTATGGCCATATGCAATAGAGTTGGCAATATGGTTAGCAAAATTCAAGATACCCAACTCTCCCTCTTCAGTAAGATGGCTCAAATTCTTACCCACACCTTTGATCTTAAAATTGAGTTTGAACTGATAAAGGGAACATTGACCAAGATTGCTGCCAATCAACCTGAGATCATTAATAGGGTTCAAGTGGTCCAGTCTCATTTACAAGCTCTTTCAGAAACTGTTAAAGTGTCCATATCAAAACAAGAGTCAACTACTTCCCTGGTGGATAGACTGGGAAGTACTGTGCATAACAAGCTCGACAAGCTATCAGAATCCATTCGGGATCTCCACACTTCTATACTGAACAGACTCCCCTTAGCAGGTTCAAGCTCATCATCTCTTCCACGAGACATGGGGAGTTACATAGGTTACTGATCACACCCCAATTTTTTGATAATGACAAAGGGGGAGAGTACATGGTCAGTTTAGTGACTTGTTGAACAGACAGTACAACAGATAGTACAGTTTAGTGATTTTTTTTGGACAGATAGTACAGTTTGTTTTTGGACAGTCAGACAATTTTTTCAGTTCCTTTTTGTATAATGGATGTCTTGCTGGTTGGATAGTCTCTGCTGTGAGATTTTTGTTGAAAGAGTTTTTCATTCAAACACTACCTGTATATTCTTAAAGTACACAGAAATGCTATGTGGTTGTGTTGAACGCATGTTTCATTTTGTCGATGAACTAGATTAATCTTACATGACCTATAGTTGTCATTATCAAAAAGGGGGAGATTGTTGGAACCCTGGTTTTGATAATGACAATCTGAGTCATGTGAGATTAAAATAAATAAAAGTTTTTGCATTTAATCTTACATCCATGGGTCAATGCATTGACTCATCCTTCAGTATATATGTATATATATAGGTAGTGCGGTGCTTCTCAAGTTTGTACAACCATAGCTAGTATGCGTGGTTAAGTTCATGCATCAGATGCTTCATGCGTACACCTAGTCTGCACACGGTTGCCTTGTTAACTCAGCATGTCTATACATGTCAGTACATTCGTCTGCAACATGCATACATCGTTTCGATTCATGTTTACACATAGTCAATGCAGTATTTCGCCTCATGCATACACCAAGTCAGAGCATTCTTGTGCTTCATGCATATACATAGTTAGTGCACTCACTTGCAACATGCACATGTGCATCTTTCTCTTTAAAGTCTGTACAGTCTCTGGCGACAAGTCTATACATCATCCTGTCGCATAAAGTCTGCACATCGTTTGAACATCGCACATAAAGTATGTACACTCTCTGGTGGCAAGTCTATACATCATCCTGTCACATGCACATAAAGTCTGCACATCGTTTGCACTTCGCACACAAAGTATGTACACTCGTTGGTGGCATGTTTGTGCATTCATCTTCAATGTGCATACTTTCCCATATGAATACTACGTTACACGCCATCAAGTCTGTACATTATCAGTTCAACCTTCGAACTAACTCAATACATCCTTCTCTGTTATTTCAGATTAGTTCAAGATGACAAGAAGTCTGATCTGACAGGATTTTTGGTTCGATGAGTCTAAGAAGGGCACGTGACTCAAAAATGAAAAAAAAATGTGCCAGGATCATGACACGTGGATTACAGTAAGCTGAAATGTTGCCACGTGTTCAAGACGCCAAAGCGGGAACTCATGGAAGACACACGTTCACCAGTTTTACTGTAGATATAAAAGGTAGATTTCTCCATCCAGAGCAGGGCGATCGAAAATGAGATTATTATCGTGAAGTGTGGAAAAAGTGCATATACTTCAGAGGTTTAGAAGCTGAAGAAAATTGCGAGATCCAGACAGAAGAGAAAGAGAGATAGAGAGTTGAGAAGAAAGAGAAGATAGGCATCCGAAGACTTGTATCTACTGGTTCTTGGATCAAATCCAGACCAGTTAGCTGTTGAGATCCACATTGGTTTTTGAAGTGCTCAGCTTTCAGTTGCTGTATCTCTTCCATCTTTTGTTTTTCGTTTGGTTCTTATTTTCAATCTGTTTTGACAACAGAGCAAGCTGTGAGGCTCAGTTTTTTGCAGAGGAGGATTCCTCTGGACGGGTTAAGCTGTAAGCCCCAGCAGTAGCAGAGGTGTGATATCCTCTGGACGGCCAAGCTGTATTGCCCAGCGGTAGCAAGCTCTAACGCTCAGCAGTTTGTAGGCAAGCTGTGGAGCCCATCAGTTAAGCTGTGTATCAGCAGGAATCCACACTCAGGTTGAGTGTGGGGTGGACGTAGATCTCTGGATAGAGATCAAACCACCTAAAAATCTGGTGTGCTGTGGTTTGTCTGATGCTTTTATCTTCACTAGATGCATGCGTAGGTGCGCTCTATGTGTTTGATCTTTAGTCCATTAGATGATTTGATCGATAGCATTAATAGGCAGTGTTCCTCAATCATTCAGTGGTAGATCTTTTGAAAATTATTTTTGGGGCAAGTTTTGTAAAAGATCCATTCACCCCCCCTTTGGATCTAATTCCGTGTGTCACCTGCCACAACACATTATACCATTAGCCTCCACTCCCCCAGCCTCTGCTGAGCCCACCACTAAACCTCCTCTAATTAACCTCCCATTGCCGCCACCTCGGCCCTCCATTACCCTTGTAACCCCTAACCCAACTACCCCTACTCCATCACTTAACTCTTCACCCAAACCCGTGGCTAATCCTGAGCATGGTCCACCCCTTTTTGCACTCGAGCCAACCCCGCCCGCTTCCGAGCAAGGGGAGAAGCTTGATCTGTTTGAACCTCCGCTTCCACTTACCATTTCTCCAACACCTTCCATTACACCTCCACCATCTATAGAGCCTTCTACCTCCACTTCACCTCCTTTTACCACTCGGAGTGGGTGTCAATCTGCAAGAATTTGTGCCAAGGACAAGAAGGAGTTGGCCACAGCTATGCTTTTCAAGATGCAAGACTTTATTTTCCGGATGCCAATCTGTGTTTTTGTGCCGAGCATGGTGGAAGTGGCCAAGTCCCCGCTGCTGCTCACCAAAAGAGAATGTCAAGATACGATGACGGTAAGTCCATGCCCCAGGGCCGCGCAGGGCACCCCTTGTTTCAACCCTCCAATCTCAAATCCATTCTCCCGTACAAGGGGCGAATGCCCATTTTGTTCAACACTCTTTATAGGCCACAATCCCTGGGCGACACGATACCTCCCATTCTAACCTATCAACTCCCTCACATTATTATTCTTCACCCTCCAAGGGAGTTGTCATTTATTGTTGAAGGTTCGTCACGGGATTTTACTTTATCCATTAGGCCATCTGGTTGTGCACTTTCACCACCATGGAGGGGCGGGCACTCTTTTAATGAAGGGCCTTCCATCAATCCACTCACCCATATTTCTATTCCATTCACCCTATTATTCACTATTGATTTTTCTTCATGGGCCACTCCATGGGTGAGGAGGAGGATCTCATCCTTCGTATTCTTTGCATTTCATGCATTCCATGCATTCCATGCATCCATCGCATCCATTGCATTACATTCGCAGGCATTTAAATTTCTTCTTTCCCGGGTTTCCGAACCCGTATCTTCCCTACATTCCGAAACCTCCAGATCCTCTGCAGTCCCCATCTCATCCATGTCTATCCTCAGGATCTCCGGGTCCCCTTACACTTCCCGGGCATCGCGCCCCCTCCAATCTTCTCTCAGGGCATCGCCCCCCTTCCCACCTCTTATATCCGGATCCTCCGAAATTTTCTCTGCTTGACGGGCGTCGCGCCCCCTCCAGACTTCTCTCCGGGCATCACACCCACTCCCAGCTCTTGCATCCGGACCCTCCGGACCTTTTTCTCTTCTTCCCGGGGTATCACGTCCCTTTTGATTCTATTTCTCCGGAACCTCCGGACCTCCGTCTTTGGGCATCGCGCCCCTCTACACCCTCATGTCCGGGTCCTCCGGGTTTCTCACTGATTCTCCCAGGGCATCGCCTCCCTTCTGATTCTATTCCTCCAGAACCTCCGGACTTCCTTTCCGGGCATCGCGCCCCTTTCTATCTTCTTCCTCCGGAACCTCTAGACTTCCTCTCGGGGCATCGCACCCCTTCTGATTCTATTCCTCCAGAGCCTCCAGACCCTCCATCTTTCTTCTGATTCCTTCTCCTTCTCCTCCTCCTCCAGGACATCGTGTCTTTTATTCTCTTCTTTCTTTTCAATCATCTCTTCCCATCTCTTTTCCCAGGGCATCGCGTCCCTCGATATTTTCTCCCTCCGGAACCTCCAGATTTTTCTTCCTATCATGATTCTCCTCCCTTACCTCAGGACCCTCCGGATCCTCCTCTTTCCATCTACCAATTTCTCCTCTTAATCCCTCCTGATCTCGGGTCTGACCCGACTTCTTCCACATCCACCTCTTTGGACATCTGCCCGTTCTCCCACTGCTTTCGAGGCTTTAGTCCTCACTCCTCCCCTTAATTTTTCGCTTCTTCTGTACACCATTCTTTGTTATAAGGGTCTCTGCACCTTAGTGAGGGAGTTCTAGCCCTCGCTTCTTTTTCTTTTACCCTTATTCGTCTGAGTCTAGCCTTGGTACAGCTCCTTCTTGTTAAGCCACTTCAAACCTTGGCTTCCAATCCTTTTTTTGCCACTTGAGGACTATAAAACCCACGATGATCGAGATCGCCTTTGGCAGCTGCTGTTTCACAAGGTTACAAGGTAATATTTTTGCATAAGGTTTGCATTCAATATCTTTCACACACGGTTTCAAAATGAAGTGCTTCTTAACATGATTAAGAGTGGTATTTTTAAGGCCTTTATCCCAGGTCTTTATCTTCATTGAATTCCTTCCTAAAAGAAAGAAAAAAAATCAGAAAGAGTCTTAGGCTTGCTTGTTGGGTTCGGTGCAGTATTCAGAGGGGGGGTGAATGAATATAACCCGTTTAAAAAACCTTTCGCCCAGTTAAAATATGATGCTCACTAGAATTACTAGTTCGCAAACTAGACAAGCTTAAAAGCTAATAATCAGTTGCAGAACAAAAACAAGCATACAGTGAGATCACTAGGATGCTAACTAGGCTGAATTAGACAAGGAGTCGCTGAACTAGAATTTCGCTCTCTTGACAGATTAAACTATTTTAAGAAAACTAATCCACTCTTCTGCTCAACCAGAAGCCAAACACTTAGAGCGCCCCTATCCAATCATCTAGCGGAAGCAAAAGCAGATAAACCAAACCACAATGCACAAGGGTTTTTAGGTGGTTCGGTCCTCCAGACCTACATCCACCCCACACTCAACCCGAGTGTGGCTTCCACTAGCTCACGCTAGAAACCGCAGACTCAGTCTGCAACAGGTGCTGCCACACAGCTTGACCAGGGGAATAACCTCCCCTCTTCCTCCAGACCAGGAGGGAACCAACCGGTGACTTCCAGTCACCAGCAAACCAGAGGTCGAAGACCTCTCTTCCTCCAACCGGAGGGACCCCTGGACTTGCAATCCACAAGTCCAGAACCGGAGACAAGTCTCCCTTCCTCCAAACCGGAGGGAACCCACAAGTAGCTCCCAGCTACTTGCAACTGGAGATCAGATCTCCCTTCCTCCAAACCGGAGGGAACTCGACCTCAGACCAGAGGATCGGAAGTACACAGATAACCAAATGAAACAGGAAAAAATAAGAAAAGAAAAATACACAGCGATCGGAAAGCTGTAAAGACAAATAACACAAATGTGGCTCGCATGGAGCTGACTGGCCTGGATTTGATCCACGGTCCAGTAGTCAGATCTTTAGGTAAGCTTCTTTCTTCTTCTCCACGAGCTCTCTCGCTCACTCTCTATCTCTCTTTCTCTTTCTTCTGCTCTCCTAATCTCTCACTCTCTGCTGCACTTCTTCTTCTTCACTCTTTCTTCTTTCTTCACACGAGCACTATCTCTCTCTCTTCTTCTCCTTCTGCTCTTCTTCTTTCTTCACACGAGCACTATCTCTCTCTCTTCTTCTCCTTCTGCTCTTCTTCTTTCTCTTTTCTTTTTCTCTGGATCGTGGCTCTCTATATGGACTTTTCTTCTCACCAACTCGATCGCCCTTCTTCTGTGGAAGAAGGCTCATATATATAGCAGCAGCAGCAGCTAGGGCGCGTGTGGCTTCCACAGCTCCCGCCCTAAAAATTCGGATCACGTGGCAGTCTCTCAGCAGACTTCATTCCAGCCTCAGATCACGTGCTGCCAGTCACTGGGGAATATTTCTTCCTCGGACCTGCAAGGAGATGAAAACCATTAAAATTGAGGGCCACAATAACTAAATCTGCACGAAGTATGTAGTAGCAATTCTAGATGCACTGAGAACGACACGAGATACACACTGTAACAGAGATAACACTACAAAGAGAACGACACGAAGAAGATGAAAACAACACGAGGTAATAAGAAGAACGACACGAGATACATACGATGACTACAGAAGGAAGTAAAGAAAACGACGCGACGTAATAAACAGCAAAGAGAACGGCACGAGAACAACATGGACTGGCAACAGAAACCGACACGAAGTGGTTGCAAACAAGCAAGACACGAGGTCTACGTAAAGCAACACGAAGTGTGGTCAAGGCGAGAAAGGCACGAAGTCTAAAGCGAAAAACCAAAACGAAGTCAGAAGAGTGACACGGCTATCACGACACGTGATGAAGCAGTGACACTAAAACAAAAAGACTCGAGGAACAACAGTAAGTGACACGAAGTTAAACAAGCAGACATAAAAGATGACACGAGATGCAACTAGAAAATAGAGAGAAGCGACACGAGGTTCACACAGAAACGACACGAGGTGGCACAGAAAGCAACACGAGGTGCTACAATGTTCTGCACGTAGTGGAACAAAAACGACACGAAGACACAGAAACAACAGTAACCGACACGAAGTAAGTACGACATGAAGACGAAGTTGACACGAAGTGGAAACAACACGAAGATGAAGTTGACACGAAGTGAAAACGACACGAAGACGAAGACATAAGTTGACAAGAAGTGAAAACAACACTAAGACGATGAGAACAGCACGAGGTGAAGCGACACGGGGTTCACCGGGAAACGACTCGAAGTTCATCAGAACAAATGGAGCTGCTACAGTAAACAACACGAAGACAATCAAACAAAAACAACACGAAGACAATGGATGCTACAGTGCAATGTCTAGACTTGAAGTTCAGTTGAGTGTACAGACTTCACCAATGAATCACTCACTGTACAGACTTACTATAGCAGTCTGATGTACAGACTTTGATGAACAGTCCAATGTATGGACTTGTACTGCAAATAACAATGTATAGACTTCATGTAAAAGCCCAATGTATTGGACATTGAAATCGAAGACCAATGTGCAGACTTGACAGTGAAGACTAGTGTGCAGACTTCAAGTTTAACTGTGGATGTACAGACTTGAAGAATAGGCCAGTGTATAGACTTGAAGATTGAAGGCGATGTACAGACTTTGATGACCAACACCAATGTATAGACTTAGGAGCATAAGACACGGCTGTACAGACTTCGCCTAAGACGCTGTACACACTTAGCCTAAGACAATGCATAGGCTTGAACGAGAGTCCAATGTATAGACTTGCATGATGCACAATTACACAGTCCAGTGTATAGACTTTGCTACCCAGACATGATATATGCAGAGACATGACATGATATATGCAGAGACATGATATCTGACAGAATGTAATGCACATATATAAAGAGCAAATGCCATCAATGCTAGACATCATCATTCATGTTGCTATCAATATGCAGAATGCTCAAGAATAATAATGCATAGAAATGCACTTTGTTTATTGCAATCATCAAAATATAATAACATTGCTATCATCAAAATACAATATCAAATGCACTCAAATGCACTCACTGTCTTGCTATCATCAAAACCAAATAGCATTGCTATCATCAAGGTGACATAGCACATGCTTGTGCCTAAGAGGCACAATATTCTCCCCCTTTTTGATGATGGCAACACAATGTGACAGTGAGTCACACACAAGATTTTCTCCCCCTTTGACATGATCAAAAAGAGAAAAACAGTAAAAATATGAGTGCAAAGTGCAATATGCATGCAAATTCCTCTAGAACATTTTCCCCCTGAAAGTAAGACTCCCCTGAATTATTTCTCCCCCTTAATAGAAGCTCCCCCTTTGAGAAGGAATATGAACAGATAAACAAGGTAGAGAAAGTAGGAGGGTCACTTGACAACAGCTGAATCATAGGTTCAGAAAGGAAGCATGATTATAAGCAACTGTTAAAGTTTAAAAATCAGCAACATACAATTTTGACAAAGATTCAGGTTTAACAGTGATAATTCTAGAGTAAAACACCTGACCCCTGAAAGAGAGTTTTAGATTCCATTTATAGCAATGAATCTAGGGCACATGGTATTAATAGATAAGTCTGAAATAATACCCTTTTGTGTCTAAACATGGAAGTTCAAGAAAGGCAACTTGAATATGTATTGAGAAAAATAATTTTCACTCAATGACTTTTGATTTCAAGGGGTTACAGCAGTTTGATTTTCACTTTTGAATTTTTTTTTTCAGAACCTGAACTAAGTAAGTAGATCAGTGGCATTTATGCTGTTGACATTAGGTGTACACCTTGATCAGAGGCAGGTACCCCTAGTTACTAGGCATAAACTACTAGATCTATTTCAGATCAAAATCCACAAAGAATAGTCTTCACTTTTGACATTAAGGGTACACCTTGATTAGAGGCCAGTACCCTCAGTTACTTGGTGAGGACTCCCCCTATAGATTTGACCCTATGAACAGAGATAGTCTAAAGCACTTCATGACATGTGAATTTTCCTACTTCTTTGAGGGAGTTCACAGTTTCTCAGTGCAATCAGCCATTGCTCTGTCACTATGTTCAGTTCTTAACATTAATGAACTTATTTACTACTGCCCTTAATTCTTTTAGAGTGATTGTCTAAAAAATCAGTACACACTCTTATTAGCCTGTTCTAGACATATCCAGTTCAACACATTTAGGCATTACAAAAAACTTTTTCTATTTTAGCTATGAGACAAAGATTAAGAGCTATAAAAGTTTTCTTTTATCTCAAATTCTGAAGTGCAGACACTTAACTCTCCAATTTATAAAGGTTAAACCTTTAGTTCTTTTCAATTTGTAAATGTGATTCTTATAAGTGAACAGTTGCAATAATCACCATTCAATGTACTAAACCAGATGCAAAGCTGTTGTTTAGTGAAGAAATGGGGAAAGGATAGCAATAAGCATTATGATCCATAGCATCTGATGACAGTGAATATGAATGAGTTGAAATGGGACAATGAGAAATACCAAGGATTCAATGAATTGAATAGAACTCTCAGCTCCCCCTGACACCATGATGCAAAAATATGCTATGCATTAGACTGTTCTACATGCAGACTATGTAACATTAGTCAAACTCCCCCTGACAAAGTGCATGAAATAGAATTAATGAACTGCTCATAATTTTATAATATGCTCAAGAAGAATTCATGCTTTGTTCAATCAGAGAGAGAATTTATCAAATGCATCATCTTCCTTTTAAATTTTCAGATTTTTTCAACATATGATGCAGTACACTGTTCTTCATGAAAACTAGACCCATGGTACTAGGCGGAGGACCTGGTCTCAAAGACCATCTCACACATGGTAGAAACCTCCGGGCAGATTTTCCTGCCTTTTAGTAACATACCATTTGATATACCAGGGTTAACAAGGACAATGCAACATAAGGCAGTCCTTCATGCATTGAACAGCATCATTGACACATGCAATGACAATCAGTCTATACACAATCAGTCCAAGTATGCATTCAATAACAAGCATGCAATCCATTAACACAAAACACATGCATGGACACAGAGTCTATATAGTGCATCAACTGTATATACTAAAGAAGCATTCAAATTCAGTTCAACATATAGCAAGAGAAGAGCATCAGATATGCAAAATTGAATTCAATAGCTGAGTCTGGAATGCAGACTGATCAGCTAGACATGAAGAGTTCATTAAAAAAATCAACCAAGCAAATCAACATGAAACTCACAATTTTTATGCTCACAATTTCAGATAATAGAATTTAAAACAGATTTCAGAACTGACCTGAATTGAATCATGGGGTTTTCTTTTTGAGTGCCTTGGTTGACCCCTTTTATTTCTCCTTCCAAGGCACACCTGTAGCAAGTCAATCAAGTTGATCCTGCAGAGACCCAAGCAGTCTTGGGTCCTACACTACCCCTATCAGGTGTTCTAAATAGTTTCTTAGCAACATGGTCATCAAATTTCATCAGAAAATAATTATCCATAGAGTGACCAAGTTTACCACAATATCTACATGAAACAGCAGATTTTCTGGTCCTATGATGCATATCAACAGCAGCATGAGACCTATGATAATGAGCATGAATTGTTCTGTTGTAAGCATGAATTTTTGATTTACCATTACCTGCCCACCAGCATTCAGAAGCTCGGTGGCCAGGTTTTCCACATTCATAACAACCAAGAGTCTTTTCTTTAAGACCAACTTTATTTCTGCCCAAGAAATTTTTGTTTGGAGGGAATCTTACAAATTTGGAATTAAAATGATTTCCCTGAACAAACCAGCAGTCCTTGACTGCATGCCCATACTTGTCACATTCAATGCACCTAGGGTGCTTACCTCTTGAGCCAGTAAATCCCCATGAAGGCCTAAACCAACACTCAACAGCTTTATGACCACGTCTGTTACAATTGTAACAAATGATATGTTGGTTTGAGGAAGACATGTTTCTTTTGGGGTGGTGATGATTATTTGGAAGTGTTTTATCATGCATCATATCATCACTTATCATCACTCTGCAGTCATCCATATAATGACCATGCCTACCACAGTAGTAACAAGAGGCATCAGATTTCCTAGGAACATGGTTTCTATCATATGAGTTCCTAGAAGCATACGAATGAGTACAAGAAGCATCAGATTCAACAGAGCTAACAAATTTCAGAGTATAACCAGAATTATTTTTTGCCCTTTTTGTTTGACTCTTCCTTGTCAATTTTTGATTATCCTCAACAGGCTTTGTTTGTTTTTCAATTTTCTGAGCTTTAAACTGAAAGACAGTTTTTGAAGGTGACTTCTGATTTTCACTTTGTTTTGGGGATTGCCTTGAAGTACCAGCTATATCAGAACAACAGTTAGTTCCCCCTTCAGAGTTATCATCCTTCCTCTTCCCAACAGTTTTTATTTTTCCTTTAATTTTGGCAGACTCAATAGCTGAATTTTCCAGATTATGAATTTTATCTTCCAAGCTAGCAATGTGAAGTTCATAACTGGCTATTTCTTGTTCACTGCAATTAACACATTCGCTTAGAACTTGGTTTACAGTTTTATACTTCTCAATTTCTTGTTTTAGGCTGTTCAAAATTTCTGAATTTTCATCATAGACAGCCTTTCCTTTTTCTGTAGTGAGAAGTCTTTCAGACAAGCCAGTATTCAACAACTTCAGTTTTTCAACTTCAGCTTTTAATTCAGTGTTTTCTTCCTCAAGATTTTTATCCTGAATTTCATTGTTAGCACATCTCTCTCTTCCAGACATGTGCTTCAATTTTTTAATCAGTTCATCTTCTCTTTCTTCTGCTTTAATTTTCTCAGCGAGCAGATTTTTGTGATCATCTTTAAGTGAGGCAATTTGTTTATTTAGCCGTTCATTCTCACTAAAGAGATCTTCATTTCGTTCTCTTAAAGTAGAGCATATTTTACAATCTGATTTAGCAGAAGAGGACTGTGAAACCTCATTGATTTCATTCATTCTGATAATAAGAGTTTTATTCTTCTTTTGAAGATCCTCATTCTCCAATTTCATTTTGTCCAATTCAGAATTAACTTCAGTTAGTTCTTGCATGCCTTTTAGATGCTCATTTTTCTTATCATTCAGTTGATTCTCAAGTTCAGACATTTTATCTAAGCATGTTTGTTTTTCAATTTTTAGAGAATCATTTTGTTTCTTAAGATTCTGAACATCTAGCATGCATGCATCATAAGACTTTTTCATATTTGGACAGTTTTCACAGGAATCTTTCAGATTTATTTTATCACATTTCTTTTTCAACTTTTTGTTCTCAGATTTCAGTTTCTTGGATACTTCTAACAAATTTTCATACATCTCTATTAATTCATCGAAAGAGTATCCTTCTGATTCAAAACTTACCTGAGATGAGATCTCATCTTCATCATCCCGGTTGGCCATCAAGCAGCTATCACCTTGCTGATTATGCGCAGAAACGACTCTGTCATATATTTCCTTTCCAGATGTGCACCTGAGAACAAAAGGATACATATCAGTATTAACTACAGCTCTCAAGATATTAAGAACTATGGTATTATCGCAATTCTTAGAGCTGTCCTCACTAGACCAATTAGTCTGATCTTTAGGTAAGCGGTGTGGGCCTTTAGATATAAGACTCCATAAATGTGGACCAATTGAGTCTATGTACACAGCTAGGCCTCCTAGCCAACTTTCAAAGTTAGAACCATCATAAATCGGAGGTCGAGCCATTAGAACAGATGGCAGACAAGTTCAGCGAAGTAAAACAAATGACACGAACTCCACTGAAACCAGATAATCAAAATAAGACACAAGTCAATGAAGCAAGACACGATTTCAAGAGACCCACTCTGAAATGCACCAAACAAATCGGCAGGATTCTCTGCAGATTGTTAGATCTGATAGATCAGAGACCCGCTCTGATACCAATTGTTAGGTTCGGTGCAGTATTCAGAGGGGGGGTGAATGAATATAACCCGTTTAAAAAACCTTTCGCCCAGTTAAAATATGATGCTCACTAGAATTACTAGTTCGCAAACTAGATAAGCTTAAAAGCTAATAATCAGTTGCAGAACAAAAACAAGCATACAGTGAGATCACTAGGATGCTAACTAGGCTGAATTAGACAAGGAGTCGCTCAACTAGAATTTCGCTCTCTTGACAGATTAAACTATTTTAAGAAAACTAATCCACTCTTCTGCTCAACCAGAAGCCAAACGCTTAGAGCGCCCCTATCCAATCATCTAGCGGAAGCAAAAGCAGATAAACCAAACCACAATGCACAAGGGTTTTTAGGTGGTTTGGTCCTCCAGACCTACATCCACCCCACACTCAACCCGAGTGTGGCTTCCACTAGCTCACGCTAGAAACCGCATACTCAGTCTGCAACAGGTGCTGCCACACAGCTTGACCAGGGGAACAACCTCCCCTCTTCCTCCAGACCAGGAGGGAACCAACCGGTGACTTCCAGTCACCAGCAAACCAGAGGTCGAAGACCTCTCTTCCTCCAACCGGAGGGACCCCTGGACTTGCAATCCACAAGTCCAGAACCGGAGACAAGTCTCCCTTCCTCCAAACCGGAGGGAACCCACAAGTAGCTCCCAGCTACTTGCAACTAGAGATCAGATCTCCCTTCCTCCAAACCGGAGGGAACCCGACCTCAGACTAGAGGATCGGAAGTACACAGATAACCAAATGAAACAGGAAAAAATAAGAAAAGAAAAATACACAGCGATCGGAAAGCTGTAAAGACAAATAACACAAATGTGGCTCGCATGGAGCTGACTGGCCAGGATTTGATCCACGGTCCAGTAGTCAGATCTTCAGGTAAGCTTCTTTCTTCTTCTCCACGAGCTCTCTCGCTCACTCTCTATCTCTCTTTCTCTTTCTTCTGCTCTCCTAATCTCTCACTCTCTGCTGCACTTCTTCTTCTTCACTCTTTCTTCTTTCTTCACACGAGCACTATCTCTCTCTCTTCTTCTCCTTCTGCTCTTCTTCTTTCTTCACACGAGCACTATCTCTCTCTCTTCTTCTCCTTCTGCTCTTCTTCTTTCTCTTTTCTTTTTCTCTGGATCGTGGCTCTCTATATGGACTTTTCTTCTCGCCAACTCGATCGCCCTTCTTCTGTGGAAGAAGGCTCATATATATAGCAGCAGCAGCAGCTAGGGCGCGTGTGGCTTCCACAGCTCCCGCCCTAAAAATTCGAATCACGTGGCAGTCTCTCAGCAGACTTCATTCCAGCCTCGGATCACGTGCTGCCAGTCACTGGGGAATATTTCTTCCTCGGACCTGCAAGGAGATGAAAACCATTAAAACTGAGGGCCACAATAACTAAATCTGCACGAAGTATGTAGTAGCAATTCTAGATGCACTGAGAACGACACGAGATACACACTGTAACAGAGATAACACTACAAAGAGAACGACACGAAGAAGATGAAAACAACACGAGGTAATAAGAAGAACGACACGAGATACATACGATGACTACAGCACGAAGTAAAGAAAACGACACGACGTAATAAACAGCAAAGAGAACGGCACGAGAACAACATGGACTGGCAACAGAAACCGACACGAAGTGGTTGCAAACAAGCAAGACACGAGGTCTACGTAAAGCAACACGAAGTGTGGTCAAGGCGAGAAAGGCACGAAGTCTAAAGCGAAAAACCAACACGAAGTCAGAAGAGTGACACGGCTATCACGACACGTGATGAAGCAGTGACACTAAAATAAAAAGACTCGAGGAACAACAGTAAGTGACACGAAGTTAAACAAGCAGACATAAAAGATGACACGAGATGCAACTAGAAAACAGAGAGAAGCGACACGAGGTTCACACAGAAACGACACGAGGTGGCACAGAAAGCAACACGAGGTGCTGCAATGTTCTGCACGTAGTGGAACAAAAATGACACGAAGACACAGAAACAATAGTAACCGACACGAAGTAAGTACGACATGAAGACGAAGTTGACACGAAGTGGAAACAACACGAAGATGAAGTTGACACGAAGTGAAAACGACACGAAGATGAAGACAGAAGTTGACACGAAGTGAAAACAACACTAAGACGATGAGAACAGCACGAGGTGAAGCGACACGGGGTTCACCGGGAAACGACTCGAAGTTCATCAGAACAAATCGAGCTGCTACAGTAAACAACACGAAGACAATCAAACAAAAACAACACGAAGATAATGGATGCTACAGTGCAATGTCTAGACTTGAAGTTCAGTTGAGTGTACAGACTTCACCAATGAATCACTCACTGTACAGACTTACTATAGCAGTCTGATGTACAGACTTTGATGAACAGTCCAATGTATGGACTTGTACTGCAAACAACAATGTATAGACTTCATGTAAAAGCCCAATGTATTGGACATTGAAATCGAAGACCAATGTGCAGACTTGACAGTGAAGACTAGTGTGCAGACTTCAAGTTTAACTGTGGATGTACAGACTTGAAGAATAGGCCAGTGTATAGACTTGAAGATTGAAGGTGATGTACAGACTTTGATGACCAACACCAATGTATAGACTTAGGAGCATAAGACACGGCTGTACAGACTTCGCCTAAGACGCTGTACACACTTAGCCTAAGACAATGCATAGGCTTGAACGAGAGTCCAATGTATAGACTTGCATGATGCATAATTACACAGTCCAGTGTATAGACTTTGCTACCCAGACATGATATATGCAGAGACATGATATCTGACAGAATGCAATGCACATATATAAAGAGCAAATGCCATCAATGCTAGACATCATCATTCATGTTGCTATCAATATGCAGAATGCTCAAGAATAATAATGCATAGAAATGCACTTTGTTTATTGCAATCATCAAAACATAATAACATTGCTATCATCAAAATATAATATCAAATGCACTCAAATGCACTCACTGTCTTGCTATCATCAAAACCAAATAGCATTGCTATCATCAAGGCGACATAGCACATGCTTGTGCCTAAGAGGCACAACATTGCTTTTGTAGCACCTTTGGTCATTAAGAATCCCGCGCTAGGAGTTCGGCATTCCCTCTCCGCTTGTTAAGCGCAACCCTTAGCTGGGCACTCCACACACTTCACGGCGCCCTTAGCCATCTCCTTTGGTTAAACACTGTTGCTGCTTCGGCCATATCATGGGTATACATGAAAGTCTTTTCTCTTCTTCACTCGGCCAAGTGCAGGGCCAAGAGGTTGAAGGGTGAGATGACCAACCTAGGTACTCCTTAATACGAGAGAAGTTTCAAATAGGGGCAGTCTTGACCCGAAATAAAGTGAGCTTTTCATGATGAATCTTGCAAAAAAAAGGGCTATTATGATTATCAAAGTCAAATTCAATAGATTCAAAATTATGAGATAAAGGCATGTCAAGAGAGGCAAAGTCCCTGCAGAAAAAACCCTGGTCGTATGAATGTCAAGGGTCCAAATATCAAAGACACAAAGCCCCGGTGCAACAGACTATCTCTTTGAGGGGTAGTACTTTGGAAGGAATTCGAAGCCTGATGTCTCCCACCCTACATCAAGGCTTATCTCTAATTTTTCTTCTCTTCTCCCTCCAAAGCTGAGTGGTTCTCGGGTATGGCCTTGGTAGGGGCACCGTTAGTCAAGGGCAGCCGGTTATAGGGCGCCACCCCTCAATGCAACCCCGACTCTGGGCATATTTTTAGCAAAGGGGGAAGGAACGAGGACCCCTAGCCAGTGGTTTAAACATCCCTTTGATGCTATAATTAATGTCTAAATCAAAATCCAAAAAAATTGAATATTTTTAAAAAATTAAAAAAAAATTGAATATTTCCAAAAAATCCATAAAAATTTAAATATTCCTAAAAATCCAAAAAATTGAATACTCTCAAAACCCATAAAAATTTGCATACTCCAAAAATCTAAAAAAAAATACATTGCATTGTATTTTATGATGGTGTTGTTTTGCAGGGACACTCTTTGCAAAGGACCCAAGAGCTTGGGATGACTCCTCTTCATTCATTACTATCTACCTTCCGATTCTTCCCTATCATGATTTGCCATTATGGGCATCGATTGGATATCATTCCCACATCTTTCTAAGCAATTCCTGCTGATTTCATCTGATTATTCCTGCCACTCTGGGCATTCACTCTGGGCGTTTACTCTGGGCATTCACTCTGGGCATTCATTCTAATCATTCAAGAACAAATCTCAGCCAACTTTGATCTTTCAACTCCAAATCTATCAACTGATTAGCCAAGTTGGTCCTCCTCATGGCTTAAGAAAAACAATGCTAAAGCTATGATGACATACATGCCTTGAACGCTTTGATGCTATGCCTTCACGCTATAATTGCCATTGCTTTGAGGATTCATATAATTCATATGCTTCATGCTATTCATGTTATGGCTACCATACTTTCATTGTTTTATCTATTAAGATATCTTGGCTAATGAATCTTTGAGCAAAGGAAGAAGCTCTTAGTCCCACCGACTGGGCGTCATCATCCAAGTCCCACGGTGACTGCATTGCATGCTGCATCTTCTTGGTTCCTCTCATGCTTATTGCTATCACCATTTTCTCCCCGTATGCATTCCTACTACATGTTACTTACGTTATTAGATTATATCAAGGACCTTGTGGCTTTGCTAAATTTGGAATTTGAGTTCCCCTTCATCAAAAACAATGATGATTCCAGAGGAATCTTAGTCATACAGATAGGCCGTTGAGCCGTCCAAGACTGGAGACGATGATTCCCTTTTGTGAATTGGTGCATAGATAAATGGGCTTCAGCTTAGTATAAGTTCACGAGATCGATTTCTTGACTCAGTCTTGGCAGCTTAACAATATTATCCTTTATTATCTTCTATTTTAATTTGTTTTAATTTTTCCTTTAAACCCAGCATGCAATATAGGACTTTGAATCAACATTTGGAAAATCATTCTGATAACTCAATTTTGAGAGTCAATTAACCCTAATTATCCAAGATATGAGATATTCATCGTCAAATTGAGTCCTCAGTTCGTCTTGTCGCCGTTTTGGGCTGTTTTCTCGAAAAAATCTTTTGTTTGGATTTGTATCTCTTATTTATTCTTCTTTTTTCTAAGATCCACCTTGGTTGCAGTACGTCCACATTGGCTGGTAACCGCACTCCAATGGTGAAACCTACAGGTTTGTGACCTGGGGTACTTCCACCACGCTGGAAGTTGATCATCCTTTTATCTCTTTCGTGCCCGCATACACATTCACTCCCTCCTTTATCCAAACATTGTTGCTTCTATTGAACCTCCCGAGATTGCTTCATCTTGATCTTTTTGATTTAATTCTCATCAGGTGATGTTGATTGTGTGTCTCATCACGTCTTGGCGCCTACTTTTCAGTTCACTCCATTCCCTTGTAAAGTAGACGCCAAGGCGGGGCAGCTGTAGACACGCCAAAATGGACATTACTATGAGTATATCTCATATTGCTTTGTAATGCCTCAATTTGACCCTTGAATTGACTTATTTCAGTGGTTTTCTCTATTTTTCTTACTTTTTTACCTTCCTCATATTTTCTGGATTTTTCTAGAATTTTGTATATTTGTTTGATATTTTTCTCTATTTTTTGGGGCTTTAAAAGAATTAGCGATGAACCCCCTGGTCCCCCATTTAATGGGCGACCGACCATTTGGACGCCATTTCTTTTATATAAAATAAAAAATAAAAAAATAAAAAAAATCTTTTTTCTTTGATCGCTGTCGCCTAGGCGCGGCACTTTAAGAGGGAGATCCCCGAGTGCCCCGTTCTTCATGGATAATGTGCGCCCGACCTCCTGGACGCTAATTTATAAATGAGCGGCCGCCGTGGATGACACGAATTTGTGTTTTTATATTTTTATTGATTTTTGAGGTGATTTTTGTGTATTTTCAATTGGTGTCACCCGGGGGTGACGCCAATTCTTTAAATGAGCGTTCGGTACCCTTGACGCCTATTCTTCTTGGTTATGCGCGTCCGTTTCGGCAGACGCCAATTCCTAATAAGCGTCCGGGCCTCCATACGCGATTTCCCTTGCTATTTTTGAGCTTCCGATCCCTTCCAAAATTCGTATTTATTTAGAATTAGCATCTGTTCACTCAGACGTGAATTCCTTTTTATTTTGGATTTCCACATTTTAACTTTGAATTAACATCCATAGTGGTGGACGCCCATTTAATGGGCGACCACAGGGGTCTGACGCCATTTTTCTGAGGTTTCCCAAACTCGCCGCAACTCCTTCTTTCCTCGATTTGAGGTCTGTTTCGATTGGGTAAGGTTCCCGGTGGCTTTCCAAGCTGGGGGGACTCTTCCCATGTTTATCTCCTGCCGTGGTTGACTATCCTAATCATTCTGAGAATTAAAACATCGATTAGTCTTTCTATAAATGGAGCCCTGCGGCTCTTGTTCAAGGAGGGCCAACTTGATAAAAGACGGGGAGGTGCTACCGGATTCGTGGCTTAAGGAGGAGCTCCCTGCACCTGCTGCTTCATCCCTTTGGAGACTCTCTCCCAAACGTTCATCAGAAGCCTTCGCAGAGAAAAATCCACAGGCTCTTTTATTCTATTCTACTCTTTCTTCATTCTCTGTTCTCTTTTCTTTTAACTGCATTTTCCCGCATGCATCATATTTCTTTTATTAATCTCATCTCAACCACGTTAAGCCTCCCTTCAGTGCAACACTCGCATGTCCTTTATTTGCATATCATTCATCATTCATACTCCCACCCTTACACTTAAGGGGTTAAAGGGGTAACACCCCAACAGGTGTGTTCATCTCAATACATTCACGTTTACATATTTCATTTGGATTTGATACTACGCACTGGTTGTCTAATTCTATATTTCTCTGTTGGTGTTGTCTTTGTTTGCAAGGGCAATCAAGCACAAGAAGACTCTCTCCATCGATCGGCCGATCGGAAGAGAAAGAAGCACTCACATCTCCCACGCTTTAAGGTACTCCACGATCCCTCCTTTTCTTAGTATTATATCATTTTGAGGCTTGCGAGTCCTCTAGCGATCACATCCTCCTATTAGCATCCTACGCATGCTCCCTCTCTCCTTTTCCCTATTCATTAGCTTTTTTTTTTCATCTAAGTGGGTTTTTCTTAGGATCTACAAATTTAAATTGTGAACGTGTCACATAGACATTAAAAAAAGAAAAGGAAAAGTACTTATTATTTAGCTCATGTGTTGATTAAAGATGATGAAATGAAAAGTGGGGAGGGGGCATGAGATGCTACTCTAGGAGTGTGATCGCCAGAGGGGTTACCTCAAAAAATAGGATGATCGCGAAGAATAACTTGTAAGCGGGCTGTGGTGTGAGTTCAACTTCCTCTTTCTACCGGCCGGCCGATGAAGGGGTTTTTATCTTGATTACCCTTGAAAGACAAACAAAGACAAACAAATAAATATGGATTAGAAAACCAAGTGTAGTATCAATGCTCTATGAAAATCAATCTATGCAATAAGGGCATGAACACACCTTGTGTGTTTATTTTTTTAAACCCCTTATAGAGCAAAAGGGAGGGAGAATATGAATACTAATAAAAACTAATATGCTGAAAAAGATCTATCCAGCAGAGGATGCTAGATGGATATGCACGTGCAGATTAAGAACAATGAAAAATAATTAATAGCAAAGAGAGCAAATCTGGATGAAGTGGCCATTCTATGCAGCAGGCAAGGGAGGAAGTAGCAGAGGACCAACAGAGCTCTGGCACCACCAAAAGAGGAGACCTGCAACACAAACAAAAGCCCTCTCCTATTTTTTTTATTTTTTGGCTCTCTCTATTCAACTTTTCTTTTTTCTTTTTTCGGAAGGAAGGGAAGAGCTCTCAAGCAGGGTTAACAGAGGGGTATTTATAGGTAAAAAGATCCTAGTTTCAATAGGATTAAAACAAGGAAAACAATCCCAGGACGTAGATCTCCCCTCCAGAGAAGAACACGGAGCCAAAAATGACAAGGACACCATGCAGAGAAGGTTGCAGATGAACTGGACACGGAACAGAAATGGTGACCAAGAGTCTATCGTCAATTAAATGGGCGCCCTTTCGAATTGTCGTTCATTCTTGGATAAATTATAGAAATAACAGACTTTCCATAATTTAAAATAAGAAATAGTGCATGTTTAAAATGGCGTTCATTAATGAGCGCCCGCTCAAAAGGGCGTTAATTCTTTAGATTTAAATTCCAGTGGAAATCGGAAAAAACTAGGAATTGGAGCCTGCGTGAACGGTTGTTCATTCCTGAAAATAGCGACACTCCGAAAGGTCTTTCATTTAAATGACGCCCAGAGGACGGTTGCAAATTCCAAATAAATCCCAAAAAATAGAAAAACCTTCATATTAAGCCAGCAATGAAGTCCACTTTGGGGCATTACATCGTGACATAAAATTTACTCAACATAGTATCGATTTTGGCTTGTCTACACTCCTACGGGGCAAACCCCCTATGTTCTCACTTACGGGATGGAGGCGGTGCTCCCATATGAGATCTTGATACCTTCCCTAAGGGTACAGCTCGATAAGGAACTTAATCTTGATGAACGTCGGGAGGCGTTGCTCGTCCAACTGGAACTCTTGGATGAGAAGAGGCTAAATGCGGCCGATCACGTCTCCGTTTATCAAAAGAGAGTCTCACGTTATTTTCAAAAGATGGTAATTGGGCGTAAATTTCAAGTAGGTGATATGGTTTTGAAACGTAAATTCATTAGGTCTGGAGGTCCTAGGTCTAAATTACAACCTAACTGGGAAGGGCCGTTCGTCATTAAATAGGCTTATCCAGGGAACGCGTATCGTCTAGTTAACGTGGAAGGTGGGGAGCTATCTCACGCTTGGAATGGGTTGTATCTTAAGCGCTTTTACCCTTAGAATCAAGCTAGCGCCAACCCGGTGGCGAGGCATCTCTTCCCTTGATCATGAAAGAGGACCCCGAGCACGACAATCACACACTACACGGCAACTCTAGTCGAGTTTTCCCTCTACTATGCAAACCCGTTTCTCCTTTGGCCATGCCTAGGGGAAGTGAAAGTCCCTGCTTTTCTTTCATCGGCCAGGTGTAGGGGCAAGCAGTGAATAAGGGGGAGATGACCAACCTAGACACCCTAACGAGAGGAGGTCTCAAATAGGGGCAGTCCGTTATGACCTGATTCCACAAGAAGAAAGAAAAGAAACATCAACCAAAAAAAGGGGGGGGGGGAGCATGAATCAAGGCAAAAGCCAACACGTCTTTCAAAAGCACAAAGTGCAACATCAAATTGCTCTAAGGAAAAATGAAATATCAAACTAGGCATTGCAAGAGTGGCAATACAGTTTCCCTGTGGGACGCTATGAGCCCGGTCGTATGCGATCCTAGAATGGATAAAGGTTCAACGACAGACATAAAGCCCCGGTGCAACAGACCGAATCTCCGACCGGGTCATCATGGGAGGAGTTCGAGCTCTAAAAAACTTCTATCCCTACGCTAGGCTTTCCCTCAATGTTTCTTCTCTTTCTCCCTCAGAAGACTGGAACATACCCCAGGTATGGCCTTAGGAGAGGCATCGTCATATGGATGAGGAAGGCTCGGCTAGAGATTGTCACCTTTAATGCACGCCAACCTCGAGGGCTTCTTAGTGGAATAGGCAAGACCCTCATTCCTGGAGTAGAGCCATATTTCAAAATAAAAAAAAATCATATATTTCAAAATCTAAAAAAATCACATATTTCAAAATCCAAAAAAAATCATATATTTCAAAATAAAAAAAAATCACATATTTCAAAATCCAAAAAAATCACATATTTTAAAATAAAAAAATCACATATTTCAAAATAAAAAAAATCACATATTTCAAAATCTAAAAAAATCGTATATTTCAAAATTCAAAAAAAATCACATATTTTAAAATTCAAAAAAATCACATATTCCAAAATTCTAAAATTCCAAAAAAATCAAATACTTTGAAAATCCAAAATACTCATCATCCTTGCATTTCATTTCACAGCATGCATCGCATTCTTATTGTGTCTTCGCCTATTTAATAAGCCTCCACCTCTTGACCAAATATCAAGGATTGGTCGTCTCTAACTTGCTGCAGGCAAGGGGTTGAGCCTAAGAACGGATCTAACTTGTTATATTATTTTAGTGTGCGCAGGAACAGGTTGCAATGCCCGACACCCAAGAACATGCAAGCTTCTCCGTTCTCTTTCCGTTGCGGTCTTTTGTTAGACTGCTAAGCTTCCTTAGCGGTCAATTGATGACCGTTACCCACACCCGAGAACCAGAACTCTTAGGTTTCTCTATTCCTCCCCCTTGCGGTCTTTTGTTAGACCGTTAAGCTCCTCCTAGCGGTCCAATGACGATCGCATGCCACACCCAAGGGCCAAAAACACACAGTTTTCCTGTGCCCCCTCCGCTTGCGGTCTGTCGCCAGACCGTTAGGCAAGCTTGGCGGTCCTTTGTTGGACCATTTTCCAAACAGAGAACTCTACTCCATCTGATCATTCATGCCAAAAGGAACAATTCCATGACACATCTTTCAATTAATCCTTCTATTTCATTCACTCAAGGTTCATAGTACATCATTCTCTTAATAAAATTCAATACATGATCATGGAACTCAAGTTACATTCAATTTCACATCTGCGCGGAACCGAATTTTGCGTAATGCTTTCACGTAAGCTCGGTAGTCCTCCTCATCCTCTGCCACTTCTGCCTGCAAGGTACGGACTCGGCTGATCTCCCACATGATCAGAGCGCTCTGCGCAGCCTGCTCGTCCTCCTCGGTCCCAATCTTCCTAGCTTGAAGGGGAGGGAAGTGAGATAGTGCTGGAACCATAGTGCGAGGAAGTCCAACTTGTAAGTAGCACCAGTGGGGGTTGTAGAGCACCAAGGTAGTGTTTTCCACTAGCTGGAGGTCCATGCCTAGTCGTCGAGGTAGTCTAAGAGTAGTGCCTTGAAGAGCCCGTGGTCGCATCATGAATTTGTCAAGTGGCAAGGTGTTGAGGAAGAGGCGCCAATCATCCCTTGTTTTCTTATCCGTAGTTCGACATTCAACCTGTTGAGAAAACCCAGATGCACCTCCAACAAAGAAAAGTGGATGGCTCCCAAATATGCGGCTAGCTGATGGCACATCCTCCTTGGGTAGAAATTTCAATCTAACCCCCATCCAACACTCTAGGACAATCATAGACCTGAAGAGGGGACCCCCAAGAGAAGTTGAACTAAGACCTTCAAAAAGGTAGGAAAGGATGGCTTGGGACATGGATAAACCCCGCCACAACCCGCTGATGACACTGAGATTTGAAATGTCCAAGAGATGGTCGGTGGTAGGAAAGAGCAAAACCTTGCATAAGCAAATAGAAGTAGCGTTTGCTATGGCTTCATACCTCCCACACTTATTTTTGCAATAAGCGGTGATCCATTGGGCCATGGGTATCAAGTGAATATGGCGGGAGCTGATCATGGTTCTTACATACTTTGGATTGTGTATGAAATCCCCCAAGATGAGTGATGGGTCTATAGGGTCCACCGTGTGACACACTAGGCCTTCATCTCCCACTTTAGTCCTAGGAAGGGCTAGGTAACTCTCAACCTCCTCTATAAGGACAGTGGCTTAAAAGGTTGGGAAGATAAAAGTGTGTGTTTGAGGATGTCATAACTCCACTGGAGCTGAGATGCTAAACCAATCTAGGGAGATTTTATGAAAATTTTTGGCTAAAACTAGTAAAGGGTGGAGGTGCCATGCCCTTAAAATTGAGATAACATCTAAAGGGAGTTCCTTTATCATGGGAGCCACCCACTTCAGACCAAAATAGCATTGTGGGCCAGGAAGGAGTTGAAGAAAAGGAAAAAGAGAGGAGAAGAAGAAGAGGAGTGACATGAGGAATTTAAGGAAATTGATGGAACTTTGAGTATCATTAATTTGACTCACCTCTCTTGAAGGGCTTGTGCTCACATGTTTGGGGATGGAGGTCAGCCGCTGTAGGTACCCACGCTCCCTCCTAGCCAGTCTTGGCCCATTGTAGACACTCTCACCTATGGTGCTAGCTTTAAAAGTCCTCTTCATGGTGATTTGGGTTATTTTACTAAGGTTTTTAAGGCTTTGAGAAAGGGTTTTCTGTGAGCTGCGAATTCTGGGTGTATTCCTAGTTATAGAGCTTGAGTTTGTAGTCCTGTTGCATTAGGATTGATGCTAGGAAGCTTCAATTTGAGTTAGGATGAGTCTTAGTGCAGTTTGGGCACTACTATCCACGGGTTGGGACTCTCCCGGAGAGTCCCACTCGGATTTAACTGAATCTTCTCCCTTGCGGTCTATCACACGACCGTTAGGATCCTCTAGTGGTCGTTAGATGACCGTTTGTCCTCTTCCTTCACTACCTTCTCTCTCGTTATCCTAACGGTCCCAACGTGACCGTTTGTCCCTTTTGGCGGCCTTGAGCAGACCATTTTCCTGCTCCTCTCATATTCTGATCGTCTACCCTTAGAGGCCTTATGCAAGACCGTCACCCAGAGGGTAGCAGTCCTGTCATGACCATTTCCCATGAGTTCTCTGATGCAAAACAAAAAAATCCAAATCTGAAATTTTCCATTCTTTTCATTTTCTCCTTTTTTCCCATTTCTTCTTTTTTTTTGAACTTTTCTCCTTCTCTGTTTTTTCTCATTTTTTTTCTATTTCTTCTTCTTCCATGAACTTCTCATTTTTTTGAACAAACTCATCACCTTTTTGTAAAACCCTTTCTATCACCCCTTATTTCATTTTTTTTCTTTCAAAAAAGATTATAACGATAGAGAGAGAGAGAGAGAATAGAGAGGATGAGGGGTGACGTGAGATAAAAAGGAGTGAGGGCATGGCAAGCCATGCACATGCACCTCACGTAGCTTCCTCACTTTTCATTTTTTTTCATTCGCTTTGTGATTCTACTACGGTGGCTAACATAAAAATGAGAGAGAGGGAGAGGAGAATAGAGAAAACGGTAGAGTGAGAGAGAAAGATACGGGGGAGGGGTTGTGCTGTTTCTTTTTTTGTTCATATATGTACTAACAGAATGAAAGAGAGAGAGGGGGAGGGAAGAGAGAGAGAGAGAGAGCACCACGGTGGGGGGGCCTGCCTATTTCTATTTTTTTTCTTTTGAGAGTCTCACGTTATAGAGAGAGAGAGAGAGAGAGAGAGAGAGAGAGAATGGCAGAGTGGGAAAGAGAGAGCACGGGGAAGAGGATCTATGTTTCTCTCTCTCTCTCTCTCTTTTCATTAAGAAGTCAACAGCAACATGAGAGAGAGAGAGGGGGAGAGAAAGATGAAGAGAGAGAGGATAGAGAGGGTGAGGGAGAGACGGATGGGAGGCGTTTATGATTGTAGAGATAGATGGATGGCGAGTTGGAGAGAGTGGCGATAACTGTTAGCCAAGAGAGACTCGAGGACGACGGCCTGTGGGTGCTCGGAGCGGCTGAGAACGTTGCCGCCGTGCTCGCGTGCTGATGGGAACTCCTTCCCATTGCCGGTGAAGACGAAGGGAGAGGGGGGGTGCCGTGGTTGGCAGGGGGGCAGCAATGGGAAGATGAGACGACGCGTAGGCGGGTGGCGCCCCTGGGCGGCGGTTCGCTCAACGTGGCCGGAGAAGACGATGGCATGCTGCATGGAGGGGAACTGCAGTGGTATTGCCAGGGAAGAGGGAGGTGGGGTGGGTTGCGGCCTGTGGCAGGAAGGCGGGGGAGGGACGGGTCGCGTGCATGGATGGGCCGTGGGTGGGCTGTGCAGAGTGCAGGCCAGGGACATGCAGGAGGAGTATTGCTTGTGGTAGGGTGGTGCATGCTGGTGTGGAGCGGGGGTTGCGGTGCATGGCGGGGAGGGTGGCTAGGTGGGAGAACAGAGAGGGGAGGAAGGTGGCCGGTGATGAGCAGGGAGGACAGGGGGGGAAGGTGTGGGATGGTGGGTAGGAAGGGGCATCTCACCCCGGGGCTTCTCACCCTTGGGCATCTCACCCATCTCCTTCTCGGAGAAGAGAGCGTAGGTTTCACACCTCACTTAGAATAATTTTTCAAAAATTGTATTCAACTTCATTCTTTACAACGTGGGATTACAAGTTCCTTAAATATGAAAGGGTGGGGAAGGGGAATGACCTCCTAGGAAACCCAAGAGACTTGGGTTCCTACGAGGAGTCCCTTATAAGTACACATAAGTGTAGTCATTACATATATATATATGTATATCTATGACAAAATAACTAAATACTACCTAGGAAACCCAAGGGGCTTGGGTTCCTACGTGGGTTCCTATGTTTATATATAGATATATATATTACTTATGACAAAATAAAACACTACATATGAGGCCCACTCTATATGGCCCAATAAACAAAAGATAATTTAGACATAAATTTATATTTGATAGTTTTCCCGATGCCGCTTGACGCTCCCGTCAAACCCATTCGCTTGGAGGAGGTTCGACCTCGAACCTTGAACTGCAGGACCTTCGCTTGGAGTGGGTAGTGGCGGCGGCGGCGGTGAGTGGCGAAGATGGATGGCAGAGGAGGACGAATTTGAAGCTTCGAATGGGGTCTCGCACCCGTCCCCATCTCATGGACGATGCACCCGAACCTTCAAATTCTCCCTTCATGGCGGAGTGGAGGAGGACAGATCTGGAACTACGAATGGGGTCTCACACCCATCCCCATCTCAAGAACGATGCATCCGAAGCTTCAAATTCACCCTTCATGCCGGAGCGGACTTGGCCAAGGACCTGACTTGTGAGAACAAGTTAACAACTTGCTCTGATACCATTCGATGCGAAACAAAAAAAAAATCTGAATCCAAAATTTTCCTTTCTTTTCATTTTATCCTTTTTTTCCATTTCTTCTTCTTTTTTGAACTTTTCTCCTTCTCTCTTTTTTCTCATTTTTTTTCTATTTCTTCTTCTTCCATGAACTTCTCATTTTTTTTGAACAAACTGATCACGTTTTTTTTAAAACCCTTTCTGTCACCCCTTATTTCATTTTTTTTCTTTCAAAAAAGATTATAACGATAGCGAGATAAAGAGAGAGAGAGAGAGAATAGAGAGGAGGAGGGGTGACGTGAGATAAAAAGGAGTGAGGGCATGGCAAGCCATGTACATACACCTCACGTAGCTTCCTCACTTTTCATTTTTTTTCATTTGCTTTGTGATTCTACTGCGGTGGCTGATAGAAAAATGAGAGAGAGGGAGAGGAGAATAGAGAAAACGGTTGTGTGAGAGAGAAAGATACGGGGGAGGGGTTGTGTTGTTTCTTTTTTTGTTCATATATGTACTAACAGAATGAAAGAGAAAGAGGGGGAGGGAAGAGAGAGAGAGAGAGCACCACGGTGGGGGGGCCTGCCTATTTCTATTTTTTTTTGAGAGTCTCACGCTATAGAGAGAGAGAGAGAGAGAGAGAGAGAGAGAATGAATGGCAGAGTGGGAAAGAGAGAGAGCACGGGGAAGGGGATCTGCGTTTCTCTCTCTCTTTTTTTTTCACTAAGTTAATAGCAACGTGAGAGAGAGAGGGGGGGAGAGAGAGGACAGAGAGGGTGAGGGAGAGACGGATGGGAGGCGTTTACGATTGTACAGAGAGATGGATGGCGACCTGGAGAGAGTGGCAATAACTGTCAGCCAGGAGAGACTCGAGGACGATGACCTGTGGGTGCTCGGAGCGGCTGAGAATGTTGCCACCGTGCTCACATGCCAGTGGGAACTCCTTCCCATTGCCGGTGAAGACGACAGGAGAGGGGGGGTGGCGGTGCCGTGGTTGGCAGGGGGCAGCAACGAGAAGATGAGACGACACGCATGTGTTGATTTGTTTTCTTCCTTTTTGTTTGTGATGTAGAGAACGACAAATATGATGAGCAAATAACAATGATCTCAATCAACCTATGAACATGTGGACCATGAACCTAGGCAATCAGAACTTGCTCTAGCATGGGCAATGCTATCTCAATCAAACTAAACTAAAGAAGGAAAAGAAAAACACACGCCGGAGCGTGGAGCAAAGGAATAAATGAAAACACACCAAGTGGGTGGAACAAGTAAAGGAAATAAGAGATATAAGAGAGAGAAAACCAATGCCCAATACTAAGGAAAGAACGTGATCGCCACTAAGGTAGTAAAACAAGCCAAAGACCTGATCAATACCTTAGAAATAGGATGCTGATGCATTCGCCCACGGGAGATAGAAATCAATGAAATCTGTAGATCTGTTGAATGTAACGGTCCACTGCCTGTGCGTCACAGGATTGTGACAGTCGCCCGATGAACCGTTAGAGGAACCTGACGCGTCTTACCGAGGCCGTCAGAGTATCTGCAGCACCAACTTGTGAATCCTTCAAACTCCAAACCTTCCAGCCGGCTAGAAAGCTTGGGCCTCGTCTAATGAACCCTGTAAACCTGCCAAAGAACGTAGAACACAAGAAAATAACCCCAGATTAGCCTTTCACACAACGTAGCATCAATTCTCAAATGAGCTTAATATCATTCAAAAGGAAAGGGGAATACCGGGGAAGTTTGTTTTTTTTAACCCCTCTGGGTGTTTTAAAACGTGGGAGGGAGGTTTAGATGATCAAAACAAGTGGAAGAACGTGAGAGAAGGAAGAGGGACAATGCTATGATGAAAGGAGAAAGAGAAGAACACAAATACGCCAATGATGAACTTAAACTCTCAAAACCAAAGTACTCCCTTGATCGTGAGACAGATGGATGCAGAAATCAATTCTCTTTGGTTGGATGTGGCTCCTGAATGCGGCAGCACTTCGACGCAAACTCCAGATTTCTCCTCCTTAGGCCATGAAGTCAAGGGTTCTATTTATAGAGCCTCAAACTCTCCGATCGAGCAGAGGATAATCCAGCAAGAAAGGAGGATAATTCTTAGCAAACTCTTGAAGATAATACTCCCAAGAGTCCATAGAAACAAACAGAAGGTTCTGAGGATTAGATTTGGAAGAGAAATCACAAGATCAAACTCTCAACTCGACCACGGGGTGGCAGAGAAAAGGCCAGACCTGCCAGGACTCTCTGTTGGGTGTAACGGCTGCACGACAGACCACCACATGGACGTAACGCGCCAGAGGAAGACCGTCACACTAACCTTATCTCTTAAGAAGATAAGATCAATGGGAAGAAGTTTAAAATAGTTGGACTCTGAAGAAATGTAACGGCCATGGGCTGATGCGTTAGAGGAACGTAACGGTTGCACGACAAACTGTTAGAATCAATGGATAGGCAAAAGGATAAGGATTGAAACATGCCTTAAGCTGTAGGACTCTTCAAGATCTAACGGCCGTGGGCTGATGCGTCAGAAGAATGTAACACCCCTGAGGTGGACCGTTAGAGACAATAAAGATCCAAAGAAAACAAAAGCTTGCTAAGCTTCATCAAATGACAAGAAACCAAGGAATCAAACCCAACCAAGGAATCAAGACCCATGAAATAAACCTCCAACTGATCAAGAAGGCTCAATGAAAGGGGATAACTCAGAGCATCATATAGAATGAATAAGGAGATGACCCAACTTATTGGTCATAAAATGGGTGTCAACAGCAGGCAGGCGGCATCCCTGGGCGGCGGCTCTACTCAACGTGGCCAGAGAAGACGGTGGCGTGCTGCATGGAGGGGAACTACGATGGTATTGCCAGGGAAGAGGGAGGTGGGGTGGGTTGCTGCCTGTGGCAGGAAGGCGGGGGAGGGACGGGTCACGTGCCTGGATGGGCCGTGGGTGGGCTATGCAGAGCACGGGCCAGGGACAGGCAAGAGGAGTATTGCTTGTGGTGGGGTGGTGCATACTGATGTGGAGGGGGGGTTGCGGTGCATGGCGGGGAGGGTGGCTAGGTGGGAGAACAGAGAGGGGAGGAAGGTGGCCGGTGGTCAGTAGGGAGGATAGGGGGGAAAGGTGGGGGACAGTGGGTAGGAAGGGGCATCTCACCCCGGGGCTTCTCACCCATGGGCATCTCTCCCATCTCCTTCTCGGAGAAGAGAGCGTAGGTTTCACACCTCACTTAGAATAATTTTTCAAAAATTGTATTCAACTTCATTCTTTACAACGTGGGATTACAAGTTCCTTAAATAGGAAGGGGTGGGGAAGGGGAATGGCCTCCTAGGAAACCCAAGAGACTTGGGTTCCTACGAGGAGTCCCTTATAAGTACACATAAGTGTAGTCATTACATATATATATGTATATCTATGACAAAATAACTAAATACTACCTAGGAAACCCAAAGGGCTTGGGTTCCTACGTGGGTTTCTATGTTTATATATATATATATATATATATTACTTATGACAAAAGAAAACACTACATATGAGGCCCACTCTATATGGCCCAATAAACAAAAGATAATTTAGACGTAAATTTATATTTGATAGTTTTACCGATGCCGCTTGACGCTCCCGTCATTCTCTCCCGAGTCACTCTATCTTTCCAGTCTTTGTGCCTTCAAACTCGCTCTCTCCCGCTCTCTCTTTCTCACCTTCTCTTGCCCTCTTTGCTAGTCTTAGTGGTCGTTGTTAGGCTGGTAGAAGGTTAGAGTTGGCACCCACACATTTGCATTTCTAGAAAATAAAAGAAAAGATCACATTTTCTCTAAGTCAAAAGATCACGTACATGCATGTGTCCAAAGGGAAAGAAAGAAAATAGGGAAAGGGTAACTCTCAGGCGGGTCCCTATCCTGGACCCTCGCTGTCGCCAGTGCCCTCGTGCTTCTTCTCTAGCGGACCCATGGCGGTGCTTCCCTCCTCTCGTCGTCGTCGTCTCTCCACCTCCTCGTTCCTCCGATGACCAGAGGAGTTGGTGAGGAACTTTGGGAGTGTGCTGCTCCGCGCACCACTCTGCGAGGCACTCCGCTCAGGCCCTCGGCCTATCATCCGGGCCGTGGGGACCGTGCGCTTCACGGCCTGTAACTCGATCTTCGATTCATAAGCCTGGCGTTGAGCCTCCCTCTCCTCCGCGCGGTAGCGCTCCACATCTGCTGCTCCCGCACTTAGTTCCTCCACCTCCGCACGAAGATGGGCCACCTCTCCGGCCTCTGACCGGAGTCACTCCACCTCGCTTAGCATTGCTGCTAGCTCCCTTGTCTGCATAAGCCTTCATCATGGTCAGTCAAGTGCATTCATATGCATTTAAAGTCAAAAGGGAAGTTTGGGTGGTTTTTCTTACCCTCTCTGTGAGAGTGGCCTCGGTCTCCTCGGCCCGAGCAACTTCCTGAGAAAAGTCAGCACCCACTCAGCCCTATCCGTCGGTGGCTTGGAAGAAGAGGATGGAGCGTCCGGACCCTGCCTCTACGCTCCCTCGGCCCGCTGCATTTAGAAGTCAAGTCAGTCAGTCAAGTTCATAAGCATTGCATATTAAGCCTAAGGTTAAGTAAAGCACACCAGAAGCTCCAACGCGCGCTGGAACTCGTCCCACTGCTGAATGGTAGAGTGGAGGAGTCCCGGGAGTTTCGCTATCCGTCCCTGAGGGTCTAGCTGCATATAGAAAGTCAAGTTGTCAGTGCATTATAAGTCATTAGGGAAGCATAAGTCCAAGATTCGTACCGATCGTCAGGTGCCACGGAAGACCTGATCTCCGTAGCGTCTGGCATAGGCCTTCTGGTAGGCCTCATCACTAGTGGCTCGGGCTCGCACTACACGACCTCGCTTCGTCCATTCGCATATCTGGTCCACCACCCGGGTGACCCAGTCGATCTCGCTAGTCAGTCCTCGGGAATATCGCCCCATGCGCTCCTCCTCTCATGTCACGAACTCCACCTCTGGTTGGTGGACACCCCTCGTCCTCTTCACTAGGTAGTGCAGCCACACGTCTCATCCCGCGTACGTCTGGGCTATCTCCACCCAGGGCTGTCCCTCGTTACCCTCGTTACGGTACGGTGTCCAGTGCACCTGAGCAGGGAGAGTGATAGAGTTAGGTGTCAGCATCAAAAGCATTTAAGTGCATTTAGAAGTCTAGAGTTTAGAGGATTACCAATGCATAAGGCAATGTGTCGATGTCGTCCTGGATCGCCCGCACTAGGCGTTGCAGCGACCCGGTGTCCCGTACTGCCATCCACCGCCTCGCGATGGGTACTCGATCCGGCTGTACCTCCTACCCTCTCCCTAGGCCTGGGAGGTACACGTAGGTCCATACCTACATTGTCAAGTGTCAGCATGTAGCAAGTCATATAACCATAATTGCACAAGCATTTAAGGTAGAAGGGTTACGTAAAGCAGAGGTGAGAACCCGCCCAGCATCGTCTACCGGTCAATGGTGCTGAGGGAGTCGAAAAGGAAGGCTAGTGCAGCCGCACCCCACGCATACTCCCCAACTCTGTCTAGGTCCCTCAGTAAAGGGAGGAGCTTACAGTTCACTCCATCCACCCTCGTCGTGAAGATCAGCTTCCCGAACATCAGCATCAGGAAGCAGCGGAGGACGACGTCTCCCTCAGGGCCTGGTCCTGTAGCTACTCTCTCTCTGGCTCGATCCGTCAGCCTCCCTAGGTGCTCCTCTGGCAACTCTCCCATGGCTATAGCTGCTCCTCTCAGTCCCAGGCTCTCCTGGAGGATCGCTCGTTGCAGCATCGACGAGTGGTGTCTCGGCCTCATCAGCTCCAGTCCCAACAGCTCTCGCGCCAACTCCTGATAGTTGGCGTACGTCATCCCCGTCACAGGCGCTCCGTGAACTCTCAATCCGGTGATCCGTGCCACGTCCTCCAGCGTGGGGATCATATGACCCCACGGGAACAAGAACGCCATGCTGACCGGATCCCACTGGTCGTGGAGCGCGTAGAGGAGGGCCGTGTCTAGCCTAATCACCTCCATCCCGAGAAACTCCGCGAACCCCATCCTCGCCAATCTCTCTCTCTGGAAGTCCGGTAGTGCCAGGTACACTGCTCGGACCTGCAGCCACGATATCCTCGTCCGTCGCTTTCCCTGCATGCATTTAATAGTCAAAGGTCAGTCATCCATATAGTTTAATAAGTCATGCATTGCATTAAACAAAGGAAAAGAAAAACCCTCAAAACCCTAACGATCCTCTCTTGACCGTTTGACTGTCCTTAGCGGTTTGGGTAAGACCATCTGGCTCCGTAACGGTCGCTGGAACGACAGCTAGGCACTCGCCGTAGCGGCAGTGTTTTCCTTCATTTCCCCAGCCCTAGAGAGTGGCCCTAAGGGCCTGTACATAACTCCAATGGGTCCCCCGACCCGTTCCCTTCCTATTTTACCCGCATGCATGATCTAGAAAATTTAAAAATTGGGTTTTTAAGGATCTCGGCCTACCTCGGACAAGGGGGTTTCGACCATCGCCTCGGGCGCTTCCTCGACCGTGTACTCACCGTCGTCATCCCCAGCACCTCTCTCAGGCACTATGGGCGCCGTTGATGGTTCCCCGGCCTCCGCCAGTGGTCTTTCTTCCGTCCGATTCACCGGAGCTTTGGGCTCGTGCTCCTTGACTAGGCGGCGTTGAAACCACCGTACCGCTCTTTTCTTCACCATTTTCGAGTATCGGAGTGTGGGTTTCTTGGCAATGGGGCTGGGAGATCGCCGGTCGCCGCCGGTTGCCGGTGAGGGTTTGGAGAATGAGAGGGTTTGAGTTTGAATGAGATGGGGGGAGTTCGAACAGCCACCCACAGTTTTGAAATCGCCTAGAGCCTTGCAGTCGTGCGATGGACCGTTAGGCAGTCATTGGTGGTCCTCCTTGGACCCTTTTTCTCAGGGTCACACCCGTTGGAGAATGTGAACCGCCTCAAGGGTAGCGGTCATGCCCTGGACCATTATGCTTCCCCTTGCGATCTTTACATGACTATTTTTATGCTGTTATGATTGAATGATGATGTATTTGCTCATGTGTGGCCTTTGCTCTATTGTGACGCATCATGCTTATTTCTTTGGCTTGCTTATTGATGGCTAATTTCTTATTGACAAAATTCATGAGCGCCATCGCGTCGCGTCACTTCCCATCAGGCAGGTAAGTCATGTAAGTATTTCGATCCTAAGTCCCTTAATGCATTACTATATGGTATTTATGATGTATTATCTCGAGAACCGGCTAGTCATTCATGTGTTCTGGGATGTGATGTTCCCCTTTAACAAAAGTGATGATGATCTAGGTTGGAAGGATTGGGGGACGATGGTTCTATCTCACACGTCATGGTTGCAGATAGTGTCTTGACCCTGATTTGTCTGGACTAGCAATACTATTCTCGAGTATCTTTCTATTTTTATGGTTTCTTTGCATTCGTTTTGATGATTTCTTTTATTTTAGCCCAGCATGCATCATACGCATCTTTGAACATTCATGAGCCCTAATATGTCTAAGGTGTCTCAGTAATGGTGGGTAACTGTGCCCATGGTCTTGGGTAAGGATAGTCTTTCCACTCTGAGTTGGGAAGGTTTGCTTCGATCTACTTGCTCAATTTGGTTAACTGAGGATTCTTGTCTGGAGTTTAGTTGCTTGTCTTTTACTTTTTCCGCTTGCTCCGATCTCCTATCAGCTGTGCGTTCTAGTGATGAGGTTGTTCTTGTTTTATTTTCCTTAGTTGTTAGTTCCTCCAGGCATGCGTCATTCGGTTTGGCCGTTCCTTGTGATTGGTTCAGAGTTTTCAGGAAGATTCCTATCGCTCGTTGGTTGAGGACAGGTGTCATTTACCTTAACGTCTACTTTTCAGTCCACTCCGCTTCGTTTCCGCTTCATCTCCATGTTCCATTTTACTTTCGCTTCACCTCCGCTCGCTCCGCTGCAAAGAAGACGTTAAGGAGGGGCATCTGTTGACACCCGTTTTTTGACCAATGAGTTGGGTCATCTCTTTATCTTATTTTATGATGTCCCGGGTTGTTCATCGATTATTGGGCCACTTTTAGGTGATTTTTGGGCTTATTTTGTGGGTTCTCTCCATGGTTGGGCCTAATTCCTTCTATTTTCTCATCATTTGAGCTTATTGGGCCTAGATAAGGGCTAATGAGGATTATTTTGTGGATTAACTTGGAGATTTATCTGCCTTTATCTCTTTTGCCACGTTTATTAGCCTAGCGGTCTATCACACGACCGTTAATGGACATTGGGGGTCCTTTGCTAGACCGCTAGGCAGACAGAGAGTCCCGTTAGGTTTTCTTGGTCTTATCTCTTTGTGATCGGCTGAGCCTAGCAGTCTATTAGTCGACCACTTTTCATGCCTTGCGGTCTATCGTAAGACCGTTAGGGGAGACAGTGAGTCCTACTATGTCTGATCTTCCTCTCTCCGATTGTGGTCGAACTAGAGTCCTTAATTTGATGTTTTCTCTCTGAGTATTGATCCTCAGAAGCTTCTGTTTGTTTCTATAGACTCTTGGGAGTATTATCTTCGAGATTTATATTAGTTCAGCCCTATTTTCATGCCATTTTCCCTCCAAGTCGACCTAAGGTTTTGGGGGTCTATAAATAGAACCCTTGACGTCATGGCTTGAGGAGGAGATTTCTGGAGATTACGATGAAGTGCTGCCACATCCTGGAGCGAGTACCAACCAGGGAGAGCTTGTGTCTGCGTCCTAGGGTCGTCTGGTCCAGGGAGTAGCTGGTTCCTTTTGAGTTTTTTCGTGTCTTTTCTTCTCTTAGTCTTTGTCTTCTTTGCATCATCATAGCATCAATTCTCCTTTTTTCCCATGTTCTTCTGCACTCACAGCACGTTTTTAAACATCCCCCTATTATTTTCACACCCCATAGGGGTTAAAAAACCACCAACCCCCCAAGTATTCACCCTTCCTTTTCATGCATACTAGTTTCATTACTTTTTAGGTACTACACTTTTCTAGGGCTAATTGGGTTGTTTTTTTCTTCTGTCTACACTCTTTTGCAGGTCTACAGTGCTCACTACACGAGGCCCAACTCTTCTGGCCGACCAAGAGGGGTGGAGATCTGAGTTCCACATCACACTTTTCTAGGTGCGCTTAGCGGCCTTTGCCAGACCGTTTGGGTTGTCTTGCGGTCATATCCGGACTATTTTTTTGTCGTTTGGCGATCGCAGGAGAACCGTTTTCACATCTGCACCTGGGTCTTTCTCTCCCGTAGGCGAGTGTGCCTCACTCGGCTTCTTTCCAAGGTACGTAGTGTAGTTTTGGCTGCATTATTTGCTTTGGTGGCCATCACATCTTCTTCTTTGGATATTTGTCATCATATTCCTCCATCTCTCTTTATTTTCTTTGCTCTTTTAGTTGCTCCACACCTACGGTGTGTGTTGGCTTTATTCCATCTTTGCTCCATGCCCACGGCATGTGTTTAGTTCTTTCTTTGCCTTATTTTGCACTGTTTAGATGACATACCCACATGCTGCTTATTTGATGTTATTACTTGCTTGAGTTGGTGCATATCACGTACATCATATTTTACATCTCTCCCACATTTTCACACACTCCATCACATTAAAATATCAACAGACGCCATCAAAGCTCCAACAGCAGTCAGGCAGCAAAGAACTGTTGGATGTTCCAACGCAGTGATCATAGTTGCGTCAACGCAAACACAGGATGCGTCAACGCACCTCCAGTTCTAGCACAGACACGGGCGTGGGTCTTCAGCTGCGTTGACCCAATGGCAGTGCTACGTCGACTCACCAGAAGATCTTCAAGCAGAAAGGGATGAACGAAGGCGACGGCTTCTGAAGATTAAGGGTGACAAATAGCTTCTTAAGGCTGACAAATAGCTCTTACGGGTGACAAATAGGTGTTACCCATGACAAATGGCCCGTAAGGCATTCTCGCGAAGGATGCGTCGACGCATCAGATGAAGAGCATTGACGCAGGGGGTCTTCCAGAAGCCGTTATAAATGGCCCTCTCAAAGGATGCGTCGACGCCATGTCCTTGATGCGTTGACACACCAGAAGTTTTCAAAGCCTTATCTGTTTAACCTGCATAGTTTCCAAAGGCCATCTAGAGAATAAAGAACTCCTACGAAAACCTCCAAAAGCATTCTTTTTGAAGTGTGGAGGGAGTTTCCTAGGTCATAGGTCCTGCCATCTCATTATGCCATCGCAGAGCATCATTTTGGAAGAAGACTTGCCAACGACCAAATCTATGAAAGTCTTGTCTACCAGAAGACTATCTTTTCTGTCCTGAGAGAGGACTGGCCAGGTGGTATGCACTTCATTACACACTGGACAAAGTCACAAGATCTCAAAAAGGTCTACTCTCTGCCTACCACCGTCCTATCCTAGACTGGGTTGAGAGCCATGCCAGCTCAAGTCAACTTCCGGTAGAACATCTACCTCAAGCCAAGAAAAGATTTAGGAGGGAAAATTGTCTTCCCAGCTACTCCCTTATGACTGGAGGATCAAGTCAAGCACCGCTGGAAGATGGTTTTTGAATTCCAACCAATTTAATTACAGCTCTCCTAGAGGGAAAATCCTCCACCAGGCTCTTCTATATATATGTTAAGCTTCTACAAAAGAAGCCGCTACTGCGTTGAAGAGAAAAAGCCAACGTCTCCCTTGAGCCTTCAACAGAAAATCTATGAGAAATAAAAGAAAGGAGTGTGGAGAGCAGCCTAGCCCTGGTTCGATCCAAACCAGTGTTGAAAAAGGGAGAAGAAGTTGAAAGGAGTGCAGCCCCTCATTGCAGTCGGCGTGAGCTTGTTAGAGCTTCATGACTTCGATCTGAAGCCACCTTAGCCTTCTCCTTGTGATTGGTTTTCTATTTTCTTTTTTTTTATTCAAAAACATCTAGTGAAAACAAAGGGAGAGTGCACCCCCTTCCAAAGGAAGAGAATGTTCTCACTCCACCTTCAATCCACTAGTGTTATTTTATTGCTAAGAATAAAGGAATGTACAACTTCTGTAAGAGAGACAAGCCCTCTGCCTTTACAAAGAAAGAATAAAGGAATCTATACAAGTCGCCTACGAAAATTTGTAATACAATAAGCATCGGCAGTGGCATATCCCTTGGCTAATAGGGGCAGCTCTCTAAAAGAGGCGAATTCCATGTTGTGCCCAATGGAGACCGCATGATTGGCAAGCACGTCAGCAAGTTGATTTGCCTCTCTCTATGTATGCTTGATGGGGTAGTTGAAGATTGAGAGAAGTTGCTGAAGTTGTCTCCACCATGGAAGTAAAGGCCACGGCGGAGGTCTTTTATTGTTCACCAAGTCAACCAGGACCATTGAGTCAGAGTAGATAACCGAGATTGGAATAGAATGCAGCTGAGCAAGACGGAGTCCGTCTAAAAGAGCACGTCCTTCAGCCACCATGTTGGATCCCTTACCATAAAAATAGGAAAAACCCAACAGTAGCTGCCCCTGGGAATTCCTGAAACATCCCCCTCCCCCAGATGGTCCAGGGTTACCCTTGCTTGCTCCATCAACATTAAGAGAATAATCATAAGTGGGGGCAGTCCAGATAATAGTAAAAAAGGTAGGATAGCTATTTATGATCACAATGCCAAGGTTTTGTAAGATGTTGCATAGCTTGGAGCTTGGCCCATGTTTAAATTTGAACTGATTTACAATCTTGCTAATTTCTACAAGAATGTGATTAAAGATGTTGGAGGTCTTGATTCTACTGCCCTCAAATTTATCCAGACATCTATTCTTCCATATCTCCCAAGTGATTAAGAGAGCAGCTAACAAGAAATCCTTTGGGTTTACTAATATTAGCTCTGCTAATGAAAAGTCTCAGCCGACTTCTAATAGTTGTAGCTTCTAGACAAGATAATCCAAGCAGAGGACTTAATCTATTCAATAAGAAAACTGCTAGATCACTATGGACAAAGAGGTGATCTTCATCTTCAATTGAATGGAGGGAAGAACAGCAAACACAGCAAGAAGGTAGATTAATACCAACTTGTTGAACTCGGCTGTCAACAGGGACAGCTTGTTTCAGTATTTTCCAACAGAACAGTGTAGCTCTGGGAGGAAATCTATGATGCCACATCTTGTTAAAAATGGGATCTGTAGTCTGCTCTCTGATACAATTGTAAGTAGATTTTATACTATAGTTACCAGTATTAGTGAGTGACCAAACAGGGATGTCATCCCCTTCTTGAAGCCCAAATTTTTGAATATCCTCCTTCAGCTGCTGATCTGCTATTGAATCCCAGATTGAATGCTGAAGATTAGTTAGAGCTGTGTTGACTGAGCAATCTTCAGTTAAGGTGCTATTCTGTACAGATAATAGGTCTACCAGTGCCTTATCTTTGTACCAAATATCTTTGAGAAAATTTATGGTAATTCCATTTTGAACAATCATATGAGATCCAGTCAATAGAATTGATTTAGCTTTTCCAAAATCACCTGGCTTGATACCAGTTGGGAAAGGAGTTTTGCAGTCGGATAATTGGTTTTCTATTTTCATTTGCATCTTCTCAATCTATAAACAGTGTGTGTTCTGGGGAGTTGTCCCCGGGTTTTTACTGCACTTGCAACTTGTTTTCTTTGTTTGTGTGTGTGTGTGTGGGGGGGGGGGGGGGGTTCACCCCCGTGTGTGTGTGGGGGGGGGGGGGGGGGCGTCATCCCCGTGTGTGTTGAGGACGTCATCCTTGTACGGTAAAGCCTCACCGGGTTTGGTCAGGGGTGGATGTAGGTTGTGGGTTTGGTACCGAACCACCTTAAAAATCCTTGTGCAATGGGTTGTGCCTTGTGTGTTTGATCCCTATTCTCTATCCCCGTTCACAGGTTCGCAGGTTGGTTTAAACGCATGCTATCTTAGTCTCTTTTCTATCCACACACTAGGAGTCTATTGAGCTGTTGTTCAACTTAAGTGCTAAAGTATTTGTGTGGGAGCCCTTGAACCATTCTTGTTAAAACCGCTGTGCATTAAGTCTATGTGTTTTATTTGTCTCATGGCAGTAGTCCGTGTGTTTATCTGTTAAGTTTTTGAAAGAGAAAAGTTTATACTGGATCTATTCAACCCCCCCTTCTAGATCCGTTTGCACCCAAGGGACCTAACAGTTGGTATCAGGGCAAGGCCCTGTAACACCCAGATCCAACGATCTGCAGAGAAGTATCCCGATGTTTTTGAGAATCATGTATTCTCTCGATGATCGGATCTTTATGTTCTCCCCTCGGATCTTTTCTGGTTCTGATTTCAATGAGTGGTTGGGAGGACTATGTAAGTTTGTAAACTCCCATAATCCTAAGCTCTAGAGGATTATTACAAATGGTCCTTCTAGTCTGCCTAAGGACAAAGCCAACTGGACTGATTACCACAAGTCCATACATTCCAACAATCTCACAGCCTTAAATCTGATGAAAGCTGCAGTTGATCCCAGGTCGTTCCCCTTTGTGTCTACCTGCACCACAGCTAGGCAAGTTTTGGATGGACTGCTGAACTTCCACGAAGAAGAAGAATGAAGACACAAATGCCTCATGGCTGATTGTCCGGAGCAGTCCAGCGACCCGTTTCCACGAAGAAGAAGAATGAAGACACAAATGCCTCATGGCTGATTGTCCGGAGCAGTCCAACGACCCGTCCTCATCCAAGGTAAGCTCTGACACCGAAGATTTTACATTTGAAGAGCTTATGGACGCATATGATAAGCTAGCTAAGCAATACAAGAAATTAAAATCTAAAAACAAAAAAGTGAAGAAAAAGGTTGAAGATAGCTCATGTGAAAGCTCACCTTGCAAAAAATGTTCTACCCTTGGAGAGGTAAATGAAACTCTTATGATTGACTTGGATGTGCACAAAGAGAACATTGCTTATTTGAGAGATGAGAATGGTATCTTGCAGTCTGAAATAACCAGGCTAGGAGAGATTGCCAGACAACTTCAAAATCAACCTAAATCAATCTCTAATGATCAAATAACGCTTGATGAATAAATCCATGATGTGAGGCTATTCGAGGAAAATGAAATATTAAAGGAACAAATAAATGTCTTGACTAAAAGTTGGCTGCCTTTGAGAAAGGCAAGCATGTTGTCAATGATGGGTCTGAAAAGTTGCAGGCCTTGGAACAAGAAATTGAAAATTACAAAAGTGTGAATGCCATTCTCAATGAGCAACTGGCTGCATGCGAGGAGGACCTCGTTGATTCTGAACTGCACATTTCCTCATTGGAAGATGAAGTCAAGGATTTAAAAAGTTCTCTATCAAAATTTGTTCAGGGGAAAGACAATCTAGACAGACTGTTGGGAACCAAGTGAACTTTCAAAGAGAGGGTTTGGGGTATAAACCTGTAAACAAAAAGTCTTTTGGTAACAAGTTACATACCTCTTTTGTCTCTAGCTCAAAAGAAACCAATACCTCTGGTGTTCCCTCAAAATCACCTGATGCTCAGAAAATACAGAAACAAAATAAAAATCAGAAAAAGATAGATTCTAAGCAAAAATAGAAAAATCAATTTGCCTGTTCTGATTTGCATAATAGGAAATCCCATGCTAAATACCATGCATCTCATAAAATGAATGCTCATTATTTTTATTGTGGTAGACATGGTCATATTATGCATGACTGTTTCATCTTGAAGAATGATGAGCTAAGAGCAAGCCAAAACAAAAGGAACAATGTAAAAGGCAATGGCAAGAGACAGGTCAATGCTGGGACAAAGCGCGCTCAGTGCATTCACATTCAAAAGCCTAGGTATGACCTAGTGCATCGACGCACCCCTCAGGACAGGTCGACGCGCCCTAGGGCCAGCAGAAGGGATCTCCGCCGTTGCTACTTTCATTGTGGAAGAATTGGCCATACAGTCAAGGACTATTGGCATCTAAAAGGTAGGACTCAGTCTCTTGGTCAACATGGTGGCATCCATGCTCACCCATAAAGGTTTAATACACATGCACATAGAAAGAATGTCAAGTCAAGTGTATGCTATTTTTATTTTGGTGAATATGGACACATATTTGATGATTGCCATTGGATGAGAAAGGATGATTTGAATGCAGCATAGAAAATAAAGTCTCATCCCAGAAGTGCTGCTAACCATCAAGGACCCAAGAAAACTTGGGTACCTAAAAATTTCAAATGAGAATTTTGGGTGCAGGGTGCCTTGGAGCTGAATAAAGGATTAGCATGTGATAAAAGCTCAAGGCACATGTTTTTGAATAAAACCTTCAATCTTTGTTAATGAAGCATATTAGGTTTTGTTGTTAATTGTCCCAGTTAAGTCCGTTTGTTGTTTTCAATAAGTCCTGCAAGCATGAAATCTCCCGTTTGATTTGATGAACTTCTCCACTATAAAATTTGAACATCTGAACTGAATAGTATGATTAACATTTAATTTGAATTTCTGGTATATCAAATGGTGATGGGTAGAAAGAAAGATTACGTCTGTCCGGAACTCTCACTATACGTGAGTTGGGTCTTCGGATCAATACCTTCACCTTGTATCAGAAATCAGAATATTTAGATGTTTAATTCATGACTAATTTGTCATGCTAATGGAGTTGATATGTTGATGAGTTTGTGTTTATAACTTGCATATGTGTGGTTTAGCGTCTGGCTACTCCCATTGTTAGCAGCCATCTGTGCTTCCTGTCAATCATTGCTAACCATTATTTTGATGATACTTGTCATTGCTGCATCCAACTCATCATTCATGTGGACACACAACCTGTTGTTTGGTTGTCATAACTTTCAAAAGCATTGGACAAAGGGGGAGTCTAAGAGTCTGCACTTCAAGAGTTTGCACCTCAGTTTAGAATACATTGTAATCATCTTGAGTCTGCATGTGTATGAACATTAAGCATCATCTTATAGTCTCATGCACTCCAATGCATATCATGCTAAAGGACCCAACACTTGCCTCTTGCGTTGCATGCCAGATTATGCTACACTCTCATTGTTGTGACCCTTTGGTATATAGAATGGTGACTTGTGGAAGAATGGATTAAGTCCAACTGAAAGCCATCACTATGCATGAGAGGATCCTCGGATCAAGTTCTACGCCAAGTACCATGGAACAATTGCTCATATAAGTCATAGGCTGCATACCCGCTTGGTTATTCCTTCAAATGCATTTTGAAGTTAATGCACAAGTCGAGGGGGAGTCATCATGAAATTTCAATTGGCATGCTTGCATACTATCCAGTCTAAAATTCATCATGTTGATATCTGAATTGATTGCATATCCTCAGGAGGAGAGTTCACTGTCCATTCCCACTCTCTACCCAACTGCATTCTCTACATAAATCAGCGCTCTGCATCATACTGGTTGATATGCTAAGTACTACCTTAGGGCAGATACATTGAAATCTGAACTTCTTTGATATTTCTGAAAATCTGTCATCTGTTTGCTTAAATGCCCAGCTACCCGTCCTAAATTCCTTGAATGCCTTGAATTCCTTGAAAGTATTTCTGTCTATTTGCAAAGTTCTTTTATCAAAGTAAACCTTGAAGAGGAATCTTTCTTTTATGGAGACCTTTGATTGCCCAAGATATAGTTCATGAGTTTTTGAACTGAACTTTCTTGAAAGTGGCTGTATTTAGACTTAATGGACTTAAACTATTGTTTCATGTTTTGACATATTATGCCTTCTTAAATCTGAAAGTTTATTTTAAGTACAAAGGCATCCTTGATTGAAGAACTTCATGAAGTATTATTTTTAAACATTTGTCTAATCTGGAGATTTCAAAAAGGGACCTAACAGTCTCAAAGGGGCTACTCTTAATGAAAGCAATGAACTTCAGTCATGTTGAGTAACTGGGGATATTGGCGTCTGATAAACTTATATCCTCACGCAAAAAGGTGTATGCTAAGTTCAATGCTCTTAAGCAGAGCAATGGCAATTGTTTCACTGAGAAATCGAGTCCCTTCATCAATGAAGTGGAGTGGACAAGGTCATGAAGTGCCTTGCTACCTCTGTTCTAATTGAAGCAGAATGGTGAGCTACACTAAGTAACTAGGGATGCTGGCGTCTAATCAACGTGCATCCTCACGTCAAAAGGTGCATGCCACACTTGAATGCTTTTAAAAAATGAAAAGCAATAACAGTTGGTATCAAACAATGGTTTCAAAAGAAAAATTTGAACTTGTAGTGCCGATGGATAAAATCAAAAATGTCTAGGTGGTTAACCTCAATACTAAATGTAGCTTTCCTTCAAAGGGGCTAATGGAATTGAATGAGTAAGCTTAAAGGAGGTTAACCTGGTCTTTATATGTTGAATTGGTTTATTTCTATTAATTTTGAATGCAGAAAGTTTCAAATGCTTATTTTTGAGAAACTCAGAATTTATCAAATTTAAACCAATCTGAAGATAAGGGCTCTATCATTAGTTTTATAACTAAAGATTTTGAAAAATCTATAACTCTGCATTTATGAACTTGGCTTCAAGCTGAAGAACTTCCATCCTATTAGTTATTGGATCCGTCCCTTCTGCAATTCCAAGTGTCGACTCCCAGTGTCGACCCTCTTCAGATCCAACTCTGTCCAGAAACCAAGTATTCAGGTGTCGACCCCAAGGGTCGACCCCTTGTGTCCAGACCTCTATTTGGCTGTCCTGGCATGTGTCCTTAAGACAATTTAGCTTCTTGATAATATACACTCTAATGCTGATTGCTATCTCTAGACCTTCTGTGATTCATTTTCCTGGCTGCTTTGAAGGCATCTCCACTCCTAACATTTAGTATCAGTCAATTAGACTCTTCATTGCAGGCTCTACTCTTACATTTCGCAAGTGACATCAGTCTCCTTATCTGCCTTGGCAAACTTTCAATTGGTAGAGACCGGCATCATCTTCTGGCTGTCCAATTTTGCTCAACTTGCATTTGCATCTGTCTTGATACTCGACATGCTGCTTCTCATGTTATTTGTCTTTATTGCTTGCTGAGTGGTAATCAATTTTAATCTTTGGATCTCATGCTATCCCATGTGCTTATATTCTATATTTGAAATTGGCTTTAATTTAAGCCCTCTTTGCTGATGGCAAAGGGGGAGAAGTTTTAATGAGTCATTGTCTATTTCATGGTTGTATTTCCTTAAGAGATGACTCATAATGAACTCATAAAGACTCATAGTTGCCATCATCAAAAAAGGGGGAGAATGTTGTGCATCTGTGAAACATGCTTAATTCTATTATTTTGATGATATCTGACCATGACTCATTAGTGAGTCTAATGTGTATTTAATGATGTCAATGTTCATGTAGTACAAGTCAAAGAGTCAGCACTGGCATGTGAATGACCTCATAAAGATGAGCAGTGTGAAGACATCATGCAATGATGCCATGGGATATGATGCATTGAAGCAACATGGCAAGGTATGAAGAAGTTCAACCAAGCTCAAAGGTTGCGTCGACCCCATTGTTCATTACGTCGACGCAACCAAGCAGCAGAAGAGGCCTGTCACTCAAGTTTATAACAAAAATCAAGGCATGTGATGAAAAGTTAAGATATGGCTGTTACACAGAAATCGAGGCAGTTGGATGCATAGAAATCAAGGCAGATGATGCAGAAGAATAAAACTGAGAAGTTAAAGCCAAGTGGAGTTCACCCCCTTGCTCAAACAAGTGAAAAATCAAGGCAGACAAATAGTTGAGTTAAGGGTGACAAATAGTCATACACAGGTGACAAATACCTGTTAGAGCGGACAAATAGATAGATAAGGGTGACAAATAGGTCACATGGCTGACAAATAGATAAACGCGAAGGCGGAAGGTAGTGGAGAAAACATCAAAGGCGACGGCTTAGAGAGTTAAGGGTGACAAATGGATAGATAAGGAAGACAAGTGGCTGATATGGCCAGCAAGCGGTCTCGGCTGTGTTGACGCCACCTCCACAATGCGTCGACGCCATCAAAGCTCCAGCAGCAGTCAGGTAGCAAGGAACCGTTGGATGTTCCAACGCAGTGATCATAGTTGCGTCAACGCAACCACAGGATATGTCAACGCACCTCTAGTTCCAGCACAGACACGGGCATAGCTCTTCAGCTACGTCGACCCAATGGCAGTGCTGCGTCAACACACCAGAAGATCTTCAATTAGAAAGGGATGAACAAAGGTGATGGCTTATGAAGATTAAGGGTGACAAATAGCTTCTTAAGGTTGACAAATAGCTCTTACGGGTGATAAATAGACAACTAAGGGTGACAAATAGGTGTTACCTATGACAAATTGCCCGTAAGGCATTCTCACGAAGGATGCGTCGACGCATCAGACGAAGAGCATCGACACAGGGGGTCTTCCAGAAGCCTTTATAAATAGCCCTCTCAAAGGATGCGTCGACGCCATGTCCTCGATGCATCGACGCACCAGAAGCTTTCCAAGCCTTATCTAATTAACCTTCACAGTTTCCAAAGGCCATCCAGAGAATAAAGAACTGCTACAAAAACCTCCAAAAACATGCCTTTTGAAGTCTGGAGGGAGTTTCCTATGTCATAAGTCCTGCCATCTCATTATGCCATCGCAGAGCATCCTTTTGGAAGAAGACTTGCCAACGACCAAATCTATGAAAGTCTTGTCTGCCAGAAGACTATCTAATATGTCCTGAGAGAGGACTGGCCAGGTGGTATGCACTTCATTACACACTGGACAAAGCCACAAGATCTCAAAAAGGTCTACTCCATGCCTGTCACCGTCCTATCCTAGGACTGGGCTGAGAAGCCATGCCAGCTCAAGTCAACTTCCTACAGAACATCTACCTCAAGCCAAGAAAAGATTTAGGAGGGAAAATTATCTTCCCACCTACTCCCTTGTGACTGGTGGATCAAGTCAAGCACCGCTGGAAGAAGGTCAGTGGTCAAAGAAGGTTTTTGAATTCCAGCCAATTTCGTTGCAGCTCTCCTCGAGGGAAAATCCTCCACTAGGCTATTCTATATATATGTGAAGCTTCTACAAAAGAAGCTACTACTGCCTTGAAGAGAAAAATCCCATGTCTCCCTTGAGCCTTCAAAAGAAAATCTGTGAGAAAGAAAAGAAAGGAGTGTGGAGAGCAGCCCAGCCCTAGTTCGATCCAAACAGTGCTGAAAAAGGGAGAAGAAGATGAAAGGAGTGCAACCCCTCCTTGTAGCCGGCCTGAGCTTGTTAGAGCTTCAAGACTTCGATCTGAAGCCCCCTTAGCCTTCTCCTTGTGATTGGTTTTCTGTTTTCATTTGCATCTTCTCAATCTGTAAACCGTGTGTGTTCTGGGGAGTTGTCCCCGGGTTTTTATTGCACTTGCAGCTTGTTTTCTTTATTTTTGTGTGGGGGTGAGGGGGGTTCGCCCCCATGTGTGTGTGTGTGTGGGGGGGGGGGGCGTCCCCGTGTGCGTTGAGGATGTCGGCCTCGTGTGGCAAAGCCTCACAGGGTTTGGTGAGGGGTGGACGTAGGTTGCGGGTTTGCAACCGAACCACCTTAAAAATCCTTGTGCAATGGGTTGTGCCTTGTGTGTTTGATCCCTATTATCTATCCCCATTAACAGGTTCGCAGGTTGGTTTAAACGGATGCTATCTTAGTCTCTTTTCTATCCATACACTAGGAGTCTATTGAGCTATTGTTCAACTTAAGTGCTGAAGTATTTATGTGGGAGCCCTTGAACCATTTTTGTTAAAACCATTGTTCATTAAGTCTGTGTTTTATTTGTCTCATGGCAGTAGTCCGTGTGTTTATCAATTAAGTTTTTGAAAGGGCAAAGTTTGTACCGAATCTATTCAACCCCCCCTTCTAGATCTGTTTGCATCCAAGGGACCTAACACCCACCTGTGCTGGGGCGCCTATTAAAGGGCGGCCATTGATTCTATACAGAGCCGCTACTGAATGTTCACTGGGGGCAATGCTTGCCCAGAATAATGACGAGGGAAAGGAGTAGGTGCTTTATTACCTCAGTCGAAGATTAGTGGGGGCAGAGTCGAAATACACCCTGATTGAAAAGATATGCCTTACATTGATCTTTGCGATCAAGAAGATGAGGCACTACATGCTATCCCACGAAGTGCTGCTGATATCAAGGGCTGATCCAATCAAGTACATACTATCACAACCAGCTTTGAAAGGATGACTAGGAAAATGGGCCGTCATCCTGACGGAGTTCTATATCACCTATGTGCCGTAAAAGGCCATCAAAGGCCAGGCCATAGCTGATTTCTTTGCAGCGCATATGGTGCCTGAAGATTCTTTGTTGAATACGGAGCTTCCAGATGATGAGACACTTGAAGAGGATCAAGCCCGTCAAGCCATATGGCAGCTCTACTTTGATGGGGCATACCTAACAGAAACATCCCAGACAGGGTAGATAAGGATGAGGGCCGGAGCAGGCATCATCCTCAACTCCCCTGAAGGAGAAGTATTGCACATGTCATGCGCCATCAACAAGTCTTGTACAAATAACGAGGTAGAATATGAAGCCCTAATCATTGGCCTTCAAATTTCTCTTTATATGGAGATTAAGATGCAACAAGTATTCGGCGATTCAATGCTGATCGTCAAGAAAATACAAGGACACTTTGATGTCCGCAAGCCAGAATTACTTCCTTATTGCAATAAGGCAAAGAAGCTCATGCATCGATTTTACTTCATTGAAATTGGCCATGTTGGCTGGAATCAAAATGCTCAAGCAGATGCACTAGCAAAGCTAGCAAGCTCACTAGCAGTCTCGCCAGATGCATTCCTCAATATCACTGTGATCAACAGGCACAAGGTTCCCAGAATGATAGAGGAGCCAGGTGAAGGAGAATGCGAAGCTGCAGTAGCAGAAGTAGTTGCCTCACCCGACTGGAGGGAACATCTGATACAATGGTTCAAATGCCAACAATTACCCAAGCAAATGGAAGAGAAGATCAGATTGATCAGAACAAAAGATTCTTACGAATTCAAGAACGGAACCTTGTTCTTGATTATGGCAGATCCCAAGAGGAAAATAATTCTCTGATGTCTATCGATGCAGGAGGCTTGGACAGTCATAAAAGAAGTTCATGTTGGATCAGCTGGCGCCCATCAAGCAGGGCCGAAAATGAATATTGAAATCATGAAATTGGGATACTACTGGCCAACTATGTTCGATGACTGCTGCAAGTATGCCAAGTCATGTCATAAATGCCAGGAGCATGCTACGGTCCCTAGAAAACCCCTGATACACCTACATCCGACATCACCTAGCTGGCCGTTTGCTCAATGGGGCACCGATGTGGTGGGCCCGCTACCCCCATCCTCGTCAAGATGCAAGTACATTCTAGCAGCAACAGATTACTTCTCCCGCTGGGTGGAAGCTATAGCACTAAAAGAAGTGACGTGCAAAATCGTGGTCAGATTTGTCTGTTCAAACATTATATTTTGATTCGGCGTGCCCGATCGAATTATTTCTGACAACGGGAGCCATTTTCGGAACCATAAGGTCTACAAACTAGCCGATAAATTCAAGATAGATTGGAGGACATCCACTCCATACAACCCGCAAGCAAACATGTTGCTTGAAGCTTTCAACAAAACTCTCTGCACACTTCTCGTTAAGACGGTCAGCTCTAGCAAGAAGGATTTAGAGGATAGAATGTACGAAGCACTGTGGGCATACCGCACTATGTACAAGACCCCGACGGGTTGCTCACCATTCTAGCTAGTATACGGCTTGGAAGCAGTCGTCCTGGTAGAACTGGAGATACCCTCACTACGTGTCACGATCTAGCATGAATTGGTCAAAGACAACCAGGTAAATATAGAAAGAAGACTGGAGGAACTCTCTGACTTATAAGGGCATCGGCTCAAAGCCCAGCAGAACATACAGGTCTATCAAACCCGTATGGCCTGCGCCTTCGACAAGCTTGTCAAAGAGCGTGAATTCAAGAAAGGAGACCTCGTCATGGTCCAAAGAAAAGAAGTGATGGCAGCCAACCCAAAAGGCAAATTAAATGAAATTAGACAGGACCTTATGTGGTCCAGAAAGTTTATGAAGGCGGAGCTTACGTCCTTGTCAACCATCGGGGGGAAGTTCAATTTCCACCCCTCAATGGGAAGCACCTAAAGCTATACCATGCGCCACTGCCCCAGTTCGGCGATCAACTGAAACCCACATTCCATAATGAACAAACCTCTACAAGACTCTTGTAATGAGTTGCTACTTCACACCAACTTTCGGTCCCCACCGAAATAGGTGGTTCCTTGCTCGGCATCATACCAAGGTCGGTGATGCAACTTAACTCGATGCCCATGACCTCCTAGTCTCAACTGAGGGACATGGATTAGACCTTCAGTCTATGGCTAGGTGAAACCCGAATCCTTGCATCATCATAAACCCAATGTTGACGATGTCATCATCTGTCCCACCGTGATTTTCACCATGAGAATCAATATGGCTCAACAACTTAGATCTTACGTCTAAGACCGGCTTAAAGCAATCCTTGCGTTGGCATATACCCAATGCTGACTGAAGAGGCGTGATCTCGCGCTGGTCCTGAGCTGGAGGAGATGATCACTGATCAATGAACTGTAAGGAAGGGAAATGGATTAGGGGGCCCAGGGATGATTCCCTAGGGAAAACCCTTCGATGCCTAAGTCAGTAGAGCAATGGTGGAAGCTATGAAGGGAGGAGGGAGAAGATGCACGAGATCCCTCTCCACCAAGGTGGTGAAGTGGTTCCTGCTCAGAGAGTTTTAGGTGTATGTTGGCCTTACCTTCCGCCGGAGGGAGTCCCAGGTTTAAATAGTGCGCCAGCCTCATGAGTTCCGTAAGCGGAGGAGTTTCAGGCGGGGGTTACGTCCTCGACGTGGGCTCTTTACATCCTCGATGTGGGCTCTTTATAGCCTTGAGGATTCATGGGCCCCCTTATCTTCGTAAACTCCTGCTTAGAGAGGGCTCTTAACGGTAGCGTAGATAAGCAACTGTCGATCGACCCAAGCATGAAGAGTGCCGGCCCTGTCTCGGGCGATGGGCATAGCTCGGGTGAGCTTAGGTCGGAGTGGGCGCTGGGCACTAGCCCTTATCCCGGCGAGGGGGATAGGTCGGGCGTGGGTCTTCCTCCGATCGGACAGACGCTCGGCCTTTCGAACCTAATGGCTGCCTAGGAAGTGCTTGATGCCGAGTGAACTTATTGGGCTTTTATGCAAAGTGAGCCCTGCGGGGCGGTCACTTAGATGAGCTGGGCCTCGTTCGGTCTCGCTGGACCTAGTTTGGCCGCTCTTAGATGGGCTATAGAAATCCCCCTCTCCACTTGTCCCCCTCCTACTCCCGAGCCTTGGCAGGCTCGAAAGAGTAGCCGTTGGGGTTTTGGACCAGCGTGGCTGGATGGGTGGATATCTTGCGGTGTTAAGAAGCCACGTGTCGTGGTCACCTAGGCCCATAATAATGATGATCCTGACAGATTTGAAACGAAGGGGCCCCCCTTTTTCGGAGGTCGGAACGACGCGCTGCCTTCTGCCAGGGGATATAGGCGTTGTGCGCTTGTTGTCGCTCCATACTCCCTCCGCTTTAGGGTTTTGCCCTCTTTCGTACTTGCTTTCGAGGCTCTTTGATGCGTAGTGAGGATACGACGGAAGAGTAGAGACTCGCAGTAGCGTTCTCAGAGTTGGCGGAGATAACTACGGAGGCGGTCCGACAGCTTTCTCTTCCTCTAGAGTCTTCGGAGTCTTAGGAGCCTTTCTCTTCATGTTCCTCTTGAGATTCCATGGCGGACCAGCGTCCGGAGGTCGAGGAGTTAGAGGGTGAGCCGGAGGCGAGGGCGATGGTGATACCGCCGGCTCCGAACTACAGCGAGCTGGGGGAGGCGGAGGTGAAACAACTGGAGCACCAATTTTGCCTACCCTATCAGTACTACTTCACCGCGGCTACCCCAAACGAGACAAGCTTGGATTGTCGTACGAGCCATTTTTGCTCCTTTCTTCTGTCATGGAAGGGTGGGTTCCATCTTCCATTTGACCCGTTTGTTATTAAGCTTCTCAATTTCTTCCTGTTGGCTCCCATACAGTTGGTAGCCAACTCTTATCTTCTTCTCTCTGCCTTCCGCATCCTCTGCCTCTAGTGTGGGGTTCCTCCTTCCTTGGACCTCTTCCATTATTTTTTTGAGTTGAAGGGGCATTCCTCGGCCTGGAAGGGCTTCTATTTAATCTAGGGGAGGTGAAACAGGAGCTGTGTCTCCTTAGCCGCGAAGGACTCTTCCCATAAAGGATGGAAAACTCAGTTCTTCTGGGTGGGGATTTTTTCGGTGGAGGAGTCTTGGAGGTGTCCCGTAATCCCCAACTTTCACCCGAACATTCCTCCGAGGCAAGATGGGTTCTCTCCAGATGTGGAGAAGTACGCGACCATTCTGATGAAGCATCGCCAGTCCACGGAGGAGCTGGTGACCCCGGAGAACATTGGGCGATGCCTTCTCCCACAGCTACGGCCGGCAGGTACGGGCACCATGAATCAGCCTTCTCGTCGGATGATGAAACCATTTTTCTTCTTCTAACCATATCTTCCTTTGTGCAGACGCCAGGTGGCCGGCCGCGGAGGAGGAGCCGGTGTCCGAGCGGGAAGTGATCGATCTGGGTGACGACTTGGCTGCCGTCGAGTCGCGAGCTCCCGAGGGTCACTCCTGAGCCAGAGATATGGGCAAGGGGATGGCCCGGGAAGGGTCTTCCAGGCCACGGGGGTCCAAGCACAAGGATCCAGTGGAGGGAATGATATGGGACGCCGTGAAGGCCAAGAAGCGGGCCAAGAAGGCCGGGGGCGTCCTCACAGTCGAAGGTGGCTCTGGCTCGGCTCTCCCCTCCGCCGAGCGTGACAGGGCCGACCCTGTTGGGCAGGCTCTCCCATCCACTGAGCAAGAGGGGGCCGAGGAGACCAGGGCTGTTTCTATGGTTGGCGGCGGCGCTGGCTCGACTCTCCCCTCTGTAGGAACTGAGGGGGCCAAGGTCGAAGAGGGTGACTCTAGGATTGCGGCCGAGATTGGAGCGTCGAGCGAGGCAGGCGGCACTCCGAGTGGCGACACCAGGGCCGAGCCGGTAGAGGCCGGGGTGTCACGAAGAGAGGCGACACAGCCCCAACCGACCGAGGCAAGAGGGGCGGATGGAGCGGCGACTCAATCACAGCTAGCCAGTGGGGCTCCCGAGGGGATGCCGCTCAGAGGGGTGGTCTCTATTCCGACTGTTCTGGAGAGGCTGGGCATCCGGGGCCCTCTATACCAAAAATGCTGTAGTATAGCTACGAAGGTAGCGAGGGGAGGAGACAAGCAATGCTTCCCACCCGTGGCCCTCGAGATGGTCATGGAGGGTGGCCTTGTCCTGGCCCAGTTGGGGGCCTCTCTGGCTGAAGCCTACGCTCGGTCGGAGTCAGAATGGTTGAACCTTGCCTAGACCCTTGGTGCGTCCAACAGGAAGGTAGCTCGACTCACCGAGGAGCGTGATGGGCTTCTGCGGGAGCTCTCCTCGGTCAGAAAGCTGGTGAGGGTGAGCCAGGTGAAGGCCTGAACACTAACCGAGCAACTGGCTCGGGCACGCGGGTTGCTCGAGAGAAACAGCCAGCTGCTGGAGGAGGAGCGTGTGGCTCGCGCTGAGCAAGATGGCCGGTGGGAGGTCGAGCGCGCCGAGCTTTTGGACTGAGCGGAGGAAGCCACACATCTTCGCCTAGAGGCCAAGGTTGATCGGGCCGAGGCGGAGAAGTAGATAGCCGAGCCAGAGCGGAGGTTGGCTGAGGTGGAGTGGGAGAAGGCCGAGCTCGCTAGTAGGGTGGGATCGGTTGGGGCGGAGGCACTTGAGCAATACAAATGCTCGGAGGCCTACCGGGTCGACCTTAAGGAGGCTGCCCTCCCCTACTACGAGTTAGCACTTCACCAGGGCCTCCGCAAGGGGTTCAAGCATGGCTACGGCCGGGCCATCTCCTACGCGGAGGAGCAGGCGCCTGGTGTGAACGTGTCACATAGACATTTTTTTAAAAAAAGCAAGAAAGAAAGAATGATGACAAATGATGATTAGGGATGAATAACCATGCTAAAACATGTGGGACATGAAGAAAAAGAGGTTGAGCATGAGATTCTCTAAGGAGGGTGATCGCCAGAGGGGTTACCTCAAAAGAAGAAGGATGATCACATGTACCTTGTATTGAGCGGGTGAGATTGGGAATTCTTCCTTCCTCCTTCTACTGGCCGGCCGATGAAGGGGGTTTATAGCTTGATTACCCACATAAAATAAACAAAGATATGGATTAGCCAAGTGTGTAGTATCAATGCTCTAAAGATATGAAATCAAACAAATTGGGCATGAACACACCTTGTGTGTTTTGGTTTCAAACCCCTAAGAGGAGTAATAAGGATGAGATTATGAATGTTATTCAAGCAAGATATAGATGAAACTCTAGTCGAGAGCTAGAAGAAGAATATGTGTATGATGCTATGAATAAACTAAAACCAAAAGACTAAAGGGTAATCCCTACTGTTGTGTATGCAACAGTAAGGGGAAAAACAAGGTTGCAGCCGTTGTTGTGGATGAAGAACGCCGGATGAAGAAAATGCCTCCAATGGAAGAAGAAACTACAAAATAACAAACTCTCTTCTCACGGCTCTGTTAACTCTGTTATTCTGTGTTGCTCTTCCTTTTTTTTTCTCTGTTACTGTGTTACCCTCGCGCGAGAAGCAGATGTTAAGGTATTTATAGGCCAAAAATCCTTGCATTAATAGGATTAAAACAAGGTAATGAATCCTCCAATAAGGAACCCTCTTCCCAATCGAACACAAGGTGTAAAATGGAGAAAGGATCACTACTGGAAAGAAGCAGGCGGAAGGGAGACGGAATAAAAATGACGACCTAACTAGGGGCATCAATTGAAATGACAACATTCACACAGTCGTTAATTCCTGAATTTAATTATAGAAATAAAGGACTTTCCTTATTTAAAATTGTTAAATGACGCCTGTTTTACAGGCGCTAAATAATCAACGCCCCTCAGGAGGACGTCAATTACCTTGAGTTTTATTTTCATTAGGATTCGTTAAATCCAGGAAACAACGCCCGTTTAAACAGTCGTTTATTTAAGGAAAACGCCCCTCATTAGGTCGTCAATTAAAAGGCGCCCTCCCTCCAGGCGTTAATTTCAATTATTAAAGAAAAATGCCAAGAAATTACAATTAATATGGAGAAATTAGAAAAACTTCATATTAAGCTAATATTGAAGTCCACTTTTGGGTGTCACATGGTGACATGAGATTTGCTCAACGTAGCATCGATTTTGGCGTGTCTACAGTTGCCCAGCCTTGACGTCTGCTTTGCAAGGGAGTGAAACGAAATGAAGCGAAAGTGTAACGAGCGGAATGAAGTGAGAACGAACTGATAAGTAGATGCCAAGGTGTGATGTGACACGCCTCCAACACTAAGCGTTGGAAATCTTTCCAGGATTCTAAATGAAACAACTTTGGATGATTACAAGAAAGCAATGATCAGCTGGATGAAGGGACTAATCTAAAGAATAAAATGTGCGTGAGGGCACGGAAGGAAAGACACCATTGGAGAGCGATTACCAGCCAATGTGGACGTGCTACAACCAAGGTGGATTTACAGAAAATAAAGTGAATTGAGATAAAGAACCAGCGAATGAATGCTTCTCAAGGAACCAGCCTGAGCAGCTTCAAGGAGAATAAAGTACTTGATTTGGAATGGAATATCTCATGTCAACTCCATTAAGAGCGAGTGGCCCTCATTATTGGCGTAATATGAGGATTTTCATCATTAAAGCTCAAAGTCCTACATGATGCATGCTGGGCTAAAAGAAAAATTAAAACAAACTTAAAAATAGAAGATAATCAAAGATAATATTGCTAAACCATCCAGACTTGGTCAGGAATCCAGATCTCTAAGCTGACACTAAGCCGAAGCCCGTTTATCCACGCATCAACTCAGAAACTGGAACTGTTGTCCCAAACCTTAGATAACCCAACGACCTATCCGTGTGATCAAGATTCCCCTGGAATCATCACTGTTTTTGATGGAGGGGAACTCAAATTCCAGGTTCATCAGAACCATAAGGTCCTTGATATGCTATAATAGCGTAGATATCATATAGTAACAATACTTACAGGAAGGATACAAAGATGGAATGATATTACCGGTGGAAGAAATCCAATCATTAGCATGCGCTTCTCTGCGCTCAAAAATCATTAGCTCATCAAAGAATCATCAGCTCAATAAAGATCATAAGCTCAATAAAGCTCAAAGTATGATCATAAGTGCATGGTATAATAAATTTCGTCAAAATATATAGCACTTAAGTTCATGGAAGCTCAAGAAATGACGACCCTATGAAGAGGCGTCATAAGCAGAAATGAGGACAATCATTAGGGCGTTAATTACAATTGCTATTTGATTAGGAATTGGACTGCAAATGACGCTCGCACGAGAGGCACTAAATAAACAACGACACTTAGTGTGTCGCTAATCAAGGAAATGACGCCAAATTATATGTCGTCAATTAACCATAAACACGGTGCTCCGATCCCTGCTCGGAAACAAATTGCCAGCGACTCATTCGAATCAAACACAAACCGTGGTTATTCTAACAGCTAGCGAAAGCTTCGATTATTATAAAAGGATGCATCTGTTCACAACCAAAGGCATCAGAACACTGAATGCTGCAGCAACTGAGCTTCAATAGAGAACCGAAGATCAGTGAAAGGATAGCAGAAGCAACCGCTGGTTCTCAATAGGAAAGATGGACAGGATGCTATAGAAACCTTTAAAGAAGGCTAGGATGGGATTTCCTAAAATTTCTGAAGTTGCAAACCATATTAGCAGAAGAATCAATATGAACCAAGTAAGTTTGATTTGTCATTTAAAGCTTTTATTTTATTCTCCCTTTTCTCTTTCTGATTGCATTCTCTTCTCCTCTTCTCTTTTATTTCTTTTCAGGATTATCCAAATGTACCGGGACCAAGGAGGTTCTTGAAAATCAAGTGGCTCCCCCTACTCCTCTCTAAGCTTTCTTTAGATATGAAATCTTTCCTCTCAAGGTGGCACTTACTTGGCCTTGTTACTCATGCTACCCATTATAATGACATCCATCTAGATTGGGCCTCCATAGGAGCACTAATAGAATTATGGCACCCCAACACTCATACTATCCTCTTTCCCACTTTTGAAACCACCATATTCTTAGAGGAAGTAGAGATGCTCCTTGGGTTAAGAAGGATGAAACAAGGAGAAGAGTCAAAGATGGGTAGCTTGACTAAACCAATAAGTGCTCATGAAATGCTTACTAGCCTCGTACAAAGCCCAAACCTAGTGAACCGAATCAAAGCCTACAAAGGAATCAATCTCCTAAAACTAGCCTCATGGGTATACAAGAACATGGACAAAGCCCAAGAGGAGGAAGACTTGTTGGAGAGAGTGATGAAAGGCTTTACATTATGCATGGTTGGAGCTCTCCTCTTCCCTTCAATAGAAGACCACCTAAAAGAATGTCACTGAAGCACTATAGCTAGCATATGGGAAGGCAAAAGAATAGGACCGGCGGTACTAGCCAACCTATATAATGGACTCACGTCGGCTTCCTTGGGGTGGCCTCTCTATGGATCAATGCTACTCCTTTCTTGTTGGGTGGACCTCCACTTAAAATTTGACCCATGCCAAGAAACACAATCGGCCTCAAAAATCTTCTCTAAAAGCCCTCTTCGGTATATGACGAATTCTCTAGGCCTATGTGAGAGGGTGACTAATCGGGTGCCAAAGCTCAAGAAAAGAAGCGAATGGAGGAACTACTTCAAGACCATGCCCAAGAGTGGCTTCACTTGCACACCGGGGTTTCTCAAGACCCAAGAGCTTCACTCAAGACTTTCCTCCGACATAGAGCTTCGATTGATCGGCGGGAGTGACTTCGTCCTCTACAATGCTCACCGGTGTCTCCCACAACTTGGATTACCTCGGCACACTTTTGAAGAACCTTCTCATCTTCCACCACTTAAGAGGAGGGAACTAGGCTCAAGAGGAGATCAAGAAGAAGTCAAAACAATCATGGCTCAATGGAAGGTTGGACTTCTCCATAGGTCCAAGACACATGTTGAAGAGGAAGAGAATAAATGCAAATCTTATGTAATAGCACTTAGGAAAATATGGCCCATGATGGCCCATTGAATGTAACAATGATTTTCATCAAATGAAATAAAAGAATTTTCCCTTTTAGTTGAGCCAAAACAACATGTTATATGATCTTGTCTTCCAATTCAATGATTCTGTTTGACAAAACTAAGCCTCGGGTTCTCTGTTATGAGATGCGCCTCCAGGCGTGGCGCCAACGCCTTACCACATGTCATCAATTTCCTTTAATCAATTTTCTTAAAAAAAAATAAACCATGATTGACGCTTATTCAGACATGCGTCTATTAATTCGTGCCCCAAGGTAAGGCGTTAATCGCTTTAAATTCCTTAAATTATTTTCAAAATAATACCTCAATTTCATAGAAATAACGCCTTCATTCATGTCGTGCCTTAACAAACTGACGCCTGCTCTCAATGTCGTCAATTCCAAATAGTAATCATGACGATCGATCACGTCAATCATCTTCCCATTAGTGCGCCTGACGACAGTTACAAGTTCCCACGCAAACATAAATGACGCCTAGCCTCGGGTCGTCAAATCATGAAACCATGCCTCAGCCCAGACCGTCAGTTAATATAGCGACGACAGCCCTCAGGGTGTCAATTCTTCTCGAACGTTAAGCCCTATTTCCCTCCTTCTTCTCCTTCCTTCGTTTGCTTTCCTCCTTCTTTCTTCTCTGCAACCAAACCCTAACCGAGCCCCATCTCCATCTCTCTCTCTCTCTCTCCACTCTCTACTCTGCTCCATGATAGGCGATGCATACAAACGGCAGAGGGTCACCGCCCCTGAGGTGGTGGACCTTGGTGACGATGGACACGTCGAGGAGGAAGGTCCTGCCGCGGCGGCCGAAGACGCTCTGATGGTGGAGCATGGCAGAGGAGAAGAACCCGCCAACGAAGGGGAAGAAGATGATGGGAGCGAGGAAGAAGAAAAAGAAGAAAACGATGGCGAGGATGGAGAAGAGGATGAAGAAGACGACGACGGTGAAGAAGAAGAAGGAGGAGGTGAAGAAGAACCACCGGCGGCGGCGCCCCCTCGGCCTCGCCAGCCACGGCGGCAACGGCAACCCCGGCAGCCACTCCGGGGAGGACTTTTAACACCCGAACGAAGCAAGGTAGGTGCCCTAACCCTCCATTTCAATTAGTTTTTGATTTTATTTTATTTTCATCAATTTCCATAGCCCTCGGTGAATGGAGGAATGCAGAACCAGTGACACAGTCAAATGACGCCCCAGTGGGTGCCGTCAATTCAAACAACGACCCTCCTTGGGTCGTCAATTAAAATTGTTTTTAATTTTCTGAAAATGATAATTCATGAAACCACGCCCTGCAGCATGTCGTCATTTTTTTCAAAAAAATATCATGTTTATTCTCCATGCCATTTCTTTTATTTTTGATATATATCTCTATTTTTATTTCTATTTTGTGCACTATTATATTAAAACCCACAGAAAACAACGCCTCCCCACCGGGGCGTTAATTCATTAAACAACGACCAAGGGGTGGTCGTCAATTAAAAAAAATTCAGAATTATTTTTTTAGGACAGAAAATTACCTCCAACACAGCGCCCCCCACAGGGGCGTTACTTAAACAAAAAAATGACCCAGGGTTGGTTGTTAATTCAAATTACGCGTAAAATAACCAGAAATGCATTTTGAAATAATGCCTCCCTCAGGGGCGTCAATTGAATAAGTCACGACCTAGGGTAGGTCGTCAATTTAATCAGAGAACAAGTTGAAACAGTTGATGAATATCCACATAAGAAACTTATATAAAACTTAAGTGAAAATGTTCTTTTGTTATTTGCAGGGATTGATGACGACTCGGATTTCCTGGGTCCAAGTTCGAGCAGTTTACTACGGGCTTCCAGATTTTCAGAGGGCTAGGGTAGATGCCATGGGGTTCGGACCCTTCCTTAGCATAGAGCCTATGAGACCTGACCTACCCCTGATCCAGGTGCTTAGGGAGAGATGGGATTGGACTAGCATGGCATTCTTGAGGCCATGGGGTCACATGGTTCCTAGCCTAGAGGATGTTGCTAGGATTACCGGGCTGAGGGTGGACGGTGAGGCAGTGAGCGGGATCACCCTACCTGACTATAGCGAGCTGACACAGAGACTGCTAGGGTTAGAGACAGTCTACGAGATGCCGATTGAGTGTAGGACCATCTACCGCACCGACCTCACCATTGCTATGGGGTTGGGTGATTCTAGGCAGAGGTCGAGGGAGTCTCTAGAGCAGTTCTCACAGAGGCTGACTGATGGGGCTAGGGCCGCCTATTGCCAGGACCCGGCAGAGAGAGAGAGAGCAGATCGAGATTTGAGGAGGTTTCTATTCCTGATGCTCGGGAAATTATTACTCGGCACGAAGGGTGACATTATCAACTGCTGATTCTTAAGGATCCTCGAGGACTTGGAGGGCGTCGGCAGATACGCTTGGGGAGCAGCGTTGCTGGCGCACTTGATGGCCGACTTGTCCACAGGGACAGGTCAAGAGATGACTGTCAGCGGCTTCTCACCTTTCCTTCAGGTATGCATTTTTTCTCCTTTCCTTTTTCTTTCTTTTCTTTTCTTTTTCTTTCTTTTTTCTTTAATGCATATGAATGTTTTACTAATGCAATGCATGGATGCAGATATGGAGCCACCTATACATGCCGATGGGGCGTGTCGACCCTCGACCCGGAGATGAGGGATCCTTCCCACTGGCACGACGCTGGCTGCCTGTCGTGACAGGAGCGCCGCTCGCCTACGAGTTATGAGTTTTACGGAGGGAGTTCCGCGACTACCCTACCTCACTGGTATGCATGCTAAATATGATGCAAAATTTTTTTTACTTTATGAAATGATGATATGATGATGATGGGATATGATGATGCATGTTTGTGAATGCAGGTGGTGTGGAGACCCTACGAAGGGATGACCGATGAGGGCCAGCCCTGGGTCGTAGCGGGCCGACCTCGCTTTGGGCATGAGCTTTGGGTTCATTGCCTGAACGAGATTGAGCTGTTACGGCTTAGGCTGGTGATGAGGAGCCTCGGCCTACACCAGGAGTGGGTCGAGGTAGGAGAGCCCCGGGGGATAGGCAAGAAGACACGCGGTCGCACGAAGGTGACCGACTGGAGAGTCCGGTATCCTGACCAGTATGCCGACTGGCAGCGTGGCGGGACCCGAGTTACTTCCCAAGCGGTCGACAGCTCTGAGTACCTCCGACGCTACTGGGAGGTTTACGCCGGCCGACCCCAGATGAGGGTCTTAGGGGTACGTATGAATGCACTTTTTTTTAATTAATTGCAAATGTTATATATCTATTGTGTGACTGATGTGTATGATGAATACAGGATGCATGGGACATAGCGGCGATGGACATGCAAGCCCATCTCCACAGCTTAGAGGCCCAGCTGGCTACCACACATGCAGACCTACAGACCCTGGTGAGTGTTTAAATTATCTATATGCAAATGATTTCCTGAATTATTGATGATTAGCCACTGACAATCTCAATGAATGTAGCGTGCCCAGTAGGGAGCGGCGATGAGAGAGACGGGAGGAGCCTCCAGCTCGAGGGGGCCTAGTGCAGAGACAACTGCACTAGCAGAGCAGCTGGCTGGAGCGGTGGCACGGGCCGAGGCAGCAGAGCGCGACCTCGCCACACGGGTACACTTAAACTCAAACTCAGATTTGCATTTGATTATATGTTATTATGTGTTGATGAAAATTTGTGTTTTTACAGACTGAGGAGCTCCGAGCGTCGCTTACCTGCATCGAGGCAGGACAACAAGCGATGGCTACCCGGGTGCGTTAACCATTTTATTTCAGTTGCTTATTTCATGAATTATTGAATTAAATGTGTAACTGATGATTCGTTTAATTGGTTGCAGACTCTCGAGTTACAGGCGGCACTTACCCAGGTTGCACTAGCTGGGACGGAGCTGGCCATCCGTGAGCAGTGAGTCACGGAGCTCGAGAGGGCCTTGAGGCGGCGAGAGGAGCTACCTCAGGACGCGGCAGAGCTGAGAGTCGCCCTTGAGATGGAGCGCAGGGAGCGTGCCTGGGAGTGAGAGGAGTGCCTGGTAGAGCGGACTCGTGACTGTGAGCAGGAGGCAGCACGCGATCGGGAGCTTGCAGACTTGAGGACCCAGCTAGCCATCACTCAGGAGCGGCTACGGGCGACCGAGGAGCGGTTACAACGAGGTCGGGAGCGGGCGCGAGCTGCGGGGTACGCGTTCACCAGTTCTACTTTTGTAGCGGGTTCCTCTCTTCGGCAGAGGAGCGAGGCAGAGGAGCAGGCTCGAGCTCCAATTACTTCCCGGGGGTCCATACCCCCTCCACGAGCGCCTCGTCGGGACGACGATGGTGAGGTAGAGAGTAGGAGAGAGGAGGGTGGAGGTGAGAGTTGAGAGAGACTTACTTGTACCCCTCCACCCTCACACTTGTACTCAGATATTCATTGATACATATATATAATTTGAAAATTTTGGTCCCTGAGTTACTTTGAGCACTTGTGGACTTGCGTACTTGCCTTTGCTTTCACTTTCTTTTGTTGCTTTTTGTTCTTGTTCGTTCTTGCCCTGTGCCTGTAGTTCACACTTAAACAAACAGATTAATCCATCTGGCCGGCTTGGCCCCTTGCTCAATAAGCAAGGGGTTGTCTCTTCTTTGACCTTGTTGACGGGTCAAGGGGCCAAGCCTCTAATTAATAAAGGCAGATAATAAAAATATATAAGGAAATGCAGCATGCAAGCAAGCAGATGTCAACTTAAAATAAAAGATGTCCACACAAAGATGCAATCAAGCATATGAGATGAGAAGCAGTAGGCTTGATTTTTTTTATTTTTTTTTAGTTTTATTTGATAAATAACACCCTCGCAAACGGGCGCTGATTGTGAAATTGACGCCGATGTGGGAGGCGTTTATTTAGAAAATCATTTTTTTATTTTTATCATGAAAAATGATGACATAGAGAAAGTCGTGAATTTATTAAATGACGCCCCCTTACGTAAATGATCATTTTTATTTTTCTTTATTTTTTTTATTTTTGAAAATGACGAACTTAGAGGAGTCGTGGCGCATGAAAATGACGCCTGCCGAGAGGGCGTTATCTTAAGAAATTTTTTTTTTCTTTTGATGGGACTGGGCACAGCATAAGGGCCTTAAACCTTACACAATCACCTTCTTGAATTCATTAATCTTTTTTAAAAGATTTAACAAAAGGGTCAACGTGCTTAAATACTTGTACTTTTACTCATATTCTCTCGCGGCCCATCCTTCTTAGTCGGTCTTGGTCATCCTTTGAACTTATAACCCACCATGGAGGAAGAAGGGAAGAATAATTTGAAGAAGCTCACAAGAGGTTTTCGAGAACGGGGAAATGTTCCTCCCCTGCCCTAATGCCGGTTGGGATTCGGTCTTCGGCTTAGGAAAATTTTGTTGCTCTTTTTGCCTTTATTCACACATGCTTACGACCAGGGTTTTCCCTGCGGGGACTTTGCCCTCTTGACATACTTTTTTTGTAACTTTCTTTTTCTTTTTTCTCTTTTTTTTTAAACAGATTGAAACCTAATTGTACTTGGGCTTTAAGCATTTTGTTCCCTTTTGGGCCCTGACTTCCACCTACTAGGGCGGCGGACAGGTTTGGTTAGTATTCCTTGACTCGTACTCCCTCTCGTGAGCCGAAGAGGAGAGAATAGGTAAGGTTCGTACACTCTTAGTTTGGGTCTGACTTTCCTCGAATTCCAGGCCGCTCCAGTTTAAAAATAAAGCGTGTAGTGTGTGCGGGAGTTGACCCCAAAGTTAAACTATCAAGACTGAAGAATGAATTAAGGATTTTGATTTTTCAAGCTCGCGGCCTATGTACTGTACTAGCATGCAATTTTTTTGATTTTTTTTTGATTTCTCTTCCTGATTTTTTTATTTTTCTTTTCTTTTTTCTTTTTTTTTTTTTTTTATTTTTAATTTTATTTTTCTTCTCTTTTCTTCTCTTTTCTTCTTTTCTTTTTTTTTCTTTTTCTTCTCTTTTTTTAGGGGTAGTATTTCTTCAAGTAAAGACCATTCCAGGGGTGAGCCAGCTCTTCACCTTCAGCATTAATTAATTTGTAAGCGTTGCCAGGATAAACATCTTTTATGACGAAGGACCCTTCCCAATTAGGTTGGAGTTTTGAACAAGGCCCTCCGGGTTTTACGACGATTCTTTTAATTACCATTTCACCGATTTTGAATTTTCTCTCAATTACTTTCTTTTGGTAAAAACATGAAAGCCTGTTTTGATAAATACGCGCATGCTTGGTGGCGGCCAAACGCTTCTCATCTAGGAGTTCCAATTGAGCAAGGAGAGATTCACGACGCTCATCAATGGGGAGCTCCTTGTCCAATTGTACTCGTAGAGAAGGGATAAGAATCTCGTAAGGGACTACCGCCTCCATTCCATAAGGGCAAAAGGGGTTTGCCCAATAGGGGTACAAATAGAAGTGCGATAGGCCTAAAGAGCTTCAACCAGCTTTTCTGGCCAATCCGTAAATTTATTAGCCTCACATATTTTCTTAATAATCTTGATCAAAGTTTTGTTAGTTACCTCTGTTTAGCCATTGCCCTGCGGATAATAAGGAGATGAATGATGTAATGCAATGTTATACCTGTTACAAAGGTCCTGAAGCTCCTAAGAGATGAATTATGGCCCATTGTTGGTGACGATGGTACTTGGGTGCCGAACCTTGCGATGATGTTCTTCATTATAAATTTGCAGACGGTTGACGCTTTTATCTCCACGTAAGCTTCCGCTTCCGCCCACTTGGTGAAGTACTCCGTGGCCGTGAGTATAAATGATTTCAGTTTTGTGAGGAGGTTCGGATCACCAAGAGGTCCAATGATATCGAAAGCCCACATGGAGAAAGGCCATGGGGAGGACATAGAATGGAGTGAGGAAGCATGAGAGTGAATTTTGTCGGCGTGTAGTTGGCACTTGACACACCTTCGGACATAGATAGAGCAATCCTCTTCTAGAGTGGGCCAATAGAAACCTAGCCTAAAGATCTTCTTAGCAAGTATCTGGCTATTGACATGACCACCACACACTCCTGAATGCGCCTCTTCCACGACTTTCCAAGATTCATCATCATCTAGGCACCTTAATAAAACTCCGGTGAGACCTCTTCTATAGAGCACACCTCCAATCAGGGTGTATCGCTGAGCAACTCTTCGAATGGCTTTCTTTTCTTCAGTCGTGGCCTCCTCAGAATAGGACTGATCCTGGCAATACTTAGCAATCTCGTAATACCACGACTTTTCTTCGTCGTCCAATTCTTCCTCTAAATCCAATAGCATGATCTCCTTATTCTCAATGATTCCACCTTGCTTAACCTTCCTAAGGACCTCCTCCTTAACACTAAGGAAAGCTGGATCCTTAATAGCTGGAGTGAGCCGCTTGTGAACAATAATTGAATGGAAGTCCCTTTCGAGAAGGAAAACCAAAGAGGAAGCAAGAGAAGCAAGAGCATCAGCTAGAATATTCTGATCACGAGGAACGTGGACGAAGATTAATTTGTTGAAAAGCTTGGCATAAGTAGAAGTCAACTCCTGATAGGGTTTGAGTTTAGGATTGAGCGTGCGGCACTTGGTGAGCACTTGGCGAAGAATAAGCTGACTGTCACCTACAATCCATAATTGGGTAACACCAAATTGATGAGCGGTCTCCAGTCCGGCTAGAAGAGCCTCATACTCAGCTATATTATTTGTAACTGGAAATGCAAGCTGAGAGGCGAGCGGAATAGTGATACCCTCCGGTGATAGAAGAACAATGCCAATCCCTTTTCCTTTTGAATTCAAAGCTCCATCAAAATGTAACGTCCACATCGAATCGGACTGATTGATGGACATTAGTTCATCATCTGGAAACTCCGAGCGAACATGGTCAAATCTAGGGAGAGGGTGATGAGCAAGATGTTCTGCTATGGCATAGCCTTTAATCACTTTTTGCTGAATGTAGATAATATCAAATTGAGAAAGGAAGCTTTGCCATCGTGCTAATCGGTCGGTGAGAACGGATATTTCAAGAAGAAACTTGATTGGATTCATACGGCCAATGAGATGAACTTCGTGAGCTAAGAAATAATGCTTAAGTTTCTGAACTACCTAGACTAAAGCAGCACAAGTCTTCTCTATGGCTGAGTACCTCTGCTCACAGGGGTTAAGAAGCTTTGACAAGTAGTAGGCTGCCCTTTCCTTTCCTCTTCGTCAACTTGGGCTAGGACAGCGCCTACAGAGTCATCCAGGACGAAATGTAGAGAACAAGCGGTTTGCCTGGAACTGGCGGCCTCAGGACAGAGGATTTGAGAGATAATCCTTCAATCCGTCAAAAGCTGCCTGACATTTGTCATCCCAATTAAACTTGACTCCCGGCTTAGTAAGCTCGTAGAACGGCCTACATCTTTGTGAATACTGGGAAACAAATCGGCGAATAAATTGAAACCTCCAGATCAATCCTCGAACTTCTTTCAAATTCCTGGGAGGAGGCATTTCCCTTATGGCCTTCGCCTTGTTGGGATCAATCTCGATACCCCTCTTACTTACGATGAATCCAAGCAACTTCCCCGACGAAACACCAAACACGCACTTCTTGGGATTCATCTTCAATTGGTACTCCCGCGCTCTTTGCAAGACTTTGGTTAGAACCCCGGGATGCTCAATCCTTGTTCTTGATTTCACTACCAGGTCGTCAACGTACACCTCTATATAAATGTGGATCATATCATGAAAAATTGCCATCATAGCCCTTTGATAGGTGACTCCAGCATTCTTAAGTCCAAAGGGCATGACCACATAGCAATAAGTTCCCCATGGTGTAGTGAACGATGTTTTCTCTTGATCTTCTTCCGCCAAGCGAATCTGATTGTAACCTGAAAAGCCATCCATAAAGGAGAGAGTCTCATATCCTGCCGTATTGTCGATTAAAACATCAATATGAGGGAGGGGGAAGTCGTCTTTAGGACACGCGCGGTTGAGGTCCCGAAAGTCTATGCAAATCCGCACCTTTCCATCTTTCTTCATGACTGGGACGATGTTAGCCACCCAATTGGGATAGAGGACAACTCTAACGAATCTAGCCTTATGAAGCTTATCGACCTCTTCTTTCATTTTTAATGCCATATTAGGGTGGAAACGTCTCAACCGCTGTTTGACCGGAATGGACCCTGGCTTAAGTGTAAGTCGATGTTCAACAAGCGCAGGGTCTAGTCCTGGCATGTCTTCATAACTCCACGCGAACGTGTCCTTATATTCTTGAAGAACCAAAATAAGCGCCTCCTCTTCAGAGGGCGGCAAGTTCTTACTAATGAGGACAATCCTAGGGTCTTCTTCAGTACCCAGATTTATTTCTTTGGTAGGCTCTTCTACTGAGGCTGATGGCTCATCGAATCTTCTCATGCCACTGGCAAAAGCATCAGCCTCGTCCTCATATTCTTCATAACCTTCATCCCCCTCTTCAATAGGGTCTTCATCATTCATGATCTCATAAACACCAAAACCCTCATTAAAAACACAAGTATCTTCATATTCTGTTTCTGGCAAGATAATCAGATTCTCCAGAAATTCGGGAAGAGCTAAGCATGCCCGGCACCTTCTAGCTAATTCTAACAAGAATCTACGGGGAATCTGCTTACCCTTGGATCTCTTATGCGAAGCTACCCCATGAGTCTTAAAACTAGAAGAGTAAGAGCAACTAGCCTGATCACTAGAATTCGACAAAGATGAAGGAGGTGAGGAAAAGGTAGGTACAGAAGGGGATACAGATGAAGACCCCTCACCGGAGGGGTAGAGAAGGTCCCCTAATGAATCCTGGAAGAGCGGCCCCTGGGTCGGGACACACTCAGGAAGAAGGTAGGAGGTCTCCTCAATGGAGATGAAAGATTGGAAAGTTTGAATTTTGGCATTTTTTTTTCGTTTTCATTTTCAAGAAGAAGGCAATGAGAGGGAGGAATAGGAGGCGGTGTTGAGATTGACAGATTGACGAAAGATTGAGTAAATGATGACCCACGCGGGGGTGTGATGGAGAGTTTAGAGAATTGCTCGAGGAGCGAGGGAGGAATCAGAGGAGAAACTTGAAGTGAATTTGGAGAAAAGGTTATCAAGACCGCGGGCGGTCTAGGGACATCCGAGCAAAACATTTTATTAAACAAATGGACAACAATCATTGGATGAATGGATTTAATAGAGAAGAGGCCGGCCCACAGCCTATCTACGTTGTAGCCTTCCTCGAACGGCACATCAGGCTCCCCGGTATCTATGTAATTACTTAGAAGCTACCTCTTGTCCGTGATAATTGCTGGCTTTTCAATTAATTCATGAATCAGTGGCGGCCATTCCGGATCAGTTGGCATAAACAGTCGGCTCAGAGCAATAGTGACATCGTTCATGTCGAACCATCTATACCAGTCACATTCGGGGTCATCCATCTTTCTTCTTTTATCTGGCTGTAAGGACTCCAGGGCTTTATATGTAACCAGCGGGCTATGTGGCGAGCAAACTGCCGTGCATGTACATCTTGACAATCCATCATGGAAGTGACTAGCGTGGTTTGCTCATCATTATGAGTGCCTCCTTTCATAAAGTGTGTTTGTAGGGTCTATGTAAGAGGCTATCGATCTGTCTTGAGAGTGGAAGTCATAACGGCCCATGGCTCATCTTTGTCTTTGCTTGGCCCTTTGTACCCTAGGCCACCCCGGGGAATCATCTTTTGATGCCTGACGGGCTTGACTCTCCCCTGAAGATTAACACCCAGGCCTTTACCAGTCCTATACCCCATTTTCATCAGAATGTTCCATCCTGGCGTGTTCATCAAACCCTTTTTCTTCTTGCCTTTGGATGGTTGTGGTGACATTTGGGTGGTAGGAGGGGTTGAAGGAGACGGCCTTACCAAGTCTTGCCGCAGATCGGCCACATAGAAGGCACCGATGTTGCGGAATGTATATTTTCTACCGGCAAAATGGGCATACTAGTGACTTTAATAATGCACCCTTTGTGCTGAAATTTTATGCATTGATGGTTCGTGGAGGGCACAACATCAAGCTCTTGAATGTAAGGGCGACCCAAGATGCCATTGAATGTCGGGTCCATGTCTAGAATATGAAAATCTGCTGTGACTGAGATTGGTCCCAAACCAACTTTTAAAGTGATCATCCCTAGAGGCGGCTTCTTGGTGTTGTCATAAGCTGTGACAGTGATTGTAGATGGCCGGATTTGACTCTCCGGAATGCCACACATTTTCAAGGTACTTGGTGGCAAAACATTAATGGATGCCCCAGTATCCACCAAACATTGTTTCACTGCCACCTTGTTAATGTCAATAGTAATGCACAGTGCATATTTTCTGGCCGGCTGCGGAGCCAATTCATGTTCATAAAAAGTGATGGCCGGTTGATTGCTGGCTGGACTTAAAAATGTAGTGACCTGTTCAACTGGGATGTCTTCATTTACCATTACTTTCTGCAGATATTGCTTCAAGGCCAACTGGTGTGTAGTAGATCTTTTGATCAATTCAAAGATAGAGATCGGAGCAGGTGTTCTGTATAGATGCCTCAATAGATCATACTCCGTGCCCGGTGCAGACTCTTGTTCCTATTCTCCTTGTTCTTGTATCGTCTCCTGCTCCTGCTGGGGAAACACTCGATGGAACATCCGTCCACTACGGAGCACCATTATTTTCAGAGCCTCTGTCGGGCCTAGAGTGGGTAAAGGGGTAGAGGAGGTAGAGGGAATGATGTAGGGCGTGTTTGGTGCTAGTGCAGGATTGGCAGAAGGAGGGGTTCTTATAAGAGGCCTCGCCGGCTGGGGATTATCAGAAAACGGCGATGGGGGTCGGGTGACAAGGAGGGGCCTTGGAAGCATGATGGTGGTGGAAGGGGTAGATTGTGGCGAAACAAGAGGGGTGACGGTTGCCGGCGAGGGGCAGATAAAGAGAGGTCTATTTGGTGGAGGGTTTTGGGGTGAAGGAGAATTCGTGGGTTGGCATAAAAGAAGAGGCCGTGAAGGAGTAGGGTTAGGGTTAAGTGGCCCTGGAGTGATGGAACGTATAAGGGGACGTGGCAGTTGGGAAGGGGGTACAGGTTGAAGCCTTCTTAGCAATTGTGGTGGTTGTGTTTGACTGGAGTTTTGATTAATGGCCCCGACAGAGGCGCTTTCCTTATGCTAGCCCTGCCTTCTCTCCACTTCATGGATTGAGGTGACAGGGTTTACTTGTTGATTTTGAACCGGGTGATCCAGTAGCGGATTATTGACAATCCCCATATTTGGCTGGGGTGCAGGAGCCTGCTGTTGCTGCGGACCTTGCTGCTGTTGCTAACCTTGCTGCGGAGGCTGCTGAGCCGGTGGTTGCCGAGGAGGCCTTTGAGCCTTTAAAGTAGCGATAAACCTCCTCATCTCATCCCAATCAATATGACCTTGATCATTCATATCATATATGTAATCCTTGAAGTGAAAACAGTGGTCGATGTAGTGCCCTGGCTTCCGATGGAAGACGCAATACCAGGAGGTGTCTACATGTTGCGGCCATATCGTTCTTTCTTTAGGCAAGGTGAGCGCGTTGGCGGCCATGAGGGCATTGAAAATATCTGATAGACTTTCGGGTAAGGGAGGGTATTGTGCTCTTCGGGGACCCAATGGTCTTCTTGGTTGTTGCAGTTGTTGTTGTGCATAATTGGCTGGCGGGGGCATTTGGTGGTACTGTGCGGGTTGATTCTGTGGAGTAAAGTGGGGTTGTTGTTGAGGAGGTGGAAAAGGCCGTAAGGTCTGAGGAGGGTTATTATTTGGCTGGTGGACCTGGTTTTGGAAGGCGGGCTGCTGTGGTGGCGGCCCTTGGTTTGGAGGGTGGCGGAAGGGTGTGGAATTGTCAAATGCGCTCACCTGCTCATTAGTAACAGTGCCTTCAGTGGTCGCACCAGTATTGCCGACATTAACGTTCTTCTTCATTACCTTTGGTCTTGGCTCAAACATGCCCATAATGGGTGAATCTTTCATCTGTGTTTGTATGTATCTCTCTTTCATAGAGCTCTTCAATAGTGCTCAACTTGTTCATGGCTAAAATATGACGGAATTGCGGAGTGGAGTTTGATATAATCATCTTCACTTGCTCCATTTCCGACAGTGTGTCCTTCAATTTTTTGGCCATAGCTCTCCACCTATCAGCAAATAAAATGAAGTCCTCCTCGGGCTTCATCTTTTCGGCAACCAGATCAGTAACAGACAAAGAGGGACCCACATGGTCTTTGTACTTCTGTAGAAACTTCCGTTGAACAGCATCAAAGTCACCGGCATCTGTCGGCTCCAAGGAGTAAAACCATTCTAATGCCGGGCCATCTAAAGACCGCGTAAAGAGATAAGCCAGAAAAGTCTTATTATCCTGCCAGAATGATGCCTCATATAAGAAGTCTTTCAAGTGGATGTACGGGTTACCCGTTCCATTGTACCGCCGGAAATTTGGCATTTTAGATGGGGGTAGATGAAAAACTGGCAGAGTGGGAAGCATAACTTTGGGAGCGGCCTTGGGTGCAGTGACCTTCTTGAGCTACTCCTCCATACTAGCCATCCTTTGAGGAGTATAGTGTGGTTATCGGACTCGGCAGGGGCCGGACGAAAAGAGTATTGGTTCGGCATAGGCCTTCTCAAGAATTGAGGAATAGGAGGTTGTTGAGGCCTAGCAATAGAGTGACTTGCTGGTTGGGCCGGCGTAGTCATAACAAGAGTTGGTGGGCGCGAGGGCACCCTAGGTGCGACCGCCTGGTCGTTGGGAGAACTAACAGAGTGGCCACCCATGGCCTGGGGAGGGTTAGAAGATGACGGGACATACTTTCCCTTTAAAGCGGCTTGGGCCGCCTGGCGCTGGGAGTCATCCAGTTGAGCAAGAACTTTGAGAACATCGTTGAAGTTGAAAGAAGGGGAGGAGTCCCCTGAAGTATTTTGAGTGGTAGGTTGAGCTTGGGAAGAAGGCTCAACCTCCAGAGAAGTGGTGTCCATCATGTGGACCTGAGTGGGAGAAGGAATGTAGTTTCCCTCGTAGTAGACAGGATCCTGAGAGGGAACCTCGTAAAATGGGTCAGAGTGACCCTCCTCATAACCATCATAAGTATACCCATATTGGCCATATTAATGATTTTACCCGAACGAAGTTTCATGCTTAAGGAAGAGAAATATATTTCCAACAAGCAAGTATAACAAGAGATGTCACCTTATCAATCAAAATAAACACTCAAGTTGTAATGAGCCCAAAGTTTTAAGGTTTTCTTTGGAGATTAAGGTGAGTTTTATAATAAGCTCTCTCCTTTGAATGTGGGGTCCTGGTTGAAAGTTTGGGTATAATCTCCGGGTATCTAGGTTCTTTCTCTCTCCTCACCAACGTATGGGTCAACTATACTCCGGGTGCTTCAATGGTACAACCTGCCCAGCGTCCGTGATGGAATCCATGGGTGCGGGGACTTATGGAGGCTTGGTTTAAGAATTTTCGATCCAATGAGACGGAATGCTCAAAGGAGGGTCCTTCCTTCACCAAGAGGGGGTGTGACTCCTAAAAGTGTGGGGAGAGGAGGTCTCCCAAGCCGAATGCCCTAAATGCAGCCTAATGCAGGCAATATCAAGCAGATAATATCAGAATCAATCAAGTGAATGAACAGCAGTAAACAGGGGTTCTGTGGGCACATAACAAAAATGACGACCTAGATAAGGTCGCTATATCAATAAGCAGCAACTGAGTGTCAGTCGCTAATCATTGTGAATAGTGCAAACATATAGCAACCAAAATAAAATAGCGCCTTAAAGTGAGGCGTTGTCTGTAGGAAATGATGCCTGTGACATAGGGGCGTCAGATAGCAGTAATCAATACTTAAAATGATGAATAAAAGCAATGATAATCCAAATAACGCCTTTTAGTAAGGCACTGTACTAGTGAAAGACGCCTCTGAAAGGGGTGTCAAAATGCAGTAATCAGTAATCAAGCAATAACAAAAATCAATAACAGTCAAAGAAACTGACGCCTTGGTGTGAGGCGTTATATTGAGAAATGACGCCTCTATGAGGGGCGTTAATTATAAAATGATGAAAATGCTGACAATAAAAATGGAAACAGCGCTTGTTCGAACGGTCGCTGTATGTGGAAATGATGGCGGTATGAAGGGCGTTATTCAGTTCCAGAGAACCATTAACCCTGATGACAGACAGAAATCAATTTCTTTTCTAAGAAAAATGATATGGTTACTACACAAATTGGCTAATCCAGTGAGAGGTGTGCACGTGGTGCACAAGGGGAGTGTGCTACGTGGAGCACGAAGGAGGGGCACGCGAGGGCACCAAAGGAGGGGCACGCGAGAGCGCCAAAGGGAGGGGCATGCGAGGATGCCAAATGGAGGGGTAATCAAACTAAAAACAAAAAGGGTCCCACCGTGATCGCCAATTTATGAACGTGTCACATAGACATTTTTTTAAAAAAAAAAGAAAGAAAGAATGATGACAAATGATGATTAGGGATGAATAACCATGCTAAAACATGTGGGACATGAAGAAAAAGAGGTTGAGCATGAGATGCTCTAAGGATGGTGATCTCCAGAGGGGTTACCTCAAAAGAAGAAGGATGATCGCATGTATCTAGTATTGAGCGGGTGAGATTGGTAATTCTTCCTTCCTCCTTCTACCGGTCGGCCGATGAAGGGGGTTTATAGCTTGATTACCCACACAAAATAAACAAAGATATGGATTAGCCAAGTGTGTAGTATCAATGCTCTAAAGATATGAAATCAATCAAATTAGGCATGAACACACCTTGTGTGTTTTGTTTTTAAACCCCTAAGAGGAGTAACAAGGATGAGATTATGAATGTTATGCAAGCAAGATATAGACGAAACTCTAGCCGAGAGCTAGAAGAAGAATATGTGTATGATGCTATGAATAAACTAAAACCAAAAGACTAAAGGGTAATCCCTGCTGTTGTGTATACAACAGTAAAGGGAAAAACAAGGTTGCAGCAGTTGTTAGGGATGAAGAACGCCGGATGAAGAAAACGCCTCCAATGGAAGAAGAAACTGCAAAATAACAAACTCTCTTCTCACGGCTCTGTTAACTCTGTTATTCTGTGTTGCTCTTCTTTTTTTTCTCTGTTACTGTGTCACCCTCGCGCGAGAAGTAGATGTTAAGGTATTTATAGGCCAAAAATCCTTGCATTAATAGGATTAAAACAAGGTAATGAATCCTCCAATAAGGAACCCTCTTCCCAATCGAACACAAGGTGTAAAATGGGGAAAGGATCACTACTGGAAAGAAGCAGGCGGAAGGGAGACGGAACAGAAAATGACGACCTAACTAGGGGCGTCGATTGAAATGACGACATTCACACAGTCGTTAACTCCTGAATTTAATTATAGAAATAAAGGACTTTCCTTATTTAAAATTGTTAAAGGACGCCTGTTTGAATGGGCGCTAAATAATCAACGCCCCTCAGGAGGACGTCAATTACCTTGAGTTTTATTTTCATTAGGATTCGTTAAATCCAAGAAACAACGCCTGTTTGAACAGTCGTTTATTTAAGGAAAACGCCCCTCATTAGGTCGTCAATTAAAAGGCCCCCTCTAGGCGTTAATTTCAATTATTAAAGAAAAATGCCAAGAAATTACAATTAATATGGAGAAATTAGAAAAACTTCATATTAAGCCACTATTGAAGTCTACTTTGGGGCGTCACATGGTGACATGAGATTTACTCAACGTAGCATCGATTTTGGCATGTCTACACCTGGGACAATCGATTTCCCGTCCGGGCAATGCTATGACTCGGATTTGGCATCCTCCGATTCCTCTAGTTCGGCGTCGGGGGAAGAAGGAGACCATGGGGACTAGTCTTCGTCTGAGGAGGCGCCAACTCCGGATGCCTCGGGAGGAGGGCGCGCAACCGAGGCAGTTCCCACGCAGGTGGGGTCAATGCCAGGGTCAGCCGTCGCCGAGGATGCCGGGGGCAGACCGTCCGAGCCTTCAACTTCCGAGCCTCAAGATGGGCCAGGGTCCTGATGTATCTATTTTTATTTTTCTCCTTGTACGTTTTTCCTTTTTTGAAGAAAAAACTTCTCTTTTTTGTAGAAAGGAAGGTCAGAAACGTAAAGCAGTGGCGTTATGATAAAGACTTGACTAATTTTACCGCCATTGTCGTGGTTTAACCAGTGTATCCGAAGTAGTTGGAAAGTGTCGATACTTTCTGTGTGGATCACGCATAATGGTTGGGCAGGCGTCTGACAGGGTGTCTTTCCATTTTCTCATACTTTAAATACTCGGCCGTTTCGTGTGTCCCGCTGGGATGGAACCGAGGAGTCTGAGGTGACTATTCGTAGGGAGAGGTCCCTTTAGCATATTTTCTAGGGGAGAATTATTTAAGGTAAGTAGCCTCCCTTCGCCTATAAAAGGTATGAAGGGTGTCTCTTCCTCTCCATCGCTTAGGGTCTCCTCTGACAGTCTTTCCCCCCTCCTTCTTCACGAAGCGTTGTGCTGTCAAGTTTGAAGCATGGAAGACGCTCTGGAAGACGAAGCTGCCAACGACGGAGGGCAGAGAGTCCTTGCTGCTTCGGGTCTGAAGGGAGTTCGACGGCTGGCGGGCGGGTATGAAGGGGGTTCGACGTGCGGAAGCACGTCGCCTTCTTTTTATCAGTTCCGGCGGCGCTTGCGGGGAGGGGCGTAACAGCGGATGGATGGGGGGATCAGGCATCCCTTTCTCTCGTCCCTTCCCGCTCACTCTCTGGAAGGGATCCCTCAAGATTCCTCTCCACTTCCTACTTCTCCTCCCTTCTCCCCGCAGTCTCTTTCTCTCTCTTCTGCCCTTCTTATCATTTCTTTCACTCTTCGGAGGGTGCCTCTTGACATCCTCTTCTATTAGTTGGCTTTCTCTTCCCCTTCATCCTCTCGATGCAACCTGGAAGGTAACCTCCCTCTATCACCTTTGTCCCGAGTTACCCGAGCCAACGGGGTCGACTATTGATGGGGACATCAAAGCAAGAGCACGGATATTTTAATTTGCATTTGTGTCCTTTAGTTTATTTTTATATCCTTGGGAAAAGTATATGTGCAATTGTAAGGCTTTATAAGCTAATTGATCATTCCCTAGGATTCTTTTGGTTTATATGCAAAATATCAGTAGGTCCAGTAAGGGGGCCCCCACTCCTTCCCCATTGGTCCACCTAAGCCATATGGGTCCATGTGAGGCTGGTCAAAGTCCTAGGTGGCCTTCTAGATGCTTTGACAAGTCAAGGGAGACAAAGGTTAAAAAAAGTCAAAGATGCTTACCTTGTAGTCAAGGGGGCGGCCCCCCTTAATGTTATTATAATGTGGTTCCAAACCACATGGGAGAAAAAATTTGAACTCTCTCTTTTACCCCACCCAATTCTAGATCTTGGGTTATTTAGTGTCTTTTTACATTTCTTATAAATGACTTGTATTCCCATTTTTACTAGAATTAATGAATGAAATTTGAGTGAATTTTGGTTGGAATCCCATTGGAGGGTGCGCCCCTCTCCCCTCTCTCCCTCTGGTTCTTCTTCTTCCTCAGCAATCCAGGGCATGAGACCCATTCTACCTTCTCCTCTGATCCTCTGAATTCTATTTCTACCGCCGTCGCCGCCATCGCACCGCCATCGCGCTGCCGTCTTCATCGCCGGAGTTTTATCTATATCAGGACAGATCCTCAAAGCTCTAATTTTAGCTGTCCATCAGAAGCTCAGATCGAGTCCAAACATGGAGGGTGAGTCATCCACGTCCACCCCAGCCTCCACAAAAACAATCCAGTCATTTACCCATCATTAAGTATTTTTCCATTTTCGTGTTCTTCAGTCTTTCATTTCTATCTTCTGTTCAGATCCTATCACAGCAACCCTGTGTTTCCAAGTTTCTACCCCCTTTCCCTTATTTTCTTGCGCCACCAATTTTATTGGGAGTTCTGTCCACCAACCCAATCATCCACGAATTTTCTTGGAATTTTTAAAAAATTGCTGTCTTTTCCCAAATTTGTTATGTCCTGTGCAGTTCAAATCCGACCCCCAGTCAGTATAAAATTCTCATAAAATCGAAACCTCCACCAAAAGTCAAATAATAATTAACTCCATCTTCCTTGTTTCCCCCTCTACAATTTTTGTGAAGAGGCCAAGTTCTAGATCTGTCATTTGAGTTGCGGTCAATGCAAGTTATCAGGAAAACTTAGATCTATCCTGAGTTTTCTGAGTCTATCAGTCAGTCCCTTGTAAAATCTATCACGAAAAATATAGAGTCTTCAAATTTTCTGCCCCAGTCCTTGGTTGAAGATCTCTGAGAGAGCTTTTCGACGGTACCACTTTCGCATCGATCCGACGTCAGGAGTGATCGCAGCAGTGAGTTTCGCCGAGTCGCGCAGGCCAAAAACAGAAGTGCAAATCCGTGGATAGCAAGTTCACACTTGCTGGTCGGAGTCGCCTTGCCTTCCTCAAGGCGAACCAGCGTGCCGCCATCCCAGGGAGCACTTCTCCAGGAGCCACTGTCACAGCGGTACCACTCCGGGCCCACTCGGACCCGCCGACCAGCACGTGGGCCCCACCTTCGTGAATACGCGTGCCACTAAAGCTACATCAAAACGCTGCCCGTCAACCCAAGTTCGGTCCTCCCGGGCCCCATTTGTAGCCCATTACCTCCCTGCGTGGAGTGGGTAGTAGAAACCATTTCTGTAATTATTGTAATAATTGTTTAACCGGGAGTTACTGTCTTGGCCGGGATCATCTTCCCCACGCCCGGAGCGTGGAGGTAAACTCGCCCCCTCTCTCTTATCGCATTTACTTTACTCGTATATTTTTGAATGCCACTGCATGAGTAATAAGTTATTCTAGCTCGATCATAATTATTATCACCGCTACGAGAGACAGTGAGTGACCCATCCCGTGACTCGATCCGAGTACACGCGAAAAACCGATACCCGAGACTCACGGCCGGTTTCTTAACTGTGCCCGATCCCACGTCTTCCCTCGCTTAGGGGCCATCGCGAGCTAGAGTCCCAGGTCGCGTGTCCGTCTCGCATCAATTTGGTATCAGAGCGAGTTGAGTTTAGGGTGTCTAAAAACAAAAAAAAGAGTCATTTAAGTCAGTCTAAGTGTCACATTTGCATACCATTAATCGGTATATCAAAAGGTGTTGTCTGAACGTTAGGCTACACCTATCGGGAAAGCCACACACTTGCGCGAGTGATCTTCGGATCGATTAACTCTACCACGTACCGAGTCTTGGTTTAAGTCTAGGGTCCTTAGTGTGCATTAGTTAGTGCATTCCAACTTTGCATTTGCATCGCATTCTAAGTCATGTCTAGGTGCTTGCATTAGTTGGCATAACATTTTGCTCATAAAATAAAAACAAAAAAATGGCCTTATATATCCATTCCTAGGGATCCATTCCCATCTTTTGGGCACCTATGGCCAACCCGTGCCGACCTATCCAAGGCGATAGGTCCGTGTCCGAGTACATTCGGGACTATGATAAGTACCGGTTGGAATATGGAGTTAGAGAGGAGAGCACCATGATTGCCTTTCAGTTCCGGAGAGGTTTGCGGCTCCACTTCCAAATTGAATGTCTTAGCCGCGACACGTTCTCTCTGGCGCAGTCTTATAAGGTCGCTCTAGAGGTCGAACCATTTGAGTCTCGGTTTTCTCGGTATGCTGCCCTACGGCAAGTATCTACCTCCCAGCCGAGTCCCGATCCGGTCGGATCACCTACACCTCGGCCTTCCCTACCTTAGTCGGAGAACCCCTTCCCTAGAGATCCATTGCCATCTACTTCCGATCTTTATTCGAAACTATCTCATTTGGAGCCACCTCATCCCGAGCCACCCGTGTTTCTAATGGGTACGCCTTTCATAGCCAAGCCACTTCTTAGCTGGCTCAAGGTTGGCTTGGTCCCACCTTCATATCCATCCATGGACCCTACCTTACCTCTAGTGCCCGTCAACTCCTACCACACGACATTCCAGTCTAGTCACCATGTTGATACATTGGGCGACCTTATTTTGGGTTTAGGTTGGCAATGGAAGTTGACGAACTTATTGGCCAGAGGCTTCGACCAACCCACTAGTCGTAGCTTCACCCACCCGGCCATAGGGTCCATTACCTCCGTGTGCACCGTCGGTTGTGTCACCACAGAGATTCTTCTATTCCTCCCTATGCCGGCCGAACCGGACTTCATACCCTTTTGTCCAAGGGAGGAATCTTATTTTTTTTACATGACCACCGTCCCATTCACCATGACGGATGAAGGTGACCATCCACACCTTCAAGACTTCTACACATGGGACCGTGACTTGTGGGAACCCACCACAAGGGGTCATACATTCTTTGATCCCTTTGACCCATTCCCTAGTGGACCCCTTGACCCACCATATATACTTCACTTCTTCGAGGGAGTCCACTACCACACCCCTTCCCCACGGGCCGGGTAATCTACACCCACCAAGCCCGTTCACTTGCGAGATACACCATCATCTAGGGGAAAGGAAGACGATGCATTTGGTACTCCTGGCCCTCCCACATCTAAGTCCAATGTGCATGCATGATCTACTTTAGGATGTCTAGGTGTCCCGCATTCCGCCAACCACCGGTTGCCTCTAGTGTATGCATGGTACATATTCAGGTGTCCTGGTCCACCATCGCCTATGCGTAGGTTGGACTAACATTAGGTTTGTTTAGGGTCTTTGTGAGTCTTTGTTTCGTTTGTCTGTCGTGTGTCTGTGCATACATCGATTCGAGTCGATTTGTACGGTCGCGTTGTAGTCCCTTTCGAGTTCGAGACTGGTCGGACTTTGGGATCGGTTCTACTTCACATATCGGATCTAGTCACATAAGGGACAAGCGGTGATTCCTAGTGAGCCTTTGAGCCGCCTCCCTTCATTTGCGAGTGACCCCACCCAGGAGTGTCCACCTCTAGCCTCATTCCCCAGTAGTGTGAGCATATCGAATCTATACGGGATGAGTAGGTGTCGATTACTTAGAGTGGAGCGTACTCCGCACTTCCAGGTTCGGTGACGCATCCGCCGGAGCTACTCGAGCAGCCGCACCCCTTACTCGACGGGGTTGAGTTCTTCCCACCCGAGGAGAATTGATGGGGACATCAAAGCAAGAACACTGACATTTTAATTTACATTTGTGTCCTTTAGTTTATTTTTATATCCTTGGGAAAAGCATATGTGCAATTGTAAGGCTTTATAAGCCAATTAGTCATTCCCTAGGATTCTTTGTGTTTATATGCAAAATATTAGTAGGTCCAGCAAGGGGGCCCCCACTCCTTCCCCATTGGTCCACCTAAGCCATATGGGTCCATGTGGGGCTGGTCAAAGTCCTAGGTGGCCTTCTAGATGCTTTGACAAGTCAAGGGAGACAAAGGTTAAAAAAAGTCCAAGATGCTTACCTTGTAGTCAAGGCCCCCCCCTTAATGTTATTATAATGTGGTTCCAAACCACATGGAAGAAAAACATTTGAACTCTCTCTTTTACCCCTCCCTATTCTAGATCTAGGGGTATTTAGTGTCTTTTTACATTTCTTATAAATGGCTTGTATTTCCATTTTTACTAGAATTAATGAATGAAAATTGAGTGAATTTTGGTTGGAACCCCCTTGGAGGGTGCGCCCCTCTCCCCTCTCTCCCTCTGGTTCTTCTTCTTCCTCCAGCACTCCAGGGTGTGAGACCCATTCCACCTCCTCCTCTGATCCTCTGAATTCTATTTTTGCCGTCGTCGCCGCCATCGCACCGCCATCGCGCCGCCGTCTTCATCGCCGGAGTTCTATCTACATCAGGACAGATCCTCGAAGCTCGAATTTTAGCTCTCCATCAGGAGCTCAGATCAAGTCCAAACTTGGAGGGTGAGTCATGCACGTCCACCCCAGCCTCCACAAAAATAATCCAGTCATTTACCCATCATTAAGTCTTTTTCCATTTTCGTGTTCTTCAGTCTTCCAGTTTTGTCTTCTATTCAGATCCTGTCACAGCAACCCTGTGTTTCAAGGTTTCGACCCCCCTTTCCTTATTTTCTTGGGTCACCAATTTTATTGGTAGTTTTGTCCACCAACCCAATCATCCACAAATTTTCTTGGAATTTCTGGAATCCTTTTTATATTTTTAAAAAATTACTATCTTTTCCCGAATCTGTTCTGCCCTCTGCAGTTTAGATCCGACCCCCAGTCAATATAAAATCCTCAAAAAATCGAAACCTCCAGCAAACGTCAAATATAAATTATCCCCGTCTTCCTTGTTTCTCCCTCTACAACGTTTGTGATAAGGCCAAGTTCTAGATCTATTATTTGAGTCGCAGTCAACGCAAGTTATTAGGAACACTTAGATATGTCCTAAGTTTTCTGAGTCTATCAGGCAGTCCCTTGTAAAATCTATCACGAAAAATACGGAGTCTTCAAATTTTATGCCCTAGTCCTTGGTTGAAGATCTCTGAGGGAGCTTTCCAACGGTACCACTTTCGCATCGATCCAACGTCGGGAGTGATCGCAGCAGCGAGTTTCACCGAGTCGCACAGGCCAAAAATAGAAGTGCAGATCCGTGGACAGCAAGTTCACACTTGCCGGTCGGAGTCGCCTCACCTTCCGCAAGGCGAACCAGCGTGCCGCCATCCCTGGGAGCACTTCTCCAGAAGCCACCGTCACAGCGGTACCACTCCGGGCCACTTGGACCCCCCGACCAGCACGTGGGCCCCACCTTCGTGAATACGCGTGCCGCTGAAGCTACATCAAAACGCTGCCCGTCAACCCAAGTTCAGTCCTCCCGGGCCCCATTTGTAGCCCGTTACCTCCCTGCGTGGAGTGGGTAGTAGAAATCATTTATGTAATTATTGTAATAATTGTTTAACTGGGAGTTACTATCTTGGCCGGGATCGTCTTCCCCACGCCCGGAGCGTGGATGTAAACTCGCCCCCTCTCTCTTATCGCATTTGCTTTACTCGTATATTTTTGAATGTCGCTGCATGAGTGATAGGTTATTCTAGCTCGATCATAATTATTATCACCGCTGCGAGAGAGAGTGAGTGACCCGTCCCGTGACTCGATCCGAGTACACGCAGAAAACCGATACCCGAGACTCACGGTCGGTTTCTTAACCGCGCCCGATCCCACATCTTCCCTCGCTTAAGTGCGATCGCGAGCTAGAGTCCCAGGTCGCGTGTCCGTCCCTCATCAGCTGTCCTTTATCCGAGCCAGTTTCCGCATGAGGCAGAGTCAGTGGCTGGACGCAGGAAGGTTAACCGAGTTAGCCGAGCGATGGGCTCGTACGGCAGCGCCAGATGGATTTTTGCTTTTTTGACATGTATTGTATTTGCTTCGACCTTTCTGATGTACAAACAATTATTTGAATAAAAGGGCAAGGAAAATTTTGTTTTATCTCATATTGCTTACACGAGTGAAGTGTTCAGACGTAGAATTTGCATAGTGTAGTCGCGTTCCACGTCCGAGGGATGGGTTCTCCTTCCATAGTAGATAGCCGGTATGCTCCTTTCCCAAGCGTCTCGACCACTCGGTAAGGGCCTTCCCAATTAGGGGATAGCTTGCATGCTGCCTCAAGTTGTCGAGAGACTTCGGGGTTTCTGAGAACGAAGTCTCCCGGCTGGAAGTGTCTGTCCCAAACTTTGGCATTGTAGTATCGAGTGAGGCGGCGTTGATATTCCATTGCTCGGATGTTGGCAATCTCTCAGACTTCATCTGCTCGGTCGAGATTTTCGAGTAGTTTCTGGTCGTTTGCCTCGGGCGAGAAGCAGATGACTCGGAGGGAGGGATTGCCAATCTCCAACGGGATCACGACCTCGGTGCCGTACATCAGCTGAAAGGGACTCTCACCGGTTTCCGTTCTGGGAGTCGTTCTGTGTGACCAAAGTGTGTTTGACAGTTCCTCGAGCCAGCTGCCCTTGGCCTTGCCGAGCCTAGTCTTGATGCCTTTTAAGATAGTCTTATTGGCATTTTCGACCAGCCCGTTAGCCTGAGGGTGGGCGACCGAAGTGAAGTGATTGCGAATGTTTAGGTCGGTACATCTATCTCGGAAATAACGAGAATCAAATTGAAGGCCATTATCACTCACTATCACTTGGGGAATGCCGTAGCGATAGATGATCGATTTCCAGACGAAAGTCCACATGACTGTCTCGGTGATCCTAGTTGTAGCTTCGGCCTTGATCCACTTGGCGAAGTAGTCGATGGCGACGATGACGAACTTCTTCTGGGCCTGAGCCGTAGGGAACGGCCCAAGGATGTCGATCCCCCACCGAGCGAAAGGATAAGGCTCGGCTTGGGTGACGAGCTCCGTTGTCGGCTGATGGACCAAGTGGCCAAATCGCTGGCATCGGTCACACTGTTGCACGTAGGTCGAGCAGTCACGCTACAGAGTGGGCCATTTGTAACCCTGCCGAAGCAAGATCCTGGCGAGCGACCTTCCTCCTTGATGCGCTCCGCACAGGCCCTCATGAACCTCTTGAATCGCTCGATTGGCTTCGTCAGTACTGATGCACTTCAGGAGGGGACCGAAGAAGGATATGCGGTACAAAGTGCCGTCCAGAATGACGAATCGCCGAGCATGGTATTTCAATCTCCCAGCTTCCCGAGGGTCGGGAGGCTCCTGAGAGTCTTGGAGCCACAACAGATAGGGGGTGCGCTAGTCACTTGGGGAGGCCGAGTCAACAACCATGAGCTCCGAATCAATGCTCGGTCGCTCTCGCTCCTTGAGAAGGACCGATCGAGTACCCTCGGGGTCAAGGGAGGAGGCAAGGCGAGAGAGGGCATCCGCTCGGGAGTTTTCCTCTCGAGCTATTCGGACTACCTCAAAACTCTCGAACTGTTGTGCCACGATTCTGACCAGCCGAAGGTATTTGACCATCGGTTCTTCCAGAGCTTCGTAATCGCAGTTGACCTGGCTAGCGACCAGTTGGGAGTCAGTGTGAATTCTGACTCGCTCAGCCCCCAACCGTCGGGCCATGCGGGCTCCCGAGATAAGGGCTTCGTACTCGGAGGCGTTGTTGGATGCCTGGAAGTTGAACTTCAAGGCGTATTGCCACTCTGCTCCTTCAGGGGACTTCAGGAGGATACCGGGGCCACTCCTGGCCGAGTTGGAGGATCCATCGACGAACAATTCCCAGGTGGGCCCGGGCGCGGACGGAGATTTTTCTTCGGTCGAGATGGTGCTCTCGGTGATGAAGTCAGCGAGCGCCTATCCTTTGATAGCCGAGCGGGAGCATAATGGCCCACTTGACGAGGCGTCCCGAGGCTTCTGGGTGAGTGAGGATCCTCTTCAGTGGTTCGCCGGTCAACACGATGATGGAGTGCCCTTGGAAGTAGGGTTGAAGGAGCTAGGCCGAGGTAACCAACGCTAGCACGAGTCTCTCGGTTGCGGGGTACCTTCTTTCAGCCTCGTTGAGCACCTTGCTGGTGTAGTAGATCGGTCTCTCGACTCCCGAGTCATTTCTGACCAGGACCGAGCTAACTGTGGATGGAGTCGCCGAGAGGTAGAGATGCAAGGCTTCACCTGGGACAGGCTTGGACAGCACCGGGGGCGAAGCCAGAAACTCTTTAAGCTTAACGAATGCCTTTTGGCATTCCTCGTCCCATGCGAACGTAGCAGATGCCATTTTGGGCCCCCTCAACAATTTGAAGAAGGGTAGGCATCGTTCGGCCGCACGGGACAGAAATCGGTTGAGCGCAGCAATGCGCCAGGTAAGGCGTTGAACGTCCTTGGTGCAGGTGGGCAGCCACATGTCTAGGATGGGCTGGACCTTGTCGGGGTTGGCCTCGATCCCACGCTGGGTCACCAAGAAACCCAGGAATTTCTCGGACCTTACTCCGAAGGCACACTTGGCGGGGTTGAGCTTCATATTGTACCTCAGGAGAGTGTCGAAGGTCTCAGCTAGGTCGGCGAAGTGGTCCTCGGCCTTGGGGGTCTTGACGAGCATGTCATCGATGTAGGCCTTGAGGTTCCAGCCAAGCTATCCCTCGAACATATGGTTGACCAACCTCTGGTACGTGGCTCCAGCGTTCTTTAGCCCGAAGGGCATCCGGGTGTAGCAGTATACGCCAAAGTCAGTGATGAAGGTGATCTTCTCGATATCTTCTGGATCCATTCTGATCTGGTGGTAACCTGAGTAGGCATCCAGGAAGTTGAGTATCTTCTTGCCCGAGGTTGAGTCAACCATTTGGTCGATGCTCAGCAATGGATAGCAGTCTTTTGGTGTGGCTTTGTTCAAGTCAGTGAAGTCCACGCACATTCGCCACTTTCCCGAAGCTTTTGGCACCAGGACGACGTTAGCCAGCCACGTCAGGTACATGATCGATCTAAAAAAACTAGTCTTCTGCCCTTTGGTGACTTGCTCCTTGATGACCGCTTGCTTCTCTGGTGCGTGCTTCCTTCTGCGTTGTTGTACGGGCTTCACGGTTGGGTCGAGGTTGAGTTTATGCACTACTGTCTCTCCTGGTATCCTGGGGAGTTGACCATCAGACCATGCAAAGACTCAGATGTACCCAGAAAGAAATTCTTTGCATTGCTGCTGAACCTCGGATGGTAGGTCGGCTCCAATCTTTACTCCTAGGGTCGGGTCATCGTTTAGGAAAATTGTTAGCAACTCGCCTCCAGGCTCGGATGTTGCGGGTTTTTCCTCGACTTCCCAGGGGCCCTTGTTCTTCCCGTCCGGCCTTGTGGCTTTGACCGAGATGTTATAGCACCTTCTGGCCGTCGCCTGGTTGCCCCGGACTTCCCTCACCCCATGTTTAGTGGGGAACTTCATCTTTTGGTGATAGGTAGAGGGCACTACTTTCGTTCGGCTGAGGATCCCCCGGCCGAAGATTGCGTTGTATGCTATCATACCCTTGATCACTATGAAGTCCACCATAACCGTAACGGTTTTGGGTGGGGTGCCGAGAGTAACCGACAGGCTCAGGGCTCCCTCGGGATAAGTGGCCTGGCCATTGAACCCGCAGAGGGGGGTTCGGACGGGCGGAGTTTAGACGGATTCTCCCCCATCTTAAGAAAATATTCATAAGACAATACATCAGGGGCGCTTCCATTGTCAACTAGAATCTTATCTACGTTACAATGGTTTATCGTAGCCTATATAACTAGGGCATCGTCATGTGGGGTGGTTAGCCCTTCTAGGTCTTGGTCGGAGAAGACTACGACTGGGGCTCACTTGGCAGGGCCTTGGGAGGCTCGGTGGCTCGGCTCGCCCGCTCAGCATGACGCTTCCTTCCTCGGATACTATCTCTTTCTGATGCAGCTCCTCCAGTGATGACATTGATGTGGACCCCACGAGGGGCGTTATCAATCTCCTCTGGGGCACCACGGTCTTCCTTGTGCCCGGCCACGAACCGAGATATGTGTCCCTGACGAACGAGGCGCTCGATCTCATCCTGGAGCTGGCGGCAATCGTCGGTGTGGTGCCCATGGTCGCTGTGGAACAGGCAGTGCTTATTGCGATTGCGGCTCTTCGACCTCATTGGCTCAGGTTGGCGGAGGAGGCCCGAGCCTTTGATGTCTTCATAGATCTCGTACACTGGAGCGGTTAAGGGAGTGTACCGCTCGTACTTCCGGGACAGTTCCTTGTGCTCTCCGTCTCAGTTCCGCCTGCCCCGAGTGAAGGTCATTGAACGTCCTTGGTGCAGGTGGGCGGCCGCATGTCTAGGATGGCCTGCACCTTGTCGGGGTTGGCCTCGATCCCACGCTGGGTCACCTCGAAACCCAGGAATTTCCCGGACCTTAATCCGAAGGCACACTTGGCGGGGTTGAGCTTCATATTGTACCTCAGGAGAGTGTCGAAGGTCTTAACTGGGTCGGCGAAGTGGTCCTCGGCCTTGGGGGTCTTGACGAGCATGCCATCGACGTAGGCCTCGAGGTTCCGGCCAAGCTGTCCCTCAAACATATGGTTGACCAGCCTCTGGTACGTGGCTCCAGCGTTCTTCAGCCCGAAGGGCATCCGTGTGTAGCAGTATACGCCGAAGTCGGTGATGAAGGCGGTCTTCTCGATATCTTTTGGATCCATTCTGATCTGGTGGTAACCTGAGTAGGCGTCCAGGAAGCTGAGTATCTCGTTGCCCGAGGTTGAGTCAACCAGTTGGTCGATGCTCGGCAACGGATAGTAGTCTTTTGGTGTGGCTTTGTTCAAGTCGGTGAAGTCCACGGACATTCGCCACTTTTCCAAAACTTTTAGCACCAGGACGACATTAGCCAGCCACGTCGGGTACATGCCTTACCTTTCGCCGGAGGGAGTCCCAGGTTTAAATAGTGCGCCAGCCTCATGAGTCCCGTAAGCTGAGGAGTTTCAGGCGGGGGTTACGTCCTCGATGTGGGCTCTTTACAATCCTCGACGTGGGATCTTTATAGCCTTGAGGATTCATGTGCCCCCTTATCTTCGTGAACTCCTGCTCAGAGGGCTCTTAACGGCAGCGTGGATAAGCAACCGTCGGTCGACCCAAGCATGAAGGGTGCTGGCCCTGTCCTGGGCGATGGGCATAGCTCGGGTGAGGTTTGGTCGGAGTGGGCACTAGCCCTTATCTCGGCGAGAGGGATAGGTCGGGCGTGGGTCTTCCTCCGACCAGACCGATGCTCGGCCTTCCGAGCCTAATGGCCGCCTAGGAAGTGCTTAATGCCGAGTGAACTTATTGGGCTTTTATGCTAAGTGGGCCTTGCGGGGCGGTCACTTAGATGAGCTGGGCCTCGTTCGGTCTCGCTGGACCTAGTTCGACCGCTCTTAGATGGGCTACAGAAATCCCCCTCTCCACTTGTCCCCCTCCTACTCTCGAGCCATGGCAGGCTCGGAAGAGGAGTGGGAGAAGGCACCCGGAGCGCCGTCTGCCTCGCTCATTCTGATGAACGGCCCGTACCTGCCGGCCGAACTTCTCCCGAGATCACGCCCATTCTGATGAACGGCCTGTACCTGCCGACCGTAGCCGCGAGAGAAGGCATCGCTCGATGTTCTCCGGGGTCACTAGCTCCTCCATGGACTGGCGATGCTTCATCAGAATGGCCGCATACTTCTCCACATCTGGAGAGAACTCATCTTGCCTCGGAGGAATGTTCGGGTGAAAGTTGGGAATTACGGGACACCTCCAAGACTCCTCCACCGAAAAAATCCCCACCCAGAAGAACTGAGTTTTCCATCCTTTATGGGAAGAGTCCTTCGCGGCTAAGGAGACACAGCTCCTGTTTCGCCTCGCCTGGATGAAATAGAAGCCCTTCTCGGCCGAGGAATGCCCCTTCAACTCAAAAAAATAATGGAAGAGGTCCAAGGAAGGAGGAACCCCACACTGGAGGCAGAGGATGCGGAAAGCAGAGAGAAGAAGATAAGAGTTGGTTACCAACTGTATGGGAGCCAATAGGAAGAAATTAAGAAGCTTAAGAACAAAAGGGTGAAAGGGAAGATGGAACCCACTCTTCCACGACAGAAGGAAGGAGCAGAAATGGCCCGTACGAGAATCCAAGCTCGTCTCGTTTGGGGTAGCCGCGGTGAAGTAATACTGATAGGGCTGGTGAAACTGGTTCTCCAGCCGCTTCACCTCGCCTCCCCCAGCTCGCTGCACTTCAGAGCCGGTGGTATCACCATCCCCCTCACCTCCGGCTCACCTTCCAACTCCTCGACCTCCGGACGCTGGTCCACCATGAAATCTGAAGAGGAACTTGAAGAGAAATGCTCCCGAGACTCCGAAGATTCTGGAGGAAGAGGGAGCTGTCGGACCGCCTCTGCGGTTATCTCCGCCAACTCTGCGAATGCTGCCGCGAGTCTCTGCTCTTCCGTCGTATCCTCACGGCGCATCAAAGAGCCTCGAAAGCAAGTACGAAAGAGGGCAAAACCATATAGCAGAAAGAGTATGGAACGACAGCAAGCGCACAACGCCTATATCCCCTCGCGGAAGGCGACGCGTCGTTTCGACCTCCGAAAAAGGGGGGCCCCTTCATTTCAAATCTGTAAGGATCATCATTATGATGGGCCAAGCTGACCACGACACGTGGCTTCTTAACACCGCTAGATATCCACCCACCCGAGCCACGCTGTTCCAAAACCCCAACGGCTACTCTTCCGAGCCTGCCAAGGCTCGGGAGTAGGAGGGGGACAAGTGGAGAGGGGGATTTCTGTAGCCCATCTAAGAGCGGCTAAACTAGGTCCAGCGAGATTGAACGAGGCCTAGCTCATCTAAGTGACAGCCCCGCAGGGCCCACTTAGCATAAAAGCCCAATAAGTTCACTCGACATCAAGCACTTCCTAGGCGGCCATTAGGCTCGGAAGGCCGAGTGTCGGTCCGGTCGGAGGAAGACCCACGCCCGACCTATCCCCCTCGTCGGGATAAGGGCTAGCGCCCAGCGCCCACTCCGACCAAACCTCACCCGAGCTATGCCCATCGCCCGGGACAGGGCCGACACTCTCCATGCTTGGGTCAACCGACGGTTGCTTATCCACGCTGCCGTTAAGAGCCCTTTCTGAGCAGGAGTTTACGAAGATAAGGTGGCCCATGAATCCTCAAGGCTATAAAGAGCCCACTTCGAGGATGTAACCCCCGCCTGAAACTCCTCAGCTTATGGGACTCATGAGGCTGGCGCACTATTTAAACCTGGGACTCCCTCCGACGAATGGTAAGGCCAATACACGCCTAAAACTCCCTGAGTAGGAACCACTTCACCACCTTGGTGGAGAGGGATCTCGCACATCTCCTTCCTCCACCCTTCACAGCTTCCACCATTGCTCTACTGACTTAGGCATCAGAGGGTTTACCCCAGAGAACCATCCCTGGGCCCCCTGATCAGTTTCCCTTCCTTGCAGTTCACTATTCGGTGATCATCTCCTCCAGCTCAGGACCAGCGCGAGATTACGCCTCTTCACCGACGATTTCATCAAGCTTGATGCTTGACTTTATGTCAGGGTCAGCCACTAAAACCCAATGATCTACACCTTACGTCTAGCGTCGGCTTAAACAATTTCCTTCCAAGGTTGATGCTCGACTTCCCGTCGAGATCAACTGTTGAAACCGAATGGCTTAGACCTTTCGTCTAAGACCGGCTTAAACGTTATCCTTGCGTTGACATATATACCCAATGCCGACGATTTCATCAAGGTTGATGCTTGACTTTACGTCGGGGTCAGCCACTAAAACTCAACGGTCTAGACCTTACGTCTAGCGCCGATTTAAATAATTTCCTTCCAGGGTTGATGCTCAACTTCTCGTCGAGATCAACCGCTGAAACCCAATAGTTTAGACCTTCCATCTAAGACCGGCTAAATGCTATCCTTGTGTTGGCATATACCCAATGCCGACGATTTCATCAAGGTTGATGCTTGACTTTACGTCGGGGTCAGCCACTAAAACCCCATAGTCTAGACCTTACATCTAGTGCCGGCTTAAACAATTTCCTTCCAAAGTTGATGCTCAACTTCCCGTCGAGATTAGCCACTGAAAGCCAACAGTTTAGACCTTCCATCTAAGACCGGCTAAACGCTATCCTTGCGTTGGCATATACCCGATGCCGATGATTTCATCAAGGTTGATGCTTGACTTTATGTTGAGGTCTGCTGCTAAAACCCAACGGTCTAGACCTTACGTCTAGCGCCGGCTTAAACAATTTCCATCCAAGGTTGATCCTCGACTTCCCGTCGAGATCTACCGCTGAAACCCAATTGCTTAAACCTTTTCTCTAAGACCGGCTTAAACGATATCCTTGTGATGGCCCAATGCCGATGATTTCATCAAGGTTGATGTTTGACTTTACGTCGGGGTCAGCCACTAAAACCCAACGGTCTAGACCTTACATCTAGCGCCGGCTTAAACAATTTCCTTCCAAGGTTGATGCCCGTCTTCTTGTTGAGATCAACCGCTGAAACCCAACGGTTTAGACCTTCCGTCTATGACCGGATAAATGCTATCCTTGCATCGGCATATACCCGATGCCGACGATTTCATCAAGGTTGATGCTCGACTCCCTGTCGAGATCAGCCGCTAAAACCGCTAAAACCCAACGGTCTAGACCTTACGTCTAGCGCCGGCTTAAACAATTTCCTTCCATGGTTGGTGCTCGACTCCCTGTCAAGATCAGCTGCTAAAATTGCTAAAACCCAATGGTCTAGACCTTACATCTAGCGCCAGCTTAAACAATTTTCTTCCAAGGTTGGTGCTTGACTCCTTGTCAAGATCAGCCCTAAAACTGCTAAAACCCAACGGTCTAGACCTTACGTCTAGCGCCGGCTTAAACAATTCCCTTCCAAGGTAGGTGCTTGACTTCCCATCAAGACCAACCGCTACAACCACTAAAACCCAACGGCTTAGGCCTTCCATCTAAGACCGGCTTAAACACTATCCTTGCACCAGTATATACCCAATGCCAATGATTTCCATCAGGGTTGGTGCGTGACTCTCTATCAAGGCCAACCACTGAAACCGCTAAAACCCAACGTTCTAGACCTTACATCTAGCACCGCATTAAACAATTTCCTTCCAAGGTTGGTGCTAGACTCCCTATCGAGATCAGCCGCTAAAATTACTAAAACCATACAGTCTAGACCTTACGTCTAGCGCCGGCTTAAATAATTTTCGTCCAAGGTTGGTGCTCGATTCATTGTCGAGATCAACAGCTAAAACCACTAAAACCCAACGGTCTAGACCTTACATCTAGCGCCGACTTAAACAATTCCCATACAAGGTAGGTGCTTGACTTCCCGTCAAGGCCAACCGCTAACAACCGCTAAAACCCAACGGCCTAGACCTTATGTCTAGCACCGACTTAAACAATCACCTTCCTTGGTTGGTGCCTGACTCTCTGTCAAGGCCAACTACTGAAACTGCTAAAACCGCTAAAATCCAACGGTCTAGACCTTACGTCTAGCGCCGGCTTAAACAATTTCCTCCCAAGGTTGGTGCTCGAATCCCTATCAAGATCAGTCGCTAAAATCGCTAAAACCCAACGGTCTAGACCTTACGTCTAACGCAGGCTTAAACAATTTTTTTTTAAGGTTGGTGCCCGACTCCCTGTCAAGATCAGCCGCTAAAACCACTAAAAGCCAATGGTCTAGACCTTACGTCTAGCGCCAGCTTAAACAATTCCCTTCCGACGTCGGTGCTTGACTTCCTGTTAGGGCCAACTGCTAAAACCGCTAAAACCCAATGGCTTGGACCTTTCGTCTAAAGACCGGCTTTAACCGCTACCCTTGCGTTGGCATATACCCAATGTCGATGATACCACTATAGCTAGCACCTGACCTCTTCAATCAGGGCTAGCTAATCCATCCCACCTGGGTCCACCCCAACGCTTTGTTGCAGACCTCTCGCCTGATCCTACATACAAAGCCTCTTTTCAAGGCTGGTGCTTGACTTCCCGTCAGGGCCAACCGCTATAACCACTAAAACCCAATGGCTTAGACCTTGTCTAAGACCAGCTTAAAAGCTATCCTTGCGTTGGCATATACCCAATGCCAATGATTTCCATCAGGGTTGGTGCTTGACTTATTGTCGGGGCTAACCACTAAAACTCAACGGCGTAGACCTTACGTCTGGAGCCGGCTCAAGCAATTTCCTTTCAAGGCTAGGCTTGACTTCCTGTCAGGGCCAACCGCTAAAATTGCTAAAATCCAACGGTTTAGACCTTCCATCTAAGACTAGATTAAAAGCTATCACCCATGCTAAAATCCTATGTCCCGCCGCGGCGCAAGCCCTTAGTCCCACCGGAGTCTACATCAGTGGGGTAATGAAGAAGCCTGCACCTGCGTGCCCCGCATGCTGGTCCCTCGGCTGCGACCCCTACGGGTGGGGGGCATTTGTGGACGCTTAAAAGTTGGCACTTGGAGATCAAGCGAGGTCAACTGAAGAAAAGAAGAAAGAAAAGCCCTTGGACAACGGACCGCGTCAACGTAGTTGGCTACTCCATCAACGTAGGCTTGAAAAGCTAGCTGCCTTGCGCGCTGGGAAAAGGACCGCGTGTAGATTACATGAAAATCCATTTAAAAAAATAAGAAATAATAATATAAATGAATAAGGGGAAAAAGATAGAAAAGGGGGAGAAGAGCATGCGTGGATGCTAAGGGGAAAGGTGATTGCTAGAGGGGTTACCTCAAAATATGTGAACAATAAAGCAAAGGGAGGGATTGCGAATAAATACCTTTAAGTGCGGGGAGATTGTGAGTATCACCTTCTCTTCCAATCGGCCGGTCGATGAAGAGAGTCTCTCTTTATAGATTACCCTTGTAAAATAAAGAAAACACCAATAAAAGAATTGGATTAGAACCAAGGTGAGTGTAGCATCAAATTCATAATAGAAATAAACAATGAAATCATGTATAAGAACACACCTTGTTGGTGTTTTAGTTTTAAACCCCTATGCAAAGGGTGGATAGAAATATGATGTATGATGTGGAGGGTGCAAGTGTTGCACAATTGGAGGTGTGCTAGAGTGCACAAGTGGGAGATCTCAATGTAGAGATAAAAAGATAAAAGAAAGGGGAGAAAGCATGATGCATGAACTAAATGAAATGCATGAAAGAAATAAAACAGATAAGGGAAGAATCAGGCTTACTGGATTTTCTCCATGGCTTTAGATCTTCAATGAGGAAGAAGTCTCCATAGGATGAAGCTTTAGCGCCTGAGAGACTCCCTCCTTGAGCCTTCAAACCGGCAGCACCTCCCCTTAGATTATAGTTGAAGTCTTAAACACAAGGGAGAGAGGGGTCCTATTTATAGGGCTAAAATTTGGAGTTTAATCCAAGAGAAATTAGGAAATCAAGTTTTAATTGGATATGGAAGGAGATATACATCGCCCAAGTGTCCTCTCAGCCTTACGAAGTCTTAGGACCCCTTTCCCAAGTGGAAAGGGACCTCAAAATAGAGAGATAAGGAGATTCTACCGAGTTCAGAATTCTGCAGGAATGGGCGACCAGTCAATTGTCGCCAATTAAAATAGCGCCAGATAGAAGTGTCACCAATTCTAAAACATTTTAAGATGGATTAGGACTTTCCAAAATTAGAAAAGAATTGGCATCCATGGGCCAGTCGCCAATTAGGATTTAATACGAATTTTGGACGGAGTTAAATGCTCAAAATAAGGCAAGGAAATTGGCGACCAGGGGGCCGGACACTCATTCATGAATTGGCGACCTTCCAAATGGTCGCTTATTATAAAAGAATCCGAATTCAGGCCAAAATATGAAGAAAAGAATGGGCGTCCTTCCAGAGTGTCACCAATTGAAAATCTTAGAAAACCAGCTTTAAAAAGAATGGGCGCCCTTCCGGAGTGCCACCAATTAAAGAATTGGCGCCCTTCTAGGGTGTCACCAATTTAAAATCTCATAAAATCCGCTTTCAAAAGAATGGGCGCCCTTTCGGAGTGCCACCAATTAAAGAATTGGCGCCTTTCCAGGGTGTCACCAATTAAAAATCTCAGAAAATCAACTTAAAAAGAATGTGCGCCCTTCCGGAGTGTCACCAATTAAAGAATTGGCGCTCTTCCAGGGTGTCACCAATTAAAAATCAGGGGAAAAGAATTGGCGCCTTATAGTAGGGCGCTAATTAAAGAATTGGTGCCCTCCAGTTCGTCACCAATTTCAAAAGGCCTTGAAAAATTGCAGAAAAATCCCAGAAAAATCTGAAAAAATAGGGGAAATGTCGGAAAGCTTGGGAAAGTTGGAAAAAGTTGAAAATCTGAGAAAAATAAAAAAAAACTACTCAAATAATTCAATTTGAGGGTCAAATTGGGGCATTATAATGCGATAGAAGATATGTTCAAAATGATGTCAATTTTGATGTGTCTACAGCTGCCCCACCTTGGCATCTATTTTGCGAGGGAGCGAAACGGAGTGGAATGAAATGGAGTGAAGTGGAACAAAGTGAAATGAAGCGGAATGTAATGGAAAAGAGTGAGAGCGAACTGAAAAGTAGATGCCAAGGTGTGATGAGACACGCAATCAACACCACCTGATAAGAATTAGATCCAAAAATTGAAATGATGCAATATTGGGAGGTTCAATGAGAGCAACAATTGTTTGGATACAGAAGGAGTGTGCATGCAGGCACGAAGGAGATAAAAGAGAGCAATCAACTTCTAATGCGGTGGAAGTATCTCAGGTCACAAACCTATAGGTTTCACCATTGGAGAGCGATTACCAGCCAATGTGGACGTGCTACAACCAAGGTGGGTCTAAGGAAAAAGGATTGAATAAGAGGATAGAAATCCAAACAAAGGAGTTTTCAAGGAAACAGCCCAAAACGACAACAAGGCGAATTGAGGACACAATTCGGCATGGAATATCTCATATCTGGAAAATAGAGATCAGTTGACTCTCAAAATGATTTATTAGAAGGGTTTTCCCAAAGTTAATTTAAAGTCCTACATGAATGCATGTTGGGTTTAAAGGGAAAATTAAAAAAAATAAAATATAAGATAATCAAGGACAATATTTTTAAGCTGTCCAGACTGAGTCAAGAGATCGATTTGTGAGCTGATACTAAGCCGAAGCCCGTTTATCCGCACACCAACTTACCAAAAGGGAACCATCGTCCCCCGTCTTGGACCGCTCAACGGCCTATCCGTGCGACTAAGATTCCTCTGAAATTATCATTATTTTTTATGAAGGGGAACTCAAATTCCAGATTTACCAAAGCCACAAGGTTCTTGATATAATCTAACAGAGTAGATAACATATAGTAAAATGCATATAGGGAGATGGTGGAGCAATAAGCGTGAGATAACTGAGAAATACAGTGCAAACACCGTGGGACCAAAGTGATACCTGGACGGTGGGACCAAAGAAGCTTATTTTCCTACGCTCAAAAGTTGATTAGCCGAAGATAACAATGAATGAATTAAGGCATTAAGGCATAGCAACCATAGCATGAATACCGTTAAACATGCGAAACATAGCATGAAAGGCATGAATAGTATTGAGCATGCAATCACGGATAGCATCAAAGCGTGAAATGGAAGGCCTAGTATGAATAACATAACATTAAAGCATGTATAGTGTCAAGGCATCAATCATTGTTTGTTGTTTGTCATGAGGATGACAAATTGGCTAGTCATAAGTTTTGAAGTTGAATGATCAAGATCAAGTAATGCCTAGAACGGCAGGAGTAATCTAGTGAATATCAGTACGATTTACTTAGAAAGATTTGAAAATGATAACCAATTGATGCTCAGAGTGGCGAATGAAGATGTGGATATTGAGAACATAGGGAGAATGAAAAGGTAGATAGCAATGAATGGAGAGGACGCATCCCGTGCTCTTGGTCCTTGCAAAGGTTATCCCTGTAAAAACAACACCATCAGGAAATATAATACATTTTTTTCATTTTGAAATATGTACACTTTTATGGGTTTTGAAAAATATTTGAATTTTTTATGGATTTTGAAAGATATTTGATTTTTGTTTAGATTTTTTTGGGGAAATATTCATTCTCTTTTTGATTTTTATTTGGATTTTGGGAAATATTCAATTTTTTTAGATTTTTATTTTAGACTTTGCTAATGCAGCATCAAAGGATGTTTAAACTACTAGTTAGGGGTCCTTGTTCCTTCCCCTTTCGCTAAAAATCGTCCAAAGTAGGGCGCACATTGAGGGTGGCACCTTATAACCGGCTGCCCTTAGATAACAATGCCTCTACAAAGGCCATACCCGAGAGACACTCGGTCTTGGAGGGAGAAGAGAAGAATAGTTGGGGATAAGCTTGATATAAGTTAAGAAGACATCGGGTTTAACTTCCGTCCATAGCACGACCCCTAGAGATTCGGTCTGTTGCGCCGGGGCTTTGTGTCATATCATCGAACCTTAAATTCTCTTATAGGCACACATACGACCGGGCTCATAACATCCGCGGGGAAACTATACTGCCCTCTTGCCATGCCAAAAATTTTGATTTTTTTTCTTTTGCATTTCACACATATTTTTCTTGATTTTTCACTATTGTGTCCTCTGGACTTAGAGAGATATTGCAATTGAGCTTTGAAATTTTGAGAATAAGGTCATAATAGACTACCCCTATTTGAGACTTCCTCTTGTCGGAGTGTGCTTAGGTTGGTTGTTTTGCCCAGAATACCTCTATCCTCATATTTTGGCCGAGTAGAGAAGAGGAAAAGACTTCGTGCCCTCGAGCATGGCCCAAGCAGCAACGATATTTTACCAAGGGAAATGGCTAAGGACGCCGTGAAGTGTGTACGGTGCCCAGCTAAGGGTTTCCCTTAATAAACAGGGCGAGAAGCAACCACTCTTGATCATGTTAAGAAGCACTTCATTTTGAAAAACCATGTGTAGATAAGGTGATGAAAATGCTAGCATGCACACTTACGTAAACATATCACCTTGCAACCTTGGTTGTAGAAGCAGAAGTTGCTGTAGGCGATGTTGATAAATGTGGGATTTGTGGTTCTCTTTTGGCAGATAATAAAGGATAGCAAAGTTTTGAAAGTAGCTTAACAAGAAGGAGTGGTGTCTAGACCAGACTAAGATGAAATAAGGAGAAAAGGAAGAGAGGTAAGGGCTAGAACTCCCTCACTAAGGCGTAGAGACCCTGATCACATAAAAGGTCTACAGAAGAAAAGGGAGTTAAGAGGAGGAGTGAGGACTGATGCCTTGAAAATAGTGTAAGAACGGGCAGATGCTCAGAGTAGTGGATGTGGAAGAAGTCGGGTCAGACCCGGGATCGGAAGGAATGAAGAGGAGAAATTGATAAATTGAGAGAGGCGGGTTCGGGGGGTCCGGAGGCAATGGAAGAGAGTCATGATGGGAAGAATAATCCGAAGGCTCTGGAGGAAGAGAATTGCGAGGGGCGCGATGCCCCGGGAAGAGATATGGAAAAAAGTGATTTAAAAACAAAAAAAGAACAAAGGAAGCGATGTCCTGGAGGAGTAAGAAGATAAATCAGAAGAAAGAGATGAGGCCCGGAGACTCTGGAGGAAGAAAATATCGAGGGACACGATGCCCTAGGAGGAGAGAAAGGTCCGGAGGTTCCAGAGGAATATGAGCAGGAAGGGCGCGATGCCCTAAGAGAAGAGGTAAGTCCGGAGGCTCCGGAGGAAGAAGATAGAAAGGGACGCGATGCCCTCGGAGAGTCACTGCGAAATCTGGAGGTTCTGGAGGAATAAAATTGGGGAGGGCGTGATGCCCTTGGAGAGTGAGAGAAAAATCTGGAGGTTCCAGAGGGAGAAGATAGGAGGGGGCGAAATGCCCGAAAAGAAGAGACAAAAAATCCGGAAGTTTCGGATGAAGGAAATCGGAGGGGGCGAAATGCCCGAAAAGAAGAGATAGAATGTCACGCCCCGACGCGAAAAATCGAGGGTGCGAGCAGTTACGAGGCACTCGTGTCGATCAGAGCATGTACCAATTTAATTCTAAAGATAGAGAGCTAAGATGAAATTGCTAATTTTATTCCATCAAAATAAAGGTTTACATCACTAATTTATAAGCCATAAAGGCATGATACAATCTTCCAAATTTTCCAAATACATAATCCTTGTAAAAACACTAATGATCTACATAAACCTAGGTAAAAAGGGAAAATTCACTCTTTCACTCTTGTCCATTCCCTTGTTCATTTTCATTTCCTGCAACAATTAACCAAAACGTAGGGTGAGTAAAAAGCTCAGTAGGATTTTATATCTCTAAAGCCAGGCAATCTTTAAGTATTTAACAATTTAACAATTCGTGTCATGAAGTAATTGATCATGAATTTCAAGTAGGAAAGTTTGTATAAGGAATTTTCAAGTAATTTCAAGATAACAAGATATCAATAATTTCAAGATCATGATGGTAGACAAGACGATGGTCATTTCCAAAGATATATCAAGAACTTTCATGATGAGACGATGGGTACTATCATTAAGAAAATTTAAAAACATTCACGAAAAACTTTAAGCAATATCGAAGTAGAGCAATCACTTGAACTTTAAACAATATAGAAGTAGAACTATCACTTCTTTCAACACTCAATAGGATTGGCCAATGCACTAAGGGGGGGGGGGGGTCACGACGATATGACAGCCCCTCATGGAACATCATTATTTAGCTACACACTTAGGGGTTCTCACGACTGTATGATTGCCCCTAATTGTAATAGACCTTGTATTGGTGAATGCCATCACCTGATCATTATAATACCGGTTTATATTTAGACTTTGCCTCGCCCGTGGGATCAGATCAAAACCCCTCATTTATACAATAGCATGTAAATGTCATTTAATTGGGACCCATAGACCCTGCCATTTATCTATATCAATTCCACGTATATGGCCAATGAATTTCAAGAATAAGCTCATTTGTAAATAAGTACAGATCTGGCAAAAAGTGGTGATAATAATTTTAAGGCATCATGTTTAACAACATTAAGTCGTGGAATTCAATAAAGAACGGTAACTATGAAGAAAATTCAAGTAGAGTTTAATAGAATTAATTTAATTCCATGTTTTAATCTTGCGTGCATTTGATTTACAAGTATTTAGACATGTTTACCGGAAGTTTTTTTACATTAAAGATGCATTAGTTTAGCCAAAACAGTGATTTATTATAAAAATCAGAAATTTGTTATGAAAATAGATTTTTATGCCGAAAATAATTCTAACTTGCTGAAAATAATTTTAACATGCTGAAAATGATTTTCATATGTTACTTTACTGATAAGATGATAAAAATAAATTTTTCACGTTGGATTTAATTTTTAATATGCTGGAAATTAATATTTAACATGCTAAAATTAATACTTAACATGCTAAAATAATTCTCATACATTAACTTACTGATAGAATGATAAAGATAAGTTTACCATGCTGATTACAAAAATTCTCTGATATCAACATAAATTTTATCATGCTGAAAATAATTTTTCTACATTTCTTTACTAATTATTTGATGGGAAAATAGATTTATCATGCTGAAAAATAGTTTTTAAATAGCTTTAATATGCTGAAAATAGTTCTAACATGCTAAAAATAATTCTACCATGCTGGAAATAATTTTATCATGTTGGAAGTAATTTTAACATGCTGGAAGTAATTTTCATGCATCAATTTACTAATTATTTAATAAGAAATTAGGTTTATCATGCAAAAAAATAGACTTACATGCTGAAAAATAGTTTTTATATCTCAGTATAAATAAAATAATTTTATCATGTTGGAAGTCATTTTTAACATACTGGAAATATTTTGCATGCATTAATTTACTAATATTATGGTTAAAAATAGATTTTTACATGCTAAAAATAATTTTAGCCTACAAATTTTTTTTTAACATGCTGTAAGATTTGAAACATGATAATATTGCCTTTCCTTACTTTTGGTGACTAAATGCATATAATTAACGTAGATTTCAAATGTTATAATTCCTATTGTATAGTGGCTAATTTTTAGTCCCACATTGGAAGTTAGAAAAACTTCCTTAATTTTATATGTTGGAGAGCTCACCCTTGGGTCAAGACCCAAGGGGCATAGGATGTGAGCTCGAGTTATGTGTGGATTTCCATGCCGTGCCGTGCCGTGCTGAGTCGAGGTTGGTTTTATATATAAATGTATGCTCAAAATAATTTATTTTGGACCCCGGGCATTCCGAGAAACTTTCTTGAACGCGCTGGCCCTGGCTAGCACGACCTGAAGATCGCACTGGCCAGTGCTAGCACGATCTGGAATTTAATATATATATGGGAAATTAGGTTTGAAATCTGGGTTTCTGAGAACGCGTTGGCTCTGGATAGCGCGATCTGAAGAACGCGCTGTCCAAGGCTAGCGCGATCTGGAACATTAATATATATATATATATATATTTGAAATTTGGATGATGGAAATAGGGTATAGGAGCGTGCCATGTCGGGGGAGCACGATTATGAACGTGCCCCTGATGGGCAGTGCGTTCTGGTTCTGAAGAAAAATGGGAATACCCCTCTAGTAAAATGATCATAACTTGCTCATTTCTTAACAAAATTTAAGGAAATAGATATCAATGGAAAGAGCACAGAAAAATGAACAAGATAGCATGCTTTAATTGAGGTTTAGCCTGAGAGACATCTACCTTAGAGCAGATCTAAGGAGAGGTAAGAAATAATAAGAAAATCCTTGCTTCTCCAAATTCTTCCTTCAAATCTCCTCCAATCACAGCAGCAGCATAGCCTTGGCCTCCAGGGATGGTTTGAGGGTCGAATGTGGTTCTATTTATAGCCAAAACTTGGCCAAATTTGTCAAGATTCTTTGCCTAATATTACCAAACTTTCCACCCACGAATTAGAAGAAAATTCCAACTTCTCCTCTTAATCTAGCCTTAATTTGGTGTGAAACTAATGAAAAAACGGCTGGTCTAAGGTGGCTGGTAGGTAAGGGTTGATTCTTGAGTCAATCATCTAGAAATTGGGTTATTTTAATCCCTTAAATGGCATATTAAACATGTGTTATGAATTTTGGTCTAATTATCCTTTAATAAATCTTTTAATCCATTATTCCAGCCCATTATGGATTATCCAATAGGCCAATTATAATCCTAGTCCATTATATGGACTTTTATTGGGCTTCCTATGATTCATCTAAGGGTTAAAGCATTTATTTTTCACTTTACCTTAAGTAAATTCAAGTAAATTCAATAATCCACTTTATTTCACTTAGTAAAAATGTAAATTAATCATTTCATGAAAAATTTAATTGTATAATTTACTTGAAACTTTTATTTCTTATTTTAAATTATCGAGTTTCTACATCCTCCTCCACTTAAAAGAATTTGGTCCCCAAATTCACATGATTTTCTTTCCGTAATAGTGGGGTAAAATTACCATATCCAAACTATGCATTCTAACTAGATCATTTTTATAACATGATAAGTGCTAAGATCACCATATCAAATTTATGGACGAGATAGGTTTATAAGGTTACCTTCCAATGCTTGCGGCGCTCCTTTCTTTAAGAGTGGACAACGAGTAATTTTATGATCCATGCTTCCGCAACGTATGCACTTCCCAAGTTTATACCAACACTCACCTGGATTGTGCCTTCATTTCTTACAATGCTCGCATTTTTCCTTGACCGTAACAATTTGTTGGTCATCATTCTGGGACTTTTTGTTCTTACGGAAACAGTTACCTCCGTTGAACCTCTTCTTGTCATTCACGGGTTCCTCGCTCTTGGACCCATAGACTAACTCCTCCTTGGCGACCTTCCCTTTAATTCGTTCCACCATATCCATAGCATCTTCTAGAATTTGTGCTTTCCTAACCATTTTTGTATAAGTTTGAATCTCCAATGGAGCCAATCGAGGAATGAGTTCCACCTTTAATCCGTTCATAAATCTTCTTGCTCTCATTTTCTCCGTAAAAACTAGGTGTGGGGCTGTGGACGCACTAAAATTCACTTGTCGGCGTTATGTTCGTCTGTTCGGGTGCGGTTGATTCATCTATTAAGTGTGTGGGCGTGCCAGTCACGAAGTGATAATTTATTCGGGCTCTGAAGAGCCCATGGTGCGCTCGATCTGACTCGGTCAGACGATTGTGTGGTTCGTGTCGGGACCAAAACCCACCGCGCCATGAAGGTCGCGGCGTCATTTACATCCCCCATACGAGGGAACACCCTTGATTAATCGCCGGGATCCAGGGCCTCATGGTTAGGGAAATTAATTGCATGAAAGGTCTATTAGGAAGCATTGAAATCCCCGTATGAGGGTGAGAAGAAAATATTCGCGGTCATGTCGATCGTGTACTGACCATTTAATGTTCGGACGAATGTTCGGCTCGAAAAAAGCTCGATCGTCACGGGAAAATCGGAGCATATGTATGCCAGGATATGGCAATTTTATTATCGGAAGAACGAAAAATGTTCGGCTAAACCTCGGTCAAAAAAACCAGTAAATCTGTTGACCCGGTGCAAGAGCAAGCTGCGACCATACTACGGTGGGCCCCCCGCGGTCGAAACAAGACTTGCATGAGCATCTTTAATATTTCCGGTGCCAAAGGGCAACGGGGAGTGTCCCTTGAATCGGCTGGAAAGCCCTATATCAAGGGAAGCAAACATTCGAAATGCGTCGATCATTCAAGGGACCATTCGGCATTCGGACGGGTGTCCAGCTTGAAAATATCGCAATCGTCGCGGGAAGACCCGGAACGTATGTATACCAGGATACGACAAATATATTATTCCGAGACACTGAAAACATTCGGTTAAATCTCAGTTAGCGTAGCAGGAAACCAATGAATTTATTGGCTCGGTGCAAGATCGAGTCAGGACCATACCGGGGGCACCTCCTAAGGTGTAAACGGGGCTTGCGTGGGCATCATTAATGTTTTCGGTGTCGGTGGGCAACAAGGAAGAGTCCCGGGACTAGATTCCAAAACCAAAAAACGTGTTCGGAGGGAGCGGGCAATAGGCCGAGGATATGGGTCAGACAATGACCATAATCGGGACGGACCCGAGGTCCAAGCATAGCCCACGAAGGCCTTATTGATATTCCCATGTGTAGGGTCTAGGGATGACGGGAGCCATCTCGTTCTATTCCGATTTCTGTCGGTCACTTGCGGACCACTTGATATTCGGACAAGGGTCCATATTGAAGGTACGACGTAGATAGAAAGAACCCCGTACAAATGTATGCCGAGTTTGCGGAAATTTCAATGAAAGGGTGGGAACGAATCCTGATAGAATGAATCCAATTTGACGAGCTATCGGCCCAGAGCAATGCCGGGTCACGACCACGTCGGGGTGGGAGCCGTCGGCCATGTTGGTCGCTCACGGGTCTTTTCATGTTCGGACACAGGTCCGTAATAGAAACGCGGTGGAAATCGAGACGAACCCGTTCAAATATCTGCCGAACGTGCGGCAATTTTAGTAGCGGCTCGGAAGGTACCCGGCCTAAGAAACGAGTCCGGTTTAATAGGAATGTCGGCCCGAGGCGAGGTCGGGTCATGGCCATTTCGGGATAATTCCCAAGACTCAGGCCCAACCTAGAAGGGCAGCATTGTTGTTCCTTCAGCACCGGGTCACGGGAGAGACGGGGGGGGGGGGGGGGCTGCGATATAGATTTTACCATTTTTTTTATCTGGGTTTCAAATTATATATATACATATTTATTTTTATTACTTATTTCCCTTTTATGTATTTGTTCTGAATGATTTCTCCATTTTATTTATTATTATTAATATATTTTCCTTTTTACTATTATTGTCACTATTTCATTTTTTTGTTTATTTCATATATATATATATATATTCAAGTTTATTTATTTATCGTGGTTTTTATTAATTTATTATCATAATTATCATTATCATTATATTTTTTTTTGGAGAGAGAGTGAGCCAATGGAGGGCTAAAAAGGGGCTGAAGGGGCGTGCCGACGAAGGTCTGGCCGAGCTGGGCGTGCCGGTGAAGAGCGCGAGCGGGCGCGTCGGCGAAGGGCGCGAGCGGGCGCACCGGGTAAGGAACAGGGAGCGTGCCGGCGAAGGGCTTGGCCAAGTGTGCCGGTGAAGGGCGGCTGGAGGGCGTATCGGAGAAGGAGCCAGAGGCGTGCCGGCGAAGGGCCTGGCCGAGTGTGCCGGCGAAGGGTGTGCCGGCCTAGGAGCGTGCCGGGGAAGGAACTGGGTGGTGGCCTGCCGGCGAAGGCGCGAGCGGGCGTGCCGGCGAAGGTGGCTAAAGGGGTGTGCCGGCGAAGGTCTGGCCGAGCTGGGTGTGCCGGCGAAGGGTGTGTCGGCCAAGGATGGCTAGAGGGTGTACCGGCGAAGGGCATGGGGAGCCCACTTCTCTTCCATTCTTATGTCTTTTCCCTTTTTCTTTTCTCTCTTGATTTTATTAAGTTTGCGTGGGTTTCTTCTCTCTTTCTCTTGATTATCTTTCATTCTTTCTCTCCTGAAGACGGATGTTCAAGTTGCTTAGTTGTTGTTCGATTCGGCTCTCTTTGAGTTGATTACGGTTCCCTTTCCTCGGTTAAAGCATTTTACCATTGTTCTTTTCATTTGTTTGTTGCTTTCTTTTAGTCCTTTTAACGTGTGGTTGTTCCATTTGTTTGTTGCTTCCTTTTATCTTTTTAATATGTTATCGTTTGTAACAAAAATCCGGTAGCACCTCCCCTTGACCCGAGCGTAAGAGAGATACAGGGAACGCGCCCACATGGAGTGGCGGAACCCGACAACTGGAGGTGAGCGCCCGAGAGCGGCAACACCTTTAATAAAACTTTAGAAAACTCGGAGGCAATGGTGAGTGGAAGACTATTCTAGGACTGGCTAAGGGGGGATGCACCGGGCAAGAAGGAGGGGCAAGTGTGCCGGGCCAGGGAGGCTAAAGGTACGGCGGTGAAGGTCACGAAGGAAGGCCCAAAGGGGCGTACCGGCAAGGGCTATCATAGGCGTGCCGGGGGAAGGCAGCCAAGGCCGTGCCGGCGAAGGGTGTTGAAGAGTGCACCGGTGAAGGCCCGATGGGGGTGTGCCGGTGAAGGGTTCAAAGGGGGCGTATCGTTGAAGGCTGGGGTGTGCCGCTGAAGGCACAACTGGGCGTGCCATTGGAGGCACAATCAGGGTGTGCCGTTGAAGGCACGACTGGGTGTGCCGTTGGAGGCACAATTGGGTGTGCCGTTGGAGGCACAATCTGGGTGTGCCGTTGGAGGCACGACTGGGGTGAACGAAAGCGAAAATGCTCGGCAAGAAGTAAACCCTAAAGAAGGGAAATAAGAAAGGGACGTGAAACACAGAAGGATGTAAACATGGAAGACACACATTGGAGAGACGTCCGAGAAGACGTTTGCAATCCTTCTACTTTTATCCTCCCAAGAGGAGTGCCCCGAGGGGGCTAATACATTGCAACGACGGCAAAACAAGAAATGAAAGGAAATAAAGAGGAAAAAGGAAATACAGTGGGGGGAGAACGGAGCGTGGACTCCTCCCCTCTCGGACCTCACTTCCTCTCTCCACCCACTCTTCTTCTCTTCTTCTCTTCTGTCTTCTTCTCTTTCTCTTCGCGCGGATGGCGGTGGTCGGAGAAGCAGGGAGGGGGGGGGACGCCAGAGCCTCCCCTCCTCCTCTTTCTTCTCTTCTTCTCTTCTCCTCTTCTCTTCTTCTTTCTCCTCGCTCAGGCGGTGGTGATCGAGGCGGCAGGCTCCTCTTCTTCTCTTCTTCTTCTTCTCTTTTCGCACAGACGGCGGCGGTGGGGGGAGCCGCGGGGCCTCTCCCCTCTCTTCCTCTCTTCCCTCTCCTTCTCTTCTCCTTCTTCTTCTCTTTCTCTTCTACTCTTCTGCGTCTGCCTCTCCCGTGTCTGTCGAAGGAGAGGGGTTTTTATATCCTCCACGGCGGAAGCGTCCGAAGGCGGGAAGTGTCCGACGGGCATTTAATGGGAGTTGACTCCCTTATCCTGGGTGGCAGGAGGAGTAGGCAGCGTGGCCCTCTCCCCGGGTGACACCTCAGCAAGTCCACTGCGCGCCAAGAATCCCTAGGGCATGGGTGTAAGATTTCATCTGCTGGAACGTGCCGTTAAAGAGCCTGAATGGCGTGCCGCTGGCAGGCACAACAAGCATGCCGCTGAGAGGGCCAAAGGGCGTGCCGCTGGAAGACATGGCAAGCGTGCCGCTGAAGAGCCCAAAGGGCGTGTCACTGAAGCGCGGGCTGGGTGTGCCGCCGAAGAGCCCTGGGGGCGTGCCGCTGAAGGGGCGCAAGGGAGTGTGCCATTGAAGGGCTGCCAGGGCTTGCTACTGAGGGGCTGCCAGGGCGTGCCGCTGAGGGGCTGGCGGTGGGTGTGCCGCTAAAGGGGGAACAGGGTGTGCCGCTAAAGGGGGAACAGGGTGTGCCGCTGAAGGACACCAGGGGCGTGCCGCTGAAAGGGCACGGGGGTGTGCCGCTGAAGGGCATCAGGGGCGTGCCGCTGAAAGGGCATGGGGGTGTGCCGCTGAAAGGCTAGCACAGGGTGTGCCGCTTGTAGACACGCTAAAATTGATACTATGATGATCAAATCTCATGTCACTATGTTAACGCCCCAAAGTGAACTTCAATATTTCTATAATATAAAGTTTTTCTATTTTTGTCTGGGTTTTTATGATTTTTCTTGCATTTTTATAATTAACGACTCGAAGAGGGGCGTGTTTTAAATAGCGACCTGAGCTAAGGCATTGTTCAAAGAAAGGACGACTGGGGCAAAATGCGTCAGTTTTTGATATTTGACGTATCCTACCCTAATTGAAATCAAAAATTAACATCCCTCCCTGGGTTGTGTTTTGAATTAACGTCTCTCCTACAGGCGTCTCTTTATAATTTTCAAATAAGGAAGGTTTTTCTTACTAAAATTAAATCCAAGAATTGACGCCTTTGTCCCAGTCGTGATTTCAATTAACGCCTCTAGACAGGTCGTCAATTTCATTTAACGCCTTGATGTGAGTCGTCTCTTTTCCTTCCGTGTCCTGCTTGAACTGTCCTTTCCTGGAGAGTCCCCTGCTCTGTTTGGTCATCTTGCTCGATTAGGGAACTAGAGACCTTGCCGTAGAAGGGTCTTGATAGTTCTTATCCCATTAGATTTGTGTTTTCTACCCTATAAATAGCCTCCTGGGTTGAGTTCGTGCGAGAAGGTAGCATAGTAGAAGCTTGATAGGAAGGTTGGCTAAAACTGCGGAGAGCATAGCAGAAGCCCTTTCTACTCTCCTTTTCTTTGCGAATCCGTGCTCCTGCAGTGGTCTTCTTCTTCCTAGTGCATCAGCTGCATCAACTTGGTTTTCCCTTTACTGTTGTCAGGAACAGCAGGGAGTTCTTTCCATCAATTTACTACTTCATCTTTGTTCATCATACATCGTTCCCCTTTTAAGTTTGCATTAGCTCTGCATCATATCTCTTTCCTTCCCTAATTTTCTTAGGGGTTTTAAAATAACCAAAAGGTGCACACTGCATGCTTTTACTCCATCATCTTATTTATTTCTGAATTGATACTACACACACTTGTCTAATCCCTCCTCTTTTGATTGTTTGTTCTTTGTTTAAGGGTAATCAAGAGAAAAACCCCCTTCATCGGCCGGCTGGTAGAAGGAGGAGGAAGGAATCTACACTCATCCCGCATCCTTATTTTCACCAGGTATTCGCGATCAATCTCCCTTCTTTTGAGGTAACCCCTCTGGCGATCACACTCCAATAGCAATCTCTTGCTCCCCTTTATTCCCTTTGTTTCACTGTTTATCTTCCCCTTATTTATTTATTTTTGATGTGAAAAACACGATTCACAAATTGGCGATCATGGTGGGACTTCCACTGTTTTTCATTTGATTACCCTCTCCTGTTGGCACCCACGTGTGCCATTTCCCCATTGGCACCCACGTGTGCCCTTTCCCATTGGCACCCACGTGTGCCCTTTCCCTTAGGTACCCACGGTACCCCTCCACTGTGCCTCACTGGCACCCTCCATTGTGCACACTGCACACCCATACCCCTCGGATTAGCCAGTTTGTGTTCTCTGTGTTTTTTTAATTAACGCCTCACATCAAGGCGTGTTTCATGAATTAACGCCTTTACTCAAGGCGTCTTTCTTGCATTTAATGCCTTCTGCAAAGGCACCTTTTTATATAGCGTCTCCTGCTTTCTCACTCCCTGAGAATTGACGCCCCCCTCTGTGGGCGTCCTTTGTCTATCCGGCGCCTCTCTCCCAGGCGTCTTTTGCACAATCCGCGCCTCACACCAAGGCGTTTCTTGAGCACTGTCCAACATGACTTCATAGATTAGCGACAGCCACGCTGTCGTGTTTCCTTATTTTAGCGACTTCTGCCAAGTCACTTTCTACCTGTGTGTTAATAGAAAGTTGCTTGATCTGTTTGTTCATGTTGGATTGATTCACATATTCATTATCTGATTATACCTGATTGCTCTGCTTATATTATTCTGCATTTTGTGGCATTTGGTTGAGAGACCTCCTCTCTCTACACTAGGATTCCACACACCCTTCTTGGAATTGGAACAACCCTCCATTGAGCATTCCGTCTCTTTGGACCGGAAATTCCTTTTCCAAGACCTCTGTAAGTCCCCACACCCGTGGATTCCCTCACGGACGCCGGGTTGGTTGTACCTTGAAGTATCCGGAGTTTAGATAGCCCACCAAGAGAGAAAGAACTTAGTTAACCCGGATATCACAACCAAAACTCACAAGTAAGTTCTACACTACAAAGAGAGAGGATTGTGCACCAATTTAATTCACTCTAATCTCAAACTTGAATCTAAAAGCTTGCGTTCATTACAACTTGTTTGCATAACTTGATTGGATTGAGTGATTACTGCAATTATAATTCCTCCAAAATAAGCTTCTCTGCTTAAACATGCAACTCCGTTCAGGTAAGGTTATCAACATGGCAAGCTACGGGTACGCCTATGATGATGTGGAAGAGAATATTTTTGATCAATCTTATGAGGCACCCCTCCAAGATTCCATCTATCATGAGGGAAACCACCTTCCGTCTCAGGTTCATTATTCTCAAATTCATGTGGTTGACACCACAACTCACGAGGTTGAATCCTCTTCTCAAGCTTTACCATCCAATCAGAACACATCGGGGAACACCTCCCCTTCTTTCAACGTCAATGATTTAATTCATGCATTATCTCAATTGGATGATTCCCAGCGGCAGGCAGTTCAGGCCGCTTTGAAAGGGAAATCTGTTCCCTCTTCATCTTCCAATCCCCCTTCGGCCGCGAGTGGCCATCACATTGTTAATGACCAGGCGGTCTTGCACAAACCCCCCTCTTGTCCACCAACGCCCGGTGCGGCCATGCCGGCCCAACAGGCAAGTTATTCCGTGGCTAGGCCCCAATTCTTTCAACCTCCCCAAATTCTAAGGACGCCTATGCCAAATACCTTCATTCTAAATTCGGCCCCGGTCGAGTCAGACACTAATGCTTTGCTCCTTCAGAAATTAGCTAGCATGGAAGAACAACTCAACAAGGTTACTGCTGCCAAGAATGCTCCAGAGATCTCTCTGCCTACATTGCCAGTTTTTCACTTACCACCTTCTGAGATGCCGAATTTTCAGCGATACAATGGAACTGGCAATCCATTTATTCACTTGAAGGATTTTATGTATGAGACCTCCTTTTGGCAGGGCAACAAAGCCTCACTGGCTTATTTGTTTAGAAGATCTCTAGAGGGGCCAGCCCTCGAGTGGTTCTATTCCTTGGATCCAGCAGATGCCAGCAATTTTGATGTGGTTCAAAGGAAATTCCTGCAGAAGTATAGGGACCGGGTTGGACCCTCTCTATCTGTTACGGACTTGGTTACAGAGAAAATGAAGCCCGAGGAGGACTTCATCATATTTGCTGATAGATGGCGATCAATGGCTGAGAAATTGAAAGATACTTTGTCAGAACCAGAGCAGCTTAAAATGATTATTTCAAATGCAACCCCTCAGTTCCGGTATATATTAGCCATGAACAGATTGACCACCATGGAGGAGCTCTATGAAAGAGCTCGATATATTCAAACTCAGATGAAGGATTCGCCCATCATGGGCATGTTCGAACCGAAACCACGGTTGGTCAAGAAAAATACAAATGTCAACAATAGCGGGCCCACGACTGAGGGCACCGTCATCAATGAGCAAGTTGGCGCGGTCGGCAATCCCACACCTTTTCGCCAATCTAACCCACGACCTCCACCACCTCCACAACAAAACACCCTCTCTTCCACTCACCCCCACAACACCAATTTGCTCCTCAACCTTCCCTGGCTCCGCCACAAAACCAAACGCCACATGCAGACCCCTCAGCTCCGCAACAGTACCACCAAGTACCGCCACCCACCAACTATGGCCCGCAACAACAACAGCATAGGAGACCACTTGGCCCCAAAAGGGCCCATTATCCGCCATTGCCAGAAAGTCTCCCAGATATATTTAATGCCCTGATGGCTGCTAATCTACTCATGTTACCAAAAGAAAGGACAGCGTGGCCCGCTAATGTTGACACGTCCCGCTATTGTGTTTTCCACCGCTCCCCTGGTCACAATATTGACCATTGCTTTCACTTCAAGGACTACATCTATGATTTAAATGACCAGGGCGGCATTAATTGGGACGAGATGAGACAGTTCATCGCTGCTATGAAAGTAAGAAGGCCTCCTCGGTAATAGCAGGCTCAGTAGCCGCAGTAACCAGCTCCACCAGTACAATAGCAAGCTCCAGCACCTCAGCACGATATGGGGATTGTCCACAACCCATTGCCGGAGCACCAAGAAAATCAGCATGTAAACCCGGTCACGTCTCTCCATGAAGTAGAGAGAGGGCAGGGATGGCACGAAGAAAACACCTCTGTCGGGGCATTCCATCATAATTCAAATCGACCTCCGCACCTTTTGCGCACGCTTCCTTCTCCTTCTACCCCTCAATTAAGTCGCCCCCTTTTGCGCCCCGTTAACCCATCTATCCCCACTAATTCCTCATCCTTGCCAACCCGGTCTCTCCTTACCCATCCACCACGACCACAGCCTCCGACGCAGCAAACTCCATCATCTGCCACCAATCCTTTGCCATCACCATCTAGGCCACTCCTCATTCGCCCGTCACCAGCATCGGTTACATCCACTACCATCACTCCTCCGCCGGCAAGGACACCTCCACTATCAGCTTAACCACCATTTATACCCCGAACCCTCCTTGTTCAATCCGTTAGCACTTCCCACACTCGGGCACCCCTTCCTACTCCTACACCTCCTACGGGGGCTGCCTTGTCGAATTCCTCACCGACTTCTTATTCAAACACTCCTCCACCAATTCTCAATGCTAACACCCCTTCTTCTTCCAATCCTCCCTCCCTCCATGCCCCGACAGAGGCGCGTCGAACCATGGCACCGCTCCGCAGTGGACGGATGTTCCAGCGCATCTTTCCCCAGAGAGAGCAGGAGCCCGCACAAGGGCCAAATGAACAAGAGCAAGAGCAAGAGTCTGTTCCAGGCACTCAATATGATTTACTGAAGCATCTTGCCCAAACTCCAGCAAGAATCTCTATTTTATAATTGATTAAGAGGTCAACCACTCATCAATTGGCTTTAAAGGAATATTTACAGAAAGTTATGGTCAATGAGGACATCCCTGCCGAGCAGATAACTACAGTCTTAACGCCCGCTAGCGGTCAGCCAGCAATTACTTTTTATGAACATGAATTGGCACCTCAACCAGCAAGGAAATATGCCCTGTGTATCACAGTTGACATAAATAAAGTGGCAGTAAAACAATGTTTGGTGGACACTGGGGCATCCATCAATGTATTATCGCCCACCACTTTGAAGATGTGCGGCATTCCAGAAAATCAGATTCGGCCATCCACCATAACAGTCACAGCATACGACAATACTAAGAAGCCTCCTCTGGGCATGATAACGTTAAAGGTTAGTCTGGGTCCAGCAACAATCACAGTCGATTTTCACATCTTGGACATGGATCCAACATTCAATGGCATCTTGGGTCGCCCCTATATTCAACAGTTAGATGCAGTGCCCTCTACAAATCATCAATGTCTCAAGTTTCCACACAAGGGCCGTATTATCAAAGTGACTAGCATGCCGATTCTGCCTGATGAAGACATACACCTAGCAACGTCAGTTCCTTCTATTTGGCCTTCCAACAAGCCGTTGCTATCAGTATTGGATATCCCTCACCCACGGCCGATGCCACCCGAGATAGTTACAACAGTTGCCATGACACCCCTAACTTCCAAGGGGAAGAAGAAGAAGAACACAATGAATACCCCGTTTTGGAATATTCTGATGAGAATGGGGTACCAGGTTGGCAAAGGCCTGGGTGTCAATTGTCAGGGCAGAACTAAGCCTGTCAAGCCACAAAGATTGATTGCACGGGGCGGCCTAGGCTATAAAGGACCAAGCAAGAATGAAGAAGAGCCATGGGCAGTTATGACCTCCACTTTGAAGACAGATCGCCAACCGCTCACTTGGACATTGCAGACACATTTTATTAAAGGTGGCGTACAAGATGATGAGCAGACTACAATAATCACTTCCATGTTAGACTATCAAGACGTTCATGCTAGAGAGTTTGCTCGACATATTGCTCCACTGGTTACATACAAAGCCCTGGAATCTCTAAGGCCTGATAAGAGGAGGAAAATGGATGATCCAGAGTGCGACTGGTATAGATGGTTTGATATGAATGACATCACTATTGCCTTAAGCCGTCTCTTCATGCCGACAGATCCGGAATGGCCGCCACTGATTCACGACCTAATTAAAAAGCCGATGGTGATAACAGACAAGAGGCAGTTGCTGAGTGATTACACAGATATTGGAGAGCCAGACGTACCATATGAAGAAGGATTTACAATAGACAGGCTGTGGGCCGGCCTTTTCTCTCTCACTTCTATGCATCCGTCTCTTCTTGCTTCTCTGCATTCTCAATTGTTTTCTCACGTGCCGAGACCGCCTCCGATCATGATTAGCTTTTCTCCAAATTCAATGCAAGTCTCTCTTTCAATTCCTCCCTTGCTCCTCGAGCAATTTTTCAAACTCTCCATCACACCCCCGCATGGGTCATCTTTGATTCAATCTTTCTCCAATCTTCCAATCTCCACCGCTCCTTCTATTCTCCCTTCACACTGCTTTCTTCTTGAAAAAGAAAATGAAAATGAAGATAAAAATGAAAACGAAAAAGAAAAAAAATGCCAAAATTCCAACTTTTTCATCCTCCATCTCTGTTGAGGAGACCTCTTATCTCCTCTCTGAGTGTGCCCCGACCCAGGGGCCGCTCTTTCAGGATTCACTAATAAACCTTTTCCACCCCTCCTGCGAGGGGTCCTCATCTGTATCCCCTCCTGTATCTACCTTTTCACCCCCTCCCTGTTCTTCTTCTAATAATCAAGCTAGTTGCTCTTCTTCTTCTAATAATAAAATCCATGGGGTAGTTTCACATAGGAAATCCAAGGGTAAGCAGATTCCACGCAGATTTTTGTTGGAGTTGGCTAGAAGATGCCGGGCATGCTCAACCCTCCCCGAATTTCTAGAGAATCTGATTATCCTGCCAGAGTTAGAATATGAGGATACTTGTGCTTCTTATGAGGGTTTTGGTGTCTACGAGATTATGAATGATGAAGACCCTATTGAAGAGGGGGAGGAAAGTTATGAAGAATATGAGGACGAGGCTGATGCCCTTGCTAGTGGCATGAGAAGATTTGACGAACCATCAGCCTCAGTAGAGGAGCCTACCAAGGGAATAAATCTGGGTACGGAAGAAGACCCTAGGATTGTCCTCATCAGCAAGAATTTGCCGCCTGCCGAAGAGGAGGCGCTTATTTTGGTACTTCAAGAATACAAGGACACGTTTGCGTGGAGTTATGAAGATATGCCTGGATTAGACCCTGTGCTCGTTGAACATCGGCTTACACTTAAGCCAGGGTCTGTCCCGATCAAACAACGGTTGAGACGTTTCCACCCTAACATGGCTTTAAAGATGAAAGAAGAGGTCGAACAGCTTCATAAGGCTAGATTTGTTAGAGTTGTCCTCTATCCGAACTGGGTGGCTAACATCGTCCCGGTCATGAAGAAAGATGGAAAGGTTCGCATTTGTATAGACTTTTGGGACCTCAACCGTGCGTGTCCTAAAGATGACTTCCCCCTCCCTCATATTGATGTTTTGATTGATAATACAGCGGGATTTGAGACTCTCTCCTTTATGGATGGTTTTTCGGGTTATAATTAGATTCGCCTGGCTGAAGAAGATCAAGAGAAAACGTCATTCACTACACCATGGGGTACTTACTGCTATGTGGTCATGCCTTTTGGTCTCAAGAATGCTGGAGCCACCTATCAGAGGGCTATGATGGTAATTTTTCATGATATGATTCATATTTATGTTGAGGTGTATGTGGATGACCTGGTAGTAAAATCAAGAACAATGATTGAGCATCCTGGGGTTTTAGCTAAAGTCTTGCAAAGATCACGAGAATATCAGTTGAAAATGAACCCCAAGAAGTATGTATTTGGTGTTTCATCAGGAAAGTTGCTTGGGTTTATTGTCAGCAAAAGAGGAATTGAAGTTGATCCCAATAAGGCAAAGGCCATCAGGGATATGCCTCCTCCCAAGAATTTGAAGGAAGTTCGAGGATTAATCGGGAGGTTGCAATTTATTCGCCGCTTCGTCTCCCAGCACTCACAAAGATGCAGGCCGTTTTACGAGCTTACTAAGCCGGGGGTCAAGTTTAATTGGGATGACAAATGTCAGGCAGCTTTTGACGGATTGAAGGATTATCTGGCCAATCCTCCTGTCCTGAGGCCGCCAATTCCGGGAAAACCACTTATCCCCTATGTTTCTGTCCTGGATGACTCTGTAGGTGCTGTCCTAGCTCAAGTGGATGAAGAAGGGAAGGAGAGGGCAGCATACTACTTGTCTAAACTTCTCAACCCTTGTGAGCAGAGGTACTCAGCCATGGAGAAGACTTGCGCTACTTTAGTCTGGGTAGTTCAAAAGTTAAAACATTATTTCTTAGCTCACGAGGTTCACCTCATTGCTCGCATGAATCCGATTAAATTCCTTCTTGAAAAATCTATCCTTACCGACCGATTGGCACGCTGGCAAAGTTTTCTCTCTCAATTTGACATCACTTACATTCAACAGAAAGCAATCAAAGGTTATGCCATCGCCGAACATCTTGCTCACCACCCTCTCCCTCGATTTGATCCTGTCAATTCAGAGTTTCCAGATGAAGAACTAATATCCATTAATCAACCCCACGATCCTATGTGGACATTACATTTTGATGGAGCTCTAAATTCCCAAGGAAGAGGGATCGGCATGGTTCTTTTAACACCAGAAGGGGTCACCATCCCATTTGCTGCTCAGCTCACTCTCCCTGTCACAAACAATATAGCTGAGTATGAGGCCCTTTTGGCCGGTCTTCAAACCGCTCATAAATATGGTGTTACCCAATTACGAATCGTGGGTGACAGTCAACTCATTCTACGCCAGGTGCTTGTCCAGTGCCGCACTATCAATTTCTAAACTCAAGCCTTACCAGGAACTTGCTTCAGCTTATGCCAAACTCTTCACCAAGTTGATCTTCGTCCATGTCCCTCGAAGCCAGAACATCTTAGCTGACGCTCTTGCCTCTTTGACCTCCGCTTTAGTCTTTCCTCCCCAACGAGATTTTCATGTTCCTCTCATTTATCAGCGTGACACTCCAGCTATTAAGGATCGTGCATTCCGGGACAAGGTGCTCGAGAAGGTTAGGCAAGAGTGAAGCTCTTAAAAGCAAAGAGGTCATGTTGTTAGATTGGGAAGAAGAATTGGCTGATGAAGAGAAACCTTGGTATTATGAGATTGCCAGATATTGCAATGATCAATCCTATCCCGAAGAAGCCACTGTGGAAGAAAAGAAAGCGATTAGAAGAGTGGCTCAGCGGTATGTTTTGGTTGGAGGTGTGCTCTATAGAAGAGGGCTCACGGGTGTTTTATTAAGATGCCTCGACGATGATGAATCCTGGAAGGTCGTAGAAGAGGCGCATTTAGGAGTGTGTGGTGGTCATGTGAATAGCTAGATGCTAGCTAAGAAGATCCTTAGGCTAGGCTTCTATTGGCCAACTCTAGAAGAGGATTGTTCCATCTATGTTCGAAGGTGTGTTAAGTGCCAACTGCACGCCGACAAGATTCATTCTCCTGCTTCTTCACTCCATCCTATGTCCTCCCCATGGCCTTTCTCCATGTGGGCTTTCGATATCATTGGACCTCTTGGTGACTCGAACCTCCTCACGAAGTAAAAATCATTCATCCTCATGGCAACGGAGTACTTCACCAAGTGGGTGGAAGCGGAAGCATTCGTGGAGATCAAAGCATCAACCGTATGCAAATTCATAATGAAGAATATCATCGCCAGATTCGGCATCCCGAGTACCATCATCACCGACAATGGACCTCAATTCATCTCTCAAGAGCTCAAGGATCTCTGCAACAGGTATAACATTGAATTGCATCATTCTTCTCCCTATTATCCACAGGGCAATGGCCAAGCAGAGGCAACTAATAAAACCTTGATTAAAATTGTTAAAAAGACGTGTGAGGCTAATAAATTTTCGGATTGGCCAGACAAGCTAGTTGAAGCTCTCTGTGCCTATCGCACTTCCATTCGTACCCCTACAGGGCAAACCCCTTTCACCCTCACTTATGGAATGGAGGCGGTGGTTCCCTACGAGATTCTCATTCCATCTCTGCGAGTACAATTGGGCGAGGAATTATCTATTGATGAGCGTCGTGATTCACTCCTTGCCCAGTTGGAACTCCTAGATAAGAAGCGTCTGGTCGCCTCTGAGCATGCGCGCATTTATCAAAATAGGCTTTCACGTTTTTATCAAAAGAAAGTAATTGAGAGAAAATTCAAAGTCGGTGAGATGGTAATCAAGAGAATCTTTGTAAAACCTGGAGGACCCCGTTCAAAACTCCAACCAAACTGGGAAGGACCATTTGTTATAAAAGATGTTTATCCTGGCAATGCTTATAAATTGATTAACGCTGAAGGAGAAGAGCTAGCTCATCCTTGGAACGGGCTGTACCTTAAGAAATACTACCCCTAACCCAAAATTCAAAAAAAAAAAATATAGAATTTTCCAAAATCCAAAAAATAGAAAATTTCTGAAATCCCAAACAAACTAGAAATTCTCCAAAATGCCCAAAAAAATCGTTGCCATGGCATACAAGGACGCAAGGTCTGAAAGGTCAAATTTCAGTATTCATTCGTCAGTCTTGTTAACTAAAATAGGGTCGACACCCATACACACTACACGCTTAAACCTCGAACTCAAGCGGTGCAAAATCTGATGGAAAGTCAAAAACCTGACTAAAGGTGAAGACAATACCCATTCTTTTCCTCTTCGGCCCATAAGAGAGGAAGGAAGGTCTCGGGGTAGACCTGCTAAGCCTACCCGCCGCCTTAGTAAGTGGAAATCAGGGCCCAAAAGGGAGCAAAATGCCGCAAAAGCCCAAGTACAATTAGGTCTTTTATCAATATAAATCAGTTCCAAAGTGAAAGTCAAATCGTGAAAAGAAAAGCATGTCAAGAGGGCAAAGTCCCCGCAAGGAAAACCTTGGGCGTATGCATGCAATACAAAAAGAGGCAAAAGGCAACGAAATTTCCCTATGCCAAAGACCGAATCCCAACAGGCATAGGGTAGGGGAGGTGCTTTTATCTCGAGCTTCTCAGAATCCCTCATGGGCTTCCTTATATCTTCTTCCATCTCTTTCTTTGTGGTAAGTCATAAACCAGCACAATGGTCGAGACTGACCTAGGAGATTGCACTGTGCGAGATCTTGCGTATAAGTTTAACCCCTAGCACGTCGACCCCTTTTAATTAATCAAGAAAGGTCAATGAATCCTCAATAATGACCATGTATGACCAAGTGCCCTAGTAGCTTTGTCAACCTAATTCTGAAAATAGCAAAATTAACGCCTCTGAGGGAGGCGCCTTTTATGTAATTAACGCCTGAGTCGAAGTCGTCTTTTATCAAATAACGCCTTTAAATAGGTTGCCTCTTTTCAACAAAATTCTAAATTAACGACCGTCTCTGCGGGCGTCTTCTATACAAATAGCGACCTAGTCTAAGGCGTCTTTTTTGGAAAACAAATGAAAAAAAGAGAGGAAAGAAAATGAAAGAAAAAAGAAAAAAAATGGTGGTTTATCTTTCATGATGTGTGCATGCATTTTTGCATGGGCATCTTTTGTTATAGGTTGCATATGTGTGCTTGTGTGATGCATCTCCCTTTATTGGTTATTTCATTTACCTTATTTGATTAAAGACTTGGCCCCTTGACCCACTATCAAGGTCAAAGTAAAGACATCCCTTGCTTATTGAGCAAGGGGCCAAGTCGAACAGATGAATTAACCTGTTTTGTTTAAGTGTGAACTACAGCTGCAGGCATAGGGGAGAATAAAAGCAAAAGCCAAAAACGTGGAAAAGAAGCGAGGTACACGCCCACAAATACACAACTACGCAAGTGCTCAGGTAACAAAATTTTCAATCTCACATATATATACATCATAAATATCTGAGTACAGGTGTGAGGGTGGAGGAGTACAAGTAAGTCTCTGTCAGCTCTCGCCTCCACCCTCCTCTCTCCTACTCTCTACCTCGTCCTCGCATCCTGAGGTGGCGCTGGTGGAGGGGGCATGGGCCCCCGTGAAGAAGCTGGAACCCGAACCTGGCCCCCTACCTCGCTCCTCTCTCGAAGAGAAGAGCCCGCCACAAAGGTGGAGCTGGTGAAGCTGTACCCTGCGCCCGCTCCCGCCCTCGCTGGAGACGCTCCTCTGACGCTCGTAGCCGCTCCTGGGTAACGGCTAGCTGGGTCCTCAAGTCTGCTAGCTCACGCTCGCGCGCTGTCACCTGCTCCTGGTACCGGGCACGCTCCGACTGCTATAGCTCGTGGTGACGGGCACGGTCCGCCAGGTGCTCCTCTCGCTCTCGCGCACGCTCTCTCCGCTCCAGCTCAAGAGCGACCCGCAGCTCCGCTATGTCCTGAGGCAGCTCCTCACGCCGCCTCAAAGCCCTCTCCAGCTCCGCGATCCGCTGCTCACGGATCGCCAACTCCGCCCCAGCTAGGGAAGCCCGGGTATGAGCCGCCTGTAACTGTGTAGTCTGCAAACAGGTAAACAAGTCATCAGTTCCACATTTAATGCAATAATTCAGCAATTTATGAAATGAATGCATGGTTAAAAGTAAAACTCACCCGTGTGGCCATCGCCTGCTGGCCCTCCTCAATGCAAGTGAGAGCGGCTCGGAGCTCCTCCGTCTGCAAAACACCTTTTTCATCAGCACATAATAATAGATAATTAAATGAGGTCTGAGTTTTGAAACTTACCCGTGAGGCAAGGTCGCGCTCTGCCGCCTCGGCCCGTGCCACTGCCCCCGCCAGCTGCTCCGCTAGTGCAGTCGCCTCTGCACTAGGCCCTCTCGAGCTAGAGGCCTCTCCCGTATCTCTCCCTGCTGCTCCCTGCTGGGCACGCTGCATTCATTAAGATTGTCAGTGGCTAATCATCAATAATTCAAGACAAAAAAATTCATTTGCATATTCAAATAAATTAAACACTCACCAGGTCTCAAGGTCTGCCCGTGTGGTGGCCAGCTGTGCCTCCAGGCTGTGTAGGTGGGCCTGTGCATCATCGCTGCTATGTCTCGTGCATCCTGCATCCATTGCACATTAGTTGCATGATAGATATACATAAGCATTCGCATTTAATTGAAGAATAAGTGCATTCATACATACCCCTAGGACCCTCATCTGGGGCCTGCCGGCGTAAACCTCCCAGTAGCGCTGGAAGTACTCGGAGCTGTCGGTCGCCCGTGAGGTGACTCGGATTCCGCCTCGCTGTCAGTTCGCGTACTGGTCCGCGAACCGCACTCTCCAGTCGATCTCCTTGGTGCGACCGCGTGTCTTCTTTCCGATCCCTCGCGGCTCTCCGACCTCTATCCACTCCTGGTGGAGGCCGAGTGTCCTCATCACTAGCGTAAGCCGTAACGGCTCAATCTCGCTCAAGCAATGAACCCAAAGCTCGTGCTCAAAGCGAGGTCGGCCCGCTACGACCCACGGCTGGCCCTCGTCGGTCATCCCCTCATAGGGTCTCCACCGCACCTGCATTCACAAACATACATTCATCCATCATATCACATTCTATAACATAAACACAATAAAAAAAAATTGCATTATGCATACCAGTGAAGGAGGGAAGTCGCGGAACTCCCTCCGTAACACCCACAGCTCGTAAGAGAGTGGGGCTCCGAACACGACCGGCAGCCAGCGTTGCGCCAGAGGGAAAGATCCCTCACCTCCGGGTCGTAGGTCGACGCGCCCCATGGGCATGTATAGATGGCTCCAAACCTGCATCCATGCATCATATTAGCAAAACATTCATACACATATACATTCAAACATTCAAACAAAGAAATGCATACCTGAAGAAAAGGTGAGAAGCCACTGACAGTCGTCTCTCGTCCTGTCCCCGTAGACAGGTCGGCCATCATGTGCGCCAGTAGTGCCGCTCCCCAGGCGTATCTGCCGACTCCCTCCAAGTCCTTAAGTATCCCTAGGAATCGGCAGTTGATGACGTCACCCTTCGTGCCAAGCAGTAGCCTCCCGAGCATCAAGAATAGAAACCTCCTCAAATCTCGGTCTGCCCTCTCCCTGTCGGCTGGATCCTGGCAATAGGCTGCCCTAGCCCCGTCCATCAACCTCTGCGAAAACTCCTCTAAAGACTCCCGGGGTCTCTGCCTAGCATCCCCCAATCCCATAGCTGTGGTGAGGTCGGTACGGAAGACGGTCCTGCACTCGCTAGGTGTCTCGTAGACCATCTCTAACCCTAGCAATCTCTGGGTAAGCTCAGTATAGTCAGAATAGGTGATCCCACTCACAGCCTCCCCGTCTACCCTCAACCCGGTGATCCTAGCCACATCCTCTAGGGTGGGGATCATGTGACCCCACGGCATCAAAAATGCCCGGCTAGTCCTGTCCCATCTCTCTCTCAAAACCTGGATCAGTGCTAGGTCGGGTCTGACTGGCTCCATGCTAAGGAAAGCCCCGAACCCCATGGCATCTACCCTAGCTCTCTGAAACTCGGGGAGGCCGTGGTATGCTGCCCGGACCTGGACCCATGAGATGCGTGTCCTCATCAACCCCTGCATGCATAAAAGAAAGAATTTTTGTTTAAAAGTGTTAATTTTCATGTGTAAATTCGTTTAATTGCCTTGTTTGAGATTTTTGCTGTTGATTTAATTAACGACCAACCTTGGGTCGTGGTCCGTTTGATTAACGCCCCTGAGTGTGGCGTTATTTCTAAATGGGTTTTTGATGAATCTATGTGCCTGTTGAATTAACGGCCCAGCCAGGGTCGTTGTTTATCTAAGAGACGCCCCGGTGGGAGGCGTGGTTTTGAAATGAATTTCTAATTTCACAAAAGGTTTTTTAATTGGCGCCCGTCCCTGGGTCGTCATTTGCTTAAGTAACGCCTCTAAATGGGACGTTTTTCTTAAATGAGTTTTGGGCCTAGAAATATATTCTGGAATTATTTTAAATTGACGACCACCCCTATGGTCATTTTCTGTTGAATTGACGCCCCGATGGGGGGCGTTGTTTTTCAGGGTTTTTTAAAAATAAAATAAAAACGGCATACGAGATATAAATCAAGGCATAAATATTGAAGAAATAATTGGAAAAACTGAGAAGCATGAAAATAATGGCATGGTGATTAAAACATGGTAAATTAAATTAACGACATGCTACAGGACGTGTTCTCACATGATTAATTATTTTTCAAATAAAAAAGATGAATTGACGACCCCAGGTCTGGGCGTCTTTTCTTTAATTCACGACACCCCTGGGGGCGTCTCTTTTTCGAGTCACTGGTTTTTCCCCACCGAGAGCTATGGAAAATGGAAATAAAATTAAAAAAATTGGAAATGAAGGTTTGGGGGCCTACCTTTTGTTGTCTAGGTCCGACCATCCCTCCACGGCGGGGCGGCCGGGGTTGCCGTGGCCGTCGGAGCTGGCCGGGGCGAGGAACGACGGCCGTTGGTTCCTCTTCTTCATCTCCTCCTCCATCTCCTTCTTCGTTTCCTTCTTTTTCTTCACCTTCCTCATCCTCGTTTTCACCTTCTTGCCCCTCATTATCGTCACCATCTTCTTCGTCCCCATCGTCTTCTTCTCGTTCTTCTCCACCGCGTTCCTCGTCGTGCTCCGCCGGGGTCTCCTCGGCCGCCGCCGGAGGAACCTCCTCCACGGCGTGATCTTCCTCGCCCAAGTCCACCACCTCCGGGGCAGACACCCGCTGCCTCTTGTGTCCACCACCGGCCATTGCTTAGGGAGGTGAGGGTTTGAGAGATAGAGGGTGAGAAAGAAAGAAGGGGAGTTTTGGGTTCGGTTAGGGTTGCAGAAGAGAGAAGAAAGAAACAAAACGAAGAAGGAAGAAGAAAGGAGGGAAAGCAAGTTGAACGGTCAAAAAGAATTAACGACCCCATCGAAGTCGTGTCGTGTTAAAAAGACGACTGGACCGGAGGGCGTCTCTTCCATTGTTAACGACGTGCTTTGAGGCGTTATTTGCGTTCGCATGGGGAATGACAACCGTCGTCAGAGACATTTAATGGGACTTGATTGACATGATGTGAATAATGATTACTGTTTTTGATTAACGACGTGTCTGAAGACGTGGTTTACATGAAACGTGGCTTACCCTAAGGCGTTATGTTTGGATCTTTAACGAATACTTTTTGGAATTTGAATCGAATTAACGCCTTGTCCTAAGTCGTGATTCAGTTAACGCCTATTGCTGAAGGCGTCAATTTTGAGAGCCGATTAATGAGAAACGACATATACTGAGGCGTCATTTTTGGAATTGACGGCATTGACTAAGTCGTTATTCAGAGCAGAATCACAGATTGTTGGAAGAATTGATCAGAAATATTGTAATTGGCTCAATCAGAATGTTATTATTGATTTATTAATGAAGGAGATTACATTGCACTTAATGAGCCATTCTTGGGCCTCAGGTTCTTTAAAGCTATTACATATGATTTCCACTGATCTCTGTCTTCTTCCAAGTTCTCCACAGGTTGATGAGTCTTGCAGATTTTCCACAGAGCTTGGATGGTGGTGCATTCTTCTCCATCTTCATTGCCGCCGATGTCTCTGGTTTTGATAGGAGGAAGATGAGATGGGTCCTCGAATAGCTGCCGTGGAAGCCCGAGTTGAGGAAGGCACTGGTGAGAGTTGTATAGAACAAATTCCGTGGCACCTACGAGCCGAAGATCCGTGCCGGGAGAGAATCGTGCGCGGAGTTCCTACATTTTGAGTAGTCCCGGGGCGCATGTGAAAAGGTTCTTTGGCATTACCTTGAGATGCTCCCTCCATTCCGCTCTCTTCTTGATTTGAGGGATCCGGTTCATCACCCTATTGCTCAACCCCAATGAGCCGGTCATATAGGAAAGTGGGCTTTTAGAGAATATCCTTGAGGGTTGTTGGGCCTCCTCACATGGATCGAACTTAAAGTGGAGATCTACCCAACTTGATAGTGCAAGCATGCATCCATAGATTGGTCTCCCCATTGCCGCTGAAGTGAGCCCACTATATAGGAAGGCTAATATCGCCGGTCCCACTCTCTCTCCTTCCCATAGGCTAATTATTGCGCTTAATTGGGATTCATCCAAGAAATCTTCCGTGGAGGGGAATAAGATTGCTCCCGCCAAGCACACCACGAAAGCCTTTGCTACTCGCTCCACTTCTTCATCTTCTTTAGCTTGGTCGGATCGTTTGTAGACCCATGAGGCAAGTTTTAGGAGGTTGATTCCTTTGGTGGCTTTGATTTGATTCACTAGGTTTGGGCTAGGAATCAAGCTTGTTAACAATTCATGTGAGGAGATTTGCCTTGGCATGATGACCATCTTCTCCTCATCTCCTCGCTTCATCTTCTTCAAGCCTAAGATCATCTCTAACTCTTCCATTAGGATGGTAGCTTCAAAGGTGGAAAATAGGAAGGTGTGAGTAGAGGGGTGCCATATCTCCACAAGAGCTCCTATAGCTGCCCAATCTAAGTGGATTTGGTCATAATGTTTGGCATGGGTAACTAGGCCTAGGAGGTGCCATCTAGATATAAAAACTCTCATGTCAGAGCTGAATTTGGAGAGTAAAAGGGGGAGCCACTTGTTCTTAGTATATCTCCTGGCTCCTGGAATATTTGGATAATCCTGTAAGAAAAGAAAGAAGAGAAGAGTACGGAGGGTAAGAAGGTTGGGAGTGGTGAAGATAAAGGGGAAAGAACAGCAGAATAATTCAAACTCACATACCTGGTTCGATGCAATTCTGCTACTAAGGTGTCCGTTGATTTCTGAGAGCCTAGGAGTAGAAATCTTTGGCCGCTTGATAGCTCTCTCCATCTTCTGAGGTTATTTCAGTGACTGTCTGCAGAAGGAAGCCGAAGTAGGTGTAGCAACACCTGTGAAATCAGAAGCAGAAGTAACAGAACAAAGGATTTGGTTGATTTGCTGAGGAAAATTCCTTCTTCTTATAGAAGTTCGAAGGATTTTATGCCCGTGCGAAGCTGCAGAGACGATTACAAGTAGTACTGGGTTTTGCTTTCTGATTCCTAGTCGGAAGCGTGGTGTTCGGAATTCGCAGTTAATTAACGCCGGTGTCTAGGGCATCATTTGTTTAAATAATGACTTGCCTAAAGTCATGTTTTATTTAACGCCTACGTTCGGGTCGTCACTTTCTTGAGATCCCAAAAGAATTAACGCCTTGATAGTAGACGTCTTTTATATTTTAAACGCCCTCATGTCGGTCGTCTTTTATTCTTTTGACGCCATGAACTCCAGTCGTTATTTTATGGGTTTACATATTTGGTTCCTCCCTATGTTTTAATGAACTTAAGTGCTATATTTTGATTGGGATTACTTATGATTATGCACTTATGATCATATTATGCTTTGAATTGAGAGAACTAATGAACTTTTCAAGTGCAGAAGAGTGCAGGTTTCGAGACGCAGGGGTGACTCATGGGAATAACATCATCCCACTCTTGTATTTCCTTCCTGTGAGCATTGTTACTATATGGTATTTTACGCTATTATAGCATATCAAGGACCTTGTGGTTCTGACGAACCTGGAATTTGAGTTCCCCTTCATTAAAAACAGTGATAATTCCAGGAGAGTCTTGATCACACGGATAGGCCGTTGAGTCATTAAAGGTCTGGGACGATGGTTCCACTTTCCGAGTTGATGCGCGGACAAACGGGCTTCGGCTTAGTGTCAGCTCAGAGATCTGGATTCTTGACCAAATCTAGGTGGCTTAACAATATTATCCTTGATTATTTTCTATCTTTAGTTTGTTTTAATTTTTCTTTTAGCCCAGCATGCATCATATAGGACTTTGAGCTTCATGCTGAAAATCTTCATATTATGGCAATAATGAAGGTCACTCGCTCTTGATTGAGTTGACATGAGATATTCCACTCCAAATTGAGTACTTTATTCTCTCTGAAGCCGCTCAGGCTAGTTCCTTGAAAATGCCTCTTTGCTGGGTCTTCATCTCAATTCACTTTATTTTTGCAAATTCACCTTGGTTGTAGCACGTCCACGTTGGCTGGTAAACGCTCTCCAAAGGTGCCTCCCTGTCGTGCCCACGCGCACATTTTACTTGTTTAGTTTAGTCTCCTTTACCCAGCAAATCGATGTTTCCTTGGAATCACCCGAAGTCGTTTCACTCAGAATCTTGGAAAGATTTCAAAAGCCTAGTGTCACAGGCGTGTCACATCACACCTTGGCATCTACTTATCAGTTCGTTCCACTTCATTACACTTTCACTTTCATTACGTCTCACTCCCTTGCAAAGCAGATGCCAAGGCGGGGCAGCTGTAGACACGCTAAAATTGATACTATGTTGATCAAATCTCATGTCACTATGTTAACGCCCCAAAGTGACTTCAATATTTCTATAATATAAAGTTTTTCTATTTTTGTGTGGGTTTTTATGATTTTTCTTGCATTTTTGTAATTAACGACTCGAAGAGGGGCGTGTTTTAAATAGCGACCTGAGCTAGGGCGTTTTTCAAAGAAAGGACGACTGTAGCAAGAGGCGTCAGTTTCTGATATTTGACGTATCCTACCCTAATTGAAATCAAAAAGTAACGTCCCTCCCTGGGTCGTGTTTTGAATTAACGTCTCTCCTATAGGCGTCTCTTTATAATTTTCAAATAAGGAAGGTTTTCTTACTAAAATTAAATCCAAGAATTGACGCCTTTGTCCCAGTCGTGATTTCAATTAACGCCCTGACGCAGGTCGTCAATTTCAATTAACGCCTTGATGAGAGTCGTCTCTTTTCCTTCCGTGTCCTGCTTGAACTGCCCTTTCCTGGAGAGTCCCCTGCTCTGTTTGGTCATCTTGCTCGATTAGGGAACTAGAGACCTTACCGTAGAAGGGTCTTGCTAGTTCTTATCCCATTAGATTTGTGTTTTCTACCCTATAAATAGCCTCCTGGGTCGAGTTCGCGCGAGAAGGTAGCATAGTAGAAGCTTGATAGGAAGGTTGGCTAAAACAGCAGACCCTTTCTACTCTCCTTTTCTTTGTGAATCCGTGCTCCTGCAGTGGTCTTCTTCTTCCTAGTGCATCAGCTGCATCAACTTGGTTTTCCCTTTACTGTTGTTAGGAACAGCAGGGAGTTCTTTCCATCAATTTACTACTTCATCTTTGTTCATCATACATCGTTCCCCTTTTAAGTTTGCATTAGCTCTGCATCATATCTCTTTCCTTCCCTAATTTTCTTAGGGGTTTTAAAATAACCAAAAGGTGCACACTGCATGCTTTTACTCCATCATCTTATTTATTTCTGAATTGATGCTACACACACTTGGCTAATCCCTCCTCTTTTGATTGTTTGTTCTTTGTTTAAGGGTAATCAAGAGGAAAACCCCCTTCATCGGCCGGCCGGTAGAAGGAGGAGGAAGGAATCTACACTCATCCCGCATCCTTATTTTCACCAGGTATTCGCGATCAATCTCCCTTCTTTTGAGGTAACCCCTCTGGCGATCACACTCCAATAGCAATCTCTTGCTCCCCTTTATTCCCTTTGTTTCACTGTTTATCTTCCCCTTATTTATTTATTTTTGATGTGAAAAACACGATTCACACCGTTGAAGGCTAAATGGGCAGTTGTGAGCCCGTTGTGAGCGCGAGTTGTGGCCCATTTGAATTTCTTCGAGGCCCATGGATTGTGGGGCTCCTGGTGGTTGATTTCTCTTCGCTGTCGAGACTCCGGGGATGGCTTCACGGCAGTATATGCGTTTGTTTGGAGAGTTCGGATGGCCCATCTTCCCTGTGGTTTTTATTTGGAGTCGTTGTTGATGCTAGACTAGTTGGGACGTATGGGTGTGCAATTTTGCATGTCCACAAATGCCCCCCACCCACGGGTAGCACAGGCGAAGGATGAGCCGGGTGGTGCCCGTGGGTGTACTTGTCTCTTTTTCTCTTCGTCGATGCCGACGGGGGGTTGGGAGCTGGCGTAGCATGTTGGTCTCCTCTTCTCTCTGTTAGTGCCGACGGGGTGTCGGGAACTGTCATGGCATGTTGGTCTCTTTGTCTCTTCATCAGCGCCGGTGGGGTGCCGGGAACTGAAGCAGTATGTTGGTCTCTTCATCAGTGCCGACGGGGTGTCGGGATCTGAAGCAGCATATTGGTCTCTTCATCAGTGCCGACGGGATGCCGGGAACTGAAGCAGCATGTTGGTCTCTTCATCAGTGCCGACGGGGTGTCGGGACCTGAAGCAGTGTATTGGTCTCTTCATCAGTGCCGACGGGATGCCGGGAACTGAAGCAGCACGTTGGTCTCTTCACCAGTGCCGACGGGGTGCCGGGAACTGAAGCAGCACGTTGGTCTCTTCACCAGTGCCGACGGGGTGCCGGGAACTAAACTAGTGTATTGGTCTCTTCATCAGTGCCGATGGGATGCCGAGAACTGAAGCAGCACGTTGGTCTCTTCACCAGTGCCGACGGGGTGCCGGGAACTGAAGCAGTGTGTTGGTCTTTATGTCTCTTCATCAGTGCCGACGGGGTGTCGAGAACTGAAGCAGTATGTTGCTCTCTTCATCAGTGCCGACGGGGTGCCGGGAACTGAAGCAGTATGTTGGTCTCTTCATCAGTGCCGACGGGGTGCCGGGAACTGAAGCAGCGTGTTGGTCTCTTTGTCTCTTCATCAGTGCCGACGGGGTGTCGGGAACTGAAGCAGTATGTTGGTCTCTTCATCAGTGCCGACGGGGTGTCAGGAACTGAAGCAGTATGTTGGTCTCTTCATTAGTGCCGACGGGGTGTCAGGAACTGAAGCAGTATGTTGGTCTCTTTGTCTCTTCATCAGTGCCGACGGGGTGTCGGGAGCTGACACAGTTTGTTGATCTCTTGGTCTCTTCGCCAGTGCCGACAGGGCGCCGGGAGCTGACATGGCTTGTTGGTCTCTTTGTCTCTTTTCTTTCTTTTCTTCTCTCTTTTCTCTTCTTCTCTTCTTGTTTTTTTTTTCTTCTCTTTTTTGTTATCTCTTTTTTTTTTCTCCCCTTTTTTGTTGTTTGTTCTTTTTTCTTCTCTCTTTCCCTCTTCTTCTCTTCTTCCCTTTTTTTTTCTTTCTTTTTTTTGAAGAACTCCGGGTGGCTGCTGGCGTGGATGCCAATGATATAAGAGCTGTCGGCACAGTGGCCGATAATTGGAAGCTGTTGACATGGGAGCCAATAATGGAAAAGCTATCGACCCGAAGGCCGATGATTGAAAGTTGTCGGCTCAGGGGCCGATAATTGAAAGCTGTTGGCATGGGAGCCAATAATTGAAAAGCTGTCGACCCGAAGGCCGATGATTAAAAGTTGTCGGCTCAGGGGCCGATAATTGAAAGCTGTCGGCTCAGGGGCCGATAAGTGAGGCCAAAACAGCCAAGGCTGGAAGCGGGCTTCAAGAGCCGAAGTTGCGAAAGGTGAGCCACGAGGGCAGAGAGAAGGGTTTATTGATGCAAAAGGGATGTTCGTCGCCCGAAGGGACGGAGAAAAGAGTTTGTTGATTCAAAAGAAATGTTCGTCACCTGAGGGGATGGAGAGGTGGTTAAGTCATTGACACGGGCTAGTGTCGGTGCGAAGAAAGAGGGTTGATTCCTCACCCGATCGGCAGGCTCGGGCCAGGGTAAAAGGTTGTTTTGTTCTTTGATGCGCCGGGGGTACCGGCTGTGAAACCCGAACTCGGGAAAGTGGGCCGCAAGGGCCAGAGTTGGTGTTACGGAAGTAGGCCGCGAAGGCTGAAATCGGGGAGGCGGGCTACAGAAGCCAAAATAAGGGCGCAAGATGTGAAAGCCCAAATCGGGGAAGCGGACTGTAGAAGCCGGAGTGGGGAGATTATCGGGCCGCGAGGGCAAGAGGTAGGCCATGGGGGGCCAAGATTGGGCTCTACGAGCCGGAGCTAGGAAAGTAGGCTTCGATGGCCGAAATTGAGTTTATTGCATACGCACATTCTTGTTATTTTATTATTTTTTATTATTTTTTATATTTTTGTTGTCATCATTTTTTCTCTTCTTTTTTTTTTAAAGCATGCAAGCATTCATTAGCAGGCATAACATAGATATAAGTAAGGCAGCTCCCTCTATAAAGGGATAGGATAGGGACATCGTCCATAATTCGTAGATGCGATGCGGGCCGCGAGGTACAATTGAGGGGTGGTGCACCCGTCAAGAAGATATCGCATGTCTTGCATGCATAGCCTAAATTCACGCATTTCACCCGAGGCAATTCTCTATGGCATGGCAGTGCAAATGTGTGAACAAAGAGCCCTAACCATAGGGATATGCAGGTTTTCCTGGTGACACTCGAGGATCACTCTAGCGCCTACACATTAGTTCCAGGCTTTCGACTTTCGGTAACTTCACATAGCCCCCCATCTGTTTATTTTGGTAGCGGATTTCACCGTTCGGCGCGAGTGTCCTCATGTGTCTCAATGGAGATTCCCGGCTACTAGGACTCATCCTTATTATAATTTTATTACGGATTCCACTGTTTGGCGCGAGTCTCCTCATGTGTCTCAATGGGGATTCCCGGCTACTAGGATTCGTCCTTATTATAATTCGCTTCACCATTTCGCGCGAGTCTCCTCATGTGTCTCAATGGGGATTCCCGGCTACTCGGATTCACGTGTCTCTCTCTTTTTTTCTCTCTCCTTTTTTTCCTCTTTTTTTTTACAGTGGGGGTAGGCAGCTTTTTCCTCACGATTACCTTTCACGCGAGTGCAGGAATTCAAGTCTCTGTAGAGTGCTAAGAAGAAATTCGGGCAATCCCTATAGTCGAAGGCTATTGAACACATTAAGTGCTAAGTGTGGGAGCGTTACCTCAGGTTTATTTTGTGAGTTGGGCTTAGCGATTCAGCCATGACTCTTCCCCTTGACGTGTGCACCCGCCATAATTGGGTTCCCTTCGAGCGCGTGCCATGACGCCCGTGCATCCGAAATCGGGGCGATATTATTTAGCAAGGAAACACGGTCCTAGAAAATTCCAAGGAGGTGTATTATTCTATATTAAGCAACCATGCAAGCAGGGCAATCATGCATTCTCTTTTTTTGTTTTTTGTGTGTGTTTGTTTTATTGTTATTTTGTTGTTGTTGTTGTTTTTTTTTTTTTTTTTTTTGCATAGGAAAATATTGTTGTTACGTATATGTGTAGTGGTAGTAAAGGTATTAGGGAGGCAGACCGCAAAAGGGCTGAAAGGATATTAGGGAAGCGGGCTATAGAACCCGAGGGACATCACGGGAGTGAGCTATAAGGGCTAAAAGATGTTGGGGAGCAGGCTGCGGGAGCCAAAATCGGGAAGCGCGGTGGGACGGATGGATTAATCCTGACAGTGGGCCCCGGCCGAAATGGCCCTGCAGAGGGGCGTTGGGTAGCGGGATGTGAGAGTCGAAGAGAAGGGTCTCTTTTGTTCTCTGGCCAGGGAAAGATCTGGACCAAAATGGAAGGTTTATTCTTTTGTTCTCTGACCGGGGAAGGATTCGAACCAAAGCGAGAGGTCTATTTTTTAACTGGGAAGCTGTCGGCTGGGGTGGCAATGATGAGATAGCTGTCGGCTAGGAGTTGATGATGAGGTAGCTGTCGGCTAAGAGCCGATGATGAGGTAGCTGTCGGCTAGGAGCCGGTGATTAGATAGCTGTCGGGTAGGAGCCGATGATGAGGTAGCTGTCGGCTAGGAGCCGATGATTATATAGCTGTCGACCCGAAGGCCGATGATGAGGTAGCTGTCGACCCGAAGGCCGATGAAGGGGTAGTTGTCGGCTTGAAGCCCCGATGGTTGAAAGTTGGGCAGTTTAGCGCCCCGTCGGTGGAAGGTCTAGTCGGTTTAACGCCCCGTCGGCGGAAGGTTTAGTCGGTTTAACGCCCCATCGGCAGAAGGTTTAGTCAGTTTAACGCCCCGCCGGTGAAAGGTTTAGTCGGTTTAACACCCTGTTGGCGGAAGGTTTAGTCGGTTTAATGCCCCGTCGGTGGAATATCTGTCGGCTTGAAGCCCCGATGGCTGAATATCTGTCGGCTTGAAGCCCCGATGTCTGAATATTTGTCGGCTTGAAGCCCCGATGGCTGAATATCTATCGGATTGAAGCCCCGATGGCTGAATATCTATCGGCTTGAAGCCCCGATGGCTGAATATCTGTCGGATTGAAGCCCCGATGCCTGAATATCTATCGGCTTGAAGCCCCGATGGCTGAATATCTATCGGCTTGAACCCCCGATGGCTGAATATCTATCTGCTTGAAGCCCCGATGGCTGAATATCTGTCGGCTTAAAGCCCCAATGGCTGAATATATGTCGGGTTGAAGCCCCGATGGTTGAATATCTGCCAGATTGAAGCCCCAATGGCTGAGTATCTGTCGGCTTGAAGCCCCGATGGCTGAATATTTTTTGGTTTAACGCCCCGTCGGTGGAATATTTTCTGGTTTAACGTCCCGTCGGTAGAATATCTATCGGCTTGAAGCCCCGATGGCTGAATATTTTTCAGTTTAACGCCCCGATGGCTGTTCTTTCTCTTCTTCTCTTCTTCTTTTATGGACATGCAGGTGCAAAGACCGCGTCTGCCTCGTGACTCTCTTTTTTTCTTCTCTTCTTCTTTTGTAGAGAGGCAGGTGCAGAGACCATGTTCGCCCCGTGATTATTCTTTCTCTTCTTCTCTTCTTCTTTTATGGAGAGGCAGGTGCAAGGACCATGTTCGCCCCGTGATTGTTCTTTCTCTCCTTCTCTTCTTCTTTTATGGAGAGGCGGGTGCAAAGACCGCGTCTGCCTCGTGACTCTCTTTTTTTTTCTTCTCTTCTTCTTTTGTAGAGAGGCAGGTGCAGAGACCATGTTCGCCTCGTGACTCTTTCTCTTTTTTTTCTTCTTCTGTAGAGAGGCAGGTGCAGAGACCATGTTCGCCTCATGTGCGTTCTTTCTTTCCTTCTCTTCTTTTGTGTGATGAGGCGGGCTCGAAGACCACGTCTGCCTCATGTGTCTTCTTTTGGTTCTGCTCTTCTTATTTTATGTGAAGAGGCGGGTTCAGGGACCACGTCTACCTCATGTGTCTCTTCTTCCTTTTCTTCTCTTCTTTTGCGTGATGAGGCGGGCTCGAAGACCACGTCTGCCTCATGTGTCTTCTTTAGCTTTTCTTCTCTTCTTTTGTGTGATGAGGCGGGCTCGAGGACCACGTCTGCCTCATGTGTCTTTTCTTTCTTTTCTTCTTTTCTTTTATGTGATGAGGCGGGCTCGAAGACCACGTCTGGCTCATGTGTATTCTTGCTTTCCTTCTTTTCTTTTGTGTGATGAGGCGGACTTGAAGACCACGTCTGCCTCGTGCATGTCTTTTTCTTTATTCTGCTCTTCTTTTCTCATTAATGCTTCCACGCTGGAGTGTATTTCTCTTAATGTGCCCCCAGGTTGGGGTGTAGCTTCATTTGGTATGCATCCCCCCTGAGGGGGTGTGTTTTACCTCTTCGCTTCTGTGCCCCTAGGCGGGGTGTATTTTTTTGGCTTCTATGTCCCAGACCAGGGTGTGTTTTTTTTAATGCCCCCGAGACGGGGTGTAGCTCTCTTCAAATGCCCCCATGGTGGGGTATACTCTTCACGGCTTCTATGCCCCCATGTGGGGTATGTTTCTTCTTCAAATACCCCTAAGCCAGGGTGGACTTCTCTTCATATGCCCCTTAGCCGGGGCGTGTTCTTTATAGCTTCTAGGCCCTCGAGGCAAGGTATGTTTCTTCTTCATATGCCCCTGGTATAGGGTGTAGCTCTCTTCAAATGCCCCCAAGCCGGGGTATACTCTTCACGGCTTCTATGCCCCCAGGCGGGGTATGTTTCTTCTTCATATGCCCCTGGTACGGGGCGTAGCTCTCTTCAAATGCCCCCAAGTCGGGGTATACTCTTCACGGCTTCTATGCCCCCATGCGGGGTATGTTTCTTCTTCATAGGCCCCTGGTACGGGGCGTAGCTCTCTTCAAATGCCCCCGGGACGGGGGTGTATCTTTTGCTTCTTATGCCCCCCTGAGGCCGGGGTGTATCTTTTGCTTCTTACGCCCCCCTGAGGCGGGGGTGTATCTCTTTATGGCTTCTGTGCCCCCGAAGCAGGGTATGTTGTTTCTTCAAATGCCACTTGGGTGGAGTATATCTTTCTTCTTATGCTCCCAGATCGGGATGTATGTCTCTTTGTTTCTGTGCCCCGGGTAGGGGTAGATGCTTCTGCTTCTTATGCGCCAAGGGCGGAGTGTATTTTTGTGCCCCCAGGCTAGGGTAGGTGCTTCTGCTTCTTATGCGCCAAGGGCAGAGCGTAGTTTTGTGCCCCCAGGCTAGGGTAGGTGCTTCTGCTTCTTATGCGCCATGGGCGGAGTGTGTCTCTTTCTGTGCCCCTAGGCTGGGGTACATTCTTCATGTTTCTTATACCCTTTTCACAGGGCGTATTCTCTTGCTTCTCATGTCCCTGGATCAGGGCGTATGTTTCTTCTTCTGACGCCCCTAGGTCGGGGTATATTCTTTCTTCATGTGCTCCCAGGTCGGGATGTATGTCTCTTTGCTTCGGTGCCCCCGGGTGGAGGTGTACTCTGTCTTTTTGCTTCTGTGTCCCCCAGGCGGGGTATGTTTCTTCTTCAAATGCCCCTGAGCCGGCGCATATTCTTTATGGCTTCTATGCCCCCTGGCGAGGTATATTTCTTCTTCAAATATCCCTAAGACGGGATGTATTCTTCTCTTTCTTATGCTCCCGAGGTGGGATGTATCTTCTTCAAATACCCCTAAGCCGGGATGTGTTCTTTATGGCTTCTATGCCCCCTGGCAGGGTATGTTTCTTCTTCAAATACCCCTAGGCCAGGGTGGACTTCTCTTCATATGCCCCTGAGTCGGGGCGTGCTCTTTATAGCTTCTAGGCCCTCGAGACGAGGTATGCTTCTTCTTCAAATACCCCTAAGACGGGGGTGTGATTCCTGACTTCATATGCCCCCGACGTGGGGTATATCTTTTGTTTCTTATGCTCCCGAGCCGGGATGTAGCCTCTTGGCCTCATATGCTGCCGAGGTGAGGGGTATGTTGCTTCATGTGCCCCCGGGGGGAATGCATTTTGCCTCTACTGCCCCGTGGCGGGACATATCTCTTGGCTTCTTACGCCCCCAAGGTGGGGTGTGTTTTCTTCTTGTGCCCCCGGGGTGGGATATATCTTTCGCTTCTTATGCCCCCCCCTTGAGGCGGGGTGAAGTCTTTGCTTCAAATGCCCCTAAATCGGGGTATAGTTTTGTCTCATATGCCCCTGGCGCAGGGGTGTATTTCTCTTCATATGCCCCTCAGTCGGGGTGTATCTTTGTTGCTTGTTGTGCCCCCAAAGGGAGGTGCCTTTCTCTTCATGTGCGCCGGGCACCGGGTGTATCTTTGCTTTTCTTTTTTTTATATGCCCCCGAGGGGGGAATTCTTCTTCTTCTACCCCGACACGCTGGGGAATGTTTGCTTCTTGTGCCCCCAAAGTGGGGTGTATGCTTTTTCTTCAGACTCCCCTAAGGCGAGGTGTATTATTTGTTGCTTCATGTACCCCCGAGTCGGGGTGGATTCTCTTCATGTGCCCCCGGGAACAGGGTATATCTCCTTTTTTGCCTCTTATGCCCCCCGTGGAAGGGTACATCTCTTCTTCTTATCCCCCATGGCGGGGTATGTGCATGCTCTCTTTGGGAGTGGTGGCCGTGCTTGGCCTCATTGCTATAAAGCATTCCCCACAGCGGGCAGCCATTCACCAAGGTACAATTGTGACTCGCTGGGCCTTTTAACAACCACTCGGGGGGGGGGGGGGGGGCGTTTTGTGTCGGATGGAGGCAGCAGGAAGGAGGAACGGGCGGGGTCATTGCACCACGGACTCGGGGCCTCCTAGAGTCGGACAGGATGCCGTCCTTCTTCTTGTTCTCTTGGTCGGTGATGCTGGCCAACTTTTCTTCCTTTCTTCTTTATTTCTCTTTTTTTCATTTTTTTCTTTTTTTTCTTCTCTTCTCTTCTTCTTGTATGATTGACCAGGGTGGAGGTGCAGGAGAGCGCTCCCCTCAGGGAGGGGATGAGTGGTTCGCTCTACCGCATCAACCCCACAATGGTAATCTTTGTTCAGCACGGGTCTCGACGGATGTGGCCATACAACCCTCTCTCGCCAATTCTTTCTCTTCTTTTTTTTGCTTCTTTCTTTTCTCTTTTTCTTCTTTTCTTCTTTTCTTCTCTTCTTCTTTTCTTCTTTTCCTCTTTTCTTCTTTTCTTCTCTTTCTTCTTGAGGAAAGGGGGGGGGGTTTGATTTCCCCTCCCTTCTCTTCTCTTTCTCTTCTCTTTTTTTTATAACAGCCCCCATGATTCCTAGAAGCTGCATATGCTTCGAAGCAGCGTCCTCGAGGCCACGAAGGCAGCTGCACCGAGTCTGGCTTTTCTCCCCATAGGACTGGCGAAGACAGCACCTGCCATTCATCAAAGCAGGCAACCATCGTTAATTACGAGGCCATGAGGCCCTAAATCCCGGCGAAGAGATGAAGGGTGGTTTAGGTCCCACCGGGCGTGCCAGACTTGTGGACGCACTAAAATTCACTCGTCGGCGTTATGTTCGTCTGTTCGGGTGCGGTTGATTCGTCTATTAAGTGCGTGGGCGTGCTAGTCACGAAGTGACAATTTATTCGGGCTCTGAAGAGCCCATGGTGCGCTCGATCTGACTCGGTCAGACGATTGTGTGGTTCGTGTCGGGACCAAAACCCACCACACCATGAAGGTCGCGGCGTCATTTACATCCCCCATACGAGGGAACACCCTTGATTAATCACCGGGATCCAGGGCCTCATGGCCAGGGAAATTAATTGCATGAAAGGTCTATTAGGAAGCATTGAAATCCCCGTATGAGGGTGAGTAGAAAATATTCGCGGTCATGTCGGTCGTGTACTGACCATTTAATGTTCGGACGAATGTCCGGCTTGAAAAAAGCTCGATCGTCACGGGAAAACCGGAGCATATGTATGCCAGGATATGGCAATTTTATTATCGAAAGAACGGAAAACGTTCGGCTAAACCTCGGTCAAAAAAACCAGTAAATCTGTTGACCCTGTGCAAGAGCAAGCTGCGACCATACTACGGTGGGCCCCCCGCAGTCGAAACAAGACTTGCATGAGTATCTTTAATATTTCTGGTGCCAAAGGGCAACGTGGAGTGTCCCTTGAATCGGCTGGAAAGCCCTATATCTAGGGAAGCAAACATTCGAAATGCGTCGGCCATTCAAGGGACCATTCGACATTCAGACGGGTGTCCGGCTTGAAAATATCGTAATTGTCGCGGGAAGACCCGGAACGTATGTATGCCGGGATACGGCAAATATATTATTCCGAGACACTGAAAACATTCGGTTAAATCTTGGTTAGCGTAGCAGGAAACCAATGAATTTATTGGCCCGGTGCAAGATCGAGTCAGGACCATACCGGGGGCGCCTCCCGCAGTCCAAACGGGGCTTGCGTGGGCATCATTAATGTTTTCGGTGCCGGAGGGCAACGGGGAAGAGTCCCGGGACTAGATCCCAAAATCAAAAAATGTGTTCGGAGGGAGCGGGCTATAGGCCGAGGATATGGGTCAGACAATGACCATAATCGGGACGGACCCGAGATCCAAGCATAGCCCACGAAGGCCTTATTGATATTACCATGTGTAGGGTCCAGGGATGACGGGAGCCATCTCGTTCTATTCCGATTTCTGTCGGTCACTTATGGACCACTTGATATTCGGACAAGGGTCCATATTGAAGGTACGACGTAGATAGAAACAACCCCGTACAAATGTATGCCGAGTTTGCGAAAATTTCAATGAAAGGGCGGGAACGAATCCCGATAGAATGAATCCAATTTGACGAGCTATCGGCCCAGAGCAATGCCGGGTCACGACCACGTCGGGGTGGGAGCCGTCGGCCATGTTGGTCGCTCACGGGTCTTTTCATGTTCGGACACAGGTTCGTAATAGAAACGCGGTGGAAATCGAAGTGAACCCGTTCAAATATCTGCCGAACGTGTGGCAATTTTAGTAGCGGCTCGGAAGGGACCCGGCCTGAGAAACGAGTCCGGTTTAATCGGAATGTCGGCCCGAGGCGAGGTCCGGTCCCAAGACTCAGGCCCAACCTAGAAGGGCAGCATTGTTGTTCCTTCAGCACCGGGTCACGGAAGAGACGGGGGGGACTGCGATATAGATTTTACCATTTTTTTTATCTGGGTTTCAAATTATATATATACATATTTATTTTTATTACTTATTTCCCTTTTATGTATTTGTTCTGAATGATTTCTCCATTTTGTTTATTATTATTATTATATTTTCCTTTTTACTATTATTATCACTATTTCATTTTTTTGTTTATTTCATATATATATATATATATTCAAGTTTATTTATTTATCGTGGCTTTTATTAATTTATTATCATAATTATCATTATCAATATATATTTTTTTTGGAGAGAGAGTGAGCCAATGGAGGGCTAAAAAGGGGCTGAAGGGGCGTGCCGGCGAAGGTCCGGCCGAGCTGGGCGTGCCGGCGAAGAGCCCGAGCGGGCACGTCGGCGAAGGGCGCGAGCAGGCGAACCGGGTATGGAACAGGGAGCGTGCCGGTGAAGGGCTTGGCCAAGTGTGCCGGCGAAGGGCGGCTGGAGGGCGTATCGGAGAAGGAGCCAGAGGCGTGCCGGCGAAGGGCCTGGCCGAGTGTGCCGGAGAAGGGTGTGCCGGCCTAGGAGCGTGCCGGGGAAGGAGCTGGGTGGTGGCCTATCGGCGAAGGGCTCGAGCGGGCGTGCCGGCGAAGGTTGAAGTCCCGAGTTTAAATGGCACCCAAGAGGGGGGGTGAATTGGGTGTTAAAAAATTAATGAAGATTTTTTTCTTTTTGTATAAAATATGTGATAGAATGCTATATGAGAGACAAGGTTAACAGAAACCAAAAAACAAGGCAAGATCTAAAAGGTGATAAACGGATTATTCAGGATAAACGAGAATAAAACTGAACTGGAAATCACACATGCAATTTGCACAGAATAGGGATAGAAGAAAAGGAACAAACCACACGGCGACAACGATTTTTAGGTGGTTCTGATGCCACAACGGCAACCTACGTCCACCCCTCACGGACTGTGAGGATCCACACACTATCTTGTAAAAAGTTACAAGATCAACCACACACAACACTTACACACTGGGAAGAGGAGTTCCCGCGAAGGTGTAAGAACACCTTAATACACACACAGCTACACCGGAGGACACACACAGATCTAGGAAGATCCACACACACCGAAATATTTTAACAACTACAAGATCCACATATGAAGCTTAAGAAGGCAAAAAGAATTTAGAACACAATAGAAGAATCTTGATTTGCTCCCCCTTAATAGATGGTTGGATGCTTTGGATGCAGCTTGAATCCTTGGGCTGATCTTCACTTGACTTGATGAAGAAGGATGAAGAACTTCTCTCGGAGCACTGTTCACGTCTACAGTGCCAAATCCCTTCTCTTCCTCTTGGCAGCCTCCCTTTGATCTTCCTTGAGCATTTTTGGTTTTCCAAACCCTCTTGTATAAGTTATATAGGTTCTTGAATGGTCCAAGGCCTCCCCCAGACTAGATCCACAATATCAGGAGAGTTTGGTAGCTTAGGGATTAAACAATTCCCATGAGAGTGGCTTATCTCGAAAGGTTAAAAAGTCAACAATTGTTGGCAGCTTGGGGCTGGCGGTCGACCTGCAGGGGCTGACGATCGACCGCCACTGAGAAACCTGCAGGTGGCCGGTCCCTGGGAAATCCGGTCGACCGGGATTTGAGGGGCGGTCGACCGCCACTGTGACAGACTGTAGAGAATTGCATTCTGTTATTTCAGGTCGACCGGGGTCATGCTGGAGGTCGACCGAACTATCAAAAAACCTCAAAAATAAGAGTTTAGCCCAGAGAACCATATCCATAAGATCGAGACATGAATTGGATGCATGTTTATGGGAAATGTCAAGTTCATTTGAGATCTTAGAAAGCCCATTCGGAAGGCTAAAACCTTAAGCAAAAGCATGAAAAAATCCGGCCTTGAAAACGTGTGAAAAACACTTGGGTCAAGGATTCCAAACAGGAGAGCCACCAAAGGTCCTTGGTTTTGTTATCATCAAAAACACTGAGATAGATATACAACAATCTCCCCCTTTTTGATGATGACAAAACGCTAGGCTTACACACCAAGGTTTATGTTGTAAAAATTCAGATTGAACGTTGTGCTAGAAATGTCATTCACCAAACCAAACCAATCAACACGATGTAGCACAGATCACTAGATAGGCAACAAGAATATGAAATGAGACATCAAAGCCAACAAATGAATTCAAACACCAGTGCTTTCAATTCATCATAGTTTCATTACAAGATACATTAGTGCGAGTGAATGCACGACTCTAAAACCAAAGTCTAAGCAAAAGACTAACACTACGGACAGCCCTCACATGACATGCAAGCAAGCAACCCAACCACACAACGACATACATAAGTAAATAATAAGCCTGCCCTACTACTTCTCCCCCTTTGTCAACAGCAAAAAGGGATGGGATAGACGAAGGAGGGACTCAAGCAGCACTGGATCAAAAGAGAACATGCTAGAGGTGAAAGCAAAATAAAGCCTCATGGAGCATCTGCAGGAGGGGGCTGATCGGCGGGAGGTGTAGGTGGAAGGCCAAGGTGCCGACGAATGTCGCTAAGTTGGTGGCCATGATTGTGAAGAAGATCAAGAACATGACCAATGGATACATCACGAGCCACATCCTGGCGCCGCATGCCAATAAGGGAGAGCTGCAAGAGGGTAAAGGATTGGCCAGACTCAGCGAAATCTATGCGGAGAGAAGTCATGTGGGTGGTGAGAGTGGCCATATGAGTAGAGAGAGTCTCAAAAGCAGTAGAGAAGGTGTCCAAGCGCCCTGATAGGGTGTCAAACGCAGTGCCCATATTGTCTCCAAGGGTAGAGAGACGATCCCCAAGGTTATCCACACGAGTCTCCAAGCCGGTAAGCCGCCCGTCAAGAGCCTCGTAGTCCACCGAAGGGCACTGTCTGGCCCCCTGAGTGGAAGATTCCCCATGGTGAAACTGGGGTGGAGGAGGCATCTCAAGATCCGGGTGAAACGGGGACGAGGGAGGAGGCTGCTCCTCAGCTGGAACTGGAGGGGGAACATCCCCGTCGGCTTGCTGCTGCGCTGGCTCATCATCTTCCTCACGGATCTCATCTTCCCCATAAACTGGAATGTCCCGCACAAGCTCGCCGTCGGGACCAAAGTAGTAGCCAAAATCTGTGAAAATTTTATGCTTATTGTACACATCATCCTGCCGAACATAGATGAACTGCTCATTTGCCACATTAATCCTGGCATGAATAAAGACTCCGGTCAACTGCGAAGCATAGGGAAGAGACCGCCGGAGGTAGGTACGACAGGTTCCAATCAGATCAGTCATGAGCCGACCCATATTGATTTGAATACCATTCATAACATGATAGAATAGAAAACGCTGAACCTCTGTAACCTCATCCCGACCGCCCACTTTGGGATAAATCAATGATGTAAACATGTGGTGTAGGACGCGCTGTATTGGAGGAAAATGATTTGCATTTAGCTTGATCAAATTGCTCACACCGTGTACATACTCACAGCTGGTCATAGCAGTAAATGTTGCTGAAACTTCACCAAAACCATATGCCCTATCTGCACCCATGGCGGATACTCCTAGGGCCTGCTGAAATAACTCCGGAGTGATATGAAGCTCCACACCCTCAACCGTGGTGTATAACTGGTCATTTCTCACAGCTAAAAAGCCATAGAACTGCTGCACCAACCAAGGATAATACCTATTGTACCGGGTAACAAAATCCATCCAACCGTCCTGAACCTCAAAAAGAGCGCACAAATTCGGGAAGAGCTCATTTACCTCATCAAAGTCGACCAAGCGAGGGTCGACAATAGGACGTGGAGGTAAGGGTGCTCGAGGCAGAGGAGGAGCTTGCTGAGATGGAGGAGCCGGGGCCGCTTGCCGTTGACGGCTAGCTTCACCTTGGGTAGAACGCCGAGAACTCCGTCTTGGCGACATTTCGAACTTGAAAAACCCACCGGGAAACTCTTGAGCAATCGATCTCAACCCCGGGAATGTGGATGAAGCACAAGGGACACTTCTACGGCTTGGAGGAACTTTTCCACAGAGAAGAAGTTGAGAGAGATCTCCACGAACGCACAACCGACAATATGGAAGAGGTCCCGAAGTGATGCCGGGACGACCGAATCAATGTGCGGATGGAGGAAGAAGGGTTGTGGAGGCTTGGATGGTGGAGATGAGGAGTGTTGGGGTTAGGGTTTGGTGGTAGAGAGTGAGTGGAAGTGAAGGAGAGAGAGAAAGGAAGAAAAAAGACCCATATATGAAGGGTCGGTGGACCCCTAAGTCGGGCCGGTCCGCCGCCGGCGGTCGACCAGCGCGGGCCTGGCAGTCGACCGCCAGGACCAAAATCCCCAAAACTAGATATTCTTTTTTTTCTTTCTTTTTCTCTTTTTCTTTTTCTTTTTTTTATTTTCTTTTTCTCTCTCTATTGGGGGATAGGCAACGGACTGCCTGAGAGGGGCCACTAATTAGGACAAGGGAAGTGAAAAGAGCAAGATGCATAACTGAGAAGAGGTTCTGATTTTCCCTAGTAAGTACCTTTAGTACCAGCACACTGAGTCCACAGATGTTTGAGCAAGGAATATTAAGCCATAGAAGAATTATTCAAGAAGGGTTGGATATAAGTAGTTACAATCAGGCATACAAGGTGAGTAACAACACATAAGAAAGAGAAGAGGCAAAATGCATGTTTTCTACCCTCGGTGCACATGATTTTTCTACAAATGCAACCCTATACCTTAGATGCCAACCTATGCATGTATGCTCTCACCCTTGCACATCCCAAGTTCTCTTCTTATCTTATTAAACTGATCCTGGTTTAGAGGTTTGGTGAAAATGTCAGCTAGCTGATTGTGTGTGTCAATGAAGTTCAATTCAAAGACCTCTTTTCCTACATGATCCCTCAGAAAATGATGACGAATATCTATATGTTTGGTCCTGGAGTGCTGAACATAGTTTTTAGACAAATTTATTGCACTGGTATTATCACACAGAATTGGAACATTTTTCATTTCAACATCTAAATCAAGCAGTTGATTTTTGATCCAAAGTACTTGGGCTCCACAACTTCCGGCGGCTACATATTCAGCCTCGGCCGTTGAGAGAGCTACTGAATGTTGTTTCTTGGAGGCCCATGAGACTAGGCAACCACCAAGAAACTGACAGTATCCACTTGTACTTTTACGATCTACAATGCACCCAGCATAATCCGCATCGGTATAAGCAATTAAATCAAAGGAACCACCGATAGGAAACCACAAGCCAAAGTGTAAGGATCCAATGAGATATCTGAAAATGTGTTTCACGGCTGATAAATGAGATTCCTTGGGGCATGACTGAAAATGGGCACAGAGACATACACTGAATTGAATGTCAGGGCGACATGCTGTAAGGTACAATAGCGATCCGATCATACCTCGAAACAGTGTAGGATCTACTGTTTTACCATTTTCATCTTTATCCAGCTTTGTGGTGGTAGCCATGGGAGTTGATATGGGTTTTGCTTCCGCCATCCCATATTTCTTCAACAGTTCAATAGTATATTTGGTTTGATTGATGAAGATTCCTTCTAAAGTTTGTTTCACCTGTAATCCAAGAAAGAAGGTTAGCTCCCCCATTAAACTCATCTCGAATTCTCCTTGCATGATTTTTGAAAATTCATTGCATAAGACATTGTTAGTAGCCCCAAAGATGATGTCATCTACATACACTTGAACCACAAAAATGTCTTTACCTAATCTCTTGGTGAAAAGTGTTTGGTCAACCTTACCTCTCTTGAAACCATTTTCAACCAAAAATGAGGTAAGCCATTCATACCACGCCCTTGGTGCTTGCTTTAGTCCATATAGGGCCTTTTGGAGTTTGTACACATGTTGTGGATGTTTAGAATCTTCAAAACATGGAGGCTGCTCTACAAAGACATCCTCCTTGATATAGCCGTTAAGAAATGCAGATTTAACATGCATATGAAATAACTTAAAGTTCAAAGAACAAGCATAGGACAATAAGATTCGAACAGCTTCAAGTCTGGCAACTGGTGCAAAAGACTCATCAAAATCAATGCCCATCCCCTGGCTATACCCCTTGGCCACAAGTCGGGCCTTATTCCTAACCACCAATCCCGCATCATTTAACTTGTTTCTGAAAACCCAATGAGTTCCAATAGTGGGATGGTTCTTAGGACGCGGCATGAGAGTCCACACCTCGTTTCTTTCAAACTGGTGCAGTTCTTCATGCATAGCCTGAATCCAGGATTCATTTTGAAGAGCTTCACGAAAGTCCTTGGGTTCTTCTTATGATAGCAAGGCTTTCAAGTCTTCCTCTTCAACTTGCCTTAGAGAGGACCTAGTTCTTACCCCATCCTCCAAATTGCCTATGATGTTCACAGCTGGATGATCCGTTAGACGAGTGGAGGAGCTGGGTAGATCAGGATGCTGCACTTGTAGTTCTTGTAGTGTCTCGAGTATAGGATCTTCATCTTTTTCACTATTGCTTGAGGTTGCTTCCAACGATTCATCCTTAGCCTTGACACTTATTGAGTTCTTAGGATCTTCATCTGCATCCAAGGTAGAAGAAGTTTGGTCTATCAGTTTTGATTCGGATTCATCAAAGATGACATGAGGACTTTCTTCAACAACCAAAGTCCTTTTATTAAATAGACGGTAAGCTCTAGAATTGAGTGCATAACCTAGGAAGATTCCTTTATCACTCTTTTCATCAAACTTACCCAGGTTGGACTTACCATTATTCAAAATATAGCAGGGGCATCCAAAAGGTTTAAGATAAGAGATGTTGGGTTTCTTACCCTTGTAGAGCTCATAAGGAGTTTTCATCAGAATGGGCCTTACCATTGCCCTGTTGATGATGTAGCAAGCTGTACTCACCGCCTCAGCCCAAAAATACTTAGGCAGGGAATTCTCACTTAGCATGGTCCGGGCCATGTCTATTAATGTTCTATTCTTCCTTTCCACTACTCCATTTTGCTGGGGCGTCCTTGGTGATGAAAAATTGTGTGTATACCCCTGCTCTTCACAGAAGATGCTGAAATCATGATTTTCAAATTCACCACCATGATCACTCTGGATGGTGGTGATGAGGTAACCTTTTTCATTTTGGATTTTTCTGCAAAACACTTGAAACTCCATCAGAGCATCACTTTTATTAGCTAAAAATAACACTCATGTGAATCTGGAGAAATCATCAACAATCACAAAGCCGTAGGATTTTCCTCCTAGGCTAGATGTTCTAGTGGGACCAAAAAGATCAAGATGCAACAGTTCCAAAGGCCTAGCAGATGAAACAATGTTTTTATTTTTGAAAGAGGTTCGTGTTTGCTTGCCTTTAGTACAAGCTTCACATATCCTATAACTTTCAAATTTTAATTTTGGCAGTCCATTCACCAAGTCATGTCTAGACAGCTTAGAGATTACTCCAAAACTAGCATGACCTAATCTTCGGTGCCATAACCATGCATTTTCATGATTGTTCGCAACCAAGCAGAAGTTATCGCATGAAACATTATCAATATCAACAGTGTAGACATTGTTATTCCTTTTTCCAAGAAATTTGATCTCATTTGAATTTTTGTTTAAGACAATGCAGTGAGTTTCATCAAAAACAACTTTAAAACCCTTATCGCACAATTTGCTAATGCTTAGCAAGTTATGATTTAAACCTTTCACCAAAAGCACATCTTCAATAAGGATTTCAGAATTCTTGCCAATGTTGCCAGTTCCAATGATTTTACCTTTATCTTGACCTCCAAAGACAACTGACCCTCCATCCTTATCTTGCAGTGTAGAGAATAATTCCTTGTCCCCTGTCATATGCCTTGAACAGCCGCTATCCAAGTACCATTTGCTCCCCCTGGCTTCAAGACATATCTGCAAGAAAAAAACTTCTCATGCAATTGTTTTTGGTACCCAAACAAGTTTGGGTCCATAGGAGTTAGTCCAACTTCTTGTGGATGTTTTCTTGGTCCATGGAACATGATATTTAGGTGTGCTTTGTCTGAACCAGCAGTTGGACATCACGTGACCAAATCTACCACAATGAAAGCAATTAGCATGTGAGAAGGTTCTTTGATTTTTGTGTGGTTTAGGCTGAACATGTTGGGATTGAGAATCAGAACATGAAGCATGATTATAGTCCTTTTCATGAATAAAGGATGTGGTGATCTTATGCTCAAAAGATTTTTTGTTTTGAGGTGTGTACCCCAAGCCTTCCTTTTGGAAGTTGACTTTAACTCCCAGTAGGTTATCCAGGTTTTGTTTCCCCTTAACAAACCTAGTCAAGGTGAGCTGAAGTTCAGCAACTTTTTCAGTCAAAGACCCATTTCTCCTTTCGAGTTCTGAATTGGTGGATTTCAAAATTTGTTCTTGAATTTTGATCCTTTCACATGCTTCCTCCATTTCAGTTATCTTGCATGATAGTTCCTTTTTTGTCTTATCACATTCTATAATTGTTTGCAGTAGATTTTCCTTTTCTTCCGTAGCCTCAAACCATTCCTGTTCCAGTTTCTCAAATTTAGCAAAGATATCTTCGCGTGACAAGTCATCAAGTTTCTTTTTGAGAGTTTTATTTCCAGATCTAGTTTTCTTGTACTTAGTGTACAACTTTTCATATTCAGATTCCCATTGTTCATTGGAAATGAATTCATGGTCAGAATTTACCTCCGTGGATTCATCTTCATGTGCCATGAGGCACAAGCTTTCCACAAGTTCTTGAATCTCTTCATCACATGGTTCATCTTCTTCGTCGCTCCAAGTGGCGACCATGGCTTTGGGTTTCTTGAAATTATCCTTCTTGAATTTCTTTTTTAGATCTGGACATGCACCTCTCATATGCCCAGGCTTCTTGCATTCGTAGCATATGATGCTACTTGGCTTGCTCGATTCGCCTTTGGCTTGCGTGGGCCTTCTTGGCCCCTTTCTAAAGCTTCCCTGAAAGTTTCTCTTCTTCCTTAGAAATTTCCTCACTTGGCGAGTTATCATCGCCAATTCTTCCTCTTCATTGCTTCCATCACTTGATTCACCTTCTTGAAATTTGTCATCGGACTGGTGAGCTTTCAGTCCAATGACCTTTTTCTTTTTGATGTCTTTGTCAGCTGTTCTCTTTATATTTATCTCATAGGTCATGAGTGATCCTATGAGCTCATCCAAGGTGAGAGTTGACAAGTTCTTTGAGTCTTCAATTACCGTGGCCTTTGTGTGCCAAGCTGACGGTAGGGACCTTAACACCTTCCTCACAAGCTCGGAATTTGAGTATTCCTTCCCGAGACCTTTGAGACCATTTGTGATCTCTGTTAACCTTGCAAACATCTCAGAGATGGTTTCTTCAGGTTTCATTTTGAATAGCTCATAGTCAGTGACTAGGAGATTTGCCTTGGTTTCTTTGACCTCTGAAGTTCCCTCGTATATGAGTCGTAGCTTGTCCCACATTTCTTTGGCTGAGCTGCACATAGAGACACGAGAGAATTCACTAGGGTGTATTGCACATTGCATAATATTCATGGCATTAAAATTAGTAGTGCATTTCTTAATTTCCTCGGGCGTCCATTTTTCTTCATCAGCCCCGAGTTTATGAGGACCCTTGTCCACAACTCTCCAAACTTCGTACTCTTGCGCCCTCAGAAAAACATGCATTCTATTTTTCCAGTAAGAGTAGTTTGAGCCGTCAAAAAATGGAGGACGGTTGATGGAGTGACCCTCGGGTATCATACCCTTGTTTGCCATTTAATCGGATCTTGCTCTAGATCGTTAGATCTGTGAAGGAAAGAGCCCTTGCTCTGATACCAATTGAAGTCCCGAGTTTAAATGGCACCCAAGAGGGGGGTGAATTGGGTGTTAAAAAATTAATGAAGATTTTTTTCTTTTTGTATAAAATATGTGATAGAATGCTATATGAGAGACAAGGTTAACAGAAACCAAAAAACAAGGCAAGATCTAAAAGGTGATAAACGGATTATTCAGGATAAACGAGAATAAAACTGAACTGGAAATCACACATGCAATTTGCACAGAATGGGGATAGAAGAAAAGGAACAAACCACACGGCGACAACGATTTTTAGGTGGTTCGGATGCCACAATGGCAACCTACGTCCACCCCTCACGGACTGTGAGGATCCACACACTATCTTGTAAAAAGTTACAAGATCAACCACACACAACACTTACACACTGGGAAGAGGAGTTCCCGCGAAGGTGTAAGAACACCTTAAAACACACACAGCTACACCGGAGGACACACACAAACACACACACACACGGATCTAGGAAGATCCACACACACCAAAATATTTTAACAACTACAAGATCCACATATGAAGCTTAAGAAGGCAAAAAGAATTTAGAACACAATAGAAGAATCTTGATTTGCTCCCCCTTAATAGATGGTTGGATGCTTTGGATGCAGCTTGAATCCTTGGGCTGATCTTCACTTGACTTGATGAAGAAGGATGAAGAACTTCTCTCGGAGCATTGTTCACGTCTACAGTGCCAAATCCCTTCTTATCCTCTTGGCAGCCTCCCTTTGATCTTCCTTGAGCATTTTTGGTTTTCCAAACCCTCTTGTATAAGTTATATAGGTTCTTGAATGGTCCAAGGCCTCCCCCAGACCAGATCCACAATATCTGGAGAGTTTGGTAGCTTAGGGATTAAACAATTCCCATGAGAGTGGCTTATCTCGAAAGGTTAAAAAGTCAACAATTGTTGGCAGCTCGGGGCTGGCGGTCGACCTGCAGGGGTTGGCGGTCGACCGCCACTGAGAAACCTGCAGGTGGCCGGTCCCTGGGAAATCTGGTCGACCGGGATTTGAGGGACGGTCGACCGCCACTATGACAGACTATAGAGAATTGCATTCTGTTATTTCAAGTCGACCGGGGTCATGCTGGAGGTCGACCGGACTATCTAAAAACCTGAAAAATAAGAGTTTAGCCCAGAGAACCATATCCATAAGATCGAGACATGAATTGGATGCATGTTTATGGGAAATGTCAAGTTAGCCCAGAGAACCACATCCATAAGATCGAGACATGAATTGGATGCATGTTTAAGGGAAATGTCAAGTTCATTTGAGATGTTAGAAAGCCCATTCGGAAGGCTAAAACCTTAAGCAAAAGCATGAAAAAATCCGGCCTTGAAAACATGTGAAAAACACTTGGGTCAAGGATTCCAAACAGGAGAGCCACCAAAGGTCCTTGGTTTTGTTATCATCAAAAACACTGAGATAGATATACAACAAAGGTGGCTAAAGGGGTGTGCCGGCGAAGGTCTGGCCGAGTTGGGCGTGCCGACGAAGGGTGTGTCGGCCAAGGATGGCTAGAGGGTCTACCGGTGAAGGGCATGGGGAGCCCACTCCTCTTCCATTCTTATGTCTTTTCCCTTTTTATTTTCTCTCTTGATTTTATTAAGTTTGCGTGGGTTTCTTCTCTCTTTCTCTTGATTATCTTTCATTCTTTCTCTTCTGAAGACGGATGTTCAAGTTGCTTAGTTGTTGTTCGATTCGGCTCTCTTTGAGTTGATTACGGTTCCCTTGCCTCGGTTAAAGCATTTTACCATTGTTCTTTTTATTTATTTGTTGCTTTCTTTTAGTCCTTTTTAATGTGTGGTTGTTCCATTTATTTGTTGCTTCCTTTTATCTTTTTAATATGTTATCGTTTCTAACAAAAATCCGGCAGCACCTCCCCTTGACCCGAGCGTAAGGGAGATACAGGGAACGCGCCTACATGGAGTGGCGGAACCCGACAACTGGAGGTGGGCGCCCGAGAGCGGCAACACCTTTAATAAAATTTTGGAAAACTCGGAGGCAACGGTGAGTGGAAGACTATTCTAGGACTGGCTAAGGGGGGATGCACCGGGCAAGAAGGAGGGGCAAGTGTGCCGGGCCAGGGAGGCTAAAGGTATGGCGGTGAAGGCCACAAAGGAAGGCCCAAAGGGGCGTACCGGCGAGGGCTATCATAGGCATGCCGGGAGAAGGCAGCTAAGGCCGTGCCGGCGAAGGGTGTTGAAGAGTGCACCGGCGAAGGCCCGATGGGGGTGTGCCGGCGAAGGGTTCAAAGGGGGCTTATCGCTGAAGGCTGGGGTGTGTCGCTGAAGGCACAACTGGGCATGCCATTGGAGGCACAATCAGGGTGTGTCGTTGAAGGCACGACTGGGTGTGCCGTTAGAGGCACAATTGGGTGTGCCGTTGGAGGCACAATTAGGGTGTGCTGTTGGAGGCACGACTGTTGGAGGCACGACTGGGGTGAACGAAAGTGAAAATGCTCGGCAAGAAGTAAACCCTAAAGAAGGGAAAAAAGAAAGGGGCGTGAAACACTGAAGGATGTAAACACGGAAGACACACATTAGAGAGACGTCCAAGAAGACGTTTGCAACCCTTCTACTTTTATCCTCACAAGAGGAGTGCCCCAAGGGGGCTAATACATTGCAACAACAGAAAAACAAGAAATGAAAGGAAAGAAAGAGGAAAAAGGAAATACAATGGGGGGAGAACGGAGCGTGGACTCCTCCCCTCCCGGACCTCACTCCCTCTCTCCACCCACTCTTCTTCTCTTCTGTCTTCTTCTCTTTCTCTTCGCGCGGACGGCGGCGGACGGAGCAGCAGGGAGGGGGGGATGCCAGAGCCTCCCCTCCTCCTCTTTCTTCTCTTCTCCTCTTCTCTTATTCTTTCTCCTCACTCAGGCGGTGGTGATCGAGGCGGCAGGCTCCTCTTCTTCTCTTCTTCTTCTTCTCTTTTCGCATAGACGGCGGCGGTGGGCGGAGCCGTGGGGCCTCTCCCCTCTCTTCCCTCTCCTTCTTCTTCTCTTCTTCTCTTTCTCTTCTTCTCTTCTGCGTCTGCCTCTCCCATGTCTGTCGAAGGAGAGGGGTTTTTATATCCTCCACGGTGGAAGCCTCCGAAGGCGGGAAGTGTCCGACGGGCATTTAATGGGAGTTGACTCCCTTATCCTGGGTGGCAGGAGGAGTAGGCAGCGTGGCCCTCTCCCCGGGAGACACCTCAGCAAGTCCATTGCGCGCCAAGAATCCCTAGGGCATGGGCGTAAGATTTCATCTGCCGGAACGTGCCGTTGAAGAGCCTGAATGGCGTGCCGCTGGCAGGCACAACAAGCGTGCCGCTGAGAGGGCAAAAGGGCGTGCCACTGGAAGACATGGCAAGCGTGCCGTTGAAGAGCCCAAAGGGCATGTCGCTGAAGCGCGGGCTGGGTGTGCCGCCGAAGAGCCTTGGGGGTGTGCCGCTGAAGGGGCGCAAGGGAGTGTGCCACTGAAGGGCTGCCAGGGCGTGCTGCTGAGGGGCTACCAGGGTGTGCCGCTGAGGGGCTGGCGGTGGGTGTGCCGCTGAAGGGCCACCAGGGGCGTGCCGCTGAAGGGGGCACAGGGTGTGCCGCTGAAGGACACTAGGAGCGTGCCGCTGAAAGGGCACGGGGGTGTGCCGCTAAAAGGGCACGGGGGTGTGCCGCTGAAGGGCATCAGGGGCGTGCCGCTGAAAGGGCACGAGGGTGTGCCGCTGAAAGGCTGGCACAGGGTGTGCCGCTGAAGGCTAAATGGGCAGTTCTGAGCCCGTTGTGAGCGCGAGTTATGGCCCATTTGATTTTCTTCGAGGCCCATGGATTGTGGGGCTCCCGGTGGTTGATTTCTCTTCGCTGTCGAGACTCCGGGGAGGGCTTCATGGCAGTATATGCGTTTGTTTGGAGAGTTCTGATGGCCCATCTTCCCCGTGGTTTTTATTTGGAGTCGTTGTTGATGCTAGACTAGTTGGGACGTATGGGCGTGCAATTTTGCATGTCCACAGGGGCATACCGAGCTAATCTAGAAAATGTCGCTTCATAATCTGCTACAGATAAGCTACGTTGTTTTAATGCCGTGAACTCCATGGCCCTCTTCTCGCTGATTCTTTCTGAGAAATACTTCTCATTAAAATGTTGTAAGAACCCGTCCCATGTAATTTGTTCATTAGGTAAGATCGCTTCGACGGATACCCACCATGATCGGGCATCCTTTTCTAGTTGATAGATCCCTAGTCATACCTTCTCTTCGTCGGTGCATTGCATTACCTTAAAGATTCTCTCTACTTCTTGCACCCAATTCTCCGCTTCATCCGAGTCAGTAGATCCACTAAACTTCGGGGGATTTATCTTTTGGAATTTCCGATGTGAATCCCCGGCTCCATGTCGTGCTCCACCTTGTGCAACTTTTTGCAAGACATGTGTTAATCCTTGGACAGTGCGTTGCATCTCGCGCCATTGCACTCTCTCGACAGCCATTTACGAGGTTTAGCCTGAAACCATTGTTACAGGGTTTAATCATTTTTCCTTGGTATTTATTTCTTGATAATTCATTCTTTTTAAAACTTAACCCGTGTTTCTACCCAATCTTACCGGGAAGGTTTTAAGATCTTAACCAAATTTCTAATGTTGATCTACAACCTATACCAAGGGAAACCTAATCTAAGTTTAAGAATCCTAGGTTTTATGTAACCTAGGCTCTGATACCACTAAAACTGTCACGCCCCGACGCGGAAAATCGAGGGCGCGAGCAGTTACGATGCACTCGTGTCGATCAGAGCATGTACCAATTTAATTCTAAAGATAGAGGGCTAAGATGAAATTGCTAATTTTATTCCATTAAAATAAAGGTTTACATCACTAATTTATAAGCCATAAAGGCATGATACAATCTTCCAAATTTTCCAAATACATAATCCTTGTAAAAACACTAATGATCTACATAAACCTAGGTAAAATGGAAAAATTCACTCTTTCACTCTTGTCCATTCCCTTGTTCATTTTCATTTCCTGCAACAATTAACCAAAACGTAGGGTGAGCAAAAAGCTCAGTAGGATTTTATATCTCTAAAGCTAGGCAATCTTTAAGTATTTAACAATTTAACAATTCGTGTCATGGAGTAATTGATCATGAATTTCAAGTAGGAAATTTTGTATAAGGAATTTTCAAGTAATTTCAAGATAACAAGATATCAACAATTTCAAGATCATGATGGTAGACAAGACGATGGTCATTTCCAGAGATATATCAAGAACTTTCATGATGAGACGATGTGTACTATCATTCAGATAATTCAAGAACATTCATGATAAACTTTAAACAATATCAAAGTAGAGCAATCACTTGAACTTTAAACAATATAGAAGTAGAACAATCACTTCTACCAACACTCAATATGATTGGACAATGCACTAAGGTGGGATCACGACGATATGACAGCCCCTCATGGAACATCACTATTTGGCTACACACTTAGGGGTTCTCACGACTGTATGATTGCCCCTAATTGTAATAGACCATGTATTGGTGAATGCCAGCACCTGATTATTATCATATCGGTTTATATTTAGACTTTACCTCACCCGTGGGATCAGATCAAAACCCCTCATTTATACAATAGCATGTAAATGTCATTTAATTGGGACCCATAACCCCTGACATTTATCTATATCAATTCCACGTATATGACCAATGAATTTAAAGAATAAGCTCATTTGTAAATAAGTACAGATCTGGCAAAAAGTGGTGATAATAATTTTAAGGCATCCTGTTTAACGACATTAAGTCGTGGAATTCAAGAAAGAACGGTAACTAGGAAGAAAATTCAAGTAAGTAGAGTTTAATAGAATTAATTTAATTCCATGGTTTAATCTTGCATGCATTTGATTTATAAGTGTTTAGACATGTTTATCGGAAGTTTTTTTACATTAAAGATGCATTAGTTTAGCCAAAACGGTGATTTATTATAAAAATTGAAATTTTGTTATGAAAATAGGTTTTTATGCCGAAAATAATTCTAACTTATTGAAAATAATTTTAACATGCTGAAAATGATTTTCATATGTTACTTTACTGATAAGATGATAAAAATAAATTTTACACGCTGGATTTAATTTTTAACATGCTGGAAATTAATATTTAACATGTTAAAATTAATACTTAACATGCTAAAATAATTCTCATACATTAACTTACTAATAGGAGGATAAAGATAAGTTTACCATGTTGATTACGGAAATTCTCTGATATCAACATAAATTTTATCATGCTGAAAATAATTTATCTACATTTATTTACTAATTATTTGATGGAAAAATAGATTTATTATACTGAAAAATAGTTTTTAAATAGCTTTAATATGCTGAAAATAGTTCTAACATGCTGTGCTGGAAGTAATTTTAACATGCTGGAAGTAATTTTCATGCATCAATTTACTAATTATTTAATAGGAAATTAGGTTTATCATGCAAAAAAAATAGACGTACATGCTGGAAAATAGTTTTTATATCTCAGTATAAATAAAATAATTTTATCATGTTGGAAGTCATTTTTAACATGTTGGAAATATTTTTCATGCATTAATTTACTAATATTATGGTTAAAAATAGATTTTTACACGCTAAAAATAATTTTATTCTACAAAATAATTTTTTAACATGCTATAAGAATTCAAACATGCTAATATTAACTTTCCTTACTTTTGGTGACTAAATGCATATAATTAACGTGGATTTCAAATGTTATAATTCCAATTGTATAGTGGCTAATTTTTAGTCCCACATTGGAAGTTAGAAAAACTTCCTTGGTTTTATATGTTGGAGAGCTCACTCTTGGGTCAGGACCCAAGGGACATAGGATGTGGGCTCGAGTTATGTGTGGATTGCCGTGCCGTGCCGAGTCGAGGTTGGTTTTATATATAAATGTATGCTCAAAATAATTTATTTTGGACCTCGGGCATTCCGGGAAACTTTCTTGAACGCGCTGGCCCTGGCTAGCGCGACCTGAAGATCGCGCTGGCCAGTGCTAGTGCGATCTGGAATTTAATATATATATATATAGGAAATTATGTTTGAAATCTGGGTTTCTGAGAACGCGCTGGCTCTAGATAGCGCGATCTGAAGAACGCACTGTCCAAGGCTAGCGCGGTCTGGAACATTAATATATATATATATATATATATATATATATATATATTTTTGAAATTTGGACGATGAAAATAGGGTATAGGAGCGCGCCATGTCGGGGTAGCGCGATTATGAACGCGCCCCTGATGGGCAACGCGTTCTGGTTCTGAAGAAAAATGGGAATACCCCTCTAGTAAAATGATCATAACTTGCTCATTTCTTAACGAAATTTAGGGAAATAGGTATCAATGGAAAGAGCACAGAAAAATGAACCAGATAGTATACTTTAATTGAGGTTTAGCCTGAGAGACACCTACCTTAGAGTAGATCTAAGGAGAAGTAAGAAATAATAAGAAAACCCTTGCTTCTCCAAATTCTTCCTTCAAATCTCCTCCAATCATCGCAGCAGCATAGCCTTGGCCTCTAGGGATGGTTTGAGGGTCGAATGAGGTTCTATTTATAGCCAAAATTTGGCCAAATTTGTCAAGATTCCTTGCCTAATATTACCAAACTTTTCACCCACGAATTAGAAAAAAATTCCAACTTCTCCTCTTAATCTAGCCTTAATTTGGTGTGAAACTAATGTAAAAACGGCTTGTCTAAGGTGGCTGGTAGGTAAGGGTTGATTCTTGAGTCAATCTTTTAGAAATTGAGTTATTTTAATCCTTTAAATGACATATTAAACATGTGTTACGAATTTTAGTCTAATTATCCTTTAATAAATCCTTTAATCTATTAATCCAGCCCATTATGGATTATCCAATGGACCAATTGTAATCCTAGTCCATTATATGGACTTTTATTGGACTTCCTATGATTCATCTAAGGGTTAAAGCATTTATTTTTCACTTTACCTTAAGTAAATTCAAGTAAATTCAATAATCCACTTTATTTCACTTAGTAAAAATGTAAATTAATCATTTCATGAAAAATTTAATTGTATAATTTACTTGAAAATTTTATTTCTTATTTTAAATTATCGGGTTTCTACATAGAAAATCCAGAAGTTCCGGATGAAGGAAATCGGAGGGGGCGAAATGCCCGAAAAGAAGAGATAGAAAATCCGGAAGTTCTGGATGAAGGAAATCGGAGGGGGCGCAATGCCCAAAGGAGCTAATGGGGAAAGACAAGAAGTCCGGCGGCTCCGGAGGAATTGAGTGAGAAGGGACGCGATGCCCTAGGGGGAGAGAAAGTGGATGAGGAAGATACGGAGGTTCCGGAAGACGGGGAAGGTACGGGTTCGAAAACTTGGGAAAAAAGGATAAATGCAAATGCATTAAATGCATTGAATATGATGGATGCATGTTTTACATAGAACACAGGGGGTGAGAAGACGAGGACCCCCTCCTTACCCAGCAGGCGGCCCATAATGAGAAATTGGTGGTTGATAAAAATGAGGGTGAAATAAAATAAGGGGTGAATGATTTGGCGGAAGGCCCTTGAGAAAGCCCGCCCCTCCATGGTAGATGACGTGCTCGGCCAGGCGGCCCAAATGATGAAATTAAGGCCGAAATGCTCTCATCGACAACAGAGTGTGTTACTAAATTTCGTGAAGAGAACCCCTTCTTAGAAATTTGCATGATGACGGAATGAGGGGTGATGATAGCGTCAAAAGAATGTCGACCAATGAGTAAAGTGATTTTGATAATGGTATTGGGCCGACATGGCATCAAATCTTGACATTTTTCTTCAGTGAGCATCAGTGGGGACTTAGCCTCTTCAAAGATGCCCGGCACAAGAACGCGGATCGACATCCGGCAGATAAAATCTTGAATCCTGAATAACATAGCCATAGCCAAATCCCTCTTGCCCGACTCTTGAATATTCTCAGCACAAATACTACCCACTACAAGTGGAAGGAGGTGAGATGGAAGCGATAAGCTGGTATAATGAAGGTTTAATGGATGGCATTAACGGAAAGGTAAGTGGAAATGGAGGTTCAAGCACGTCGTGCTTCTCCCCTTGCTCGGAAGCGGATGGGGTTGGCTCGAGTGCAACTAGGGGTGGACCCTGCTCAGGATTAACCATGGGTTCAAGTAAAGGGTTAAGTGGTGAGTTAGGCAAAGTGGGGTTTTGGTGTGATTGGCTTTGGTGTTATAAAGACGGTGGAGGCCTTAGGTGGTGGCAATGGAGGGTTATTTGGTTCAGGAAAAGGTTTGACGGGAGGTTCGGTGGAGGCCGATAGTGTGGAGGTAGACTTGGATGGCTTAGTGAAGGTTAATAGCATGGTAGTTGGAGGTGTAAAAGGAGGGGGTTTGATGCATAGGAAACGTCAGATTTTGACGGGGCGAGAGGTTTGAAGGGTAGGGGAGGAATCATGGCGTGCCGGTGTGGGTGATTAGAGTATCGACCCATCATCATAACACCACAAGGTTTCACAGATGGGGTTGGGGACTGTGACATCGTCCTGAGCAGGGGGTTCATCGGGTAATGGAGGGAGTGGAAAACGGAGAAAACTCAGAATGGGTTTCTGTTGAAAACTTCAAAGTATTGTGCCGTCTTCAATTCTTTATCATTATTAAATTCAAGTAGACGTCGTGGTGGAGGCATAATGATGGGTGATGGGGGAGTGGAATGTGGAGGATTATGCGAAAGCGGAAGCGGAGGGTCATAATGTTGTGGAAGATTTTGTGGAGGTGAATGCGGAGGCGGAGGCGGAGGGCTATATGACTGAATGGTGTGGATGGGTGGAGGGTGGATGGTGTCCACTTGATCATTGATGCTTGTCAAAATATCTTGCCCACTTAGATCGTTGATGCCATTATCTCTCCTCTCCTTCCAATCTTTCTCCATCTTGGTGATGTTATTCATAAAAGCATGAAGAGGATTGACTTGAGGAGGAGGAGGCGAAGCGGGCCGCGGGCTTGTGACCCTCTTTAATTGTTCCTCCATCTTGATGATTTTATCAAGAAGGGCTTGTTGGAGGGGTGTGACATGAATAACAGAGGGTTGGCATTGAGACCGTGGAGGGGCGGCATGATATAAAGGCCGTGGAGGAGGGTTAATGGGCCGGCCCATGGAAGGACCTGGACGGACCGAGTTACAAGGAACATAAGGGCGTTGGGGCCGTGAAGGAGGAGAAATAGAAGGCGGTGAGTGATGAATCACCCGAGGAGGAGTATGTGTAGAAGGAGGAGACGGGTGATGGGCCACCCAAGCGGGAGTGTGAATAGAAGAAGGTGGGTGATGGGCCACCCGTATGGGATTGGAAGGAGAATGTGATGAAGATGCACCCTCAACAATGGCCTTAAGGGCTTGGATTTGTTGAGGGGTGAGATGATCTAATTCATTCAAAACTTGGGAGACCTTCTCATCATGTGGAGGAGATGATTCCGGGGGAACAATTGCTCTTGATTGATGTAAGGGACCATAAGATTAGAAATTGCCCATAGGTCGGGCAAAACCATGAGAATGAGGACGTGGTCCCTTAGAAAAATTATGGTAAGGATTATAAAATCGAGGATCATAAGATGTGCTAGGTTGGTCATCCTCATGAATATGATTGGGATTAAACATGTTGGTTTGATTATCAAAGCGAAACATTATATAAACAAACAATATTCAATCAAGGCAATTTGTAAAGATGTCAAACAAGTTATATGTTTATGCTTGATTTTTAAGTTGGAACTTGATGAATTAGATGATTTTGACAAAAATTTGATATGATTCACACAAGGTAGGAACCTAGTTTCAATGTGGGTTTGCTTCAATGCCAACTAGGTACACTCTCTCACCACGTATAGGCCAACTAATCCCAGGGAACTTCAAGGTACAACCTGCCCAACGTCCGTGAGGGAATCCACGGGTGCGGGGACTTATGGAGACTTGGTTTAAGAATTTCCGGTCCAAAGAGATGGAGTGCTCAATGGAGGGTCCTTCCTTTACCAAGAGGGTAAATGTCTCCTGGAAAGTGTGGGGAGAGGAGGTCTCCCAAACCAAAATGTCCTAAATGCAAATGCTAGTGCAACATGAAGAGAAAATGCATATATAAACAGAGATATGTGAGAATAATGCAGAATAGGTCATAGAAGTAGGCAAATCTGTGAAAAACACAGGGAATTGGCGCCTGGGACAGTGCCACCAATTCCAGGATGGGCGCCCTTTGCCTGGGAGCCAATTCTTTGAGCTATTTTTTTTTTCCAGAAAATAGGGAATTGGCGCCTTGGCAGTGGCCACCAATTCCTACCTGGGCGCCCTCTGCCTGGGTGCCAATTCTTTGAGCTATTTTTTTTTTCACAAAATACGGAATTGGTGCCCTGACAGTGGTCACCAATTCAGAATGGGCGCCCTCTGCCTGGGCGCTAATTCTCTTCGTCCCAAGGAACTGTAACACCGGCCAGAAAGCTTAAAAAAAGAAGATACCAATGGAAGGAAAGGGCAAAACACTCATAACCACATGGCATAACTCATGGCAATTAATAAGAAGATGTAATAAAGCATGACATGCTCAATTTTTTTTTTAGATAAGAAAAATGGAATTTCCAAAAATCTAACAAAGTAACAATCACAAGTGGAGGGTGTGCATGCGGTGCACAAGGGATAAAATAAAAAGAGTGCTACGTGGAGCACAAAGGGAGGTGCACTGTGGGTGCAAAAAGGAAAGGGCACACGTGGGTGCCAAAAGGGAAGGGTAATCAAAAAAGAAAAATAATGGTGATCCCACCGTGATCGCCAATTTATAGATTACAAGAAAATCTACTTAAAAAAAGAAGATTTAATAATATAAAAGAATAAGGGGAAAAAGATAGAGAAGATAGAGAAGAGCATGCGTGGATGTTAAGGGGAAAGGTGATCGCCAGAGGAGTTACCTCAAAATGTATGAACAATAAAGTAAATGGAGGGATCACGAATAAATATCTTTAAGTGTAGGGAGATTGTGAGTATCACTTTCTCTTCCAATCGGCTGGCCAATGAAGGGAGTCTCTCTTTATAGATTACCCTTGCAAAATAAAGAAAACACCAATAAAAGAATTGGATTAGAACCAAGGTTAGTGTAGCATCAAATTCATAATAGAAATAAATAATGAAATCATGTATAAGAACACACCTTGTTGGTGTTTTAGTTTTAAACCCCTATGCAAAGGGTGGATAGAAATATGATGTATGATGTGGAGGGTGCAAGTGTTGCACAATTGGAGGTGTTCTAGAGTGCACAAGTGGGAAATCTCAATGTAGGGATAAAAAGATAAAAGAAAGCGGGGAAAGCATGATGCATGAACTAAATGAAATGCATGAAAGAAATAAAAGAGATAAGGGAAGAATTAAGCTTATTTTATTTTCTCCATGGCTTTAGATCTTCAATGAGGAAGAAGTCTCCATAGGATGAAGCTTCAGCACATGAGAGACTCCCTCCTTGTGCCTTCAAACCAGCAGCACATCCCCTTAGATTATTGTTGATGCCTTAAATATAAGGGAGAGAGGGGCCCTATTTATAGGGCCAAAATTTGGAGTTTAATCCAAGGGAAATTAAAAAATCAAGTTTTAATTGGATATAAACGGAGTAATACATTGCCCAAGTGTCCTCCCAACCTTAGGAAGCCTTAGGACTACTTTCCCAAGTGGAAAGGGAGCTCAAAACAGAGAAACAAAGGGATTTTGCCGAGTTTGGAATTCTGCAGGAATGGGTGACCAGCCAGTGGTCGCAAATTAAAATAGCGCCAGATAGAAGTGTCGCCAATTCTGAGGCATTTTAAGACGGATTAGGACTTTTCAAAATTAGAAAAGAATTGGCGTCCATGGGCCGGTCGCCAATTAGGATTTAATACGAATTTTGGACGGAGTTAAATGCTCAAAATAAGGTAAGAAATTGGCGACCAGGAGGCCGGATGCTCATTCATGAATTGGCGACCTTCGAAATGGTCGCTTATTATAAAAGAATCCGAATTTGGGCCAAAATATGAAGAAAAGAATGGGCGCCCTTCCGTTCGATCGCTAATTAAAGAATTGACGCCCATCCAGAGTGTCACCAATTTAAAATCTTAGAAATCAGCTTTAAAAAGAATGGGCGCTCTTCCAGAGTGCCACCAATTAAAGAATTGTCGCCTTCAATTTAAAATCTCATAAAATCAGCTTTTAAAAGAATGGGCGCCCTTCCGGAGTGCCACCAATTAAAGAATTGGCACCCTTCCAGGGTGTCACCAATTAAAAATCTCAAATTGTTTATTTCTATTTTCAATTTGATGCTACACTCACCTATGCAAAGGGTGGATAGAAATATGATGCATGATGTGGAGGGTGCAAGTGTTGCACAATTCGAGGTATGCTAGAGTGCACAAGTGGGAGATCTCAATGTAGAGATAAAAAGATAAAAGAAAGGGGGGGAAAGCATGATGCATGAACTAAATGAAATGCATGAAAGAAATAAAAGAGATAAGGGAAGAATTAGGCTTATTGGATCTTCTCCAGGGCTTTAGATCTTCAATGAAGAAGAAGTCTCCATAGGATGAAGCTTTAGCGCATGAGAGACTCTCGCCTTGAGCCTTCAAACCGGCAGCACCTCCCCTTAGATTATTGTTGAAGCCGTAAACACAAGGGAGAGAGGGGTTCTATTTATAGAGCCAAAATTTGGAGTTCAATCTAAGGGAAATTAGGAAATCAAGTTTTAATTGGATATGGAAAGAGATATACATTGCCCAAGTGTCCTCCCAGCCTTAGGAAGCCTTAGGATCCCTTTCCCAAGTGGAAGGGGAGCTCAAAACAGAGAAACAAAGAGATTCTGCCGAGTTCAAAATTCTGCAGGAATGGGCAACCAGTTAGTGGTCGCCAATTAAAATAGCGCCAGATAGAAGTGTCGCCAATTCTGAGACATTTTAAGACGGATTAGGACTTTCCAAAATTAGAAAAGAATTGGCGTCCATGGGCCGGTCGCCAATTAGGATTTAATACGAATTTTAGATGGAGTTAAATGCTCAAAATAAGGTAAGGAAATTGGCAACCTTCCAAATGGTCGCTTATTATAAAAGAATCCGAATTCGGGCCAAAATATGAAGAAATGAATGGGCGCTGTAAGGCCCGTGCCTTAATGGATCCTTCGTGGTATTTGCTCTATTAATTGTTCTAGAATTTCCGGCTATTTTCCTGGATTTTTAGGAATTTATCTGGTATTTTTTCCGGATTTATTTGGGGCTAATTGGGGGTTATTGAAATTAATAAGATTTTTATATATATAATGATTATATTATATATATATTAATTTTATTTTTTTATAACCTCTCCCTCTCTCTCTCTCTCCCTTCCCGTCGATCTCACTCTCACCCTCTCCCTCTCTCTCTTCTCACGATCGTCCCCTCCCTCTCCTAGGGAACTCGGGCGAAACGAGATCGGATTGAGGCGAGGTTGGCACCGTTGGATTCCTCGCGTCGAGTAGTACGCGTGGGTGTCCACTTCGGCGTGGATCGGTGATCGTAGGAGCGAGGTGGAGCGTGGAAGCTCCGTGGCTCTTCCTCCTTGCATGCGGCCCGTTCGACGGTTTCGGCTTGCGAAAGGTAGGGGGATGGAATCTCGATCTTGCTAGGATCGTTTCCTTTAGCCCGTTTGTTGATTAGCACCCCGTAGCATGCATGATGTTCATATTTCCATTTTTGGGGTTTTAGCCTAAATCTTGAGTTTAATGCGTTTTAGGCCTTGCATGTGTTAGATTTAGATGTTAAATTGTTGTCTGGCATGCGTGGTTTGACAGGTTATCAGGTTTTTCGTCGATACCCGGCATTTTCAGCCGTCCGGGAGGGCTTCGGTTTATAAACCGTACCCGCCCGTAACCCAGGTGCAGTGACGGTCCTGCCAGGAACCGTCACTTGCCTGACGGTCCAAGATGGATGCGTCACTTCCCAAATAACGGCCTATCGAGGGGCATCGTTTGGAGAGTAACGGTGGGAACCCCATCCGTTACTCGTTCGTTGTTTTTCGTTAGCCCGGTGAGGCGGTGAGCCCGGCGGTCTGTCGACCGGCCGTCGCTTGTAACGATGCGCCGAGACTGGGGCGTCGCTTCATCTGCTATCGTTTTGGAACGCTGTTAGTTGGTTTGAGCCTCGGGTGAAAGTAACGGCGGAGTTCCCGCGCGTCGCTTGGAAGCAACGCATAGGACCCCCACCGTCACTCTCCCCTTCAGGGCTTTTGGGTTTGGTACTCGGGAGGATGTAACGGCGGTGACCTACCGCGTCGCTTGGAAGCGACGCGCAGGGCCCCTACCGTCACATTCCCCCCTACACCTGTGAGTCGGAACTCGGGAGGGAGTAACGGCTGGAGACCAGCACGTCACTCTTGATGTAACGCACCAGTCCCCGACCGTCACTTCCAAGTAGCGCGTGGGCCTCTGACCGCCGCTTGCCCGTCAGTCTGGTTATGTTCCCAGCCCATTGCTTATGCGTTCCGTTCTATATTCATGCCATGGTTGTGTCATTTTACTATATTGTGGCGTGTTTTATATGCCAATAGAGTAGCTTTTCTTTCCAGGCAATGGAGCCACTGTTGTTGCCCTAAGGTCTGTTGAGTACCGACCCGCTTGAGGATGGCGGAGGGGTATGTTTCCCATTCACGGTTTGTAAGCTAGTTCCGTGGGCTCCCAGCCAATGGTAGCGTCCTGCCAAGGGAGAAAACTAGTTAGAGGGCCTGGCTCAGGCTAGAGTCAGTGTGTGCACACGTGGTCGGAGACTGTGGACTGACACCGACGGGTGCCACTCCGACTGGTCACTTGGTTTGGTACTGTTTACGCGCTTAGCTTGTCGCTTCGTCGACTGCGAGTGCTTGAGACGCAGTGTAAGCCGTCAGTGGACGCTTCTGGTTTCTGCTCCAGTGGTTGTCCTTCCTTGTTGTCTGGATTAGTTGCAGCTCCTTCTATTTGGTAGTTTTAGCTTTAATCGCTTGCATTTAAGTAGTAGTGGCATGTGTTAGCTGTTATACTTGCTTAGCTAGAGTTTACAGCTTTCTTGTGATTGGTTATTCATGCCATTGCCTGTGTGTTTATTTAAATGCATGCTTTAATTGCTTTATTTATGCATGTTCGCTTGTTTAGTGCGAGGTAGGGATCCGCGTGACCCCTACTGAGTCTGGCTGTGACTCACCCTTCTCCTTTCAGGTGAGCCGCGCCCGCCGTCTCCCGGACTTTAGTGTGCTGTTTCGGGACCGTTCCTAGCTGCCAGCTGCGCACGAGCTGCCTTTTTGAGGCTTGTGTTGTACTTTTGCCGGGGTATGCCCCGCGTAGTTGTACCTTGAGGACTAGTGTTTGTGACTCTGGACTAGTTATACATATATCACTCTGGTTATTTTTAAATTGCTTCCGCACTTGTGTTTAAATCTTAAATACTTACTGTATTGCGCGCCCCAATTCGCAATTAATTATGCATATTCCTCAGCTAACCCCCACTAACCCTTCAGGGGCCTCATCAGCCTCTTGGGTGGCCTCCCCAGTTCTTGGCGTCGGTGTATCGATGTTATCGGTATATCGGTGTCCTGAACTCTGGGTCGTCACAGATGGTATCAGAGCGTAAGTTGAGGATTTGCGTAAAGAATTGGAATTGACGCTTAGTCCAGAGCTAGTCCTGTTGTCGTCTCTTGCTGGCATAGGATGTTTTCCGTATGATTGATGGATTTTATTGTTGATTGTGTTTTTGGCAGCATAGTTATGCCGCCTCGTCGAGGAAGACCTCCTCGTGTTCCTCGAGATGCGCCCAGGGAAGATAGCGGTTCTGCACCTCCTCCTGCAGTTCCCGCTGTTCCTGTCGTTCCAGTTGCTCCTCCAGTGCCAATCGTTCAAGCTGAAGTGCCTGGCAGTCGAGGCAAGGCTTTGAAGGAATTTCTGATGTTCAATCCGCCTGCTTTCGATGGCCAAGCTGATCCAGAAGTCGCGAGGCAATGGTTGGACGCGATAGAGCGTGTGTTTGTCTCGATGGAGTGTGCTGAAGATGAGAAAGTCATGCTCGCTGCTTTTCAACTCCAGGGTACATCCATTGCGTGGTGGAAAGCCGAGTGGCAGATTTCCTTTCGATCCATACCTCTTCGGCAAATCACTTGGGCAGAGTTCGTTGCTGCTTTTGAGCGTGCCTATACTCCTGCCTGCTTGTAGATGGATAAGATGTATCAGTTTATGGAATTGACTCAGGGCAATATGACCGTGCTTCAGTACAGGAATAAGTTCTTGGAATTGGGTCAGTATGCGCCCCATGTGCTGGCCAGTGAAGCTTTGAAGACCCAGCAATTTTGCGCGGGTTGAGGCCAGAGTTGAAGATGCCGCTGATAGCGAGTCGTGTTGCGGATCTCGATACTGCGTGTCAGACAGCTGTAGCTTTAGAGCTGGAGATGGCGAGACCGGGTGGATATCCCCAAGCAGAGTCAGTGCAGCCGGTAGCTCAGGTTCAGCAGACTTACCGATAGCCCGTGCCTGGTGTTCCTTCGGTCCAGTCAGAGGTTTCCAGTGCTTCCTCTCCTTCTAAGCCCAAGTTTAAAAGGTTCAGAAAGAAGAAGAAGTTTTTTCAGCAGCCGTCTGGTACAGATTCTGTTCAGCAGTCGACAGCGCCTCTTCTCAGACTCGGCAGAGCTCAGCTGCTAGTCAGCCGTGGACGTGTCGGAGATGCGGTGGTCATCACAAGGGCCAGCCGTGTTCTCTTCCTATTGTTTGCTTCAGGTGTGACCAGCCAGGTCATGTGGTTCGGGATTGCCCGCTGAGGCCGACTCAATTGCAAGCTCCTCAGTTGTCTCAACCTCAGCCGCAGTTTAGACCTCCTGCACCTCAAGCTCCACAACAATTTTTCTCTCAAGCGTCGGCATCTTCTCAGCAATCTTCAGCTGGTTCCAAGAAGCAGAAAGGCAAGGTTTCTCATTTGACAAGAGCTGATGCTGTTGCGTCCCATCTTGTGGAAGGTACGATTATGCTTTATGGACATTCAGCTCATGTCTTATTTGATTCTGGTGCTTCTCATTCTTTTATTTCTGAGGATTTCATGGCTTGTATTGAGGAACCGACATCTGAGCTATCTTGTGAGTTATTTGTGGAATTGCCTTCTGGAGATTTCATGGTTACTCCTCTGTGTTTGGATGAGTCTCCTGTGATGATTGATAATCACCAGTTGCCGGCGAGATTGTATGCGTTGCAGCTGGCAGATTATGATGTTATTCTGGGAATGGATTGGTTGGAGCATTATGGAGCTGTGGTTGACTGCAGATCGAAGAAAGTCTATTTTCAGCCCCAGGGAAAATCAGCCTTTTGTTTTCAAGGTATTCGATCCCGATCTTCTCGTATGATTATTTCTGCTATTCGAGCCTATAGGTTGCTTAGCGCAGGTTGTCAGGGATTCCTTGCTTCAGTAGTGGCTGTTGAAAAACCACGACGGGATGTTTGTGATATTCCGGTTGTCTGTGAGTTCCCTGATGTGTTTCCTGACGAGTTGCCAGGCTTGCCCCCAGAGCGAGAGATTGAGATGGTGATTGAACTGATTCCAGGTATTGGCCCCTTAGCAAAGCCGCCGTACCGTATGGCTCCAGCTGAATTGAAAGTACTGCGTGCACAGCTACTAGAGTTACTGGAGAAAGGTTATATTCGTCCCAGTTTTTCTCCGTGGAGTGCCCCAGTGCTGTTTGTGAAAAAGAAAGATGGAAACCTGAGGCTTTGTATTGATTACAGGCAGCTGAATCAGGCGACTATCAAGAATAAGTATCCGCTCCCCAGGATTGATGATTTGTTTGACCATTTACAGTCTGCTACTGTCTTTTCATGGATTGATCTCCGGTCTGGCTATTTTCAGTTACGGATCCGGGAATCTGATGTGGAGAAGACTGCTTTCAGTACTCGATATGGTCACTTTGAATTTTTAGTCATGCCGTTTGGTTTGACTAATGCCCCGGCAGCTTTCATGGACCTAATGCAGCGTATCTTTCGTCCATTTCTGGACCAGTTTGTGGTGATCTTTGTGGATGATATCTTGATATATTCTGCCTCTGTTGATGATCATGTGCAGCATTTGAGGATCGTTCTGCAGACTCTAAGAGATCACGAGCTTTATGCGAAGCTCAGTAAATGTGAATTCTGGCTTCGGGAGATTCATTTTCTTGGCCATGTGATTTCTGGTGATGGAGTGGCAGTAGACCCTACAAAGATTAATGCCGTTTTGAGTTGGCAGAGACCGAGGACCATCACTGAGATACGAAGTTTTTTAGGATTGGCTGGGTATTACCGCAGATTCATTCAGGATTTTGCGAAGATTGCAGCACCGATGACTAAATTGACACGGAAGGATGTGCCTTTTGTCTGGTCGGATCAGTGTGAGGCTAGCTTTGTTGAATTGAAAAGGCTATTGACTTCTTCCCCAGTGTTGACTTTGCCTTCCGACTCGGGTGGTTTTCTTGTTTGTACAGATGCGTCTCGAGTAGGTTTGGGTGCAGTGCTGATGCAACATGGTAAGGTTATCGCATATGCATCTCGGCAATTGAAACAGCATGAAGGGAATTATCCCACTCATGATCTAGAGCTAGCTGCAGTTATTTTTGCCTTGAAGATCTGGAGACATTATCTGTATGGTGAGAAATTTCAGATTCTTACTGATCATCAGAGTTTACAGTATATTTTCTCCCAGAAAGATCTGAACCTTAGGCAGAGGCGATGGATGGAATACATGAAAGATTATGACTTTACACTCTCCTATCAGCCAGGTAAAATGAATGTTGTGGCCGATGCTTTGAGCAGGAAAGTGCAGGTCAGCCATTTGTTGCTTCACGAATGGAAATTGTGGGAACAGCTTCCGAGCGAGGCATTGTGTGTAGAGATTCCTGCCGATCCGAAGATGGCAGTTTGTGCTAGCTTGGTTTTGGGTTCAGCTTTGTATCAGCAGATTTTAGAAGCCCAGCAAGCTGATTCTGATTTGGCCCGTGTTATATCAAGATATGATGTGGAATTTGATGACGAGCTAGTTGTCAGTTTCCAGGGCAGATTGTATATTCCTGTTGATGATGATTTGAGGAATGAGATTCTGAGTGAAGCCCATGGTTCCCATTTTGCTATTCACCCTGGTGTCACTAAGATGTATCAGAATTTGAAGAAACAGTTCTGGTGGCCCGGCATGAAGAAGGATGTGGCTATTTTTGTTTCTAAGTGCTTGACTTGTCAGTTAGTTAAAGCCGAACATCAAAAGCCAGGTGGTCTGCTTCAGCCATTAGAGATTCCGATGTGGAAATGGGACCATGTTACTACAGATTTTGTGGTGGGTTTGCCTCGAACTTCTCAATGTTTTGATGGAATCTGGCTGCTTGTCGACAGATTGACGAAAACCGCCAGATTATTGCCAATTAAAGTTACTTGGAGTGTGCAGAGATTGGCCGAGCTCTATGTGCAGAAGATCGTGCCGCTGCATGGAATTCCTATTTCACTTGTGTCAGATCGTGACCCGCGTTTTACTTCTGGCTTCTGGCGTAGTTTCCAGAAAGCTTTGGGCACTGAGTTAGCTTTCAGTTCGGCGTATCACCCACAGTCAGATGGACAGTCAGAGAGAACTATTCAGACTTTGGAGGACATGCTGAGATCGTGTTGCCTTGATTGGCAAGGGTCGTGGGGTTAGCATTTGCCACTTGTTGAGTTCGCTTATAATAATAGTTTTCACTCCAGTATTGGCATGGCTCCTTATGAAGCGCTGTATGGTCGTCCATGTCGTACTCCTCTGAACTGGTTTGATGTTGGGGACCGACTGTTGACAGGACCGGACATGGTTCAACAGTGTTCTGATGTGGTTCGTCTGATCAGACAGAGATTGTTGACGGCTCAGAGTCGACAGAAAAGTTATGCAGATCAACGCAGACGTCCACTACAATTTGAGCCTGGAGATATGGTGTTTGTTAAAATATCTCCGATGAAAAGTGTTTCCAGGTTTGGGAAGCGTGGAAAGCTTAGTCCGCGGTATGTTGGCCCTTTTCCGATTGTTGAAGCTATTGGTTCAGTGGCTTATCGTTTGCAACTGCCGGCGGCCATGCAAGCTATTCATGATGTGTTCCACGTGTCTCAGTTGAGGAAATGTGTGTCTGATGCTTCTCATGTTCTCGATGATTCAGTGTGGCCCGAGGTGACTGCTGATTTGTCCACACCAGAGTTTCCTATCCGAATTGAAGACCGTCGTGAGCAGCGGTTGAGAAATAAGGTTATTCCTCTGGTAAGGGTTGCTTGGCAGCGTCACTCTGGTAACGAGTCTACTTGGGAGCGTGAAGATGAGATGCGTCAGCTTTTTCCTTTCTTGTTCCAGTGAGGTATAAGTCCTTTCTCAGTTTCCTCCTTTTCGGTTGTTGTAAATTTCGAGGGCGAAATTTCTGTAAGGAGGGAGGGACTGTAAGGCCCGTGCCTTAATGGATCATTCGTGGTATTTGTTCTATTAATTGTTCTAGAATTTCCGGCTATTTTCTTGGATTTTTAGGAATTTGTCTGGTATTTTTTCCGGATTTATTTGGGGCTAATTGGGGGTTATTGAAATTAATAAGATTTTTATATATATAATGATTATATTATATATATATTAATTTTATTTTTTTATAACCTCTCCCTCTCTCTCTCTCTCCCTTCCCGTCGATCTCACTCTCACCCTCTCCCTCTCTCTCTTCTCACGATCGTCCCCTCCCTCTCCTAGGGAACTCGGGCGAAACGAGATCGGATTGAGGCGAGGTTGGCACCGTTGGATTCCTCGCGTCGAGTAGTGCGCGTGGGTGTCCACTTCGGCGTGGATCGGTGATCGTAGGAGCGAGGTGGAGCGTGGAAGCTCCGTGGCTCTTCCTCCTTGCATGCGGCCCGTTCGACGGTTTCGGCTTGCGAAAGGTAGGGGGATGGAATCTCGATCTTGCTAGGATCGTTTCTTTTAGCCCGTTTGTTGATTAGTACCCCGTAGCATGCATGATGTTCATATTTCCATTTTTGGGGTTTTAGCCTAAATCTTGAGTTTAATGCGTTTTAGGCCTTGCATGTGTTAGATTTAGATGTTAAATTGTTGTCTGGCATGCGTGGTTTGACAGGTTATCAGGTTTTTCGTCGATACCCGGCGTTTTCAGCCGTCCGGGAGGGCTTCGGTTTATAAACCGTACCCGCCCGTAACCCAGGTGCAGTGACGGTCCTGCCAGGAACCGTCACTTGCCTGACGGTCCAAGATGGATGCGTCACTTCCCAAATAACGGCCTATCGAGGGGCGTCGTTTGGAGAGTAACGGTGGGAACCCCATCCGTTACTCGTTCGTTGTTTTCCGTTAGCCCGGTGAGGCGGTGAGCCCGGCGGTCTGTCGACCGGCCGTCGCTTGTAACGACGCGCCGAGACTGGGGCGTCGCTTCATCTGCTATCGTTTTGGAACGCTGTTAGTTGGTTTGAGCCTCGGGTGAAAGTAACGGCGGAGTTCCCGCGCGTCGCTTGGAAGCAACGCATAGGACCCCCACCGTCACTCTCCCCTTCATGGCTTTTGGGTTTGGTACTCGGGAGGATGTAACGGCGGTGACCTACCGCGCCGCTTGGAAGCGACGCGTAGGGCCCCTACCGTCACAATCCCCCCTGCACCTGTGAGTCGGAACTCGGGAGGGAGTAACGGCTGGAGACCAGCGCGTCACTCTTGATGTAACGCACCAGTCCCCGACCGTCACTTCCAAGTAGCACGTGGGCCTCTGACCGCCGCTTGCCCGTAAGTCTGGTTATGTTCCCAGCCCATTGCTTATGCGTTCCGTTCTATATTCAAGCCATGGTTGTGTCGTTTTACTATATTGTGGCGTGTTTTATATGCCAATAGAGTAGCTTTTCTTTCCAGGCAATGGAGCCACTGTTGTTGCCCTAAGGTCTGTTGAGTACCGACCCGCTTGAGGATGGCGGAGGGGTATGTTTCCCATTCACGGTTTGTAAGCTAGTTCCGTGGGCTCCCAGCCAATGGTAGCGTCCTGCCAAGGGAGAAAACTAGTTAGAGGGCCTGGCTCAGGCTAGAGTCAGTGTGTGCACACGTGGTCGGAGACTGTGGACTGACACCGACGGGTGCCACTCCGACTGGTCACTTGGTTTGGTACTGTTTACGCGCTTAGCTTGTCGCTTCGTCGACTGCGAGTGCTTGAGATGCAGTGTAAGCCGTCAGTGGACGCTTCTGGTTTCTGCTCCAGTGGTTGTCCTTCCTTGTTGTCTGGATTAGTTCCAGCTCCTTCTATTTGGTAGTTTTAGCTTTAATCGCTTGCATTTAAGTAGTAGTGGCATGTGTTAGCTGTTATACTTGCTTAGCTAGAGTTTACAGCTTTCTTGTGATTGGTTATTCATGCCATTGCCTGTGTGTTTATTTAAATGCATGCTTTCATTGCTTTATTTATGCATGTTCGCTTGTTTAGTGCGAGGTAGGGATCCGCGTGACCCCTACTGAGTCTGGCTGTGACTCACCCTTCTCCTTTCAGGTGAGCCGCGCCCGCCGTCTCCCGGACTTTAGTGTGCTATTTCGGGACCGTTCCTAGCTGCCAGCTGCGCACGAGCTGCCTTTTTGAGGCTTGTGTTGTACTTTTGCCGGGGTATGCCCCGCGTAGTTGTACCTTGAGGACTAGTGTTTGTGACTCTGGACTAGTTATACATATATCACTCTGGTTATTTTTAAATTGCTTCCGCACTTGTGTTTAAATCTTAAATACTTACTGTATTGCGCGCCCCAATTCGCAATTAATTATGCATATTCCTCAGCTAACCCCCACTAACCCTTCAGGGGCCTCATCAGCCTCTTGGGTGGCCTCCCCAGTTCTTGGCGTCGGTGTATCGATGTTATCGGTATATCGGTGTCCTGAACTCTGGGTCGTCACAGGCGCCCTTCTGATCGGTCGCTAATTAAAGAATTGGCGCCCTTCCAGAGTGTCACCAATTGAAAATCTCAGAAAATCAGCTTTAAAAAGAATGGGCACTCTTCCGGAGTGCCACCAATTAAAGAATTGTCACCTTCAATTTTAAATCTCATAAAATTAGCTTTTAAAAGAATGGGCGCCCTTCCGGAGTGCCTCCAATTATAGAATTGGCACCCTCCCAGGGTGTCACCAATTAAAAATCTCAGATTGTTTATTTCTGTTATGAATTTGATGCTACACTCACCTATGCAAAGGGTGGATAGAAATATGATGTATGATGTGGAGGGTGCAAGTGTTACACAATTCGAGGTGTGCTAGAGTGCACAAGTGGGAGATCTCAATGTAGAGATAAAAAGATAAAAGAAAGGGGGGAAAGCATGATGCATGAACTAAATGAAATGCATGAAAGAAATAAGAGAGATAAGGGAAGAATTAGGCTTATTAGATTTTCTCCATGGCTTTAGATCTTCAATGAGGAAGAAGTCTCCATAGGATGAAACTTTAGCGCATGAGAGACTCCCTCCTTGAGCCTTCAAACCGGCATCACCTCCCCTTAGATTATTGTTGAAGCCTTAAACACAAGGGAGAGGGGGGTCCTATTTATAGGGCCAAAATTTGGAGTTTAATCTAAGAGAAATTAGGAAATCAAGTTTTAATTGGATATGGAAGGAGATATACATTGCCCAAGTGTCCTCCCAGCCTTAAGAAGCCTTAGAACCCCTTTCCCAAGTGGAAAGAGAGCTCAAAACAGAGAAACAAAGAGATTCTGCCGAGTTCGGAATTCTACAAGAATGGGCGACTAGTCAGTGGTCGCCAATTAAAATAGTGCCAGATAGAAGTGTCGCCAATTCTGAGGTATTTTAAGACGGATTAGGACTTTCTACAATTAAAAAAGAATTGGCGTCCATGGGTCAGTCGCCCATTAGGATTTAATACGAATTTTGGACGGAGTTAAATGCTCAAAATAAGGCAAGGAAATTGGCGACCAGGGGGCTGGATGTTAATTCATGAATTGACGACCTTCCAAATGGTCGCTTATTATAAAAGAATCCAAATTCAGGCCAAAATATGAAGAAAAGAATGGGCGCCCTTCTGGTTTGTCGCTAATTAAAGAATGGGGGCCCTTCTAGAGTGTCACCAATTTAAAATATCAGAAAATCAGCTTTAAAAAGAATGGGCGCCGTTCCAAAGTGCCACCAATTAAAGAATTGGCACCCTTCCACGGTGTCATCAATTTAAAATCTCATAAAATCAACTTTTTAAAAGAATGGACGCCCTTACGGAGTCCCACCAATTAAAGAATTGGCGCCCTTCTAGGGTGTCACCAATTAAAAATCTCAGAAAATCAGCTTTAAAAAGAATGGGCGCCCTTCCGGAGTGCCACCAATTAAAGAATTGGCACCCTTCCAGGGTGTCACCAATTAAAAATCAGGGAAATAAAATTGGCACCCTCTAGTAGGGCGCTAATTAAAGAATTGGCGCCCTCCAGGTCGCCACCAATTTCAAAAGGCCCCGAAAAATTGTAGAAAAATCTCAGAAAAATCTGGAAAAAATAGCGAAAAATGTGGGAAAGCTTGGGATAGTTGGAAAAAGATGAAAATCCGAGAAACATAGGAAAAACCACTCAAATAAGCCGATTTGAGGGCCAAATTGGGGCATTACAATGCGATAGAAGATATGCTTAAAATGATGTCAATTTTGACGTGTATACACCACGTCGACGCGCATCAGCATCAACGTTGACGTCATTGAAGATAGGAGACATGCCTGGCCCCTGGCAATGGGCTACGTTGACGACCTGAAACTCTCGCGTCGATGCCACTGAAGACAGACGGGAAAGGGCCTTTCTGGCTCATTGACCGCGTCGACGCCCTGAAACTCTCGCGTCGACGGCACTGAAGGCGGCAAGAAAAAAAATGGCCCTTGGCAATAGGTCACGTCGACACCGCTCACTGCCCGCGTCGACACAACTTTAGACATCGAAGAAGCCCGTACGGGCGCGGGTCAGGTGCGTGGCTCGTGCTCTCTCTCGACGCCCGATCGCAACATCTTCTAGAGGGCCGTACGGCCGTACAAGACATGTGGGGCAATATTATCCAATCATTGGAGAGCATTCCTGTGATCCCTTGCCTTGGAAAAGAAGAAAGGAGGCCTTTTCTGCTATATAGAAGGACCAAATGTCCAGGAGAAACGGTCTCCGACAGCTCTGTTCTTCTTCCCCCTTGCTGGTGCTTTTCGAAGCCTTTTTGTGGTGCTCCCCAGAGTTCTTCTGCTATGCCCCTGCGTGTGAAGGAGAGGAGAAGAAGAGAAGGGAGAGAGGTGTGCTGCTTGAGGAGGGAGAGGAGTCAATGCTCTCCCCTCCCCCACCATTCTTCCCCTTTCCCTACTGTATTTTCTTTCTTTCTTTTTGGTTATTATGGCTTCCCAGATGTGGGCCTTGCGATAATGTATTATCTCATTTTTTTGGAAATGAATGAAAGATATCTTTGTTGTGTTCAAATGATTATGCCTCACCCTTTTTGTGGTGCTTTCTCCCCTATTCCCAATGCCCCAGTTCGCTGTGGTTCTCCTGCTATGTTCTCCTTTTCTTCTTTGCTTTATCCCTTAGAGGGAAGCTCTGCACAGAGAAGAGGGGCAAACCCCGGCCTATCCAACCATGATGGATTAGGTCTGAGTTATGCCCTTCACGACCTACTAGATGAGGATCCCCTCAGAGGCCTCGTTTTGTCCTCCTAGATGAGGCAAGCTGCAGTGTGCTACCCTCCTATCCCTCGTGGCAGACTCGAGCCCTCCATGGGCAATATCAACTTTGCAAGTCCCTTCCCCTAATATCCCAGATTGGGCCTAGATCGTTCCCTTGTGTCTGATATCCACCGGTATGTTATTTTATGTTCGCTGAAATATTACTAAAGGAGCGGTCATGTGCCTTCTCATTCACGATTATGAGTTGTTGTGGCCTTGGCTCCATCCCAAATTGCAGAAATCTATTTCCACACTTTTATTGTCGTATAAATCCAGTCCCTCAAGAAGCTGTTGTCCATTGTTGAGCATTATTTCAGTTTCAAAGCCTATCACACACGAGCACACCGGTGTTTGTTTAAATGCCTACTAGAACTGGTCTCTTCAGGTCTTATGGTTTCATCCGCTATTGAGCACCGTTTACTATAGCCTTCAATCCCCACTTGGAATACATGCCCTACTAGTCTCATAGCATGGTCTGTACTCTCATGCACTGGGGTAATAAGATGCTCTCTTTGGTTTGCCACCGATTACGAGTTTGGACTTATAATGGGGAAGGGGTACATTGTGATTTCATATAAGTGGATTTCTATTCCATAACCACTCTCATATCCCCCAGAGATCTGCTTCTGCATAGCATGTTCTCTGGGGAATGCTTCATCAAGGGGTGGACATTAATGGCCTTAGGGCCAGCATAAACGATGAAAATTTCAGAGATGGAAATGCTGCTAACCCCTAGGTTAGTGGCACCCTTTGTAGGCTAGCCCTCAGGCTGTCCATGCCCAATTCGGGTTTTAAGGATGTTGTCGCTTCCGTGCGTGACCTCGGTTGTTGCCGCTTCCGTGCGCATCCTTATATTTTCGGAGCCATCGCAGAATTTCTGTGGATGCTCTCCTATTTTTCACCCCCAAAGCTCGGGTGTGGGGGAGGTGCTGCTCAATTTTTCTCAAAACTGTGGACTTAATCAAAATAGAACCAATGCTAAAACACGGATTGAGCAACTAATACAATGCCAGAAGCTAACAGATCAAACATAAAGGAGCAACACGAACAAATAATGTAATGCTAAAATTAACACACTACATGCAAATAGCAGGAAACAATGCTTAAACTAAAGAAATGCTGGCGAGAATCCATTCATGCTGAATATGTGATCAAGCAGTTCAAGTGCATAACTGTGCAGGCTGTGCTATCAAGAATAAATATATAAAGGACGTTGTTGGAATAAAGAAAACGCTTAAATGAATAAAGATGTCACCTTGGCAACAAAAAAAAACAACAAAAAAAAACAAAAAAACAACAACAAACAAAAATAAAAATAAAAATATCATCTTGAGTCAACTCTGAAACCCTTTGGAGTCGACTCCGCTTCTTCCTCCTTCTCGTTTCTGGCTCTATCGCCCATTTTTCTGCTTTACAAGCGATTTGTCACCCTTACGGGTCCTTTTGTCACCACTGCAGCCTATTTTTCACCCTTATGACCCCTCAGCCGTCGCCCTTGCCCACTATTCATCCTTACAGAGTCTTCTCTCGCTAAAGCACATTTGTCAGCCCTATCGACTTGCTTTTAACCCCCCAGTCATCACTGCTATCTATTTTTCACACTTAAGGTCGCATTTGTCGTAGTTATGCATCATTTGTTACCTTTGAGTCCTATTTTTCATCGCTATCAAAAGCTTCTGATTGGTCTTGCCCAGCCGCCATTGCGTCGACTCCAAGGCCATTTGGAGTCGATGCCGCTCCTCCCTCCTGCGTGTTTTAATGCCGACTTCCCATTCATCTTCTTCAGTCATCGCTGTCCTACCCATTTGTCACCGTTAAGGTGCTATTTGTCACTCTTAAGTGACTTTTTTCACCCCTAAGCTCCATTTTTCATCGCTGTTAAAGCATGGGCAGAACCTTCACTGCGTTAACGCATGAAGGAGGTTACATTAATGTAGCCTTCGCGTTCTCCGCTTCGTCGCCTATTCTCCACTGTTGCAAGGCTATTTGCCGTCGCTATAAGCTATTTGTCATAACTAAAGACCCATTTGTCACCCCAACAGGCTATTTGTCACCATTAAGATCCTTTTGTCATCTTAGCCGTCTCCCTTTGGTCCATTTGTCACTGCTAAAACTTATTTCTCACCATTACGAGCTATTTTTCACCCTTAAGGGCCTATTTGTCACCACTAAGCTCCTTTGTCGCCCCTGTGAGCCATTTGTTATGGCTAAAACCCATTTGTTACCATTAAAAGAAAATCTAAAAGAAGAAAACTAAAAGAAGAAAACTAAAAGAATGGAGCAAGAAGATTGAAGTTCAACACTTATTAAAAGCTCCAGGATCAATCCATCGCTTGAGTAAATAAACAACTGAAGAATAAGATGGTTTCTTGCTTACTGGCAGAGGCCGCGTCGACGCAGCCTGGCTCTGCGTCGACACGGCAACTCTTGCCAGCTCCCTGGTTGGGGCTTGTGCGTCAATGCCACGAACGCCTACGTCGGCGCGATGTTCCTTCGCATCTCCCCTGTAGTGGCTCCTGCGTCGACGTGGCTTGACCCATGCGTCGATGCACTGGCCCTCGGCCCCTTTCAGCCTATTAAAAGAAAAGAGAGAGAAAGAAGGAAAGAAGTAATAATGAAATACAAAGATAAAATAAACAACAAAGGATAAAATGAAATCTCAAAACAATAACTTCGATGGCATAAACCATTGATAAAAAAATCTACATAATATATGATAATGCATAAAGAACAAAAAGAAAACTAACTAATAAACATACAACAAAAATAAAAGAAGAAACGATAAAGCTCTCACCCCCCTTTGGACCCTATGTAATGGAATATTAATGAGGCCTCTGTGGGTCATGCTTAAACCTCGGGATCATCCCATCATGGTTACAGCTCGACTCCACTTTGGGACAATAGCCCGCTATGTTTTAAATGAATTTCCATTGGGATCTAATCCCGAACTCAAACGTTCCACATATCTGGCAGACATGTGTTTACAATTTGGGACTCCCGTCCTGATATGATTTGGTCAATTAATGATCGGCTCTGTCCAACTATTTACCCCTCAATGGGGGCTATTTTGTTGAAGTTTGGGATTCTCATTCCTTTCTTTAAATAATGTTAATTTAAGGCCAGAGGGCCCCTTCTACTGGCGTTTAATCAAAGGTTTCCCCTCTCCGAGGGGATGTAATTAACGTCGTGACCTTTTTGACATGACGGGTTCTTAGTCCTGACCCGATATCCATAATCGTCTGATTGGTCAGACGGAGCACACCCGTGGCTTTAGACCACCCCAGTCTTAAAGCCTGAATAAATGTCACTTCGGTGACTGGCACGCCCACGCACTTAATAAGACGCTAAAAGATAAAACAAACGCTACCAACAAGGTTCAAATGAACGAAAATAAAAAAAACATAAAGTGAAATTTTAGTGTGTGTTTCCACAAATGCCCAGGTGATTCCGGACCATGTGGTCCCTGCTATACCAACCCACAACTCCTTCCAGGCCTTTTCCCGGAGGAGAGCTGAGAAAGAGGAAGCTGGCCGCTAGGGCCGAAGAGAATTGGCCCCAAGGCTGAAGAAGTTCAAGTAGGTTTGGATCCCTAAGGAGAGCCGACCTGTTCAGCAAGATGTACCTGTTCGTTGCAACCCCAGGCCCATGGAGGCGGGGAGAAAGAACAAGAGGGGGTTCGCCCCAAGGAGAGATGAGACGGCTGTGGATCCCCCACACCGTGTTGCTTTTAAGGCCTACGCACGACAGGCCGGTATCCCAGTAGCGAGAAGGAGATTTGATCAACTTGCCAGGATGTCCCAGTTGGCTTATATGCCTCCAGTGCGATGCCAACAGTTGTCTCATGTCCTCCCCCGAGGACGTGGTCAAGAAGAAATGACAGATATGGTCCGGAGCTATTTTCGGGGTCTGGGAAACCCCTCATTGGGCCAGCAGCGACTGCTTCGAGCAACAATTGCTGAAGAAGAAGACTATTTGCCAGCATCAGATAAAGAAGAAGAAGGCTACTTGCCAGTGGCATGTATGGAAGAAGAGAGAAGAGATGCGTCGTCTATGGATGATAATGGATATGAAAACAGCTCAGGAGATATAGTCGATGAAGCTCTTTCACATCAAGAAGGAAGGAGGAAGATATTTGTGTTCAAATGACTACCCTTCCCTAGTCGGACCAAAAGAAGAGTCTGCAAACAAAGAAGAAGAATGCAAGTTTTTGCTTGCAACATGGCCGGAATGGCCAACAAATATGGGGCTCTACCTGAGGAGCCCGAAGAATTGGATCGATTGGCCAAAAGGCCGAGGCCAAATACCAGAAGAAGCACGGCCATGGAAGAAATGCTAAAAGTGGCAAAGGGAAAGCAAGTTGTTGCTGAGACCATAACTACGCTAACTGCCAATGTAGTGACGTCTGAAGAAGAAGAAGTCCGGCTGACTGCCTCGCCCGAGGGTGCCTCGGGTAAAACGGTGGAAGTTATCTCTAATACGGCAACACTATATCCGTCGGTACTGATGCTGCTACAAAAATATCAGTAGGAGATAGAGATCCTGAAGAAACAACTAAGTGAAAGGATGGAACAGAGTCCGTCATTCAAGTAGCCAGAAATGCAAGCAGAATCAGCACGGGGAGGTGCCAACCTAGGCGATCATCCACCATCATGCAGTCTTTTCCAACCTGCGGAGCACAGTCAGGCGACCACTCAACAGCGCCCGCCTCAACCGCTGCTACCACCAGTGCTACCACAGCTGCATCAGGCGCCGCTGCTACGCCCTACACCACAGGCGACCACTCTGGTCACCGCCTACCTCCAACCGGTGCACTTTTACCCTGAGCCAGTCGACCCGGCTGCAATGAATAGACTTATGGTCGGAAGAATGATTGAGATGAAGGCGGCCGAGCGGGGCAAAGGAGAGTACACCACATTTGATGCATTTCAGGTACCTTACCCGCCACATCATGCAGCCAAGCGGCTCCCTCCGGGAATTAGCATCCTACCCAAATTTGACAAGTTCAATGGACAGGGATCTCCTAAAGAGCACATTGCATATTTGACTACTATGGGTGACTTGGCTACATACGAGTCGTACCTACTCAAAATTTTCGGGTCCTCGCTGACGGGGCTCGCATTTGAATGGTATTCCAACTTACCGGCCAAGTCGATCAGCGACTGGTCGGATATGCAGAAGAAATTTAGAGAAAGGTTTCATGTCATTGAAAGAGAAGTTACTGTGACTGAACTGTACTCAACCAGGCAGAGGTCAGATGAGACCGCTCTCGGTTATATTAAGATGTAGAGGAACCTGGGAATGAGATGCAAGCGGTCCCCGCACTAGAAGGATGTTGTACAGATTTGTAAACAGAACCACATGAGGGAGGTCTTGGAAAAGATGATCGGTATGGAGATAAGGTCTTTTCACCGCCTTAATAATGTGGTAGCTGAGATTGAAACTTTCTTGGCAAAGCATGCCTTGTTAGCAACAAATGCCGTCACTCAAAAGGCAAAAGCAGCAGATCGGCGGCCAGTGCCAAGAGAAGCAAATACTGTTGACTTGAAGACATTCGAACAATAGAGGGATAAAGACAAGAAGGCAGCTGCTCCCCCAGCTGCTAATGCAGTAGATAAGAAGGAGGGTCCCTCACTTAGGGACAAAATGAAAAGAGCATATTCCTTCCCAAATGATAAAACCAGGGTCCTTTTTGACTGGGTCACCCGATATAATAAAATTACTCTGCCTTAGGCAAAGAGGCCGGAAGATTTAAAGAGAAAGGATGGCCCAAGATTCTGTCCCTATCATCAAATGTTAGGGCATCCTATTGAAAACTGCTATGTATTCAAGGATGTCATTGAGGGCTTGATAAAGAAAGGTGAACTTGAGATGGGAGAGTACAAAGTTGACCATCCACAACCTCATGAAGCACCAATGAATAGGGCAACTGCCAATATGGTATCTCTATACCAGGCATTGCTTGAAGAGGTTGTAGAATCTAGCACTCAACATACATATGAGGCGTGTTTTCTGACACCCTTAAAAAATCAACAGGGATGGCATCAAGTCCTTGTGAAAAGTAAGAAGAAGCCTATGCCTCGCTCAACTATGGGGGCATATGTTCGTGGTGTGATGGCATGGCCAGCTTCGCCGACTCCAGCTCTAGTCTGGTTGAATCAGCCTGTGGTAATCTGAATACCCACTCACAATCGGAGGAGACAAACTCCGCTGCCAGTGGATAAAGAGATAAGTCCAAAAATTCGGTGGCTTCAAGCCTACATAGACGGGTTAGATGAATATGAAAAGCTTGAATTGCAACCACTGTTAATAAAAGACCATGTCCCATGGGAAGAGTTGGAACAACTTTCTCTAGAGCAGAAAGAGGAACCAGAGAAGGCGGAAGACGGCAACTGCCTATTCTATGGGCAGGCACCGTCCAAAGAGAAGTAGGAGAAGAAAAGAAAGGGTCGAAGCGCTAAAAAGGCACCAGTGCTTTCCTGTAACACCCTATCAGCCCTATTCAACTTACCCGGGGAAGAGGATGAAGAAGACATATGCTTTATACCTGTGACAGATGCAAATCAGGCTGAAGCTACTCCAACTGCACAAGCAACCCGGTCGGGCCGAAGATGGGGACGTCTGCCCCCAGCCATCCACAATATTATTTTTAGGGGTAAGCAGCCCTACCAAATACCTCCTCCTGAGGTCAAAGGAGCCCAGATTCCTCCTCCACAAGGACTATATGAACAGAACAAGGAAGGTGAGTGCATCCCCTCCTTTACTAAATTCTTGAAGGCAACTAAAGGCAAACATCCTCGCCAAGATCCTAGCCCTGCAAATGGGAGCATTTCTCCACAGCTGCCTCGGCCATCTCAAGATGGGGTCAGCTCTGGTCCATATGTCAAGGATCGACAATATTATGATATGGCCCAACAAGATGATACATGTGAAGGTGTTGGAAGTGTGTCCACGTACGATGTGCGCGTGTCCTCCTGAACTTGTGCTACTGCTGCTACCTACAGTGCACATGTTAAGAAAATAGAAATAGGTGTGATCACTAGAGGTGTAAAATAGAAATAGGTGTGATCGCTAGAGGTGTTTACCTTAACCTCACAGGGGTAGAATGATCATGAATGCCTTAGGAACGGGAGAATGTGGGTTCTTCCTATCCTCGCTCTCGGTCGGCCAAGAGCAAGGAGCCCTGCGAGTCGATGATGAAGTCCTTGCAAATTAACCAGCAAACAAAGAAACCATTAGACTATGGAAGTGTAGAATATGCTCAGAGAAGTAAAGACAGCATGAAAATGGTGGTGATCGTACTGGGAAGGGGGGCAGAAAGGGGGATGGCCGAGACTTTTGACCATCTGCCTTCCCTATGTTTTGGGTTGAAAAACCTCCTTAAAATAGGGAACTAGGAAGATCTAGCATGTATGAATGCAATGAAACAAGAAGGAACGCAACAATATAGGGAACAAGGGAAAGAAGGACGTGGTTTGCCTGTCGACCATGCAGAGGGCGGCCACATGTGTGGCCGTTCAAAGAGGTGGGCGGCCATGTCGATGGCCACCCCCTATAACCTAGACTCTCCGATCGCGGAGCTCTTCAACGACAAGTTCTGCTGCTAGGGGAAGGTCGGGGAAGGCGCTCTCAGCTCTCTCTGAACTCTCCGAATTGGCAGAACCTCCTTCTCTCACCAAATGTCCAACCCCTCCTCTCTCACGAAATGTCCCCCCACTGAGATGGTTCGGAATGTAGTTTTTGCATATGATCCAAAAATCATTTGAAAATGGAGTGCGTGTGAGGCTACGTGGGTCTCAACCTCTCGAGTGGGGATGGTTGTGAAGGACGTGCCCGGAGTGGGCGGAAACGTGGGTTTGACTGTAGTTATCAGGAGGCGGCCAAGTAGAGGGCCGTTCAAAGGGAGCTGGGCGGCCAAGGCAATGGCCTTCTTGAGGGTGAGTGTGGCCAGGTCGATGGCCGTCCATAATAGGTGGGCGGCCAACAGTGTGGCTACCTTGGGATGTGGGCGGCTAACTGTGTGGTCACCCTGGAATGGGCTGGGCGGCCAGCTATCTGGCTGCCCAGGGATGTATCACTTCTTTGGTGGCTAGACGAAGGGTCTGTAGGATGTCCGAAATTAGGCATCTACAACAGGACCTAAGCTCGATGAGGCAGTATGTCATGCCACGAGCCCGAAAGGAACCCGGTATGCGTGACGAGTTTATATCATTCATGTCAATCAGAGCATAAGGAATTCGACCTTATAGACAGAGTGCACAAAAGTAAAGATAATAAACCAAATCTTTTATTCCATTAATAACTTCAACTAGTTCCATACATAATCCTTCAAAGTAAAGGAATACTTAATGACAAATTAGACTCAATAAAGAAGAAAATACAATGATAGACTCAAGAAATAGGAAAAGACACGACTAGGTAGACCCTTTAATGGTCGGATGGCTCTATACTCTTCACTCATATTCGTTCCCATCCGAATGATCTTCGTCATCGGAGTTACCTAAAAAATAGAGGAAAACACTAGGGTGAGCGAACGCTCAGTAGGAATTATATCTCAAGTGAGAGAACGTGAGGAGGAGAGAGGAGAGAGGAGAGAGAAAGGGTTCAGAAGAAAAAGAAATTAGGAAATTATGCAATTTTCCTAAAATCTAATTTTCTACACGAAAATCCATAAATTCAAAAAAATACAAAAAAATAGTCCTCACGATCCTCAGAACGAGCACAACGCACCTGTAGCGTCCCTGAGTCGCAAAACTCAACAGTCAACTCTCCACAGGGTTTCGCAAGTTCTACAAGGGAAAAACCCGAGTGGATCATAAAATACGTATCAGGACCCATGAAGGCGATCCGATAGCTCTCCGATTCCGATCTGAAGAATCTAAGATATTACAGAACCTTCAGGAGTTAAGGAAAGAGCATGGAGTGTAGAAGCAGGACGTTCACTGCGTCGATACAGTCACAACCACAGAAGTGTTTTTTAGAAGAGCTGCATCGACGCATCAAAGAAGAGCACCAACACATCAAGAACAATTCCACCATTATGTCGCACCACGTCGAAGCATCAGAGTGATGCACCGACGCACCAAGTCAAGGTTTTGTGTTTTTAAATGCAACTACGTCGAAGTACCAGGCAGCTGCACCGACGCACCAAGTCAGAAGCCAATGTTTGATGACAGCTGCTTGAAGGATCTATCTTCATTCTGCCTCGATGCATCTAAGGAAGTGCATCACTGCACTAAGCTTGGAACCAGCAGTAGAAAGACTACTAGGTCGAAGCATCAGAAGGAGAAGTATGTGTTGTCACCAGAACAGGACGAAGCCGCAAGACATTGATCCGATGCATCAGTCATTAGCAGATATGTCGCTACATTCTGCGTCGACCTGGATTCTTAAGGATTAATTGTAATCACTTGAGTGCCAATGGAGGGCACTTAAGGAGGATCTACACCGCCAATCTTAAAATCATCTTGAGCTCGTGATGAACTAGGTGAATCACGTGCCAGTATGCCAGAAGAAATTTTGGCGCGCAAACTTCATCATACGTGGCAGATTTATGGAAAGTTCAGATAACTATCAGAATATTCCTTTTCCACGTGGACCAATATATTATTGGCTGATCAAAATTTTGAGTGGAAGAAAGAGGAAGATGATGCTCTGTTCTCTGCTATAAATATTAGTCCCTCTGTTCAAGAGAAGGGGGCTGCCTTCGTTAAGATTGAAATTCCAGAGATAGAGCTCTTCTAGAAATAGAAGAAAGAGATCCATCATGATAAGAAGAGAAAATAGAGTGCAGCCAGCCCACCTCGTAGGAGATTGCTTCATCAGAAGCTACATTGTTCTTATTTGTTTTTCTCCAATCAAATTCTTCATTTCTGTTGTTTTCTTTTTGTTCATCGATTTATATTTGCTCCAGTTCCCTCTGAGTGTTTTCAGAGGAAGGGAGAGTATTCTTCGGAGTCCCCTTTGAAGGTTCAGAGGAAGAGAGGTCTCTGACCTCTGGTTTCGTGGGCTACTGGGGTGTAGCTCACAGGGTCCCCTCTATAGTTGTAGAGGAAGGGAGGTTGATCCTCCGGGTTCCTTCTGATTTTCCAGAAGAAGCGAGGAGAGTGTTCCTCAGGGAGAAGTTGTGTTCAGCCGTTGTCGCAGACTGAGTCTGCTTGTTGGTTGGCTTTAAGCAAGGAAGCCTCACTCTGGCAGAGTGAGTGGTGGATGTAGATTGCGGATTGCATTCAAACCACCTAAAAAATTCTATTGTCCAATGCGTGGTTTGATTTTCTCAGCATTCAGTGTGTGCCACTTCGACTAATCAGTATATCCGAAGACGTAGCTGGAAGGATAGGTCAGGCCTATCTAGTATGCTTCCCCTTGTGTGAGGAGATCCTTGGATCAAACCTCTACCTCGTATCGATGTCAGCCGCTGGAAGCATGCTAGGTTGCTAAGTGTGAGTTCTAGCTGTCGAATTCGTTGTTTGCACACGCTGTATTCACTACACTACTCTCTACACACTTACTTACTGTTGGTTTGTCTGATCTGGTGCGTGAGTACGAATTAAATTATTTTTTGGTCATCTGTTTGCATTTGCTCATGGAATTTTAATTCGCTTGATTTTTGGGGCAGATATATCCCCCTTCTATATCTGCCATTCTAGCTTATCAGACGACACCGAGGTCGGTGTCGGAGATTAAAAGCTTTTTTGGCTTGGCAGGTTATTATAGAAGGTTTATTCAAGACTTTGCTCGAGTTGCAGCTCCGATGACCAAAAAAGGTTTATTCAAACTGAACCGGAAGGATGTGCCTTTTATCTAGACAGATGATTATGAGCGAAGCTTTATGGAATTAAAGCGACTGCTCACTATCGCTCCGGTTCTTGTGATGCCTTCTGGACCTGGTGGTTATGTGGTGTGCACCGATGCTTCTAGAATAGGTCTGGGTGCTATATTGATGCAGAATGGTAGGGTGGTGGCTTATGCGTCTCGCCAATTGAAACCCCACGAAGAGAACTATCCCACCCATGATCTAGAATTGGCAGCAGTGATCTTTTCATTGATAATTTGGAGGCATTATTTGTACGGGGAGAAGTTTGAAATCTTCACCGACCACCAGAGTTTGAAATACGTGTTCACCCAGAGGGATCTTAACCTCCGACAGAAGAGGTGTATGGAGTATATGAAGGATTATGATTTCACCTTGTCTTATCAGCCTGGCAAAATGAATGTGGTGGCCGATGCCTTGAGTAGGAAATTGGCTGCCTGTCACTTGTCGTCGAGGGATTGGAAGCTGTGGTCGCAGATACCAATAGAGACTTTTAGAATTAAGCTTCCGCGGGATCAAAGGTCAGCTATCCTTGCCAGCCTGACTGTCACACCTGCTATTCAGCACCAAGTAATAAAAGCTCAGCGAGGGGACCCCGAGTTACCTTGTGTCTTGTGATGCATACCCTAGTTGATGTTTGGTGTTTGATTTTAATGTTAACAAAACGATTGTGCTTATGTGTGTTTCATTGAGCAACATGTTTGTATCTTGATTGATGAGTTAAAAGATGACTTCAAGATTCTCGCTTGGAAGTCATATGAATGATTGTTGTTTAAGGAACTTATGCTATGTTATCTTGGCTTGCAGGATCAAAATCCATGATTCATGCTTGGAACTCAAAGCAGTCCATCAATGAAGTTCTTCTTCAAAAAGGGAGTTAACATTCTCATTGCATTGCATCGACTTTTTCTAAGTTTCATGCATTTCATCAAAAAGGTTTTCAAAGTCGTGGTTGGGTATTCTCATGCATTTTCTTCATAAGATTTTTGGGCTTGAAATATTCTCAACCTATTAACTTGAAATTTGATGAATGTGATTTTAGTGACGCTCTCTGATTCTATGGATTCATGGTCATTTGATTTTGGTAAAATAAGTCAATGTGCATAGCGTGCTTCATTTGCCTATATGATAATCTTGGTTTGGGGGTGATTGAACTGTAGCTCGAACTACATGTTGAATGGAGTTATTCTTTCTGAAGATAGCTAGATTTGGGTTTAATCCATGAGGTTGTGTTCATGGAACATACTTGTTGTTGTTTCTGTTCTGAAAACTGAGCTTGTGTTCATGGCCCATATTGAAGATTGATGATTCTATCTTTGTTGCCCATGCTATATGGTATTGTGATATGTGGAGAATTTGCTACATGCTATATAGGCCTTGTGATATGTGGAGTCGACCCATCCTAACAAAAAGTCGACCCCTTGCATGTGTAATGAGCTTTTGTGTTCTTGTTGTTCTATTTTGGTTGAGTTCACATACATATCTCTTCATTGAGCTCTTAAGGATGATGAATGTTTTTCATGCATATCTCTCATGTGAAATTGAGTGTGCAACATGCCTAATCAAATCTTGTGAACCTTGGTAGAGTTTGGCTAAAGATGCTCTTTCATTGTGTTCAACTTCATACACATTAGCTCTTGTTGTTTAATTGTAAGACTTATGTTTTCAAGGGCTTTAATGCATGTCATCCATATGTATTTAATGTGTTTTTCATGAGTGTGTTTCATAGATTTTGAACTTGCGTAGATTGGGTTTAAGTCTTAGTTTTTCATTCATGAAGTTTGAACACTTGTCAATGGGTTTTAACTCTTAAATCTGAACTTTTATAAATCTGGAACACTGTTCATTCCGGTCGACCGACCATAGGGCTTAGGTCGACCGAAATCCCCAGAATTGGCATGTTTTCAGTTTGTAATTTTTAGGTCGACCGCCCACCCCGTGTAAGTCGACCGAAATCCCCAGAATTGGTATGTTTTCAGTCTGTAATTTTTAGGTCGACCGCCCACCTCGTGTAGGTCGATCGGTACCAGCGTAACCCAAAAATATGGATCCAAAAACCATTTAAACCCAGTCAAATTGTACCTAACCTTTTGTTCCTTTGCCCCTGGGTTGGTGGTAGACCTATTGGGGGTCTTTTGGAGGATTCTAGAAGGGTTATACTAGTCTTTTGGTTCCTCCCATATATGCATATGTGTGACCTACGAATTTGGCAAGGAAACCCTAATGTGCTTATTGCTTCTCTCTTGTAGGTAAAGAAACGGAAGAAAGGAAGAAAGAGCTCAAACCAAGGTGGATTTCATCTACATCCAGGAAGTTTTGAAGATCTTGCATGAAGGGAAAGTGAAGCGAAATGAGAAGAGGATCGTGTTGATGCTTGAATCATCGTCATCCGATTTCCCTCCGACCCAAGGTTCAAGGAACATCATCTATCGGTCTTGGAAAATAGAGGGAGATTATTTCTACATCTTTTATCTGTTGTTTGTGATGTGTTTCATCATTTATATTCTGGGATGAGCATGTTTGTATATCTGTTTTGATTTTTCTGAACTAAGAGAAAGAGTGTGTGAACCGTCTGCGTACGGTTGCGGATTATTGTGCTGCGGTGCTGCAGCTTGTGTGTGTGTTTGTGATCCAGTCGTTGGATCGAGTTGGAGACTCCGTCTCCGTGTGTGTTTGGGGTTGTACCCCATGTTTGCAGGTTTTACTCTACATGTGTGTGTTGGGGCGTGTCCCCGTGTGTGTGCAGGCATCGTCCTGCATGTTGTCGGAGCGTCGCCTCCGTGTTGGGGATTTTTCCCCGTGTGTGTTGGAACCTTTCTCCGTGTTGGGGAGTCTTCCCCGTGCTAGTTTATCCAGCAAGTGAATCCTTACCGATTTGGTAAGGGGTGGACGTAGGGAGCTGTTGACGCACTTTTCGACACGCTCATTTTTTTGTTTCTTTAAGTCAGTTTTATTCAGTGGGTTTATTCGTTTATTAAGTCCGTGGGCGTGCCAGTCACCTAGGTGACGATCTATTGTGCGCTCGATCTGACTAATCAGATGATTGTGTGGTTCGTGTCGGGACCAAAACCCTCCGCACCGTAAAGGTCACGGTGTCATTTACATCCCCTCGGAGAGGGGAACACCCTTGATTAATCGCCGAGAATCAGGGGCCTCATGGCCAGAAAATTAGTTACATGAAAAGTCTATTAGGAAGCATTGAAATCCCCGTACGAGGGTGAGAAGAAAGTATTCGAGATCATGTCGGTCATGTGTTGACCATTTGATGTTCGGATGAGTGTCCGGCTTGAGAAACGCGTAATCGTCACGGGAAAACTGGAGCATATGTATGTCACGATGCGACAAATTTATTGTTCGGAGGAACGGGAAGTATTCAGTTAAATCCCAGTTAGAGGGGGCGGAAACCAATAAGTTTGTCGGTCCGGTGTAAGATCAAGCTACGACCATACTACGGTGGGGCCCACGCGGTCACAATCAAGCTCGCGTGGGCATCGTCAATGTTTCCGGTGCCAAGGGGGCCACGGGAGGATGTCTTGGGACCTTATCTGAGAACCAATATGCGTTCAAAGGGAGCGGGCTATAGGCCGAGGATATGGGTCGGGCAATGACCATGTTCGGGGCGAGACGAGATATATGCATGGCCCACAGAGGCCTTATTGATATTCCCATGCAAAGGGTCCGGGGATGACGAGAGCCTTCTCGTTCCGTTCAGATTTTGTCGGTCACTCATGGACCACTTTATGTTAGGACAAAGGTCTATGTTTATAGCGTAAGAGACGGTGAGAAACCGTACAAATGTCTGCCGTGAGTACGGCAAGTTTAATGCAAGTGCGGGATTAGATCCCGGTATATATGTTGGTCACTAACGGACCGTTCGTTGTGCGGACAAAAGTCCACATTTGAAGCATCGGAGACGACGATAAAGCCATACAAATATCTGCCGTAGGTACAGCAAGTTTAATGCGGATGCGGGATTGAATCCCGGTAGAAGCGGGTCGAGTTAACGAGCTATTGACCCGATATGTGTTCGGATCATGACCATGTCGGGGGTTCCGAGGTCCACGTCCGATACCACAAGGCGTCATTGATTTTCTCTTTGCACCCGGTCCGAGGGAAGTGAATTGTTAAGTGTAGAGCCCAAGCCCACCATCATCCGGCCTCGCACGCGGATCGACCTGCGCAGTCAGGTCGCGGGGATCGACCTGACCGGTCAGGTCGCAGGGGTCAAGGGGGGCAGCGCCCCCGAAACACAATTTTAATTAAGGCACGGGTGATGGAGTTTCTTTTAAATTTAATATTAACATGATTGACCTTTTATTATTATTTTTGCTTGTTTATTCCCTTTTTGTATTAAGGAGGTGCGCCGGTTTAGCGAAGGAAGAGGATGGTGCCGTTTTAGAGTTCAAAGGAGGAAATGGGGCGCGCTGTTTTAAGGTGAACAGTGAAGGACAAATGCGCGCCGGTTTAGGACGTTAAAAGGGGGGCGCGTCGATTTTGGCCACGCCGTTTTAAGGGTTAAACAAGGGGGGTGCGCCGGGTAGATTCCAAGGAGGAGGAGCTCGCCATATTAAGGTTCAATGGAGAGAGGGAATTCTTGAGAGGAGGGTTAAACCGGCGCAATGGAACAATAACCGCGCCGGATTAGCCTCTCCCGAGAGTTTGTTTCAAAGCGTTTACTGTGTTTCTTGTTTTTTCTTTCACCCGAAGCTGATTTTATGATGCGTTTGTTCATTGTTCTTGGTGTTCTTGGCCTTGGCAAAAATCCGACAGCACCTGCCTCGGACCGGGACTTGCTAGAGGTAAAGGAAAGTCACCAATCGGAATGCTCAGGGGTAGACTCTCAAAATTCGGAGAGGCCTCACGGCGGTCCGATAGCCCAAGTGTGAGTGTGGAGCGCTCGAGGGCCAGCCTACAAGAGCGACCATGATTCACGGGCGATGATTCTTTGAAGCGGGACAAGTGTTCGCCACAAGGGCCATGGATGTTCATCCCATATCGGACCCCTTCGAAGGACACGCTATGGAGAAGCAAGTCTCGAAGGGCTCTAGATGAGGAGAGGGCGGAGAGGAAGCAGAGGTTGAAACTGAGATCACCTTGCAAAAGGGCTTTTCTGTTTATTCATCCACACAAATGGGGGAAGAAGTTGACACAGAGGGGATTCATCTCCGGGTAAGAGAAATACATAACAAATGGGAAAAGAGGGGGATACACCGGTGGAGGAGAGGGGATGGAGCACAAGCTCCCCCCCCCCTCCGGACTCACCTTCCCCTTCTCACACACCCTCTCTCTTTTTTCTTCACCTTACTGGCACCGGGAGACCAAACTCCTTCTCTCTTTTTCTTCTTCTCTTCACTGCACATAGCCGAGAGCCTTTTCCTCCAAAATGACCAGCCGGGGGAAAGCCAGGGGGGGAGAAGCCAGCATCTCTTTTTTTTGCTCTGTCGAACATGCAGAGTATATATATAATGGGTTGCCCTTTTCGTTCCTGAACGGAAGAAACTCCCGCCACTACGTTCGTCTGCCAGACGGACAGGGTTGGCTTCTATGCTTGCCGTACACTGTCGTTCGTCCGAGGACGGCATGGTTGCGGGGTTGCCGGGAGATCTTCATCCGAAGACATGCCTTCGCCGATTATGTTAATGCGCTGTCGAGTGGAGACAGAGGCATGGCTTCAGAACATTGAATGCTCTCTACGCACCTCATTTAAACAAAATAGAGCATCGGAGTTTTGATGGGATAGCATTGGGTTAAACCGGCGCGGTGTTGTGCCCGCCGTATTAACACATCAAAGGTGGCGCCGTATTAAGGTATAAAGGGGGGGCACTTCCTTCAAATGAGCGCGCCGGGTAACTTGTGCATAAGGTGGTGCCGTATTAACCTTCAAAGAGGTGGGCTCTTCAACAGTGAGCACGCCGTCTTAGTGCAATACATTAAGGGCGCGCCATATTAGCAAAGGGAGAGGAGCGCGCTGACTTCACCCGTGCCGGTTTAACCAGCGCCGGTTTAGGTGAAGGCCGTGCCGATTTAAGGCTCTTCTGCGCCACTTTATGCACCGAACGGATTCGTTTCGAAGTCGCGGTTGTTTATATGAATGTTGGCACTCCCGGAATATTTTAGTTACGATGCATGGCATCCATGATGTTTCATTCGCAGTCATTGGGCTTCGGTCCAAGACTTTGCGTGCCTTCCGGTGCATGCCGAGACTGTGTCAGAGTTCCCGGCTCTTCTTTGATTCAGCTCTCGGCACGGCCGGCTGTAGAGTTGTGGCCGTATCTTCTGCCCGGGGGGCTCTCTCATCGGCTAGCGGACCACCAAGCGAGTCCTCATCTTGATCGGGCGAGGTATGAGGTTTATTCAGCATTTTCATCTCGACTCACGCTCGAATGCGTAGATGTGAATGTCGCAATGATCATCATCGTCATTTTTTTGGCGTCCACAAATGCCCCTCACTCACGGGTGGCGCAAGCGAGGGACGAGTGCGCGGGGCTCACGAGTGTAGAGTTCTTTGAGAAGATATTTGTTCTTCCGGGCTAGTGGCATACTGGTCCGGTGCGGATTCACGGGAGAGCGCTCACTCCTTGAGCGAAGGGATGAGGGAACCGCTCCACCACATGCGCACGTGGGCCAAGAGTCCTTTTGTTCATCAACTTGGAAGGGAGGTCCAAGCCGGAGCCAATGTGGTTTCTTTTTGTTCATCGACTTGGACGGAAGGTCCGAGCCGAAGCAGAGGGGGTTTTTTGTTCATCGACTTGGATGAAAGGTCCGAGCCGAAGCAAAGGAGTTCTTTTAGTTCATCGACTTTGACGGGAGGTCAGGGCCGAAGCAAAGGAATTTTTTTTTTATCGACTTGGACGGAAGGTCCGAGCCGGAGCAAAGGCGTTTTGTTCATCGACTTGAACGGAAGGTCCGAGCCGATGGTTAATTCACCAGTAGGATTGGAGATTGCAATACTAGGGTGGTTTATTCATTATCATGGGGTTAGTGCCAAAGCAAGGGTCTTTTTGTTCATGGCTTCAGACGAAAGGTCCGGGCCACTGGTTTGTTTATCGTTGCCGATAGGGAGTCAGAATCCGACGTGGTTTATTTGTTGACACAGGGCTAGTGCCAAAGCAAGGGTCTTTTCGTTCATGGAACCAGACGAAATGTCTGGGCCACAGGTTTGTTCATCGATGCCGACAGGGAGTCAGAGACCGATGTGGTTTGTTCATTGACACGGGGTAAGTGCCAAAGCAAGGGTCTTTTTGTTCATGGCACCAGACAGAAGGTCCGGGCCACAGGTTTGTTCGTCGATGCCGACAGGGAGTCGGAGACCGACGTGGTTTGTTCATCGGCACGGGGTTAGTGCCAAAGTAAGGGTCTTTTGGTTCATGGCACCAGACGGAAGGTCCGGGCCACAGGTTTGTTCATCGATGCCGACAGGGTGTCAGAGACCGACGTGGTTTGTTCATTGACACGGGATAAGTGCCAAAGCAGGGGTCTTTTTGTTCATGGCACCAGACGAAAGGTCCGGGCCACTTGTCTTATGCGTCGGTGGGACTTAAAATATTTTGATCTCTGGCGGGACTTGACGAGTCGACATCCCTCGGAGGCTTCGATGATGATTTTTTTTCCTTCTCTTCTTTTTTTTCTTTCTTTTCTTCTCTTTTTTTTCTTCCTTTTTTTTCTTCTCCTTTTCTTCTTCTCTTCTTCTCTTTTTTTTTCTTTTTCTCTTCTTCTTTTCTTTCCCTTCTTTTTCTTCTTCTCTTCTTCTTCTTTTTTTCTTCCTCCATTTTTTGAACAACTTTGGGTAGCTGCCGGCATGAAAGCCGATAGTGAGATAGCTGTCGGCGCAGAGGCCGATAATTGGATAGCTGTCGGCTCAGAGGTCGATAAGTGAATAGCTGTCAGCTTAGGAGCCACTGGGGCAGGCCATAACAGCCAAAGCTAAAAGTGAGCTTCCAAAGCCGAAGTTGTGAAAGGCAAGCCACGAGGGCAGAGAGAAGGGTTCATTCCTTTACCATTCTGGACGGTGGGTCCAAATTGAAAGGGATTCATCGCCCAAAGGGATGGGGAGGATAGTTTGTTGATTCGACAAGGGTGTTCGTCACCCGACGGGACGGAGAGAAGAGCTTGTTGATTCAATGGCCTGGACGAGAGGTCCAAATCAAAAGTGGTATTCGTCACCCGACGGGATGGAGAGAAGAGTTTGTTGAATCTGAAAAGGATATTCATCGCCCGAAGGGACGGAGAGAAGAGTTTGTTCATGTAACGACCTAGATGGAAGGTCCAAACCAAAAGGATTGTTTGTGACCCCGAAGGGACGGAGGGGTGGTCAAGTCGCTGACACGGGCTAGTGTTAGCGCAAGGAAAAGGGGATGATTCCTTACCCGAATGGCATGCTCGGGCCAGGGTGAAAGGTCGTTTCGTTCTTTAATGTGCCGGGGGTACCAGCTGTATGAAGGGTCTTTAAATTCTTTGGCTGGACGGAAGGTCCGAACCAGAGTGGAGAGAATTCTTTTTGTTCTCCGGCTGGACGGTAGGTCTGAGCCAAAGTGAAAGGATCTTTTTATTCTCTAGCCGGACGGAAGGTCCGATCTAGAGTGGAGAGAATCTTTTTGCTCTCCAACTGGACGGAAGATCCGAGCCAAAGTGAAAGGATCTTTTTGTTCTCTAGTCGGACGGAAGGTCCGATCTAGAGTGGAGAGAATCTTTTTGTTCTCTAACCAGACGGAAGGTCCGATCTAGAGTGCAATGATCTTTTTGTTCTCTAGCCATGCGGAAGGTCCGATCTAGAGTGGAGAGAGTCTTTTAATCTCTGGCTGGCGACAGGCCCGAACCAGAGTGGAAGGATCTTTTTATTCTCTGGGTGGGCGACAGGCCCGAACCAAAGTGAAAGGAATCTTTTTATTCTCTAGCCAGACGGAAGGTCCGATCTAGAGTGAAAGGCTCTTTTTGTTCTCTAGTCGGACGGAAGGTCCGATCTAGAGTGAAATGATCTTTTTGTTCTCTAGCAGGACGGAAGGTCCGATCTAGAGTGAAAGGATCTTTTTGTTCTCTGGCTGGATGGCAGGTCCGAACCACAGTGAAAGGATTTTATGTTCTTTAATGCGCCGGGAGTATCGGCTGTGAAATCTGAACCCGGGAAAGTGGACCGCAAGGGCCAGAGTCGGTGTTGCGGAAATAGGCCATGGAGGCCAAAAAAATCAGGGAAGCGGACTACAAGAGCCAAAATTGGGAAGCTGGCTACAAAAGCCAAAATTGGGGAGCATGCTATGAGAGCCCGAATTGAGGAAGCGGACAAAGAAAGCCACAATTTTGGGAAGCGGGCTACAAGAGCCAAAATTGGGAAGGTAGGTTATGAGAGCCCAGAGCGGGGAAGCAGGCTGCGGAAGCCGAAGCTGGGAGATTAGCAAGCTGTAAGGGCAGGAAGTAGGCCGTGAGGGTCAAGATTGGGCTGTACGAGCCAGAACTGGGAAAGCATGCCGCAATAGCCAAAATTAAGTTTATTATATTTTTTTTTTATTTATTTCTTTATTCAAGCATGCAGGCATTCGACAGCAGGCATAACATAAATATAAATAAGATAGCTCCCTCTACAGGGGATGGGATAGGGACATCGCCCGTAATTCACAAACGTGGTGCGGGCCACGAGGCACGACTGAGGGGTGGTGCACCCATCAAGAGGATATCGCACGTCTTGTATGCACAGCTTAAATTCACGCATTTCACCCGAGGCAATTCTCTGTGGAGTGGAAGAGCAAACGTATGAACAAAAGGCCATAAACATAGGGATATACAGGTTTTCCCAGCAACACTCGAGAGTTACTCTAGCGCCTACACATGGGTTTCAGGCTCTCAATTTCGATAGCTTCGCACAGCCCCCATCTGTTTATTTTGGTAGCGGATTTCACCGTTCGGCGCAAGTCTCCTCATTTGTTTCAGTGGAGATTTTCGGCTACAAGGATTCGTCCTTATTATAATTCTATTGCTGATTTCACCGTTCGATGCGAGTTTCCTCATGTGTCTCAATGGAGATTCCCGACTATTAGGCTTCATCCTTATTGAAATTTGCTTCACCTTTTCGCGCGAGTCTCCTCATATGTCTCAATGGGGATTCCCAGCTACTCAGATTCACGTTTCTCTCTTTTTTTCTTTGCATCATTTTTTTTCTTTCTTTTTTCTTTAAGTGGGGGTAGGCAGCGTTTTCCTCACGATTACCCTTCACGCGAGTGCAGTAATTCAAGCATCCGTAGAGTGCTAAGAAGAAAGTCGGGCAATCCCTATGGTTGAAGACCATTGAACACATTAAATGTGAAGTGTGGGAGTGTTGCCTCAGGTTTATTTTGTGAGTTAGGCTTAGCAATTTATCCATGACTCTTCCGCTTGACGTGTGCACCCGCCATAATTGGGTTCCCTTCGAGCGTATGTCGTGACGGCTGTGCATCCGGAATCGGGGCGACATTATCTAGCAAGGAAACATGGTCCTAGAAAATTTCAAGGAGGTGTATTATCTATATTAATATCAAACATGCAAGCAGGGTAGCCGAGCATTTTTGTTTTGTTTTCTCTTTTCTCTCTTTTTTTTTCTTCTCTCCTTTTTTTGCGTAGGAGCATATTGTTGTTACGTATAAGCGTAGTGGTAGTCAATGGTATTAGGGGAGCGGGCCACGAAGGGCCGAAAGGATATTAGGGAAGCTGGCTATAGACGCCAAGGGATGTTAGAGGAGCAGGCCATAAGGGCCAAAAGATGCCGGGAAGTAGGTCAGAAAAGCCAAAGAGAAAAGCAACGACGTCAGGGAAGCGGGCCATAGAAGCCGATAGATGCTGGGAAGTGGGCTACAAGGGTCGTTGGGGGAGCAGGCTACGAGAGCCAACGTTGGGAAGCAGGCCATGAAGGCCAAAGGGAAGCAGGCTACACGAGCCAGAATTGGGAAGCGGGCTGCAAGAGCCGAAATTGAGAGAGCAGGCTATAAGAGACAAAGCATGGGAAGCGGGCTGCGAGAGCCGAAAAGAGGGGTCCCTTTTTGTTCTCTGGTCGGGGAAAGATCCGAACCAGAGTGAAAGGATTTCTTTAATTCTCTGGTCAGGGAGGGACCCGAACCAAAGTGAAAGGGTTATTTTTGATTCTCTGGCCGGGAAAGGACCCGAACCAAAGTGGAAGGTTGATTCTTTAATTCTCTGGCCGGGAAGGACCCAAACCAAAGTGAAAGGTTGATTCTTTGATTCTCTGGCCGGATTCTCTGGCCGGGGAAGGATCCGAACCAAAGTGAAAGGTTGATTCTTTGATTCTCTGGCCGGGGAAGGACCCGAACCAAAGTGAAAGGTTGATTCTTTGATTCTCTGGCCGGGGAAGGACCCGAACCAAAGTGAAAAGGTTGATTCTTTAATTCTCTTGCTGGGAAAGGATCCAAACCAAAGTAGAAGGTTGATTCTTTGATTCTCTGGCCGGGGAAGGACCCGAACCAAAGTGAAAAGGTTGATTCTTTAATTCTCTGGCTGGGGAAGGATCCGAACCAAAGTGAAAGGTTGATTCTTTGATTCTCTGGCCGGGGAAGGACCCGAACCAAAGTGGAAGGTTGATTCTCTAATTCTCTGGCCGGGGAAGGACCCGAACCAAAGTGAAAGGTTGATTCTTGAATTCTCTGGCCGGGAAAGGATCCGAACCAAAGTGGAAGGTTTATTCTTTAATTCTCTGACCGGGAAAGGATCCGAACCAAAGTGAAAGGTTGATTCTTTGATGGGGAAGCTGTTGGCTGGGTGCCGATAGTTGAATAGCTGTCGACTCGGGGGCCGATGAGTGAATAGCTATCGGCTCAGAGGCCGATAGTTTGATAGCTGTCAACCCGGAGGTCGATGATTGGATAGCTGTCAGCTCAGAGGCCGATGGTTGGATATCTGTCGGCTTGAAGCCCCGATGGCTGAGTATCTGTCGGATTGAAGCCCCGATGGCTGAATATCTGTCGGTTTAACGCCCCATTGGCAGAAGATTTTATCGGTTTAAACCCCCATCGGCGGAAGGTTCTGTCAGTTTAACGCCCCGTCGGCAGAAGGTTTAGTCGGTTTAACGCCCCATCGGAGGAAGGTTTTGTCGGTTTAACGCCCCGTCGGTGGAAGGTTTAGTCGGTTTAACGCCCCGTCGACGGAAGGTTTTGTCGATTTAACGCCCCATCGGCGGAAGGTTTTGTTGGTTTAACGCCCCGTCGGCGAAAGGTTTAGTCAGTTTAACGCCCCGTCGGTGAAAGGTTTAGTCGGTTTAACACCCCGTCGGCGAAAGGTTTAGTCAGTTTAACGCCCCGTGGGTGAAAGGTTTAGTCGGTTTAACGCCCCGTCGGTGGAAGGTTTTGTCAGTTTGGACGAGAGGCCATGACGCCAACTTCAAGAGGGGTCTATTTGTTGGATGGCTGAAGGTAAGGGGTGAAAGAGCATGTCTACCTCAGGGCTCACTTTCTTTTCTTTTCTTTTCTTCTTCTTTTGTATAGAGAGGCGAGTGGAGAGACCACGTCTGCCTGACGACTGTTCTTTCTTTTCTGCTCTAATTTTTACTATGAAGAGGCGGGTACAAAGACCACGCCCACCTCATGACTGTTCTTTTTGTTCCGCTCTTCCTTTCTCATTGATGCCCCCAGACTGGGGTGTATTTCTCTTAACGTGCCCCCAGGTTGGAGCGTAGCCTTTCTTCATCTGCCCCCTAGGTCGGGGGGTAGGCCTCTTTGCTTTTGTGCCCCCAGGCGGGGTGTATTCTTTTTGGCTTCTATGCCCCCATGCAGGGTGTGTTGCTTCTTCAGGTGCCCCTAGGCCGGGGTGTATTCTTTATAGCTTCTATGCTTCCGGACGGGGTAGAGCCTTTTGCTTCTTATGCCCCCACGACGGGGTGTAGTCCTTGCCTCTAGTGCCCCAGAGCGAGATAGTGTCTTTGCTTCTGGTGCCCCCGAGCGGTGGTGAATTCTTGTGCTTCTTATGCCCCCATGGCGGGGTAGAGTCTTTGCTTCTGATGCCTCCATGGCGGGGTACGTTTCTTCTTTAGATGCCCCTAAGTCGGGGTGTGCTTCTTTCTTTGTGTGCCCCCAGGCAGGGTATAGTCTTTGCTTCTCATGCCCGAGTGGCGGGGTGTAGTTTTTTGCCTCAAATGCCCCTAAACCAGGGTAGAATTTTTGAATACCCCTAAGCCAGGGTGAATTGTCCATTGCTTCCATGCCCCCATATCGGGGTATATTTCTTCCTCAAATACCCCTAACCCAGAGTGTATTCTTTTATGGCTTCTATGCCCCCAGGCGGGGCGTACATTTCTTCTTCAAATGCCCCTAGGGCGGGGGTGTATTTTTCATTTCTTGTGCCCCCAAGGCGGGGTGTATTCCTTTTTCCATACGCCCCCATGACGGGGTATGTTTCTTCTTCAAATGCCCCTAAGTCGGGGTGTGCTTCTTTCTTTGTGTGCCCCCGGGCTGGGGTGAATTCTTGTTTCGTATTCCCCATGGCGGGGTATGGTCTTTGCTTCTTATGCCCCCATGGTGGGTGGATGCATGCTTCATGTGCCCCCATATCGGGGTATATTTCTTCCTTGGATACCCCTGAGCCGGGGTAGATTCTTTTCACGTGCCCCTGGGCGGGGTGTATCTTTTATGGCTTCTATGCCCCCAGACAGGGTGTAACTTATGCTTCTTATGCTCCACATGGCGGGGTACATTCCTTGCTTCTCATGCCCCCATGGCGGGGTGTAGTTCTTCTTCGAATGCCCCTACCCCGGGGCGAATTATTCTGCTTCTTCTGCCCCAGGGTGGGGTATGTGTCTTTTCATATATCCCCAGAGCGGGTGTAGTTTCTTCTTCAAATGCCCCAAGGCCGGGGTGTAACTTTTACTTTATGTGCCCCCGAGTCGGGGTGGATTCTCTTCATGGGCCCCCGGGCCTGGGTGCAACTCTGTTTCTTCTTATGCCCCCAAGTCGGGGTAGATTCTTCTTACATGCCCCCGAGTTGGGTGTATTCCATTCATGTGCCCCCTAAGCGGGGTATATCTTTTGCTTCTTATGCCCCAGAGTGGGGTGGATTCTTCTTTTTCTACCCCGACACACTGGGGGATGTTTGCTTCTTGTGCACCCAAGGTGGGGTGTATTGCTATTTTTGATGCCCCCCAAGGTGGGGTGTACTGTCGCTTCTGATGCCCCCAAGGTGGGGTGTAATTCTTCTTAAGATCCCCGTAAGCTGGGGTGCATTCTTCACAGCTTCTATGCCCCCGTGGCGAGGTATGTTGCTTCTTCAAATGCCCCTAAGTTGGGGTGTATTCTTTTGTTTCTTACACCCCTATGGCGGGGTGGATTAATGCTCTCTTCTATATTCGTGGCCGTGCTCGGCCTCATTGCTATAAAGCATTCCCCACGTCGGGCAGGAATTCATCAAGCTACAGTTGCGACTTGCCGGATCTTCTAATAGCCACTCGAGGGGTCGTCTTTTGCCGGATAGGGGCAGCTGGGAGGAGGAATAGGCCGGGGCATTGCACCACGGGCTTGGACCCTCCTAGAGCCGGGTGAGATGCCAGCCTTCTTCTCGTTCTCTTGGTCTGCCATACGTGCCATTTTTTATCCTTTCTTTTCTTCTCTTCTTCTTCTCTTTTTTGTGTGTAATAGACCAAGGTGGGTGTGCAGGAGAGCGCTCACCCCCTCATGGAGGGGATGAGTGGTTCGCTCCACCGCATCAATCCCACAGTGGTAATATTTGTTCAGCACAGGTCCCAACGGATATGGACGTACAACCCTCTCTCGCCAATTTTTTCTCTTCTCTTTTTTTTCTCTTTTCTTTTCTTCTTCTTTTCTTTCTTCTTTTAGCGGCCTTCATGATTCCTGGAAGCTGCATATGCCTTGAAGTAGCGTCCCCGAGGCCACAAAGACAATTGCGCCTAGTCTGACTTTTCTCCCCATAGGGCTAACAAAGATAGCACCTGCAATTCATCAAAGCAGACAAACATCGTTTATTAGGAGGCCATAAGGCCCCGAATCCCGGCGAAGAGATGAAGGGTGGTCCTATCCCACCGGGCGTGCCAGACTTGTGGACGCACTTTTCGACACGCTCATTTGTTTGTTTCTTTAAGTCGGTTTTATTCGGTGGGTTTATTCGTTTATTATGTGCGTGGGCGTGCCAGTCACCTAGGTGACGACCTATTGTGCGCTCGATCTGACTAATCAGACGATTGTGTGGTTCGCGTCGGGACCAAAACCCGCCGCGCCGTAAAGGTCACGACGTCATTTACATCCCCTCGGAGAGGGGAACACCCTTGATTAATCACCGAGAATCAGGGGCCTCATGGCCATAAAATTAGTTACATGAAAAGTCTAGTAGGAAGCATTGAAATCCCCGTACGAGGGTGAGAAGAAAGCATTCGAGATCATGTCGGTCGTGTGTTGACCATTTGATGTTCGGACGAGTGTCCGGCTTGAGAAATGTATAATCGTCACGGGAAAATCGGAGCATATGTATGTCACGATGCAACAAATTTATTGTTCGGAGGAATGGGAAGTATTCATTAAATCCCAGTTAGAGGGGCCGAAAACCAATAAGTTTGTCGGCCCGGTGCAAGATCAAGCTACGACCATACTGCAGTGGGCCCCCCGCGGTCGAGGTCAGGCTCGCGTGGGCATCGTCAATATTTCCGATGCCAAGGGGGCCACGGGAGGATGTCCTGGGACCAGATCTGGGAACCAATATGCGTTCAAAGGGAGCGGGCTATAGGCCGAGGATATGGGTCGGGCAATGACCATGTTCGGGGGGAGACGAGATATATGCATGGCCCACGGAGGCCTTATTGATATTCCCATGCAAAGGGTCCGGGGATGACGAGAGCCTTCTCGTTCCGTTCAGATTTTGTCGGTCACTCATGGACCACTTTATGTTCGGACAAAGGTCCGTGTTTGTAGCGTAAGAGACGGTGAGAAACCGTACAAATGTCTGCCGTGAGTACGGCAAGTTTAATGCAAGTGCGGGATTAGATCCCGGTATATATGTTGGTCACTAACGGACCGTTCGTTGTTTGGACAAAAGTTCGCATTTGAAGCATCGGAGATGACGATAAAGCTATACGAATATCTGCCGTAGGTACGACAAGTTTAATGCGGATGCGGGATTGAATCCCAGTAGAAGCGGGTCGAGTTAACGAGCTATTGGCCCGAGATGTGTTCGGATCATGACCATGTCGGGGGTTTCGAGGTCCACGTTCGATATGACAAGGTGTCATTGATTTTCTCTTTGCACTCGGTCCGGGGGAAGTGAATTGTTAAGTGTAGAGCCCGAGCCCACCATCGACCGGCCTCGCACGCGGATCGACCTGCGCGGTTAGGTCGCGGGGATCGACCTGCCCGGTCAGGTCGTAGGGGTCAAGGGGGGCAGCGCCCCCGGAACAAAATTTTTATTAAGGCACGGGTGATGGAGTTTCTTTTAAATTTTTTATTAACATGATTGACCTTTTATTATTATTTTTGCTTGTTTATTCCCTTTTTGTATTAAGGAGGCGCGCCGATTTAGCGAAGGAAGAGGATGGCGCTGTTTTAGAGTTCAAAGGAGGAAATGGGGCACGCCGTTTTAAGGTGAATAGTGAAGGACAAATGCGCGCCGGTTTAGGACGTTAAAAGGGGGGCACGCCGGTTTTGGCCACGCCGTTTTAAGGGTTAAACAGGGGGGGCGCGTCGGGTAGATTACAAGGAGGAGGAGGTTGCCATATTAAGGTTCAATGGGGAGAGGGAATTCTTGAGAGGATGGTTAAATCGGTGCGATGGAACAATAACCGCGCCGGATTAGCCTCTCCCGAGAGTTTGTTTCAAAGCGTTTATTGTGTTTCTTGTTTTTTCTTTCACCCGAAGCTGATTTTATGATGCGTTTGTTCATTGTTCTTGGTGTTCTTGTCCTTGGCAAAAATCTGGCAGCACCTCCTTCGGACCGGGACTTGCTAGAGGTAAAGGAAAGTCACCAATCGGATTGCTCCGGGGTAGACTCTCAAAATTTAGAGTGGCCTCACGGTGGTCCAATAGCCCAAGTGTGAGTGTGGAGCGCTCGAGGGCCAGCCTACAAGAGCGACCACGACTCACGGGCGATGATTCTTTAAAGCGGGACAAGTGTTCGCCACAAGGGCCATGGATGTTCATCCCATATCAGACCCCTTCGAAGGACACGCTATGGAGAAGCAAGTCTCGAAGGGCTCTAGATGAGGAGAGGGCGGAGAGGAAGCAGAGGTTGAAACCGAGATCACCTTGCAAAAGGGCTTTTCTTTTTATTCATCCACACAAATGGGGGAAGAAGTTGACACAGAGGAGATTCATCTCCGGGTAAGAGAAATACATAACAAGGGGGAAAAGAGGGGGATACACCGGTGGAGGAGAGGGGATGGAGCACAAGCTCGCCCCCCCCTCCGGACTCACCTTCCCCTTCTCACACACACTCTCTCTCTTTTTTCTTCACCTTGCCGACGTCGGGGGACCAAACTCCTTCTCTCTTTTTCTTCTTCTCTTCACTGCACACAGCCGAGAGCCTTTTCCTCCAAAATGACCAGCCGGGGGAAAGCCAGGGGGGAGAAGCCAGCCTCTCTTTTTTTTTGCTTTGTCGAACATGCAGAGTATATATATAATGGGTTTCCCTTTTCGTTCCTGAACGGAAGAAACTCCCGCCACTACGTTCGTCTGCCAGACGGACATGGTTGGCTTCTATGCTGGCATCCGGCGATTCGTGCTGTACACTGTCGTTCGTCCGAGGATGGCACAGTTGCGGGTTTGCCGGGAGATCTTCGTCCGAAGACATGCCTTCGCCGGTGATGTTAATGCGCTGTCGAGTAGAGACGGAGGCACGGCTTCAGAACATTGAATGCTCTCTGCGCACCGCATTTAAACAAAATAGGGCATCGAAGTTTTGATGGGATAGCAGTGGGTTAAACCGGCGTGGTGTTGTGTGCGCCGTATTAACACATCAAAGGTGGCGTCGTATTAAGGTGTAAAGGGGGGGCACTTCCTTCAAATGAGCGCGCCGGGTAACTTGTGCGTAAGGTGGCACCGTATTAACCTTCAAAGAGGTGGGCTCTTCAACAGTGAGCGCGCCGTCTTAGTGCAATACACTAAGGGCGCGTCGTATTAGCAAAGGGAGAGGAGCACGCCGTTTTAATGGCATGCAAGGGGGCGCGCCGACTTCACCCGTGCCGGTTTAACCATCACCGATTTAGGTGAAGGCCACGCTGATTTAAGGCTCTTCCGCACCGCTTTAAGCACCGAATGGATTCGTTTCGAAGTCGCGGCCGTTTATATGAATGTTGGCACTCCCGAAATGTTTTAGTTGCGATGCATGGCATCCATGATGTTTCATTCGCAGTCTTTGGGCTTCGGTCCAAGACTTTGCGTGCCTTCCAGTGCATGTCGAGACTGTGTCGGAGTTCCCGGCTCTTCTTTGATTCAGCTCTCGGCACGGCCGACTGTAGAGTTGTGGCCGTATCTTCTGCCCGGGGGGCTCTCTCATCGGCTAGCGGACCACCAAGCGAGTCCTCGTCTTGATCGGGCGAGGTATGAGGTTTATTCGACATTTTCATCTTCGACTCGCGCTCGAATGCGTAGACGCAAATGTCCCAATGATCATCATCGTCATTGTTTTGGTGTCCACAGGAGCCCATCGTGTTCTCAAACAACCTTAAAAACCCTTGTGTCTTGTGGTTTGCATTGTGTGATTGTGTGTTCCTTACTTACTCCATTTAGTCAATCGTGTGAGATCAGAGAGATTGAGTGAACTTAAATTACTTTGTTAGTTTATTTTCTTTAATCTCGTCAAACTTGTTAATTCCGCTAAGAAAGTTCTAATTTGCCATATCGCGTGGGGGACAATTCAACTCTCCCCTTCTTGTCCGCTCGCCTACCCGGGACTAACAATTGGTATCAGAGCCACAACTCTATTTTCTTGGGTCTAACGATCTTTAGAGTGATCCCTCGGCGAGTTTCATTGAACATCATGTCTATATGTTGCTTATCTTCTCTTCCTCCTCGTTTTGATGGTCACAATTTAATTTCTTAGAGAAATAACATGTGTATCTTAGAGTTTATGAACCTGAAATGTGAAAAGCGATATGTAATGGTCCACATAAACTCCCTGCAAATGAAACCAAGTGGAATGAAAACACATCAAGAAAAATGCTATAAATGTTACCGCATTAAATATTTTGAAGAATAGCATAGAATCTGATGTGATTTTACGATTTCCATTGTGTAGATCAGCAAGGGAACTTTGGGATGAGCTGGCATGCAAGTATGAAGAAGATGCAAAGGATAATGCATGATGGCTCATGGAGAAAGTGAAGGTGAGGTAAATTCTAACTCCGAATAACCTTCAATTGAAGCGTGGCAATTAGTATATCCCGATTTGCATGATAGATGCAAAAACTACAAATCTGAAATCAAGAGATTGAAAAAGAAAAATGATGAGAATGTGCATGTTAATTCTTCATGTGAAAATTGTAAAACTTTGGAGTCAAAAATTGAACATCTAGAAAATCAAAATGAATCTCTTGAATCCAGAGTTGAATTACTTTCAAAAGAAATATCTTGTATGAATGAAGACCTTGAATTGGTAAGAAATTTTAATATCTCTCTTGCATCTGAAAATGATTGTCATGATTTGCGTGAGCAAAATGAAACTTTATTGTTTAAAATCTCCTTGCTTGAGAAAAATGAAGAATGCCTTAAAAGTAAGTTAGCTTCTCTTTCTAATGATGAGAAAACATTTGAGAAATTACTTGATTCTAAGATTGATAGCAAGAGCATCATGACTAAAAATGAAGATCTTAAAAAGAAAAATGGTGCTATGTTAATCCAGAATTCCTTGCTTGAAGGTAGATTGAAAATTTTTGAAAAACTTGAAAAAGAAGTTTCATTGTTGAAATCTGAGAATGAACAGCTGCCTGCTAAGATCTCAAAGTTTGTTGAAACTTAGAAAGTCCTTGAAAACATAACTGAAAAATTGCATGCTATAAATGATGAAAATAAGGAAATCATGCAAAAAAATGAGAAACTCACATCAAAGAACTATTTGTATGGTGATAAAATCTTTGCATGCGAAGAAGAAATAACAAATGCTGAATTGCATATTTCTGGTCTGGAAGAAGAGGTGAAAATGTCGAAAGATGATTTATCTAGATTTGTCAAAGGAAAAGAAAATATGGATAAGATGTTGGGTGTTAAAGTAAATTTTCAAAAGGAAGGTCTTGGATACACTCCATTAAACAAAAAGTCTTTTGAATACAAAATAACAACATCTTTTGTTCATGCATCTGATATTCCCAGCACTTCCAAAGCACCTCCTTCCACTTATCAAATGAAAATTTCTGAAAATGACTTTGAGAAAAAGAAAATTTTTAACACAAAGCCCACAATGCAAAAACGGTTTCAAAAAGTTCAAAATGGGCGAAAAATGAAATTGAATGTTGAATGCTTTTATTGTGGCATGCATGGCCATGAAATGGATGATTGTGTTATCATGAAAATGGATGATGAAAAAGTATGTAAAGATAAATCTTCTTTCAAGAGACAGAGAAATGTTTGTTGCTTCTATTGTCACAAACTAGGCCATGTGATCGATAATTACTTTGTGAAACAAAATGATGATTTTTGAGCCATGAATGCTAAGTTTGATGTTCAAAGAAAATTCAGAAATGAACACTCTTCCAATGTTCAAAGGTTTTCATCCTATAAGAGACTCATGCAAACAATGGAAAGTCATTCCGTTGACCCACATCTCCTTGTTACTTTCATTGTGGGAAGTACGTACATCTTATGAAAGAGTGTTGATTTTTGAAAATATAAAATTTTCATGCTTCTAAAATGAATGCTAGATTTAATGTTGCTAAATCTAGACCTTATGAAAATAGAAGATGGAATGGATTTAAAAATTCCTTTGCTCCTAAAAGGAAATCTTTTAGTAAAACTATTTCTCCTCAATGCCTTTATTGTGGAAACCATAGACATATTATTGAGGATTGCGGGATCATGAAGAATGATGATATGATGGCTATGAGAATGTCGAAGAAAGATTTTGGTAGAAATGTTACTAATCTCCAGGGACCCAAAAAGGCTTGGGTGCCAAAATCTATTAACTGAGTTGGTTTTGATGGAAGTGTGCCTTGAGATAGATAAAGAATGAAAGGGGTTCCAACAAAATGGAACAAGGCACAATCGAATGGTAAAACCCCAACTTTGATTCCTCTTTGTCAAAAGTGGTATTCTTGATGTTTTCTTTCTGCTCTTTATACAAGTCATTCATGCTCTCATTGAATGAATATTTGGTATATCAAATATGATATGTGAAATGACAGATTAAGTCTGTTAGGAAGCTATCACTATACGTGAGGAGATCCTCGGATCAAAGTTCTCCGCCTTGTACCAAAATTCAGAAATTGAAGTGTTTGACTTATGAGGAATTATGTGTTTTGAATGACATCATTTTGCCCTTGACTTGTATCGCTTTCAAATTGAATCTGAAAATTTCTCTTGTATGAAGAAGGAAAATTTTTTGAAATGTGGAATTATTTGAATGACTTGTGAGGTTGGTTTGAAATGGTGATAAGTTGTTTGACATGTATACAAATCTTCATCTTCATTATAGATGTTCAAACACTTATCTTGCTTGATTCTCAAACTCTGGTTGACAGATTGTTGGAAACTTGATCATGTGCATCCAAACTGCATTTTACATGCTCAAACATATAAGTCATATCATGTGCAAACTGAAACTCATATCTCATGCATTTATTGGTTTCATGTTTTCATGAATGCTCTAGAATAAAAAAAAATTTGAAAATCTGCATAAATAGATTGCATTGGCATTTTGCATATCATTCACAGATCCTTGCATATCATTCATAGAATTCGAGTCTCATGCATATATTGATTCATGAATGTTTGCATGAAAATTTCCAAAATCCTTGCATGCGTGTATGTATTTAGTATATGAAACCATTTCTTGACTCTTTTAAGGCCTCACTTCCTTCCTAAATAAAAATGCAGTGATTTCATTCATATGTGATATATGTCATACACTAAGGGGGAGGATCCATTATCGACCGTGCATACATTTAGGGAGAGTCATAGCCGTGTCTTGTCAAATTCATCTTATACATGTAAAATAAAACTTTACCCCTACACCTTTTGCACATAATGAATTTAATGACTTTATTTGATAAGGATTTGAGAAATTCCTTCCAACACTTTAATGGGAACTTGAATCTCTACATTGACATTAAAGAGTAATCGTGAGGAGAAAGCTGCCTACCCCACAATGCTCAATAAGTGGTATGTCGAACCGAGTAGCTGGGAATCTCCACTGAAATAAATGAGGAAACTCGCGTCGAAAGGTAAAGTAAAAAATCACATGATGACGAATCCTAGTAGCCGGGAATCCCCATTGAGACACATGAGGAAACTCACGCCGAACGGTGATGTCCATAAAAAGAAACAAAAAAAGGAGGGGTTGCGCGAAGCTACCGAAAGTCAAGAATCTAAAGTGAAAGTGTAGAGGGAGATTACCTTCTAGTGTTCTTTAAAAAATCTACATATCCATGTCCATTGAAGCTCATTGTTCATCCATCACATTTCACATATGGGTATCCTTGTGATGAATGTATACTATGAATTTACCTACATTCATAGTTTATGTAGTACTTCTAGTTGTGTATGCAAAACTCTCTTAGATATGCTTCATGTCTTACCTTTTGACAAGGAATCACTTGCTCCATTCTTAACCAGTGCCTCATTAAGGGAGGGTTACTATAAGTAATATGTGTGTGCATGATGATCGTGCTTGTGCGTCCCTGCATGTTCATGCATCCCATTTTGATCTCATTTTGAGCATAAGTATTGCATTTGAAGGATAGAAGTCACAATGTGTATTGCTACATATCTTGCATTCTCAGCATTCACATAGTGCATATTCTTAGCATTTGAAAGATGAAACTCATGGTGTGCATTCTTACATATTTGACATTTCAGCATGCATATAGTTCATAATGATATCATATTGAACACTTCATGTTACATAACTCTTCCAACAATTGGTATCATATGAACAATATGTATCATATCTTCAGGCTTCACATGTTCATATCTTTGGGGCCAACGCACTGAAGTCTCCTATTTTTGGGGCCAACAATCAGCAACCATTGGTATCAGAATTGGTATCATTTCTTTAGGCCTCACATGTTTAAGTTTGTCATGCATAACTAACTGGAAGTGGGTATGATAATGGTTCTATTGCCTAGATACATGATGATTTGAACTTTGTCTTGGTTGTGGAGTTTGTGAAGAAGGGTCATGTTGAAATGGGCATCTAGTGATAAATAGTTGAAATGATTGATTATCAACTCGATACTAACATGGCTCCATTGTGTTACTTGCAGGAAAGAAATGGTTGGATCACACTTAAACATCACATGGATGCATAGTAATATCGTCTCACTTTTTCTATATCATGGGGTTGTGGAGATTGGTAGAAATTGGGCATTTTAGTTCTCACACCCTATTCATATTCATGGTCATATGTTGCTCATGTTAGGTATGTCAACTATGTTCTCAAAGGTCCTTCTTGCATATTCATGAAAGGGTTTTTTAAATGATGGAAACATGCTTAAGGTTCTGAAACAAACAATGGTTGTGTTTTGACATCACATCGAGCATTCATGTTAATTAAACATTTAGGTTGATTGATACTAAATTTTGGTTGGCAAAAATGAAGGGTTGAATGCTGTTCTACATGTTCATACACTCCTTGTCACTTGGGCTTACAAGTTCACATTTCATGCAATTTGCATAAGGGAGTGTAGCCTTGTGTATCAGGCCACACATGTCCATATTATGTCATGTAACCCCCCCTAGTCTTTTTGTAGATGACAAAAAGGGGGAGAATGTTTGGATGTGTGCTCAATGCTTTATGCTTGACGAGAAAATGCGGCCTTGTGGGAGAATGTGCCTTATCCTCCATTCTCATAACACTCATTGAAATGCTTCTACTCTATCTTTTGGAACTCTCGCACACATCATTTTGTCATCATCAAAAAGGTAGAGATTGATGCATACCCTAGTTGATGTTTGGTGTTTGGTTTTAATGTTAACAAAACGATTGTGCTTGTGTGTGTTTCATTGAGCAACATGTTTATATCTTGATTGATGAGTTAAAAGATGACTTCAAGATTCTCACTTGGAAGTCATATGAATGATTGTTGTTTAAGAAACTTATGCTATGTTATCTTGGCTTACATGATCAAAATCCATAATTCATGCTTGGAACTCAAAGCAGTCCATCAATGAAGTTCTTCTTCAAAAAGGGAGTTAACATTCTCATTGCATTGCATCGACTTTGTCTATGTTTCATGCATTTCATCAAAAAGGTTTTCAAAGTCGTGGTTGGGTATTCTCATGCATTTTTCTCATAAGAATTTTGGGCTTGAAATATTCTCAACATATTAACTTGAAATTTGATGAATGTGATTTTAGTGATGCTCTCTGATTCTATGGATTCATGGTCATTTGATTTTGGCAAAACAAGTCAATGTCCATAGCGTGCTTCATTTGCCTATATGATAATCTTGGTTTGGGGGTGATTCAACTGTAGCTTGAACTACATGTTGAATGGAGTTATTCTTTCTAAAGATAGCTATATTTGGGTTTAATCCATGAGGTTGAACACATTTGTTGTTGTTTCTGTTCTGAAAACTGAGCTTGTGTTCATGGCCCATATTGAAGATTGATGATTCTATCTTTGTTGCCCATGCTATATGGTATTGTGATATGTGGAGGATTTGCTACATGCTATATAGGCCTTGTGATATGTGGAGTTGACCTATCCTAACAAAAAGCCAACCCCTTGCATGTGTAATGAGCCTTTGTGTTCTTGTTGTTCCATTTTGGTTGAGTTCACATGCATATCTCTTCATTGAGCTCTTAAGGATGATGAATGTTTTTCATGCATATCTCTCATGTGAAATTGAGTGTGCAACATGCCTAATCAAATCTTGTGAACCTTGGTAGAGTTTGGCTAAAGATGCTCTTTCATTATGTTCAACTTCATACACATTAGCTCTTGTTGTTTAAGTGTAAGACATATGTTTTCAAGGGCTTTAATGCATGCCATCCATATGTATTTAATGTGTTTTTCATGAGTGTGTTTCATAGATTTTGAACTTTGGTAGATTGGGTTTAAGTCTTAGTTTTTCATTCATGAAGTTTGAACACTTTCAATGGGTTTTAACTCTTAAATCTGAACTTTTATAAATCTGGAACACTGTTCATTCCGGTCGACCGACCATAGGGATTAGGTCGACCGAAATCCCCAGAATTGGCATGTTTTCAGTCTGTAATTTTTAGGTCGACCGCCCACCCCTTGTAGGTCGACCGGTACCGGCGTAACCAAAAATTATGGATCCAAAAACCATTTAAACCCAGTCAACTTGTGCCTAACCTTTTGTTCCTTTGCCCCTAGGTTGGTGGTAGACCTATTGGGGGTCTTTTGGAGGATTCTAGAAGGGTTATACTAGTCTTTTGGTTCCTCCCATATATGCATATGTGTGACCTATGAATTTGGCAAGGAGAACCCTAATGTGCTTATTACTTCTCTCTTGTAGGTGAAGAAATGGAAGAAAGGAAAGAAGAGCTCAAGCCAAGGTGGATTTCATCTACATCCAGGAAGTTTTGAAGATCTTGCATGAAGGGAAAGTGAAGCGAAATGATGAGAGGATCGTGTTGATGCTTGAATCATCGTCATCTGATTTCCCTCCAACCTAAGCTTCAAGGAACATCATCTATCACCCTTGGAAAACAAAGGGGGATTATTTCTACATATTCTATCTATTGTTTGTGATGTGTTTCATGATTTATATTCTGGGATGAGCATGTTTCTATATTTGTTTTGATTTTTCTGAACTAAGAGAAAGAGTGTGTGAACCGTTTGCGTACGATTGTGGATTATTATGCTGCGGTGCTGTAGCTTGTGTGTGTGTTTGTGATCCCGTTGTTGGATCGAGTTGGAGACTCCATCTCCGTGTGTGTTTAGGGTTGTACCCATGTTTACAGGGTTTACTCTGCGTGTTTGTGTTGGGGCGCGTCCCCGTGTGTGTGCAGGCGTCGTCTTGCGTGTTGTTGGAGTGTCGCCTTCGTGTTGCGAATTTATCCCCGTGTGTGTTGGAGCCTTGCTCCGTGTTGGGGAGTCTTCCCCGTGCTACTTTATCCAACGAGTGAATCCTTACCGGTTTGGTAAGGGGTGGACGTAGGGAGCCCGTCGTGGTCCCGAACCACCTTAAAAACCTATGTGTCTGGTGGTTTGCATTGTATGATTGTGTGTTCCTTGCTTACTCCGTTTAGTCGATCGTGTGAGATCGGAGAGATTGAGTGAACTTAAATTACTTTGTTAGTTTATTTTCTTCAATCTCGTCAAACTTGTTAATTCCGCTAAGAAAGTTCTAATTTGCCATATCGTCTGGGGGACAATTCAACCCCCCTTCTTGTCCGCTCGCCTACTCGGGACCAACGTCTTGTCTCTGGCCGAGGTAGAGCTGGGCAATGACCAGGTTGTTAGATTTCAGGGAAGGTTGTATGTTCCAGGTGAAGAGTTGCTGAGGAAGGCCATTTTATAGGATGATCTTGGTTCCCGATATGCTGTGCATCCCGGATCGACCAAAATGTATCATAATTTGAAGCGGCAGTTTTGGTGGCGCGGAATGAAAAAAGTTGTTACAGGGTTTGTGGCCAGATGCTTAATATGTTAGCAGGTGAAAGTGGAGCATCGGCGGCCAGGAGGCACTTTGCAGCCCTTGGAGATTCCAGTTTGGAAATGGGACCCTGTGACTACCGATTTTGTAGTTGGGTTGCCAAGGACCCAACACGGTCATGATGGTATATAGTTAATAGTGGACAGATTGACCAAGACCGCCAGATTCTTGCCGATCAAGATGTCTTGGGGAGTCCAAAAATTAGCCAAATTGTATGTGGAATGGGTCGTCCCTTTGCATGGTGTCCCTATTTCTATTGTATCTGATCGGGACCCTCGTTTCACTTCTGGGTTCTGAAGAAGTTTTCAGAAGGCTCTGGGCACAGAGTTAGCTTTCAGTTCTGCCTACCACCCACAATCTGATGGCCAGTCGAAGAGAACTATTCAGACCATAGAAGATATGTTGAGAGCTTGTTGCCTGGAATGGCAGGGGTCGTGGAGCTATCATTTGCCCATGGTTGAATTCGCTTACAACAACAACTATCATTCCAGTCTTGGCATGGCCCCCTATGAGGCATTGTATGGAAGGCCGTGACGTACACCCCTTGACTGGTTTGAGGTTGGCAAGGGAATAATGATAGGGCCGGAACTAGTGCAGCAATGTGTGGAGATGGTGCAGTTGATCAAACAGAATTTGCTGGTAGCCCAAAGCCGACAGAAGAGTTATGCAGGCCGGCGGTGTCAACCTCTTGTATTCGAGGTAGGAGATCGGGTATTTTTGAAAGTCTCTCCCATGAAAGGCGTGGTGCATTTTGGCAAGCGAGGAAAGCTAAGTCCCCGCTATGTTGGGCCTTTCCTCATTGTCGAACATGTTAGCCTCGTGGCGTATCGTCTACTGCTACCTCCTGAGATGAATGACGTGCATGATGTGTTCCACGTGTCTATGCTGTGGAAGTATATGGCCGATGAATCTCATGTATTGGAGGACTCAGTATGGCCTGAAGTGACGCTGGACTTGTCTATTCCTGAGTATCCTATTCGTATCGAGGATCGGCGTGAGAAGCAGTTAAGGAATAAGGCTATACCTTTAGTCAAGGTGGTGTGGCAGCGCCATTCTGGTAGTGAAGCAACTTGAGAACGTGAAGATGAAATGCAACATCATTTCCCTTATCTGTTCGGATAAGTCCTTCCTTTAGGTCTACGAGTTTTGGTGTAAATTTTAAGGATGAAATTTTTGTAAGGAGGGGAGGACTGTAACACCCCGGAATTCAGATTCCCACTTAGTAGGATGTCGGATCCATTCCTTGTCGATGTTCCGCAAGTCCCAGATTGTTTTGGAAATTTTAAGATGAATTATGGATGTTTTATGTGGAATTTTAGAATTAAATGGGTGAAGTTATATGTTGTGCCCCGGACTGTTTTGACAAAGCGTTTGAATGAAAAGTCATAAGTTCACTTTGTGGTTAATCTACATTGAAATATATATTTGATGAATGACGAGTTTGATGGATTTCAGAATGTGGTTGATTGATTTGGCTATACCAAGCAAAATGCTCAATATTGCTAAAAAGTTTGACTTGGACTAATTTGTATGAATGAGTTGCTTTGGTTAAAGATTGAATGGTTGGATTGATTATTCTACTTGACATGGACTTATGGAGTGAATTGAGAAGTTTATTGCTTGGGTTGAGATTGAGTGAAATGGAAATCTACACTGTGCAGGTACAATGTGGCTTTGAGCCTCAGAACTTGGAAATGCTAGTAAGACCATATTTGAAGGTTGCTCAAAAGGCAGATGAAAGGGCAATGATTAAAATATGGAAAACACAGGTTTATTGTGAGACTTCGTTCACAATTTGAAGGCCAATGGTGAGAATGTCTGTACTAATTGGATCTGAGTTTGAATTGAATGATCCGGGTAAAATTCATGCTTAACCATGGTTATCTGAGTTATATGGACTCTGTTGTTTTATCATGAATCATGTTTATGAATTCTGGAGCTTTCATTTGTATTTATTGAAGTTTTACTGCTGTCAGTAAAAGTGTCGACCTCAGGGGTCGACACTTATATGCGGAGTTTCTGCCCTACGTTGAAAGAGTGGACGTTGACAGAAAGTGTCGACCTACGGGGTCGACACTTTTGCCAGGGTTCTGCTATTTTGCTAAGGCAGAACTCACGGCAAAAAGTGTCGACCCCATAGGTCGACACTTTCCGGTAAGTATGATCATTTTTGTGAAAACAGAATGTTTGTGAAAAAGTGTCGACCTCGTGAGCCGACACTTTTCATCACGAATGTTATGTTCTTTTCACAGGCCAGAACACTTTGTAAAAAGTGTCACATCCCAAGAGCTTCTAACGTGAGTTTTTCTTATCTTGCAGGAGAAGGAGGGTTTCCCATCTGCTGGAGGTGAAGGAGAGCTGTGCTAGGTCGTCTTCCATCGAGCCCAAGCCTAGAGTTGGAGGTCGCGATCTGCATCCTCTACATCCGGAGCTTCGGACGACTACATCTTTTACACCGGCTTCATCCAACCTCGGTTCCTTTGTTCTGAGTGCTACCCTCTTTTTATTCCTAGCATATTTAAGGATTTGTGGGGAAGATCCATATTGTTTATCATCTTCTTAGTCATCTTGTGCTTAGATCGATTATCTCATAACTGGGCTTGTAATTTCTCCATACTATTTTTCATATCTGGACGTTTTCGGAGGTTGCTCCGAGTGTGTGTGGGTTGTCTCGTCGTCGTGCGAGAACCCACGTGTGTGGGCCGTCGAGCCCGTGTGTGTGTGGTTGCTGCCGTCAAGCAGCGTTGATAGTGAAATCCTCTCGAGGTGAGAGGGGTGGATGTAGGACGGCACTTGGTGCGTCTGAACCACCTAAAAATACTGTGCCGTGGTTTGCTTATCTGGTGGTTGTTGTTGTTTATTTTTCTGTTCACTATACGAGTGTGAGACGGTGAGTCGTGAGTTTACTCAACTGTCTGTTCATATTCTGCTGACCGAGTGAGTATACCTTTGTGTTGGAAAGTTGTGAGAGCTTGTTTGATTTACTTTCTTTCCTTCCAATCAAGCCTCTATCCTAGATTTATCTCACATATCTGTGGTTTGTTTGGATTTTTTTAATATTTGTAGACAAGGGTGGGCAATCAATTCACCCCCCTCTCAATTGCCTCATAACCGGGCCAACATTATAAAAGGTTCGGGCATTTACACAATTTTTCTTTCCTTAGGGGTTTTTAAATAAACCCAAAATCTTTTTTTAAAAAAACCAACGCACCCCTCTCTCTCCCTCACTCTCTCACGTGATCGTACCCCTGCCCCTCTCTCTCTCGTTCTCCCTCTCTCCATCGGTTGCAGATGGACGGGTACGAGGAAGGCGCGACGAGGTTTCGGAGGTGCCACATGTGTGGTTCATGAGGCGTGGATGCAGAGACCGTGCAGTTGGGCCGCGGTTCATGGGGTTTCGCCAGGTTTGGTCATGGAAACGGCGTTGATCGGCACAATTTGAGGTGGCAAAGTGACGTCTCAGGTAGGGGGCGGACCTTCTACCTCTCCTTGCATTTTCCCATTCGTTCCGAGTAGTTCCGGGTGAGAATGAGCGGGTTTTGTTCAGTTTGGGGGAAAATTCCATGCTTTTGGGTGAGCGATGAATTGGGCGTTTCTAGCGTCGATTCGAGCCCCGTTGGGCTCTAAACGTGTTCCAAGGGGTCGAGCGTTGATTCCCCATGGTTCCCGTGCCAAATGGCGGTCTTTCGAGTCCAATCAGACCCCAAAAGGTAGTCCCCGGTCGCGTCACATCGGAAACAGTCGACCAACAGGTCAACCATTTCAGGCAGCATGCGCGAGGGGGGGAGTGCCCAGGTTTCGGTCGACCGATCGGCCTGCGTCGGTTGACCGAACTTGGGTGGGTCGACCCTCTAAGAACAGAGGGTCGACCCCGTTCAAGGACCCCTGGTCCATGGGGATTTCGGTCGACCGACTGGCCTGCGCTAGTCAACCGATCTCCCCTAGGTAGTGCAAAATAAGGGGGTTTCAGCCCCAGGCTTATGGTTTCGCTCCCCAGACCGTAATTAATAGTAAATATAGGTAAAATGCGTTGGAATTGAGTCGTTTAACCCTGTGAGGGCAGCCCCATGGAATGGCACCCAATGACGTGGGATTTGAATATAGGATTACCCCGTGGTGGGGAATTAAAATAAGAAATGGATTCCCAGAATTATTACCTCGACAGCTCGTATGCTTATTGGTTAGCCTTATGTTTCGTGTGATATGCGTGTATCCGGAGGTTTGCGTCGTGTTGATATTTTCACGATGGGTTCTTTACTTAGAGTGACCTTACCACTAGTCGTAGCTTGTCTGGGCACGCGTGTGCCGACCCACCTGGGGGAGGTGGAGAGCTAGTCCCATGAGAGAGACAGTTTTTAGGCTGGTTACCATAAGGTCTCCCCTGTAGTGGCTCCAGTCCGGGTCAGGAGGAAAACTAGCTAGATGGCCTGGCGTGATACAGTCTGTCAGTGTATGCACACATGGTCGGGGACCTCGGACGCATGCTGACGAGCACAGCCCCGACTAGACCCTTGTTTGTGTTCCCGGTACGGTGTCTTAGTGTCTGCCTGGGGCAAGTAGGGAGACACCTGGGCTGCGGTGTAAGACGTCAGGGGATGCCTCCAAGCCTTGCTTCTAGTGGCTAGGACCTCCTGACACTCAAGTGTAGTAGCCTGGGTTCTTACGCTGTGACTCGTGCTAGGGCAGCCGAGGTAGTTAGCTGTGCGACTTTCTTTTACGGTCATGTTTTCACTGCTTTACTTTCTGCTTAGTGTAGTCACCCTTTTATTTATTAAATTTTGTCATTTATTGTTCTTTACTACTATTCCTAGCTTTACGTGTTTGCCGGTAGAGGTAGGGGATCCACGTGACTCCTACTGAGCCGATGAGATGAGGCCCACCCCTGTGTTTTCAGGTGAGGCGCAGCTCACCCGCAGCACCTCGAGGGCGGCATGCAGCACTGGAGGTTAGTAGTTCCTACCAGTTGGCCAAGGCGGGGAATGCCCCGTAGTTTTGTACTCCTTTATCTTCGGCACTTATGAATGGACATGTAAATTATGGACTATGTATTAATGAACTGTGTATTTTATTAAGCACTGTAATAGTTTAACTCTAGCACTTTAATTTTGTTAAATTTTTGTTCGCTGCAATAACTTTAGATTCCTACACACTCCCACACCCCTTTTTAGTCCTTCCGAGCCCCGACTCATGGGCAGCGGGCCAATATCCAAGCAATATCAGGATCCCTCTCGATATTCGGATCTTGGGTCGTTACAACTTGTCCCATTCTCCAAGTTGACTTGCTCACTTTCTGAACAGAACAGTCAATTCTGTCTGCCTGGGCCAAGTCGACTAGCAAAATGTCCAAGTCGACTTGGTGAGGGCCTATTTAGTTGGCTGGTTTCTGAAAGCTTCTACAAGTTGACTTGTTCCCTGGCCAAGTCAACTTGGACTCCTGCTCTTGTGCTTTTGACCTATTTTCACTTGGGATTCAAGTCGGCTTGCTTCTTTGCTTGAGTGTTTGAGTCGACTTGAGTTCCTTGACCTGTTCACTTGCAAAATTAAGAACTTTTGTATCTTTTTGATAGAAATTAACATCACTCAATGGATTATAGTTAGACATCATCAAAATAAGAGATATACAACATTCTCCCCCTTTTTGATGATGGCAACTATAAGTCATTGTTAATTCTCATTTCAACCATTCACATAGTAACAATTGCAAAGATATATCATTGGAAACATGTTTGTATTTCACTTCAAAGCTAGGTACATGAATATCAATTATGCAACAGACATTCCTACATGCAAATAACTAAGACACACTGACACAGACACTGACTGACGGACTTCGACTATGGACAATGAAAATAACAATGACAGCTTTTCTCTCCCCCTTTGACATCATCAAAACAAGACTGGGGAGAGGATGAACCAATGACTTGGAGCAGAAGGGCCAGCCGATAGTCGTGCTTCAAGTGCTTGCAGTCACTAGGCCAACTGTTGTAGTTGTTCTTTAACTGTCCTCTCAAGTGCTTTGAATCTTCTATCCAAAGTATCAGACAAGCTATGGAGGACATCAGAGACATGTCTGACACAGGTATCCAATTCTGGCTGCATGGCTGAACCTTGGTTAGATGTGGAAGGCCTGTAAGAGCTTTCCGCCATACTAGTTTCTTCATGACCAAATTTCCACATAGCATTGAATTCTACCCGGAGCTCAGATGCATGTTGAAGAAGAAAGGCAAAGTCTTTCTCCAAACTTTCCATTCTTTCAACCAAATGGGCATATGATAGCCATACTTTTTGAATCTCACCAAAAGATTCTCTGTGATGAGTATTTCCCTGTCGGAGTTGATGTTCCATCCTTTGTAGCTCATCATCAAGCCGCGTCTGAAGCAGTGATGTATGAGTGGACACATCACCCAATGTACCAACAAGTCTATTAAATCTTTGTGCAACATTGTCAGCATGCTCCTTGTGTTGAAGAAACTTACTCTCCATCTGATTCTCCAAACGGGCCAGCCTCAAATCAAATCGAGTGGACATTTCTGCCCTTGATGATTGGAATGAAGTGAACTAAGCTAACAGAGTGGCAAACTGAGAGGCGATGAAAGTATAGAGCTCAGGTGGCACAGATTGTGATGGAGCAGCAGGAGGAGTAGATGTAGAAGCCTGTGAAGGCCCTGGAGTTTGAAGTGGTACTTGCTGAGAAGATGAATAAGGTGGAGTTTTGGCAGGTGGCATCCATGGGACAACTGGGAGACACGGTGGAACATGGGAGTCTGGTAGTGGTGAAGGTACTGTAGGAGGAACTGCAGGCTATACATCAAGGACGGGAGACGATGGTGGCTCTTATGGAACCAAAGATTCGGGTTAAAGGCCATTTTTGGAAGGTAACTGTCTAGAGACCACATCTCCCTCTTTGGCTTCATGAAGGTCCTGACATTATGAAAAGAATAGATATTACGTTTGGAAATTACTTTGCACACTTCATGAGCAAGAGGAATTTCAGCCAATTCTAAAATTGCAGTGAGGTGGGAAGCATAAGGAAGGGTTTTGTCTTTGTAGTTCATACAATACTCAAAGTGTCACGTCCCAAGTGCGAAAGGAACCCAGTATGTGTGACGAGTTTATATCGATCATGTCAATCAGAGCATAAGGAATTTGACCTTATAGACAGAGCGCACAAAAGTAGAGACAATAAACCAAATCATTTATTCATTAATAACACCAATATCCAAAAGTATAACCATTACATAATCCATTGATGACTAGACTCGATAAAGAGGAAAAATACAATAATTGACTCAAGAAATAGGAAAAGACACGACTAGGTAGACGCTTCAATGGTCTGATGGCTCTATACTCTTCACTCATTTCCATTCCCATCCGAATGATCCTCCTCATCAGAATTACCTGAAAAATAGGGGATAAACTAGGGTGAGCGAACGCTCAGTAGGAATTATATCTCAAGATCAAGCTTGCTTTAAGTAAATTACATGTTACATTAACTATGCAAGTATAGTGATGCATGTACGCAAGATAAAGACGAGAGTAGAGTATCAAGAAATAATATAGACGGGCTAGCAAGATTTTATGATAATCATGTGAAGTATAACAAGATTGTCAAGCATGTCAACATCAAGTCATGTCATGTGAATTGGTTATTATAATATCAAGCAAGTAAATACCCATTCAGGGCCACGCAAGTCATGTCAAGTCAAGTCAAGCACGAGTCGTGGAATGTCAATAATCAAGCAAGTCAAGTACTTCGGTGCAATGCCAGACTGTGATCAATATAGCTCCCATGGGCACAAGCACTTTCAGGTGCTCCTCCCAGGACTTGGTCGGGCCCTATATGCACAAGCATTGAGTCATGTATATTTTTAGACATCCACTATAGTTTATAGCCAATATAGAGTTCCAAAGGAATAAGCCTTTGTAGGATGATAAGGTAGATTTCATGAATTTATGAGTTCAAGGACAGAACTTTGGACAAGGAAGTCATACCAATAAATAACATGAAAAAAAACGTGTCATGAAACTTGATAATTGGCGTCCACTCAGTCGCCATCAATTACAGAAATAGCATCCATTATAGGGTCACTCATTCCAGTGAACAGTACATGCACGAGGAAATATCGTCCACGTCACGGTCGCTAAATCAGTAATCTGCGCCCACTAACTGGCCGCCAATTCCTTTTGGTGTCTAAGTCCTGGTCGCAGTTTCCAAACAGACATCTCAAAGAGGCCAGAAACAGCGCTCTATGAGGGCTAAAGCATCATGTTTCATCATAGTGGCATGACAAGTAAGGGTTTCAGGGTTTTTCGGGTACAACATGCTCGGCTGCCTTGAGAGAATCCAAGGCTAGCGTAGACTTACAAAGGTCTCAATGAAGAAAGTACCGGTCTGAAGAAAGGAATATCCGACGGAGGGTCCAATCATCACCAAGAGTTAGTGTGTAATCGATAGAAATGAAACAGAGACTCCATCTACGGATGTGAGATGAGAGTGTCAAGTAAACCTGCGATATGGGCCAGAAAACGTGATAAAATCTGAGGGACAAGAATTGGCGTCCACCCAGACGGGCGCTCAATCATGATTGTGCGTCCGTGTGAAATGTCACCTAATCATTATTTTACAAAATTCCAAGAAAATATACTAAGAATTACCGACACTGTGCACGGGCGCTAATTCTACAATTTCCAGAATACAATAGCATTTAATTATAAATGGCAACCTTGTACAGAGGCGCTGAACTTTAAATAATGTCCAATCTAATGTCATGTTTTTCACACAATTTCTATTTTTACTAAATATTTATAAAACAACGCCTCCTTGAAGAGGCCCTTATTCATGAATTGGCGACTGTGAGATAGCCGTTCATTCTTTTAAGTCTGTAACACATCGGGCAGGTATGTTCTTAGACTCATAACACTATTCATTACTTTTGAGTTTACATAATTAGAAAAGTGAAGACATGAACAAGTAGAGAAAAATCTGGGGAATCCCGAAGTATGCATAACATGTTTTTCAGACAAGGTTCCATAGTTATTAAATTTTTAAGCATGTGTTATTTATTAATTGCATTAAAAGAATTAGCGACAGAGGCATGGTCGCTCATTAATTTGTGACCTGAAGAACATCACAGATTCAGAATCTACGACCTTCTACGTGGTCGTTCATTAATAGGCGGTCAATACTTGGTCACTATTTTCATGCAGACAGAAAATTGAAAAAAAACTCAAGCTCATGAACATAAATACGAGATGTAAGCATGTTGATATGATCGTATATGCATGTACTATTCTATTTACTATCTTCTTGGACTTTAGAACTGGAGAAAACTTACCTTTTTTGGCTTAATTTGGACGACAGACAGAGGTATGAGAGAACTAATAAGAGCAGCTGCAACAATGATAGCAGCACTCGAATAGAAGTAACAACAACAACTGTAACTGCAACAACTGCGGCTCACGAACGGAAAGAAGGAGAAGATGTTATCTTCTCTTCACGCACTAGCTGCAATAGGAGATAGAGACGACGTCTGCCGTATCACAATGGCGCAGTTTCTTCTCTTACGGTAGCAGGATGCAGAAACGATCGTAGAAGAAAGAGGAAGAAGTCGACGACAGCGACCCACCTTTCGAACACAGTAGCAGCAATAGGGGGTTGAATGCTTGAAGGGAGTTTATTTATAGGGCTTTAGCTTTGGAATCCCAGTGGGACTTTAAGTTTCACACATACTAATCCTAGTAGGTTTAAACCTTCCCCCTTGATCCAATCCTTGCTATATCTATAGCCATCTTTGATCAGAAACCCTAAGGCTTGTGCATGTTCGAACGTGATAAATCTTTGAGTGTTTGTGGGAAACCCTCATGTGTACAGGTATTTATGTTTTTACCCCTCAATCCCTTTATAACCATAAGGCCCATTTGTCCTATTTATGAGGCCCATATAGGTTAAGGCATGTTTATGTGCATGGTTGAGGCCCAACCGTGATGGTCGTGGTTTGGGCTTTTATATTTTGTTTTATTTGGCCCTTTTGTTCATTTATTTATTTATTTAGAAAATTTATTCCCATTATTTATACGGGGTGCTACACCCTCCCCCACTTAAAAGAATTTGGTCGCCAAATTTAATTTCATATAGACATGGAGGGTGCAGAACACTTACAATTTTGAAATAAGTCAGGAAATCTCTTCTTCATAGATTCTTCCGTTTCCCATGTGACTTCTTGTTCTGAGCACTTGCTCCATTGTACTTTTACCATGGGAATAGTTTTGTTCCTTAGCACACGAACCTCATGATCAAAGATCTTCAAAGACTTTTGTTCATATGTGAGATCCTTTTGTATCACCAGGTTGTCATGATCTATGATGTGGGACGGATCATGAACATACTTTTTGAGCATAGAAATGTGAAATACATTGTGTACTTCGGATAGTTATGGTGGCAAGGTGATTCGGTAGGCAACCTCGCCAACTCTTTTTAGCACCTCGAAGGGATCGATATATCTTGGTGTAAGCTTGCCCTTAACACCAAATCTTTGGATACCTTGGCCTGGGGAAACTTTAAGAAAGACGTTATTTCCGACTTGGAACTCTAAGTCTATTCTTCTAGTATTGGCATAAGTCTTTTGCCTAGACTGAGCCATCTTGAGTCTTTCTCTAATGAGTTGAATCTTTTCAGTGGTATCCCTTACCATGTCTGGGCCTAGAAGTTACTTTTCCCCAACTTTGTCCCAACATATTGGTGAACGAAAACTCCTTCCGTACTCTTGAAGGGTGCCATTTGAATACTTGCCTGGTAACTGTTGTTATATGCGAACTCGACCAGGGGTAGATGATCATGCCAGCTTCCACCGAAATGAACGATACAGGCTTGTAGCATGTCTTCTACAACTTGATTTGTTCTCTCAGTCTGACCATCCATTTGAGGATGAAAAGTAGTACTAAAGTTGAGTCTTGTCCCCAACGAATGTTGTAGACCCTTCCAAAAATGAGAAGTGAAGCGCGGGTCTCAATCAGACATGATCGAAATAGGAACTCCATGCAGTGTAACTACTTCTTTGATGTATAGGGCAAATAGAACATCAACTGACCATCGGCTCTTTATAAGCAAGAAGTGTGCCGACTTGGTCAATCGATCTATGATGACCCATATGTCCACCTTTGGATTTATACAAACCCATGATAAAGTCCATGCTGATATCTTCCCACTTCCACTTGGGAATATCTAGAGGGTGTAGTTTACCGGCGGACTTTTGGTGTTTCGCCTTGACTTGTTGGCACGTGAGACAACGAGAAATGAAGTCCGCTACCTCCCTTTTCATGTTAGGCCACCAAAAGGTCCGTTTCAAGTCCTGATACATCTTTGTAGATCTAGGATGAATGGTGTACCTTGATCGGTGAGCTTCTTCTAAAATTTTCTTCTTCAATTTCGGACAGTCCGATACACAAGTCCTTTCTCAGAATAATAACCTTCCATCTGATGCCAACTTGAAATCGGGTTACTCTTCTAGCTTGCCCTTTATTTCTACTAACACTGGGTCATTGTCTTGAAGCTCCTTGATCTCGGAGAGTAAATCAGGTTGTATCCTCATGTGTTATAGAGTCATACACCTTTTCTCCTTGTCCGTGCTTATATCTAGCTTAGAGAATTGCTCTAGTAACTTCCACTCTTGGATCATACAGTTGACCAATAGTGCTCTTGACTTTCGACTGAGTCCATCCGCTACGGTATTACACTTTTTAGGATGGTATTGCATGGTGAAGTCAAAGTCCTTGAGATATTCTAGCCAACGTCTTTGTCTCATGTTCAATTCCTTTCGGGAGAATAAGTACTTGAGACCCTTGTGATCGGAGTACACGGTAATTGCTCTCCGTAATGATAGTGTCACCAAATCTTTAAAGCAAACACTACTGAGGCCAACTCTAGGTCGTGCACCGAGTAGTTCTCTTCTTGCATCTTCAGTTGTCGGGAAGAGTGAGCAATAACTCTCCCTTGTTGCATTAAGACACATCCGAGGCCAATACCAGATACATCGCTATATACCTCTAACTTCTCTCCTTTAGTTGGTAGTGCCAAGACTGGAGCAGTGGTCAGATGATCCTTCAACGCTTGAAAGCTTTTCTCATAGTCTTCGTCCCACTTATAAGGAATCTTCTTGCGGGTTAGCCAAGTAAGAGGAACGGCGATCATGGAGAAGTCCTGTATGAATCGCATGTAATAGCCAGCTAGACCTAATAAGCTTCGGATTTCGGTTGCATTTGTAGGTCTTTCCCAATTCTTTATAGCCTCGACTTTTGACGGATCAATAGAAATCCCATCCTTCGAGATTACATGCCCTAAAAAACATACTTCCTCGAGCCAGAAGTCGTATTTGCTAAGCTTGGCATAGAGTTGATTCTTCCTTAATATTTGTAATGAAATCCTCAAATGCTCTTCATGTTCTTCCTCGGTCTTTGAATATATTAATATATCATCAATGAAGACCACTGCAAATTGATCTAGATGGGGCCTGAATATACTGTTCATTAACTACATAAAGGCTGCAAGGGCATTTGTTAGTCCAAAAGGCATAACAGTAAATTCGTAATGCCCATCGAATTGCCGTCTTGTGAATATCCTCAGCCTTGATACTTAATTGGTGATATCCCGACCTGAGATCAATCTTTGAGAAATATTTGGCTCCAGATATTTGGTTAAATAATTCATAGATTCACGGTATTGGATACTTATTCTTGATGGTAAGGTGGTTCAACTGCCGATAATCGATGCAAAGTCTCATCGACCTATCTTTCTTCCTGACAAATAACACAGGTGCTCCCCACAGGGAAGTACTTGGCCTGATGAACCCTTTCTTCAAGAGCTCCATTAGATGTTCTTTTAATTCTATCAGCTCAGCGGGGGACATCCTATAAGGTGCCTTAGAAACCGGGCCAGCACCAGGGATAAGGTTGATGGTGAAGGCCACTTCTCTTTGTGGGGGTAATCCAGGCAAATTTTCTGGGAACACATCAGGAAACTCCCGAATCACGCAGATGTCTTCTATCTTGGACTCCTTAACTTCCGTGGCAGACACAAATGCTAGGAAAGCTACACATCCTTTTCTTAAGAGCTTACTAGCTCGGAGGGCCGAAATAAGGGGTGACTTATTTCGACTCCGAGGACTAGTGTAGACAAGTTCCAAGAATTCTTTAAAAGTTACCTTGCCATTTTGGCAATCTATTACTATCTTGTGTGTGGATAGCCAATCGGCTCCTAGTATGACATCGTACCCGTCCATATCTAAGCATATCGGGTCGGCAGGTAGATTTTTTCCTTTCACCATAACTTCACAATTTAGATAATGGTGTGAGATCTCGGATTCATTTTCGAGGGGAGTTGAAATAATTATATCTATCCACTCCGGTTCCATAGGTAATGGATCAACAAATCTTTTGGAAACAAAAGAATGAGTCGTGCCGGTATCAAACAAGACATGAGCAGACTTAGAACAAATCTTTAATGTACCTTCCACAAGTCCACCTTCATTTTGCTCCGCCTCTTGAAGCGCTAGGAGACGGGCTTTCTTCTTGACTAGGCGCTTCTCTTCATTAGCTTGTTCATTTAATAAGGGACAGTTGGGAATCTGGTGGTCACGGCACCCGCATCGGAGGCAAGCTCCCAATCTCCTCCAGCATTCCTCGGCCTTATGGCCAGCCTTGTCACAATGCTTACACACCTCTTTGGAAGGTGTGGTAGTAATAAAGAAGGGCTTGTTATTCTTCTTAAGCTTCTTCTCCTAGGAGGAATCTCCTCCGTTGCTAGACCTCTTCTTGTTGAAAGTAGGTTTGAAAATGCTAGAGCTTATGACGTGCTCCTTCTTGTCTTTCCCACGGATCCGGTCGGACAGCTCCGTGACATCTTCTAGCACTTGTGCACGCCTTATCATCTCCGAGTAGACTTGAATGTCCATCGGCGCTAGTTGAGTTATATACTACGGCCTAAGTCCGTTGAGGAATCTTCGAGCCTTCATCTTCTCCGTATGCACTAAATGCGGTGCATACCTTGACAGACAGGAGAATTGGGCCTCATACTCGGCCATTGATAAAGTCCTTTGTTTGAGTGCGACAAATTCTACGACTTTCTTCTCTTATATCCGGTCCGAGAAATATTTGTTGTTGAAATATTCTACGAACTCGCCCCACGTGACTTGCTCATGGGGTAAGGTAGCCTCTATCGACTCCCTCCATAAACGAGCGTCCCGCTCTAGTTGGAACATCGCTATCAATACTTTCTCCTCATCCGTGCATTGCATAACATGGAATATTGTTCCTATCTCCTTGATCCAGTGTTCGGCATCGTCGGGATCAAACGAGCCGGTAAACTTTTTTTGATTCATGTTACGAAAACTAAGGTGGAGATCTCCCGCTCCACAGTTTGCTCCGCCCTGCGCAACTTGTTGTAGCGCCTGGGTAAGGCCTTGAACGGCACGTAGCATGTCGCGCCATTGAGCACATTCGGCGGCCATGATCCTACAAGATTTAAAATAACTATATTAATATATAATTAACTAATGGTATTATATTCCTAGGTTAACTTAACCCATGGCTCTACCAAATCTCACCGGGTGAAGGTATAAACCTATCATTGGACTTTGTTTCCTAAGAATTGAATATCCTAGGCTCTGATACCACAAAAACTATCACGCCCCAAGCGTAAAAGAAACCCGATACGCATGACAAGTTTATATCGATCATGTCAATCAGAGCATAAGGAATTCGACCTTTTAGACAGAGCGCGCAAAATTAGAGATAATAAACCAAATTCTTTATTCATTAATAACACCAATATCCAAAAGTATAACCATTACATAATCCATTGATGACTAGACTCAATAAAGAGGAAAATACAATAATTGACTCAAGAAATAGGAAAAGACACGACTAGGTAGATGCTTCAATGGTCGGATGGCTCTATACTGTTCACTCATTTCCATTCCCGTCCGAATGATTCTCGTCATCAGAATTACCTGAAAAATAAGGAAAAACTTGGGTGAGCAAACACTCAGTATGAATTGTATCTCAAGATCAAGCTTGCTTTAAGTAAATTACATGTTACATTAACTATGCAAGTATAGTGATGCATGTACGCAAGATAAAGATGAGAGTAGAGTATCAAGAAATATTATAGATGAGCTAGCAAGATTTCATGATAATCATGTGAAGTATAACAAGATTGTCAAGCATGTAAATATCAAGTAATGTCAAGTGAATTGGATATTATAATATCAAGCAAGTAAATACCCATTCCGGACCACGCAAGTCATGTCAAGTAAAGTCAAGCACGAGTCGTGGAATGTCAACAATCAAGCAAGTAATGCACTTCGGTGCAATGCCGTACCGTGATCAATATAGCTCCCATAGGCACAAGTACTTTCGGGTGCTCCTCTGAGGACCAGATCGGGCCCTATATGCACCAGCATTGAGTCATGTATATTTTTAGACATCCACTATCGTTTATACCCAATATAGAGTTCCAAAGGAATAAGCCTTTGTAGGATGATAAGGTATTTCTTGAATTTATGAGTTCAAGGACAGAACTTTGGACAAGGAAGTCATACTGATAAATCACATGAAAAAAAATAAGATATGACATGAAACTGGGTAATTGGCATCCACTCAGTCACCATCAATTAGAGAAATAGCGTCCACTCTAGGGTCGCTCATTCCTGTAAACAGTACTGGCACGAGGAAATATCATCCAGGTCACGGTCGCTAAATCAGTAATCTGCGCCCACTGACTGGCTGCCAATTCCTTTTGGCGTCCGAGTCCTAGTCGCAGTTTCTAGACAAACTTCTCAAAGAGGCCAGAAACAGCGCTCTATGAGGGCTAAAGCATCACATTTCTTCAGAGTGACGTGACAAGTAAGGCTTTCAGGGTTTTTAAGGTACAACCTGCTCAGTTGCCTTGAGGGAATCCAAGACTAGCGTAGACTTACAGATGTCTCAATGAACAAAGTACCGGTCAGAAGGAAGGAATATCCCGCGGAGGGTCCAATCATCACCAAGAGTTAGTGTGTAATCGATAGAAACGAAATAGAGACTCCATCTACGGATGTGAGATGAGAGTGTCAAATAAACCCGCGATATGGGCCAGAAAACGTGATAAAATCTGAGGGACAAGAATTGGCGCCCAACCAGATGGGCGCTCAATCATGATTGTGCGTCCGTGTGAAATGTTGCCTAATCATTATTTTACAAAATTCCAGGAAAATATACTAAGAATTAGCGACACTATGTGCGGGCACGAATTCTACAATTTCCAGAAAACAATAGCATTTAATTATAAATGGCGACCTTGTATAGAGGCGCTCAACTTTAAATAACGTCCAATATAATGTCGCAGATTCATGTTTTTCATAGAATTTCTATTTTTACAAAAATTTTATAAAATAACGCCTCTTTGAAGAGGCGCTTATTCATGAATTGGTGGCTATGAGACAGTCATTCATTCTTTTAAGTCTGCAACGCATCGGGCAGGTACGTTCTTAGACTCATAACACTGTTCATTACTTTTGAGTTTACATAATCAGGAAAGTGAAGACATGAACAAATTGTGAAAATCTGGGGAATCCAGGAGTATGCATAACATGTTTTTCAGACATAGGGTTCCATAGTTATTAAATTTTTAAGCATGTGTTATTTATTAATTGCACTAAAAGAATTAGCGATAGAGCCATGGTCGCTCATTAATTTGCAACCTGAAGACCATCGCAGATTTAGAATCTATGACCATCTACGTGGTCATTCATTAAAAGGCGGCCAGTACTTGGTCGCTATTTTCATGCAGACAGAAAACTGAAAAAAACTCAAGCTCATGAATAAATACGAGATGTAAGCATGCTGATATGATCGTATATGCATGTACTATTCTATTTACTATCTTCTTGGGCTTTAGAACTTGAGAAAACCTACTTTTTTGGCTTAATATGGACGACAGACAGAGGTATGAGAGAACTAATAAGAGCAGCTGCAACAATGATAGTAGCACTCGAACATAAGTAACAAGAGCGACTATAACTGCAGCAACTGTGGCTCACGAACGGGAAGAAGGAGAAGATGTTATCTTCTCTTCACGCACTAGCAGCAATAGGAGACAGAGACGACGTCTGCCGTATCACAATGGCGCAGTTTCTTTTCTTACGGCAGTAGGATGCAAAAATGATCGTAGAAGAAAGAGGAAGAAGACGACGACAGCAACCCACCTTTCAAATGCAGGATAGGAGTTTATTTATAGGGCTTTAGTTTCGGAATCCTAGTGGGATTTTAAGTTTCCCACGTACTAATCCTAGTAGGTTTAAACCTTGCCACTTGATCCAATCCTTGCTATATCTACAGTCGTCTTCGATCAGAAACCCTAAGGCTAGTGCATGTTTGAACATGATAAATCTTTGAGTGTTTATGGGAAACCCTCATGTGTACAGGTATTTATGTTTCTCAATCCCTTTATAACCATAAGGCCCATTTATCCTATACGTGAGGCCCATATAGGTTAAGGCCTTTTCATGTGCATGGTTGAGGCCCAACCGTGATGGTCCTGGTTTGGGATTTTATATTTTGTTTGATTTGGCCCTTTTATTCATTTATTTAGGAAATTTATTCCTATTATTTATACGGGGTGCTACACAAAGTGTTGTAGCATTAACTGTGGCAGGAGATTTGCTATTTTTTGAGTAGGTGATAGAAAAGGAAGAGGCGGGTTCGGTTGACTTGACCCCAACCTCCACCTTTGGGGGATATGATAGTGGTGAACATATGGTGGAGAAGTCTGTGGAACAGAGGAAATACATTGCCATTGATGTCCTTAGGGATTTCTGCAGGAGCAGGCTGCCCTATCATCAAAGTATATGTTTTCTTCTCATTAAACTGTGTAGATTTGGGGTCTGCCCCAGATGCCGAAACTTTCAATGCATTCCATAAAAGCCTCTTTGTGACTCCAATTTCTACATCCTTGACAATGGTGTAGAGCTTCCCATCTACTAGTTGCAAATTATGATAAAATTCATGTACCAGTTCGGGGTAATACCTTTCGTGTGCGAAAATAAACTCCAACCACCCTTGTGCTTCCATAACCGTAGGCAACTCTGGGAAGTGCTCTATCAACTTCTGGTCTTCCAAGTCAAGCCATCTAGGAAATAGGATGTTCCTCGCTTTTATCGGCCTCGGGACTGCATTCACTTCTGGGAACTCTACGCGAGCCCTAGCTATTCCAGAGCTTTTCCTTTCAACGTACTGAGGTTGCTTCCTCTTTGAAGATACTCCCTTGGTCGCCTTGGACTGTGCTTGAGATCGAGAGTCAGGAGCCTTTCGCTTCTGAGGAACCATGGTAGGAGGATCATGGCGAAACTACGAGCGCTCTTCCACCCTGGGAATGACTGACATAGGTTTCGCCAGAGCCTTGCCTTTGGTGAAACGAGTAATAGACTTTCTGGTTGCCATGGAAGGAACAGAGGGCTCACAGGGAGAAGAGAATAGCAAATGGAAAGTCGGCCTAGGTTGAGACCTGCCGGGGCGGAAGTCGGCTTCTGTGTGCTGGGTGAAAGGAACAGGCCGAATAAAAAATGGTAAAGTGATAAAGGGGCTTCTGTAGGGTTTATCTAATGAAAGAGATTAAGAGATAAATCCAACAGAAATTTTGACCAAAATAGGGAATTCATTTTTTTTTCAGGGTTGTAAACAAATATGAGCATCCCCTTTAAAGGAACTAATTATTAATAACCCTTATTTTATTTTTAATGGTTCAAAACATATAAGCCTGAATTTGAAATAAAAAATGTAAGAAAATTATTCTAGCCAAAAATTTAATTAAACCAACCATTTTAAACTCAGCCCTTCCCCTTTACTCTAGGTCTTACTCATCAATTTCATTAGACCCATTTAGGAAGAGTCTTAATTAGTATTGAGATTAAGCACTTTTTGAGTTCCAACGTTAAGCCTTGGGTCAACTATTTTATTTTTCAGTCTTTTCTTTTTATCATATTTTCTTTTTGTTCTCCTTTCATGAGCATTCAGGTCTAGCATACACCTTTTTCATGAGGAAACACACTTTTTACATGCCAGAGTCCCCGATTACTCAGTATGGCTAATCATTCTGCTTCAATGATCTAGTACAGACCTTTTGACGTGAGGATACATGTTTATCATATCCCAATATCCCCAGTTACTCAGTCTGACTAATCACCTTTGCCTCATTTTTTCATGTTCAAATCTTTTGGAACAGAGTTAACTTGGTACTTCATGACACACATGCCTTTATCACCCTTTTGGTGAAAGACAACAGTTTCTCAGTAACTAAGTCATTGCTCTACCGTCTGTTTCAAGTCTATAGCATATTCCTTTAGCAATTTTGAACCATTCAATTCTTAAATACAATACTCAACTTGAAACACTTCGACCAAAGTAGCCTCATTACTTACAATTTCAGACATTCAAGAAAGGGTGAGGGCACTGTATCTTTAGGCTGTTTTAACAAAATTCAAAGCACATGAATAGATCTTCTCTAGTTTTTAACTTCAAATTCAAAGGTTCATAGTCCTTAAACTATTAAGTTATAGAAGGGTCGGCATGTAAAGACCAAAAGTCTCTTGAAAGAGAATGCTTTTGTTTTCGCTCCACCTGAATTTATGAATCCTTGACGGATTTAACAAAAAGAATTTTTCAAGAAAGAGGCTGAGTTGACCAAATATGCAAATGAATTTGAGAAAAGATCGATTGGTCGAGGCAAGAAGTGTATGCCAGTAAGGAAAAAATGAGTTGATGGCACTGAAAGATTAATTGGCCAGAGAATACAGAACCAGACTTGTGAAAGTCGACTTACGCAGGTCTGCAAGTCGACTTGGGAAACCAACCAGAACCATGTTTCTCAGGAAGCTACTCAGAAGTCGACTTGATCACCCATGCAAGTCAACTTACTCCTTCAGATTGAGCATTGTATTCTGCTGTCTTCTGCTCAAGTCGACTTGGACAGCATGGCAAGTTGACTTGGACTATTTCCAGAACAATTTTTTCATTCAGACTAGTGTGATATAAGAACCTGAATCCTTCCACTATCATTCTTTGAAAAGGGCATGTGATTTCTCCACAAGCCAGGAAACTCATTGCTATGACAGGACCAAGGAGCTTATAACAACTTTTGTAACGACCCAGAACCCGGATACCGAGCGAACCCGATACCACTTGGATCCTGAGAGGCCACCCATGAGCGGGAAAGCTCGAAAGGGTTAGTAAGGTGTGTGGAGGGAACAACTATATAATTATAAATAGGACCGTAAAATTTATAGAAATAAAATTACATTTTCAATTAACAAATCAACTATAGAGCTAAACAGAGTCCAGTCTAAATTAAAGTACAGTCTATAGGAAAGGAAACATACTCTGAAGTCAGGTGCACGCCTGACACTAGCAAAGCTGGCACTAAGAACCATCGCACTGCACCCTGAACCTCAAGGAAGAACCGCTACACCTGAAAGAACAGGGGTGAGCGTCATCTCATTGGCTCAGTAGGGGTCCCACAGATCCCCACCACGAAACAACAACGGTAAACAACAGTGCTAAAAACAAAAACATTAACAGGAGTAACAACAACGAACAAAAGCAACCGCCGTAACGACAACGATCGAAGAAACCCCGGCTAAGCCGCAAGCTACTCCTATCGGCAAGAAACATAAATTCCCATACTCACGGTCGGGAACTGCCGAACCGACCCAACAAAACTCTGGCTACCCAGCCAGAATACACCATGACACCACTGTTGTGCATGCTCATCCTCAGTGACAATGCCCCACTCAAGACCGTATGGTCTATAAAGCACCAACACATCCACGACTTCACTATCGTGCACTCTACACTGACTACGGTTAAAGCTGAATGCAAACTACCCAAAGAACCATGTTAAGAATCTCATGCTACACGAGAATCATACGAGCCATGAAAGTCATATATCATGTGACAGAAGTACCCTCTCACAAGAAGCAAGGCCAGATGCGTCCACTGACGTCTTACGCTACGCCTCGGGTGTCCCCCACTCGCCTTGAACACGGTAACTGAGACACCGTAATAGTAACCAAGAAAAACAAGGACTAGTCAGGGTCATGCTAGTCAGCGTGGGTCCAACGTCCCTGACCCCGTGTGCACACACATGCTCATTGCCTTGAGCCAGGCCTCTAGCTGGTTTTCCTCCCCAGTCGTAATCTAACAGCAAGGTAAGGCGGCCCTCAGAAACCAGCCTAAAATCTGTCTCTACCGGGACTGCCCCGCCACCACTCGCAGGTGGGCCGACACGAAGTGTCGTCAGGCTACGACTAGTGGAGGCTTACTAGACACAGAGACTCTCTAAAGGAAAACACTAAAATGTGCACATGCTATACACGTACCTGTCACAAGCAATACTAAACACCAGGCAACATGAAGCCACCAGACTCAGGATAATCAACTAGACCTGCTAAAACAACGATCCTTGAGTCACACAACTCAGGTCAAGATCACCGTACAAAGCGGCAACATGTCATCAAATCAGCCAAGTCCCTGGGTCAGAAACCACGGTAAAACATTACGGAAGCGGCACATAATAGCCAGATCCAATCATCAATTGAAAGTCCTCGACCCGTTGGCCGCTCATCAGACTCACAATTCCGCACAACGAGAAAGCACGAAACATGAGGGGTCACCCGAGCCCTCAAACCATACGGACATGCAAGCCGAAGTAACCTGGTACCTCCAAGCGTCCGAAACATAGTCTCAATCCCCATGGGAAAACCGAGACACTCACGGGGTCAATTATCAACCATTGGGTCACAACCGGGTTGATCGGAGACCAAAACAGATGAAACAGAATGAAGCAACTAGGTCGCGGTTGTGACAAAACTGCTACCTATAAGCAGAGACAAGTCGCGGTTAGGATCAGACCGCTATCTCCTAAGAAAACCAGGTTGTGGCTAAGGCCAGACCGCCACCTGTAGGGGAAGAAGGTCGTGGTTCACAGAGGACCGCTACCTCCAAACTGTGGCCAGGCCGCGATCAAGACTAGACCACCTCCTGCCACAAATAGGGGACACGGGGTCGCGTAGACGCTTCGCGTAGACGCTTCGCGAGACGGAGTCGACGCCGCCCAAAATGTGGTTACAAGATGACCGCTACCATGAGGTAGCGGTTCTCCAAAGACCGCTATCTAATGGGGGTCACACGGTAGGCTGGTAGCGATTGTCAATCGGCCGCTATCATCGGGGGTTTCCCAGTTTGCGGATCCAACCCAACCGCTACTTTAAGGCAGCGATTGTCGCAAGACCGCGACCTCAACCTCCTTACCTACAATGCACGAAAAAAGAACGCGGTTCCCACTGGACCGCTACTACAACCGAGAGCAGAACGCAGTGGACCGACCGCGACCTACCTCCGGTCAGAAAATCATAAAACCACACAAAACTCGATCGTTCTATGCCCCAATCGTCCCAAAACGACGGGGAAACAATCACAAACCCATTACAAGCCTTCCACAAGCCGAAAGGAATCCAAAAACCCACAAAACGACAAAGAATTGGGCGATTTCCTCAAATCGACCCAAAATGACCCACATGGACATTCGGCCTCATACCGGCCCCAAATCACAAGCAAATGGAACCAAATTGACGGTAATCTCATTCCGACATTCCAATGGTTCAAGTTCTATCATTAGAATCAAAAAACATCGCCTGGAATGATGAATTCATCTCACACCACCATAACATGTTTTTTTCCCTAAAATGGGAAAACCCACTCAAACTTACTTCGTTCGGCACGAAATCACGAGGGAATGCAGGACAATGGTAGAGAATCCATCCCCCTACCTCCACCGATGATCTTTCATGCCGATAATGTCGTTTCCACGTCGAAAACACCATGCGAACCCACACCAATGCTTCCAATCCATGAATGGGATAGCGCCACGCCACGCCTCGATCAACGTTCCATCTACGCTTCACGTCACCTCCATGCCATCTCCACGTCATCCCCACGCCTCCTCCGTCGGCCGCCGGAGCAGAGGGGAAGAGAAGAGAGAGAACAGAGGGAGAGAGAGTGAGAATGTGATTGAGGGAGAGAGAGGGTGAGGGTTTTTTTAAAAAGAAATTAAATATAATATTTGTGGAAATCAATTTCAAAGCTCAAAATTCCAAAAAATCATAAAAATGAGGAAAAATTACCTCTACAATCCTTGAAAAGAGCACCACGCATCTGCAGCGTCCCGAAGTCCGAAATATCAACGGTTCACCCTCCACGGGGATCCGAAGATAAAACAGCCTGAAAAATCGATTCAAAGGCCAAACTCCACTCGGGACCTACAAAAGTGCTCTGAAAACACTAGGATTCCGATCCAAAAGATCCTGGGTATTACATCCTCCCCTCCTTCAAGAAATTTCATCCTCAAAAATTGAGGAAACCAACAGGGAACAGGGAAGAACAACCCACACAACTGGCAACGCTCTCAAAGCTCCAGCCAAAACCACGACACACAAAAACACGATTCTGAGGAACACTGCCAGACCACGATCACACGCAAAATTATCACGCTCCGAATCTCAATACACACCAATCCTTAGAGCGAGCATATCACACAAAGGAACACAAGTCTGGCACCTCCAATCATGGCATCATCGCTACCATCTCACAAATCAAGGAGACACGACCCATGCCACGATACAGCCACCGACAAAATCTCATGCTCAGCGGACAAAATAGGCATAAGCTCTTCATAAGGAAGACAAACATCTCAGCTGACTGCTACCAACCCATCGGCTTCCGTGCCATGAACACTTCCTGTTCAGGCGAACATAACACCAATGACAACACCAGACCATTATCACTAACGAGTCGATCCTCACTCAGACATTACATCTAATTCAAGTTTCATGCTAACTCTACCATCTCAGGAGAGTACAGCAAAGCCAACCGACAAGACCTCGGTCTACACAATTCTAAACTCAAACTCATAGGGAACTTCTCTCAAGCTGGCCACAAGCATAATCCAACATACAACCTCATAATGGACGTCTGCTAATCCCTGGCTCCGCCCTCAACAGAGAACCACAAGACACAACCACAAACTGGGTCACTTCTAGGCATCATCACAGCTGACCACACGGCTAATCGCACTAGCCACTAGCAACTTACCAACAAGGACCCATAAACAACTCTCGAAAAATGCATCTCTAGGACCATGATTCCATCCCGAGAGCACAACTACCAATGAATATAGAGGGTACTCAACCGGCACATTCGCTGACATATTTCTCTGATTCTCTAACCTGCCAGTGCCAAAACCATAATGTCTCAAGCAATGGCACGGCAACCAAACATCATGGCTCACTCAGCCAAGATAAACTCACACTGAGGAAGCAATCCTTTCGGCTGGTCAGAATCTTCTAACTCAACAATCCTTGACATGTGGGTTATAAGCCCACACGCTTCTGCTACGCACTCGACACAATGCGCACAAGTAGCACAGACAACTCGACATCTGCATCTCAGCACACCTCTTGGCACCATCGCAATTAGCCTAACTGTAATTCACCACGCCTCAAGTACTGATCAAGTCGACTGTCAATCACAAACTGCCATAGCACAGACCATCGTGCCAAGAGCCACAGAATGAACCACAAACGACGCCTACCTCAGCTTATCCTCAAGTCCCAAATATATTACTGAACCTTCACATCTCAACAGCCACCTCGCACGGCACAACGAACACGGTGCATAATGGCCCCCAATTCCACATCTGGGTCCAAAACCAAGCCACTGCCAAAAATATCAAGCGACGTGCATAATGGCCGCCAGGTTCAGAACTACCATAGTCCAGACATAAGCAGACGTGCAGGACTTAGGACTTACCGAGATAGCACTTCCCAAGCTTACCTCAAGCGATGCCACAAGACAAGACGAGAAAGTCAAGCTCGACTAACAACAACTCACTAGGAATGAATCCTTAGCTCACCCGAGCACTCTCTCAGTCAGGGCATCCATTCTGCCACCTCAAACCACAATCTTGACACCTCAGGGGATGACCAAACCTCAAGTTGGGATGGCCAAAATGACATTAATCTCCACTGGAGAACGTTCACGGCCATTACACCATCGATAATTCCCATCAGCCACCCGGTCTCACCACAGATATCTCGAATGCCGCACCACAGACTCACGCCTACCGGCAAACTCTGCCCAGCGTAGCACAATCGGGACTATCACCTCAAAGAAAGGTGATTCTCTATCACATTCATCAAGTCCCACGCCAACACTCAGACAAAAGCAAAACCACCTTCACAATGCCAACACAGCACACAGAAGCTCTCACACGAGAAGCAAAGCGGTAAAGAAACACAAAACCTATGCCAGCTGCCGACTGTACTGGACCTCATGGACTCTGATCACTGCAATATCACAAATTCCCATGTATGTCCACACCACTCGCTCTAATACCAACTGTAACGACCCAAAACCCATATACCGGGCGAACCTGATACCACTTGGATCCTAAGAGGCCACCCACGAGCGGGAAAGCTCGAAAGGGTTAGTAAGGTGTGTGGAGGTACATTGAAATTTAAAATAAATGTAGGGACCAACTATATAATTATGAACAAGACTGTTAAATTAACAGAAATAAAATTACAATTTCAATTAACAAATCAACTACAGAGCTAAATAGAGTCCAGTCCAAATTAAAGTACAGTCTACAAGAAAGGAAACATACTCTGAAGTTGGGTGCACACCCGACACTAGCAAAGCTGGCACTAAGAACCACCGCACTGCACCCTGAACCTCGAGGAAGAACCGCTACACCTGAAAAGACAGGGGTGAGCCTCATCTCATTGGCTCAGTAGGGGTCCCGTGGATCCCCACCACGAAACAACAGTGGTAAACAATAGTGCCAACAACAACAGTAGTAACATGAGTAACAATAACAAACAAAAGCAACCGCCGTAATGAAAATAGTCGAAGAAACAACGGCTAAGCTGCAAGCTACTCCTATCGGCATGAAACACAAATTCCCGTACTCAGGGTCGGGAACTGCCGAACTGACCCAATGAAACTCTGGCTACCCAGCCAGAAAACACCACGACACCTCTATCGTGCAGGCTCATCCTCAGTGACAAAGCACCATTCAATACCACACTGTCTAAAAGCACCAACACATATACAACTTCACTATCGTGCACTCAACACTGACTACGGGTAAAGTTGAATGTAAACTACCTGAAGAACCATGTCAAGAAGCTCACGCTACACGAGAACAACATGAGCCACGGAAGTCATATATCATGTGATAGAAGTACCCTCTCACTAGAAGCAAGGCCAGATGCATCCACTGACATCTTACATTACGCCTCGGGTGTCTCCCAGTTGCCTCAAACGCGGTAACTGAGACACCGTAACAGTAACCAAGAAAAAAAAGGACTAGTCAGGGTCACGCTCTTCAGCGCAGGTCCAACATCCCTGACCACGTGTGCACACACAGGTTCAATGCCTTAAGCCAGGCCTCTAGCGGATTTCCCCCCCAATCAGACTCTAACTGCAAGGCAAGGGGGACCACGAAAACCAGCCTAAAAATTGTCTCTATCGGGACTACCCCGCCACCTCTCCCAGGTGGGCCGACACGAAGTGTCGTCAGGCTATGACTAGTGGAGGCTCATTAGACACATAGACTCTCTAAAGAAAAACACTAAAATGTGGATAAGCTATACACATACCTGTCACAAGCAACACTCAACACCAGGTAGCATGAAGCCACTAGACTCAGGACAGTCAACTAGACCTGCTAAAACAACGATCCTTGAGTCACATAACTTAGGTCAAGATCGTCGTACAAAGCGACAACATGTCGTCAAATCAGCCAAGTCCCTAGGTTAAAAACCACGGTTAAACATTACGGAAGCGGCACATAATAGCCGGATCCATTCATCAATCAAAAGTCCTCGGCCCCTTGGCCACTCATCAGACTCACAAGTCTGTACAACGAGAAAGCACAGAACATGAGGGGTCACCCAAGCCCTTAAACCACACAGACACGTAAGCCGAGGTAACCTGGTACCTCCAAGTGTCTGAAACACAGTCTCGTTGCCCATGGGGTAATCGAGACACTCACGGGGTCAATTGTCAACCACTGGGTCACAACTGGGTTGACTGGAGACCAAAACAGATGAAACAGAATGAAGCAACTAGGTCACGGTTGTGACAAAACCTCTACCTATAAGTAGAGACAAGTCACGGTTAAGACCAGACCGCTATCTCCTAAGAAAACCAGGTTGTGGCTAAGGCCAGACCGCCACCTGTAGGGGAAGAAGGTCATGGTTCACAGAGGACCGCTACCTTCAAATAGTGGCCTGGCCACAGTCAAGACCAGACCGCCTCCTGCCACGAACAGGGGACATGTGGTCACATCGACGCTTCGCAAGACGGAGTCGATGCTGCCCAAAACATGGTTGCAAGATGTTTGCTACCATGAGGTAGCGGTTCTCCAAAGATCGGTATCTAATGGGGGTCACACAGTAGGCTGGTAGCGGTTGTCAATCGACCGCTATCATCGGGTGTTTCCCAGGTTACGGATCCAACCCAACCGCTACTTTAAGGTAGCAGTTATCGCAAGACCGCGACCTCAACCACCTTACCTACAATGCACGAAAAAAGAACGCAGTTCCCACTGGACCGCTACTACAACTGAGAGCAGAACGCGATCGCTGGACCGACCGCGACCTACCTCCAGTCCGAAAATCGTAACACCACACAACACTCGATCGTTCCACGCCCCAATCATCCCAAAATGATGAGGAAACAATCACAAACCCATTACAAGGCTTCCACAAGCCGAAAGGAATCCAAAAACACACAAAACGACAAAGAAACGGGTGATTTCCTCAAATCGACCCATAATGACCGACATGGACATTTGGCCTCATACCGGCCCCAAATGGCGAGTAAATGGAACCAAATTGATGTGAATCACATCCCGACATTCTAGGGGTTCAAGTTCTACCATTAGAATTGAAAAACATCGCCTTGAACGGTGACTTCATCTCACACCCCCATAACATGTTTTTTGCCCTAAAATGGGAAAACCCGCTCAAACTCGCTTAGTTTGGCACAAAATTGCGAGGGAATGTTAGACAAGGGTAGAGAATCCATCCACCTACCTCCACTGATGATTTTCCGCGTTGATAACACCATTTCCACGCCAAAAACACCACATGAACCCACGCCGACGCTTCGAATCCAAGAATGGGATCACGCCGCGCCACGCCTCGATCCACACTCCATCCACGCTCCACGTCACCTCCACGCCATCTCCACATCATCCCCACGCCTTCGTCGTCGGCCATCGGAGTAGAGGGGAAGAGAAGAGAGAGAACAGAGGGAGAGAGAGTGAGAACGCAAGTGAGGGAGAGAGAGGGCGAGGGTTTTTTTAAAAAGAAATTAAATATAATATTCGTGGAAATTAATTTCGGAGCTCAAAATTCCAAAAAATCATAACAATGAGGAAAAATTACCTCCGCAATCCTCGGAAAGAGCATAACGCATCTACAACATCAAAGAGTCCAAAATATCAACGGTTCACCCTCCACAGGGATTCGAAGATAAAACAACCTGAAAAGCAGATTCAAAGGCCAAACTCCACTCGGGACCTACAAAGGCGCTCCGAAAACACTTAGATTCCGATCCGAAAGTTCCTGGGTATTACATCTTTGCTTTTCAGCATGCTCTAGCAGCTCCATCAATACACATGAAAATTGAACTCTAAACCATATGTGTAGGACTTAAAATGAATGAACTGCCTCTGGTACTTGGCAGAGATATGTTCTTACCCATAGTGATAGTTTCCAGACAGGCTTAACCTGCCCTTCTACAATTCACCATTTTATATACTGAGGAGTCCATGACATGAAGAGGCATAAACAAACTGACAACTGATGCAACAGAGATCTGGAACACCATATAGAATGGACTTATGCAATTTGACTTATGCAATATGATCATGCACCAAGCTCCCCCTTAATGTGACACTCATGAAAACATATATTCAAATTAAACTCTACACAGCATGAGGACATTTATTTCAAACACTTTAAGAACACATGAGTACAATCACTTCAATCAATATTGTTGTGAGGTCTACACATGCCAAGCTCTCTTCTCAGGGAGGTAAATCTATCATTACATAGCGGCTTAGTAAAAATATCAGCAATCACTTTTTCAGTTTCAACAAAATGTAATTCAAAAATTCATTTATTGACCTCATCTCTAATAAAATGGTGCTTGATTTCAATGTGCTTTGTCCTAGAGTGCTGGATTAGATTTTTGGTTAAATTAATAGCACTAGTGTTATCACATAGAATTGTGACATAGCTAAGATATACTAAGTAGTCTTGGAGTTGGTGTTTGATCCACAACACTTGAGTGTCGCAGCTCCCTACATCGACATATTATGCCTCTGCAGTTGAGAGGGCAACCGAGTGTTGTTTCTTGGATGCCCAAGATACCAAACACCCGCCCAAGAACTGGCAATAGCCACTAGTAATCTTACAATCTAACTTACATTCAGCATAATCCGCATCTGAATACGATATGAGATTAAAATCACAGGATGTTGCATACCCAAGTCCCAATTCTTGAGTTCCAGCAAGGTATCTTAGGATACGCTTGACAGCACCTAGATGGGATTCTCTAGGACTAGCCTGAAATCTGGCGCACATGTAAACACTGAATTGGATGTCAGGTGGAGATGCAGTGAGATATAGTAAGGATCCAATCATATCTCTATACATCTTTGCATCTACCATATTACCTTTCTGATCCGCATCCAATGATGAGTTTGTGCTCATAAGGATTACAATGGTCTTGCTTGTTTCCATGTTGAACTTTTTCAGCATTTCCTTGATGTATTTGGCTTGATTGACGAAGCATTTATCCTCACTTTGAGTGACCTGCAGACCAAGGAAGAATTGGAGTTCTCCCATTAGGCTCATCTCAAACTCCTTGGTCATAGGATTAGCGAAATCTTTGCACATTTCAGGTTTAGTGGATGCAAACACTATGTCATCAGCGTAAATTTGAATAATGAGAATATCATTACCTTGTGTCTTGGTAAACAATGTTTGATCTACCTTACCTCTGGAATATCCTTTGCTTGTGAGAAAGGTGCTTAGCCGATCATACCAGGCACGCAGTGCCTGCTTCAAGCCATATAGAGCCCTGTCTTGTTTGAAAATATGGTTAGGAAAATCAGTACATTCAAAATTGGGAGGTTGCTCTACATATACTTCCTCTTTTATCAGACCATTTAGGAATGCACTCTTGACGTCCATCTGTTGCAATTTTATTCCATGAGATGATGCAAATGCAAGTAAAATCCTAATTGTCTCTAACCTAGCAACAAGGGCATATGACTCCTCAAAATCAATTCCCAACTCTCGATTGTACCCCTTTGCAACCAATTTGGCTTTATTTCTCACAATTTTCCCTTCTTCACTTAATTTATTTCTGAAGACCCATCTAGTACCAATGACAGAATGTGAAGTGGGTCTAGGAACTAAATGCCACACTTTATTTCATTTAAACTGATTTAATTCTTCATGCATGGTATTAATCCAGAATTCATCTTTTAAAGCTTCCTCCACATTCTCGGGTTCAATTTGAGAGACAAGTGCTAGTTGGTCTATGATGGGTGTTCATATTTCTATAATAACTCATGACAAACACACCATTTCACAAGCACATAACTAGACAATTATGCATATTTGACAGTTAACCTCAACTTCACATAAATAGGGCCTTTCATGCAAATTAACTTAAGTTGTGGATAATTATTCAATGAAAAGGGCTTGAGGGTCATGAGAATTAATTTTCCATTGCATAATTGTAAGCATTCATGGTTTAGATGCACCAAGTAATAATTTTTAATGGGCTAAACACAAATTGTGCGTGTGTAGGACGTTGAAGGCATTTAACAGAAGGGCCAAGGGTGAAGCAGTCACAAGACCAGCCCAGGGGTTGCCCTAGGGCGCCCTCCTCCATCCTTGACCAAGTCAAGGCAGCCACCATTCTCTCTTTTATGTGGAAGGAGATAAAGAAAGGTTTTTATTGGATTATCTTGAGGAGAAATTCTGAGAGAGAAAATAGGAGGGAATCCTCTCTTAATTAGAAAGGAAGCTAGGGGCGCCCCAAACCCTAGCCCTAGAAGGGGGTGCCCTCTTCTCTCTCCCCATCATCCATGTAATGCCCTGGATCTTTGTTGGATCCTTTGCAGGTCTTGTTGGATCTTTCGGATCTGTTTCGGATTAGTTTCGTTGAGTTTCGGTTCGCTTTGGTGGCTTCCGAGTTGAGTTTGACGAGCCGTGTGAGTTTTTCGCACGTACTAGTTACGGAACCCTACGGTGAGTTTGTTTGTCAATTCTCGAACTCGTGGATGCTACAGCGACGATGTACTCTTTGAGCCGATCGTTTCGGCTATTTTTGCGTATTTTTCTGAATTTGTGCATTTTCGGCGCATTTTCGGAATTTTTAGAAATTAGGAAAATTTCCTAATTTCTTTTCTATTTCTTTTCTTTTCCTCTCTCTCTCCTCACTCTCGCCGTTCCTCTCTCTCTCTCCCGTTCTCTCTCGTTCTCCCTCCCTCTCGCCTCCGGCTGCAGACGGAGCGGTGCAGGGGCTGGGTGGCGACGTGGCGGAGCTGTCGAGGTGCGCGATGGGGCGAGGATCGGATCGATTCTGGCGCGATCCCGTTCGGTGGATTCAAAGACGGAGAAATCGGTTCGTGAGTGGTTTTTGGCGTGGTTTAGTCCTTTCGGGGCACTGTTTCTTCGGTGGAGGTAGGGTGACTGATCCTTACTTCGTCCTCTCCGTTTTCCCTGCCATTGCACGGCGTTCGGCAAGGAAACGGCCGAGTTTGGGCTTGTTTTGCCTAAACCATGATTTTCGTGGTTTTAAAGGTTGGCCGGTAAACGGCGACCATTTGCGGCGTAGTTAGTTTCTAACTGACCGCTGGGATGTTAGGATCCCATCCACGTTGATTTCGTGTGATTTGGTGTTCATTCGAGGCCGGTAGAAGCCCGGGAACCTCGGTGACCCACTTAGGGTCGATTTGTCTAAATCGCCCGGATCTTGCATTTTTGAGCTTGCATGTGGGGTTTGGAGTCCCCTGATGTTGTTATTTGTCGTTTAGGTGTGTTTCCCCTGCGTTTCGGCGTGAATGGGGCGTGGAACGGGCCGGTTTGGCTGTTCCTCTGTTTTCCCGCCGTATGGGAAGTAGCGGTCGTTCCAGTGGCCGTTACTTGCTTCTGACGGTCCTACGACAGACCGTTACTTCGTTTGGCATTTTTGAGCTTTCTGGCTTTTGGGTGAGTGACGGCCCTAGGGTGGCGCGTCGCTTCCTTGTAACGCGCCTAGGCTAGCGCGTTACTTCCTTTCTGTCGTTTTATTTTGGGGCTGAGTCGGTTGATCTAACGCGCTTGACCCAGCGCGTTAGATGAAAGTGACGCGCCTCGTCCTGGCCGTTACTTGCTGTTTGACCGACGTTTGACCTGTTGAGGCGGTGCCTCCAGCAGTCGTGCTCCCGTGCGTTGTTTGAGTGTAACGCGCCTGCCCCCGGCCGTTACATTCTGTTTGGCCGAACTTGGGTGGCTGTGCCCATTGGATATAATGGATATGCCCGCATGCGTCGTTGTGTTATAACGTGCCTGTCTCTGGCCGTCGTTTGTTGTTTTGTGCTGGGTTGAGGGTGGCTGGGCACGTTGATAGTAACGCGCCTTCCCCTGCGCGTCGTTTGGCTCTGACGCGTTTCCCTTGCCGCGTTGTTTGTTTGTAACGCGCCTGGCATTGTGCGTTACTTCGCTTTGGTTGTGGGTGGCTATGCACGTTGTGAATAACGCGCCTGCTCCCGTGCGTCGTTTGGCTGTAACGCGCTTAGTCTAGTGCGTTACTTGGCCTTGTTTCGTGTGTTTGTGTTTTAGAGTGGTTAGGGTGGTGTGTGTGCGACGACCTGTCGTCTGTCCATCGTTTGGGTGTAACGGCCCAGGTCTAGACCATCATATGCTTGTAGCGGTCTAGGGGTGGTGCGTTACTTGCCCTGTGCTTCAATTTTCGTGATTTTGGTTTCGGCTTGTCTTGGCTTGTCCTTGTGGTCTGCCCGTTGTCCCGTGGATGTCTCCCGACATCATATGAGGGCTAAGACTACGTTGTAAGGTAGCCAGGCGTCTTCTTGCTTGAGGTAGGATTTCCTATCCTACTTTTACTTGTGTTTTGGTCTGGTTCCGGTCAACCCGGTGTGACCCAGTGGTTGACATGTGACCTTGTGTGTGTGTGTCTCGGTGGTTGTGCCGGCTCGAGACACTATTTCTGGATGCCTCGAGGTGTTGCCTTACCTCGATTTGCGTGTCCAGGTGTGCTGAGGGTTCTTGGCATTTCCCTCAGGTCTCCGTGTGTTGTTTTCAGCGGAGCGTGATTTCTTCTGGCTTAGGATTAGACCGATTGGAGGCTTGTTCCGCTGTTCGTGACGATCTTGCCTTTGAGTCGTTCGACTCGGGATCGCTACGTTGTAGGTCTAGTTGCCTGATCCTGAGTCTGTTGGCGGTTGTTTGACTGCCTTGGTGCTTTGTGGTGCACGAGACAGGGCTTTTCTTAGACTGTCTGTGCTTTAGCACCTGTGTTTCGGAGTCTGTGCCTTGTGAGCCTCCACTAGTTGTAGCCCTAGGCTTTTGCCGACCCACTGGGAGTGGTGGAGGGGTTTTCCTATTGCGTTTGATACGTACGGTTCTTAAGCTAGTTCCGTAGGCCCCGGCCAACGGTAGCGTCCTACCGAGGGGAATACTAGCTAGAGGCCTGACCTAGGTAGAGGTCGGTGTGTGCACACGTGGTCAGGGACTGGGGACTTGCGCCGACGGGCGTGGCCCTGACTAGTCACTCGCAGTTGGTGCTGTAGTTTCGTGCTGTGGTACCTTGTTTCCTTGGAACTGTTGTTCCTCGGACCTGGTTCTTGGTTTGTCTTGTCCTTGAGAGACTTGACACTTGTGGCGCAGTGTAAGACGTCAGTGGATGCATCTGGCTGTTCTTCTGGGAGGAGGATGCTCCTGTCACTTGGTGTGGTGACTCTCGGCGTTTTCTTGCGCGCTGTGACCTTTGCGAGTTGCCCTCTTGTGGCCATACTTGAGGTCAGTGTTCTATCATTGGCATGACATTCTCGTCATGCGTGGGGCTGCGTGCACGACGTCTCCTATCGTGTTTTGTCTGTGTTTTCGGCGTCGGCGTCTGCCTTCGCCTTTCTTTTGGCTGACGGATTGGGTTACCCTACTGTGCGAGTTTGGGGTTGACCGTCTGTTGCCGTTTGGAGTAGCTTAGGGTACTGAGTTCTCCTCGGTGGCCGTGTTCCATGTTTTACGGCCTCGCTCTTCTTTGTTGTTGAGCTCCCCTTGCTCTTAGCCTGTTCCCTACTCCTGCTGTACCCTGTCTATTTACAGCTTTGTAGTGTAGCTTTTCCTGCTTTGCTGCACTTGCTATTTTCGTGGTTGCTTCCGTTGCTCTGTGCGTTTTTCCAGTGGGGATCCACGTGACCCCTACTGAGTTTCTGTTGAGACTCACCCCTACTTTTCAGGTGGGTTTCGCCGTCTGCCTCTGCTGTCTTGGTGGAGCGTGTTCACTGTAGCTGCTAGCTGTACCTGCGTCGGGCTTCTCCCGACTCCTGTGTACGTTCTTTCTGTCAGACTGTACTGTGTTAGACTTGTTGTCTTTCCTTTGGGCTGGACTCTGGTGTATAATTGTAATTATTGAAATTATTAATGAAAAAGTAATTTTATTTCTGCTACTTTAGCAATCCAATCTAATGAAATTTAATTACTTACTGTTATATCTGATGGCTTCAATGTATTCCACACACTCCTTTTTCCCTTCGGCGCTTTCCCGCGCTTGGGAGGCCTCGCGGGTCCCATGTGGTATCACGTGTATTCGGTATTTATACCGGGTGCACCGGGTATCCGAAATCTGGGTCGCCACATGTGGTATCAGAGCAGTGTTCTGAGATGTTCGGAGTTCTTTTCTGAGCTATCAGATCATTGTCGTGTGAGATACATGGAAATCCAGATATACAGTTACCAGAGTCCTTAAGGTCCAGTACAGTCTCTTGCTGGCGTAGGTGTTACGATGGTTTATCGCAGTGCTTTTTGCGTGTGGTCTTGTGCGTGCTTTGTTGGCACTGTACGAGATGGTTTTGCTCTCGTCTGGGTGTGACGAGGTGCTTCGTTTCAGTTTTAATGTTGGTCTCGATCGTGTTGCACTTGGCAGTGTTTGCCGGTTGGCATGAACCTGCAGTGCATTGTTCGAGCTGTTTCTGTGTTTCGCTCAGGTGGCTTATGACTTTTAGCGTTGGTGTGATGGCCATGCACGTTCTTACGTTGCTTTGGTTATCCCGGCTTGAGTCTGTGTAGCTCCTGATGTGTTTTGCTTCTGTTGAAGTGCTCGTTTAGATCCCGTGTTAGAGAAGTTGCTCAGGCGAGCTCGGATCTTCCTTTCCTGGTGAGCTTATGTTGTTGAGCTTGTTGCTTCTCGTTCTTCTTGGTGAAGCTTTTTCGAGGTGAGCCTTGGAATTGCTGTCTTGGTGGTGCCTTTGTCCTGTGTCTGCTTAAGTGTGGACAGCTTTATTTTGAGCCTGATCTGCTCCTTGTTTTACGGTTGCTTGGCTTGGGACTCTATGATGGTGTTAAGAGCTGTTGTGCACCGTATTTATCATGTTGTGTCTGACGGCCGATGCGTTGTGAAGGCTCATTTGTCATTCCAGGACGTGAGGGTAAGCTGAGATTAGCATCTTTCGTTGCTCTGCGCTGAAGCTGGTGCTCTTCCTTTGTTGCACTTAGGCTTCTTGTGATCGGTTGTTCGCGAGATCGGTACTCGTGGCGTGTTGTTTGCGATCTTTGTTGGTTGCGATGGCGCCTGGTATGTGCTGAAATGCGATTATCGATGTTGTTTTGTTGCCTGTGTGCGTTGTTGAGAGTACAGCTGAAGTGTGTGGGTTGGTTACCCATTCGTCGAGAGGTTCGTTCTTTCTCGATGTGACTTCGTCTTGGCTTCTCGTGCCTTGACTTTGTATGTTGTCGTGCCATTGTTTGTGGTTTTTTTGGTGTTGGCATTGGCATGTGCGAGTGTTGGGGAATTTGTCGGCGTTCCTTGCTGATTGAGTACCCTTTGCTCTGCATTTCTTTCTTGGGTGTTGTGCTCTCGAGGCGTGTTCGTAGCCCTTGAGATGAGTTCCCCGAGAGTATTGTCGTTTCTCGTTGTTGTGGGTCTTCTCTTGGTGAGCAGTCTGATGCGTGACCCGTTCCTTGTGGTCGTGTGCTCAGATGTTTCTGTGCCTTGATGTGACCCTGCTTGCAGTTGTGTTCCTTGGTTCTGTGTGTTGTGCGGAGCCGGAATCCTGCAGGTGTTGCCATTGTGTTGTTTTGGCGCCGTTTCTTTATGATTTTGTGTCTCGGTCTTGGACCATGGTCTTGTCAGTTGGCTTGCTGTGCTCTCTTTTCCTGGTGGAGTTAGCTTGCGACTCGATCAGATGTGATAGCTGGCTGAGTGCTGACTTGATTGTGTTTGTGGTCCAGTGTTGTTGTTGTTGTTGGTGTCCTGTGTGCCAGGTGTTCCCTGTTACCTTTGGCACTGGAGCCGATGATGTGGTCGAGCTGTCAGCTGTGAGGACTGTGTCACCTTGTGTAAGCTGCCGCTTGCCGTGCTGTCGTTGTGTTTCTCGGTTGTCTATTGTTGTGGCAGTCGTGTCTCCGTTCCTGGTGAGACGTAAGCGACATTGCCCTTGCTTCGGAGGTGTCAGATGTGTTCGCTTTGGTGTCGTGCTCGTGCTGTAGACTTGCTGTCTTGGAAGCAGAGCGTGTACCTGTAATTATGGTCTGACGGTGTTCCTATGAGCTGTGTTTTTCGAGATTTGTGTCGTTTTATCGTGATTGTGCGGTTGGGTTGTTCTTCCCTGCTTCTCCTTTGTTAGTCCTTAATTTCGAGGGTGAAATTTCTTAAAGGAGGGGAGGATGTAATGCCTTGGATCTTTGCGGGATCCTTTGCAGGTCTTGTTGGATCTTTCGGATCTGTTTCGGACTGGTTTCGTTGAGTTTCGGTTCGCTTTGGTGGCTTCCGAGTTGAGTTTGACGAGCCGTGTGAGTTTTTCGCACGTACTAGTTACGGAACCCTACGGTGAGTTTGTTTGTCAATTCTCGAACTCGTGGATGCTACAGGGACGATGTACTCTTCGAGCCGATCGTTTCGGCTATTTTTGCGTATTTTTCTGAATTTGTGCATTTTCGGCGCATTTTTGGAATTTTCGGAAATTAGGAAAATTTCCTAATTTCTTTTCTATTTCATTTCTTTTCCTCTCTCTCTCTCCTCACTCTCGCCGTTCCTCTCTCTCTCTCCCGTTCTCTCTCGTTCTCCCTCCCTCTCGCCTCCGGCTACAGACGGAGCGGTGCAGGGGCTGGGTGGCGACGTGGCAGAGCTGTCGAGGTGCGCGATGGGGCGAGGATCGGATCGATTCTGGCGCGATCCCGTTCGGTGGATTCAAAGCCGGTGAAATCGGGTCCCGAGTGATTTTCGGCGTGGTTTAGTCCTTTCGGGGCACGGTTTCTTCGGTGGAGGTAGGGTGACTGATCCTTACTTCGTCCTCTCCGTTTTCCCTGTCATTGCACGGCGTTCGGCAAGGAAACGGCCGAGTTTGGGCTTGTTTTGCCTAAACCATGATTTTCGTGGTTTTTAGGGTCGGCCGGTAAACGGCGACCATTTGCGGCGTAGTTATTTTCTAACTGACCGCTGGGATGTTAGGATCCCATCCACGTTGATTTCGTGTTCATTCGAGGCCGGTAGAAGCCCGGGAACCTAGGTGACCCACTTAGGGTCGATTTGTCTAAATCGCCTGGATCTTGCGTTTTTGAGCTTGCATGTGGGGTTTGGAGTCCCCTGATGTTGTTATTTGTCGTTTAGGTGTGTTTCCCCTGCGTTTCGGCGTGAATGGGGCGTGGAACGGGCCGGTTTGGCTGTTCCTCTGTTTTACCGCCGTATGGGAAGTAGCAGTCGTTCCAGTGGCCGTTACTTGCTTCTGACGGTCCTACGACATACCGTTACTTCGTTTGGCATTTTTGAGCTTTCTGGCTTTTGGGTGAGTGACGGCCCTAGGGTGGCGCGTCGCTTCCTTGTAACGCGCCTAGGCTAGCACGTTACTTCCTTTCTGTCGTTTTGTTTTGGGGCTGAGTCGGTTGATCTAACGCGCTTGACCCAGCGCGTTAGATGAAAGTGACGCACCTGGTCCTGGCCGTTACTTGCTATTTGACCGACGTTTGACCTGTTGAGGCGGTGACTCCAGCGGTCATGCTCCCGTGCGTTGTTTGAGTGTAACGCGCCTGCCCCCGGCCGTTACATTCTGTTGGCCGAGCTTGGGTGGCTGTGCCCGTTGGATATAACGGATATGCCCCCATGCGTCGTTGTGTTATAACGCGCCTGTCTCTGGCCGTCGTTTGTTGTTTTGTGCTGGGTTGAGGGTGGCTGGGCACGTTGATAGTAATGCGCCTTCCCCTGCGCGTCATTTGGCTCTGACGCGTTTCCCTTGCCGTGTTGTTTGTTTGTAATGCGCCTGGCGTTGCGCGTTACTTCGCTTTGGTTGTGGGTGGCTATGCACGTTGTGAATAACGCGCCTGCTCCCGTGCGTCGTTTGGCTGTAACACGCTTAGTCTAGTGCGTTACTTGGCCTTGTTTCGTGTGTTTATGTTTTAGAGTGGTTAGGGTGGTGTGTGTGCGATGGCCTGTCGTCTGTCCGTCGTTTGGGTGTAACGGCCCAGGTCTAGACCGTCATATGCTTGTAGCGGTCTAGGGGTGGTGCGTTACTTGCCCTGTGCTTCAATTTCTGTGATTTTGGTTTCGGCTTGTCTTGGCTTGTCCTTGTGGTCTGCCCGTTGTCCCGTGGATGTCTCCCGACATCCTATGAGGGCTAAGACTACGTTGTAAGGTAGCCAGGCGTCTTCTTGCTTGAGGTAGGATTTCCTATCCTACTTTTGCTTGTGTTTTGGTCTGGTTCCGGTCAACCCGGTGTGACCCAGTGGTTGACATGTGACCTTGTGTGTGTGTGTCTCGGTGGTTGTGCCGGCTCGAGACACTGTTTCTGGATGCCTCGAGGTGTTGCCATACCTCGGTTTACGTGTCCAGGTGTGCTGAGGGTTCTTGGCGTTTCCCTCAGGTCTCTGTGTGTTGTTTTCTGCGGAGCGTGATTTCTTCTAGCTTAGGATTAGACCGATTGGCGGCTTGTTCCGCTGTTCGTGACGATCTTGCCTTTGCATCGTTCGACTCGGGATCGCTACGTTGTAGGTCTAGTTGCCTGATCCTGAGTCTGTTGGCGGTTGTTTGACTGCCTTGGTGCTTTGTGGTGCATGAGACAGGGCTTTTCTTAGACTGTCTGTGCTTTAGCACCTGTGTTTCGGAGTCTGTGCCTTGTGAGCCTCCACTAGTTGTAGCCCTAGGCTTTTGCCGACCCACCGGGAGTGGTGGAGGGGTTTTCCTATTGCGTTTGATACGTACGGTTCTTAAGCTAGTTCCGTAGGCCCCGGCCAACGGTAGCGTCCTACCGAGGGGAATACTAGCTAGAGGCCTGACCTAGGTAGAGGTCGGTGTGTGCACACGTGGTCAGGGACTGGGGACTTGCGCCGACGGGCGTGGCCCTGACTAGTCACTCGCAGTTGGTGCTGTAGTTTCGTGTTGTGGTACCTTGTTTCCTTGGAACTGTTGTTCCTCGGACCTGGTTCTTGGTGTGTCTTGTCCTTGAGAGACTTGACACTTGTGGCGCAGTGTAAGACGTCAGTGGACGCATCTGGCTGTTCTTCTGGGAGGAGGGTGCTCCTGTCACTTGGTGCGATGACTCTCGGCGTTTTCTTGCACGCTGTGACCTTTGCGAGTTGCCCTCTTATGGCCATACTCGAGGTCAGTGTTCTGTCGTTGGCATGACATTCTCATCATGCGTGGGGCTGCGTGCACGACGTCTCCTGTCGTGTTTTGTCTGTGTTTTCGGCGTCGGCATCTGCGTTTGCCTTTCTTTTGGCTGACGGATTGGGTTACCCTACTGCGCGAGTTTGGGGTTGACCGTCTGTTGCCGTTTGGAGTAGCTTAGGGTATCGAGTTCTCCTCGGTGGCCGTGTTCCGTGTTTTACGGCCTCGCTCTTCTTTGTTGTTGAGCTCCCCTTGCTCTTAGCCTGTTCCCTACTCCTGATGTACCCTGTCTGTTTACAGCTTTGTAGTGTAGCTTTTCCTGCTTTGCTGCACTTGCTGTTTTCGTGGTTGCTTCCGTTGCTCTGTGCGTTTTTCCAGTGGGGATCCGCGTGACCCCTACTGAGTTTCTGTTGAGACTCACCCCTGCTTTTCAGGTGGGTTTCGCCGTCTGCCTCTGCTGTCCTGGTGGAGCGCGTTCGCTGTAGCTGCCAGCTGTACCTGCGTCGGGCTTCTCCCGACTCCTGTGTACGTTCTTTCTGTCAGACTGTACTGTGTTAGACTTGTTGTCTTTCCTTTGGGTTGGACTCTGGTGTATAATTGTAATTATTGAAATTATTAATGAAAAAGTAATTTTATTTCTGCTACTTTAGCAATCCAATCTAATGAAATTTAATTACTTACTGTTATATCTGCTGGCTTCAATGTATTCCACACACTCCTTTTTCCCTTCGGTGCTTTCCCGCGCTTGGGAGGCCTCGCGGGTCCCATGTGATATCACGTGTATTCGGTATTTATACCGGGTGCACCGGGTATCCGGAATCCGAGTCGCCACAGTCCATCTCTTTCCCTTCTAATCTCAGCCCTCCATCGCCATTAAACTCGATCTCCACCCTCTGTTTGACCTATTTTCTTTATAAATAGCCCTTGTCAAGGAGCAGAAACGGAATTTTTTGCCTTTTATAAATTAGAATTTTTCCCTTTTTCTCCCAAAACCCTAGGTCGCCCCCTCCTCTCTCCAAGCTTTGGTGTGCCCTCTGTAGGTGCCTGAAGTACGTCCGCGTGTCCTCCCGAACTTGTGCTGCTGCTACCTACAGTGCACAGGTTAGAAAGAAAGAGATAGAGTGATCGCCAGAGGTGTTTACCAGAACCTCATAGGGGTAGAGTGATTGTGAACGCCTTAGGAACAGGAGAATGTGGGTTTTTCCTGTCCTCGCTGTAGAAACCCAAAATTTAAAAATGAGAAATAAAATTTTCAATTTCATTATGTAATTAAAATTTTCATAAAATAATCAAATTACATTTTTACTATATGAAATAAACTAGTTTATTGAATTTACTTGAATTAACTAGAAGTAAATAGATATTAAATGTTTTAAACCTTAGATAAATCATAGTAAGCCCAATAAAAGTCTATATAATGGATTAGGATTACAATTGGCCCATTGGATAATCCATAATGGGCTGAATTAATGGTTAAAGGATTCAATAAAGGTTAAATTAACCTTAAATTCATAACATGTGTTTAATATGATATTTAAGGGATTTAAATAACCCCATTTCTAGAAGTTTGGCACAAAAATCAACCCTTACCTAACAGCCCACCTTGGACCAGCCGTTTTTACATTGGTTTCACACCAAATGGAGACTAGGTTAAGAGGAGAAATTAGAATTTTCTTCTAATTCGGAGTTGGAAAGTTTGGCATTGTTAGGCAAGGAATCTTGACAAATTTGGCCAAGTTTTGACTATAAATAGAACCCCATTCGACCCTCAAACCATCCATGGAGGTTAAGTATACGTTGCTGCGAAGATTTGTGGAGATTTAAAGGAGGATTCGAAGATCAAAGGGTTTTCTTTATATTTGGGGATATTCCTTAGATCCGACTAAAGGTAGGTGTCTCTCAGGCTAAACTATAATTAAATTATGTCATCTTGTTCATTTTTTTGTCCTCTTTCCATTGATAGCTCATTTGTTAAATTCCGTTATGAAATGAGCAAGTTATGGTCATTTTATTGGAGGGGTATTCCCGTTTTTCTTCAGGTCCAGAACACGCTATACCTCAGTAGCGCGTTCTGAACGCGCTGGCCCGACATAGCGCGTTCATAGAGTGTATTTTCCCACCCTCCGAGGTCAAACATATTTTTTAAAAAAAGAAAATTATTCTAGAACGCGCTACCCAAGGGTAGTGCGATCTTCATGGTCGCGCTAGCATAAGATAGCGTGTTCCCAAATTATTTCAAAAAAAAATTAATATTTCTCCAGATCGCGCTAGCACTGGCTAGCGCGTTCTTCAGGTCGCGCGTTCAAAGGAAAAAAAATTTATATATATATAATTTTCTTCGAAATTATTTTGGGTATATATATATAAAACCAATCAGTCGCACGGCACGGCACGGCACAGCACGGCACAAATAAATAAATATACATATATTACTAGTTTTGTATCAACTCACAACTCAAGCCCACATCCTATGCCCCTTGAGTCCTGACCCAAGGGTGAGCTCTCCAACATATAAAGCCATGCAACTTTTTTGTAACTTCCAATGTGGGACTAAACTTAAGTCACTATACAATAGGAACTATACCCTTTGAAAATTCACGTTAATTATACGTATTTAGTCACCAAAAGTAAGAAAAGGTAATATTAGCATGTTTTAATTCTTACAGCATGTTAAAAATTTATTTTTGTAGAATGAAATTATTTTTACATGTAAAAATCTAATTTTCACCATATTAGTTTATACATACTAAAAATTATTTCTAACATGTTAAAACTATTTCCAGCATGTTAAAAATGACTTCCAATATGATAAAATTATTTTATACATACTGAGATATAAAAATTATTTTCAACATGTTAAAATCTATTTAAAGCTATTTTTTTTGCATGCTAAACCTAATTTCCTATTAAATAATTAGTAAATTGATGCATGAAAATTACTTCCAGCATGATAAAATTTCTTCCAGTATGGTAAAATTATTCCAGCATGTTAGAATTATTTTTGGCATGTTAGAATTATTTTCAGGATATTAAAACTATTTTCAGCATGATAATTCTATTTTCCTATCAAATAATTAGTAAATAAATATAGAAAAATGATTTTCAGCATGATAAAATTTATGTTGTTATCAGAGAATTTCTGTAATCAGCATGGTAAACTTATCTTTATCATCTTATCAGTAAGTTAATTATTTTAGCATGTTAAGTATTAATTTTAGCATGTTAATAATTAATTTTCAGCTTGTAAAAATTAAATCCAGCATGAAAATTTTATTTTTATCATCTTATCAGTAAAGTAACATATGAAAATCATTGTCAGCGTGTTAAGATTATTTTCAGCAAGTTAGAGTTACTTTTGACATAAAATTATATTTTCTTATCATATGGTTAATTAATGTATGATTAAATACTAATATCTAAACTCATGATTATAATTCATAAATCATATATTTTCATAACTAAAAATTGATGTTTTATGATTCTGAGATCATGCTAAGATATTTAAAATAAGTCTAATAAAATTACTATCTTAAATTTTCTTCCTACTTACCGTTCATTTTGAACTCCACGACTTAATGTCGTTAAACATTATGCCTTAAATTGATTATATACTTTTCTTGCAACTTCTGAAATTGTGTCAAATCTGTGCTTATTACAAATAGCATTTTCTTGAAAATCATTGGCCATATACATTAAAGTGGATGTCTAAACGTACTTGGGATCTTCGGATCCATATGACTCAATGCCTGGCATTAATGGGGCCCGGTCTGGTCCTGGGGGGAGCGCCCGAAAGTACTTGTGCCCATGGGAGTTGATTGACCAGCGGTGTGGCATTGCACCGAAGTGCATGATAGATTTACTTGATACAGCATTCCACTATTTGTACTTGTTTACTTGTTACTTGTTTACTTGAAAGTTACATGAATTACTTGACTTGTGTGAAAATGGCCAATTACATGAAATTCTTTACTTGTTCAAAGTCATTACTTGGAAATTCATCTTGATATCATATCATCTCAATTACTTGGAAATTCCATTCATGTTTATACACTTTCCGATACAAGTTAGAAAATTGTTTAAATTGTTAACACTTAAAGATTGCCTGGTTCATAGAGATATAAAATACTACTGAGCTTTTAGCTCACCCTACGTTTTGGCTAATGATTGCAGGAAATGACATTGAACATGGGAATGGACAAGAGTAAAGAGTGTTTTCCTTTTTACCTAGGTTTATGTAGATCATTAGTATTTTTACAAGAATGATGTACTTTGGATTAGAAGTTTGTAATTGCCTTTATGGCTTATGAATTAGTGATGTAAACTTCATTTCGATGGAATAAAAGTATTATTTTTCCCGTTCATTTCTGACTTTAGAAATAAAATTGTACATGCTCTGATCGACACGATTGTTTACGACTCGTCGCGCCCTCGATATTCCGCGTCAGGGCGTGACAGTCTTTGTGGTATCAGAGCATAGGTTACATAAAATCCTAGGTTTCACAAGTATAGGTTCATTCTTAAACTTTGGTTAGGTTTAAGATCAATATCTAGAAATTTGATAGATCTTGAACTTTCCCGGTAAGATTTGGGTAGAAACACGGGTTAAGTTTTAAGAAAAAGGGAATTATCAAGAAATAAATACCAAAACAAAAATAATAAACCTTGGAATTATGGTTTTAGGCTAATTCTCACAAATGGCCGCCGAGAGAGCTCAATGGCGCGAGATGCAGTGCACGGTTCAAGGCTTAACACAAGCCCTCCAACAGGTTACTTAGGGAGGAGCAAACCGAGGTGCCGGAGATTTGCATAGGAATTTCCGAAGCATGAACCCTCCCAAGTTCGCTGGATCTACGGATCCGGATGAAGCCGAACATTGGATTAAGGAGATCGAGAGGATATTCCGAGTCATGCAATGTGCCGACGAGGAAAAGGTCCTACTCGCTATTTTCCAACTGGAAAGGGATGCGCGTGCCTGGTGGGAATCGGTCGAGGCTACTTTACCGCACGACCAAATTCTATGGGAAGAGTTTGTGGAACACTTCAATAGCAAGTATTTCTCTGACCGGGTGCAAGAAAGGAAGGCCGCTGAATTTACCGCCTTAAAACAAAGGGGATTATCGGTTGCGGAATATGAAGCTCAATTTTCAAGATTATCTCGATACGCTCCACATCTCATGGGTACCGACAAAATGAAGGCACGGAGATTTCTTAATGGCCTTAAGCCGCAATATATTACCCAACTCGCCCCGATGGATATTCAATTATATTCTGATATGGTACGAAGAGGTCAACTCCTAGAAGATGCAACGGAGTTATCGGATCGCATCCAAGGAAGGGAAGCCAAGAGAGAGCAAGTTACTGGGTCCGGAAGTTTCAAACCTTCCTTCGAGAAGAAAAGGCCCAATGACGGGCGTAACTTCAACAAGGACGGGCGTAATTTCAACAAGGGTGGACGTAATTTCCAAGGGGACAAGAAGCCGAGGACTTTCGACAAAAAAATTATTCCTTTCTCTACGCCATCAAAGGAATTATGCAAATATTACGAGAAGCCCGGACACAAAGCCGAGGAATGCTGGAGAAAGCTCGGCGCATGTCTTCGATGCGGGATTCGGGAGCATAGGATCCCGAATTGCCCTCTTCTTAATGAGCAAGCTCCATCCCCAGCAAAGCTTCCAATTATTTCCAAGAAGCAAGGGAGACTCCAAGCTCTAATGAATGGGGAACCTACCGAGGAAGGAGGAGTCGTGGAAGGTACTCTTTTCATATACTCCAAACCTGCCTCTGTCTTATTTGACACTGGAGCTACACATTCATTTATATCTAGAAGATTTGCTGGTCTTTTACTTAGGAAGCTTGTTCCATTAGATTCTACACTTACCATTACTACACCTATTGGAATGGGAAAGGAGATTAAACACTTCTATCCTGATAGTGAAATTCTAATTAGTGGTTATAACTTACCCGCTGATTTGGTATGCATGGAGATGGAAGGATATGATGTTATTTTGGGTGCCGACTGGCTATCTACACATGGAGCTAGTGTCAATTGCAAGTTGGGTACGGTAACTTTTATGGGTTACCCCGACCTTCTATTTTCTGGCATCAAGCATTCTAGACACATGTCTCTCATTTCGGCCCTCAAAGCCAAGAAGTTATTAAGGAAGGGTTGTGTCGGTTTCTTAGTTTCTATCACTATGACCGAGCACACAGAACCTGTTCTAAAGGACATTCCTATCGTTCGGGATTATTCTGATGTATTTCCGGATGAGTTGCCTGGTATTCCACCAGAGAGAGAGTGATTTTCTCTATTGATTTAATTCCGAGAGCGGCACCAGTTTCTAAATCTCCATATCGGATGTCTGCCGTGGAAATGAAAGAATTAAAGGATCAATTATTGGAATTACTGGAGAAGGGGTTTATTAGACCAAGTACTTCACCTTGGGGAGCCCTAGTCTTATTTGTCAAGAAGAAGATGGTTCGATGAGACTATGTGTTGATTATCGGTAATTGAATCAACTCACCATCAAGAATAAATATCCATTGTCGAGAATTGATGAATTATTCGACCAGATTTCTGGAGCGTGATATTTCTCAAAGATCGATCTTCGATCTGGTTATCATCAATTGAAGATCAAGGAAAGTGATATTCACAAGACGGCATTCCGGAGTAGGTATGGACATTACGAGTTCACCGTTATGCCTTTTGGCTTAACAAATGTGCCTGCTGCATTCATGCAAATGATGAACAGCGTATTCAGGCCGTACCTCGATCAATTTGTGGTTGTCTTCATTGACGACATTTTGATCTACTCCAAGTCAAAGGAAGAACATGAGGAACATCTCAAGAAGGCCCTCCAATTATTAAGAGATCACAAGCTTTATGCCAAATTAAGCAAGTGTGATTTCTGGTTGGAGGAAGTTTCTTTTCTGGTCACATAATTTCCCGAACGGTATCGCCGTCGATCCTTCAAAGGTCGAGGCCGTAAAGAACTGGGAAAGACCTACTAGTGTGACGGAAATCCGAAGGTTCTTGGGATTGGCTGGATATTATCGAAGATTTATCAAGGACTTCTCAAAGATCACAGTATCTTTAAGAAGATTGACAAGGAAGGAGAATCCTTTAATATGGTCCGAGGAATGCGAGAAAAGCTTTCAAATTTAAAGGATTGTCTGACGACTGCTCCTATTCTCACATTACCTACGGAAGGAGGAGGATTCGAAGTGTATGCTGATGCATCTGGAATTGGCCTAGGTTACGTATTAATGCAACACGGCAAGGTCATAGCTTATTCTCATGGCAATTGAAGAAACACGAGGAAAATTATCCCGTACATGACCTAGAGCAGGCAGCTGTGGTCTTTGCTTTGAAGATCTGGCGACATTACCTCTATGGCGAAGCCTTTACGGTGTATTCTGATCACAAGAGTCTCAAATATTTATTCTCTCAAAAGGAGCTCAATATGAGACAAAGACGGTGGTTAGAATATTTAAAGGATTTCGACTTCTCTATACATTATCACCCAGGAAAAGGTAATGCCGTAGCGGATGCACTTAGCCGAAAACTAATGGCTTTCTTATCGAGCATGATGGTTAAAGAATGGCATCTACTTGAGCAAATGGCCAACTTAAACCTCAATATGGAGGAGAAGGAAGGCGGAGTCTTTATTGCAAATATTCGACTCCAACCCGAGTTACTCTCGGAAATCAAGGAACGGCAAGTTGATGATCCGTTGATCGTGGAAATTAAAGACAAATTAGATCAACGACCGGATTTCCTTCTGGCTAATGATGGAAGGCTATTATTCAAAGGAAGAACTTGTATACCCGATTGTTCTACTATCAAGGGTAAAATCTTAGAAGAAGCACATCGGTCAAGGTACACTATTCACCCCGGAGCTACAAAAATGTACCAAGACCTCAAGAGAACATTTTGGTGGCCTAATATGAAGAGAGAGGTAGCCGCGTTCGTAAGCCGATGTTTGGTTTGTCAACAAGTCAAGGCCGAACACCTCAAACCGGCTGGCAAGCTCAAGCCTCTCGAAATACCGGAATGGAAATGGGATAGTATCGGTATGGACTTCATTGTTGGATTACCGAAGACCCGAAATGGTTTTGATGCTATATGGGGAATTGTGGATCGGCTAACAAAGTCCGCTCACTTTTTGCCTATCAAGACTACATGGACCGTGGATGTTGTAGCCGCCTTATATATCAAGGAGATCGTAAGGCTGCATGGTATTCCAAGCTCTATTATTTTGGACCGAGATCCGAGATTCACCTCTCATTTCTGGAAGGGTTTGCAATCGTCTATGGGTACTAGACTAAGGTTTAGTACAGCTTTTCACCCTCAGACGGATAGACAAACCGAGAGGACGAATCAAATTATTGAAGATATGTTGAGAGCCTGCATGATTGACTTCGGTGGTAGTTAGCATGAACACTTACCGCTGACTGAGTTCGCTTATAACAATAGCTATCAGTCGAGTATTCAAATGGCACCATTCGAAGCATTATATGGCCGAAGTTGCAGATCGCCTCTATGCTAGAGCGAGGTTGGTGACAAGGGATTGCTTGGTCCCGACATTGTACAAGACACAACCAACAAAATCCAGTTAATACAAGAAAGGCTAAAGGTCGCCCAATCAAGACAAAAGAGCTACGCCGACAATCGGAGGAGAGACCTTGAATTCCAAGTGGGGGAGCATATCTTCTTAAAGTTCTCACCCACCCATGGAATTAGAAGATTCGGCATCAAAGGAAAGCTAAGTCCGAGATTTATCGGCCCTTTCGAGATTCTGAAGAGAATCGGCGAGGTAGCATACAAGCTGGCCTTACCTCCTCAACTAGCCGGTGTACACGACGTATTCCATGTTTCCATGCTAAGGAAATACGTCTATGATCCTTCACATGTGATTCAATTTGAAGAATTGAAACTCCAAAAGGACTTATCTTATGAAGAAAGACCGATCAAGATACTGGATCGGAAATTACACAAAATGAGAAATCGGGCCATACCGATGGTGAAAGTCTAATGGAGCAAGCGTGGATTCGAGGAAGTAACCTAGGAATTGGAAGAATCCATCAAGAAGAAATACACGGATTTAATCTCAGGTTAGAAATTCGACATTTCTACTCGAATTTTTGAATTTTAGTTATATAATGTGAATTTGGAGGACCAAATTCTTTTAAGTGGGGGAGGATATAGAAACCTAAAATTTAAAAATGAGAAATAAAATTTTCAATTTCATTATGTAATTAAAGTTTTCATAAAATAATCAAATTACATTTTTACTATATGAAATAAACTAGTTTATTGAATTTACCTGAATTAACTAGAAGTAAATAGATATTAAATCCTTTAAACCTTAGATAAATCATAGTAAGCCCAATAAAAGTCCATGTAATGGACTAGGATCACAATTGGCCCATTGGATAATCCATAATGGACTGGATTAATTAATTAAAGGATTTGTTAAAGGTTAAATTAACCTTAAATTCGTAACACATATTTAATATGATATTTAAGGGATTATAATAACCCAATTTCTAGAAGGTTGGTACAAAAATCGACCCTTACCTAACAGCCCACCTTGGACCAGCCGTTTTTACATTGTTTTCACACCTAAGATGGGCTAGATTAAGAAGAGAAATGTCATTTTTCTTCTAATTCAGAGTTGAAAAGTTTGAAATTATTAGGCAAGGAATCTTGACGAATTTGGGCAAGTTTTGGCTATAAATAGAACCCCATTCGACCCTCAAACCATCCCTGGAGGTTAAGTATACGCTGCTGCGAAGATTGGTGGAGATTTGAAGAAAGATTTGGAAGATCACAGGATTTTCTATTATTTGGGGATATTTCTTTAGATCCGACTAAAGGTAGGTGTCTCTCAAGCTAAACTCTAATTAAATCATGTCATCTTGTTCATTTTTCTGTCCTCTTTCCATTGATAGCTCATTTGTTAAATTCTGTTATGAAATGAGCAAGTTATGGTCATTTTATTGGAGGGGTATTCCCGTTTTTCTTCAGGTCCAGAGCACGCTATACCTCAGTAGCGCGTTCTGAACGCGCTGGCCCGACATAGCGTGTTCATACAGTGTATTTTCCCGCCCTCCGAGGTCAAACATATTAAAAAAAAGAAAATTATTCCAGAACGCGCTACCCAAGGGTAGCGCGATCTTCATGGTCGCGCTAGCATAAGATAGCGCGTTCCCAAATTATTTCAAAAAAAATAATATTTCTCCAGATCGCGCTAGCACTGGCTAGCGCGTTCTTCAGGTCGAGCTAGCTAGGGCCAGCGTGTTCAAAGGAAAAAAAAATTATATATATATAATTTTCTTCGAAATTATTTTGGGTATATATATATAAAACCAAAGGCACGGCACGGCACGGCACAAATAAATAAATAAATATACATATATTACTAGTTTTGTATCAACTCACAACTCAAGCCCACATCCTATGCCCCTTGGGTCCTGACCCAAGGGTGAGCTCTCCAACATATAAAGCCATGCAAGTTTTTTGTAACTTCCAATGTGGGACTAAATTTAAGTCACTATATAATAGGAACTATACCCTTTGAAAATTCACGTTAATTGTACGTATTTAGTCACCAAAAGTAAGAAAAGGTAATATTAGCATGTTTTAATTCTTACAGCATGTTAAAAATTTATTTTGGTAGAATGAAATTATTTTTACATGTAAAAATCTAATTTTCACCATATTAGTTTATACATACTAAAAATTATTTCTAACATGTTAAAACTATTTCCAGCATGTTAAAAATGACTTCCAATATGATAAAATTATTTTATACATACTGAGATATAAAAATTACTTTCAGCATGTTAAAATCTATTTAAAGCTATTTTTCTGCATATGAAACCTAATTTCCTATTAAATAATTAGTAAATGATGCATGAAAAATATTTCCAGCATGATAAAATTTCTTACAGTATACTAAAATTATTTCAGCATGTTAGAATTATTTCCAGCATGTCAGAATTATTTTCAGTGTATTAAAACTATTTTTCAGCATGATCATTCTATTTTCCTATCAAATAATTAGCAAATAAATGTAGAAAAATAATTTTTAACATGATAAAAATTATGTTGTTATCATAAAATTTCTATAATCAGCATGGTAAACTTATCTTATCATACTATCAGTAAGTTAATGCATGAGAATAATTTTAGCATGTTAAGTATTAATTTTAGCATGTTAAACATTAATTTCTAGCATGTTAAAAATTTAATCCAGCATGAAAATTTTATTTTAACCATCTTATCAGTAAAGTAACATATGAAAATCATTGTCAACGTGTTAAGATTATTTTCAGCAAGTTAGAGTTACTTTTGACATAAAATTCTATTTTCTTGTCATATGGTTAATTAATGTATGATTAAATACTAATATCTAAACTCATGATTATAATTCATAAAGCATATATTTTTATAACTAAAAATTGATGTTTTATGATTCTGAGATCATGCTAAGATATTTAAAATAAGTCTAATAAAATTACTATCTTAAATTTTCTTCCTACTTATCGTTCATTTTTGAACTCCACGACTTAATGTCGTTAAACATTATGCCTTAAATTGATTATCTACTTTTCTTGCAACTTCTGAAATTGTGTCAAATCTGTGCTTATTACAAATAGCATTTTATTGAAAATCTTTGGCCATATACATTAAAGTGGATGTCTAAACGTACTTGGGATCTTCGGATCCATATGACTCAATGCTTGGCATTAATGGGGCCCGGTCTGGTCCTGGGGGGAGCCTCCGAAAGTACTTGTGCCCATAGGAGTTGATTGACCAACGGTGTGGCATTGCACCGAAGTGCATGATAAATTTACTTGATACGACATTCCACTATTCGTACTTGTTTACTTGTTACTTGTTTACTTGAAAATTCCATGAATTACTTGACTTGTGTGAAAATGGCTAATTACATGAAATTCTTTACTTGTTCAAAGTCATTACTTGGAAATTCATCTTGATATCATATCATCTCAATTACTTGAAAATTCCATTCATGTTTATACACTTCCCGATACAAGTTAGAAAATTGTTTAAATTGCTAACACTTAAAGATTGCCTGGTTCATAGAGATATAAAATCCTACTGAGCTTTTAGCTCACCCTACGTTTTGGTTAATTGTTGCAGGAAATGAAAATGTACAAGGGAATGGACAAGAGTGAGAGAGTGATTTTCCTTTTTACCTAGGTTTATGTAGATCATTAGTGTTTTTACAAGAATGATGTACTTTGGGATTGGAAGTTTGTAATTACCTTTATGGCTTATGAATTAGTGATGTAAACTTCATTTTGATGGAATAAAAGTATTATTTTCCCGTTCATTTCTGACTTTAGAAATAAAATTGTACATGCTCTGATTGACACGCTTGTTTACGGCTCGTCGCGCCCTCGATATTCCGCGTCGGGGCGTGACACTCGCTCTCAGTCGGCCAAGAACATGGAGCTTTGCAAGTTGATGGTTCCTGCAAATTAACCAGCAAATAGACAGACCATTAGATTGAGAAAGTGTGGTAAATGCTCATGGATGTAAAGACCACATGCAAATGGGGTCAATCGTACCGGGAAGGGGGGCGCAAAGGGGGATGGCCGAGACTTTCGACCATCTGCCTTCCCTATGTTTTGGATTGGAAAACCTCTTTAAAATAGGATCTAGGAAGATTTATCATGCATGAATGCAGTAAAACAGAATGAAGTATAGCAAAATGGAGAACAAGGAAGAAAGACGGGGTTTGGCCGTCGACCAAACAGAGGACCGCCAACTATGTGGCCGTTCAAAGGTGGTGGGCGGCCATGTCGATGGCCGCCCCCTTGGAACTGGACTCTCCAGTCGCGGAGCTCCTCAACAGCGGGTTCTGCTGCTGGGGTAAGGTCGGGGAAGGCACTCTCGTGCTCATAGCTCTATCTGGGCCTCGAACTGCTAGCCTATCCTCCTCCCGAAAATGTCCAACCCCCTCTCCTCTCGAAGTGTCCAACCTCACTCCCTCTCGAAGTGGTTCGAAAAATGGAGATTTTGTACGTGGGGGATTTCCCTCCATGAAAACTATTAAAAATGAATTACGTGAAAGCTACGTGAGCCTCGGACCCCCCGGAGTGGGAGCAGTTGCGGAGGACATGCCCGGAGTGGGCAAAAACGTGGAGTTGACGGGCGGTTGACAGGAGGCGGCCAAGGTTCTGGCCGTTCAAAAGAGTTGGGCGGCCAAAACTATGGCCTTCTTTGTTGTATCCCTGTGATTTTGATGATGTCATATGTGCTTTGATGGATTGATGATTTGTTTCTGTTGTATCCCAGTGGTTTTGATGATGTCATATGTGCTTTGATGGATTGATGATTTGTTTCTGATGATACAAACACTATGATTCATATATGCTTCTCTGTGCATGTGTCTCTCTAGTTCTGGACAAGGTTAATGCATAATGATCACCATGTATAGAAGGTCAGTGCACATATGTTATTCTATGTGTATTCAGGATGATGCACATTTCATTTTTCATGTAGACAGTTGTGTGCATTTCATCGAACAGGTAGTGCACATGCTTTCTTCACTATAGAAGGTCGATGAATGTTCAGGCTTTAGTCATATAAAGTCGGTGCACACACTGCTCAAGTCTGTGCACATCATGCCTGCACAGAACTCAAGTCGGTGCATATCACTGTTCACACCTTCACACAGGTCGGTGCACATGTTGTGCAAACTGCATGTATCATCCTTGAACTCATTTGTTCATACCAGATACTATTCATACAATATAAATGCATTTCAGGTTAACATATAGTGAATAAAGTTAACACTGTGGTCAAAAAGTCAATGCGTCTGCATAAAGTCTGTGCACATGTTATTTTATTGAATAACCTGTGTGCATGGAATTTGGTCGAACAGGTGGTGTGCGTGATCTTCATACTGAATTGTGCTTATATAGAGTCAACGCCAGTTGCATCATGCATAACGAGGGTCGATGCTAGTTGTGTTTTCACACAGCTAAGGTCGATGCTAGTTGTAGTTCATGCATAGCTAGGGTCGGTGCTAGTTGTGTTCTTACACAGCCAAGGCCGACGCTAGTTGTATTTCATTCATACTAAGGTCGATGCTAGTTTGCGTGTTGACATGAGGTCAATGCATATTTGCCTTGCACATCTTGCATCATGCACATAGAAGGTCGGTGCACCTTGTCATAATGCATCATCTAGGTCTAAGCACTTGCATATGTTTTGTTCACTAGAGTCGGTGCACATTGTGCCCTCCAAACATTGAAGGTGGGTACACGTCTACCCTGTGGAAAACAAGGTCGGTGCATACCTTGCTAGTATGCATATCAAGTCGGTACACCTTCTGCTGGTCCGCATACAAGGTCAGTGCATACTTTGTTAGTCTACATGCAAGGTCAGTGCATATTTCTTATCATGCATATAGAAGGTCAGTGCATACTTCCTATCGTGCATATAGAAGGTCGGTGCATACTCTGTTTTATACTACCTAAGGTCTGTGCATGTCCAGTGTTCAAGTCTGTGCACATTTGGGATTATGCTTGTTCAGGTTTGTGCACACGCATTAGGTAAGATCTATGCACATGTACTAGGTATGATCTGATCAATTAAAGTTCATGAATATTGATGAAGCTTATATTCTCTCTCTGATGCTATGACTATAAGGTGTTTGATGAAATGCCTTATTCTTTCTTGACAGGGTTAAGTCAACTAAAGGACCCAGTTTCGAGCAGAGAGCTTTACACTTAATGGAGTCACGTGATTCAAGACTCAACTTAAAAAGACACGTGATCCAAGGTAGCTACCGGCACATGATCCAAGGAGGAGCAAGCCTGGAGATTCTGCCACGTGGACTCAGCGAAACACTTTTCTGGAAAAGAATTGGCGGGAGTGTTCCCTCCATACTCATCCTGAGTGAATCTCATAGGGACCACAAGATCATAGCGCCATCCTGCCACGTGGGAGAATCAGAAGAAGGGGGAATTATCTTCCTGATCCTTTTTAACTCCGGCACCCCTGCTCCTATATAAGAAGACCTCTGAGAAGAAGAACAGAACAAGAGGAAGAAGAGACGAGAGGCGGCCAGAGAATATCCGGAGAGAGGCTGAGAGAAGAGAAGAATAGAAGAAGAGACTATCAGAGAAGAAAAGTGAAATAGAAACGAGTAGAAGAAGAAAAGAAGGGAGAGCGTCAGAAAGCCAACGGCAACTAGAGAAAGAGAAAGAGAAAGAGAAAGAGAGGGAGAAAGATCTTGAGAGAATTAGCAGCTGTCTGTGAGAGAACTTCCAGTAGCTTGTGTGGCTGATGAAGTAGAAGAGAGAGCAACAACAAGATCGAAGGAGAAAGATGATCTGTAGCTTCTGGATCAGATACAAGCTACATTGCTCCAGAGCGAGCTATATTTTTTGAGCTTTAATTCCAGCTTTCCGTTGCTGATTTTTATCATTCGTGTTTATCATTTTACATTCCATTTCAGAAGCTGTTAATCAGCGGTGGCATAAGCTGTAAGGCCCAACGGTTTGAAGCTGTGAATCAGCGGTGGCTAAGCTATAATGCCCAGCGGAGCAAGCTGTAAGTCAGCGGTTGTAGGCAAGCTGTAAGGCCCAGCAGTTTAAGCTGTGTATCAGTAGAATCCACACTTTGGTTGGAGTGTGGGGTGGATGTAGGTCTGGAGGATCGAACCACCTAAAAATCTTCTGTGCACTGGTTTGATTGTTCATTCATTTACGCTAGATTAATGTCTAGGTTCGCTTTCAATCAAGTCTGCCTAAGTGACTCTTGAATGCATTGCATACCTAGATGGTTTCTGTAAACTACAAAGTTGCCGCTGAGTAGTCCACTACATTGACCTACGATCTGTTCTTTAGTGTACCTCAACATAGCGCATATTCAGCCACCAAGTATTTGATCATGTGCTTCACATTTAGTTAAAGTCAATCAGTTTTAATTCCGCATAGCTCACCAATTAGAGTTCAAATTTGGCAGAATTTTTAATGGGGATTCATTCACCCCCCCTCTGAATCCGTATGTGCACCATTGCATCTAGTCTTCACAGACCAACAATTGGTATAAGATCAGGTCTCTGAACTTCAGATCAAACGATCTACAGACGGTCATGTCATTTTGTGTTCGATGTTCTGATGTGTTGATTTGGTGCCTTGATGCTTTGCTTTGTAACAACTTTAGATCGGTGCATCTCTTATATATTGTCTTCTAGTCTTTAGATCTAAATTTGGTCAGTTGTTTTTCAATGGCTCATCCACCGATCTTCAGTGGAAATGATTTTGATTTACGGTTAAAAAGCTTCCATCGATATGTAAGATCAACTGATCCTGATCTATGGAAGGTAATTGTTCATGGTCCACAAAAATTATCAAAAGATAAATCTAAATGGACTGATGAGGATAGATTAAGAAATTCTGACAATGTTAGAGCATTAGATCTGATGAAGGCATCAGTTGATAGAGCTCTGATTTCGTGTGTTTCATGCAGCAGGTCTGCCAAAGATATTCTGGACAAATTGAAGATTGCAGGGAATTGCAACACATGTCTGATGGTTGAAAAAGATGGACAGAATAGTGATCAAGAAGAAGATGAAGATGAGGTATCTTCTGACTTTGAAAATTATACTGTGGATGACTGGATTAGAGCTTACAATGATTTGCTTGATTCTCATGAACAGTTAAGAAAACAAAATAAAAAGCTAAGAAGAAAACAAAATAGTGTAGTGAGCTCGAGTATAGACAATGATAATTTCAAAACCCTAGAAATAAAAAATAAACATCTGAAGAAACAATTGGAAGGTTTTGAAAATGTTATTTCAGAAATGAGTGAAATGAACTCTGTAAATGAAAGTCTTGAGAAAATCATTGAGAAGAATGATGAAAAGGTCAAAAGACTTTAAGAAGAGAATCAAGCTGATGTTCTCAAGCATAAAGAATAGAATTATCTACTGAAAAATGAAAATGATAAACTGCATTCAAAAATTTCTGAACTAGAAGAAAAGTTGAGCTTATTTAATGATAATCAGATTAGCTCTAATATTTTTTGTGAAAGCTGTCTGAAACTGAAACAGTCATTTGATGAATGTTCATCTAATGTTCATGCATACAAGAAACAAGTGTGTTCATTAAAAGATGAGAACGAAGAATTTAATCTGAAACTTTATGAACTGCAAAAGAATCTGGATGAGGCAAAAATTGATCTGAAAAAAGTGATTAACTTAAATGATCAGGTTCTAATAAATGAACTTTTCCAAAATAAGAAGCTATTGGAGGAAATAGAGAAATTGAAGGAGCTTAACAGTATCATGTCCGAAAGACTTCTCGCCTTAGAAAAAGGAAAAATTGGTTGCAATGAAGAATATGAAAAACTGAGTAATTTGGAACAAGAAAATGAGAAATATAAAACTACAAACAAAGTATTGAATGAAGCTGTTAATTGCAGTGAATAAGAGATTGCCAGTTATGAGATTCATGTTGCTTCTCTATAAAATGAAATTTGTGATCTAAAAGACTCTCTATCAAAAACTCTCAAAGGTAAAGAGAAGTCAAAAGATCCCTTGAATGATGAAGCAACTGAACAAAGAGAAGGGGTAGGCTGTGATTCTAGGATTGAAAGGGGTATAATGAATCAACTATATACAACCTTCGTGCGAGGTTCAGAAAGAGCTAGCACTTCCAATGTTTCCCTGAAAAAATTGGCACCCCAGAAAATTCAAATAGAAAATAAAAACCCGACAATCAAGAATTCATCTATTTTTGAATTTACTGCTAAGAAGAATTCTAAGCAAGCTACTGTTAAGACAAATTAGAAACAAACTAAAAAGGGCAGAAAGAATAGTAGTTTGCAGAGAAAGTTGATTCATCCTCATGTTGAGAATGTGCATGCTGAGAATAAAATGAACACACACATGCATACACATAAAAAGGAGAATCAGAACTTTGGAAAAATACTTGTTAAAAATTCATCTGATAGAAACCACGCTACAAGGAAATCTAACATTTCTTGTCATTACTGTGGTAAGCATGGTCACTTCATGGATGATTGTTCTGTGCTGAAAAAGGATGATCTGAATCTTAATAGAATGCATGCTAGGGACTTTAATGTCAAGAAATTTCTTGCCACTAAGAAAAGTAGTATCACATGCTTTAGTTGTGGTAAGGTAGGACATGTTGCTGCACGGTGCTGGTTTACAAATGGTAAGAAAAACTCATAGTCATATCATGCTAAATTCCCAGCAAACCATCATGGTTTTAATAAGAACAAATATGTTTCAATAAACCAGCATATCACATGTTTCAATTGTAACAAGCCAGGTCACAAGGCTACTGAATGCTGGTTAGGTTCTCATAGAAGAAATTCTTCTTCTTGTTCTCACTGTGGAAAGTATGGCCATATAGTCAAGAATTGTTGGCATGCTTGAAAGAACTTTAAATCTAAATGTGTTAATATCCCTGTAAATCAAAGTGTTTTTTGGAATAAATCAATTTTTGGAGAAAAATTCATTACATGTTTCAATTGTGGTAAGCCAAGCCATAGGGCCATTAAGTGTTGGAATGCACAGGGGAGTAAACCCATTTATAAATATGATAAACTCCATGTTCATCAGAATAATTTTGATAAGAAAAGAACTGAATTCAAGAAAAAGACTTTTAATTATTTTAACTGTGGAAAGCCAGGCCGAAGAGCTGCTAATTATTGGCTGGCTGGGTTCAATAAATAGAATGCTCATTCTGTTAACAAAAATTTCCATGAAAATGCACATAGATTCCATGATTACAGTAATGTGCATAGAAAGAATTCTAAAACTACTGCAACATGCCATTATTGTGGACAGTTGGGACATTCTATGTCTAACTATTATCTGATGAGGTTTGATGACTCTCAAGCAAAAAAACTGTTTAGAGCACCGATCAAAGGTGTCAATGCCATTTCAGGACCCAAGATATCTTGGGTGTCTGTTTGTGCAAAATAGTTTGATATTTTGCAGGTGTGCCTTGGGTTGAAGAATAAAGAGGGGTAAATAAATCAAGGCACCCAAGTTGGTAAAACCCCACTCTTGTACTCTTCAATTAATATTTGCACTCTTCACATTTGTTCAGTTGAAAACCTTAGGAATCTGTTTTAAACAGCATATCATGATTAGTCAAATTCTTCATGCATTTGCTTTGACATTTGCATTGAGCTACATGAGTCAATCTGCTCATATATTGAGCTATGTGTGCACATAATCTTTGAAGACATGTTGAATTCATTTCTCATTTGCATGCATTAATGTTTTGACATTTGATTATGCACATAGAAAAGGTTAGAAGCTCATGAGCATAGTCTGCATATTTGTGAATATATGTGAATTGCATATGTCAATTGTCTGCATACGCATGTGTTTGACATACAGTTATTAAAAATCTGGTGCACATAGGACTGCTTTGGCACTGCATTGTCATGAATGACCATTATGGTATATCAAATGGTAATCTACTAAAGGGCAGATGAAATCTATCTGGAGGTTCTTACTATGTGTGAGGTGGTCTTTAAGACCAAGTCCTCTACCTGGTACAATAAGTCATGTTGCATATAGGGTAGTCTAAGAAATAATTCATTGAACTTCCTTGTATAATGTACCTTGCATAGGTTGCATTTAAAATTCAGTGTTAAGTACATGTAGTCAGGGGGAGTCAATGCATAGGCATACATGTGTTAATTGTATATCATTCATATTGAAAATACCAAAAAGAGTAATTGTCATGCATACTCTTAGGGGGAGCTCTTGTCTTAATCTAAATCGTTTGTTCACATCCTTGGATTGAGCTGTTCCTCCTTCAATCTGAATCTATCTTGATTGAACCTTAATGCTTCTTTATGCAAGTGAAGTAAAATTCACTTTATCCTTGATTGATTCTGTATGCAAGCTTCATCTGATCCTCAGTGTCGACACCATGAGTCGACATTATTTTAGAAGCATTCTGTTTAAATGCTGACACCGAGAGTCGATATCTTCATTGGTGTGATTCTGCTTCTATATTTGTTCAGGGGGAGCATAAGAAGAATTCTTGGACTGCATGACCATCTTTGTCATACTAATCTTATTTGCTCTTCAAGCATTTTATCTCAAACATGGTATTAGTCGGTCTCACTTGTCTTCATCTGTTTTGAAATCAGTTGAACTTAAATCCCATTTGATGAGGGGGAGCTACTGTTTGCATTTCTGACTATCATAATCATTCTTTTAAAGTTGAAATTTTCTAATCAATGATAGTCACATGCTCGGTATTATTCTTTGAAAATCTGGCTGGCTGACATAATTCTTCCATGACTAATCTTTGATTCAGATCTTCTGAAAAACCTCTCACTCTCTATATGCTACTTGATGATCATTATTTTGAATCATTCAATATGACTGGAACACTTTTGTCAGATATTCATGAAGATTTCAATGGGTTATCCTGATCATAAATCTGCAAACAATGGTACTAGGAATCTTCCATTGTATGGAACTATGAATATCTAAAATAACTCAGCTAGTTTAAGTCTTATGTATTTCTTGAGTTTGATTTCGAACATCTTGAAAATATTTGAATCAATCCTTTAATAAACTTTAACCAGTTGATTCATGTTATATCATGTAAAACCTCCTGAAATCTGAAAGTTTTATAACCATGGCCTTCTTTGATAGAGATACATAAGGTGAGTGTTGTTTTTAAACGTTTGTTTGATCTGAGTAATGTCTGAATGTAAAGGTTAGAGCAATGACTTTGGTCACTGAGAAACCATGTCCAAATGACTGTGTCATGAAGTGCCTTAGTTATCTCTGGTGAAAATTTAATGAAAAATCTGTGAAAGGTTAAGGCAGAGCAATGATTAGGTTGCACTGAGAAACTGGGATTCTCATCAAAGAAATGGAGTCATCCTATGTCATGAAGTGCCCTAGTTAACTCTGTTCAATATGAATCATGACAGTTAGTCATACTAAGTGCTTGGGGATACTGACGTCTAAACAACGTGTATCCTCTAGTTACAAGGTGTGGACTAAACTCGATTGACCTTGAGAGTTATTGCAATAAACATTGATGTTGCATAGATAGAAAAATAATCTGAAAATTTGAAAATTGCTGAAACTTTGGACAAAATCAGATCCTTTCATGTCTGTTTAATCTGAACACTACATTTTGTAACTTCTAAAGGAGTCAATGAATTTGAATGAGTAAGAGATAGGGAGGTTAAACTAGATGTTAACATGAAGGCATGGTTCATCTTTATTGAAATTGATTTCAGATACGAGTACAGAATATATGAATAAAACTTTAATACATCATGTTTAAACAAGGGTGTTAAATAAAGATTATGTCATAAGCCTTTATAGTGGAAGAGTCTGAAATATCTTAACCTTGGAATTGTGACTATGATGACTCATTGCAAATGTTTCATGAAACTGATCTCCATCTGCTTACCTATGCTTTTGCCGAACTCATGTTATGTTTGATGAATCTAATTCCCTTCTAACCCTTCTATTTTTTCGAAAAGGGAGATTATCTCATCAGTATCTTTCTGTTCCAATTTTTTTTATGATTTTCACTCTTTTTGTAAAAAGGGGAACATGTGTCTACCTTCTGAAATTCTTCATTCCTACTATTATGGTTTCACCTTCATTTGTCACAAAGAGTAGGGTTTCATGACATCACTGCATTCATCAAATTATTTATCACTTTTTGATGCCGTCGAAGGAAGAGAATAATTTGATATGATTTGATGAGTCAATAAAGTTCACATGTGCAGTAATTGCATTCTCTGTGTGTGTGACTCATAGTGTTGCCATCATCAAAAAGGGGGAGATTGTTGTATCCCTGTGTGATGCGGGACAGGACGCGAACCTGGGACACTAGCTCGCGGACGTCCCTAAGCGAGGGAAACGCGGGATCGTGCGCAGTTGAGAAATCGGCAATGAGCCTCGGGTATCGGCTTTTCCGCATGTACTCGGATTGAGTCACGGGATGGGTTCACTCACTCACTCTCGCAGCGGTGATAAAAATAAATATTGAAACCCTTGTCCAGTAACTCCTGAACTTATTTCTTCAATTCTTTGAGTTCCGAAGGGGAGATCCTGTAGGGAGCTATTGAAACAAGTGCTGCTCCAAGAATAAGTTCAATAGTAAAGTTTACTTCCCTTTTGGGCGGTAGACCGGGTAAATTAGATGGAAAGACATCAGGGAACTCATTGACAATATGATTTCTTCAAGGATGATTTCCTTGGACTCGGTGATGATCACGGAAGCAAGGAAAGCTTCACAACATTGCGATATGAGTTTGCAGGTGTGAAGAGAAGAAATAAGGATAGGATGCTTCCTATACTTGATGCCAAGGAAAGAAAATCGTGGAAGATCCGGTTTGTGGAATAAAATCCTCCTATTACTACAATTGATATCAGCATAATGGTCAATAAGCCAATCTACACGTAGGATAGCATCGTAGCCTTTCATATCAAGGCATACGAGGTTTGCAGGAATGGTATGGCCTTCTATTGTTACCTCACTATTTGGGTAGTAGGTAGTTTAGTTCCGGGACCTAAAGGTGTTGTGATTGCTAGGTCCGAAGGTAGAGGAACATGTGAAATTGGCAAAGTTTTTACAAAAGTAGTAGATATAAATGAATGAGAAGCACCAGTATCAAATAATACAAAAGCAGGATGGGAATAAATTAGGATGGTACCTTCCATCAACCCATCATCTTTGGGTGCTTCCTCGTCCAGAACGGCAATAAGACGAGCCTGCCATCTACGTCCGCCATTAGAAGTTTGTTGTTTCATAAGGGGGCAATCCGGCATGCGGTGCTCCTGGCTTTCACAACGTAATCAAGCGCCGAGACGATTCTAGCATTCTTCGGCCGAGTAATCGAATTTCTCACAGAATGTGCAAGCCGTCGTGAATTGCTTTTCATCTTCTTTGATCTTCTTGTTCTTGCCGTTCCCATTGCCATTACGGGACCTCTTTTTGTGGTCATGGGATTGGTAGGTGCCCACTATGCTGAACTTCTCTTCCTTTCGTCCTCACTTGTCAAACCTCCGACTTGACTCCTCACTTTTACCTTTGAATTTCTCGACCTTTTCCAAGGTCCTTTCATATAGATGTGCCCGTTGGACCATCTCCGTATATGTATGGATATTTTGAGGTCCAAGTTGAGTAATAAAGACCGAGCTTAGGCCATCCATGAATCGGTTAGCCTTTAATAGATCGGTACTAACCAGATGAGGAGCATAAGGAGCCAGACGGGAGAATTGGAGCTCGAATTCCATCACGGTCATTCCTTACCTAAGTATATAGATATATAAACATAAAACCCATTCTGTTTAAACCCAGCCTAATAGCAAATGGGCTTTACGGTTGGGGTCCCCACAAAGATACATACATACATACATACATACATACATACATACATATATATATATATAGAAATGGGCCTTTGCTTAACCAACATACGTAAGTGGCTTATTAAACTCTAAAGCAATAAAACTCAACCACTAAAACCCCGTAATAACCTAAAGACCCCCTTTCGAAACAAAAGGAAGCCCAAAACCATGGGAAGTGCGAACGTGCATGGGAGAACCTTAGGGTTTCTCAGCGTAAACAGGATGGCGGCTTCGATCATGACAGGGAATTAGATTCGTAGGAAACTATAGAACCAATATGACTCTTATGTGGGAACTTGCTTCCCATTAGAACTCTAACCCATGGAGTAGGATTGCTCTCCTATAAAATAAACCTCTGCGATCAACGGAAGACCATCGTTGCTGCCGAAGTATCGTCGTCCTGCAGCCCTTCTTCCTGCATGTTGCGACTGTTTGGCTCTTCTTTTGTTGCCGTTCTTCCTCCTGCCGCTGCGGTTGTGTTGCTGCAGATTACTGCCGATGATGCAGTTCTTCATCTTTCTCCCTGACCGTTGCAACTCTTGTTCCTGCTGCTACTTATATTTGTTCCTACAGTTCGTCCGCATCATTATTTCTCTTATCGTTTGTCATTCAATCAGCCAAAAAGGTAGGTTTTCTCAAGTATAAAAGCCCAATATTATTACTAAAGTATCATTGTTTTCCCCACGCTGGTAGAGGATGGGGGAGCCCATGGCTGGCCCTGGGGGGGAAGCTTCTTCTCCCTTTCCCCCACGGCTGGTCCCTCCTCCTTGTGGTGCTCCAGTAGCTGGCCAGAAGGAGGTCACATCAGCCCGTAATCCATCTATTTCAGCTGCAGTCCCCCCATCCTCCAAGCCTACAGCTAGCTCCCTGGCTGCAGATGCTACTAGTGGCCCCTCCTGTCGCCCACAGCCAGTCGTGCCCCACAGTCGCGATCGGTCTTCTTCCTATGGCGTCCCTTCTTCATCCCAGCCTACTCGTGGTTTGTTGGCCCTTAGCCCATCTAAAGCATATTCAGCTACTGTTCGTGGCCCATCTTGTCCCCCATAGGCTGCTAGTGATGCTTGTGATGTGCCCACTGCTGATGCCTTTACTGTCCCACGCGACTGAAGGAGGGGTAGATCACGTTCAAGAGGTAGGCTTCCAAATCCAATCTCTTCCACTCATGTGGCTTGGAACACCCTTTTCAAGGGTCCATCTGCATCGCAAGAGATTGGTCTTCACTTTGTTCCTCCGGAAATGAACAATGGAGTCAAGGTCGCAATTTATGAGAAGTCCAATTCTGTGGATCTTCTAGCAACCTGGTCTATGGCATTGGTAGGGTATGTGGTAGGACTGCATCTATCTTACAGCCCTCTCCATGCATATGTTAAGTCCCGATGGCGAACAAATGCGTTTGAACTACATCTTCTTCAGAGTTGTTTTTTTGTTTGCAAATTTGACTCTGAAGAGGATTTGCGTCGGGCTCTTAAGGGGTTCTGGACCATCAAAGGCCACCCCATGATCCTTCGGAGATGGAGTCCTGAACTACGAATGGAATTAGATAGTCTCACGAGTATTCCCTTGTGGGTGGCTTTCCACGGACTACCGCTTCACCTATGGACCAGGGATTTTATTGCGAAGATCTCTGCCATCCTGGGTGACCCTTTATACCTGGACAATCAGACGGCTGAGCGCAAGAGACTAGCATATGCGAGGGCTTGCATCATGATCTCCTCGAGAGATAACCTCCCTAATTACGTTCATTACAAAGATCTTGATGGCAGTGTCAAGAAGATTAAAGTGACCTATCAATGGAGGACAAGACGTTGCTCATTGTGTTGCTCCTTTGGACACGCAGATGGTACATGCAACCCGGTCCTCCAAAAGAAACATGAGCAGGTTCAGGTCCACAAACTCAAGGAGTGTTCAATTCCCTCTTTAGCAGACGTGCATATTCACAACTCATTTCAAGTTCTAAATTCGGAGGAAGATGGTGCTCTGGAGGGCCTTGGGGTCGCAGCAACTCAGATCTCGGAGCCTCTCAAAGCCCTGCGGTTCAGAGGACTCAGAGTAATGAGTTAGTGACTCAGTACGAGGCCAACCAGGTTACCAATTCCGTGCAGAGCCATGTAGAGGCAGAACCTTCTTTGCTAAGCTTTCCAACCACTTTCCACTCCAAGGAGGAAAACAAGGCAAGGGAATTGACCACCACAAAAGCTAAGGAGAGACATTCGGCTGTGATGGCTGCCACACATTCAAAAAGTGCTTTTTCACCTTCTCCTTTTGCGGATATGTCACTTTCTTTGAGGGGAGCCCACCACCAACCTAACTTTGGAGAGACACCTGTTGCAATTATAGCATCTCAATCATGTAGGAAACATTTGATTTTGGATGACTATAGTGCTATAGACAAAACTCAACAACTACTATGTGGAGAGGCGGCCCCACTTGGCTTCCCACTTTCTCCCAATCTCCATGGGGAACAATCATGCAGGGAACATTTGATTCCGGATGACTATAGTGCTATAGACAAAACTCAACAACCACCAAGTGAGGAGGCGGCCCTACTTGGCATCCCACTTTCTACCACTCTCCATGGGGCGCATTCTAAGGGCACCACAGTTGTACAGCCTCAACAACTACCATGTGAGTAGGCGGCCCCACTTGGCTTCCAACTTTCTCCCAATCCCCATGGGGCGCATTCCAAGGATGCCACAGTCTTACAGCCTAGCAACACTATTGGGCCATCACAATATTCTCTACAGCGCCCCATCATCAATGAAGGAAAGGCCCCACTATGCGTTCCACCTTCTCCCAACCTTCATGAGGCGCAATCAAAGGACTCATCAGTCATACAAGCTGGCAACTTTATTGGGCCACCACAATCTTCTATACACCGCCCCTCCGTCAATCAAGGAAAACGTCAACATCCATACTTTAAAAATTTGCATGATGTAGACGAGGTGGACAGATTGAAATCAAGGTCAAACAATAAAGAATCAGATGGCCGGCCAACCACGTCCAAAGGCATCTAAGTAAAAATCATCTCTCCTACAATGTTTTGCTATGAAGATTCTAGCATGGAATGTTAGAGGCCTCAATAAGAGGGAGAAATGCAGAGAGTTAAATAGATTAATTAAAACTAATACTTGTGCATTGGTCATTTTAGTCGAAACAAAAATAAAACCGACTCATGTTATGCATTATAAAAACTTAATCTGGCCAGATGCGGATGTCTTTACTAATGACCTTCATGGTGGTAACGGGAGAGTCTGGATCCTTTGGAATAATAACTTGCTTGATGCCCAAATGGCTACGTGTAGCAGTCAATTCCTTCACATGCGATGCAAGAATAAGTTGAACCATGGGGAATTCATGATTACTGGTGTTTATGCTTCTAACTGTGTGAAAGAAAGGAACTCCTTGTGGAAGGAAATTACCTCTCTCCTATAACATCAGCACTCCTTGGATGGTCATTCGTGATTTCAACACAGTTCGTTACCCACATGAGAAGCCGGGTGGCCATATGATGACTGAGTCCATGTTGCAGGACTTTAACCTGTGCATTCAACATTCGAAACTTGAAGACATTACCTACTGTGGCAACAAGTTTTCATGGACAAATAGGGTAGAAGCTCACTGCAAAATCATGGCCAAATTGGATAGATGTCTCATTAACACTCACTGGGCTGCCTCTTATCCAGATAGCTGGCTTGAATACGAGAATGAATATTTTTTTGATCACACACTTCTGCTTATCAATACATATAAAGATATTCTCAAGGGCAAGCTCCCATTCAGGTTCTAAAACATGTGGGTCTCTCATCCGGAATTTCTTGATGTTATTAAAGCGGCCTGGGAAACCCTAGTTGTGACGACCCGGATCCCGGATACCGAATATGGGTCCCGATAGGACTACCGAGTAGACCCGATACCACTTGGAACCCGTGAAGCCTCCCAAGAGGTATAAAGCTCTGAAGGAAAAAGGAATATCGTGTAGTACATTGAAGTCACAGATATAACAGTAAGCAATTAAATTTCATTAATCAGGTTTGCTAAAATAGCAGAAATAAAATTACTTTTTAATGAATAGTTTCAATTTACAATTATACCAGAGTCCAGTCCAAAGGAAAGATAAGCAGTACAGTCAACAGAAAAGAAGGACGTACATTGAGGTCGAGGGAAGCCCGACGCAGGTATAGCTGGTCACCACGAACACGCCACACCAGGAACTGCAGAAGCAGAACGACGCCACCCACCAGAAAAGCAAGGGTGAGCCTCGTGTCACTGGCCCATTAGGGGTCACGCGGATCTATACTAAAAAATAACGCAGTAACACTCAAAAATAGCAGATAAACAGGAGGAGTAGTAAAGTAGGAAAACTAAACTATAAAACTGTAAAAGAAAACCGGAACGGAAGGAGTAGGAACAACTAAAAGAAAAGGGAAAAGTCATACCGAACAAGCGCGGCTGCCGAACTAGCCTCGGCTCCCTGAACTACTCCGGGCAGCAACAGAAAGGCGAACCCTGATCTCAAAAAGTCAGGAGTTACCGATCTACTGACAAAACACAAGGCCCTAGACGAAGGTCTATGAAGACAGGCGAGAAGCCTAGAAAAGACCTAGACAGACACAGACGCCCTAAAGCATACACGACTCGACTGTCGTGCACACTCTTCTAGACATGACTACACACACACATGACTAGAACGTCGTGCACACGACACAACACTGACCTCGAGCAAGACCACGAGAGAGCTAACCAGGAAAGGTCACGACGTACGATAAACGTGAGAGTCACCTGTCACGTGATAGAAGCACCCCCTCACTAGAAGAATAGCCAGCTGCGTCCAATGACGTCTTATGTTGCGCCTACAAGTGTCTCGTCTGTGCTGCCACCTGAAGCACGACAGAGACTAAGACACGCTCAGAACCAGAACATGAACTACAGTAACGAGTTACTAAATAGGGTAACGCCCGTCAGCGTCAGTCCAAGCCCCTGACCACGTGTGCACACACAAGCTCAATGCCTTGAGCCAGGCCTTTAGCTAGTTTTCTCTCCCAGCAAGATGCCACTGCAAGGCAAGGGAGCCCACGGCAACTAGCCTACAAACCGTATCTCGGGAACTGCCACGCCACCACTTCCAGGTGGGTCGACACGCTGTAACGGGTTGCCATGCTACGACTAGTGGAGGCTCACTAGACATAGAACTCTGAAACAAGAGTGTTGTAGTACAGACATGCAAGGAAGCACTGTCGCACATACTACGAAGCACCAAGGCAGCAAGACAACTGTCGACAGACTCAGGACAGGGCAACTAGACCTGTAGACACAATGATCTTTGAGTCTCACGACTCGGAGTCAAGATCGTCGTACAAAGTGGAACAAGTCGCCAATCGGTCTATTCCTAACCGAGAGGAAATGACATAATCGAAGGAAACGACTCACGAAGACCAGAGGGAACACCGAGAACCCTCAGCACATCTGGACACACAAACCGAGGTAAGATGATACCTCGAGGCATCCAGAACCATGTCTCGGACTGGACGAAACCGCCGAGACACACACACCTATGAGCACATTAATCAAAGTAACTTCGGTACTTCCCGACACCCCAGAAACACGGACACGGAACCCACAGGGTGTCCGGGACACTCGTGAGGCCATAGGTCGGTCATTGGGTGTCAACCAGACCGACAAGGACTCGAAACGGATAAAAATAGGGAATTTCGGTCGACCAGGCCCATGGGGTCAGTCAACCTGACATGGTCGGTCGACCGGACCTGGGCAGTCGGTCGATCGGACCGACGATTGGACCGATACGGTCATGCGAACACCCGCCGATCGACCGGCCCATCCTGTCCAGTCGACCGGTCACGGTAGAAAATCGGCCAAAGCCTAACCTCCAAGCCTGATTCCACGCCCCGTTCGATTCCGATCAAAGGGGGAAACATCCACAATAATAATACCGACCTTCCACAGTCCGGAAGGGATCAAAATGACGCACAAATGGCTTGAAATGGGCAATTCTACCGAATTAACCCTAAATGAGTCACCGGTGTTCCCGGACTCGTATGGGCCCCAAATGACAACCCAACGACATGAAATCAGCGGATCTGGAACGCTGACATTCCAGGGGTTCGATTGATACCAATTGATCTAAAAATCGTCGCCATTTTCCAGCGAACCCTACGAACACCAGAAATGCATGATTTTACCGAAACTAAGCGAAACCCGCTCAAACTTGCACCGAACAACGCAAAATTACAGGGAAAACGTAGAGGAGAAGTAGAGCTTCCATCTCCCTACCTCCACCGAAGAAATCGTGCGCCAAAGTGACTAAACCGTGCCGAAAATGCCAAATCAATGAACCGCGCCTTCTCAAAATCCACCGAGGGATCGCGCCTCGCCACGCTCAAACTATCGCCCCATTCCGCGTCCCGATCACTCCATCGCGTCCTCGCCTCGGCCAGCTCCGCAACGGTGTGCACCCCGCGTCGAGAGACCTAGAGACGAGAGAGAATGAGAGAGAGAAAGAGATGAGAGAAATGAGGGAGGAGAGAGGGGGTTGAGGGAATAAATAGAAAAGAAAATTAGGATTTTCCTAATTTTTTGAAAATCTGATTTTTGTGCCGAAAATACACTAATTCAGAAAAATACGTAAAAATAGTCGAAACGATCCTCGGGAAGAGTACAACGCAACTAGGGCGTCCACGAGTCGATGAACTGAGAAATAAACTCACCACAGGGTTCCGTAACTAGTACGAGAGAAAAACCCACGTGGATCGTAAAACTCAACTCAGGACCCACAAAAGTGATCCGAAAGACCCAATAAGAATCCATGGTATTACATCCTCCCCTCCTTTAAGAAATTTCATCCTTGAAATTTAAGGACTAGTAAAGGAGAAGCAGGGAAGAACAACCCAAGACACAACTTGAAACGACATAAATCTTGGGAAACACAATTCAGAGGGACATAGTCAGACCATAATCACAAGTACACGCTCTGTATCTCAAGGAAAATCGATCCACAGAACGAGCATGGTACACTAGTGAACACAAGTCCAACACCTCTGAAACAAGGCAACGTCGCTTACGTCTCACAGGAAAGGAGACACGACTCATGCCACGACAACAGCTAGCGGGAAAACAAAACGACAGACAAGGCAAGCATTAGCTTAAATAAGGAAGCATAGTCCTCATAGCTGACAGCTCGACAACATCAGCTCCAGTGTCAAAGGTAGCAGGGAACACCTGGCACACATGACGCCAATGACAACAGCACCGGACCACAAGCACAATTAAGTTAGTCCTCTCTCAGATATTACATCTGATCGAGTCGCAAGCTAACTCTACCTGGAGAAGAGAGTACATCAAAGCTAACCGACAAGACCTGGTCCACATAGTGCCAAAACAAATACAAAAAATCATAGAGAAACATCGATAAAACGACAACAGCAGCACTTGCAGGATTCTGGCTCCGTACTGAACACAGAACCACGGAATACAACCGCAAGCTGGGTCACATCAAGGCACAACGACAGCTGAACGTACGACCACAAGGGACGAGTCACGCATCGAGCAGCTCACCAAAAAAAGACCCACGACAACGAAAATGACAATCTCGGGGAACACATCTCAAGGATTACGATCACGTCCTGAGAGCACAAGACCCAAGACACCAATTCTAAGGCTTACCTCGAAAAGACTCCACCAAAGAAGATGAGAAGACTCAAGCTCAACCAACAGAAGCTCACCAGGAAGGAAAATCCTAGGTCGCCTGAGCATCTTCTCAATCAAGGGAATCTAATCGAGCACTTTGACAGAAGCGAGACACATCAGGAGCTGCACGGACTTAAGCTGGGACGATCAAAATAACGTAAGAACGTGTATGGCCATCATACCAACGCTAAAAGTCAACAACAACCTGAACAAACCACGGAAAATCTTGAACAATGTACTATAGATTCAAGCCTATCGGTGAACTCTGCCATGTACAACACGATCAAAACAAACACCACGATGAAAAAGGGCATCCCATCGCATCCTGACGAGAGCAAAACCATCTCGTACAGTGCCAACATGGCACGCACAAGACAACACATGGAAAATGAAGCGATAAAGAATAGCAAACCTAATGCTAGCTGAAGATTGGACTCGACTTTTAGGACTCTGGAAACTGTATATCTTGGATTCCCATGTACTTTACACAACAATGCTCTGATACCAGCTGTGACCACTCGGATCCCGGATACCGGATATACCCGATAGGACTAACGAGTAGACCCGATACCACTTGGAACCCGTGAAGCCTCCGAAGAGCTATAAAGCTCCGAAGGGAAAAAGAAATGTCGTGTAGTACATTGAAGTCACAGATATAACAGTAAGCAATTAAATTTTATTAATCAGGTTTGCTAAAGTAGCAAAAATAAAATTACTTTTTAATTAATAGTTTCAATTTACAATTATACCAGAGTCCAGTCTAAAGGAAAGACAAGCAGTACAGTCAACAGAAAAGAAGGACGTACACTGAGGTCGGGGGAAGCCCGACGTAGGTACAGCTGGCCACTACGGACACGCCACACCAGGAACCGCAGAAGCAGAACGACGCCACCCACCTGAAAAGTAGGGGTGAGCCTCGTGTCACTGGCCTAGTTGGGTCATGCGGATCCCCACTGAAAAACAATGCAGTAACACGCTAAAACAGCAGGTAAACAGCATGAGTAGTAAAGTAGGAAAACTAAACTACAAAGCTGTAAAAGAAAATCAGAACGGAAGGAGTAGGAACAGCTAAAAGAAAAGGGAAAAGCCGTACCGAACAAGCGCGGCTGCCGAACTAGCCTCGGCTCCCTGAACTACTCCGGGCAGCAATAGAAAGGTGAACCCTGATCTCAAAAAGTCAGAAGTTATCGATCTGCTGACACAACATAAGGACCTAGACGAAGGCCTACGAAGACAGGCGAGAAGCCTAGAAAAGACCTAGATAGACACAGACGCCCTAAAGCATACACGACTAGACTACCGTGCAAGCTCTTCTAGACATGACTACACACACACACAACTAGAACATCATGCACACGACACAACACTGACCTCGGGCAAGACCACGAGAGGGCTAACACGGAAAGGTCACGACGTACGAGAAACGTGAGAGCCACGTGTCACGTGACGGAAGCACCCTCTCACTAGAAGAACAGCCACCTGCGTCCAATGACGTCTTATGCTGCGCCTACAAATGTCTCATCTGCGTTGCCGCCTGAAGCACGACAGAGACTAAGACACGCTCAGAACCAGAACAGGAACTTCAGTAACGAGTTACTAGACAGGGTAACGCCCGTCGGCGTTAGTCCAAGCCCCTGACCACGTGTGCACACACAAGCTCAATGCCTTGAGCCAAGCCTCTAGCTAGTTTTCTCCCCCAGCAGGACGCTACTGCAAGGGAAGGGAGCCCACGGCAACTAGCCTACAAATCGTATCTCGGGAACTGTCACGCCACCACTTCTAGGTGGGTGGACACACCGTAACGCGTCGCCAGGCTATGACTAGTGGAGGCTCACTAGACACAGAACTCTGAAACAAGAGTGCTGTAGTATAGATAGGCATGGAAGCACTGTCGCACGTACTACGAAGCACCAAGGCAACAAGACAGCTATCGACAGACTCAGGACAAGACAACTAGACTTGCCGACGCAACGATCCTTGAGTCTCACGACTCGGAGTCAAGATCATCGTACAAAGTAGAACAAGCCGCCAATCGGTCTATTCCTAAGCCAGAGGAAATGACACAATCGAAGGAAACGACTCACGAAGACCTGAGGGAACACTAAGAACCCTCAGCACATCTGGACACACAAATCGAGGTAAGATGATACCTCGAGGCATCCAGAACCATGTCTCGGACTGGACGAAACCGCCGAGACACACACACCTACGAGCACATTAATCAAAGTAACTTTGGTACTTCCCGACACCCCAGAAACATGGACACGGAACCCACAGGGTGTCCGTGACACTCGTGAGGCCATAGGTCGGTCATTGGGTCTCAACCGGACCGACTTGGACTCAAAACGGACAAAAACAGGGAATTCTAGTCGACCAGGCCCATGGGGTCGGTCGACCTGACATGGTCGGTCGACCGGACCTGGGCGGTCGGTTGACCGAACTGACGGCTGGACCGACACGGTCATGCGAACACCCGCCAGTCGACCGGCCCATCCGGTCCAGTCGACCGGTCACGGCGGAAAATCGGCCAAAGCCTAACCTCCAAGCCTGATTCCACGCCCCGTTCGATTCCGATCGAAGGGGGAAACATCTACAATAATAATACCGACCTTCCACACTCCCGAAGGGATCAAAACGACGCACAAACGGCTTGAAATGGGCAATTCTACCGAATTAACCCTAAATGAGTCACCGGGGTTCCCGGACTCGTACGGGCCCCAAATGACAACCCAACGACACGAAATCAGCGGATCTGGAACGCTGACATTCCAGGGGTTCGATTGATACCAATTGATCTAAAAACCGTCGCCATTTTTCGGTGAACCCTACGAACACCCGAAAAGCATGATTTTACCAAAACTAAGCGAAACCCACTCAAACTTGCACCGAACAACGTGAAATTAAAGGGAAAACATAGAGGAGAAGTAGGACTTCCATCTCCCTACGTCCACCGAAGAAACCATGCTCCGAAGCAACTAAATCACGCTACAAATGCCAAATCAACGAACCGCGCCTTCTCAGAATCCACCGAGGGATCGCGCCTCGCCACGCTCAAACCGTCACCCCATTCCGCGTCCTGATCACTCCATCGCGTCCTCGCCTCGGCCAGCTCCGCAACGGTGTGCACCCCACGCCAAGAGACCCAGAGATGAGAGAGAACGAGAGAGAGAAAGAGATGAGAGAAATGAGGGAGGAGAGAGGGGGTTGAGGGAATACATAGAAAAGAAAATTTGGATTTTTCTAATTTTCTGAAAATCCGATTTTTGTGCCGAAAATACACTAATTCAGAAAAATACGTAAAAATAGTCGAAACGATCCTCGGGAAGAGTACAAGGCAACTTCGTCGTCCACGAGTCGATGAACTGAGAAATAAACTCACCACAAGGTTTCGTAACTAGTACGAGAGAAAAACTCACGTGGATCGTAAAACTCAACTCAAGACCCACAAAAGCGATCCGAAAGACCCAATAAGAATCCAGGGTATTACACCGGTCGTAGGGTCTCCTCCACATATCCTTTGTATGAAGTTTAAGACTTGCAAACTTGCTCTTAAGGATTGGAATATGAGCACCTTTGGTAATGTTCAGAATAAGGTGGCCGCCACTAAGAGGAACCTGCACCAAGCACAGAATAATCTTTATGATAGCCCCCTTGACAATGACCTTATTCAACAAGAGAAAGAGGCAAGAAAAGAATATTTGTATTCTTTAGCGCTAGAGGAAAACTTTATTAGGCAGAAATCAAGACAGAACTGGCTGACGTTGGGTGATTCCAACACTAAATTCTTTTATGCTACCATGGCGGCCAGAAGAACAATCAACCAAATCAGACAATATAAAGATCAGCATGGAAATACTATCAATGACAGTAATCAGGTAAAGGAGCACACCATTGATTTTTATTATCATCTACTGAACCAATCTTGTACGCATGAAGTTAATGACATCAACCCATCTTTGCAACTCTCTGAAGAAGACATGGGAATTCTCAATACTGATTTCACTTTAGAAGAAATTAGGAAAGTTGTTTTCCAATCTCCAAAAAATAAGAGCCCAGGTCCCGACGGCTTTCCAGCGGAGTTCTACCAATCAGCCTGGCATATAATTGGTAATGATGTGATCAACACTTGCCTTCACTTTTTCAGAACGGGGCATCTATACAAACAGTTCAACAACACTTTTCTTGCGCTGATCCCAAAAGTGGTGGGGGCTGATAACCTGGAGAATTTTAGGCCAATCTCATTATGCAACTTCATCTACAAAGTGATTTCAAAGCTTATGGCTAATAGAATTAAGAAGGTGATTAACAACATCATTAGTCCCTAGCAGACTGTATTCATCAAAGGTAGAAGCATTACCCACAACATCATCCTTGCTAATGATTTGACCAAAGATCTGTATTCCAAGGACAAGGGAAGGATAATTGGCCTTAAAGCTGATCTAAGGAAGGCTTTTGACTCTGTTGATAGGAGTTGATTTATCATATGCTTACGAGAATTGGGTTTCCCGCCAACTGGATCCAATGGATTCGACGCTGCACTGAGAGCTATATGTTCTCTATTATATTCAATGGTTCCTCTGCAGGCTATTTTAAAACCTCTAATGGCATTAGGCAAGGAGACCCTCTGTCCCCTTACGTATTTACCATTGCTATGGAAGGCCTCACTTGTTTGTTGGAGGAAGCGGTGCGTCAAGGTCATATCAAGGTTCCGATGACTGATGAAGTCCATGTTTCTCATATTACTTTTGCATATGACTTAATCATTTTTCTTCAAAATGAGATTGATTCAGTTCATTACCTTGCAAACATACTAGAAAAATTTGGGAAATGGTCTGGCCTCCAACTGAATCACTCCAAAAGCAAAGTATACATCGGTGCCAAGGTCCAAGACAAAATAGCAATTACAACAGCTTTGAGGGTGGAGGAAGGTAACCTCCCTATCCCGTACTTAGGTCTACCACTTATCTCCACCGATTTAAAAAAGCTTCATTGCCAACCAATCATTGAGAAAATCAAAAATAGAATTACCTCTTGGGGAATGAAACTTCTATCTAAGAGTGGCCGGCTGGAATTGATTAGATCTATCTTATCCACCTACTCCATCTACTAGTCTACGGCTTTTCTTCTACCTTCCTGATTAATTCAGGAGATTGAAAAAATATTGGCAACTTTCTTTTGGCAAGGGATAGGTGATAAAAAGGCTCTTCATATGATCAAGTGGGACACTATATGTAGACCAAAAAAAGGAAGGTGGTTTAAACTTGAGACGGCTAGCTGATTGGAATAAAGCTTGTTTGGTGAAACAATGCTAGGATATATTACATAAGAAGGACACTATGTGTATTACATGGATCCATAGTAAATACCTCTCCAAATGTAACTTTTGACACATTCAGGCTAAGCCTTATCATTCTGCATCTTGGAAAGGTATCCTTCAATTGAGAACGTGGCTACTCAAACAAATCAAATTTTCTATCTCCACTGATAGTTCACTTAGCATGTGGTATGATCCCTAGGTCAACGGGAAGAGCATATTCCAGATTTATGGAGATAGAATCAGGCAAGATCTGGGAGCTAATGTGAATAATACTATTTCTGATTTCATTCGTAACGGTACTTGGAATCTTGCAATTCCAACCTCCACTGACATGTTTGACCTTTGGCCAATTATTTCTACAATTCCTCTGGTTAATGATCCCACTGATAAATTGATATGGATTCATGACAAAGGTAATTTTTCCTGCACTTCTGCATGGAATCAATTGAGGCAAAAACATCAAGTATGGAATCCGGAGAGCTGGGCTTGGGGCAGGCCTCTATGCCCCAAGCATTCCTTATGTTGCTGGCAAGCACTTCACAACAAGCTATCGACTTTGGATATAATTAAGAAAAAAGGCTTTTCGCTTGCAAATATGTGTATTCTTTGTAAAGGGGCTGAGGAAAGTATTGACCACCTATTCTTCTCCTGCAGCAACTCCAACAAGCACTGGACTGAATTTTTACAAAGATTTGATATCCACAGGGGCCCGAGGAACTCACTTTTATGTGAGCTTCAATCACTTGAGGCCAACTTTCCCAACAAAGGTTACCTTACTAAGCTGATCAAACTACTATTCCGATGCACCATTTGGTGGATTTGGAGGGAGAGATGCATTCGAATTTTTGAGAATAAGGAAAAGGGATATGCAAACCTTTTAATTGAAATCCTCTATGAAACCAGATGCTGTTTGGAAAATGAGCTAAAGCTTGATCAACTCACCTTCAGGGAGAAACAGATTTTTAAACGCTATAACTTCAGCATTCCCTAACACTGGCCATTTTCTTTATTTTATGATGAGGGATCTAATCTTGAGAGACATGGAGGTGAAAATTATGAATCATACCTTTGCTCTTGTTATTCTTTTATTTCCCTTCCTCGCCATAGACCACGTTTTTCGTGGCATGGAATCCAATATCTATTGAGCAATCAGTCTAGGCATATCTAGATATTGCTCGGCCATTGTACACAATATTACTCTTCTATAAAATATTTACAAGTTTACTGATCAAAAAAAGAAGAAGGAAAACTTTCCACTCTTCTATTGGAATCCAATATTCCTCTCAAGCCATGGGATCCTTCTTTGCTAAGCTTTCCAACCACTTTCCACTCCGAGGAGGAAAACAAGGCAAGAGAATTGACCACCACAAAAGCTAAGGAGAGACATTCGACTGTGATGGCTACCACACAATCAAAAGGTGCCTTTTCACCTTCTCCTTTTGCGGATATGTCACTTTCTTTGAGGGTAGCCCACCACCAACCTAACTTTGGAGAGCCACCTGCTGCAATTATAGCATCTCAATCATGTAGGGAACATTTGATTTCGGATGACTATAGTGCTGTAAACAAAACTCAACAACCACCATGTGGAGAGGCGGCCCCACTTGGCTTCCCACTTTCTCCCAATCTCCATGGGGCACAATCATGTAGGGAACATTTGATTCCGGTTGACTATAGTGCTATAGACAAAACTCAACAACCACCATGTGAGGAGGCGGCCCCACTTGGCATCCCACTTTCTACCACTCTCCATGGGGCGCATTCCAAGGGCACCACAGTTGTATAGCCTCAACAACCACCATGTGAGGAGGCGTCCCCACTTGGCATCCAACTTTCTCCCAATCTCCATGGGGCGCATTCCAAGGACGCCACAGTCTTACAGCCTAGCAACACTATTGGGCCATCACAATATTCTCTACAGCGCCCCATCATCAATGAAGGAAAGGCCCCACTATGCGTTCCACCTTCTCCCAACCTTCATGAGGCGTAATCAAAGGACCCAGCAGTCATACAAGCTGGCAACTTTATTGGGCCACCACAATCTGCTATACACCGCCCCTCCGTCAATCAAGGAAAACGTCAACATCCATATTTTAAAAATTTGCATGCGGTGGACGAGGTGGACAGATTGAAATCAAGGTCAAAAAATAAAGAAGCAGATGGCCGGCCAACCACGTCCAAAGGCAGCTAAGTAAAAATCCTCTCTCCTACAATGTTCTGCTATGAAGATTCTAGCATGGAATGTTAGAGGCCTCAATAAGAGGGAGAAATGCAGAGAGTTAAATAGATTAATTAAAACTAATGCTTGTGCATTGGTCATTTTTGTTGAAACAAAAATAAAACCTGCTCATGTTATGCATTATAAAAATTTAATCTGGCCAGATGCGGATGTCTTTACTAATGGCCTTCATGGTGGTAATGGGAGAGTCTTGATCCTTTGGAATAATAACTTGCTTGATGCCCAAATGGCTGCGTGTAGCAGTCAATTCCTTCACATGCGATGGAAGAATAAGTTGAACCATGGGGAATTCATGATTACTGGTGTTTATGCTTCTAACTGTGTGAAAGAAAGGAACTCCTTATGGAAGGAAATTACCTTTCTCTCCTATAACATCAGCACTCCTTGGATGGTCATTGGTGATTTTGTCACGTCCCGTGCCTTTATTACAGCGGAAGACTAGCTCGAGGAACGTGAACAGCCGGCATGGTAAGCCTCTTGCAAGCAAGAATGATCAGAGCGCAGGACAATTACACACATAAATGTAATTGCACAATATTTACTCAAACTTCAACTTATTTCATTAATAATCAAATCAAATACTCAATTACAATCACTATTTCAACTTTCTTCATCATACTAGACTTAAGAAATAAGAAAATTGCATAGACTCAATCTAAACATGTAGACTTCCTAAGTCTTCACTCATTCTTCATTCACCCTCGGACCCGCTATTTGAATATTCTGAATTTGAATTTGAACCACTTCCATCTCCTAAAAAGATTGGAAAATAGGTAATGAGCACACTTGCCCAGTAGGTATCTTCGCACTAACATGAAGGTACTATTAAAGTGATTAGCATTTTAGCTCTAACGAAATAAGGTAAAATCATGCGAATGCGTAAATCATGCGATTAAATTAAGTAACAAAGATTATCATGTAACATAGAATGAGCAAGTATGATTTAGCAAGAATGTAACAAGATCATGATATGACCTTTCATAAACAAGAATGTACTAGAAAGTCATGCATTAATCAAGAATGTACTCTTTACTTAGTAACAAGTACTTCATGAATTTCTGTGGAATATCATGTAACAAGCTAGAAAGTCATGCATGTGTCGTGGATTTTCACTTCACGATGCCGTGGATCTTCACTTATTTATAGAGAAAGTACTCCCAGCGTAATGCGATGCCAGTAGCATCATAACACATGGTTTATAATAGTATGTTTCCGATAATCAGTCGAGGGGACTAGCATAGAGCCCTTGAACACAATCAGTGCTCGACCACATTCTCAAGTATAAATCAAGCTACTTCCACGCATGTAAACAATATGGCCAAGAATGTACAATTTCAACAATCGGTTCATGATAGAGTAATCAATCATAAGAATGCTTCTATTTGAAACAAGGATTTTCAAATAACATATTAAAACTAGATTATGCCATGGAAATAATTCCGCAGCATAACGGTACGTTTCTTAACTTTCATAATTTAAGATTAAGAATCTTGAACGATATGACAAGTCCTAGACCATCAATAATCTATCTAGGAACTTTGGAATATCAACCCTTGGGTCAAACCTCAGGTTAATGTACTGTGACGGTCAATTAATGGGCCGTTACATGAACATGACGGTCTATAATTGGGCTGTTAGAATGGTTGAATCCAGAAAGAACAAATTTGGACTTAGTATATGTGACGGTTATATACTGGACCGTTAGATGAGCCTGATGGTCTAGTAATAGGCCGTTACACAGTCAAAACCAGAAAACATCGATAGTGCTTTCTAATTAATGGGGTTTTAATGGTACAACCAACTCGGCATCCTAGTGGGAATCCCAGGCTCGCGGAGAATTACGGAGGCCTTGAACCCAGATTTCCTAGTCCATTAGAAGGAAAATCCAATAGAGAGGTCCTCATGTTCAAGAATATGTTGAGTATTGTTGAATCTTTACATGTTTTGATGATGACAACACTATAAGTCTTAGTGGTGTTCAAAAATATGTCTCTGTGGAAAATTAACACAAATATTTTTCTGTGAAGAATAAACTTTCATTTCACTTCAGGTATTTTTAAGGACTGTCTTCGTGTTAGTTGGCACTTCGTCATGTTTGTGTATAACACCTCGTGTTGAATTGTTTGTCTTCGTGTCGTTTTAATTTTAGTACTGTTTGTATTTCCAATACGCCGTGTCGTCTTCTCTTACCGCGTGTTGTTTATGTTTACTGTCCTTCAGGTCGTGCGTCCGTGTTGTTTTCACTACATTGCGTGTCGTTTTTCTCTGTAGTGTTTTGATTCAGTGACACGTCGTGTCATTGATCTTTACTTCGTACTGTTTTCACCGTCTTCATGTTGGTCTTTCTCATTAGACCTCGTGTCGTTCTCGCTTTGACCACACTTCTTTGTTGCTTTACGTACACCTCGTGTCTTGCTTGTTTTCAACTCCATGTCAATTCTTGTACTTCATCTTGGTGTTGTTTTTCAACTCGTGTCGGTTACTGTTTCGACTTCGTGTCGTTATCAGTCCGTGTCTCTCTTATGTTGAAATCACACCTCGTGCTGATTTCTGTTCTCAACTTCGTGTCGTTTTTACTTATTGTCATTTTGACTTCGTGTCAAATCACTGTTCTGTCTTCGTGTTGTTTCTTTGTATTCTATCTTCGTGTTGATCTTTCATTTTTTAGACTTCGTGTCTTTATCACATTGACCACACTCCGTGTCGCTTCTCCTCTCATAACTTCGTGTCGTGTTTTCTACACCTCGTGTCCTTGTCTCCTTGTGTCTTCACCTCGTGTTGTTTTCGTCTCTTCGTGTCGGGTTTGTTCTAGTGCGTACAGGACATCGCAACACCTCGTGTTGCTTCCTGTTTCACTTTCGTATCATTTGTCTTGTTGCTTCTTCGTGTCGTTTTTACTCTTCCTAGTCCTCGTGTCTCTCTTGTGTTGAAACCATACTTAGTGTTGGTTTCTGTTCTTGTCTTCGTGTCTTCGCGTTGTTTTTCTGTTTACTTTTTTGTCGTGTCCACTAACCTCATGCAGTTCTAGTTCTTATGGCACTCAATATTAATGGTTCTTATCTTGTTGCAGGTCCGAGGAAGAACATTCATCAGTGTCTGGGTGCACATGATCTGATACTGAAGGAACAAATACAAAAAAGGGCACGTGGCAGGAAGGTTCTGGATCGAGCGTGGGAGGCACACGCGTTTAGTGCCCTATCCATCTGCTGCCACTATAAATAGAAACCTTCGCCCACCGATGAACGGGGATGAGAGCCAAGAAAGAAAAGGCAGTGCTACAGAGAGCTCGATCCAGCAGAAGAAGAAAAAAAAAATTGAGAGAGAGAGAAATAGTGCTCGTGTGAAAGAGGAAGAGAGTTTAAGAGAAAGAAAAGAGAGATAGAGAGTGAGCGAGAGAACTCGTGGAGAAGAAGAAAGAAGCTTACCTGAAGATCTGTCTTCACTGGACCGTGGATCAGATCCAGGCCAGTCAGCTCTGTTAGGAGCCAAATTGTGCATTTCGTGTTTCAGCTTCTGTTTGCTGAAGTTATTTTCGTTTATTATTTTTCCTTTGTTTTCTGGTTTGCTGTGCTTTCCGATCCTCTGGTCTGAGGTCGTGTTCCCTCCGGTTTGGAGGAAGGGAGATCTGATCTCCAGTTGCAAGTAGCTGGGAGCTACTTGTGGGTTCCCTCCGGTTGGGAGGAAGAGGGGAGGTTGTTCCCCTAGTCAAGCTGTGTGGCAGCAACTGTTTGCAGACTGAGTCTGCTTGGTTCTAGCGTTCGCTAGTGAAGCCTCACTCCAGTTGGGAGTGAGGGGTGGATGTAGGTCTGAAGGACCGAACCACCTAAAAATCTATTGAGCAGTGGCTTGATTGTCTGGTTTGCTTCAGATAGATGCTTGAATAGGTGCGCTCAATGTGATTGTATTTGAGTTGAATAGAATTGGTTCCATTCTATTTCTTTATCTAGCATCCGGTTTTTAAATTTGGCCATTATTCGTAGAAGGATTCATTCACCCCCCCTCTGTATCCGGGCCAAGCACCCTAACAGTTGGTATCAGAGCGGGTGTCTGCTTACAAGGTCCAGCGACCTGCAGATCGATCTTGCAATCTTAGGTGCTTATTTCCTTTTAGTGCATCAATATTCTTGTGCGTTAATCTGTGTGTTCTCATGGCCCATCCACCGATCTTCAGTGGTACGCATTTTGATGCATGGTTCGCTGTTTTGAAGAATTATGTTAAATCTGTGAATCCAGACCTGTGGAAAGTAATTTCACATGGTCCTCATGAACTACCTAGGAAAAAGTCCAAATGGACTGACAGTCACAAATCCATGCATGAAGAAAATCAGATAGCAATAAATTTAATGAAGGCAGCTACTGATAGAGCTTTTCATTCATGTTTCTTTGAATCCAGTTCTGCTAAAGATATTTTGGATGCACTGAAGCGAACTCAGGAGATAGATGTGGACAGATGCATGATGGCCAACAGAAGAAATCAAAGTGCCAGCGATCAAGGCAGCAATCAAACTAAAGAAGATGATGATGATGAGGTAAATATCTTCGAGAATTTCTCTCTAGAAGATTGGGAGAATGCATATGCTGAATTATTTGAATCTCATGAACTGTTAAGAAAACAGTATAAAAAGTTGAAAAAGAGTATTCGGGTAGATAGTTCTAGCTCTCCATGTAAAAATTGTTCAAGTACGAAGAAATCTCATGATGCATGTCTGTCTGATAATCATATGTATAAAAACCAGAATGCAGAACTGAAGAAGGAACTTGAATGTGTTCACTCTAAGCTGAACAATTTAAAATCTGAAGATGACTTCCTCAGAAAGCTCTCTAAAGAAAATGATGAACAACTAAAGAAACTTAAACGAGAGAATGAGTTGCTGATTGAAAATTTTAACGCCATAAAATCTGTAAACATAGAATTACAGAAAGATTTTGAAAAACAACAAAAGGAATTGAGGGAGTTTGAAGCTAGGAGAGAAAGCATGGTTAACTCAGAAGATCAGCTTCTAATAAATGAGCTAGTTCAAAATGATAAGCTTAAAGAAGAAGTTGAAAAATTAAAACTGTTAAACAGTGCCATGTCTGAAAGACTTCTCACATTGGAAAAAGGAAAAGCTATCTGTACAAACGAGACTGAAGAGGTAGATGAGCTAAGAAAGGAAATTGAAGAATACAAAACAGCTAACAAGGTTTTGAATGAAGCTGTCAATTGTAGTGAACAAGAGATCACTAGTTATGAAATACACATTGCATCTCTTGAAAATGAAATTCAGGATTTGAAAGCTTCCTTGTCTAAATTTGTTGATGGGCAGAAAAACCTAGACAAGCTGCTAGGTGTAAAAGTCAATGTCAAAAAGGAAGGGTTGGGCTACAATAATCTCAATAAGAAGGCCTTGCAGAACAAAGTAATGACATCCTTTGTAAATACTTCAAATGTAGCCACTACATCAAAAGACAAACATCCCATTGTTCAGAAAATACTGGGAACAAAGATTAACTTTAACAAGGAAGGACTGGGTTACAGTCCAGTCATGAGGAAGGTTGATGGAGCCAACCTGAAAACTGTCTTTGTCAAATCCTCTGAACAGGAAAAGCCTTCTATCTCATCTCCACCTCAGTACAAGGCTAAGAAAACAGAAAAACAAAATAAAAATCATAAAACATCAAAAATTCAAAGGAAGAATCTGCATGCTAAGAACTCATCAGATAAATGCCATGTTTTAAAGAAATCAAGTGGCTCATGTCATTATTGTGGTAAGTATGGACATCTTATGAGTAACTGTTTTGTGATGGAAAAAGATGACAACAAGCATGCTAGAAAATCTGTGTCTGGTCAGAAAAGGAATGTCAAATGTTCTAATTGTGATAAAGTAGGACACACTACTGCTCATTGTTGGTTTGCAAGTAGTAAGGAAAAATCATGCTCATATCATACAAAACACTTTGTAAATCAGCATGTCTTTAACAAGAACCATCACATTATATGTTTTAATTGCAACAAAATTGGTCACAAGGTCTCTGAATGCTGGTCAGGTTCTTTTAAAAGAAATTCTATCTCATGCTTTGAATGTGGAAAGTATGGCCACAGGGCCATTGATTGTTGGCATGCTCAAAGAAAAAATTTCAGTTCTGGAAAGTATAGATTTCCTGCTAGTACAAATGCTCTTAGAAAGAACAAAGTGGTTTTCAAAAAGAAAAACTTTGAATGTGTTGATTATGGAAAACAGTTTGGTAATGCAAATAACAGAAATTTCCATGCTAATGCACATACAATTCATGCTCATAATAATGTGCATAACCCAGATCTGAAAACTACTGCTCCTTGCTATCAAGTTAAAAATGTGCTAAGAAAACCTGCTAGGAGTGATAATGTCATGACAGGACCCAAGACTTCATGGGTACCTGTTTGTGCAAAATAAACTTTGTTTTACAGGTGTGCCTTGGGACTGGAATAAAAGGGGAAATGATCCAAGGCACTCAAGAGTGAAAACCCCATTCTCACAATTTTTCAGGTAATCTCTCTACATGTCCCATTTTGAAACTTACTGCATATCTGGTTTGATGCATTCTTGCATATCTTGCTATTAGTTTCATCTAGTGCATGCATATTGAATCTGGTCTTGCATATTCATTCATCATCTGCAAGTTGCATTATTTTCTAAAACATGCACTCTGAAATTTTTGAAATTTTTAACTGAAAGCGAATGCTGGTTGAAAACTGTATGTTGCATAATTCTTTGGAAATCTGAATTGCTTATAGGACTGTTGAGGTTACCCTGTTATCCATGACCTCTTTGGTATATCAAATGGTAAGCTACCAAAAGACAGAGAAATCTGTCAGGAGGTTCTTACTATGTGTGAGGTGGTCTCTTAGACCAAATGCTCCGCCTAGTACCATAAGTCATTCTGCTGATCAGGGGAGTCTGTTTATGCATAACTCATAAACACACTTATTTAATTTTCGTGGCAAACACTGCATTCATTAAATAATTAACACTTCCAAGAGTCGTGTGTGAGTTGTCCTTGAGTGGGCTGAAGAGGAGCTTGTCAGGCTATTTGGTTTCTGAAGATTTTTGTCAGCCGATGCAGTTAATGTGGTTTTAAGATCAGTCATCTCAAGAGGTTGCAGTCTGTTGCCCAAGAGTTTCTCTGGATGTGAGACAGAACTACTTCAAAAATACTATATTTGGATATGTCCTTAGTGCCTAATGTCTTGAGTGATCTCTCACTTGTTGGCTTGCTGATAGGAGTGCTGCTCATCTCATCTCATCTCTCTCTATTCGATCAGCCACCTCCTTATCTCTCACCTATCACTCTTGGTTCAGATTCTCTCTCGAAGAAATTGTGGGTGCAGTCTTCTTGCTCTTATCAGATATGATCTGTATACCTTAAACCACCCAATATCTAGTGTAACAATTTACACCTGTTAATAAAGAACTTCAATGTTTGGGGGTTATATTTGGTCCTTGATCCTTCTAAGTTATCTTCTCAAGTGTTGGTCAACATATTATAAAACTTTCTGTTAAATGAGAAAAACTTATTGAGGATCTCAACTTAACTGAAACTTATGTAAAGAGAGCTCTGAGATAAAATTGTGTTAAGTAAGATTTCTGTTTTTGTCTAAAATCATGAGAAGTGCCTCCAGGGAATACGCCATTCTTTGTGGCAGAGCAATGGCTTTTGTGGAGAAATAGACACTCTTGATCAAAGAAGTCCAGAGTTTCTGTCATGATACAACTAGCTATCTCTGTATAGAAATGTTAAAATAAAAAAAAAATATCATTGGCATAAAGGTAGTCCGTCCTGAGTAACCAGGGTTTCTGGTGTCTAATAAACATGTCTCCTTGTGTAAAAAGGGACTATTCTACCTTGTGTTCAACAAATTGGTTGACCCTGTATGCCTTCTCGTCCATTAAATGAAGAAATGAAATCTACTTGACTTTGATGTGTTATTTCGTTGCTTGACAAACATAAGGAGCAATTTAATCATGTCTCTCTCTAGGTTAAGCAACTTTAACAGCTAATTTTGTGATTATGCTGATTTAATATCTTGAGTTAACTGACCTTGGTTTTTGGAAGAATATAACCCGTCCACATATTGAAGGGCTAACTTTAACATGCTGTAGCTGCGTTACATCAGGACTAAGGGTATTTTGGGTATTTATAGAAAAAGTTGATATGAGTAAAAAGCTACCCGACAAAACCCTTCTTGTTTCTCACGCCTTCCACCTCAAACCCTTATTTCCCCTTGCCGCTTCCTATTCATCCTCGTGCTGCTCTACCTTGAGCGTCTTCTTCAAACCCATCTCCATCTCTTCCCGCTCACTTTCTTCCCCCACAGAGGTCTATTCCTTTCTTAAGTCTAGCTTCACTTCCAATAGCAGCCTGCAAGAGAGAGTTGATACTCTGGAAGTTCCGGCAGATGGATCAGCAAAGGTCAGCAGCTCCAGGTGAAAGAAAGAGGAAGGGAAAAGAAATAGTTGAAGAGCCTTCATCTAAGCAACAGAGATGTCTTGAGCCAGAACCTGCTGCGGAAGTCTCTTCAGAACAAGGTACCAGGTTTTCTCAGTCTACTGTGTTCTTAGAAAGTGGGAAAATCATTCCTCCTAGAATAATAGATTTCGGAGATGAAACCTTGGTCTCGAAGTTTCCAGAATTGTTGAAAATCTTTGAGTTTCAGGAGTGGAGAAATTTCTTAGAAAATCACCGTGTCTATTACCCTAGGCCGGTAATGGAATTTTACAATAACTTGTCCTTGAGCCGAGACAAGTCTACCTTGCTATCATCTGTTAAAGGGGTCGAGATAACTGTTACATGTGACTCCCTTCACAAAGCTCTCGGTATTCCAGATAAAGGGGAGGTAGAGGGAAGCTTTCGATACAGTCTCCATGAAGCTTTCTCTGTCATTACTGGTAAACCCAGTAACATTCATGATATGGGGCAGTTGAAGCTAAAAGCTTATCAGACATCGTCATTTCCTCCTCTTCACAAGCTCCTTCAGAACGTCATTGCTTCCATTATCACCCCACAGACTGGGGCTAGAGGAAGAATTACAGACACGCAGAGATTTCTACTGTTTTGTCTAATTCAAAATGTGAAGATATGTTTGCTAGAGATCATTTTTAATGTCATGAAGGGATGCATTGGATCCAAGAGACATCTTCCCTATGCCGCCCATATGACAGACATCTTCAAGCATTATGAGATTTGCTTGGATGGAGAGGCCGCATCAGAAGTTAAGGCCCGAAACATTTTTAATATGAATTTTGTTTCAGTGTTTTTGGGCTTAGAGGACTCTTCTATGGTGGGGCAAGTTAAGGTCCAAAAGGCCAGGGAATCACAAACTCAGGGGGAGCATTTGGAAGAATTTCAAGTCTTAGCCCCAACTGGTGAGCAATTAGTTTCTGAGATTGATCATCAGGAAACACCAGCTGAACAACCAGAGTCCACCTTGCCAGCTGCACCCACCGAAGTATCCTTCTCCTTTCAGAGGCTAGTTGAGGCTGCATCTGAGGACATCAGATTGTCTGACGAAAGCATTCAGACAGATCTAGATGCAACTATTGCTGGGCTATTTGATTCTTTTAGGAAGACATCTGAAGAGGTAATAGTGCCTGAAGAACAGCCAGCTAAAGACCAAGACAGCACTGATCAAGATCTTGCTGTTTTTGTTAATGAAATTTTAAGAGAAACTGTTGAGTGAAGCTTGGAAGAGGCTACCAACTTGGTCGTATCTGAAAGTCTTGAGCAGGCCTTTGTTGGCAGCCCTGCAGATCAGGAACTCATGGAAGATAGAGAAAAGGTTCCTGTCATAGAACTAGATACAGAATCTTCAAGTGAAGAAGAGGAACCTGAAGATGTATTCCCTCAGAAAGAAACTCAAGCTGAAGATGAAGTTCAGGTCCCAGCTGAGAGCAGTCAAATGCCAGTACAAGAGGAAGCAGCTGAGAGAACTGCACCTGGCAGTGAATTTTTTGGTACACCTCTAGGTCCACCTAGACTCTTATCTGCACAGGCGCCTAACATTGAATCTGCTCGGGCGCCCAACATTGAAGAGCTTCTCATAAACCTGACTCAGCAGATGCACAAGCAAGATAAGAAATTAGATGACCTGCTCACATATGTCACCCTCAACATAAATCAGGTACATTCCAGGCTACTGAAGCTCGAGATATCCCTCCTCACTGAATGGAAACAATTCCTTCTCAACAAAAAGGCTTCAAATGATGCCAACAGATCCCTGATGCAAGGGTTGCAGGAGGTGTGTTCAAAGATAGCTAACGCACTGAGTGAGTTGCAAGATGTTCAAATCTCCTCCTTCAAAATATCTTCCACCATTATAGATCACTGCTATGAGATCAGAACATCTTTAGAACTTTTGAAGAAGTCATCCAGTGTCCTAGGTCCAGGTATTCAGCAGGTCTATGATAAATTGGCCGCCTTCTTAACAGAAATGACACTTCTGACTGACAGATATGAAACTGTCAATGTTCGCCAAGAAGACATCATTTCTGAAGTGGCACAGGTCAGAAGCTCTGTGGTATATTGGCTAGCTGAACTGTCAAATGACCTAAAGGAATTTCAGTCTTCCTTGGGTTCAGCACCTGGTCACGCTTCTTCCAGCAGAACTCCACCTCAAGAACATTCTTCTGCTTCTCCAAGGGGGAGACCACCTCATGGCAGGCCGCGTGGCCCCTCTAGCAGACAAGCCAGATACTTTTCTTGAAAAGTCTATGCTCTGTATCTTGTTGCCCATTTTGAGGCTTTCTCTTTCACACTCTTGGACTTATTAATTAAAACTCATATCATTTGCATTCTTTTTGTTTCATTTTTTTGATGGTGTCAAAGAGGGAGAAATCAGGCTAGCTCGTTGAGAATGTTTAATATGTGTTTTTCATTGAGAATGGCTATATAGTGTTTTCTCTTTCTCTGCAAAGACTCAAGACTCATAGTGTTGCCATCCATCAAAAAGGGGGAGATTGTTGAGTATTGTTGAATCTTTACATGTTTTGATGATGACAACACTATAAGTCTTAGTGGTGTTCAAAAATATGTCTCTGTGGAAAATTAACACAAATATTTTTCTGTGAAGAATAAACTTTCATTTCACTTCAGGTATTTTTAAGGACTGTCTTCGTGTTAGTTGGCACTTCATCATGTTTGTGTATAACACCTCGTGTTGAACTGTTTGTCTTCGTGTCGTTTTAATTTTAGTACTATTTGTATTTCCAATACGCCGTGTCGTCTTCTCTTACCGCGTGTTGTTTATGTTTACTGTCCTTCAGGTCGTGCGTCCATGTTGTTTTCACTACATTGCGTGTCATTTTTCTCTATAGTGTTTTGATTCAGTGACACGTCGTGTCATTGATCTTTACTTCGTACTGTTTTCACCATCTTCATGTTGGTCTTTCTCATTAGACCTCGTGTCGTTCTCGCTTTGACCACACTTCTTTGTTGCTTTACGTACACCTCGTGTCTTGCTTGTTTTCAACTCCATGTCAATTCTTGTACTTCATCTTGGTGTTGTTTTTCAACTCGTGTCGGTTACTGTTTCGACTTCGTGTCGTTATCAGTCCGTGTCTCTCTTATGTTGAAATCACACCTCGTGCTGATTTCTGTTCTCAACTTCGTGTCGTTTTTACTTCTTGTCATTTTGACTTCGTGTCAAATCACTATTCTATCTTCGTGTTGTTTCTTTGTATTCTGTCTTCGTGTTGATCTTTCATTTTTTAGACTTCGTGTCTTTATCACATTGACCACACTCCGTGTCGCTTCTCCTCTCATAACTTCGTGTTGTGTTTTCTACACCTCGTGTCGTTGTCTCCTTGTGTCTTCACCTCGTGTTGTTTTCGTCTCTTCGTGTCGGGTTTGTTCTAGTGCGTACAGGACATCGCAGCACCTCGTGTTGCTTCCTGTTTCACTTTCGTATCATTTGTCTTGTTGCTTCTTCGTGTCGTTTTTACTCTTCCTAGTCCTCGTGTCTCTCTTGTGTTGAAACCATACTTAGTGTTGGTTTCTGTTCTTGTCTTCGTGTCTTCGCGTTGTTTTTCTATTTACTTTTTTGTCGTGTCCACTAACCTCATGCAGTTCTAGTTCTTATGGCACTCAATATTAATGGTTCTTATCTTGTTGCAGGTCCGAGGAAGAACATTCATCAGTGTCTGGGTGCACATGATCCGATACTGAAGGAACAAATACAAAAAAGGGCACGTGGCAGGAAGGTTCTGGATTGAGCGTGGGAGGCACACGCGTTTAGTGCCCTATCCATCTGCTGCCACTATAAATAGAAACCTTCGCCCACCGATGAACGGGGATGAGAGCCAAGAAAGAAAAGGCAGTGCTACAGAGAGCTCGATCCAGCAGAAGAAGAAAAAAAAAATTGAGAGAGAGAGAAATAGTGCTCGTGTGAAAGAGGAAGAGAGTTTAAGAGAAAGAAAAGAGAGATAGAGAGTGAGCGAGAGAACTCGTGGAGAAGAAGAAAGAAGCTTACCTGAAGATCTGTCTTCACTGGACCGTGGATCAGATCCAGGCCAGTCAGCTCTGTTAGGAGCCAAATTGTGCATTTCGTGTTTCAGCTTCTGTTTGCTGAAGTTATTTTCGTTTATTATTTTTCCTTTGTTTTATGGTTTGCTGTGCTTTCCGATCCTCTGGTCTGAGGTCGTGTTCCCTCCGGTTTGGAGGAAGGGAGATCTGATCTCCAGTTGCAAGTAGCTGGGAGCTACTTGTGGGTTCCCTCCAGTTGGGAGGAAGAGGGGAGGTTGTTCCCCTGGTCAAGCTGTGTGGTAGCAACTGTTTGCAGACTGAGTCTGCTTGGTTCTAGCGTTCGCTAGTGAAGCCTCACTCCGGTTGGGAGTGAGGGGTGGATGTAGGTCTGAAGGACCGAACCACCTAAAAATCTATTGAGCAGTGGCTTGATTGTCTGGTTTGCTTCCGCTAGATGCTTGAATAGGTGCGCTCAATGTGATTGTATTTGAGTTGAATAGAATTGGTTCCATTCTGTTTCTTTATCTAGCATCCGGTTTTTAAATTTGGTCATTATTCGTAGAAGGATTCATTCACCCCCCCTCTGTATCCGGGCCAAGCACCCTAACAGAATATGCTCCTATAGTGCAAAGTGTGAACTAATGGCCATATACTGGAATATATGTCATGTACTTAGAGAAATTGACTATATAGACAGAAAGAATGTGTAACGATATAAAATCATGGTAAAACTCATCAATATCTTTTCTAAATCAAGGGTTAAATACAAAACTATAGTGCTTTGGCTTGAAATTATCATCTACTTGAAAATAACTCTAAAGTACCATAAATCATGCAATGAATCAACACCTGAATCTTAAAAGTCATGAAAACAGGTTAAGATCGAATTAACTAGGCTTATTTATAAGTAAATCTGACTGGTTTCCATTCTGTCTCGGGTTGACAGAACACAGTGGTCTGACGGTCTAACATGGGGGCGTTACCTTTCTGTGACGGTTTATTATGGGGCCGTTATAATGTTGTAACGCTCCAGTTATGGTGTGTCAGAGACAACAGAGAATTTTTAAACACAACAGAGGGTGTGACGGCTTATCGTAAGGCCGTTACAATCATGTGACAGTCCTATTTTAATCTATCAGAGCTTCTGCTAACAATTAAGATACGGAACTATGTCCATGCAAGAAGAATCAAAATAACTTACTATTCTAGCCATGATAACGAAGTAAAGGCCATCTAGATGCATAGGTAGTAATGAAATAACAAGAGAGAACTTTTATTTTTAATTAAGGTTGAAGGCATGCATGGATGTATAGACTAATCCTAAAACATGAAATTCATGAAGTATAATGCATGAAATCTAAATAAAGTAGAGGACTTTTATCCCTAACCATGTGTTTTTACTGTTCATGATATAACCTACCTCTTAACTGGCTTTAAACTTCTAATTTAGTCTTCAAGGGTTGCCGTAGTTCTTCTCTCCCTAAGATTTTTCAGCAACTTCACATCGCTCTAACTCCTCAGTCTCTTGACTTAAAGATGTGAAATTTGGAGGGTAAGAAGATGAAACTATTGGTAACAAAAAGTTCTAAAGCATCAAACTCTAATTACCTCGTTTAGCTTCTCTAATTTCCTGATCTTCAGCACCCTGTTGCAAAGTTTCCTGGGTTCGCGTGATGAAACTAGCAACTTTGGATGATCCTGACTCCTTGGATACTCGTCCTCCTAACATGAAATTTTGAGAGTAGTTAGTCTAAAGTATTAGGAACAAAAGACTCTAAGGAACTTACCCGAGATTCTATCTCCTTACCTTGATTCTTTACGAGTCAAAAGTAAGGGTCGCTCAGTTCAGAATTGGGTCCTATTTATAGAGTTTTGGCTAGGGTTTGAGGATTAGATCGATTCTAGAGTCCTTAATTGGCCAGAGCCTGATCCCTAAGAGTCCCTAGTAACCTTACATATTCTCATAATTAGGTCTCTTGTAGATAGGATCCCAAAGATCCAATCTTTTTATTTTTTCTTCCATAACCGGAACTGACAGAGTGTAACGGTCCAAGCTGGGCGCGTTACATGACTGTAGCAGTCGCATGATAGACCGCTACATCCACTGTGCGTAGAATTCAATTTTATTCAAACTCTTTTTGTTAATTATTCACATAATTATCTATATAAGGGGTATTTATCCTTATAATTCGTGAATAGGCTAAATAACCTTCTAGAATATGGGTCAAACTTAATGGGCTTGGTCCATAAACTTATTGGGTTTAATTATCAAAGCCGGATTAGTTTTTTAACATAATTGGGCTTTATAATCCTAATATTAATTCATTTATTAGTCCAATTTTGGCCTTTATAAATACTTAATAAATTCCAAAAAAATTATGAAAAATCCAAAAATTATTTATATAAATTTTGGGGTACTACACCCTCCCCCACTTAGAAGAATTTGGTCCCCAAATTCAATTCATTGATTTATGGATAGTGTACTTACAGTTGAATAATTTTGGGAATCTTCTACGCATAGATTCTTCCGTCTCCCATGTTGCTTCGTGTGGCCATTGCTTCGTCCCTTGGACTTGGACCATAGGAATAGTTTTATTCCTTAGTTGACGCACTTCTCGCTCCCGAATCCTGACCGACTTCTGCTCGTATGTCAGGTCCTTTTGGATCTCCAGATTATCATAAGTAATGACATGATGAGGATCATATACATATTTCTTCAACATAGATACGTGAAATACGTCGTGTAGTCCTGCTAATTGTGGAGGTAAAGCCAGTCTATAAGCCACTTCACCGACCCTTTCGAGAATTTCAAATGGGCCAATGAATCTTGGAGTTAGTTTTCCTTTAATCCCAAATCTTCGAATACCACGGCCTGGAGAAACTTTCAGATATACATGATCTCCCACCTGAAACTCCAAGTCGTGTCTTTGATTGTCAGCATAAGCTTTCTGCCTATCTTGCGCCATCTTCATTCTTTCTTGAATGAGCTTGATCTTCTCTGTAGAATCCCTTATAAGGTCGGGGCCTAGGAATTGCTTTTCCCCTATTTCGTTCCAACATATTGGTGATCTACAACTTTTTCCATATAAAGCTTCAAAGGGCACCATCTGTATGCTGGCTTGATAACTATTTTTGCATGCAAATTCTACCAGAGGTAAGTGATCATGCCAACTACCTCCAAAATCAATAGCACAAGCCCTGAGCATATCTTCTACTACCTGATATGTTCTTTCAGTCTGACCATCAGTTTGTGGGTGAAATGCTGTACTAAAATTCAATCTAGTCCCTAGTGAATATTGTAGGCCCTTCCAGAATTATGATGTGAATCGAGGATCTCTATCAGATATAATAGTGGCAGGGACACCATGTAATTTGATTATTTCTTTCATGTATAATGCTACTAGAATATCCACAGACCATCGACTTTTTCTTGGTATGAAGTGTGCGGATTTAGTCAATCGGTCTATGATCACCCATATACCATCGTGTCCTCCTCTGGTCTTAGGTAAACCCATGATGAAATCCATCCCTATACTCTCCCATTTCCATTCGAGAATATTCAAGGGATGTAATTTACCTGTGGGTCTAAAATGTTCTGTCTTTACTTGTTGACAAGTGAGACAGCGAGACACGAAATCAACTATTTCCCTCTTCATATTGGGCCACCAGAAATTTCTTTTGAGATCTTGATACATTTTTGTACCACCTGGATGAATGGTGTACTTGGATTTATGTGCTTCTTCTAGGATCAGTTTCTTCGTATCCTCATGATCTGGTACACATCGGCCCTTAAATAGCAATCTTTCGTCATTGGAAATAGAAAAATCCGGCCTCTGTTCTATGTTGGCTTTAATCTCCAGTAATACGGGATCATCATTTTGCAGCTTGACCAGATCTTCTATTAATGTAGGTTGAGCTTGAATATTAGCTATGAAACAATCTTCTTCTTTCATGTCAATATCTAAATTGAAGTAAGCAAATTGAGGAATAAGATTAGTCATACTAATCATAAGACTTGATAGCTTTCCCATTGGTTTTCTGCTGAGTGCATCTGCTACAGCATTAGCCTTGCCAGGATGATATTGAATAGCAAAATCGAAGTCTTTGAGATATTCTAACCATCTCCTCTGCCTCATATTTAACTCCTTTTGAGAGAATAAGTATTTCAAACTATTGTGGTCCGAGTAGACCATGAATTTCTCTCCATAGAGATAATGACGCCAAATTTTTAAGGCGAAAATGACAGCAGTCAATTCCAAATCATGCTCAAGGTAATTTTCCTCGTGATGTTTCAATTGTCTTGAAGAATAACAGATTACCTTTCCATCTTGCATTAGAGCGCATCCTAAGCCAATGCCAGATGTATCAGTATATACTTCGAATCTACCACCTTCCACCGGTAGTGATAAAATAGGGGCTATAGTAAGGTGGTTCTTAAGAGTTTGAAAACTCTTTTCACATTCCTCTGACCAGACAAAAGGATTTTCTTTTCTTGTGAGTCTAGTTAAAGGAACCGTAATTTTTGAGAAGTCTTTAATAAACCTCCTATAATAACCAGCTAGACCCAGAAAGCTTCTTACTTCTGATACAGTCGTTGACCGGCTCCAATTTCTGACAGCTTCGACTTTCGAAGGATCCACAGCGATACCTTCCGTTGAAATAATGTGGCCTAGGAATGAAACTTCCTTCAGCCAGAATTCATATTTGTTAAGCTTGGCATAAAGTTTATGTTCTCTAAGTGTTTGCAAGGCTATCCTCAAATGTTCTTCATGTTCCTCTTTTATCTCGAATATATCAAGATATCACCAATGAAGACGACGATGAATTGGTCCAGATATGGTTGAAAAATATTGTTCATAAGTTGCATAAATACTGCTGGGGCATTTGTTAACTCAAACGGCATTACCACAAATTCATAGTGGCCATAACGACTTCGAAAAGCCAAATTATAAATGTCTTCTTCTTTAATTCTGAGCTGATGATAACCTGATCTGAGGTCTATTTTAGAAAAATACTCTGCTCCTGAAAGCTGATCGAAGAGCTCATCAATGCGCGACAACGGATACTTATTTTTGATTGTAAGTTGATTTAGTCATCGGTAGTCTATGCATAGCCTGAGAGAGCCATCCTTCTTCTTGACAAATAGCACCGGCGCATCCCAAGGGGATGTGCTAGGTCTAATGAAGCCCTTATCTAGTAGTTCCTACAACTGCCTCTTTAGTTCCTTATGTTCCGTGGGGGACATCCTGTAAGGGGCAATAGAAACAGGTGCTGCTCCTGTAATGAGTTCAATAGTGAAGTTCACTTCCCTCTCGGGTTGTAAACTAGGTAATTCGGATGGGAATATATTTGGGAACTCATTTACAATAGGAATGTTTTCTAGGACGATTTCCTTGGATTCGGTAACAATGATAGAAGCAAGAAAAGCTTCACATCCTTGCGAGATGAGTTTGCAAGCTTGAAGAGAAGATATGATAGTGGGATGTTTCCTATACTTGATGCCAAAGAAAGAAAATCTTGGAAGACCTAATTTTTGGAAGGATATAATCCTATTTCTGCAATTGATATAAGCATCATGATCTACAAGCCAATCTACCCCTAAAATGGCATCATAACCTTTCATGTCAAGGCATACTAAGTTTGCGGGGAGATTGCGACCTTCTACTATTACCTCACTATCAGGATAATATTCGGTAAGCTTTGTTCTAGAGCCTAAGGGTGTAGTAATAGCAAGATATGAAGGTAGGGGAACTGATGCAATTGGTAATATTTTTGCAAAGGTAGTGGAGATAAAAGAATGAGAGGCACCAGTATCAAATATCACAAATGCATGACGAGAACAAATTTGAAGAGTAACTTTCATAAGCCCACCATCCCTGGGCGCTTCATCTTCTTCTAGAACGGCATTGAGGTGAGCCTGCCTCCTGCGTCCACCACCAGATGATGGGTCCTTCATAAGGGGGCAATCCGGCATGCGATGCTCCCTGCTTCCACAGCGTAAACAAGCACCAAGGCGCTCCCAACACTCTTCAGCCAAATGGCCAAACTTTTCACAAAAAGTGCAAGCCGTGGTGACTTGCTCCTCCTCCTTAATCTTCTTGTTCTTCTGGGAACTTCCACCGTTCCCACTCCTGGACCGCTTCTTACTATCACGGCTCTTGTGAGGCTCCGTGATGCTGAATTTTTCTTTCTTATAACACCGATATGATCATCGGCTGGACTCTTCTCCTTTCCCTTTCAATTTCTTGACCTTTTCTAAGGTCCTTTAACATAAGTATGCCCGCTGTACCATCTCCGCATAAGTACGGATGTTTTGGGTCCCGAGCTGCTGGATAAAATCGGGTCGTAACCCGTCCATGAACCAAATAGCCTTCAATAGATTGGTACTGATTAAATGCGGTGCATAAGGTGCTAGTCTGGAGAACTGAAGTTCATATTATGCAACCATCATCATTGCTTGTCGAAGAGAGGCGAACTTCATAGCCTTTCTTTCTTTCACGTGCTCGAAAAAGTACTTAGCACGGAATAAAGTGAGAAAACCATCCCATGTATGAGGTGCATCGGCCGGAGGTGCCGGAACCGACTTCCACCATGTACGGGCATCCTTGTTGAGTTGAAAAGTTGCAAGACGCACCTTCTCTTGATCGGTGCATTGGATGGCATCAAATATAGGGTTCATCTCGTCAATCAAGTTCTCTGCTTCGTCCGAATTAGAAGAACCATAGAAACGCAGAGGGTTTAAACTCCGGAAATTGTGATGTAAGTCACCAGCCCTTGCCCCTGTGCCTGCCTGGGGCATAGTTTACAATGCCTGAGTAAGGCTGACAACTGTTTGTTGCATGCCATTCCAATCTACGCGATGAGCCATTTGTAAAATAAGGTACCTGAGAGAAATAACAATTTGTTAATTCTCATGGAATTAGAAAAAGATATATCTTAAAACTAATTAACTATCCTTTCCCGGGATCTACCCAGTTATCGCATAGGTGAGGAAATTTCTTCCTTAGTTCATAGGTAGGGGTCCTTAAACCTTGGACTTATCCTATGACATGACTCTTTTCCCTAAGTCTTGAGACTTAGGGTCTGATACCAACTTAACTGTCGCGCCCCGAGCCTTTATTACAGCGGAAGACTAGCTCGATGAACGTGAATAGCCGGCATGGTAAGCCTCTTGCAAGCAAGAATGAATAGAGCACAAGACAATTACACACATAAATGCAATTGCATAATATTTACTAAAACTTCAACTTATTTCATTAATAATCAAATCAAATACTCAATTACAATCACTATTTCAACTTTCTTCATCATACTAGACTTAAGAAATAAGAAAATTACATAGACTCAATCTAAACATGTAGACTTCCTAAGTCTTCACTCACTCTTCATTCACTCTCGGACCCGCTATTTGAATATTCCGAATCTGAATTTGAATCACTTCCATCTCCTGAAAAGATTAGAAAATAGGTAATGAGCACACTTACCCAGTAGGTATCTTCGCATCAACATGAAGGCACTATTAAAGTGATTAGTATTTTAGCTCTAAAGAAATAAGGTAAAATCATGCGAATGCGATAAATCATGCGATTAAATTAAGTAACAAAGATGATCATGTAAGATAGAATGAGCAAGTATGATTTAGCAAGAATGTAACAAGAACATGATATGGCCTTTCATGAACAAGAATGTACTAGAAAGTCATGCATTATTCAAGAATGTACTCTTACCATAGTAACAAGTACTTCGTGAATTTCTGTGGAATATCATGTAACAAGCTAGAAAGTCATGTACGTGTCATGGATTTTCACTTCACGATGCTGTGGATCTTCACTTATTTATAGAGAAAGTACTCCCAGTGCAATGCGACGCCAGTAGCATCATACCCCATGGTTTATAATAGTATGTTTCCGACAATCAGTCGAGAGGACTAGCATAGAGCCCTTAAACACAATCAGTGCTCGATCGCATCTTCAAGTATAAATCAAGCTACTTCCACGCATGTAGACAATATGGCCAAGAATGTACAATTTCAACAATGGGTTCATGATAGAGTAATCAATCATAAGAATGCTTCTATTTGAAACAAGGATTTTTAAATAACATATTAAAACTAGGTTATGCCATGGAAATAATTTGGCAGCATAACGGTACGTTTCTTAACTTTCATAATTTAAGATTAAGTATCTTGAACGATATGACAAGTCCTAGACCATCAATAATCTATCTAGGAACTTTGGAATATCAACCCTTGGGTCAAACCTCAGGTTAAAATACTGTGACAGTCAATTAATGGGCCGTTACATGAACGTGGCGGTCTATAATTGGACCGTTAGAATGGCTGAATCCAGAAAGAACAAATTTGGACTCAGTATATGTGACGGTTGTATACTGGACCGTTAGATGAGCCTGACGGTCTGGTATTAGGCCGTTACACAGTCAAAACCAGAAAACATCGATAGTGCTTTCTAAACAATTAGGTTTTAATGGTACAACTAACTCGGCATCCTAGTGGGAATCCCAGGCTCGCGGAGAATTACGGAGGTATTGAAAACAGATTTCCTAGTCCATTGTAAGGAATATCCAATAGAGAGGTCCTCATGTTCAAGAATATGTTCCTATAGTGCAAAGTGTGAACTAATGGCCATATACCGGAATATATGCCATGTACTTAGAGAAATTGACTCTATAGACAGAAAGAATGTGTAACGATATAAAATCATGGTAAAACTCATCAATATCTTTGCTAAATCAAGGGTTAAATACAAAACTATAGTGCTTTGGCTTGAAATTATCATCTACTTGAAAATAACTTTAAAGTACCATAAATCATGCAATGAATCAACACCTGAATCTTAAAAGTCATGAAAACAGGTTAAGATCGAATTAACTAGGCTTATTTATAAGTAAATCTGACTGGTTTCCATTCTGTCTCGGGTTGACAGAACACAGTGGTCTGACGGTCTAACATGGGGGCGTTACCTTTCTGTGACGGTTTATCATGGGGCCGTTACAATGTTGTAACGCTCCAGTTATGGTGCGACAAAGACAACCGAGAATTTTTAAACACAACAGAGGGTGTGATGGCTTATCGTAAGGTCGTTACAATCATGTGACGGTCCTATTTTAATCCGTTAGAGCTTCTACTGACAATTAAGATATGGAACTATGTCCATACAAGAAGAATCAAAATAACTAACTATTCTAGCCATGATAACGAAGTAAAGGCCATCTAGATGCATAGGTAGTAATGAAATAACAAGAGATAACTTTTATTTTTAAATAAGGTTGAAGGCATGCATGGATGTATAGACTAATCCTAAAACATGAAATTCAAGAAGTATAATGCATGAAATCTAAATATAGTAGAGGGATTTTATCCCTAACCATGTGTTTTTGCCGTTCATGAGATAACCTACTTCTTAACTGGCTTTAAACTTCTAATTGAGTCTTCAAGGGTTGCCGTAGTTCTTCTCTCCCTGAGATTTTTCAGCAACTTCACGTCACTCTAACTCCTTAGTCTCTTGACCTAAGGACGTGAAATTTGGAGAGTAAGAAGATGAAACTATTGGGAACAAAAAGTTCTAAAACATCTAATTCTAATTACCTCGTTTAGCTTCTCTAATTTCCTGATCTTCAGCACCCTGTTACACAGTTTCCTGGGTTGGCGTGATGAAACCAACAACTTTGGACGATCCTAACTCCTTGGATACTCGTCCTCCTAACATGAAATTTTGAAAGTAGTTAGTCTAAAGTATTAGGAACAAAAGACTCTATGGAACTTACCTGATATTCTATCTCCTTACCTTGATTCTTTACGAGTCAAAAGTAAGGGTCGCTCAATTCAGAACTTGGTCCTATTTATAGAGTTGTGGCTAGAGTTTGAGGATTAGATCGATTCTAGAGTCTTTAATTGGCCAGAGCCTGATCCCTAAGAGTCCCCAATAACCTTACATATTCTTCTAATTAGGTGTCTTGTAGATAGGATCCCAAAGATCCAATCTTTTTATTCTTTCTTCCATTCACGGAACTGAGAGAGTGTAACGGTCCAAGCTGGGCGCATTACATGACTGTGGCGGTCGCACGATAGATCGCTACATCCACTATGCGTAGAATTCAATTTTATTCAAACTCTTTTTGTTAATTATCCACATAATTATCTATATAAGGGGTATTTATCCTTATAATTCGTGAATAGGCTAAATAACACTCTAGAATATGGGTCAAACTTAATGGGCTTGGTCCATAAACTTATTGGGTTTAATTATCAAAGCTGGATTAGTTTTTTAACATAATTGGGCCTTATAATCCTAATATTAATTCATTTGTTAATCCAATTTTGGCCTTTATAAATTCTTAATAAATTCCAAATATTCTATAAAAAATCAAAAAATTATTTATATAAATTTTGGGGTACTACATATTTCAACACAATTCGATACCCACATGAGAAGCTGGGTGGCTGTATGATGACTGAGTCCATGTTGGAGGACTTTAACCTGTGCATTCAACATTCGGAACTTGAAGACATTACCTGCTGTGGCAACAAGTTTTCATGGACAAATAGGGGAGAAGCTCACCGTAAAATCATGGCCAGATTGGATAGATGTCTCATTAACACTCACTGGACTGCCTCTTATCCAGATAGCTGGCTTGAATACGGGAATGAATATTTTTCTGATCACACACTTCTGCTTATCAATACAGATAAAGATATTCCCAAGGGCAAGCACCCATTCAGGTTCTACAACATGTGGGTCTCTCATCCAGAATTTCTTGATGTTATTAAAGCGGCCTGGGAAACCTCGGTCGTAGGGTCTCCTCCACATATCCTTTGTATGAAGCTTAAGGCTTGCAAACTTGCTCTTAAGGATTGTAATAGGAGCACCTTTGGTAATGTTCAGAATAAGGTGGCCGCCACTAAGAGGAACCTGCACCAAGCACATAATAATCTTTATGATAGCCCCCTTGACAATGACCTTCTTCACCAAGAGAAAGAGGCAAGAAAAGAATATTTGTATTCTTTAGAGCTAGAGGAAAACTTTATTAAGAAGAAATCAAGATAGAACTGGCTGACGTTGGGTGATTCCAATACTAAATTCTTTTATGCTACCATGGGGGCTAGAAGAACAATCAACCAAATCAGACAATATAAAGATCAGCATGGAAATACTATCAATGACAGTAATCAGGTAAAGGAGTACACCATTGATTTTTATTATCATCTATAGAACCAATCTTGTACGCAGGAAGTTCATGACATCAACCCTTCTTTGCAACTCTCTGAAGAAGACATGGGAATTCTCAATGCTGATTTTACTTCAGAATAAATTAGGAAAGTTGTTTTCCAATCTCCAAAAAATAAGAGCCCAGGTCCCGACGGCTTTCCAGCGGAGTTCTACCAATCAGCCAAGCATATAATTGGTAATGATGTGATCAACACTTGCCTTCACTTTTTCAGAACGGGGCATCTATACAAACAGTTCAACAACACTTTTCTTGCGCTGATCCCAAAAGTGGTGGGGGCTGATAACCTGGAGAATTTTAGGCCAATCTCATTATGCAACTTCATCTACAAAGTGATTTCCAAGCTTATGGCTAATAGAATTAAGTAGGTGATTTACAACATCATTAGTCCCCAGCAGACTGCATTCATCAAAGGTAGAAGCATTACCCACAACATCATCCTTGCTAATGATTTGACCAAAGATATGCATTCCAAGGACATGGGAAGGATAATTGGCCTTAAAGCTGATCTGAGGAAGGCTTTTGACTCTGTTGATAGGAGTTTTATTTATCATATGCTTACGAGAATTGGGTTTCCTGTCAACTGGATCCAATGGATTCAAAACTGCACTGAGAGCTGTATGTTCTCTATTCTGTTCAATGGTTCCTCTGCAGGCTATTTTAAAAGCTCTAATGGCATTCGGCAAGGAGACCCTCTATCCCCTTACCTATTTACCATTTCTATGGAAGCCCTCACTTGTTTATTGGAGGAAGCGGTGCGTCAAGGTCATATCAAGGTTCCGATGACTGCTGAAGTCCATGTTTCTCATATTACTTTTGCAGATGACTTAATCATTTTTCTTCAAAATGAGATTGATTCAGTTCATTACCTTGCAAACATACAAGAAAAATTTGGAAAATGGTCTGGCCTCCAACTGAATCACTCCAAAATCAAAGTATACATCGGTGCCAAGGTCCATGACAAAACATCAATTACAATAGCTTTGATGGTGGAGGAAGGTAACCTCCCTATCCCATACTTAGGTCTGCCACTTATCTCCACCGGTTTAAAAAAGCTTCATTGCCAACCAATCATTGAGAAAATCAAAAATAGAATTACCTCTTGAAGAATGAAACTTCTATCTAAGGGTGGCCGGCTGGAATTGATTAGATCTATCTTATCCACCTACTCCATCTACTGGTCTACGGCTTTTCTTCTACCTTCCGGATTAATTCAGGAGATTGAAAAAATATTGGAAACTTTCTTTTGGCAAGGGATAGGTGATAAAAAGGCTCATCAGATGATCAAGTGGGACACTATATGCTGACCAAAAAAGGAAGGTGGTTTAAACTTGAGACGGCTAGCTGATTGGAATAAAGCTTGTTTGGTGAAATGGTGCTGGGATATATTACATAAGAAGGACACTATGTGGATTAAATGGATCCATAGTAAATACCTCTCCAAATGTAACTTTTGGCACATTCAGGCTAAGCCTTATCATTCTGCAGCTTGGAAAGGTATCCTTTAATTGAGAACGTGGCTACTCAAACAAATCAAATTTTCTATCTCCACTGATAGTTCACTTAGCATGTGGTATGATCCCTGGGTCAACGGGAAGAGCATATTCCAGATTTATGGAGATAGAATTAGGCAAGATCTGGGAGCTAATGTGAATAATACTATTTTTGATTTCATTCGTAACGGTACTTGGAATCTTCCAATTCCAACCTCCACTGACATGTTTGACCTTTGGCCAATTATTGCTGCAATTCCTCTGGTTAATGATCCCATTGATAAATTGATATGGATTCATGACAAAGGTAATTTTTCCTGCACTTCTGCATGGAATCAACTAAGGCAAAGACATCAAGTATGGCATCCGGAGAGCTAGGCTTGGGGCAGGCCTCTATGCCCCAGGCATTCCTTATGTTGCTGGCAAGCACTTCACAACAAGCTACCGACTTTGGATATGATTAAGAAAAAAGGCTTTTCACTTGCAAATATGTGTATTCTTTGTAAAGGGGCTGAGGAAAGTATTGACCACCTATTCTTCTCCTGCCGCTACTCCAACAAGCTCTTGGCTGAATTTTTACAAAGATTTGATATCCATAGGGGCCCGAGGAACTCACTTTTATGTGAGCTTCAATCACTTGAGGCCAACTTTCCCAACAAAGGTTACCTCACTAAGCTGATCAAACTACTATTCCGATGCACCATTTGGTGGATTTGGAGGGAGAGATGCATTCAAATTTTTGAGAATAAGGAAAAGGGATACGGAAGCCTTTTAATTGAAATCCTCTATGAAACCAGATGTTGTTTGGAAAATGAGCTAAAGCTTGATCAAATCACCTTCAGGGAGAAACAGATTTTTAAACGCTATAACTTTAGCATTCCCTAACACTGGCCATTTTGTTTATTTTATGATGGGGGATCTAATCTTGAGAGACATGGAGGTGAAAATTATGAATCATACCTTTGCTCTTGTTATTCTTTTACTTCCCTTCCTCGCCATAGACCACGTTTTTCGTGGCATGGAATCCAATATCTATTGAGCAATCAGTCTAGGCATGTCTAGATATTGCTAAGCCATTGTACACAATATTACTCTTCTATAAAATATTTACAAGTTTACCGATCAAAAAAAAATTATGTAGCAGTATACCATGATTCCATGACTCTGTCATATAGTTTTTATGTGGTTTGTAAAGTTTTCTGTCAACATCAAAATAGCGACCAACCTGAGGCCGCCTATTAATGAACAACCTCGCAGAAGGTCGCAAGTTTAAAATTAGCGACAATCCTCACGGCACAGTTTAATGTGCGACCCTATCCCTGTTGCTATTTCCTGTAAACAGAATTAATAAATACAATATGTTTAAAATTTAATATCTATGAAATCTAGCGTTAAAATTCTTGCATGAGCATGGTTCAAGATTCCCAATATTTTTCTCTAGCTATCCATGTCTCTAGTTTCTGAAAATTCCATGTAAATATAAAAATGTTACTATTCATGTGCAATCAAAAGAAGTGAACAGTATTTTGTGCCTATAAACGTGTTTGCCCGATGCGTAGCAGTAAAAGAATGGACGACTGTGACACGGTCACCCATTAGAGAATAAGCGCCCCTGTGAGGAGGCATAGTTTTATAAAAAATTAGTAAAAATAGAAATTGTGTGAAAAACATGAATCTACGACATAAGATTGGATGTTATTTAAAGTTAGGCGCCTTTGTACAAGGTCTCCCATTTATAATTAAATGCTATTGATTTCTGAAAATTGTAGAATTAGCGCCCGCATACAGTATCGCTAATTCTTAGTATATTTCCTGAAATTTTGTAAAATAATTATTAGGCGAAATTTCACATGGATGCACAATCCTGATTGACCACCCATCTGAATGGACGCCAATTCCTGTCTCTCAGTTTTCATCACGTTTTCTGGCCCATATCGCGGGTTTACTTGGCACTCTCATCTCACATCCGTAGATAGAGTCCCTGTTTTGTTTCTATCAATTACACATTCAACTCTTGGTAATGATTGGACCCTCCCTGGGATATTCCTTCCTTCGGACTGGTACTTTCTTCATTGAAACCTCCGTAAGTCTACGCTAGCCTTGGATTCCCTCAAGGAAGCTGAGCATGTTGTACTCTAAAAATCATGAAACCCTTACTTGTCACGTCACTCTAAAGAAACGTGATGCTTAGCCCTCATAGAGTGCTGTTTCTGGCCTCTTTTGAGCAGTCTGTTTCTATCTGGAAACTGCGACCAGGACTTGGATGCCAAAAGGAATTGGCGGCCAGTCAGTGGGCGCAGATTACTGATTTAGCGACCGTGAAGTGGACGCCATTTCACTGTGCCTGTACTGTTCACAGGAATGAGTGACCATATAGTGGATGATGTTTCTGTAATTGATGGTGACTGAGTGGATGCCAATTATCCAGTTTCATGATATGTCTTTGTTTTTCATGCAATTTATCGGTATGTCATACTTGTTCAAGTTATGTCCTTGAACTCTTAATTTCATGAAATCTACTTTATCATCCTATAATGGCTTATTCCTTTCGAACTCTATATTGGCTATGAACTATAGTGGATGTCTAAAAATATACATGACTCAATGGTTACGCATATAGGGCCCGATCTGGTCCTAGGAGGAGCACCCAAAAGTACTTGTGTCCATAGGAGTTGATTGATCATGGTATGGCATTGCACCGAAGTGCATGACTTTCTAGATTATGGCATTTCGCGACTCGTACTTGACTTGACTTGACATGACTTGCATGGCCCGGAATGGATATTTACTTGCTTGATGTTATAGTAGCCAATTCACATGACATGACTTGATATTTACATGCTTGACAATCTTGATATATTTCACACGATTATCTTGAAATCTTGCTAGTTCATCTCTATTACTTCTCGATACTCTATTCTCATCTTTATCTTGCGTACATACATCATTATACTTGCATAATTCATGTAACATGTAATTTACTTAAAGCAAGCATGGAGCTGACGTGGAGCGTGATGGCGTGAATAATGGAGTGTGGTGTTGGCACGATCCCGTTCTGTGGATTCAAAGCCGACGTACGGTTCGTGTGTTGATTTTTGGCGCTTTCAACTCGGGAGATCATCGGTAGAGGTAGGGGGATGGATTCCTTACCTCTTGTTCTGCGTTTCCCTTGAATTTCTTGCCGATTAGCGCGAGTTTGAGTGGTTTTTCATTTTTGGGAAATTAAATGCATGTTTTAGGGTGCGCGATGAAATCGTCGTTCTAGGCGACGTTTATCGATTCAATTGTAGAAAATGAACCCCTGGCTTGTCGGGTTCGTTTCCTGTCAGTTTGGCTGTGTTTGGTCGTGATTTGGGGCCGGTACGAGGCCGTTTGCCCACGTGAGTCATTTTGGGTTGATTTGAGGAAATCACCCATTTTGTAGTCATTTTGTGGTTTGTTGGCCCCTTCCGGCTTGTGGAAGGTCGGCAATGTGATTGTGGGTGTTTCCCCGTCGTTCTGGAGATGATTGGGGCGTGGAAAATAGGTTTTTGTGGGAATTTTCCAATTTTCACTCCGTGACAAGAACACGTTGGTTGTGTGAGTCCCGTTCTCAGTGGAACGCGCTACGACGATGCACCGTGTCTCATTTAGGAGATGAACAATTTGGCGGTTAGGAATGCGACCCAGGTGATGGGCGTGATCCTATTTAACACGACCCAGATGATGGGCTCGATCTTTGTTAATGGGACCCAGGTAAGGGGCGCGTTTATGAATTGTCATGCTTGAGGTTCAGGCCACGTCTATTAACACGATCTAGGTAAGCACTGCATCAGTGTGTTATCGCGACCTAGGTGATGGGCGCGTTTTGTTGACATCGTGACCCTCTGTAGGGGCACGTTAATCATCACGACGCAGGGTATAGGCGCGTTAATGCTTTCAGCTTTTCGTGTCTTATTTGAGTTGTTTCGGGCTCCGGTGAACCCAAGATTCAATGCCTTCTTGGCCTTTGGCTTGATGGATGCCTTGGGTGTCAATTTTTAGATTCTTCTAATATATTAACTCTGATGATGCAGCCCTTATTTTCTGCTTGGTTTTAGTATAATAAATGTTGAGTTTATCAATTAAACTCCTTGAAACATTTCGCATTCAAACTTAATAAGCATAAACCAAGACTACATGTTTACTTCTTGTTTAATCTCCCTTAACCTTACTCATTCAAAATTAATAACTCCCTTAGGAGTAACTAAAGAATAGTATTGAGATTAAATATGATTAATAGTTCTGATTTTTGATCCTTAGAGGTATAGCACTTTTTCTGACCTTTTAATCATACTTTCAAATTTTTTCTTTTGGCTCTTAAATTTTTTTAAGAACAGTCAAGTGTAGTCCACACCTTTTTATATAAGAGTGCACGTTAATTAGACGCCAGCACCCCTAGTTACTGAGTGAGACTAACTATCATGTCTCATTTTGAATAGAGATAGCAAGGGCACCTCATGACATATTTCACTTCATTTCTTTGATGAAGGATCCAGTTTCTCAGTGAACCCTTAATTAGGCAATGCTCTATCTTGAGCTTAATTCATAATTTTTTATCAAGTGCTCCCCTTTAGAATTTTTTCAGATTGTTTTATGTTTAAGAACAATACTTAATTCAAGTTTCTCAACTAAGGTTGCCTTAACCTTAAATTTTCAGATTTGAGGAGTTTGCATAGGACACAACTTGTGTGAATTGGTTGAGACCTATTAAGTTCTGAATATAGTCTTTTTCATAAAGTTTAATTTTTTAAACTCTTTAATTCATTAAGCTCAAACTAACAGTTTTATTCATGGGACATCATATGGCCTTATAAAAGAAGATTCCTTTGTGTGATTTGCTCAAATTAATGAATTGGTGAATCAGATTGGAATCCTTCTAAATTTCAGATGAATCAGGAAGGTTAAACTTTCAGCCAAAAATATTCAGGTTTAGGAATTTTCAAAAACAACATTATGCATATGAGTAGACTGTAAAATGTAGGAACTACTCCTATCTGAATGCACTTGAGACATCATTCTAAAAATGAAGATCATGCAGGGAGTTGGTGAACTATGTTCAAGAGTATCTACAATGCCCTATATGCAATTTTGACCAAATTGTTCATAATTTCTAGGGCAAACAGATGAAGTCAACTTGGGAAGATGTTGAAGTCGACTTGAGTTCAAAAAAGAAGGCATTGTTTTCAAAAAATCAGCTGGGAAGTTGACTTGAGCAATCTACAAGTCGGCTTGAAAATTTTTAGAGGCATTTTTCAGTACAGACTAACTCTAAATGCATTGTAACATCAAATATGACATGAAGACCATGTAGGGGATTATTGAACTAATCTCATGAACATCGAGACTGCTCTATATGCAAATATGTCCCATGGTACTAGGTGGAGAATTAGGTCATAGGACCACCTCTCGCATAGTGTGGGTTTTCAGACAGAAATGATCTGCCCTACTCCCACCATACCATTTGATACCATTGGACATGCATGGAAGTGCATAACAAATATAGTGTAGTCCTATATGCAATGCAAAAATTTCAAATTATGCAAGACAATGCAAATTTTATATGCAAATATAAAGATATATGCATGAGCAGACCTTCAGATTTTTCAGGTTTTGGTCGACCAAACACACTTGGTCGGTCGACCATTTTTCTAGTTTTCAGATTTAAACATGATAGTGCAAATTATGCATGCTAAAGACGAAGAAAAATTGTATATAACAGATTTTTCATGAGAATGCAAGATGACATATGCAAACATATGAATTCATGCAATTCAAATTATTTCAACTCCCCCTTAAGTATACAACTAGAGGGGTAAAAACATGAATGAAGACATGAGATTCTAACTAACAAATTTAAAAACATGATATGCAAATTGTCAAGCAAGAAAATACAATCAACAGATATATCAGTAAAAGTAGAAATGGGGTTTTACCAAACACAGGTGCCTTGGTCTTATTGAACCTCCTTTTATTTTTCTTCCTCCAAGGCACACCTACAAAACAACTCTCATTTTTCATATCGAGGTGTCCAAGAATTCTTGGGTCGTGAGTGGTTAGTAGCACCTCTTGTAGATGCACTCCATGACTTCCAAGCATTAAACTCATCAGACTGCAACATATAACATTCATGCATTGTATGCCCAAGATGACCACAATAATGACAAGAAATAGAAGACTTTGCATTTTTCTTGTGCATATGAGCATGAGCATGGAATTTCTTTGCATGACCATGAATGTTATTATTTTTAACATGGAAATTCTTTTTCTCATAAACAACCGACCATCATTTAGATGCTTTGTGGTGTGGCTTCCCACAATTAAAGCACACCAATGATCTCTCTTTTGAAACAAATTTATTTTCATCAAAAACATGCTGGTTTACATGAAATTTTCTTCTCTTTAGCAGACCAACACTGTGCAACCATGTGTCCTATCTGACCACAGCAATAGCAACGAGTTTTTCTGTTCTGAGACACATGATTTATAGCATGAATATCCTTAACATGCAATCTACCAATATTTTGATCATCTTGTTTCATTATTCTATAGTTGTGCATCAAGTGTCCAAACTTGCCACAGTAGAAACAAGAGTTCCTTTTCTTATTCTTAGCAACATGATTTTCTTTGTTCTTAGCATAACTGTTCAAGTTATTTTTCTATTTTTGAATTTTCTTAGCAATAACCAATTTTGGGGATTCATTAGAGGTGCCAGCTGCTTCAGAGCTTCGCACAAAACTGGTGTATAACTGATTCTTGACAGCCCTCTTATTTCCAGACATACATCCTATCCCCTCTCTTTGACCACTAACCTCATCTTCCAAGAAAATTTTCATTTTTCCTTTGTCTTTAGCAGATTTAGATGAGGACTGATCCAATTCTTTGACTCTATTTTTCAATGAGGCTGTGAGGATTTCAGAGTTTGCTCTTTCCCTTTCCAAGGTAGCAAGCCTTTCTTTCAAAGATTCATTTTCATTTTTGAAATTTTCAATTTCTTTATCTAGAGAAGGAACCATGGAGTTCTCTCTCTCAAGACTGAGCAATCTGTCAGACATGATAGTGTTCAGTTCCTTCAGTTTTCCATTTTCATTTATTAGTTCTGAAATTTTGACGAAATGACCTTGGCTTTCAATTCATAACGAACCAATCAGCTCCTTGTTCATTTCTTCATCAAGCAAACACATATCATACGATTGTTTCAATTTTAAACAATTTTTGCACGAGGAATTTGAATCATTTTGCTCAACTTTCTTTTTCAACTTTTTATTTTCTTATATCTATCTAACAACTCTTCATACTAATTCATCAACTCATTAAACGAAATTTCTTCAGATCCAGAGCTTACCTGAGATGATGAATCATCCAATTGATCACTGATGTGATCAGCTCTATCAGCCATCAAAGATTTGACCTCCTGTTGATCATAGATGGCCGTCAACTTATCCAATATCTCCTTTCCAGACTTGCAGCTGGAGACAAAAGAAAACACATTAGTATCAACTGCTAATTTCATTATTTTTAGAGCTCTGACATTATCAACATTTTTGAACTTTTGAACAACAGTCCACTTGGACTTGTCTCTAGGCATTTCATATGGTCCATGTGAAATTAAATCCATAAATCAGAATCAACATGATTCACGAAGTTACGCAAGCTGATTAACTAGGAATCAAAATTTGAACCGTTAAACAAAGGTGGGTGAGCCATTAAAATCAAATCAAAACAATAATCCAAAGAATGCACCAAATATAGCAGGATCCTCTCTGCAGATCGTTGGATCTGATGAATCAGAGACCAGCTCTGATACCAATTGTTGGGTGCAAAGATGAGATCTATAGGGGGGGTGAATAGTCTCTCTATAAAAATATGCTCAATTAAAAACTCGCACTCTATTTAAAACAATGTTCGAACACTTAGCATATAGTGAAGCAAAGCAGAAGCACTATATCGGAAGTATCTTCACTACTCTGAACGAAAGACTTTCGATGCTAAGCACTCAAAACTCACACGATGCATAGACTACTCACACGTCTACCTGTGAAGGGAAATAGAAGTAAGAAAACAAACACACACAGGCAAACCACAGCACACAAGAATTTTTAGGTGGTTCGGACAGACACCTAGTCTGCCAACATCCACCCCTCACTCAACCTGAGTGAGGATTCCCGCTGACACACAGCTTGAACCGCTGATCCACAACTTCGAGAAACAAATCCTGTCACGCCCCGACGCGGAATATCGGGACTGGCAATAGAGACAAGTAATAATAATAATATGTTGATTTCTAGACATGATATGTTAAAGCTAAAAGATCGCACATCACCATAAATAGAAACTACTCCATTCATTAAATAGCACATAACCAAACCATGTCCCAAACTACAATGATCTCACTTAACATAATCTTGACAACATCCACTTAACATTATTACATTGGCTAACTTCAAATTACAACTCTTCCAAAATACTCTTAAACACAAATAACTCCACAACTAGAACTAGTTTCACAGGCTTCTATCAGGTTCACTCCACGGTCGTCACTCTTGCCCGTTCCCATCAGATTGCGAGTCCTCACCTGAGCTACCTGAAAAGGGGGGAAAACTAGGTGAGCGAACGCTCAGTAGGTAATAATAGGCAAGTTTAAGTAATTAACCAATTAAATTACATGTTTGAGCTCGTAAATAAAGAACGAAAAGAAATAACCATGCAACAAAATAATGAAAGGAAGGCAAGAACATGATATAACCAGGAATTTGGCCAACAAGCAAGATTTAACCAAGTCAAGAGAAATTCAAGTAAGAGATTATTGTCTTAGACATCACGCTAGTCATGCACTTGGTGCAATGCCTCACCATGTCATTCAAACTCCCTGGGGCACAAGTACTTTTCGGGCGCTCCTCCCAGGACCAGACCGGGCCCTTATGATGCGTTGGCATTGATTTGTTGGATCCAAGATCCCAAGTTATGTCTAGACATTAATCAAGCTAGATGGCCAATACTTCAAGATATGGAACTTACTAAAGTTTCAAGGGTATGTTGATGTAGACATCATGTCTGGAAAGTTCAAGTTATCAAGAACCAATCAGGTCCTTGGATTCAACACGAAAAATCATGGAAATCACTTCTGGATGATAAGTGGTCAGAACAGGGCCGCTCAAGAAATACACGGTCTATAGTGGACGGTTCAGGATAGAGATGGGCTTAGCACTAGCCACACCGAAGTCAAGGATACACGGTCCATGTAGGGCCGCTCGAGTAATTGGACGGTTGAACATGGGCCACTCAAGACTAGTAGAGCTGGAAGCCCAAGAACAAGATAAACTGTCCTTACAGGGCCGTCTAACAGACAAACGGTCCAATAAGATCCGTGCTATAACATGGGCGGTTCCAATAGGTCCGTTCAACTTAACCAACTAAAAATCTACCCAAACAGCCTCCGAGCTACCATAAGTGGGGCAGAACTGAACCAGGGTCCAGCCCAATCTCTACTGGTCAACCTAGGGCTTACTGGGTCGATCCAAACACAATTTGGTCGAAGATAGATCAAGGTTAAACGACCAATGTAAGTGGCACTTGGCCAGGGACGTACGGTTCATTATGGGCCGCCCAATAGGATGAACGGTCCCTTTCGGGCCGCGCAATTCTCAGGGGTCCAAGTCGAGCCGTGACTTACAATACGATAGTTCAATCGATTCGATCACGTACACAGGTTCAGGTCTTGATGGTACAACCTGCCCGGCGTCCTAGTGGGAATCCCAGGCTCGCGGGGGCTTACGGAGGTCCCGTAATGAAGGTGCTAGTCCGACAGAAGGAATATCCGACGGAGAGTCCCAAACATTACAAGGAAATAGGGCTAATAAAACCCCGAAAACCAGTGAGACGGTCAGTCAATCCTACCGGAGTAGAACAACTGTCATACAACCCTAATAACCTTTTCAATTTAATAATGAGTTATGATTAATATTAACATTGAAAAAAAGATGATCCAAGGTCAAGATGAATAAATCAGCAAGATTTATAATCATTTAATGTTATAATTTTCCAGGGTTTTTATGCATGTTGCTAACTTACATTTAACCACTAATCTACTATCATAAATCACGCAAGAAGATAACTTAATCAATTCTGTAAAGATGGACGGTCCAGTAGGGACCTTTCATCCTCCTCGGCGGTCGCACGACATGCCGTTTATCCCCCTCAGGTCCGAAAGCCTTCTGGGCATGAGCGGTCTGTAATGAGCCACTGGGGGAGACCAACGGTCAATCACTGGCCGCCTGATAGAAGGGTGGTCTAGGTCAAGCCGCTCTTCCCGAAAACATAATACGAATCATAACACATAAATGGTCCGTAATGTGCCGCCTAACACGTTGGGCGGTCTATTTTTTTTCTCTAAAGCTCTAGTCATCTATTGGCTTAAGGGAGAGTGCACCCCCTACCAGAGGAAGGGAATGGACCCACTCCACCACAAGCACAATAGATGCTGAAATTTTATTAAACTTCCAAATGGCTTATGTACAATGAGGCGGCGCCTTTACAATGCAGAAGGAGACCAAGCTATTAGGTCTCTAAATACAGAAAGAATACAAAAATCTATACAAAATGCCTACAAATATTGGGAACAGCAGCTGCATACGCCCGCACATAAGCTCTAGCTTGGACTGGTAACTCACCAAGTGAATGGAAGTCCTTATTCCGGCCCATCAAAATGGCATGTGAAGCAAGATAGTCCGCTACTTGATTAATCTCTCTAAAGGAGTGAGCAATAGGGCAATTGCACCAAGAAAATAGTTTCTTTAATGCAGGCCACCACGGCAGAAGACTCCAAGGTGGATTCATCTGACTGGATAGAAGATCCACCAACATCTTTGAATCCGAGAAGATGATTGATACAGAGATGGAATGCTGCCTCAGCAAGCGCAGAGCATCTAGAAGAGCTCTCCCCTCTGCTAACAGGGAAGTACCATACCCATAAAAATAAGAGAAACCCAGAATAAAGTTGCCATGTGTGTCCCTTACACAACCACCCCCTCCTGCAAGGCCTGGATCCTCCTTACATGCCCCATCCACATTTAAAGAAAATTTTACCACTGGAGGAGTCCATCTAACTATTGATATAACCGGCCTTTTTGATTTCACTTCAATGCCAAACTCACTAATTATATTCTTGTAGCTGGAGTGAACAGAATTTTTAAAAACCATAGAGAGCATGATCTGTTTAATATCAGCCAATATGTTATCAGCCACCCTTGGCATATCAGGGGCACAGCCCTCAAACCTAACTGAACATCTAGTTTTCCATATCTCCCAGGAAACAAGCAAAACCACCAGCCGAGCAATAAAACCTTTAGGGGAAGCAATACTGAACCCAGTGGTAAAGGAATTCAGCCAGCAACAGAAGTTTTGAGTGCTCGGCCTAATACCACCAAGTAAAGGCCCAAACTTTTCCCATAAGAACTTAGCAATCTCACTGGTGACAAATAAGTGGTCATAGCTTTCAATTTCCTTAAAGTTCAGACATCATGAACAGCATGAAGCCAGAGGTATCCCTACTGACTGGATTCTGCTGTCCACAGGCACAGCTTGCTGAGAGAGCTTCCAACAGAAAAGTGCAGCCCTAGGAGGAAAATTGCAGTTGAACGAATTCTTAACCCCAGGACCATGCTGTAGATTGCTGCCACTTCTTATATACCTGTAGGTAGATTTAATACTGAATTCTCCTGAGATGGTAAAAGCCCAGATGGGAGAATCCTTGCCAGCCTGCAGAGAGAAACCCTGTAGAGCCTGACAGGTCTGCAAATCAAAAATAAAATCCCAAGCAGAGTGTAGCCTGTTAGTTAGGACTTCCTTAACTGAAACATGCACAATGGAGGGAGGAGGGGCCATCTGAACTGGTATTACACTATCCTTGTACCAAATGTCCTTAAAAAAACTGGTAGAAGCTCCATCCATAACCACCATTCGAAGGCCAGATAGCAGGATTTGCTTAGCCTTTACAAAAGCTTTCCTCCTAATCCCTGTCGGAAAAGGAGCATCACATTCAGATATATGTCTTCCATGCAAGTACTTGCTCCTGATAAACTTAGCCCACAGTGAATCACTCACTAGAGAGAGCCACAACTGCTTAACCTGACAGCAAATTTGAATGTCATCCAGGCTTCTAATACCTAGACCTCCACTGTTAAGGGGAGAACATAATTTTTTCCAAGCAATCCAATGCCTCTTATGGGTAGAGTCCACACCCTACCAAAAAAAACTCGCACAGATCTTAGCTATCTGATTCCTAATAGTACAAGGAATGGATGTAGCACATGCAGAATAAATGGCAATTGAAGATAACACTGAGCGAATTAAGACTACTCGGCCAGCTTGGGACAGAATCTTGCTCTGCCACCCAGCAAGTCTAGCATGAACTTTATCAAGGAGATACTTGAAACGAATGACCTTGATACTACCTTTGAACAGTGGAATTCCCAGGTATTGAATTGAACCAGTCCTGTGCTGAAAACCAGTGAGCTTCTTTATCCTGTTCACAGCTAATGCAGGCATATTTTTTGAAGCCATAAAGCAACTTTTGAATGCACTCACTCTTTGGCCAGATGACCTCTCATAACTCCCCAAAAAAGCAAGAAGGTGTTTAATTGTTAACATCCCACCATTCAAAAAAATAATCGAATCATCAGCATATAAGATGTGGGACAGTAAAGGAGAACCACGAGGCAAGTGATAGGGCTTGCATTTCCCAGACAAAAAAAGTTGATGTAGGCCTCTACTCAAGACCTCCTCTACTAGTATGAATAAAGCTGGGGCCAAAGGATCTCCCTGACGAACCCCTCTTGAAGACTTAAAGTAACCTTGAATCCGACCATTAAAGGCAATAGAAAACCAACAGTTCACAAGGAGCTGAGAGATAAGAGAAAGAACCCTGTTGGAAAAGCCAAACTTCTTTAATACTTGAAGAAGAAAATCCCATTCAATGCGATCATAAGCTTTTGCCATATCTAATTTGATTAGCATGTTATGACCTCTGACCGGCCTATCCAGCTCCATGAATAACTCCCTAGCCAGCAGGAAATTGTCAGAAATCAGCCTTCCACTAGTAAATCCACTCTGTTCACTAGATACAATATTAGGGAGCACATGCCTCAACCTATCACTTAGAATTTTGGAGACTATCTTGTAAGAGAAATTACACAAGCTGATCGGCCTAAAGTCAGCATAAGAGACAGGGTTCTTTACTTTGGGAATCAAGCAAATTATAGAGGAGGTAACACCCTGTGGGAGCCCCCAGCCCTGAAAAAAACTTTGCACTGCTTTCACCACATCCAAGCAAATAACATCCCAACAGTGAGTAAAGAAGCCTCCAGTGAATCCATCCGGACCTGGAGAACTATTCCCAGACAATGAGAAAACAACACTTCTTATCTTCTCCTCCAGAGGAATAGCACAAAGGGAATTATTCTGCTCATCAGTCATCAATGCAGGAATAACAGATAAAATCTCAGATTCAATACTGTGGGCTTCGAAAGTGAGTAGGTTTTGAAAGTATTTCACTGCTCCAGTCATCAGTTCCTCCTGCTTGTCCACCCAAACATCGTCCACTTTAAGTTTTTGAATGAAGGATCTTTGCTGCTTAACTCTAGTATAATTATGGAAAAATTCAGTGTTCCTATCCCCCTCTTGCATCCACTGAACTCTAGACTTCTGAAACCAGAAAGTCTCCTCCCTGGCCATAATCAACCTCATTTCAGCATTAGCCTTGTTAAGAAGTTCTCTATTTATAGCAGAAGGATTAGCATCAAACATATTTTGAGCTTTTTCAATTGATTGGGATGCCTCAAGCTTAGCTTTGAAAATGTTACCAAATACTTCCTTGTTCCAGGTTCTCAATTGAACTTTAAGAAATTTCATTTTACTTTGAAGAGCATAGAAAGGATGAATTGCAGGTTCAGCCATCCGGATCTTGTTCCATTGCTCCTTTACGAATTCTAGGAAGCTGGAATGTGAATGCCACATGTGTTGGTATATAAACCTCCTTGGGAATTGAGAGGAAGGGATAGTAGAAATAAGTAAAGGAGCATGATCTGACGGCCCCCTGGGTAAGTGTGTGACTGACAGATTAATGTTTTTGTCCAACCAAAGAGAGTTGTACATAACCCTGTCCAACCGAGCTCGGATATGAGAGGAGCCTAATTGATTGTTAGACCAAGTGAAACTAGATCCATTATAACCTGCATCAACCAAACCGGCAGCTGCAACAAATCCCTGAAAGTCTAACATTGAAGGGGCTGAAGGAAGGTTGCCTCCAAATTTCTCATCAGTAGACAGAACACAGTTAAAATCTCCAGTAATTATCCAAGGGACATTCACCCCCTGACTAAACTCCATCAGAGAATCAAACAGCTCTCTTCTGATCAAACGATTACAAGAAGCATAAACAACAGTGATCAATACTGTGGTGGAACCTTCTTCTTGAAGACCGACTGTAATGAACTGAGGATGTGATAACACAACCTGTAAGTCCACTCCCAAATTGTGGAAAATCCAAATTTTGGAAGCATCTCAATTATTCCCAATGACTGACTGCATTCTTATTTTCCCAGCAACATCAGAAGCTTGTTTAAAACTAATGTGAGGTTCAGAGATAGCCACTATATTAATTTTATTTGCTCTAATGATCTGAGCCAAGCTACGGGTAGAAGCAGCATTACCTATCCCCCTAATGTTCCAAACCAAAGCTGAATTAATCATTATTAAATGAAGAAGAGGATTCAACAGCCAACTCCTTGGCTTTAGCTCTAGTCAGACGTGTATCACAGAAAAGAACTCCAGGCAGCATTATATCAGTGATGCTATTCTGATTTATATATTTAAGGGAACTATTGGTAGGACAAACCATCTTAATATTTTCTGCAGCCGAAATAGAAGAGGCCCCTTCACCACAGACACCATTTAGAGACTGGCAGAGGTTACCTGATATTGTTTGGTCAACTCCCTCCTCTGGACTCAGAGGAGCCGAAGGATGTTCCCCAAATTCTGAGGTTTCCTCAATGCAGAATAGCCCACCGAGATTTGAACTAATGGAAGCTGCAGAGTTTATTCTTGAAACTAGAATTCTCGGGGCTATTTCCTCCTGTGGAACAATAACAGCTGAGCCCAGATTTTTAACAATTGGAGGAGTCTCATCAATTTTCTTTTCTTGAAATGGGACTGACTCTGTGTCTGCTTCATCAGCCACTTGATCCAGCACAGCAAACCGATTTCCATTTGAATGGAAAACCTCAGCTGAGTCTAACCTTTTTGGCCTAAAAATTGGCCGGGCTTTCCGAGCCTTTTCAATGTCTGCAGAAGTCTTCCTGTCTAAACCTCTCCCCGACCTTCTCTTGCATTCAGATTCCTGGTGGCCAATCTTGTGGCAGTATGAGCAAAGTCTAGGAACCCTGTGGTAGTTTATCTTCTGCCAGAACCCTCCATGGCCGGAGCCTATCCAAATTCTCTCCCTCATTTGCTTATCAAGATTCAACTCAACACAGACCAGAGCCTCAGCGGTATTTGTGAGTGCTACCGAAGTTTCGTGAATTCGTAAAACTTGACCAATGTTGCCTGCAATCGATCGCAACATGTCTTCATGATAGTAACTGACAGGAAGGCCCGAGAAACCTATCCAAGCCGGAATAATCGGGGGATCCGCCTTGAAATCGAAATCCGGCTGCCATTTAAAAAATCTGAACATAAAACCTTTAACCAGGAGATTGCGCTGAAGAAGCACGCGCAGGAAGTCCGCTTCATTCCGCAAGCGAATCAGCAGGTGCCTAGGGTTCATCCAACTGATAATCGGATCCCCCTCCAACTGAAGCGAATTAATCAAACAAGCCTTAACCGCAGGAATTGACGGCCTTCCATATGAACACTTAGCAATGATCGCAAGCTGCAGGAGATCACAGGAGGCTTGAATGTCTTCTGGCGAGAAGAACACAGCCGGCTCACCTTGCTCCGTGTATGCTGGGGCCTTCACCGGAATCCGGCGACGAGGGCTCTGAAGACCTTCCAAGACCGTCTGAGCAAAAGATTTGCTGGTCTGTACGGGAACGGCTTTAGAACCTATCTTCCTTCCATCACCGGAGGTTGAGGACTCCCCCACCAAACCCTCCATGGCCGGCGGGGGAGGAAGCTACTGGAGGTGTTCTTGATGCTACCGTGATGGGGGCGATGTTGCTAGCAAGGGCAGAGGACAAGTTCTCATTCCCTTTCCCATTACAATGACCGTTGGGCGGTCTATCGTGAGGCCGCGCAAGTCAAAAATCAACCAAACCCCCTTTCGCCCTGCCCGCCTCCGGCGAGTTGGCTAGGGTTACAAAGAATTGCTAAATACGCATAGCACAGAGCATAATAATTATGTCTTTTGGACTCAAAAGAAAGAGCACGAACAGTTTTACAATATAGCATGCTCGATTTAATCGTTAGTGCCTGAAATCCCTACCTAAACGAGATGGAACAAGTATAACCCTAGATATGACATACTTCAACTAAACCCTAAAATTCTCGCATGATACTAAGTAACTTTTAGGGCTTTTGAATTCAAAAGAAAGAGCACTCGATGCTGGTTCTAACCATATATAATACTTAAGGTTTGGCTTGCTATAACCTACCTTAAACGGAGGAAGAAGGAAGAAGAAGGGACGATGACACGCGAAGAACACCCCGCCGGTGATCACTTGAATCTGCTCTCGTCCATGATCCTCGTCAGCCGCCACAGCACCCAAATGAAAATAGGGTTCCTGAGGGTCATTTTTATAGGTCACACAAGGTCTAGAGTCTTCTATTCGAGGAGATAAAGTCCAATCAAGTTGGACGTGCGCGAACCGCGCGGATAGGGTTAGCCGCCGCCTCTTAAACCGAAATTCACTTTCTAGGGTTAGGGTTTCACGGAGAGCTAAGATGGGAAACGATCCTCTCATCCTAGCCTTCCATTTGGATCCGGTTTCAGCCTAAATGATCGGGTATTGGGCTCAAATTTCGCGTTTTAAGGTCCAATTAGATTAAGTGTGGATTTGGGCCTTAATCAGTTGATTTGGCCTAATTACAGATTTTATTTGGGTCAGTCACAGAGGACACTATTATCAAACATTTTATCTTCTACAAGATTCTAAATTTTTTAGATTTTTATGAAATAGTCAAAATTTAACTTATTCTATTTATTAAGGATTTTTCTAATTAATTTCTTATAAATTTTCTAGAAATATTTGTTAATAAATCGGGGTATTACACCCTCCCCCACTTCAAAGAATTTGGTTCCCCAAATTCACTGCACTTAACACGATGGGGAGTGGAACAACTCACCTAGAACAAATTGGTATACTGTTTCCGCATGGTATCTTCTGACTCCCAAGTAGCTTCTTCGGTTCCACGCCGACTCCATTGCACTTTCACCATAGGTATAGACATGTTTATGAGTTGCTGCTGCTTACGATCCAGAATCTTAACATGTCTCTCTTCATAAGTCAGATCTTCCTTTAACTCAAGATCCGCATGCTGAATGACGTGAGTGGGGTCATACACGTACTTTCTCAACATCGACACATAGAAGACATTGTGTACTCCGGATAATTGAGGTGGTAGTGCCAGACGGTACGCAACTTCCCCCACTCTTTCCAAAATCTCGAATGGACCGACATATCTGGGACTTAGCTTGCCTTGAATGCCAAATCTTCGGATTCCTCTTGTAGGAGAAACTTTCAAAAACACATGTTCACCAGCTTGAAATTCCAAGTCCCTCTTTCTGTGGTCTGCATAACTCTTCTGTCTTGATTGTACTACTTGCAACCGGTCTCTAATAATACGAATATTCTTTGATGATTCAGAAATAAGATCTGGCCCCAGCCATTGCTTCTCACCAACCTCGTTCCAACATAATGGAGACCGACATCTTCTCCCATACAGAGCTTCAAACGGAGCCATCTGAATGCTGGACTGATAACTATTGTTATAAGCAAATTCAATCAAGGCCAAGTGATCATTCCAACTACCTCCGAAATCAATCATGCAGGCTCTCAACACATCTTCCACTATCTGGTTGGTTCTTTCCGTCTGTCCGTCTGTTTGTGGATAAAAGGCAATACCGAAATTCAGACGGGTTCCCAAAGATTCTTGCAACCCCTTACAAAAATGTGAAGTGAATCTGGGGTCTCTATCAGACACAATACTGACCGGAATACCATAGAGTCGCACCACTTCCTTCATATATAAAGCTGCTAGAACATTAACAATCCACTTAGATTTAATGGATAAGAAATGAGCGGACTTTGTCAATCTGTCAACGATAACCCATATTGCATCAAATCCGCTACGAGTCCTAGGTAGACCCATAATGAAATCCATGCCAATACTCTCCCACTTCCATTGAGGTATGTCCAGTGGTTTCAGCTTCCCTGCAGGTCTGAAATGCTCAGCCTTAACTTGCTGACACACCAAGCATCTATTCACAAATTCTGCAATTTCCTTTTTCATATTTGGCCACCAGAAATATCTTTTCAAATCTCTAAACATCTTCGTACCTCCAGGATGAATGGTATATCGGGATCTATGAGCTTCCTCGAGGATCTTATTCTTAGCTTCGGCCACATCAGGTACACAAGTCCTTCCCTGAAATAATAGTCTACCATCATCAGCTATCATGAGTTTCGGTCTGCTACTCAAGCTCTCCTTGATTTCTACCAACTCTGGGTCATTGTCTTGCAAGGACTTGATTTCTGCCAAAAATTCTGGTTTAAGCTGAATCTGAGCAATCATAACTCGGTCCTTGTCAACATTAATATCCAACCCAACTAGTTGCTCTAACAGCTTCCATTCTTACATCATGAGACTTGACAATTTGGTCATTGGCTTACGGCTTAGGGCATCCGCCACCACATTACCCTTCCTGGGATGATATTCTATGGAGAAGTCGAAATCCTTTAGAAACTCCAACCATCTTCTCTGCCTCATATTGAGTTCTTTCTTAGAGAATAAATATTTCAAACTCTTGTGGTCTGAAAATACTGTGAATGTCTCTCCATATAAGTAATGCCTCCATATCTTCAAGGCAAAAACTACGGCTGCTAGTTCCAAATCATGGACATGATAATTCTCCTCATGCTTTCTCAACTGCCTAGAAGAATAGGCTATCACTTTCCCATGCTGCATCAGTACGCAACCCAAACCAATTCCAGAAGCATCGGTGTACACCACGAAGCCTCCTTCTCCTGATGGTAAAGCTAAAATAGGGGCAGTCGTTAAACATTCCTTCAAAGTCTAAAAGCTTTTCTCACAATCTTCCATCCAATCAAACATATTCTCCTTACGGGTTAATCTTGTTAAGGGTACTGCAATCTTGGAGAAATCCTTAATAAACCTCCGATAATATCCTGCCAAGCCTAGGAAGCTTCTAACTTCTATTACACTAGTGGGCCTGTCCCAATCTTTAACTGCCTCTACCTTCGACGGATCAACATAAATACCTTCTTTCGTAATGATATGCCCTAGAAAGGACACCTCTTGTAGCCAAAATTCACACTTGCTAAACTTGGCGTATAACTGATGGTCTCTCAATAATTGTAACGCCATCCTCAAAAGTTCAGCATGTTCTTCCTCACTCTTGGAATAAATCAGAATGTCATCAATAAACACTACGGCCCATTGATCCAGATAGGGTCGGAATACATCGTTCATCAACTGCATGAAAGCTGTAGGTGCATTCGTTAGTCCAAAAGGCATTACAATAAAATCAAAGTGCCCATACCTGCTACGAAAAGCTGTCTTATAAATATCCTCCTCCTTAATCTGCAACTGATGATAGCCTGATCGAAGATCAATCTTAGAAAAATACTGAGCTCCTGCTATCTGATCAAATAACTCATCAATCCTTGGCAATGGATATTTATTCTTTATAGTCAACTAGTTCAGTTGCCGATAATCAATACACAACCTCATCGAGCCATCCTTCTTCCTTACAAATAACACTAGAGCTCCCCATGGGGATGTACTTGGACGAATAAACCCCTTCTCAAGTAATTCCATTAACTGCTACTATAATTACCTCAGCTCCGCATAGACATACGATAAGGAGCTTTAGAAACAGGGGTCTGTGGATGCCAAAAAAAATGACGGTGACGATCATATAGCATTCGCGTCCGCACGCGAGTCGAAGACGAGAGGGCCAAACAGACCCATACCTCGCCCGGTCAGGACGAGAACGTGCCTGGTGGTCCGCCATTCGTTACGAAAGCCCCCGGGTGGAAGATACGACCACAATTCTATGACCGGCCATGCCGAGAGTCGAATCAAAGAAAAGTCAGGAACTCTGGCACAGTCTCGGCATATGCCGAAAGTCACGCAAAGCCTCGGACCGAGCCCCAGAAGCTGCGAACGGGACATTGCGGAGGCCATGTATCACAACTAAAACATTCCGGGAGTGCCAACTTTCATATAAATGGCCGCGACTTCGAAAAGAATCCGTTTGGTGCTTAAAACGGCACGGAAGGGCCTTAAAGAGGCACGCCTTAAAACGGCACCCCCCCTTGCTTAAACGGTGCGCCCCCATTTCATGCTCTAATACGAGCTCCCTTTGCATTGCATTAAGACGGCACCACCCCATGATTGGTTTAAAACGGCGCCACCTCCTTGCTTCGGTTATCCGGCGCGCACCTGTTGAAGGGGCCAATCCCCTTTGATGCTTAAAACGGCGCTGCACTTGCCTAAAAGCTAAACCGGCGCGCCAATTGAACTTGGGTTTAAACCGGCGCGGGCACTGTTCCACCGTGCCATTTTAACCTCATTCTATCCCATCTCTGGCACGATACTCTGTTCGGTATAAATTTGATGCGCAGGGGACATTCAATGCCTGACGTTCTGTCTCCGGCTCCGTTCGATAGCACAGGAGCGGGAGCGGCGGAGCAACCCCTGCAAACCTGCGACCATCTCATCCTCGGACGAACAACAGTGTACGGCGCGAACCGGCATCATCCAGCGCATCGAGTCAACTCCCAATGTCGTTGCGGACGAGGTGGAAGTGGCAAGAAGGCTCCCAGGCTGGCCATTGTATAAAATGGGGGCATCATTGTGAAGAAAAGGAGCTCTCGAGAGTGTCTCAGCTGTGTGCAGGAAGAGAAGAAAGAAGGGAGGGGAGGGAGCTTCTGAGCAAAGGAGAGCCCGCCCGAGGAGTGTATCAAGCCCGTCCTCACGCCGGGAAGGTGAAGAGAGGGGAGAGTGAGAGGTGAGCGGGATGAAAGAGCGATCTGTATTCTCCTTTTCCTTCTCGTCAATATCTTCCTCCCCCTCCCTCTCGCGATGTATTCTATTTTCTTCTCAGGATGAATTCCCTCTGTTAAGAAATATCTTCTCCCGTTGTGTGGATGAATAAAAGAAGAAAAGTCCCCTTTTTTTTGTTACAACTTTAGCGACTCCCACCTCAGTCTCTGCTCCTTTTGCTCATTCTCCGATCATCCTGGGCCCTTGAGAGCTGCCCTCCCATGGCATGACCCTCAAAGGTACCCACCGCCGAATGAACATCTATGGCCCTTGTGGCAAACACTTGTCCCGTTTGGAAGGTTCTTCGCCCGTGAGCCGTGGTCGTTCTTGTAGGCTGGCCCTCGAACGTTCCATACTCACATTTGGGTTCGGACCACCGTGAGGCCACTCCGATTTTTGAGAGTCTACCCCGGAGCAATCCGTTTGGTGACTTTCCTTTATCTCTGGCAAGTCCCGGTCCAGGGGAGGTGCTGCCCGATTTTCGCCAAGGCTAAGCACGCCCAACAACAAGTGAGCGAGTTGAACTAATGAAGAACAAAATGAGGCCTCTGTGAGCAAACTGCTTGAGTAAAACGCTTAGATGTTCATGTTGTTTCACATTAATAAATGATTAAAACTCTTAAAACCTCCTCATTACCAACTTAATCTATCAACAGAACGAGCAAATCAACCCTTGAATCAACCTACGGGTGAAAGAAAAAGAAAACGCAGTAAACAGAGCTTCGAAACAACCCCATATAGCTATCCCAACGCGAGTTAAAACGGCGCGGCCACTGTTCCACCGCGCCGCTTCAACCCTCCTCACAAAATCCCCCCATCTCTTTCTTTAAATGCTAAAACAGCGCGCCGCCCCCCTTGCCCTCCATATCCGGCGTGCCCCTCTCCCCTTGCATGGCCTTAATATGGCATGCCACCCTCCATCTTGCCCTTAAAACGGTGCGCCCCGTGTTCAACTCTTAAAATGGCGCCCCTATACCCGACGCGCGCCCCCTTGTCTATCTTGTAAAGCCCCAAATCCAGCGCGCCCATCTCCATCTTGTTGCCCCAAATCCGGCGTGCCTAAAAGAGAAAGAAATTGATTAACCAAAAGAAAATACCTGAAGCTAATGAATAAAACTAATCAAAAGTTTCCTCCTCGCTACAATCCAAATTTTGTTCTGGGGGCGCTGCCCCCTTGACCCCCGCGACCTGACCGGGCAGGTCGAACCCCGCGACCTGATCGCGCAGGTCGATCCGCGTGCGAGGGTGCACGTTGGCGAGCTCGGGCTCCACACCGACCAATCCGCTTCCCCGGACTGTGTTTAAAGAGAAAAGCGATGATACCCCTTGGTATCGGACGTGCACCTCGGAACCCCCGACATGGTCATGATCCGGGCACCTTTTGGGCCGATAGTTCATCAGCTTGACCCACTTCTTCCGGGATCCGATCCCGCATCCACATTAAACTTGCCGTACCTACGACAGGCATCCGTACGGTGTTGTCTTCGTCTTCGACGCTACTGATGCGGACTTCCGTCCGAGCACGAAATGGTCCATGAGTGACCAACATATACGTATCTATGAACATTTTACGTCGCAACGTGGGTTTGTTTAAACGTGATCCGAGATCATTGTTCTCGCTTTGTCACCGTGAATTTCAGGCCGTAGGGCCCTTAATCCCGGCAATCAATCAAGGGTGTTCCCCCGTATGGGGGATTGAAATAACGTCGTGGCCTTTATGGCACGGCGGGTTTTGGTCCCGACCCGAACCACACAATCGTCTGACTAGTCAGATCGAGCGCACCATGGGCTTCCGTGAAGCCCAAATAAATTGTCACTTTGTGACTAGCACGCCCACGCACTTAATAAACCCAATGAACAAATAAACAACGATTTTAAATAAAAAGTGCATCCACAAGTCTGGCACGCCCGGTGGGACTTAAAATCACCCTTCATCTTTTTGCCGGGACTAAGGGCCCTACGGCCCCTTTCTTGTAATACTAATTGTATGGTTTGCAAATGCAGGGTTGCATTTCAGACACCAAGATGGCCCCCACGTTCGGTCAACAGACCGTCGAGAGCCATGTTCGGAGCGGCTACTTGGCCGTCCCCCTCAGCTTCGGGAGCTTCCCTCCCGTGGTAGGCTTCCCCAACTTCCTCGGGGTAGCCTTCACGAACCTGCTAGACGTGGAAGCGTCTGACAGGACTGAAAGCAATCCTCCCATCCCGGGGGCCGCCAAAGCTGTTGTCTGTCGATCAATGGCCGAGACTTCCAAGACCATCCCGACTGGGACGCTGAGCTGCAACGTGCACCACGTGCACCAAACTACCGGCCCTTCTCACCCAGGGTCGGCCTCTCACCAGAGGAGGCTCCGGAGGAGCCACGCCATGACATCACCCTGAGGCCGGTTCTCCAGCACCGGCAAGTCTGCTGTCATCGGGACTTTCCGGGTGCATCTTACCAGACAGCGTTCCGAGGTGATCCCGGATCGCATTGTACCTGTTGTACTAGTGTGCAACTCTTTTCAGGCACTAGAGAAGATGAAGGGCAAGATGACGCCCGCCACTCCGGCCCCGGCGCCGCGGCATCAGTCTGCCTCCAGGCCCACCAAAGCTAAGCAAGTTTGGGTTCCCAAGGGGGCCCCGTTCACCTCACCAGCCCAGGCGAGGCCCAGCACCTTCCGCCCGGCAAGGGCACGACAAGGAGATCGGGTCAAGACATCGGCCCCTGTCTGCCAGCCAGCACTGGCCATACCTACACCACTGGAGAACATCCACCATCGACACTACCGACGTCGCTATCAGGCTGCCCGTGCGGAGCCTGCAACCCACATGCCCGTTGCTGTTAATGGGGCAACATCACCAGCATCTCACCCTGACCAAGATTGGGAAGGAGTGCAGCAAGCCATGAGGAACTACTTGCGGGGCCCGGGGAGCACTCCCTGAGTCGCTAGAGATTACTAGGGGCAGTAGCCTCCACCTTTAAAGAAGAAGAGACTCGGCTGGTGCCCAGCGCCGAGTCAAGAAACTACTCTAAGGAGCGCTATCTGCCCTCGCCAAGGGAAGAAGTGAAGCCGCGGAGATCGGTCTTTGACAGATTGGTCTTTCCGGGTAGGCCATCGAGAAGAACAACAAGAAGAGGCAGAGACCTAAGAGTTTATACCTGCAACATGGCAGGGGTATCTGGCCGGTATGGGGCTCTACCAACCGAGCCCGAAGAAGTGGCCAGGCTTGCCACAAGGCCAGGACCTCTTACCAGAAGAGGGAAAGCGGCAACTGAGAAGACACAAGTCCACACTGGAGAAGCTGACTATGAGGGACCCTCAATGGCCTTGGCTGCCAATGTTATTACAGAAGGCACTGTGGGAGGACCATCCACTTCATCCGAAGAGGCACCAATCGAAGAAGGAGGAGGCACCCCTAGCCTTTCCATGAATGACCCCGCGGTATTGCACATGATGCAGCAATATCAGCGGGAGATCGAATTGTTAAAGAAACAACTGACTGAAAGAGCCGCTCAACCCTCAACATCCGGGCAGACTGAGGCATTGCCAGAGACCCCTGGGGGCAACGGTCAGGCCTCAGAAGCTTCTCCACAGGCGACGGTGTCTCCCCCAATACCTACCTACACTGGCGGCGTACCCCTGCATCAGCCACAACATATCACACCGGCCCCGCCACCGAACTTGCCATTCCAGGGGCCCACTATTGCACCTCAGGAAATAGTGTTAACAACGCCGTTGGCGCAACCGGCCCATTTCTATCCAAACCCGGTTGAACCGGCAACAGTAAGTAGAGTGATGCTCAAACAAATGATAGATATGAAGTTGGCAGAGAGGAGCGATGGTGATCACACGCCATTCGACGCATACCGGGTACCTTACCTGGCACACTATGCTGCCAAGAGGCTATTGGTCGGCATCACCAAGCCGCCGAAGTTTGAGAAATTTAATGGGCAAGGGTCTCCCAGGGAGCACATTGCCTATTACGTGAATGTTATGGGGGATCTAGCTGCGGATGAAGCTTATCTCCTCAAGTTCTTCGGCTCGACACTTACCGGGCTCGCTTTCGAGTGGTACTCGAGCTTGCCCGTCGGGTCCATTGTCGACTGGCCTAATATGCAGAAGAAATTCAAGGAAAGATTCTACATAGCTGAGCGGGAGGTAACCGTGGTAGAGATTTACGCCACGAGACAGAGAAATGATGAGTCGGCACTTGACTACATAAAGAGATGAACCTCAGCATGAGGTGCAAGCGTCCCCGGCATCAGGAGGACGTAGTGCAGATCTATAAACAAAATCTGAAAAAAGAGGTCCTTGAGAGGATGATCGGTGCTGAGGTAAGGTCATTCGACCGTCTGAACAACATAGTGGCAGAGATCGAAGCATTCCTTGCTCGATACTATTCTACTCTAGCTGCATCAAGTCAGAGGGTCAGGTAGGCCGAGAGGAGGCCAACACCGCCAAAAGTTCATACACTAGACTTTGAAGCTTTCGAGAAACAGAAAGAGAAAGCCAAAGAGATGGCCGACCCTCCTCTGCCCAGGTCCACTGAATGGCGGGAAGGTCCCTCCCTGCAGGAGAAGATGAGGAACAAATTGTACTCCTTTCCTCGAGACAAAGCCCGAGTCCTATTTGAATGGGCCACTAGGTACAACAAGATCACATTACAAGATCCAAAGAGGCCTGGTGACTTGAAGAAGAAGGATGATCCTCGCTTTTGCCCATACCATCAGATGCTTGGGCATACCATTGAGGATTGTTACATCTTCAAGGATGTCATTGAGTCCTTGATCAAGAAGGGAGAGCTGGACATGGGGGAGCTCAGAGTGGATCCTCTGCAGCCGCACGAGATGCCGAACCTCGGCACCACTGTCAACATGGTATCTTTATACCAACAGCTGCCTGGAGAATGGGCGAAGGCCAGTATACAGGCCACTTATCAATCCTTCATCATGGCGCCAGCTCATGATCAAGGAGGTTGGCAAGCCGCACCAACGAAGAACAGAAGAAGAAGACAAGCTCCTCGGCCAACACCAGAGGTTCACATAAGGGGTGTTACACCCCGACCACCACCGCCACCGGTGACACCTGTTTGGCATGACGTAGCCCCCCGACTAGTCATGAGGTGCCCTACTCACAACAAGAAGAAACACATCCCAATGCGGGTGCACAAAGAATCCAGTCCTGCGGTGGAAAGACTCCAGGCCATTATCGATGGGCTTGAAGATTATGAACAGCCCGAAATCCAGCCTGTGGAGTTGAAGGAGTATGTCCCTTGGGAGGAGTTTGAGTCACTCGAACTAGCCCCAGAAGTAGGAGTCGAGACGAAGGAAGAGCCTCCCTTGTGGGGTGAGCTTCCCCAAGAGCAGTTGCCAGCCACTGAAGAGAAGAAGAAAAAGAAGAAGAGAAGACCGAGAAATAGGAAGAAGAGTGGGGTTATCCTTTTATGCAACACCCTCTCAGCATTATTTGACACAGCCCTCTCCCTGAGAGAGGAAGAGCAAGAAGTGCCCGTCGAGCCATCAGAGGTGAATCAGGCTGAAGCATCCACCTCCCAACATGCCACCAGGTCGGGAAGGAAGTGGGGACATCCTCTTCAGGCTGACCACAACATCCTGCTTAGGGGAGAACAACCGTATCACATCCCCGAGCCTAGGGTCCAAGGCATGGAGATTCCCCCTCCCTTAGGTCTCTACCCCGGAGAACCGGTCGGCCAGGCCGCCCCTTCATTTATTGAATTTCTTACGACTCAGAGGGGAAAGCAGCCATGCCTTCGCGAGTCCCAGCAGACCAACGAGACGGGTAGCCCCTCGGCCCCGTTGGTACTGACTCCTCCTCGGCCAAGGGAAGAACCTAACAACACCCCGAACCTTGCCGAGTTCATGAAAGAAAAGGAAGTGACCCAGTAGGCTCCGCAAGCTCAAGCGACACCCGACCCAGCAGAAGAGGCACCCGCCGAGCCAGTTCCCCTGGTTCAAGGCGGAGGCAGGCGCAGTAGAGCCGAAGAGATGAAGTTGCTCGAGCTCCGAGCTGGCAACATGATAGTCAAACACCTGAAGAAGATCCCAGCCAGGTTTACCGTTTGGGAGATTTTATCCCTAGATGAAGAAACGCGGCAAGCCATCGTCGCTGCGCTCCTGACGCCAGCATATGTTGAAGCCTGCCTTGTAGAGATGTCACCTGAAGTAGCTGTGGCCTTCACGGAAGAGGATATGCTTCTACCCACCTGTAGTCACAACAGGCCGCTCTACATGAAGGGGCAGCTGTATGGGCACCCCATCAACAGAGTCCTGATCGACCCGGGAGCAGCAGTGAACATACTCCCCTATCGGGTGTATCAGAAACATTACTTTGACGTACACTTGGTCGAGGTCAGGAACGTCAAGATTGCCGGCTTCAACCAGAAGTGCGAGGTCCCAATGGGGGTCGCAGAGTTTAACCTCTCCCTCGGCGACTTCACCACCAAGGTCCAGTTCCATGTGATCAACTCCAGCACCTCTTACAAGGCGCTGCTCGGTAGACCTTGGCTGCACCAAAATTGTGTGGTACCATCCACTCTGCACCAATGCATCAAGTACCCTGGCAACGGGAAAGAGGAGAGAATCTTCGCCGACCTCCATCCTTTCGAAGTGTTCGAATGTCACTTGTCGGATGCTAATCTCTATTTGGAAAAGCCAAAGCAAGCCTCCCAAGCCACTCAAGACAAGGGAAAGAAGAAGGCAGACCCTGACAGCTGGTTCCCTCAACCACCGCCTGGCTATGTGGCTCCCCCTCAGGTGTCATTCATTTCTGAAGCAGAAGGGGTATTCCGGGCCACCTCTCTTCCCATCTAACCTACACCGAGAACACCATACCTTGAAGACTTGTTGGAAGACGTCAGGGTCCTGCCCGAGATCATCAAGCCTCTCACAGAAACTGATTGCCAGTTGGTTGAACCATTAAGGACCTTCGAGGTGCCCAACCCCGGGGGTCTACCTACCATCTTTTATGTGGCCAAGGAGCACCCGGTCAAGGGGGATGATGATTGTATACTCCCCGATGAGCTGCACGACCCACTCGTCCCAATCACGGGACTTCCTGACACAACCGGTCATGTGGTCAAAATGACCAGAAAGTAAGGGATCCCCTCTTGCCAGCTCTCCAGTCGGAAATAAATATTCAAGAAAATGTGGAACCCACCAAACTTGGACCGGAGGTTGTTACAAATCACCCGGTATCCAGGGTTGGGCTTTTCACTAGAAGATTCCTATGAAGCCGATGTGATATCAGTCTCAGCTCCAGGCAGCAATAGCCACGCAGGCAATGCAGGCCCACGGCAGGTTGAAGGCCGCCAGCACCTTATGCCTTTGGTCAACGAAGATCAAGATGGAGAAATATTCCTATGGAATCCACCTCCCTATAGGAGCAAAGGGAAGGTCCCGTCCTCCTCTGAGGGACCAACCTCGAATAACTACAGCAGCGGGGTGCCATTGCCCTCGTCTGACATTGATGCAAAGGACGGGGAAGCAAGTCGAACTCCGAGCCTCTCTCGATGCGACTCTGCCCTTTTTGACCTGTGTTGTCAACAATAGCGGGAAATTGAGATGTTGAGGACTCGATTGGCTGAAGCGACTGCACTCGTGTCTGATTTAATCAGGAGCATCTTCCGCCAATAGAACATCGACACGTGCCAGTCCCCAAACAGCGTCCTGAATGCCCCCGTGCACCTCAGAAAGGAGGCAAGGGATATAGCTGTCCCCCCAGTCAGAGAATCGACCGAGCGAAATCCTACACTGCAGGAGAGGATGCAAAGGCCTTACTCTTTCCCGAGGAATAAGACCAGAGGAATCTTTGATTGGGCCTGCTACTACAGCAAGGTCTCCCTCCCGAGGTCTAAGAGGCCGCAGGATGCTCCCAGAATTGGCGACCCCCTATTTTGCCTTATCACCAACTACTAGGCCACTCTATCGAAGACTGTTACGTCTTCAAGGACATTGCTCAAGCACTGATTGAGAGAGATGAGCTTAGAACGAGAGATTATGTGGGGGCTCCGCCGCACCCCCATGTGGCAGACAGCCACGAAAGAAGTGTTTACATGGTGTCAGTTCAGCACCAGATTTTTGAAGATATAGCTGAGAATGAACTACCCCAGCTGCCGGCAGTGGAACAGTCTCCAGTGTGGCAATCAATCACCTTGGCTCCTGCAGGAGCCGTCTATGATAGTTACCAAGAATATCCCGGAGAAGTCCTTACTTCTCCACGCAGGAGAACCCCTCGGAGCCGCACACAACAGGCTTGGAAGAGGGGGAAACAAGCAAAGCCTCATTACCTAACGAGGCGGGGCAAGAAGACGCCTATGGTGTCCTTGAAGCAGAAGATGGCGAAGATAAGGATTTCATCGACCTACTACCAGCGCCGCCGAAAATTGAAGATGGCGGCTAGTCCACAGTAGATGAGCTCCTTGAAATTAACCTGGGCACGGAAAGCGACCCCAGGCCAACCTTCCTAAGTGCCCTTTTACCTCCACAGGAAAGGGAACAATATATCAAGTTGTTGCAAGAATTCCGAGACTGTTTTGCCTGAAACTACAAAGAGATGCCCGGCTTAAGCCCCGATGTGACCCAACATATTCTGGCTATTGATCCCAAGGTGGAGCCGGTGAAGCAATCCCCCAGGCGTCTGAGGCCGGAGCTGATAAAACAGATTTGCAAAGAAGTCAACAAGCTCCTAGATGTCGATTTTGTAGCTGAAAATCAATACACTACTTGGTTGGCCAATATTGTGCCGGTGAAGAAGAAGAATGGACATATCAGGATCTGCGTGGACTTCCTCGACCTGAATAAAGCTTGCCTAAAAGATGACTTTCCGGTGCCCGTCACCGAAGTGATGATTGATGCAACTACCGGCCATGAGGCCTTGTCCTTCATGGATGGATCGTTTGGCTATAATCAAATATGGATAGCTGAACATGACCGAATTCACACGGCCTTCCGGTCACCTAAAGGGATATTCCACTACAAAAGGATGCCCTTTGGCCTTAAGAACGCTGGCGCCACTTACCAGCGGGTGATGACCAAGATATTCGATGAACTGCTATATAGCAAAGTCGAATGCTACATCGATGATCTGGTCGTCAAGACAAAGAAAAGGGGGGATCACCTGAATGACCTTAGAGTCATCTTCGAGAGACTCCGGCAGTACGAGTTGAAAATGAACCCAATGAAGTGTGCCTTCGGCGTCTCCAGTGGAAAGTTTCTCGGCTTCATTGTCTGATATAGGGGGATCAAGATCGACCCCTTTAAAATAAAAGCCATTCAGGAGCTACCTCCTCCGAAGAATCTGGGAGAGTTAAGATCCCTACAAGGCCGACTGGCTTACATCCGAAGATTTATCTCCAATTTGTCGGGGCGCTGTCAGCCATTCCACAAATTAATGATGAAGAATGCACCTTTCAACTGGAACCAGGAATGTCAGAAGGCCTTCGATCGGCTGAAGGATTACTTAAAGACCCCGCCTGTGCTGGGGGCACCTATCAATGGGAGGCCACTTATTCTATATATAGCCGCCACCGAATGTTCACTGGGGGCAATGCTCGCCCAGAACAATGATGAGGGGAAGGAGCAAGCTCTTTATTACCTTAGCCGAAGACTAATTGGGGCAGAAGCAAAATACACCCCGATTGAGAAGGTTTGTCTTGCCTTGGTCTTCGCAGTCAAGAAGCTGAGGCATTACATGCTCTCGCATGAAGTGAGCCTGATTTCTAAGGCAGACCCAGTCAAGCATATTCTCTCCCAGCCAGTTCTGAAGGGACGTCTCGGCAAGTGGGCAGTACTATTAATGGAATTCGACATCACCTATGTGCCGCAGAAGGCCGTTAATGGTCAAGCCATGGCCGATTTCTTTGCAGCACACCCTGTGCCTGAAGATTCCCCACTGCCCACAGAGTTGCCTGAAGATGAAACACTGGAAGTGGACCAAGTCCGACAGATCGCCTGGCAGCTGCACTTTGACGAAGCTTCGAGAACAGAAACAACCCCGTCACGGCACATAAAAGTACTGGCCGGGGCCGACATCGTCCTTAAATCCCCTGAGGGAGAAGTATTGCATACATCCTGCTCCATTAACAAGCCCTTTACAAATAACGACGCAGAGTATGAAGCTCTGATCATCGGTCTCCAAGTCGCTTTGCAAATGGAGATTAAAATGCTACAGGTGTTTGGCGATTCATTATTGGTCGTCAAGCAAGTCCAAGGACTGTTTGACATATGAAAACCCGAACTACTCCCTTACCACGCTAAGGTGAAACGGCTCATGCAGCAGTTCTACCTCATTGAGATAGGCCACGTCGCCAGGGGGGAAAATGCACAAGCCGATGCACTGGCGAAATTGGCAAGTTCATTAGCAGTCCCGCTAGATGGATCCCTCAGCATCCGGGTGGTGAATCAACGCCAAGTGCCTAGCATGATAGAAGGGCCAGAGGAAGAAGAACTTGAGGTCGTCACAGTGGAAGCCATCGGCCCACCCGACTGGAGAGACCCCCTTTTACAGTGGTTTAAATACCAGCAACTATCCAGACAAAGAGAAGAGAAGATCAAGCTGATCAGAACAAAAGATTCTTACGAGGTCCGAAACGGTATCCTATTCTGAATTATGACAGATGCCAAGCGAAAAGTGCTCCTACGATGCCTGTCCACAGAAGAAGCTTGGAAGGTCATGAAAGAGGTTCACGCCGGAATAGCTGGTGCACATCAGGCAGGACCGAAAATGAAAATTGAAATAAAGAAGCTCGGCTACTATTGGTCGATAATGTTCGACGACTACTGCAAGTATGCCAAGTCTTGTCAGAAATGCCAGGAGCATGCGACGGTGCCTAGAAGACCACCCGTGCCGCTGCATCCAACACTGCCCAGCTGGCCTTTCACCCAATGGGGAACAGACATCGTGGGTCCAATACCCGCATCATCTGCTGGGTGCAAATACATCTTGGCCGCAACTGATTATTTCTCCCGCTGGGCAGAGGCTATTGCTTTGAAAGAAGTGACCGGGGAAATCGTTGCCAGATTTGTCCGTCGCAACATCATATTCCGGTTTGGCACTCCGAACCGAATCATCTCAGACAATGGAAGTCACTTCTGCAACCAGAAAGTCTACTGGCTGGCAGAAAAGTACAAGATTGACTAGAGGACATCAACCCCTTATAACCCACAGGCCAATGGCCTGGCTGAGGCTTTCAATAAAACTCTTTGTACTCTCCTGTCCAAAATTGTTAGTTCTAACAAGAGAGATTGGGAAGAGAAAATGTACGAGGCCCTGTGGGCGTACCGAACTGTGTACAAAACTCCAACGGGTTGTTCACCCTTTTCCTAGGTGTATGGCTCAGAGGCAATTGTCCCCATCGAGTTGAAAATACCCTCCCTTCGGGTCGCAATCCAACACGGGTTGGTCCGGGAAGAATAGACAAATGTCGAGTGAAGGCTCGAAGAGCTCTCCAACTTGGAGGGAAAGAGGCTTTGGGCCCAGCAGAACATCCAGGTCTATCAGGCCCGAATAGCGCGTGCCTTTGACAAGCTAGTCAAGGAGCGTGAATTCAAAAAGGGTGACCTCGTCATGGTCAAGAGAAGAGAAGTCATGGCTTCCAATCCCAAGGGCAAGCTAAATGAGAATTGGCTTGGACCCTATGTAGTCCGGAAAGTCTACGAGGGCGGAGCATATGTAATCGTCAACCATCAGGGGGAGGTTCAGTTTCCGCCCCTCAACGGTAGACATTTGAGGTTGTACCACGCTCCAATTCCCACATTCAATGAATGAAACATTTCTCCGACCCGCCCCCCGGCGAATTTGCGTTACTATTGCCCAGAGGGTTTGGGCACTATTTATCTTGCATTTCAAAAAAAAGAAAAAAAAGAAAAGAAGAAGAAGAAGAAGAAGAAGAAGAAGAAGAAGAAGAAGAAGAAGAAGAACAAAAAGAAAAAGAAAAAAAAGGGAAAAAAAGGGGGAAAGGGGAGGGAGGAATAAGTCTCCCTTCATTAATATTCACTCTTATCTTCGAGAATATTTCAATAAACAAACCAAACATGTCGGTCTCCGATTCCCTGTCGGCATCGACGAATAAACCTGTGGTCCAGACCTTTCGTCTGGTTCCATGAACAAAAACACCCTTGCTTTGGCACTAACCCCGTGTCAATGAATAAACCACGTCGGTCTTCGATTCCCTATCGGCATCGACGAATAAACCTGTGGCCCGGACCTCTCGTCTGGTTCCATGAACAAAAAGACTCTTGCTTTGACACTAACCCCGTGTCAATGAATAAGCCACGTCGGTCTCCGATTCCCTGTCGGCATCGACGAATAAACCTGTGGCCCGGACCTCTCGTCTGGTTCCATGAACAAAAAGACTCTTGCTTTGACACTAACCCCGTGTCAATGAATAAGCCACGTTGGTCTCCGATTCCCTGTCGGCATCGACGAATAAGCCAGTGTCCCAGACCTTTCGTCTGGCTCCATGAACAAAAAGACCCTTGCTTTGGCACTAACCTGTGGACGTCAAAAAAAAAATGATGATGATCGTATAGCATGCACGTCTCAGCACTCAAGAGTGAGTCAAAGACGGGAAGGTTGAATAAACCCTATGCTTCCTCCAAGAAGGATGAATACCTGCCCGGTGCTCTGCCACCCAACAAAGAAGCCCCTCGTGCTGAAGAGATGGCCCCCACTCTCCAGTCGGCATTCCCAACGGCCGAATCAAAAGAAACTCAAGAATTCGAACACATGTCCGGCACACGTCGGAGATCACTCAAAGCTCAGAATCGGGATTCAGAGGCCCTGAACTAAACACCCCAACGGCGGTGCATTACCACTAAAGCAACACGGGAGGTCAAGCATCCGTCCGAAGAGCCGCGACTCCGAGATAAAGTCTAATCCGGCACGGCCTGCACTTAAACCGGCGCGCCCTTGCTTGGGCCTTAAACCGGCGCGCCCCTCCTGTGGCCATTAAACCGGCGCGCCCTATATTGGTTGTAACCCGGCGCGCCCCTTTACATGATGGTAGTCCGGCATGCCCCTCTATGTGTTGTTAATCCGGTGCGCACAACACCACGCCGGTTTAACTCAAATGCCATCCCATCCGCCAGCCGATACTCTGTTTTCGCTTTAGCCTGGTGCCTAGAGGGCATTCAATGCTCTGAAGCCCTGTCTCCATGGGCATTCAATGCTCTGAAGCCCTGTCTCCACCCCCGTTCGACAACGCAGCTGCATCGACGGTGAAGAGAAGCATCGATGGGGGGAGTAGCAGCAGCAAACATCCCTTCCTCGGATGAATGCCAGTGTACTGTGCAAATCAACGGATGACACCGCAGATGAATGAAGTGGCGGGAGTTCCTTCCGTCCGAGCGAAGAAAAGGCAACCGACTATATATACTCTACCTGTTCGACAGAGAAGGAGGATGGGCTATTGAAAATAGAAGAGAGAGGCTGCTGGAACCCCCTCGGCTGTGTGCAGTGAAGAGAAGAAGAAGGAAAAGAGAAGAGAGGGCCACCCGAAGAGAAAAAAAAGCTTCATCCCTGTGCCTGCCAGGTGAAGGAGAAGAGAGATTGAGTGTGAGAGAAGGGAAGTGAGCTCGGAGGGGGAGGAGCTTGTGCTCCGTTCCCCCTCCGCCATCGATGTATTTCTCCCTTTCCCTCTGATGTATTCCCCCCCTTTTTTTGCTTCGCTGTCTTTCCCCTTGCGAATGAATAAAAGAAAAGCTTTTTTGCAACATATGTGTTCTTCTGCTTCCCTCTCTTTCTCCCTGTCTCCTCCTCATCCAAGGCCCTTCGAAGCTTGCTTCTCCATAGCATGGTCTTCGGGGGAGTCCGTCAAGGGATGACCATTCATGGCCCCTTGAGGCACACATTCGTCCCGCCTACGAAATCATCACCTGTAAGCTGCTGGAACTCTTGAAGGCTTGTCCTCGAGTCTCCACCTGCACTTATGGGTTAATGGAGGCTTTACTCCATGTTTTGAGGTTCGCCCCGGAGCAATCCATTTGGCGTTCCTCTATTCTCTCTGGCAAGCCTCTGTCCGGGGGAGATGCTGCCCAAATGTTGCCAGAGGAAGAACATGTAAGAACAGACAACAAACTAAGCCCCTTAACAGACTGAACTTTCTGAGTTCCTGCATAACAAACTCACCCCTGAACAAAATACTTGAATCCTCATGTTCATCCACCCTAATAAACAACTAAAACACTTAATCTTCCTCTCCACAAACTTAATCCACCAATTCGGTGAACAAATCAATCAACAGATTAACTTACAGTTTGAAGAAAGAAGAAACAGAGCAAAAGAATAAAAGAAAACCTCCTAGAAGCTTAACCCGGCGCGCCCCCTTAACATCTTGAGCCGACGCGCCCCCCCTTAACATCCTTAACCGGCGCGCCCCTCTTAATACACTTAAACCAGCGCGCCACTCCTCTTGATACTAATCCGGCACGCCCCATTCCCTTGGCTTCTCCCTTAACCGGCGTACCTAAAAGAAAAAGAATGACTAATCAAATGAGAGAAAAGACTTAAAGCTAATGAATAAAACTAATAAAAAACTAATCAAACCCCGCGACCTGACCGCGCAGGTCGATCCGCGTGCGAGGGCGCATGTTGCCGAGTTTTAGCTTTACACTTAACAATCCACACCCCTGGGCTGGGTGCAAAGAGAAAATTGATGATGCCTTGTGGTATCGGATGTGGACCTCAGAACCTCCGACATGGTCATGATCCGAACACATCTCGGGCCAATAGTTCGTTAACTCGGCCCGCTTCTCCCGGGATCTAATCCCGCAACCCCGCATTAAACTTATCGTGTCTACGGCAGACATTTGCACGGTTTTATCATCGTCTTCGATGCTTCAAACATGGACTCACGTCCGAACAACGAATGGTCCGACCGACACGCACGTATACCTTGGAACCTTAATTTCCCAAGACTATGCGTGAAGAGAAAGGTAATGACGCCCCATGGCATCGGACTTGGATCTCGGTAGCCCTCGGGACTCCCGACATGGTCATGATCCGTGCACCTCTTGGGCCGATAGTTCATCAGCTTGACCCACTTCTTCCGGGATCCGATCCCGCACCCACATGAAATGTGCCGTACCTACGGCAGATATCTGAATGTCGTTATTGTTACCTTCGATGCTTCGAATATGGACTTTCGTCCGAATGCTGAATGGTCCGTTAGTGACCGACATGCATATACTGGGATCTGATCCCGCATTTGTATTAAACTTGCCGTACTCACGGTAGGTACTTGTACGATTTGTCACCGTCTCTTATGCTACAAACACGGACCTTTGTCCGAACATAAAGGGGTCCATGAGTGACCGACAAAATCTGAATGGGACGAGAAGGATCTCGTCATCCCCGGACCCTATATATGGGAATATCAATAAGGCCTATGTGGGCCATGCTTAGACCTCGGGTCTGCCCCGATCATGGTCATTGCTTGACCCATATCCTCAGCCTATAGCCCGCTCTCTTCGAACGCATATTGGTTCTCAGATCTTGTCCCAGGACATCCTCTCGTTGCCCTCTTGGCACTGGAAATATTAATGATGCCCACGCGAGCCTGACTTCGACCGCGGGGGGCCCACTGTAGTATGGTCGTAGCTTGGTCTTGCACCGGGCGAACAAACTTATCGGTTTTCGACCGCTCTAATCGGGATTCAACCGAATGTCTCCTATCCCTTCCAACAATAAACTCGCCGTACCCCGGCATACATACGCTCCCGTTTTCCCCGTGATGATCACGATTCTCTAAAGTCGGACGCTCGTCCGAATACCAAAAATGGTCCCTTGAGTGACTGACATATTTCGAATGCTTATTTCCCTAGACATAGGGCTTTCCGACTGATTCGAGACCGCTATCGGCTTGTTTCTCTCGATATAGTTTCCTGGCCATGAGGCCCCTTTTCCCGGCGATTAATCAAGGGTGTTCCCCTCTCCGAGGGGATGTAAATGACGCCGTGACCTTTATGGCGCGGCGGGTTCCAGTCCCGACACGAACCACACAATCGTCTGATTAGTCAGATCGAGCGCACAATAAATCGTCACTTTGTGACTGGCACGCCCACGCACTTAATAAACGCCAATAAACAAATAAACATTGATTTTATTAAACAAAAAGTGCATCCACATAACCCCGTGTCAATGAATAAGCCATGTCAGTCCCCGACTCCTCGTCGGCATCAATAAACAAACCTGTGGCCCGGACCTTTCGTCTTGTTCCCTGAACAAAAAAGACCCTTGCTTTGACACTAGCCCCGTGTCAATGAACAAACCACCCCAATATTGCAATCTCCAGTCCCACCGATGAACAAACCCTTGGCTTGGACCTTCCGTTCAAGTAGATGAACAAAAAGAACGCCTTTGCTTGGCTCGGACCTTCCGTCCAAGTCGATTAACAAAAGAACCTTTTTTGCTTGGCTTGGACCTTCCGTCCGAGTCGATGAACAAAAAGAACGCCTTTGCTTGGCTCGGACCTTCCGTCCAAGTCGATCAACAAAAAGAACCTCCTTGCTTGGCTTGGACCTTCCGTTCAAGTCGATGAACAAAAGGAACACCTTTGCTTGGCTCGGACCTTCCGTCCAAGTCGTTGAACAAAAAGAACCTCCTTGCTTGGCTTAGACCTTCCGTTCAAGTCGATGAACAAAAAAAATGCCTTTGCTCAGCTCGGACCTTCCGTCCAAGTCGATGAACAAAAAGAACCTCCTTGCTTGGCTCGGCCCTTCCATCCCAGTCCATGAAAAAAAACGTGCATCCCTATTGCTCTGTTCGGACCCTCCGTCTGAGTCAGTGAATGAACAACTTTCCTAAACCCAACACAAGTCAACAACTCCCCCTTTGGGATTGGCCTCGTCGAAGTCGTTTTGGGCCTTTTGCCCTAGACGACACATAATCCCTTCCCACTTGCTTCGGTATTCCGCCATGCCGATGACCAAACCTCCACTCAGATATGCCGGTCCATGTTCATATGCGGTGAAGCGATCCCCTCATCCCTTCGCTAAAGGAGTGAGCGCTTTCCCGCGAATTAGCACCGGACCAGCATGCCACCAGCCAGGAAGAACAAACATCTTATCGAAGAGCTCTACACTCGCGGGACCAGCGCACTCATCCCTCGCTTGCGCCACCGGTGAGTGGGGGGCATTTGTGGACGCCAAAAAAAATGACGGTGACGATCATATGGCATTCGCGTCTGCACGCGAGTCGAAGACGAGAGGGCCAAACAGACCCATACCTCGCCCGGTCAGGATGAGAACGTGCCTGGTGGTCCGCCATTCGTTACGGAAGCCCCCGGGTGGAAGATACGACCACAATTCTATGACCGGCCATGCCGAGAGTCGAATCAAAGAAAAGCCGGGAACTCCGGCACAGTCTCGGCATATGTCGAAAGCCACGCAAAGCCTCGGACCGAGCCCCAGAAGCTGCGAATGGGACATTACGGAGGCCATGTATCACAACTAAAACATTCTGGGAGTGCCAACGTTCATATAAACGGCCGCGACTTCGAAAAGAATCCGTTTGGTGCTTAAAACGACGCGGAAGGGCCTTAAAGCGGCACGCCTTAAAACGCCCCCCCCCCCTTGCTTAAATGGCGCGCCCCCATTTCATGCTCTAATACAAGCTTCCTATGCATTGCATTAAGACGGCGCCACCCCATGATTGGTTTAAAACGGCACCACCTCCTTGCTTCGGTTATCCGGCGCGCACCTGTTGAAGGGGCCATTCCCCTTTGATGCTTAAAACGGCGCTGCACTTGCCTAAAAGCTAAATCGGCACGCCAATTGCACTTGGGTTTAAACCGGCGCGGGCACTATTCCACCGTGCCATTTTAACCTCATTCTATCCCATCTCTGGCACAATACTCTGTTCGGTATAAATGTGATGCGCAGGGGACATTCAATGCCTGACATTCTATCTCCACCTCCGTTCGACAGCACAGGAGCGGCAGCGGCGGAGCAACCCCTGCAAAACTGCGACCATCTCATCCTCGGACGAACAACAGTGTACGGCGCGAACCGGCATCGTCCAGCGCATCGAGTCAACTCCCAACATCGTTGCGGACGAGGTGGAAGTGGCAGGAACGCTCCCAGGCTGGCCATTGTATAAAATGGGGGCATCATTGTGAAGAAAAGGAGCTCTCGAGAGTGTCTCGGCTGTGTGCAGGAAGAGAAGAAAGAAGGGAGGGGAGGGAGCTTCTGAGCGAAGGAGAGCCCGCCCGAGGAGTGTATCAAGCCCGTCCTCACACCGGGAAGGTGAAGAGAGGGGAGAGTGAGAGGTGAGCGGGATGAAAGAGCGATCTGTATTCTCCTTTTCCTTCTCGTCAATATCTTCCTCCCCCTCCCTCTTGCGATGTATTCTATTTTCTTCTCAGGATGAATTCCCTCTGTTAAGAAATCTCTTCTCCCGTTGTGTGGATGAATAAAAGAAGAAAAGTCCCCTTTTTTTTGTTACAACTTTAGCGACTCCCACCTTAGTCTCTGCTCCTTTTGCTCATTCTCCGATCATCCTGGGCCCTTGAGAGCTGCCCTCCCATGGCATGACCCTCAAAGGTACCCACTGCCGAATGAACATCTATGGCCCTTGTGGCAAACACTTGTCCCGTTTGGAAGGTTCTTCGCCCGTGAGCCGTGGTCGTTCTTGTAGGCTGGCCCTCGAACGTTCCATACTCACATTTGGGTTCGGACCGTCGTGAGGCCACTCCGATTTTTGAGAGTCTACCCCGGAGCAATCCGTTTGGTGACTTTCCTTTATCTCTGGCAAGTCCCGGTCCAGGGGAGGTGATGCCCAATTTTCGCCAAGGCTAAGCATGCCCAACAACAAGTGAACGAGTTGAACTAATGAATAACAAAATGAGGCCTCTGTGAGCAAACTGCTTGAGTAAAATGCTTAGACGTTCATGTTGTTTCACCTTAATAAATGATTAAAACTCTTAAAACCTTATCATTACCAGCTTAATCTATCAACAGAACGAGCAAATCAACCCTTGAATCAACCTACGGGTGAAAGAAAAAGAAAACGCAGTAAACAGAGCTTCGAAACAACCCCATATAGCTATCCCGGCGCAAGTTAAAATGGCGCGGCCACTGTTCCACCGTGCCGCTTCAACCCTCCTCACAAAATCCCCCCATCTCTTTCTTTAAATGCTAAAACAGCGCGCCGCCCCCCTTGCCCTCCATATCCGGCGCGCCCCTCTCCCCTTGCATGGCCTTAATACGGCGTGCCACCCTCCATCTTGCCCTTAAAACGGTGCGCCCCGTGTTCAACTCTTAAAACGGCGCCCCTATACTCGGCGCGCTCCCCCTTGTCTATGCTGTAAAGCCCCAAATCCGGCCCCCATCTCCATCTTGTTGCCCCAAATCCGGCGTGCCTAAAAGAGAAAGAAACTGATTAACCAAAAGAAAATACCTGAAGCTAATGAATAAAACTAATCAAAAGTTTCCTCCTCGCTACAATCCAATTTTTGTTCTGGGGGCGCTGCCCCCGGAAACCCCCTCAGGGGGCGCTGCCCCCTTGACCCCTTCGACCTGACCGGGCAGGTCGAACCCCGGGACCTGACTGCACAGGTTGATCCGCGTGCGAGGGTGAACATTGGTGAGCTCGGGCTCCACACCGACCAATCCGCTTCCCCGGACTATGTTTAAAGAGAAAAGCGATGATGCCCCTTGGTATCGAACGTGGACCTCGGAACCTCCGACATGGTCATGATCCGGGCACCTCTTGGGCCGATAGTTCATCAGCTTGACCCACTTCTTCCGGGATCCAATCCCGCATCCACATTAAACTTGCCGTACCTATGGCAGACATCCGTACGGTCTTGTCTTCATCTTCAAAGCTACTGATACGGACTTCCATCCGGGCACGAAATGGTCCGTGAGTGACCAACATATACGTATCTATGAACATTTTACGTACCAACGTGGGTTTGTTTAAACGTGATCCGAGATCGTTGTTCTCGCTTTGTCACCATGAATTTCAAGCCGTAGGGCCCTTACTCCCGGCAATCAATCAAGGGTGTTCCCCCGTATGGGGGATGTAAATAACGCCGTGGCCTTTATGGCACGGCGGGTTTTGGTCCCGACCCGAACCACACAATCATCTGACTAGTCAGATCGAGCACACCATGGGCTTCCGTGAAGCTCGAATAAATTGTCACTTTGTGACTGGCACGCCCACGCACTTAATAAACCCAATGAACAAATAAACAACGATTTTAAATAAAAAGTGCATCCACAAGGTCGCGCCAGGCATTAGATCAATAGAAAACACAACTCCCCTCTCTGGTGGAAGACCTGGCAATTCCTCAAGAAAAACATCTAAAAAATCTCAGACAATAGGAATGTTCTTAATCTCGATCTTCTTCTCAGGGGTCACATAAACAAAGGCTAAAAATGCCTGACATCCTCTCCTCATCAACTTATCGGCTCGGATGGTCGAGATAAGTGGTACAGATCTATGGTGCCTAACCCCTATAAAGGAAAGTACAGGGTGTCTAGAAAAAGACACAGAGTTGGAACTACAATGAACATTGGCCTCATGCTTAGCCAACCAATCCGCTCCTAGAATTACATCATAGTCTTTCATATCCATGCATACTAAATCAGTCGACAAATTCTGTTCGTTAACCATCGCTGATCTAGAGCCAATAGGAGTTGATATCTCTAAGGGGGAATTCATCAAAACCGGCTTCACGGCTAATGTCTTAGCAAAACTCCGAGAAACAAATGAATGAGTAGCACCGGTATCGAAAAGAACAAAATCTGGCTTTCCATGAATAATGAGAGTACCTTCCACAAGTCCACCCTCCTCGGTGGTGCCTGCGTCCTCCTCTTGTAGGCCTGGAGCTTGCCTTGCTGTTTCTTGCCGCCTTGAGGTTTCGTCGGGGTAGGTTGCTCGGATAAGAGATGACACTATGGAATGCGGTGATCCCTACTCCCGCAACGCAAACAGGCGCCCAGCTTGCGCCAGCACTCTTCCATCTTGTGACCGGGGCGGTCACAATACTTACATATGCCCTTAAATGGAACAATCGGGCCAGTCTTTTTATCTTCATTCTTTGGCATTTTCCCCTTCCATGAACTAGACCCGCCATTGGGCCACTTCTTGCTATTCCTGGGTTTAGCACTCCCGGAACTAGTAGGTTGCTCCCTTTTGACATTCTTCCCATGGATTTTCTCCGTCATTTCTAAGGTATCTTCTAAAACTTGGGCTTTTCTTACCATCTCTGCATAGGTTTGAATCTCCATCGACGCCAACTGGTTAATATAATGCAACTTCAGCCCATTTAGAAAACGTTTCACCTTCATCTTCTCTGTGGAAATCAAATTAGTAGCATAGCGAGAGAGTCTAGAAAATTGAGCTTCATATTCCACCACAGATAAACTCCGCTGCTTCAGAGTAGCAAACTCAGCGGCTTTCTTCTCTTGGATTCTATCAGAAAAGTACTTGCTATTGAAGAATTCTTCAAATTCCTTCCACGAAATTTGTCTGTCACCGAGGGTTGCCTTTACTGACTCCCACCAAGTCCTAGCATCCCGTTCCAACTAGAAGGTTGTTAATAGCACACGCTCCTGGTCGCTGCATTGCATAACTTCAAAAATTCTCTCCATCTCCTTAAGCCAGTGTTCGGCTTCATCGGGATCAGTTGAACCTCCAAAACGTGGGGGATTCATCCCACGAAAATTCATATGTAAATCACCAGCACCATGATTCCCCGCTCCACCTTGGGCCACCTATTGTAAAGCCCGCATAAGTCCTTGGACCGTCCGCTGCATGTCCCGCCACTGCGCACGCTCAACTGCCATCGGAACGTCGTGCACAAAAATAATTTATCTTAAGTTCATTTAAGAGAAAGAGTTAGAGTTGATTATTAACTCAACCCAAGTCTCTACCCAAATTCTCACTAGGTTTGGTCCTTTGACTCATAACGAGGATATAGGTTCCACGACAAACACTTAGAATCCTAGAACTTAAATAACCTAGGAATATTAGAAACCTAGGCTCTGATACCACCTAACTGTCACGCCCCGACGCGGAATATCGGGACTGGCAGTAGAGACAAGTAATAATAATAATATGTTGATTTCTAGACATGATATGTTAAAGCTAAAAGATCGCACATCACCATAAATGTCACGCCCCGAACCGGTAGCAGTGGAACGTGTCGTTTGCTCGGAACGTGGTAGTTAAACAGTCGTGAACGATCAAGAGTAATGGCATGAGATCAAATAATTTGGAACAACAATAAAATTTTATTTCTAATATAAGTCTCTTACAATCTCAATTTTAAAACTTGAAGAAGACTCAACTACATCACAATGAAAGAAAAGGAGATGACGCTCTAACTGACTTAGACAAGATAACCAAATAAGAGACACCATGCTAGACTCAAGAAAGATAAAAGACTCGGGTTCACTAGATTTTGAAGCTCGCTTGCACACTTGTCCCTCCCATGTGAGTCTCGGTCTTGCTAGCCACCTGATTACCTGAAAAATGTTAGAATAAAACTGGGTGAGCGAATGCTCAGTAGGAATTATATCTCAATAACAAGCAATTGGTTTATGTAATTACATCTTTCACATTTAAATGCAGTAAGGCTATGCATGTAGAATTAACCGAGCAAGTGAAACAAAACTAGCAAGAATTTAACAATTTCATGTAAAAACTTTCAAGCAAGAGATATACAAGAGAGATTTATAGAATATTGGCTATTTCACGTAAGTACTTGCTCATTCCGGGCCACGCTAGTCGAGTCACGCAAGTCAAGTCATACACGCAAGTAATATCAAGTAACATCACGAAAGGGAGAGAGAGTGTGTGTGTGGAATGTCAAAGATCAAACTAGTCATGCACTTCGGTGCAATGCCAGACACCGTGATCAATATAACTCCCATGGGCACAAGTACTTTCGGGTGCTCCTCCCAGGACCAGATCGGGCCCTATATGCACAACATTAAATATAGATCTAGACATCCACGATAGCCAATAAAGAGTTTCAAGAACAAGCTTTAATAGGATGATAAGATAAGATTTTATGGAATTCAAGGGCAAGGCCCTTGAGTAAGGACAGACTTACGATAAAATCTATGTGAAAGCATACAAACTATGACATGTCGAAAAACTGGGTGGAATTGGCACCTAGATAGGTTGCCATGAATAACTTGAATAGATGACTAGCAAGATAGTCACCAGTTCAATGAACATGATGCAAGCTGAATAATTGGTACTTAGCAATAAGTTACCCAATTCAATATATCACCTAGTGGAATGATCACTCATTCCACCGGCTAAGAGAATTTCTCTCATGGGCTAAGAATAGCACCATGAAAGGGTCGGGTTATCACATTTCCAGAGTGACGTGGCACTAAAATGGGTACAAGGTGTTTAAGGTACAACCAGCTCAGTCGGCCTTGAGAGAATACAAGGCTACGAGGAGACTTACGGAGGTCCCGATGACTAACTTGCTAGTCCGAAGGAACGGAATGTCCAACGGAGAGCTCGTATGTCACCGAGAGTTGAGGTGTATACATGAACCAATCATGAAACAGGGACTCCATCTACGGACGTGAGAAGAGAGTGCCACAAGACCCGCGGTATGGGTCAAAATCGGAAGAAAATAGTGAGAACATGAATGCGTTAATTATAGAATTCATGTCCATCCAATTCTATAATTAACTATAATTAAATAAACTTATATTGTTTGATGCCCATGCGTGACATCATTTATTAATTAGCGTCTACATAGAGGGACGTTAATTTTATGATTTTTAACTTAATTTATTTAACAAGAATTCATGTCAATATCTATTTAATTGAATAATTTCAAAAATATACATTCAAAGGGATATTAATTTATATAAAATAATTTGGAAAAATAGAATATATGATAATTAGGAGAAAAATTCAAGGATTCCAAAAATATAAATTTTATAATTTTCTGTTGCATAGTCTAGTAGATATGGATTTTCTAAGATATAATTACAAGTTATATGTATATATATATATATATATATATATATATATATATATATATATATATAATAAATGATTTTGACGCCTTTGTACGGCGGCGTCAAAAGAAGTTGACGACTTTTAACATGTCGTCATTTCAATAAGGTGTCAAACTTCAACCCTCCGGTTCTCGACGTACACATGTCGGAATCACGCGTTCTATATATCGAAATGACGGGCTCGAAAAATTCTACCTAACCGAATGTTCAAAATAATTTTTTGTTGAGAGATTGGGGATCTTGAGATAGGGGCACGAAAAATGATGCAACCACTCTCACTACCTCGGTCACCTCCCCAACAATACACTCATAAAATTTCATAGCCAAAGGACGCTCTGGTGATAAGAATCAAGTCGTCAAAAGAAAAACCTAGAACTAGCATGCTACGGTAACTTTTGGAATTCGCTGAGTAACTGATTATATATATTAAATGATTTAACTTGTTTAAACTTATAGTAAATACACCATATAAGGCATGGAAATTTAGGAATAACCATGAAGATTTTAGAAGTATATTTATCCAAAATTTTGGTGTGTGATTACTTGGGTATAAAATTTTAACATGATGTAATTATTTAATTTATTAAGATAATTAAACGGTAAACTACACTTAAGCAAGCGATGGTAACAAAACATGAGTTTTAAACATGCAAAATTAATTACTACTATCTTTGGGCTTCAATTATTGAGAAAACCTACCTTTGGATCAATCTCTATGTGATAAACAGTGAAGAAGACTTCGTATGTTGTTACGGTACTCTGTCTTGAACATAGTATGGAGGGTTGCCTTCTTGTGCAACAGGAGGAAGAGGATGGGGAAGAAGTAGCATGCCCTTGCTCTTCTCGTTGCAGGTAGCGCGCAGGAGGAAGAAGCTAGAAGAAGAGGAAGAAGGCCACACCTTCACACGTCCAACGCTGCAGCAGCAGGAAAGAGAGGAGGAAGAAGATCAGCACGTTCACGTTGACGTAGTGGCAGCAGGAGGGAGACCTCAAACGAGCAGCATACAGGAACAGCAGCAAGAGGAAGAAGTTAAAGAACTTATGTTCTTCACATACTGAGCAACCGGAAGGTGTTTGTTTGAAGAAGAAGAGCCAGCAGGTTGGCTCGACGGAGGGGTCGGTATTTATAGAAGAAGAATTCCTAATGGGGTTTTTAGGAGTTCGATTAGGAACAGTACTACCTAGGTAGAATTCTTACTAAATATTGATCCTTTCCCTAAACATACTTACCTATATAACACCGACTGTCTCTTTTGGAAATGACGCCTCAGGTTGGGGCGTTATTTTCATAAACGACGCTTGTATACACAGTCGTCAATTCCTTAATTGACGACTTGCACAGGGGCGTCATTCACCTTTCCCTATTTTGTATAACCATCTTTCTAGATTTTTATCTTTTTTCTTTGATGTGATCTAGATGAGAAATTTTAGGGGTACGAGTTTTCCATTTTTCTCTATTTTTTCATATAATTAGTTTTCCAAAATTCTTTAATTCAAAAATTGGCACTATTCATTTTAGAATAAAATAACGACTTAGCTTAAGTCGTTTCCTATGTAATTGACGCATGCATACGTTGGCGTCATTTCATTTTTGGCATTTTCACTTAACCTTCAAACAACTAATATTATATATATATCCCTGTTATTTCTATAACTCTTTAACTATATACTTTATTTGATTTTTGTTAATTTGTAAATAACGACTTGCTTTAAGTCGTGTTTCACGTTAGATACGCCTGTACCAAGAGGCGTCAATTGAGTTTTTGACCTTTTCTCAATGCCCTTGAAAGAACCAAAATTGCATATATGCACATTCTTTTATCTTTTACATATCTTTAATGTAATTAAATCTTATATTTATATATCCTCCCTTTATAATGTAATAAATGTGGAATATTAAATTTGCTAAGTTAGTAATAAAATATAAAATGACCTTTTCTTTAAGATTTAATGATTCTCAATTCAATTAAAATTATGTTGTGCATTAAATGGCTACTTAAAAATAACATGTTATAGTAGTGTCTATGAGTTCTTTTGTCAAACTTTTTAGGATGGCCTTGATTATTTACGTTGTATTATATTTAATTGCATTATATATATATGCACAGATATTTGGATGATTGGGTTGAGACTTGAGGGCCCTTATTTGTATCAATATGTTACTATCCATTTTTCCCAATGTTTGTTATTTGTCATATACGTATTCTAAAGGCCCTTACAATGTGTGTGAGTTTCATATCTCTTGATATATATATATATATATATATATATATATATACCTATGGGTTATTTACTAACCCTCATATACCTATTAATAATTTGTATGTATATAGGGATTTTATTCCTCATAATTTCTTTTACTTTTATTAGTCCTTGTCCTGGGTATCAGAGGCAGGTTCGATACTAGATAAATTTTTAACTTCCATTCCAAAAGGTAATATTAACTAGTCTTTTATAAATTCCAGGAACCTTATTAACTATTTATAGAGACATGTAGATATCATCATGTATAGGTTATTTTTCTTTTCAAACCGTAAAAATATTTATTCCTACTTCAAAATTATCGGGCGTTACAATAAATAGAAACTGCTCCATTCATTAAATAGCACATAACCAAACCATGTCCCAAACTACAATGATCTCACTTAACATAATCTTGACAACATTCACTTAACATTATTACATTGGCTAACTTCAAATTACAACTCTTCCAAAATGCTCTTAAACACAAATAACTCCACAACTAGAACTACTTTCACAGGCTTCTATCAGGTTCACTTCACGGTCGTCACTCTTGCCCGTTCCCATCAGATTGCGAGTCCTCACCTGAGCTACCTGAAAAGGGGGAAAAACTAGGTGAGCGAATGCTCAGTAGGTAATAATAGGCAAGTTTAAGTAATTAACCAATTAAATTACATGTTTGAGCGCGTAAATAAAGAACGAAAAGAAATAACCATGCAACAAAATAATGAAAGGAAGGCAAGAACATGATATAACCAGGAATTTGGCCAACAAGCAAGATTTAACCAAGTCAAGAGAAATTCAAGTAAGAGATTATTGTCTTAGACATCACGCTAGTCATGCACTTGGTGCAATGCCTCACCATGTCATTCAAACTCCCTGGGGCACAAGTACTTTTCGGGCGCTCCTCCCAGGACCAGACCGGGCCCTTATGATGCGTTGGCATTGATTTGTTGGATCCAAGATCCCAAGTTATGTCTAGACATTAATCAAGCTAGATGGCCAATACTTCAAGATATGGAACTTACTAAAGTTTCAAGGGTATGTTGATGTAGACATCATGTCTGGAAAGTTCAAGTTATCAAGAACCAATCAGGTCCTTGGATTCAACACGAAAAATCATGGAAATCACTTCTGGATGATAAGTGGTCAGAACAGGGCCGCTCAAGAAATACACGGTCTAGAGTGGACCGTTCAGGATAGAGATGGGCTTAGCACTAGCCACACCGAAGTCAAGGATACACGGTCCATGTAGGGCCGCTCGAGTAATTGGACGGTTGAACATGGGTCGCTCAAGACTAGTAGAGCTGGAAGCACAAGAACAAGATAAACGGTCCTTACAGGGCCTTCCAACAGACAGACGGTCCAATAAGATCCGCGCTATAACATGGGCGGTTCCAATAGGTCCGTTCAACTTAACCAACTAGAAATCTACCCAAACGGCCTCCGGGCTGCCATAAGTGGGGCAGAACTGAACCAGGGTCCAGCCCACTCTCTACTGGTCAACCTAGGGCTTACTTGGTCAATCCAAACACAATTTGGTCGAAGATAGATCAAGGTTAAATGACCAATGTAAATGGCACTTGGCCAAGGATGTACGGTTCGTTATGGGCCGCCCAATAGGATGAACGGTCCCTTTCGGGCCGCGCAATTCTCAGGGGTCCAAGTCGAGCCATGACTTACAATACGATAGTTCAATCGATTCGATCACGTACACAGGTTCAGGTCTTGATGGTACAACCTGCCCGGCGTCCTAGTAGGAATCCCAAGCTCGCGGGGGCTTACGGAGCTCCCGTAATGAAGATCCTAGTCCGACAGAAGGAATATCCGGCGGAGAGTCCCAAACATTACAAGGAAATAGGGCTAATAAAACACCGGAAACTAGTGAGACGGTCAGTCAATCCTACCAGAGTAGAACGACTGTCATACAACCCTAATAACCTTTTCAATTTAATAATGAGTCATGATTAATATTAACATTGAAAAAAAAGATGATCCAAGGTCAAGATGAATAAATCAGCAAGATTTATAATCATTTAATTTTATAATTTTCCAATGTTTTTATGCATGTTGCTAACTTACATTTAACCACTAATCTACTATCATAAATCATGCAAGAAGATAACTTAATCAATTCTATAAAGATGGACGGTCCAGTAGGGACCTTTCATCCTCATCGGCGGTCGCACGATAGGCCGTTTATCCCCCTCAGGTCCGAAAGCCTTCTGGGGATGAGCGGTCTGTAATAAGCCGCTGGGGGAGACGAACGGTCAATCACTGGCCGCCTGACAGAAGGGTGGTCTAGGTCAAGCCGCTCTTCCCGAAAACGTAATACAAATCACATGACATAAACGATCCGTAATGTGCCGCCTAACACGTTGGGCGGTCTATTGTGAGGCCGCGCAAGTCAAAAATCAACCAAACCCCCCTTTCGCCCTACCCGCCTCCGGCGAGTTGGCTAGGGTTACAAAGAATTGCTAAATACGCATAGCACAGAGTATAATAATTAGGGCTTTTGGACTCAAAAGAAAGAGCATGAAAAGTTTTACAATATAGTATGCTCGATTTAATCTTTAGTGCCTGAAATCCCTTCTTAAACGAGATGGAATAAGTATAACCCTAGATATGACATACTTCTACTAAACCCTAAAATTCTCGCATGATACTATGTAACTTTTAGGGCTTTTGCATTCAATAGAAAGAGCACTCGATGCTGGTTCTAACCATATATAATACTTAAGGTTTGGCTTGCTATAACCTACATTAAACGGAGGAAGAAGGAAGAAGAAGGGACGATGACACGCGAAGAACACCCCGCCGGTGATCGTCGGAATCCGCCCTCGTCCACGATCCTCGTCGGCCGCCACAGCACCCAAACAAAAATAGGATTTCTGAGGGTCATTTTTATAGGTCACACAAGGTCTAGAGTCTTCTATTCGAAGAGGTAGAGTCCAATCAAGTTGGACGTGCGCGAACCGCGCGAATAGGGTTAGCCGCCGCCTTCTAAACCGAAATTCACTTTCTAGGGTTAGGGTTTCAGGGAGAACTAAGAGGGGAAATGATCCTCTCATCCTAGCCTTCCATTTGGATCCGGTTTCAGCCTAAATGATCGGGTATTGGGCTCAAATTTCACGTTTTAAGGTCCAATTAGATTAAGTGTGGATTTGAACCTTAATCAGCTGATTTGGCCTAATTACGGATTTTATTTGGGTCAGTCACAGAGGACACTATTATCAAACATTTTATTCTCTACAAGATTATAAATTTTCCAAATTTTTATGAAATAGTCGAAATTTAACTTATTCTATTTATTAAGGATTTTTCTAATTAATTTCTTATAAATTTTCTAGAAATTTTTATTTGTTAATAAATCGGGGTATTACAAATCCCTACAACCTCTGATCCACAGCTTTAGGGAACCAATCCCAGACTGCTAAGCCTCACAGCTTGCTAAAAGGCCGCTGAGCAACACAGCTTGCTGACCAGAGGAACAAATCCTATGCACCGTAGAGCAACACAGCTTGCTGACAGTAACGAACGAAAAACAACGAACAAAGCTAAAGAACAAACAGAAACAACTGGAAACAGTGTAGCTCCAGATGAGCAAATTTGGCTTGGATCTGATCCAGAGGCCAACATATAAACAAGTCTTCAATCAGGCTCCGACTGCACTCAATCTCAACTCCTGCTTCTGAACTGGGCTCTCTCTCGAGCTCTCTCTCGTCTTCTTCTCACACACTTCTCTCTCAGATCTTCTCTCTGATTCTTCTCACATCAGTTTCTTTCACACTCTCTATTTCTCTCGAAGCCTTCTACTCTTTTCTACTCACTGTAGCTCTTTCCAGCACCCTCAAAGCAGCCTTCACTATTCTCCTCTCTGTTCGCAGTAGCCTCTCTTCGGACGAAGAAGGCGAGTATATATAAAGAGCAGAATATTTAATTTTTTGAAATAATTTTATCCATCTGGAAATTCTTCTGTTGGTCCACGTGTTAAGAATCTTCTGAAAGGATGCCACATGGCCTAGGATCACGTGCCAAAATATTGGCCTTTGAGCTGGGCGTGTGGCAGACACAAATATCCTAGACTTTAGCCTATCGAGCTATTTGTCAGACATAATAGGCATTTTACACCACTATCACGCATATGTCAGCCTTAGTCACCTATTTGTCAACCTTAGGTTCAATAGTCGTTTCCTTAGCTACTTTTCCCTTTTGCCTGGCCGTCGCCTTAGCCATTTGTCACCCTTGTGCTAGTATTTTACACCGCTAAGGCTCATTTGTCACCCTTGTGTGACATTTGTCAATCTTAGGCTCTTTGACATGGTGTGACCCATTTGTCTTCTTCTACTGGCAAGGTTTTCTTTAGTTGGCAAGCTCGTACGTTGACTCCCAGTTCTGACTTAGTTGACTGTTGACTTGGGTCTACATTGACTTGGTCAGCTTGAGGTTTAAACTTGGCTGGGTCACTTTGATTATTGTTGACTTTCATAAAAGTCAACTTTGACTAGTCTGCTTTGACTGGACTGGTCTTCACCTTTGTGAGCTTCGTCATACCTACGTCGACCCAAATACCTCATTGTGTCGACGCAACTTCACCACTTCTGATGCTTTCAGCTCTGTCGCTCATATTACACCCTTGTTAGGCTATTTTTCACCCTTATAGCCTATTTTACACCGTTGAGCACCTATTTGTTATCGCTAATCGGTAGCTATAGGACTGACTTTTCTACCTTGCAGGCTTGAACTAGAGTCGACTCCAAGGGTCGACTTTAGTCGACTCTTGTTCTTCAAAGTCCTTTGCTGTAAAAACACAAACACTTGAACCTGCAGAAACGCAACACTTGAACAAGCTCATGAATCACTGTTAGCATAAGCTAAATGCCAAAACAAAACATGCCAAACTAAGAGTATTAATATCAGACATTATTAAACACATGTTCATTCATGACTTACATAAATTGACATCATCAAGGGCACTCATGAAAACTCATAATTGAGTCATAGTTTGTCATCATCAAAACATAGGGACACAACAACCTGGTAAAGAGATATAAGTCCTACTGAGCTTTCTAGCTCACCCTGTGTATTATTGTTAATTTTCAGAAAATCCTGAAGATGACGGGAATGGGCTGGAGTGACGAGAGTGCTGATAGTCTTTAGTAGATTTTTTTCCAGTTTGCCTACTTAGAAATGAATGTACTAGATTTGAATAGTGTCGAAAGTCCTTGAATGATATTTGCTGAAAATATCAGATTATAAAATAAGATATGATTTTATCCATTTTTTGTTCATACTCATCATCTGAGTCTCTTGATCGACCCGCTCATTTAACTATTCACGCTGATATTTCTGCCTTGTTTGGGGCATGATAGTTTAGTTGGTATCAGAGCCTATGGTTAAAAGGACTCTAGGGCATCGTCCGAAGGATGACTTCCCAGTCCCAATTATAGAAACGATGGTCGATATGACCACCGGTCACGAAGCCTTGTCTTTCATGGACGGGTCGTCCGGTTATAATCAAATACGGATGTCCCTCAAAGACAAGAACCACACAGCCTTCAGATCCCCTAAGGGTATCTACCCGATCTGGCTCGCCAATATAGTTCCGGTCAAGAAGAATAATGGTCAAGTCCGCATCTGCGTCGACTTCCGGGACCTTAACAGGCATCAAGAGATAGTTACTGAAAACCCTAGGTTCTTCACATTATAGGATAAAAGTAAGCGATACTTGACTCGTGAGATGGGATAAAGACTTGGGCTAGACACTAAGACATATATTGTTAAGACATTTAATCCCCATAGCTTGTTTTGCAGAAATTCTTAGCTATTGAAAATGGCCGTTGAGCGTGCTCAATGGAGAGAAATGCAAAGGGCTGTCCAAGGACTAACTCAAGCCCTACAATAAGTGGCTCAAGGAGGAGGTAATCACCATGGTGCGGGAGACCTACATCGTAACTTTAGGAACATGAATCCTCCAAGATTCAATAGTTCCACTGACCCGGATGAAGTCGAACATTGGGTCAAGAAAATAGAAAGAATATTCCGAGTCATGCAATGCTCAGACCAAGATTGTCACGCCCCGAATCGATAGCAGTGGAAACTTGCTCGGAATATGGCAGCGAGACAGTCATGACAAGCAGAGCAAACCATAATAGACACAAAGAGACCAAGAATAAACAAAAAAATACTTTATTGATATTCAAAGTGTCATTATTACAACCTTATGGACTTACTTTTAACTATTACATGAGATGAAAATAGAAAAGACTAAAACTTATAGGACCAGACTCAAGAAATAAAAAGACACGATCTTTAAAACTCTAGGATCTCTTTTCACTCTTGTCCCTCCCCATCTAATGGAATATCTTCATTATTACCTGAAAAATGTTAAAAAGAGACTGAGTGAGCAAGAATGCTCAGTAGGATTTACATCTCTATCATCAGACAAAATATAAGTGATTAACAGTTTGACATTGTATGGAAATCGCTATATGATGCATGACGGAAAACTCAAATATAATCAAGAGAGTGGCAAGATCAAATGAATATCCAAGGTAGACAAGGAGACATTTACAAGTACAAGATGAGGAACGATAAGTCAATAGCATGTACAAGAGATCACTAATAGAAGAATTTCAATATTTACAAATTACCCCTTCAGGGCCTCAATATCCAGAACATGTCAATAACATATGCGAACCATGCCAAGTATGTAAATTTTATTGGTTCAGAGGTAGCGCTAGGACAAGAAGGGGGGGTTGAATTGTCACCAAATCGTGGTGACAAATTTTAAACTAATTGTAGGAATAGCAAGATTATAGTACCTGAACTAAACTAAGATGAATTAAACTCTCTCAAGCTCACCGAACTCACACCTTTCTGAAAGACAGGATAAGCAATCAAACACACAACCACAATGCACGAGGAATTTTTAGGTGGTTCGGCTGGACACCCAGTCCGCCTACATCCACCCCTCACCAAACCGGTGAGGCTTCACTCGCTTCACAACGAAGCACACGGAGATGAACTCCAAACACACACGGAGACTTCGTCTCCAACACAATCCGACTGCACAGACCGCAGCCTAGGATCAACACACACACGCTGCGACAATTGCAGCCTCACACACACATGACTGTACGCAGACAGTCACCTCACACGGTATTCTCAAGTTCAGAAAGAGAGTATACAATAGATGCTCAGAATAAAAGATAGATCAAGGAAAACTGTCTTGAATGGTGAAAGATTAAGTATCAGCAATTTCTTCTCTGTAGTTGAAGGCTGATAGAAGATGTTCCTCAAATTCCAGGCTGGAGGGACATCGAACTCAAGCAGGCTTGAGCTTCCAGCACTTATCCTTGAAGATCCGGCCATGATTTCGACTTTCCACACTTGAGAAATAATGAAGACTTTTAATCCTTACTCCGATCGGACCTGTAGAAGAAGAACACATTATAAACACTCTCCTCTCCACCACTCAGTCGCTCTATCTCCACCTCTCTTTTCTCTTGAACGCTCAAGACTTCTCATTGTGGATCTCTCTTCTTCAGGGGGTAACATTCTATATATACCAGGGAATTGTGGATAAAGCCTCATTTCCAGAAAAATCTAATTGGTCCACCTCAAAAAGGTGGAACATTCTACCACCTTAACTATTTGGATGCCCTAATCATTGTATGAGTACTCCTAGAGAATATTCCACATGTGTGGGAGAAGGACATCTTCGGACCCAATCATTATAGGGCAAAGGGACTAAGCTTATTGGGTCTCAAGCCGTATTAGTAAGACCCGCTACGTGGCTCCAAATGGAAGCAGTCGACTCTTGGGGTCGACACCTTCTGTTTGTAAACTCAAAAATAGAACTACAACTTAAAGGAGTCGACCCTGGGGGTCGACTCTCTCACGTCAGAATCCTAAAAATAGAACCCCTACTCAAGGTGGTCAACTCTGGGAGTCGACTCTTTCGGAATGCTTTACAGGAAAGTTCTGAATATCTGTAGAACAGAAACATTAATAAAGAGGGTCGACCCTTGGGGTCGACACCTTCATTGCAGAACATGAAGAAGTTGATTTGATCTCACCAATTGTCCTTTTAGATGTGAAATTTAAAACCTCCTTTAAGATCTACAAAAGCATCCAAAACAAAGTCAATTTCATTCTTAATCAACATGAATTAAGACTTACTAAAAGAATTCTTTTCTTTAAAGACTGAAACAAAGTAGGTCGACTCAACAGAGAAGTGAGTCAACACAACATGAACTATGGTCGATACACCTGAACATCTTGAAGGACCAAACAGACTACGGAACCAGAAGTGAGTTGACACACTCTCAAGTGTGTCGACACACACTCTAACAAATGAAAGAACAAGATTGTTATGGAAAACATAGGTGGGTTGACGCACTAGGCAAGTGTGTCGATGCACACTGACCATGAGAGCAAGTCGGTTGATCGAGCAACAAAGGATGGTCGACCGGCTAGATAAAACATTTAAGCCGAGTGCGCATATCAGTCGACAGGTATCAATATCTGTTGACTGAATTTGATATCAGTCGACTGACATTGATATAAGTCGACTGAATTTACCTGAACTTCAGAAAAACCAGTCTGAAGATTGTAAACTCCTATGACCTTATATAAGTTGAGTTGATTTAACCCTAACCATTCACCAGACATTCAAATATGCATTTAACAAAACTCATCACAATATTCTTAAAGTAAGCCCAACTCTTCAAACAAGCACCCATAGTTTGTTATCATTAAAACTCTAGACCAAAATCAATCAGGGGATCCAATAATGTCCCCATTTTTTATGATGACAAAACTATGTGTGTGTGTGTGAATTTCATGAGATGGTATAAAAATAGTTCACTCATTTCATTGAAAACCATTATGAACAAAATAACACCTATGGTGAAACCTGTGGAAAAAATTATGCAAACTATGCAGTAGGAATGGACACCTTGACACCTTTCGCACACCAGATTATTCTCCCCCTTTTTGTCATCAACAAAAAACTTACTAACAAGGGGTTATTTAGAATACCATTTTGGAGAATGATATTAAGCAGGCATTCAAGCACAACTGTCAAGCAAGCAGTAAGATGTATAGCTATTCACAACTCCCCCTTAGTGGGACATAGGATAAGAAATGGGCATGTGTATCCAAGACAATAATACCCATATGTGAATAGTGAATCAATGAATAATGAACTTCAAAATAAATGGCTATTTTGATTTTCTTAAGAACACTAGAAGGTTATTTTCTCTATACACTTCCATTTTAGATCCTCGGCTATCGGTAGCTTTGCACATCCCCAATTTTATTCTTTTGAATTTGACTGCACTCTTTGACGCGAGTTTCTTCATTTGTTTCAGTAGAGATTTTCGATTACTAGGATTCATCACTTATTACAATTTTTGTGGATTTATGCTTCACCATTTCACACAAGTCTCCTCATTTATTTTAGTGGGGATTCCTGGTTACTAAGATTGACATGCCACTTATTCAATATTTTTCGGGGTAGACAACTTTTTCCTCACGAGTACTCTTAATGTCTATGTAGAGATTTAAGTTCCCTTTAGAGTGTTGAGAAGAATATCCAAAATCCTTATCAGTGAAAGCAATTAAATTCATAATGTACAGAGTGTGGCGATAATTGCGTTGCATGTAGAAAATGAATTTGTCAAAACATAGCTATGACTCCCCCTGAATGTATGCATGATTGGAAATTACTTCTCCCCCTTAGTATATGTCATGTTCCACATATGATCAAAATCACTACATTTTTATTTATCAAAGAATATGAGGCTTTAGAATAGTTCAAGAAAATGGCTATGTAGGCTATGTACAAGCAAGCATTCAAGGATGCAACAAGATATTCATGCATGGTGATTTCAGGTACAAGGCAGAGAACTTAGACCCGAAGATCACCTCACGCGTAGTGAAAGTTTCTAGCTAGACATAATCCAACCTTCCACAAACACCATTTGATATATCAGATAGTCATGGCATTTAAGCACTCAATAGTGTAGGATATATACAAGCAAATGCATGTAAATCAGACAATGAGACCATATTAAAAATTTATTTCTATTCACAACTATATACAAAATCTACCATGAACAACTACTCATCCAACCTACAAATTCCTAACTCTCTCCTTATCCTTGTGAATTTTTCTTCACTTAACGGTTTGGTGAAAATATCTGCAAGCTGATTTTCAATATTTACAAAAGATAGCTCTAAATGACTTTTATTTATGTGATCTCGCAAAAAGTGATGACAGATTTCTATATGTTTGGTTCGAGAATGAAAAATAGGATTTTTTGAAATGTCAATTGTAGAAGTGTTATCACATAAAATGGTTGTATTGTTCAAGGAAATGCTAAAATCAACTACTTATTGTTGGATCCACAACACTTGGGCTGCACAACTACCTACAGCCATGTACTCGATTTTAGCAGTTGACAGTGCCACGGTGTTTTGTTTCCTTGAGTCTCATGAAACCATGCAACCTCCCAGAAACTGACAATACTTGCTCGTGCTTTTGCGATCCACAAGACACCCAGCATAATCAGAATCTGAATAAGCAATTAAATCAAAACTACAACCGTGAGAAAACCAGAGACCAAGATCACTTGTACAAATCAAATATCTGAAAATTCTTTTGACTGCTAACATGTGTGATGCTTTTGGATTAGATTGAAACCTCACACACATGCAAACGCTAAATTGAATATCCAGCCTACTAGCAGTCAAATATAACAAAGAGCCAATCATTCCTCTAAAAAGTTTTTGATCAACAGACTTATCTTGTTCAATTCTGCCCAATTTGAGGGAGGTTGACATTGGTGTTCGGTGTGGCTTTGCACAGTCGAAATTGAACTTCTTGATGAGCTCCAATGTGTATTTCTTTTGGTTAATAACGATCTTGTCGTTTAACTGCTTTACCTGTAAACCCAAGAAAAATGTGAGTTCTCCCATAAGACTCATCTCGAATTCCCCCTACATAAGTTTAGTAAATTCCACATTCAATGAATCAGTGGTGGCTCAAAAGATGATATCATCAACGTATACCTGAACTACCAAAATATGTTCATTTGAATTCTTGATAAAATAAGGTTTGATCGATGTTACCTCATTTGTAGCCATGTTCTATGAGAAATGTACTCAGCCTATCATACCAGGCATGAGGGGCTTGCTTCAGACCGTAGAGAACTTTATCTAATTTGTACATGTAGTCTAGATGTTTTTCATCTTCAAATCCCAGTGGCTGTTCAACATACACGTCCTCCTTCACAAAACCAATCAAAAAGTCACTTTTAACATCTATTTGAAAAAGGTTTAATGTTGCGAGAACATGCAAACACAAGTAATATTTTTACAGCTTCTAGCCTAGCCACGGGTGCAAAAGATTCATCAAAATCAATTAATAATTCTTGACTATAGCCTTTGGCTACCAGCTGGGCTTTATTCTGAATCACCACCCCTTGATCACTAAGCATGTTTCTAAAAACCCACTTAGTGCCAATTACTGGGTGATGCTTAGGTCTAGGCACAAGAAATCACACCTTATTCCTTTGGAATTGGTGTAATTCCTCCTGCATAGCCAAGATCCAGGAACTGTCATTTAAAGCTTCTTCTATTGACTTAGGTTCAAATTGAGAGAACAAGGCAATATAATCAGTTTCGAGAACTTCCCTGAGTGATGCCCTTGTCCTTATCTCTTGTTCCACATTTCCTAAAATGTTCTCTTGAGGATAATCTCTGTGAAACGTCCATTACCTTGGGAGATCTTGATTTTGATTTTCTTGTGCGGGTTCTTCTTGGGCTTGAGCTTCATCATTTCTTTGGCTCGACTCTACTTATTCTACATTGACTTATTTTTCACCATCTCTTTTCTCCTCTTTTTCTTCGAGCCCTGCATCCAAGAAATGAGTATCTTTATCAGACATTCTTGAACTATATTCATCAATGATAACATGGGGGCTCTCCTCTACCACAAGAGTGTGCATGTTATAAACTCGGTATGCTCTAGATGTAAGTGAATAACTGAGAAAAATATCTATGTCACTCTTTACAGCAAACTTCTCCAAATTATCTTTAGAATTATTCAGAATATAACACAAAGACCCAAAAGGTTTAAGATGTGCAATATTGGGTTTTTGACCTTTATAGAGTTCATATGGAGTTTTCTAAGTATGGGCATAGCACGATTGATAATGTAACAGGCCCCATTGACTGCCTCGGCCCAGAAATACCTTGGTAAGCCATTTTCTGCAAGCATCATCCTTGCCATCTCCACTAGCATCCTATTCTTCCTTTCCATGACTCCGTTTTGTTGTGGGGTTCGAGGTGCTGAAAAGTTATGCTTAATCCCCTATTTTCTACAAAACTCATCGAAGTCATGGTTGTCAAATTCTCTTCCATGATCACTCTATATTGTTTTAATGAAGTACCCCTTCTCATTCTGAATTTTCTTGCATAAATCTTCAAATTCCTACAATGCATCATTCTTATGAGTTAGAAATAATACCCATGTGTATCTTGAATAGTCATCGACTATAACAAACCCATAAACCTTCCCTCCAAGACTGTGTGTCCTGGTGGGACCAAATAAGTCCAAGTGAAGAAGTTCTAGGGGTCTAAAAGTGGAAACAACATTTTTAGATTTGAATGAAATCCTGGTCTATTTTCCAATAGTGCATGCATCACAAATTTTATTATTATCAAAATTCAACTTTGGTAAGCCTCTAACTAAATCCTTCCTGTACAGTTTTGAAAGAACACTAAAACTAGAATGTCCTAAGTGACGATGCCACAGCCATGCATCATCCAATTTATTTGCAACTAAACAAAGATTTTTTGTAGACAAGTTCTCAAAATCAATTGTGTATGTATTGTTGTCTCTAAAACCTATGAACTTTGTTTCATTTGTGTTTTTGTCAACAATTGAGCAATGTAATGATTCAAAAAATACCTTGTGACCTTTGTCACACAACTGACTAATGCTCAGCAAATTGTGATTCAACCCATGTACTAGCAAAACATCATCAATGAAACGATTAGAGCTCTTACCTATCCGACTAATGCCTACAATTTTACCTTTGTCACTCCCACCAAATGTGACTTGTCCTCCATCCTTCTCTTCTAGGTCTGCAAAGAGGTCCTTATTACCTGTCATATGCCTAGAACATCCACTGTCTAGGTACCATTTGTTCCATCTGGCTCTTAAGTAGACCTGCACAAACAAGATAAATCTAAGTTGATTTCGGTACCCAAGTAAGCCTGGGTCCCGAAATGTTAGTCCTACTTTGAACAAAAAAAATTCTGAACCTTCTTTCATACCACTCATCATCTGCCTTCATTACCTCACAAACATACATTGAATGGCCACTCATGCCACAATACAAACAAGTCACTCGATTCTTCCTAAATGCATTCTTCCTATACACATTCCTAGTGTCAACAACTGAATTGAAGCATGAATCAGGAGGTTTTTGAAATTTATTGTGTTCAAACATGTTTCTACTGTTGGGCTTGTAGCCACACCTTTCTCTTGAGTTTTGAATTTCTTATTAACTGGCTCTTTCTGTTTCTGTTTTTGCTTGATTTCTTTTTCAACAACATTTTTCAAGTTCTGTAATTATACATGCATGATCTCACAATTACTCTTAACTTCCTTTTTTTTCTTTTCACATTCATTCACTTTCATGGTTAGTTCTTCCAACTCCTTTACCAATTTTTCTTTTTCAACTTCCAGATTTCCTATATCGTTATAAGCATCCTATTTTTCTTCTTCTTAACAAGCAAGTGCATCCTCGAACAAAGTTATTTTGGATTGCAGAATTTCATTTTAACTTTTAACTTTCTCAAGTTCTGTTTCAAAGGAACTACACTAATCACATGATGATCTTGAATGAACAAGATCATGAAGTTTTTTTTTCAGAATCTTATTTTCAATTTTGAACTTTTTATATGTCTTATAAAGATCAGTATATGCTAATTTCCACTGTTCAGAAGTGAGATTCTCAGTGTCAGAGTTTACCTCATCATCGTTAGCCATCAAACATAAGTTATGGACTAGCTCGTCCAACTTATCTTCCTCTTCCTCGCTCTTAGAGTTTTCATCATCCTCATCGCTCCAAGTTGCTTTCATAGCCTTAGGTTTCTTTCCATTCGCCTTTTTGAACTTTTTCTGAAGTTAGGGGCACTCACCCCCGCATGTGTCCAGCTTTCTTGCACTCGTAACAAATAATTTCCTCTTTCTTTCCTGTCTCTCCTTTCTTGGCCAAATTTTTCTTCAGAAATTTCTTTGGAAAGTTTCCTTCCCTCCGTGCTTTTCTGAAATATTTTCTTGCTCGTCTTGTAATGAGAGCCATCAACTCCTCTTTATCACTGTACACATTGGATTGGCCATCACTCTCTTCAGCAGACTATGGGTATGCCTTTAGGGTAATTGTCTTGTTACTCTTGCTCTCTTCTTCCGTTCTCTTGATATTGATTTCGTAGGTCATTAACGACCCGATCATCCCATCCACAGTAAGTGTCATGAGTTCCTTTGAATCGTCGATGGAATTTGCTTTTGTATGCCACTGTGGTGACAAGGACCACATAATCTTCCTCACCAACTCTTGATTAGTGTAATCCTTTACCAATGCTTTCAGCCAATTGGTGATTTCACTCAACCTGGCAAACATCTATGAAATGGTCTCTTCGGGCTTCATTGTGAACAGCTCGTAATCACAGATTAAGAGATTCACTTTCGTTTTCTTTACTTCTGACGTGCCTTCCGAAATTAGCCTCAGCTTGTCCCACATTTCCTACGCAGATGAAACCATGGAGATGCGTGAGTACTCATTTGGATGTATAGCACACTGGATGATATTCATAGCTTTAAAATTAGAACACGACTTTCTGATGTGTTCTTCTGTCCAATCGTCCTCATCAACTGGCAATTGATAAGGACCCTTACTAACTACCCTCCAAACATTGTATTCTTGTGCTCGCAAGAACACAGTCATCATGTTCTTCCAGTATGGGTAGTTTGACCCATCAAAGAAAGGGGGTCTATGAATAGAATGTCCCTCCAGGAGCATTCCATTTTCTAAGGATCTTTTCTCTACAACCGTTAGGTTGATGCAACAACAAAGACCTTCTTTGATACCAGATTGTTGGTCCAGAGGTAGAGCTTGGACAAGAAGGGGGGGTGAATTGTCCCCAAATCGTGGTGACAAATTTTAAACTAATTGTAGGAATAGCAAGATTATAGTAACTGAACTAAACTAACATGAATTAAAGTCTCTCAAGCTCATCGAACTCACACGTTTCTGAAAGATAGGATAAGCGATCAAACACACAACCACAACGCACGAGGAATTTTTAGGTGGTTCGGTCGGACTCCCAGTCCGCCTACATCCACCCCTCACAAAACCGGTGAGGCTTCACTCGCTTCACAACGAAGCACACGGAGATGAACTCCAAACACAGCCGGAGACTTCATCTCCAACACAATCCGACTGCACAGACCGCAGCCTAGGACACACACACGCTGCAATAATTGCAGCCTCACACACACACGACTGTACGTAGACAGTCACTCCACACGGTGTTCTCAAGTTCAGAAAGAGAGTATACAATAGATGCTCAGAATAAAAGATAGATCAAGAAAAACTATCTTGAATGGTGAAATATTAAGTATTAGAAATTTCTCCTATGTAGTCAAAGGCTGATAGAAGATGTTCCTCAAATTCCAGGCTAGAGGGAGACCAAACTCAAGCACGACAGAGCTGCTGGCGCTTCTTCTTGAAGATCCGGCCATGATTCTGACATTCCATGCTTGAGAAATAATAAAGATTTTTAATCCTTCCTCCGATCTGACTTGCAGAAGAAGAACACGTTATAAAATCTCTCTCTCCACCACTCAACCGCTCTATCTCCCCCTCTCTTTTCTCTCACGGATGTTCTCTTGAACGCTCAAGACTTCTCACTGCGGCTCTCTCTTCTTCAGGGCGTAACATTCTATATATAGCAGAGAATTGTAGATAAAGTCTCATTTCCAGAAAAATTCTGATTGGTCCACCTCAAAAAGGTGGAACATTCTACCACCTTAACTATTTGGACGCCCTAATCATTGTATGAGTACTCCCAAAGAATATTCCACATGTGTGGGAGAAGGACATCCTCGGACCCAATCATTATAGGGCAAAGGGACTATGCTTATTGGGTCTCGAGCCATATTAGGAAGACCCACTATGTTGTTCCAAACGGAAGGAGTCGACTCTTTGGGTCGACACCTTCTGTTCACAAACTCAAAAACAAAACTACAACTTAAAGGAGTCGACCCTGGGGGTCAACTCTCTCATGTCAGAATCCTAAAAATAGAACCCCTACTCAAGGGGGTCGACTCTGGGAGTCGACTCTTTCAGAATGATTTATTGGAAAGTTCTGAATATCTACAGAACAGAAACATTAATAAAGAGGGTCGACACTTGGGGTCGACACCTGTGGACGCACTATTTCTCATCTTTTATCGTTTATCATCCTTTTATTCTTGATTTATTTCACTTCGGTTTATTCGTGCGTGGGTGTGCCAGTTACAAAGTGACAATTTATCCGAACTCCAAATACGAAGGAGGTATGGAGCCGTTGGTGCACGCCTTTTGACTGGTCAGACAATGTGGGCATCGTGTTGGGACTAGAACCCACCGTGCCATAATGGCCACGATGTTAATAACATTTCCCCGGAGATGAGAAAATCTTTGATTAATCGCCAGGAGAAGGGGTCCTATGGCCTGGAATTAGCATTAATGAAATAAATGAAGGATATCTTAAATTGCCAAAGACTGCCCCATATTAGGGGGGTGTTGTACCCAGATATTTTCTCGGCGAAATAACAAGAAATGAAGGCTCGGGAATTTTCCCATACACCTTCAAGATGCCACTTACCCAGCCCCTTCTATGTCATATCGAGCCCAACTAAGGGTCCCAACCAGCTAGCTGTGACCCACGGTGACATCAACAATTGATTGGGGCCATCCCTGATCACTCAGCTTGCGGGTTTACCAGCCTTCAACTGAGTCGCCCGGGCCAACCTGGGGGCGCCCTGACCATAAGTCACGACACGTGGCACCCAGCAACAAGGCCGGGATTCTCCCCAAAAATGCCTCCCTCCAGCCTTCCAAAGTCCAAGGAAGACTTTTTCCAGCCAACTACAGGCCCCGAGGGCCCTTACAACACCTATACGGCCCGTGCTCGCGTATCGGGAATTTCCCTGAATACCTCATGGGCGCGCATATTCCAGCCATTCGACAGTAAGCCGGGGGCTAACCCATAGCTCAAACACCCTAGCTGTGTCCCACGGCAACCCTCCAGCAGGTTGGGGTCGGCCCCGACCCTCAGACACAAGGCGTTGAGCTGTTTACTTCCAGTACCCAGGCGAATGCGGGACTGCCCTGTCAACCCGCCACACAACACGGCTCAACCCACCAAGGCTGGGCCCACATGCCCGAAAAATCTTCTCTCAGCTCCTACGAGCCCTCACCCTCAGCCCAGGGCCAAACCTGGGGTCCGCCAGCCAACAACTCAGGGTGTATCAGAAATTTTCCTGAACACCTTGCGAGCGGCAGCAACAACACCGAGCAATTGACCCCCACGGGTCAATCCCAACCCCTCGGAACACTAGGTCCTTCAAAGGACAACTCAGAAGAATAACAAGAGGTCAACTGGACCGCCCCCTGCGGCCACGGCTCGCTCGGGGGGGAGTTTTTCCCAGGCACGGATGTGCCCTAGTTAGGGTGAACTCCCCCGGGGCAGCCCCTCCACCCAGCCCAATCCGCCCCAATGTGAATTCGTGCCAGCCCCATCTCAGTACAAGGTCAATCAACGTACCAGCATGGGGAAACTCATGAAGAAGGAGCCTCGGGATCACGTAGGTGAACTTCCTCACGTGGGTCAACTTCCTCGCTCCACGTGTGCACGCGGCCAGCCAACCAATCCAAGCCTTGTATCCTTCATCCTCTTGTGGTCACACGGAGTCAAAGTGGGCCCATAAGAGGGTAAAAATGGGTTTCTATAGAGAAAGGAAAAAACCCCCCAGCCAGCTCGCATAAATCCCCCAGGGGGGGTTTACGCGGACTAGCCCGGACCCCTCGGGTTGGTCTACGTAAACCTCCCTCCCCACTCCGCCAAGTGCTCATGTGGAATCCTCTGTCTCCGATGTTGATGCAGAGGAGCCCAACACCAGCCAAAGCGAGCACTCACTGTGGTATCCGCGGTGGAGACCCTGGCATGACCGCGTACCTCTCTCCTTTTCAAAAGAAAGGACCAGGCAACTCTTCGATGTCCTCATCGAGAGGGGGCAAATCATGGCCCGAGAGCCATCAGCAGACTACACCCGATGGGACTTTAGTCATCCCCTGTACTACCCTTTCATGCAAGAATCTGCCACGCGATCGAATCTTGCGAGTAAGTTCAGCACTTAATCCAAGAACAGATCTAGTGGGAGCAGATTGATACTGAGGGGAACTCCATGGCGACTCTGAGGCTTCGAGAAGCCGTTGAAGAGACCCTGAGCATTTCCAGAAGCGCAACAGACCACCCAGATTCTCCTCAAGTAAATGGGCAAGGATTTCCTTATCAACACGTACCAGAGTGGCTCGAGTTTCGAACTGATAATCGAGATACTCTCGAGCGACTCCGAAGCTGTAGAATACCGGACCCCAGTCAGGAGACTGAGCCGAGTAATTTCTCGGTCAAAGTCATCCATTCTCCTGCCAGCCTAGCTCCTCCAGACGCCCAGATATCGAGTACCAGTTGTTGATAGTTTTCTATGTGGTGTGTGATGGATGATGTGTGTATGAGTGATGTGATGTAAAATGGGTGTGAGCATGTGGTGCACTAACTCAAGTAATCAACCAGCATGAAGTTTGTGGGCATATCATTTCAATATTGCAGAAATGAAAAAGGAGAAACAAAAACACACACCAGAGAGTGGAGCAAAGGAATGATGAAAATAAACACACACCGTGGGTGTGGAGCAACTAAAATAAAAGAGCAAATAAGCAAGATGATGAACAATGCCCAAATAAGGAGTGATGTGATCGCCACCAAGGTAAACAATGTAGAAAGACCACAATATGTACCTTGGAAAGAGCCAAGTGAAGTCACCCGCTCACAGGAGAAAAGAAAATCAGGTGCTGTGATAGAAAATGGTCTTCCAGACGACCGCTAGACGACAACAAACGGCCCTATGATAGACCGCCTGAAGTCTGCAAACGGTCCTTCAAGAGACCGTAAAGGCACCCAGAACAGCAACGTGGAACTTTGAATCTCCACCCATCCTGGCCTGCTAGAAGATCTGGGCCTCGTGCAATGAGTCATGTAAACCTACAGAAGAACGTAGACACAAAGAAAAACGAGCCAATAAGCCCTTGGACTAGTGTAGTATCTATAATGCAATTAAGCTAAGATGCATAAAAGGAAGGGTGAATACCTGGGGGTTGGTGGTTTTTTAACCCCTATGGGGCATAGAAAAGAGTAGGAGGATGTTTTAAAACATGAATGGAATATAGAGAACGTGATAGAAGAAGAGGAAATATGCTATGATGATGCAGGGGAAAATAGAGAAAACTAAGAGAAAAGACTCAAAGACAACTAATGGAACTTGATACTCCCTGGACCAGAAGCCTTAAGGACGTAGAAATAGCTTCTCCCTGATTAGGACTTGCTCCAGAACGTAGCATCACTTCGTGGCAAGCTCCAGAAATCTCCTCCTCAAGCCATGAAGTCAAGGGTTCTATTTATAGATCCCTAAACCCTAGGTTTGAGTTGGAGAGATAATGACACGAAAATAGGCCTGAACCTAGATAAATCTCGAAGATAATACTCCCAAGAGTCCATAGAAACAAACAGAAGCTTCTGAGAACCTCTATCCAGAGAGAAAATAACAAATCAAGGACTCTTGTTCGACCACGGCGAAGCAGAGGAAGAACAGACAGAGCAAGACTCTCTATCTCCCCAAACGGTCTTGCGATAGACCGCAAGGCTCAAGAAACGATCTAGCGATAGACTGCATGGTTCATTCATCCAGAAAAGATAAGACCAATGAAACCCAATAGGACTCTCTGCCTCCTAGCAGTCTAGCAAAAGACCGCCAACGCCCACCATACGGTCGTGCGATAGACCGCAAGGCTAGTAGTCGTGGCAAAAGAGATAAAGGCCAATAAATCTCCAAGTTAATCCCTAATAAAATCCTTATTAGCCCTTATCCAGGCCCAATAAGCTGAAAATGATGAGAAATCAGTTGGAGCTAGGTCCAACCAGGGAGAACAACCCATAAAATATGCCTAAAACTGACCAACAATGGCCCAATAAACGGTGAATAACTCAGGACATCACAAAAATATAGATAAGAAGATGACCCAACTCATTGGTCATAAAATGGGTGTCAACAGATGCCCCTCCTTAACGTCCTCTTTGCAAGGGAACGAGCGGAGGTGAAGCGAAAGCGACATGAAACATGGAGGTGAAGCGAAAATGAAGCGGAGTGGACTGAAAAGCGGGCGTTAATGTAAATCGACACCCGTTCTCAACCAACAAGCGATAGGAGCCTTCCGAAAAACTTCGAGCCAATCACAAAGAACGGTCAAATCGAATGACACATGCCTGGAGGAACTAACAACTAAAGGAAATAAAAACATGACCAACCTCCTCATTGGAACGCACAGCTGATAGGCGGTCGGAGCAAACGGAAAAGTAGAGACGAGCAACTAAAACTCCAAACAGGAATCCTCAGCTAACCAAACTGAGCAAATAGACCGAAAGAAACCTTCCAACTCAGAGTGGAATAATTATCCTTACGCAAAACCACGGATATATAGTTATCCACCATTACTAAGACATTTTAGACAGATGAGGGCGCATGAATGTTCAAAGATGCGCATGCTGGGCTAAAGTAAAAGAAATCATCAAAACGAATGTAAAGAAAAAATAAAAATAGAAAAATACTCGAGAATGGTATTGCTAGACCGGACAAATCAGGGTCAAGATACTATCTGCAACCACGGCGTGCGAGACAGAGTCCGTCATCCCCAAACTCTTCCAACCTAACGACCTATCCAATGATTAAACATGTGCACCTAGATCATCATCATTTTTGTTAGAGGGGAACATCAGATCCCAGAACATATGAATGACCAGCCGGTTCTCGAGATAATATATCATAGATATCATATAGTAATACATTAAGGGATCAAAGATAGGGATACTTACCTGACTTACCTGCCTGGCGAGATGTGTCGGCATGTGATATGATGGGATGAGGTGTTCATGCTTTTGACAATAAGAGGGGTTAGCCATAAATAATTGTATATCCATATAAAATGAGGCATCACTAAGATATGAACCTTAGCCAAGAACAAAGCATATATGTCATTTCAAATCATCATCATGCAGACACATAAAACGGTCTAACTATAGACCGCCAGAAGATCCATAACGGTCTAGAAATAGACCGCATAGGCGAGGGCGGTTCACATTCTTCGATGAGGGTACCCAGATAGAAAAAGGTCTGCAAGAAGACCGCCAAGGGGGCATAAATGGTCTGGCGATAGACCGCATAGCTCTGAGCGAATTCAAAAAAAAAATAGAAATAGCGTTCACTCTCCCCATACGCTCAATTCATTCCCATTCAACCAACCCACTCACCGGCCACCCCGACAACCAAGCCATCGGTGACCACCGCAACCACCACACCCCAACCCATAAAATGATGAAGATAAGGGCTATTCGACGCTTTCGGCAATCGATAGAGGAGGAGGAGATGCTTCCGGCGGTGGCAAACCCACCGGAGGGAGGCGAGGAGCCGACGGCCCAAACGGAGGCGGAGGAGTCCCCCATAGCGGCAGAGGGACCTGGAGATGCTGTGGAGGAGGGCGAGGATGAGCCCACGGCTGTAGAAGCACCGGAGACGGCGGCCGGACGCCGGTCATCCGAGGTAGGCCGACAGTCAAAAAACTCAATTTTTAATTTTCTAGATCATGCATGTGTGGGGAATGGCATGGGAATGGGTCTGGGGACCCATATAAACGATGTGTAGGCCTCTGAGGCCATTTCCAAAGCTCGGGGAAATGAGAGAAACAACGCCCACGCGTTGGGTGCCTAGCGGTCCTTCCAGCGACCGCTAGGGAATAAGAAATGGTCATGGGACGACCGTTTGGGCAGCATGATGATTTTTTTGTGTTTTTGTTTAAATGCAATGCAGTGCATGAATTATGAACTATATGAATGACTGACCCTGATTGTTTAACTGGATGCAGGCAAAGAGGTGGACTCGGATCTCTTGGCTGCAAGTCCGAGCAGTAAACATGGCATTGCCAGACTACCAGAGAGAGAGATTGGCAGCGATGGGCTTCGGAGAGCTGTTGAGTATTGAAGTGATGAGGATTGACACCACGCTGCTATATGCACTGCACGAGAGATGGGATCTGATCAGCCGGGCTTTTCTATTCCCATGGGGACACATGATCCCGATGCTAGAGGATGTAGCGAGGATTACGGGACTGAGAGTACACGGTGCACCGGTGATGGGGTGGACTTATGCTGATTACGAGAGCTGGCGCATGAGCTCCTAGGACTAGAGCTGCTGAGACTTGGGTGCCACTCGTCGATGCTAGGACGGGCGACCCTACAGGAGAGCCTGGGGCTGAGGGGAGCGACGATAGTCGTAGGAGAGCTACCGGAGGAGCATCTCGGGAGATTGACGGACAGAACCCGAGAGAGAGTAACCGCTGCATCAGGACCAGAGGGGGACATCATCCTATGTCGCTTCCTTATGTTGCTATTCATGAAGCTACTATTCGTGACGAGGGCGGACGGAGTGAGCTGCAGGCTCCTCCCACTGCTGCAGGACCTGGACGGAGTTGGAGGGTATGCGTGGGGTGCCGCTGCGTTGGCGTTCCTCTTCGACTCGCTGAGAACTACCTACCGGCAGACGATGCTGGGCGACTTCTCACCTTTGCTTTAGGTAAAAATGCTCGACTCTAAATGCTCATGATTATGCTTATGATTATGATTCCTATATGCTGACATTTGACTAATGCAGGTATGGAGCTATATGTACCTCCCTGGCCTAGGGCGGGAAAGGGAGGTACATCCGAACCGGGTACCCATCGCGAGGCAGTGGATGGCGGTTCGAGACACGGGGTAGCTGCAACGCCTAGCGCAGGTGATCCAGGATGACATGGACATGTTCCACTATGCATCGGTAAGCTTCTAAACTCTAAAACTTCATAATGCTCTTAAATGTTCTTATAAATGTTGATATTGATTTGAATGCATGCCTTTTCAGGTGCGCTGGACACCGTACCGTGATGAGGGTCACGAGGGATAGCCCTGGGTGGAGGCGGCCCAGGCGTACGCGGGACGGGAGATATGGCTCCATTGCATGAACATCATCGAGCCACTACACCATCGCCTGATCATGAGGACCAGGGGCATGCACCAGCCCGACGTGGAGTTCCCGGCGCGCGACGATGAGCACGTCGGACGGTCCTCGAAGGGCTTGAGCGGGGAGATCGACTAGGTGACCCGGGCGATCGACCAGGTGCGGGACAGGACCAGGAGAGGTCGGGTGGTTCGGGCCCGAGCTACCAGCGATGAGACCTACCTGAAGGCCTATGCCAGGAGATACGGAGACTAGGTCTTCCGCGGCACTCGATGACCGGTATGACTTCTAAACTCAAACTTCTAAATTACATGTAATGCATTGACACCTATAATGATCCACTAACTATTTGACTTCCTATATGCAGATAGACCCCCAGGGTCGGATAGCGGAGCTTCAGGGACTCCTCCATTCCACAATTCAGCAGAGAGACGAGCTCCGATGCTCTCTGGACCTCTTGGTAAGTTCTGATCCTTAGACTTAAATGCTAATGCTTATAGACTTCAATTGTCTAACTGAGTCCTCTAAATGCAACGAGCCGAGGGAGCAGGACAGTAGGGACCCGACACTCCGTCCTCGTCTTCCCAGCCAGCGGGCCGAGTAGAGCGAGACGCCGACTTCGCTCGGGCCGAGGAGGCTGAGGCCACTCTCACGGAGAGGGTAAGCAACTGACCGACTTCTTTTTAATGCTATATGAAAATGCACTTTAACTAACATGATGAATGCTCATCATGCAGATGAGGGAGCTGACTGCAGCGCTGGGTGAGGTAGAGCGACTCCGAGCAGAGGCGGAGCGTCTCCGGGCTGAGGTAGCCGAGGTAGCCCATCTCTGTGCAGAGGTGGAGCAGCTGAGCGCGAGAGTGGTAGATTTGGAGTGCTACCGGATCGAGGCGAGGGAAGCTCGGCGCCAAGCGTACGATCTGAGGATCGAGCTACGGGCCGTGGAGCAGACGATCCGGATGATTGGCCGAGGACCTACAGCTAGTGCGTCGCAGAGCAGCGCACGGAGCTGCGCCTTCCCAGACTTACTTACCAGTTCCTCCGGCCTTCGGAGGAATGAGGAGGCAGAGAGGAGACGACAATAGCTAGATGAGGGGAGCACCTCCATGGTCCCGCCGGTGAAGAGGCACGAGGGTACTAGGGACAGCGGGGGTCCAGGAGAGGGACCCGCTGGGGCGTGACTTGTACTTTTTCTTTTCTTTATGGACACATGTGCATGACTCTTTATATTAGTGAATACATGATTTTTTGTCTTTTCGAATGCAAAATGTGTGGATGTGAATGCTGACTTACTAACAACGACCTCTAAGACTGACAAAGAGAGTAGGAGAGAGAGTGGGAGAGGGGGGGAGAGAACTGATGATTAAAGATAATCAAAACATGGGTAAACAAGGGAAAACGGTCTTCTGGAAGACCGCAAGGAGGAAAGAAACGGTCGAGGTAGGACCGTTAGGCGAGCGGGAGAAAAGGTGGTAGAGGAGAACAAAAAAAGATAGTCTGACGACCGTTTGAGGGAGCCTAGCGGTCGCTTTATAGACCGCAAGGGAGAAAAACCCAGTAAAGTCCGAGCGGGACTCTCCATGAGAGTCCGAACCTGTGGCTAGAAGCACCTAATTGTGTTAAGACTTATCCTAACTTAAATTGAAGCTAACTAGCCTCAATCCTAATGCATTAAGATTAGAATTAAAGCCCCATAACTAGGAATACACACAGAATTCACAGTTCCCAGAAATCTCTGCTTAAACCTTGAAAATTCCCTCAAAATTCTCTAAAAACACCATGAAGATGAGCTTTGAAGCTAGCACCATGGGGGAGGTGGCCTACATCGGGCCAAAGTTGGCTAGAAAGGAGCATGGTGAGCTGCAGCGACTGACTTCCATTCCCAAGCACCTGAGCACAAGCCCTTCAAGAGAGGTGAGTTTAAATTAATCTCAAAAATCATGAATTTCCTTAAACTTCTTCTCATGGTATTTCTTCTCTTTCTTCTTTTCCTCTCTTTCTTCCTTTTTCCAGCTCCTTCCTGGCCCAAGATGCTACTCTAGCTTGAAGTGGGTAGCTCCCATGATAAAAGAACTACCTTTAGAGGTTACTTCAATCCTAAGGGCATGGCACATTCACCCTCTATTAGTTTTAGCAAAGAACTTCCAGAAAATTTCTTATGATTCACCAAGCATTTCAGCCCTAGTGGAGTTATGGCACCCTCAAACACACACTTTCATATTCCCAACCTTTGAAGCCATTGTCCTTGTAGAAGAGGTAGAGACCTACCTAACCCTTCCTAAGACTAAGCTGGGGGATGAAGATTTAGTGTCTCACACGGTTGAACCTATAGATCCATCACTCATCTTGGGAGATTTCATACACAATCCAAAAGATATGAAAACCTTGATTAGCTCTCGCCATATCCATTTGATACCCTTGGCCCAATGGATTGTTTCTCATTGTAAGAACAAGTGGGGGAAATATGAAGCCATAGCAAAAGCCATCTCCATTTGCTTATGCAGGGTGTTACTCTTTTCTACCACCGACCACCTCTTAGATATCCAAAATCTTAGTATCATTAGTGGGTTGTGGCGGGGGCTTATCTATCTCTCAGGCCGTCCTTTCTTACTTTTATGAAGGCCTTAGTTCAGCTTCACTAGGGGGTCCCCTCTTTGGGTCAATGATCATCCTTGAGTGTTGGATGGGAATTAGGCTCAAATTTCTACCCAAGGAGGATTTGCCTTCAACTAGTCGTATATTCGGGAGCCACCCACTCTACTTTATAGGAGGTGCATTTGGGTTATCTTCTCAGGTTGAATGCTGGACCGCGGATGGGAAAACACGGGAAGATTGACATCTCTTCCTCAACACTTTGCCAATTGACAAGTTCGTGATGCGACCTCGGGCTTTTCAAAGCACTACCCTCAGATTACCCCGACGACTAAGCCTAGACCTGTAGCTATCACTTTTGTTGGCAAGGTACGGGCTCGGCTGATCTCCCACATGGTTAGAGCGCTCCGAACTACCTGTTCATCCTCCTCGGTCCCGATCTTCCTAGCTTGAAGGGGAGGGTAGTGAGATAGTGCTTGAACCATAGTAAGAGGTAGCCCGATTTGCAAATAGCACCGGTGCAAGTTGTAGATCGCCAAGGTAGTATTCCCCACTAGCTACAGGTCTAGGCTTAGTCGTCGGGGTAATCTGAGGGTAGTGCTTTGAAAAGCCCGAGGTCGCATCACGAACTTGTCAATTGGCAAAGTGTTGAGGAAGAGATGTCAATCTTCCCGTGTTTTCCCATCCGCGGTCCAGCATTCAACCTGAGAAGATAACCCAAATGCACCTCCTATAAAGTAGAGTGGGTGGCTCCCGAATATACGACTAGTTGAAGGCAAATCCTCCTTGGGTAGAAATTTGAGCCTAATTCCCATCCAACACTCAAGGATGATCATTGACCCAAAGAGGGGACCCCCTAGTGAAGCTGAACTAAGGCCTTCATAAAAGTAAGAAAGGACGGCCTGAGAGATAGATAAGCCCCCGCCACAACCCACTAATGATACTAAGATTTTGGATATCTAAGAGGTGGTCGGTGGTAGAAAAGAGTAACACCCTGCATAAGCAAATGGAGATGGCTTTTGCTATGGCTTCATATTTCCCCCACTTGTTCTTACAATGAGAAACAATCCATTGGGCCAAGGGTATCAAATGGATATGGCGAGAGCTAATCAAGGTTTTCATATCTTTTGGATTGTGTATGAAATCTCCCAAGATGAGTGATGGATCTATAGGTTCAACCGTGTGAGACACTAAATCTTCATCCCCCAGCTTAGTCTTAGGAAGGGTTAGGTAGGTCTCTACCTCTTCTACAAGGACAATGGCTTCAAAGGTTGGGAATATGAAAGTGTGTGTTTGAGGGTGCCATAACTCCACTAGGGCTGAAATGCTTGGTGAATCATAAGAAATTTTCTGGAAGTTCTTTGCTAAAACTAATAGAGGGTGAATGTGCCATGCCCTTAGGATTGAAGTAACCTCTAAAGGTAGTTCTTTTATCATGGGAGCTACCCACTTCAAGCTAGAGTAGCATCTTGGGCCAGGAAGGAGCTGGAAAAAGGAAGAAAGAGAGGAAAAGAAGAAAGAGAAGAAATACCATGAGAAGAAGTTTAAGGAAATTCATGATTTTTGAGATTAATTTAAACTCACCTCTCTTGAAGGGCTTGTGCTCAGGTGCTTGGGAATGGAAGTCAGTCGCTGCAGCTCACCATGCTCCTTTCTAGCCAACTTTGGCCCGATGTAGGCCACCTCCCCCATGGTGCTAGCTTCAAAGCTCATCTTCATGGTGTTTTTAGAGAATTTTGAGGGAATTTTCAAGGTTTAAGCAGAGATTTCTGGGAACTGTGAATTCTGTGTGTATTCCTAGTTATGGGGCTTTAATTCTAATCTTAATGCATTAGGATTGAGGCTAGTTAGCTTCAATTTAAGTTAGGATAAGTCTTAACACAATTAGGTGCTTCTAGCCACAGGTTCGGACTCTCATGGAGAGTCCCGCTCGGACTTGCGCAAGATCCGGCCTCATGCGGATAGGAAATCGAATGTAATTTGAGCCTTATGATCATGCATTGAATTTCATTGAAAGAATGATGTATTATGAGTTTGAATGAAATAAAAGAAAAGATTGTGTTTAAAGATGTGCAATGGAATCATTATTTTCGCTTGATGAATCAAAAGACGGAGTTCTCTGTTTGGAAAACGGTCCAACAAAGAACCGCTAAGAGATCCTGATGGTCTGGCGATAGACCACAAGGGAAAGATTCAGAAAAACTTTGAGTTTTCTGACTCTCGGGTGAAGCATGCGGTCGCCCACTGGACCGCCAGAACGAAGCTAACGGTCTAGTGATAGACCGCCAAGGTGCAAGGATAGAAATCCTGAGAGTTTTGATTCTCGGGTGAGGAAAACGGTCCACGAACGACCGTTAGGGGACTTCTAGCGGTCGTCCAAAAGACCGCAAGGGAGAAATTTGTAATGCTTCGAATTCTGGAAACGGAACCTGTATCTGCGCACACTGAAAATAGGAAAACAAGTTAGATCTATTCTTAAGCTCAACCCCTTGCCTTCAGCAAGTTAGAGAATGACCACTCCTTGATATTTGGTCAAGGGGTGGAGCCTTATTAAATAGGCAAGAATGCAAACAAAATATGAATGCAAATGCATGCTATGCAAGGACGATGGTATTTTTGGTTTTTAAAATATCTGATCTGATTTTTTGAATTTTGAAATATCTGATTTTTTTAGATTTTAGAATATCTGATTTTTTTTGGATTTTGAAATATCTGATTTTTTTGATTTTTTTTAGATTTTGAAATATCTAATTTTTTTTGGATTTTGAAATATCTGATTTTTTTGGTTTTTGAAGGCTAGCTTCGTCCCGGCCATAAGAGCCCTACCTGTCACACTAGAGATCTTCTGAGGTTAGCGTGCTTTTGAAAGTGACAATCCCCAGCTGGGGCCAATCTGTATGACGGTGCTTCTACCGAGGCCATACGCAGGGTATAGTTTTAGTCCTTAAAAGAAAAATGAATATGGGAGGTAAGCCTAGGCCTGGTATAGAAGTGTTTATGGCTTGAGTTCCTCTCATTGACAACCCCTTCAGAGATTTAGTCTGTTGCGTCGGGACTTTATGTCCGTCGTCGAACCTTCATCCACCTTAGGCACGCGTACGACCGGGCTCATAATGTTTTGCGGGGAAACTGTACTGTCACTCTTGCCATGCCTAGTTTCATAATTTTGGAGCTTCTAATCTTCGAGCTTTGAGCTTTTGAAATGAGCTTTCGGTTTTGCTTTGATTTTTACCCCTTTTCTTTCTTTTTCTTTGATGGTACTGTCACTTTTCTTTCTGTGGAATCAGGTCATAACAGATTGCCCCTATTTGAGACCTCCTCTCGTCAGGGTGTCTAGATCAGTCATTGCCCCCTTATTTGCCTGTTGCCCCTAGATTCAGCCGAAGAGAGAAACAGACAGGGACCTTCACTTCCCCCAAGCATGGCCAAGGGAGAAAACAGGTTTTACACAAAATTGGGAAAACCCGACCAGGGATGTCATGAAGTGTGTGATTGCCAAACTCAGAATCCTCCTTCGTGGTCAAGGAAAGGACAACTCCCTACCGGGCCTTTATTAGCCTGACTCTAAGGAAAAAAATGCTTAAGGTACAACCCATTCCAGGCATGAGACAGCTCCTCACCTTCTGCGTTGACCAGGCGATATGCGTTCCATGGATAAGCCTCTCTGACGACGAACGGCCCTTCCTAGTTAGGTTGCAATTTAGACCAAGGACCTCCGACCTAATGAATTTATGTTTCAAAACCATATCACCTATTTGAAATTTGCGTTCAATTACCTTCTTTTGAAAATAACGCGAGACTCTCTTTTGATAAACGGATACGTGATCGGCCACATTCATCCTCTTCTCATCCAAGAGTTCCAACTGGACGAGTAACGCCTCTCGACGTTCATTAAGATTAAGTTCTTTATCGAGCTGTACCCTTAGGGAAGGGATTATGATCTCATATGGGAGCACCACCTCCATCCCGTAAGTGAGAGCATAGGGGGTTTGCCCCGTAGGAGTACGGATTGAGGTACGGTAAGCCCATAGAGCTTCCACTAATCGTTCAGGCCAATCTAAAAATTTGTGAGATTCGCTTGACCATTACCTCAAGGATAATATGGAGATGAATGATGCAATGTAATATTAAACTTCTTACAAAGGTCCTGGAGCTCTTGAGAAATGAACTTGGGTCCATTGTTGGTGACGATGCTACTTGGGACTCCGAACCGCACGATGATATTCTTCATGATGAAGCGGCACACCGTGGTAGCTTTGATCTCGGCGTACGCCTCCGCTTCGACCCATTTGATGAAATACTCAGTGGCGGTGAGGATGAATGATTTCTGCTTAGTCTGAGAGTTTGAATCACCTAGCGGGCCAACAATGTCGAAGGCCCACATGGAGAACGGCCAAGGAGTAGAGAGAGGATGAAGAGATGAAGCAGAAGCATGTATTTAATCAGCGTGGAGTTGGCATTTAAGACACCTCCGGACATAGAGAGAGTAATCTTCCTCTAGGGTGGGCCAATAGTAACCCTGCCTAAAGATTTTCTTTGCTAGAGCTAGGCCATTAACATGACCTCCACACTCACTTGAATGGGCTGCTTCGGCCACCTTCCAAGCTTCATCATCTCGAGACACCTCATGAGCATTCCATTGAGAGCGCACCTGTATAATTCTCCAGCAATGATAGTGTATTTCAAGGCGGCTCTTCTAATAGTCTTATGCTGCTCAGCATTTGCCCCTTCCCGGAATGATCCATCTCTACAATATAGCTCGATTTCATGGTACCATGGCAACTCTTCTTCCTCCAGAATATCTTCTAACTCAGTTAAAGACACTTCCTTCAATTCTTCCTTTTCCGCCCTAGCCTCTACAGTCTTCCTAAGGTTATCGAACCAAGGATCCTGAAGAGAGGGAGCATCCAATCTCTGGACGATGATGGTTTCAGTGCTCCGATTGAGAGGGAAAGATAAAGAGGAGGCGAGCGATGCCAGCGCATCAGCAAGGATATTCTGAGATCGAGGAGTATGAATATAGATCAGCTTGCAGAATTTCCTAGCCAAGAGAGTGGCCAAATCCTGATATGGTTTGAGTTTCGGGTCATAAGTGCGGTAAGTGGATATAACTTGCTGCAGAACGCGCTGAGAGTCTCCTATGATGTTCAAATAGTGCGCTCCTAAGAGGTAGGCGTGCTTCAATCCAGCCAGGAGAGCTTCATACAAGGTGATGTTGTTGATAGTAGAAAAATAGAGCTGATAAGCGAAGGGAATCGTTACCCCTTCCGAAGTAAGCAGAACAGCACCTATCCCTCGGCCTTGGGAATTGAGTGCACCATCAAAGTGCAAAGACCAAAAGGGATGATGAGTAAGCACGAAGAGATGCTCATTAGGGAAATCGTCCTGAATAGAGTCAGTGCAGGGGATAGGAAGATGGGCAAGATGCTCAGCAATTGCATACCTTTTGATTGCCTTCTGAACGATGAATGTGATGTCAAACTGAGAGAGGAAGCTCTGCCAACGAGATAACCTACTAGAAAGGACAGGCTTTTCTAAGAGATAGCGAATTGGGTCCATTCTAGAGATCAGCCTAACTGGGTGGGCTAGAAAGTAGTGTTTTAGCTTCTGAGCTCCATGATAGTGTACTTGGCCTCCGCGGGGTTAAATAACATGGAGAAGTAATAGGCTGCCCATTCTTTGCCTTCATCATCTATTTGCGCCAGGACAGCTCCTAGGGAGTCCTCAATAACAGAAATGTATAGGATGAGGGGTTTCCCAGGGACATGAGGTTGCAAAACCAGGGGATTAGACAAATATCCCTTCAAATCCTCATAGGCCTTCTGACAGTCTTGGTTCCATTCAAACTTGACCCCCGCCTTTAGCAATTCGTAAAACGGACGGCACCTCTGAGAATGCTGGGATAAAAATCTTTTGATGAATTACAAGCGACCAATCAGTCCTCGAAGTTTCATGATATTCTTATGCGGAGGCATGTCCATGACGACTTTTGCTTTGTTAGAATCAATCTGAATCCCCCTTTTACTAACTATGAAGCCTAGAAATTTCCCTGAAGAGACTCCAAAAACACACTTCTTAGGATTCATTTTCAATTGGTACTCCCTAGCTCTCTGAAGCACCTTAGCTAGAATGGCGGGGTGTTCTTCTTTAGTCCTTTACTTCACCAAGATATCATCCACGTAAGCTTCCATGTAGACATGCATCATGTTGTGGAATATAGCCATCATCGGCCTTTGATAAGTGGCACCCGCGTTCTTTAAACCAAACGGCATAACCACATAGCAATACGTGCCTCAGGGCGTGGTGAAGGAGGTTTTCTCTTGATCTTCAGGAGCGAGACGGATTTGGTTGTATCCTGAATAACCATCCATGAATGACAGTGCTTCGTACCCGGCGGTGTTGTCCACCAATACATCTATATGAGGCAGCGAAAAATCATCCTTGGGACATGCTTTATTAAGATCCCTGAAATCAATGCAGATTCGCACCTTTCCATTCTTCTTGATGACAGAGACTATATTTGTCACCCATTGGGGATAAGACAACTTTAATAAATCTGGCCTTGTACAATTTATCGGCCTCTTCTTTGATCTTTAAGGCCATGTGGGGGTGAAATCTCCTTGATCTTTGCTTCACGGGTGTTGCCCCTGGTTTAAGCACTAGTCGATGTTCAACCAAAGAGGGATCAAGACCTGGCATGTCCGCGTAAGACCATGTGAAAGAATCGCTATACTCCCTCAGGACTTTGACTAAATCTTCTTCAACTTCTAGAGGGAGATTAGCGGCAATTATAATGGGCCTGGGGTCTTCATTAGTTCCCAGATTTATTTCCTTTGTAGGTTCATCCACTGCTGACGATGGCTCATCAAATCTCTTTAAACCTTACACATACAAATCAGCAGTGTCGTCTACATTGCTATCCTCAAGATCCACCAGGTCTTTTTCATCCATGACTTCATAGACTTCCAATCCATCATCACTCGACACCCCGCCTTGTTCCTCGTCTTCTTCGATCACAATCGCTGTAGCTATGAACTCCGGGCATTTAAGAAGAGCACTACATCGCTGAGCTGTTGAATTATGGTTTTGATGATTGTTGTGATTGTTAAGTTATGATTTTGATGATAACTAAACTTAATGTGTGATTAAGCGATGATAACTAAACTTGTGGTTGATTGCTCATGCTCTTGTTATCTATGTATGGTTGAGATGGCAAATGGCAACAGTTACATGGTCTTGATCCTTGGTTTGCATATATTGGTTTTACAAGAGGCAAGAGGTTTCATAACCTCTTTAATGTGAGCAAGCATGGTATTAAACCTGACTATCTTGCTTGCAGGATTAAACTCATGGCAGTCACCTGGTGAACCAAACGTGTGGATAAGCACCCTGCTCCTCTACAATCCAATAGGTGGTATATGTCATTTACTGTCAAGAACCATTGGTAAGACTCTTACCTTGTCTTAGCATCGATCTCACCATGTGTATCTCATATTCCTTAATACACCTCATTCATGCACATTAAACATGAAACCCTTCTGGCCATCGTGCGCCCTCGCCCGCGGATCGACCTGCGCGATCAGGTCGCGGGGATTTTGGCATTCCAAATGCATTCCAAATGCTTAAGTGTTTAGCATTCCAAATGCATTCCTAAGAACTCAAATGAACTTGAATTAACTTATAAACATATGTTCAATTCATGCCTCGATCTTGTGGATTTGATTCTCTGGGCTAAACTCATCATTTTTCAGGTTTTTGATAGTCCGGTCGACCTCCGGCATGACTCCGGTCGACCTGAAATAACAGAATGCAACCTTCCACAGTCTGTCACAGTGGCGATCAATCGCCCCTCCAATCCCAGTCGACCGAAAATCCCAGGGATCGGCCTCCTACAGGTTTCCCAGTGGCGGTCGACCGCCAGCCCCTGCAGGTCGACCGCCAACCCCGAGCTGCCCAACATTGTTGACTTTTTATCACTTCAAGGAAAGCCCTTTCTCTTGATATTATTTAATCCTAAAGCCACCAAACCCTCCAGAATTTGTGGATCTAGTCTAGGGCTTGTCCATAGACCTTCCAAGGGTTATAAAACATCCTATTAGAGTCATAACCCTAACCAACCAAGAGGGCTTCAAGGGAGATCAAGGTGGAGGCTGTCCAAGGTGAAAGGAGAGGGTACTATAGCTCCGTGAACAGTACTTCGTGCAGCAAGATTTCCATCCTTCCTCAACACATTGAAGGTAAATCTGAAGCCAATATACTTCCATTCAAGTGAAGAGGCAAGCAAGTATTCCAGGAAGATCAAGGAAAGGATATCCAAGGAGAAAGAAGAAAAGAAGTAAGCAAGCAAGCACAAATTCAAGAAGAGGGTGCTCAAGGTGAAAGGATAAAGCTTCCCAAGGTCCATTCAAGCTTAGTTTGAAGCCATTCAAGCAAAGAAGGAATCAACGCAAGATCTGCATCATACACTCAGGGGGAGCCTAAATCAAGAGCATTCTAAACTGTGGTTTATTTATTTTGATGTCTTGTTGATGTGAAACCACCCTTGGACCTATTTTGCAATCATTCAAGTTGGGCAGCGGACTCACACTGGCGAGCTCACTCGCTTGGCGCACATTAGTGCCCGAAGGCAACTTGGCGATGATGGAGAGGGTCCGAGGCGGGTCCTTGAGGCTCCAAAGGTTGGATAGCTTGGGGAGAACCCCAAATGGGCCTGGGATGCCCAAATCATGGGCGGCCAGCACACCAAGGGTGTGGGATGTAATGGTTCACTCACAACTCGCCCGCGGTGGTCACTCACGGCACTAGCAATTTAGGGCCGAGCTCTCATTCACCGTCTGACGAAACAATGGCGATAATACTATGCTAGCAATGAATTGAAACCAGCCAAGAGAGGGACCAAGGCTCACCTAGCCGGCGTGAAGACGCCGACTCCGGCCGGAGACGGGGGCGAGCGGGTAAGCGTGGGTATGCACCCGCACGCCGCGCCGATGAAGCTTCGAACCAGAAATTTAAGATTTACATGCACTACGCCCCTTGCAAGGGGGTTGGACTAGGGGTGGGGGTTCAAATTACAACCAAAATATTCCTCCACGCAGGGAGGGGCCTTCATCCGGCCAAGCAGGGAGGGGAGAAACGGGGAAAGTATGCCGAATGAAGACTGAGATCGGTTCAGTCTTCTCTCTGCGAGTGCTGACAGTCGGTCGAAGATGTTGCTGCTGTGACTTCCCCGAATTTTGTTGGGGACAAAACCACTTGGAGAATCTTCATATCTGGAACATGGTGACTTCAGAAGTTTGTAAATTTCTTCAGGCATCGCTGCTGGTCGGGGTGGGGGCGTGAACAGGGTGGCAGACCCTCAGATCTGACAGTTTTAGGTTCCCAACAGTAGGAAGAAGATGGTGCCACGACCGCTCCCGAGCTCAGAATCATGTACCGCTGGAGTCGTTGGAACCGCTGATGAGTCCTCTTCGAAGCAAGACTGACCGGGATGCCAGCTGATGTCGAGGTCGACCGGTGGGCTCTAAACACTGAGGAGGGGTCGGTGGGGACTTAGTGGAGGTAGATCCGAGCGCCTGGAGGAAGAAATTAATAACTCTTGAGAAAGGAAGCCGATTGGAGTTCCGCCTCTTGATTCTGAAAGTAGACAGGTCGAAGAAGATCTTTGCAGAAGAACTTTTGTCTTGATTCACGTAGGATTTGTCGTGCCAGAGCTTCCAATCACGTTCAGGTGCTCTGTCAGGAGAGCTTCGCGTAGTCGAGGGAGAACGGCTCTCCCGGGAAGCTCGGTGCTCAGACGACAACGAAATCAACCCCGTTGCGAAGAAGACAGGCAGACACTTCCGTGGGTACCTCTTGGGCCTTCAGATTTGTGGGGAGGTGGTCGGGGTGGTTGCTGCTAGCAGGTGATCCTCTGCAGGTCGCCAGTCTAGATGGTGGAAGGTGGGGGTGATGGAGAAGAATAATGGGAGAGTGGAGGAGATGAGAGAGAGGGGGGACGACCTAGGGCTATGGACGGAAGGGGGATTTCGAAATTCAAAGGCCTAGGGAGGTGGAGGGGTGCTTGGGGTAGTGGGAAGGGTGCTTGGGAAAGTGGGAGTGGTGGTTGGGGGTTGGGTGGTGAGGAGAGGATTGGTGGAGGGGGTCTTGGGAAGAGGGGGAGTATTGATGAGGGTTGTGGGGAATGGGAAGAGGCTTTAATGGGGTAGGTGGGGAGTGGAGGTGGTTGGGAAGGGAGGAGAGAGAAAAATTTTGAAATTGGGATGGGGAGGAGAGAGAATGGGGTTCGCCCCCTTTAGAGAGAGAGAAGAGAGAGAGAGAGAGAGAGAGAGAGAGAGAGAGGAATCCACCCCAATATAGAGAGAGATAATGAGAGAGAGGTCTAGTGGGATTTGGAATTCTGGATTTCAATATTCATGTAAAAGTTGTTACATATGAGATGAGTGGGGGCCTATTTATAGGCATTGGACTTTTCCTAGGATGAAAATGACCCTGACTAAACAACTATTGACCAAGCACTCCAAGGGAGGGACGCCCCTAGGCCTAGCCCATTAGTTGGGACCAATAGCCTAACAAACCAACACAATGACACAAGACTTTGGTAGATAACCTACTAACCTAGGTACATGACTCAAATAAAGGGAAAATTACATGATGATGACTCAAATAAAATGTAAAAATTACATGACTAGACTCAAAAAATTATGACGAACACAATGGCGCACGCTGATGAGCAATCCGAGCCTCAAAAGAAGTGGAGGGGGCGAGGGATGCCCCCATCATACCCCCGGGGTGGGGAAAACTCGACCCCGTCGAGTATGGGTCCACCGGGGAAGTAGTACACTAAAATGTAGCTCCGGGTGAACCACGATCTCCAAACTCAAACTTCGCTCATAGCCGGAGAAGGGTGCTTCAGCTCGTCAAAGTGGCTCGGACACACCCTCATGCTGGCGATGGGATCTTGCTTGCCTAGTATTGCCGCCGTGTGCTCACGTCGGGCTCTCAGGCTAATTTGTGGTGGCACTCCGAGGGTGTCTCTCGCAAGGATAGGTGTAAGCTCAAGGCACTCACTAGGATCCACCGCGGTGGCCTTAGAGGGTGCCGGATCCGCCACATGAGAAATGGGGTGAATCCCAAAACCCATCGGTAAGTCCAACCCGCAAGCCGGGTTGCCAAAATCACTCGGAACTTGGCAAGGTCCAAGTCCTCGTGCCCTCAAATTGGAGGTGACCCTAGGGTAGAGCCACTCCAAAGTCATCATCGTCAAATTACCAACTTGGAATTCCAAGTGGCGCCCGTGAGTTTTTGCCCGCTTGTTGTAAATCTCACCGCTTGTTGCTTGATACTTGCTCGGATGCATATGCCATGCACTATGATGCGGTGTGAGTGGACAATGTATGGTATACAAAGGTGGTCCAGAGCAACCACATATAGACCTATCATGCATTGATGTTATGAAGACTTTGAATGATTTGGGAGGACCGGGACATCCATAGGTGTCCCTCTTATGAGTGTTGGAGGACCCGGACACCCATGTAGGTTCCTAGCATACATAAGACCAATGGTGAATTGGGGAGGACCGTTACACCCAAATAGGGACCACTCATGCTTCCTACTTGACATGTGGGTGATGTGAATGAATGGACCCGACTTTCTAATCATGCCAAGTGGTGTGTTGTGCCAAGACTTATGCACTCCTATCCTAGAGATGACCTCCATGTGCATGGGTGTGGGGTGGCCCTTGATCTTCCATGTGAAAGGGTCGAAAGGATCTAGGAAGGTGGGTATCATGGAGAGGGGCTCTTCATTGTTTCCTAAGTGTATTTCACCCATGGTCATGGTTCCCTTGGTGTGGTCCGGGTCTTGGGAGAGGTGGGCTTGGTCCAACATGGTTGGTTGGGGTAGGAAAAGGTTGGTGGTGAGTAAGGTGGGTGGGTGTAGGAAGGGATCGAAGGGGTCATGATATGGGTCACTTAGGGAGAGGAACTCTAGGTCCTCATGGTCCTCACATAGTGGTGATTCATCCTCCTCTAGTGAAATAATTGGGCCGAAGTTTTTGGTGGGATGGTAGGCCATGAATGGAGGGCTCGACGTTCTACCCAAGATAAGCAACTCTAATTTATGGATAGCATCGGGCTTATCGGGTATAGGGAGGAATAAGAGAAGGTCACTAGTGTAGCAACCAATGGTGCACATTGAGGTGATGGACCCTATGCATAGGTGTAGGAGGCCAAGGCTCCTAGGTTGTTCGACCCTAGGGGTCAACATGCTAGTCATCTCTAATTGCCATGCTAAGCCCTTGAGAAGATCCTCTAAGGTCTCCACTTGATATGACGCTTGGATTGTGGTGTGATAGGAGAACAAGGGCACTATGGGAAGGTCTTGTTCTATGGGAGGGAAAACATGGGACATGATGGGGTGATTTGGTCTCTCCTTTAGCCATCTAGCTAGGGGCCCATCTATGATTATGGTGCCATTTGTGAAGGTTTGTGGCTCTTGAAGATCCAGACTATTTGAAGTGATGAAGGGTTGAGGCTCTTCCTTACTATTGGTGTGAACTTGGGCTTCCTTATGGGCGGGGAGAGGGTCCGGGCTAGCAATTATTCCTATGTGAGTGGGTGTGGCCTCCTTTCTCAAGGGAATTGGAAGGTCTTGTGGAGATGGGGTGATGATGGTTGGGGCATGGTGCACCCGGGGTGGTGAGTGAGGTCGAACTCGGGTTGGGAGTGGAAGTAGTGGTGGCCTAGGTTGGGGTAGGGTTGGGGTTGGAAGTGGAAGGTGGGTTGGGCGAGGGGGTTTAGGTTGGTTGGCCTTGCGAGGTGCATCTTTCTTTGGGGGTGATGGAGAGATAGTGGTGGGGTTCAAGGGAGCTTGTGGGATATGGGTTTGGTGGGGGAATTTTGGTTGGGGGGTGGTGGTCGTCATGGGCCTAGGTGGAGGGGTGGTCATGGGGCCCAATTGGATTTGTGGAGCTATGGTTGTGGTGAGAATTTGTAGGTAGGGTGTAGATGTGGTGGTCGGGATAGGATAGGTGGGAAGTAGTTGGGCTTCACCCTTGAAGAATATTACTACAGTGGACGCTATGAGGTGGATACCATATCCACATTCTATCCCGCCGAGAACAACCCGATGGGGGTAACTTTCGATGAATACCCTGCAGAAGTTGAATATGCCGAACCGGCTCGACCAAGAGACTCGGAAACAGAGACCACGGCTCCTTGCCGATGTTGGGAGCAAGTCTATCCTGAAGAGGCGGCCCTTCAAGCCAAATTTGATACGGCCAGCAGCAGTGAAGCCGAAGACATTGAAGAAGCAGGGACATCTCCCTCTGTCGGATCTCCGCCAATGATGATTCCAGCACCTCTCGTGCCGATCGGAGAGACTTTTGTCGAAGCCGAGCAAGAGATGCATGCTGCTGAAAAGAAAAGTGCCACCCCCATTGAGGACATAGTAACCCAAAGGGGGGATGAAGCTGCTAACCCACCTCTCGAAGCCGCAACGGCAACAGATTCGCTGATGGAACAATTTGCACAACCGCTTCTTACCGAGGCGGAGATCCTTGCTGAAGTTCAAATAGAACCAAATGAAGAGACCGAGGTCCTTGACCTTGAAGATGACATTCCAGACTTCGTTGACCTTCAGCCGACGTCCCCAGAAATAGAAGATGGAGGCCAGGCCATGGTCGATGAGCTGATAGAAGTTAACCTGGGAGATGAGGATGACCATAGGCCGACCTTCCTCAACGCCCAGCTATCTGTTAAAGAACAAAAGTTGTACATCCAGCTACTGCAAGAATACAGGGATTGATTTGCCTGGATCTACAAGGAGATGCCAGGACTGAACCCCGCAGTCTCACAACATGAACTAGCGATAAGCCCTGAAGCCGAACCGGTAAAGCAACCGCCGCGGCGCATGAGTCCAGAGTTGATTACTCAAATATGTAAAGAAGTTGACAAGCTCATTAACGTGGGCTTCGTCGAATAAAATCAATACACCACGTGGCTAGCTAATATTGTGCCCGTGAAGAAGAAGAATGGACAGATCCAAAGATGTGTTGACTTTCGAGATCTGAATAAAGCCTGCCCCAAGGATGACTTTCCAGTGCCAATAATGGAGGTCATGATAGATGCAACAACTGGCCACGAAGCCCTATCGTTCATGGATGGGTCGTCCGGCTATAACCAAATATGGATCGCAGAACATGACCGGATCCACACTTCCTTCCGAACTCCCAAGGGCATTTACCACTACAAGAGGATGCCATTCGGGTTGAAGAATGCCGGCGCCACTTATCAGCGGGCGATGACTAGAATATTTAATGAGCTGCTCTACCATAAGATCGAGTGCTACATAGATGATCTGGTAGTCAAAACCAGAAAGAAAGAAGACCATCTGCAGGACCTCCGAGTCATCTTTCAGAGACTAAGGCAGTATGAATTGAAAATGAACCCTATGAAGTGTGCGTTCGGAGTATCGAGCGAAAAGTTCTTGGGCTTCAATGTCAGATACCGGTGAATTGAAATAGACTCCACAAAGATCAAAGCAATTCAAGAGTTACCCTCACCAAGGAACCTCTCCGAGCTGAGATCTCTTCAAGTCCGCCTGGCTTACATCTGGCGGTTCATATCCAATTTGTCGGGGCGATGCCAGCCCTTTCACAAGTTAATGATGAAAGATGTACCCTTTTATTGGGACGAAGATTGCCAGATAGCCTTTGACAAGCTCAAATATTATCTGAAGACTCCTCTAGTGCTGGGCGCACCGGTAAAAGGACGGATGCTGGTTCTATACATAGCAGCCACATATAACTCCCTGGGGGCAATGCTGGCCCAGAACAATGAAGAGGGGAAAGAACATGCCCTCTACTACCTCAGTCGGAGATTAGTCAGGACTAAGGAGAAATACACCTACATTGAGAAGGTCTGCCTGGCGCTGGTCTTCGCCGTCAAGAAACTCTGACACTATATGATGTCGCATGAAATTAAGCTGATCTCCAAGGCGGATCCGCTTAAATATATCATGTCCCAACCGACACTCAAAGGTCGTTTGGCCAAATGGGTGGTGATCCTTATGGAGTTTGATATCTCCTACATACCCAAAGGGCCGTCAAGGGCTAGGCCATTGCAGACTTCTTTGTTGAGCATCCAGTGCCTGAAGACTGCCCGCTGGAATCAGAACTTCCTGAAGATGAAACCCTTGAGGTTGGCCAGGTGCAGCCCTCTCTATGGTAGCTGTATTTTGACGGCGCTTCCAGAATTGACATCTCATCTATTGGGTCTGCCAGAGTCAGAGCGGGGGCAGGCATAGTCCTGAAATCTCCCGAAGGAGAGGTCATATATACATCTTGTTCAATAAACAAGCCATGTACAAACAATGAAGCAGAATATGAAGCCCTCATAATCGGGTTGCAGATTGCTCTGTCAATGGAGATCCAAATGTTGGAAGCATTCAGAGATTCCATGCTGGTCATAAAACAGCTGGAAGGAGAGTTCGATGTGTGGAAGCAAGAGCTCCTCCCTTACTATCAACTGGCCCTCTGATTGATGGCGACATTCTACTTCGTCAAAATCAGGCATATTAATCAGGGACAGAATGCTCAGGCAGATGCCCTCGCAAAGTTGGCTAGCTCTTTGGCAATCCCGCCAGACGCAAGCCTGAATATAGCAGTAATCTACCATCGACAAGTCCCCAGCATGACGGAGGTTCTGGCTGATGAACAAGAAAATGAAGCGACAACTGTAGATTAAGTTTACCAGCCCGATTGGCGGGAGCACCTTCTGCACTGGTTCCAGCACTAACAGCTTCCGAAAGAAAAGGAACAAAGAATGAAGGTCCTAAGGATCAAAGACTCTTATGAGATGAGAAGCGGAACCTTGTTCCGAATAATGGCCGATGCCCGAAGGAAAGTTCTGCTCCGTTGCTTGTCTTCGGCAGAGGCTGGGCAAGTAATGCAAGAAGTCCATGCCGGGACAGCTGGAGCACACCAGGCTGGGCCAAAGATGAAAATTGAAAAAAAGAAATTGGGCTATTATTGGCCCTCCATGTTCGACGATTACTGCAAGTTTACTAAAACTTGCCAAAAATGTCAGGAGCACACCAACTTGTCCAGGAGACCGCCGGTGCCGCTACATCCCACCCTACCAAGTTGGTCGTTCACCCAATGGGGCACGGACGTGGTAGGGCCACTGCCAGCATCTTCGTCAGGGTGCAGATATATCTTAGCAGCCACAGATTACTTCTCCAGATGGGCGGAAGCAGTTGCGCTAAGAGATGTAATGGGAGAATTAGTCACAATATTCTTCCGGTAGAATATAATATTCCGGTTCGGGGTTCCCAGCTGAATTATCTCTGATAATGACAGCCATTTCAGAAACCAGAAGGGTTATCGGTTGGATGATAAATATAAGATTGACTGGAGGACTTCGTCCCCCTACAACCCTCAAGCCAATGGACTTGCAGAAGCCTTCAATAAAACACTATGCACACTGCTAGCAAAGACTGTCAAGTCTAATAAAAAGGACTGGGAAGAAAAGATGTACGAAGCACTTTGGGCCTATCGTACGGTCTATAAAACCCCAACCGGCTGTTCGCCATTCTCCCTCGTGTATGGGTCGGAGGATGTGGTGCCGATTGAATTGGAGGTCCCCTCACTGCGAGTTGCCATCTAGCATGGGTTGGCTGGCGGCGAATAGACCAATATAGAAAGAAGAGTGGAAGAGCTTGCCGAGCTCGAAGGAAAGCGTCTCCGCGCGCAACAAAATATTCAACTCTACCAAGCTCGCATGTCCTGTGCTTTTGACAAGCCGGTCAAAGGTCGAGAATTCAAGAAGGGTGACCTAGTAATGGTCAAAAGAAGAGAGGTGATGGCCTCCAATCCCAAAGGGAAGTTGGTTGAAAATTGGGTTGGACCATACGTCGTCCGTCGAGTATATGAAGGGGGTGCGTACGTCCTTGTAGATCACAAAGAAGTCATCCAGTTCTCTCCCCTTAATGGAAAATAATTGAAGCTGTATCACGCAGCTCAACCGACATTCTCAGAATGACCAAGACCTACCTTAGTCTAGTGGCACTCCGCCCTCACTAAGCTCTAACTACCTCGGTCCAGTGGCATTCCACCCTGGCCGAGCTCTTCCTATCTTAGTCTAGAGGTACTCCGCCCTAGCTAAGTTCTATCTACCTTAGTCTAGTAACACTCTGCCCTACCTAAGTTCCACCTACCTTGGTCCAGTGGCATTCTGCCCTGGCCGAGCTCTTCCTACCTTAGCCTAGTGGTATTGCTCCCAAGCTAAGTTCTACCTGCCTTAGTCAAGTGGCACTCCGCCCTAGCTAAGTTCTACCTACCTTAGTCTAGTGGCACTCTACCCTAGTTAAGTTCCACCTACCTTGGTTTAGTGGCATTCCGCCCTGGCCGAGCTCTTCTGATGCAGGACGGACACGGGGACCGACTCTAAGTGATGCGGACCTCGGACTCTAAATGTAGACGCGACCAGCAACATATGAATAGGAGAGACACTTCGGCCCGACACTAAGAATTCCTATGGGTTATACATCGCTAACAGAAACGCAAGCTCACTCGTCGTCCCAAGCGAGGGGAAATGTGGATCCGCGTGGTTGAGAAATCGGCAGAGTCAAGGGTGGTCGACTCACTTCCATGCTCGGATCGAGTCACAGGACGGGTCACTCTCTCGCTCACAGCGGTGACATGAACTCATGGGCTAGATTCCTAACGCACTCACAACGGCATATGATCATATACTAAACTAGCAAATGAACGCTAAGAAGTAAGACCATTACCTCTACGCTCCCGGCGTGGGGAAGACAACCCCGGCCAAATCCGTACTCCCGGTTAATAAAGTTTCTTGCAGTCCAAATGTTTTGACCCACTCCATGCAGGGAGGTAACAGGTCACATGTGGGGCCCGGGAGTAACAGGAATTGGGTTGACGGGCAGCATCTTGATGTCGCTCCGACGGTACCGAAACCCGCGTTTTGGTGCTGTCCGGATGGCGTGATCTGCGGGTTCGTAGGGCCCATGTGCTGTGCAGCCCTCTGGACCTGGCGGGGTGGGTCCCGCTATGATGGTGACACCTAGTGGTGCGCTCCCATGGATGGCGGCCGGGCTGGAACACCGTTCGGAGGCCGATCGGCTCCGATCTCCAAGTCTTGGAGTTGCTGCCCACGGACCTATTGCTTCTATTTTACCGCACGCGATCCGGCGAGATCTGTCGCTGCGATCAGCACCGATGTCGGATCGGCGCGAAATCAGCGTCGTTGGAACGCTGACTCGAAATCCTTCGACTCTCTGTGGTCCCTGGAATTTCTTCGGGGCCGTAATTTTGATGGCCGAATTTTGAACCTGACTGTTCTCTGCCTCAGATCTGGCCGGGCAGAAATGAATTTTCTTGAGAGTTGGCCTTGACCGCGATGTAGACCTTCGATCTAGGTGTTGCGTTCTTCATGAAATTTGTAGAGGGGAGATTGAGGAAAACGGAGAAAAAATTTGAGAAAAATTTAGTGGTGGTTTGGTTGGGGAAAAGTATTTTATACGGCTGGATGGTCGGATCTGGACAGTGGCAAACAGACTGAGTTTGGATCTGAAAGTGATTTTTTTGAAAATATAAACGAGATCCTACATTCACAAGAAAATTTGTGGAAGAGGTATTAGATGGACAGAACCCCCAATAAAAATTACAACTCGTTCAGACATGAGGAAGGTGGGTCCATGGATGAACTATCTGATGGCTGTGACAGAAGATAGATTGCAGGCAGATCTGGAAGGAAGGGGAGTACGAAAATGGAAAAATGGAAAACATGGACTACAAGCTCCACCAATTTTTCTAGGATGTGGTGATGACCTCTAGAACTCACTCTGAAGATTTGGAATCCAACAGATCTCGAGGCTGAAAGCTAAAATTCTGGGAATGGCCTGCTATCTCGCGAATGGCAGAATACCGACGGTGGCGGTGGCGATGCAACGGTGGCACGAAGGCGGCAGCGGCGGCGATGACGATCTCACGAACTGATAGAAGAGGCTTCACACCTCAAGATCACAGCCTTCTCAGCTGCAGAAGGGGGAGAGAGGAGAGAGAGAGAGGGGCGACCCTTGCCTTGTGGAAGAAATTCTAATATTTTCTTTGCATTAATTGTGATAGAAATGAAAATTACAACCTTTTATATGAATTGACCTCCCATGGTAAATGACTAGCCATGCCCTCAGATCCAGGGTTGATAGGGGGCATCTTAGGAAAGCTAAATTACATATTCCCCATGTGGTCAAAGAAAGGAAAGAAAAGAAAAAAACTAGCCTAATAGAGCAAAAATAGGGGGCGCCCCCTTCATTGGCCATTCTTGGGCCAAGTTGGTCCAAGGCCATCAAAAGGCCATCCACAAGCCCATGATAGCCTATAGGCCTTCCAACCTAGGTGGCCCATGAGAAGGAGAAGCCCAATTGGGCCTTAAGTCATTTAAAGATCTATTATGAAGCCTAGTGGTCCAATATGGCCACATCTCTTAATGGACTCTAAAGGGCTTAATCCAAATGGCTTATTAAGGGCTTTACAAAGAGCCCAACATGAAAACCCAAATAAAAACACATATTACAAGCCCAAATACAATGCAAATAAATGCTAAAAAGGTGTCCAAACTCATGGCGGATACTCCAGACTATCTCCGAGTCAAAGAGAAGTTGATGTAGCTCGAGTGGTGCTCTACGTACGGTACCGACGGCTCACCGGTTCGTGCTTCTCCCTCGCTCTGGTGTCCGCACCAATTCTCCCCGGGTGGGAGAAACTCGACCCTATCGAGTAAGGGTCAGCATCGCTCTAGTAGCGCTCCAGTAGGTCAGGATCTATCCGCTGCAACTCTCCATGGGTGATCCAAGTATCCTTGGTGGTGGGTCGCCCTCTCCATCGCACTAGGTAGCGCGAGTAGGATCCACTCCTGGTAACTATCACCTGCTCATCCAGTATATGATCTATATGCTCTCGCTGCTGTGGAAATGTGGCTGGTGGTGGACACTCAGGTGTGGGATCACTCTCAATGGGGGGAGATGGCTCACTAGGGATCACCGCGGGGTCCCTATATACAACTAGATTCGACACATTGAAAGTTGAGCTTATACCATATTCCTCGAGCAGGTCCACAACATACGCATTGGATCCAACGCGTTTCAACACTCTAAATGGACCGGCTCCTCGAGCTTGCAATTTTTTTATGGTTCCAGAGGGAAACCGTTCAGGTCTTATCCTGATCATGACATATTCACCATCTTGGAACTCACGGTGGTGTCGATGGGCATCGGCTAGCTCCTTATACCATGCATTGCTGGCCTCAATGTGACGACGGATGTCGTCATGCAGACTCCTAACATGCCTAGCAAAAGACTCGGCAGACTCAGATGCTCGTGCATGAATGGGCATGGGAAGAAGATCCACTGGCTTTCTAGGTCTATGACCTGTGACAATCTCGAATGGACTCATATCGGTAGACCTGTTAACCGAATCATTATATGCAAATTCTGCCATTGGTAATATGAGATTCCAATCTCCTACACGGTCCCTGACAAGACACCTCAAAAGGTCACCCAGACTCCTATTGACCACTTCGGTCTGACCATCTGTCTGGGGATGATATGCAGTGGAAAACTTGAGGTGAGTACCCAACATATGCCACAGTGTCTTCCAAAAAAAATTGGTGAACATAACATCACGGTCAGACACTATGGTACGAGGCAACCCGAACTTGCACACCACATGAGTAAGGAATAGGTGAGCTACACTCGAAGCATCCGAAGTCTTCGAGCAGGGAATGAAAAGGGCCATCTTCGAGAACCGATCAACTACCACATAGACCGAGTCATGCTTCCTAGAGGTACGTGGCAATCCAAAAATAAAATTCATGCTAACATCATGCCACGGGGCATCAGGCACGGGAAGAGGCGTATAAAGGCCCGAGCTTTGCTTCTTCATTTTGGCCGTAGCACATGTACGACACTGGGCCACAATATGAGCAACATCACGCTTCAAGCTTGGCCAATAAAATCTATGCTCAACTGCCTCAATAGTCTTGTTCCGATCAAAGTGGCCGGCTAGACCTCCCGCATGTAGTTCCCAGATTATGAAGTCTCGAACCGAAGTTCGGGGAACACAAAGTCTACCTCCTCGAAAGAGGTAACCCTCCTGAAGCACATAATCATCAAGGTCTCTCGAGGGTCCGGCCTGGAGAGTGGTATAAATCTGACCGAAGTCAGGACAGTCAACATAGGCCTCTCTCATCTTCTCTAACCCAATGACCTCAGCACTCATGGTAGTCAGCAGACATGCTCATCGACTCAAGGCATCGGCCACCTTGTTCTCCACTCCAGCCTTATGTTTAAGCACAAATGTGTACTATTGGAGATATTCAACCCATCTGTTGTGACGCGCATTGAGCTTCTTTTGTGAATGGAGGTACCTCAAAGCCTCATGATCGGAGTACAAGAAAAACTCATGATGTAAAAGATAGTGCCTCCAATGCCTAAGAGCCTGAACAACTGCGTAGAATACTTTATCATAAGTGGAGTATCACAGTTTCGCGTCATTCAGCTTCTCACTGAAGTATGCGACCGGCTGGGCCTCCTGACTCAACACTCCTCCAATCCCAACACCCGACACATCACAAGAGACCTCAAACACCTTCGAGAAATCTGGCAATCGAAGGATCGGTGTCTGGGTCATGCGCTCCTTGATGTCTGTGAAGGCAGCAGCAGTGGCCTTCGTCCATACAAACGTGCCCTTTTGAATACAGTCCGTGATCGAGGTAGTGACGGAGGTAAATTCACGGATGAAGCGATGATAGAACATCGCGAGGCCATGGAAGCTACGGACATCATGGACCGTACGGGGTTCCGGCCACTCAACAATGGCCCGGACCTTCTCCAGATCAGTGGAGACCCCAATACTAGACATAATAAAACCCAAGAAGGTAAGCTGAGGTGTCATAAAGGCACACTTCTGTGGGTTCGCATACAACTACTCTCACCTCAAAAGTAGACAGACCTACCGTAGATGGTCCAAGTGGTCCCCTTTAGTGCGACTATATATAAGAATATCATCAAAATACACAACCACAAAGACTCCAATGAATGGTCAAAGGACCTAAGTCATGAGTTGCATGAAGGTGCTAGGGGCATTGGTCAACTCAAAGGGCATAACCAACCACTCATATAGACCATCCTTGGTCTTAAATGTGGTCTTCCACTTATCACCTGGCCTAATCCTCACTTGGAGGTAGCCACTCTTAAGATCGATCTTCGAGAAGATAGTGGCACCGGCCATCATGTCTAGAATATCATCTTGGCGGGGAATAGGGAACCTGTACTTCACTGTGATTTTGTTAATGGCATGACTATCAATGCACATTCTCCACGTGCCATCCTTCTTTGGGACGAGTAATGCGGGAACAGCACACGGACTCATGCTGTCCCCAGACCCTCTCTGCATCAACTCATCGACCTGTCGTTTTAGCTCGGCATGTTCCGTGGGACTCATGTGATAATGAGGAAGATTGGGCAATGAGGAGCCCAGAATCAGGTAAATAGCATGCTGAATATCCCGCATAGGTGGGAGTCCCTCAGGAAGCTCCTCGGGAAAGATATCAGTGAACTCCTGTAGAATAGGAATGACACCGGGTGGGAGTTCACCCTCGGACTTTGGCTCCACCTCTCGGACCGTAATAGCAAACACAGGGCAGCCCCTACTAGCCTCCCGCTCTGTTTCTCGGGAGCTAATCATCATCAACCTCCTAGTCGAGGGCTCGCATGTGCTAGAGGTAACGATCATAGCCCAGGCTGGGGATGGGGTACTGGGCCAGGGGACGGAAGGCTCCGGAGTACTAGGGCCAGTAGGACCCCTAACTGATGGGCTCTTAGGCTGAGTGGGGTGGAGGGTAATCCGTCGGCCATCATGGTTGAAGGTACAGGTTTTCGACCGGCCATGGAGTGTGGCATCCCAATCAAATAACCACGGCCTACCAAGAATGATATTGCCCACCTCCATGGGGAGGACATCACACCAGATCTCGTCACGGTAGACATGGAACTGCAGTGGGACCAAACACCGCAGCCTGATCGGAATGGAGGTGGAATCCACCCATGACACTTGATAGGGGCAAGGATGGTCCACGGGAGTAAGACCAAGACGTGAGACTGCGCTCATGGAGATTGCATTGATGCAACTCCCACTATCGATAATCACCTTACACACATGCCCCCCCAGCCTACAGTATGTATGAAAGATGGTGGTCCGACGCCAGTCATCACTGGCCTGTGGCTGGGTGAGAATACACCTGACGACCCCTAAGTGGGTATCGTCCGAATGCTGGGCATCCTGGGCATCACCTTCAATCTCATAGTATTCGTCAGCTAGCTCCTGATCTGCTTCATAGCTGACTAACACAAGACTTGAAGAGGTGGCGTCCCCGACCTGTGTGTCCCCAATGACAAGAGACTGGCGAGTGGGACACTGGTTGGAGAAATGGCCAAACCCATTGTAGCGATAACACTACTGCCGTGATCCACTAGGCTCCCCGATCCAAGGTCCTTTCCCATTATCCTCCCGACGGATAGGAGGTGTAGGCAACAAAGGATGAGCAACGGGTGCGGGTGCCGGTGGACGGACCGTGGGTGCCGTGGGTTGGGGACGAGGAGGGATATCCCTCGGAGGTGGAGGGCGAGGCCTAGGAGCGAATGGCTTGGGATGAGTGGGCTCCTGAGGTCGAGCCATGGGGGCCCTCGGATATGTGCCTGAAGAGCCATGGGGCTCGACACTACGAATGGGAAAGGGGCCCAACCGATGGGTAGGCTCAAACTCGGCCTCGAATTGCTCCAATTCGAGAGCAACCTGATACGCCTGTTCTAAAGTGGTCACATTGTGGCGGAAAAGTTCATATTGGTAGTTCGGCCGCAGACCTCTTCGAAAGCGCGATATGGTCATGGTGCTCTCTTCCGTAACTCCACACCGTAAGTAATACTCATCAAACTCGGCGGTGTACTCAGTCACGGATCGGTTCCCTTAGGGAAGACTTTGCCATTTGTCTATGAGACACTGGTGGTATGTGGCAGGAAGGTATTTCTACCTCAACTTGATTTTCATGTCATCCCAAGTACCGATCGGGGGTTGATGTCGCTGCATTAACAGGCTCTCCACATTTATCCAATAAGTTTGGGCCTGCCCATGCAACTTCATCTCCGCGTACCGAACTCTTCGGTGGTTGGTCATCTCAAACCACTCGAAGTACCAGTCCATGCCGGCCTCCCAATCTAAATAGACCTTCGGATCCAGAGACCCGTCAAATAGGGGAGGGTCCACACGCACGCTCCTAAGAACGCGATCTTCATCATCATCACGATTCCGTCGTTGGTTTCGTCGACCATAACCCCCTTGTTCATTGTCAGATGCATAGTCATCTACCTCGGGCACTTGTTGCCTCCTATCACTTTACCCTTGAGCCCCTAGAGCAATAGGTTACTGAACCGTCTCTTGTTGCCCATTCGTCGGCGCGGGTTGCGCCGCCACTGGGGCCCTCTCGAGGACAGCTATTCTCCCCGCATGACCCTGAATGGACTGGTCTGATGCTTCGGCTCGATCCTCTAGGGCTTTCATCCTCCCTTCTAGACGCGTTCCTACGCCATCTAGATGCGTACTAAGGCCATCCATACACGTATCGAGACGATCCATAAGGGCTCGAAACTTCTCGACCATCGAGGGCTCATCGAAACTACGGGCTCGGGAATCCGCCATAGGTGGTGGTGGCGAGTATTGGGTGCCTCGACGGGTGCGCATGCAAAGACACACTGACTAGGTGACATCGACTAATGCAAACACAGACTAATGCAAAGATGATGCACCTAGACCTAGCCAATATCCGGTATGTGGCGGAGGGTCGACCCGAAGATCACCTCTACGCGAGTGTGCGACCTTCCCGATAGGCGTAACCTAATGTTCGGGCGACACCTTTAAATATACCGGGTTATCGGGATGAAATGCAACCCAAAAACACTTTTTTTTATTTTAAAACAATGATGATCCTAGACTCGACTTAGACCGTGCAAGACTTATGCAACGACTACCCTAGACTCGACTCACTCTGATACCAAACTGATGTGGGACGGACACGGGGACCGACTCTAAGTGATACAGACCTCGGACTCTAAATGTAGACGCGACCAGCAACATATGAATAGGAGAGACACTTCGGCCCAACACTAAGAGTTCCTATGGGTTATACGTCGCTAACAGAAACGCAAGCTCACTCGTCATCCCAAGCGAGGGGAAACATGGATCCGCGCGGTTGAGAAATCGGCAGAGTTAAGGGTGGTCGACTCACTTCCATGCTCAGATCGAGTCATAGGATGGGTCACTCTCTCGCTCACAGCGGTGACATGAACTCGCGGGCTAGATTCCTAACGCACTCACAACGGACCTGTTGCTTCTGTTTTGTCGCGCGCGATCCGGCGAGATCTATCGCTGCGATTAGCACCGATGTCAGATCGGTACGAAACCAGCGCCGTTGGAACGCTGACTCGAAATCCTTCTACTCTCTATGGTCCCTGGAATTTCGTCGGGGCCGTAATTTTGATGGCCAAATTTTGAACCTGACTATTCTCTGCCTCAGATCTGGCCGGGCAGAAATGAACTTTCTTGAGAGTTGGCGTTGAACGTGATGAAGACCTCCGATCTAGGTGTTACGTTCTTCATGAAATTTGTAGAGGGGAGAGAGAGGAAAATGGGGATAATTTTTGTGAAGGATTTGGTGGCGGTTTGGTTGGACAAAAGTATTTTATACTGCTGGGTGGTCAGATCTGGACAGTGGTAGACAGACTGAGTTGGGATCTGAAAGTGATTTTTTTGAAAATATAAACGAGATCCTAGATTCACAAGAAAATTTATGGAAGAGTTATTAGATGGACAGAACCCCCAATAAAAATTACAACTCGTTCAGACATGAGGAAGGTGGGTTCATGGATGAACTATCTGATGGCTGTGACAGAAGATAGACTGCATGCAGATCTGGAAGGAAGGGGAGTACAAAAATGGAAAAATGTAAAACATGGACTACAAGCTCCACCAATTTTTCTAGGACATGGTGATGACCTCTAAAACTCACCCTGAAGATTTGGAACCCAACATATCTCGAGGCTGAAAGTTAAAGTTCAGGGAATGGCCTGCTATCTCACGATTGGTAGAATACCGACGGTGGCGGTGCAACGGCGGCACGAAGGCAGCAGCGGCGGCGATGACGATCTCACGAACTGATAGAAGAGGCTTCAAACCTCAAGATCACAACTTTCCCAGCTGCAGAAGGCGGATAGAGGAGAGAGAGAGAGGGGCGGCCCTTGCCTTGTGGAAGAAATTCCAATATTTTCTTTGCATTAATTGTGATAGAAATGAAAATTACAACATTTTATATGAATTGACCTCCCATTGTAAATGACTAGCCATGCCCTCAGATCTAGGGTTGATGGGGGGCATCTTAGGAAAGCTAAATTACATATTCCCCATGTGGTCAAAGAAAGGAAAGAAAAGAAAAAAACTAGCCTAATAGAGCCAAAATAGGGGGTGCCCCCTTCATGGGCCATTCTTGGGCCAAGTTGGTCCAAGGCCATCAAAAGGCCATCCACAAGCCCATGATAGCCTATAGGCCTTCCAACTTAGGTGGCCCATGAGAAGGAGAAGCCTAATTGGGCCTTAAGTCATTTAAAGATCCATTATAAACCCTAGTGGTCCAATATGGCCACACTTCTTAATGGACTCTAAAGGGCTTAATCCAAATGGCTTATTAAGGGCTTTACAAAGAGCCCAACATGAAAACCCAAACAAAAACACACATTACAAGCCCAAATACAATGCAAATAAATGCTAAAAAGGTGTCCAAACTCATGGCAGAGACTCCAGACTATCTTTAAGCCAAAGAGAAGCTGATGTAGCTCGAGTGGTGCTCCGCGTACGGTACCGACGGCTCACCGGTTCGTGCTTCTTGCTCGCTCTTGTGTCCGCACCATCTTTCCACCTTAGTCTAGTGGCACTCCGCCCTAGCTAAGTTCTACCTACCTTAGTCTAGTGGCACTCTGCCCTAGCTAAATTCCACCTACCTTGGTCTAGTGGCATTCTGCCCTGGCCGAGCTCTTCCTACCTTAGTCTAGTGGCACTCCGCCCTGGCCGAGTTCTACCTATCTTAGTCTAGTGACACTCCGCCCTAGCTAAGTTCTACTTACCTTAGTCTAGTGGCACTCCGCCCTAGCTAAGTTCTACCTACCTTAGTCTAGTGACACTCTACCCTAGCTAAGTTCTACCTACCTTAGTCTAGTGGCACTCTGCCCTAGCTAAGCTCTTCCTACCTTGGTCTAGTAGCATTCCGCCCTGGCCGAGCTCTACCTACCTTAGTCTAGTGGCACTCCGCCCTAGCTATGTTCTACCTACCTTAGTCTAGTGGCACTCTGCCCTAGCTAAGTTCTACCTACCTTAGTCTAGTGGCACTTTGCCCTAGCTAAGCTCTTCCTACCTTGGTCTAGTGGCACTCCGTCCTGGCCGAGCTCTGCCCACCTTGGTCTAGTGGCACTCTGCCCTGGCCGAGCCCCCAAAAGACATATATATACATATAAATATTAGCATACAATACAACGTTGCTATTTACGGGCCTTACACCCGAATCGGCACAAAATCTATCCTTTGGGTTGGCATTTCCTTCTTGCTAACGAATAAACCCCTTTTCCCGCACAAGACTTCGTGTCCTAGCCTACTCTTCTACAATATTGCCATTATGGGCCTTACGCTCGAATCGGCACAAAATCTATCCTTTGCTTTGGCATTTCCTTCTTGCTAACGAATAAACCCTTTTTTCGGCGCAACACTTCATGTCCTAGCCAACTCTTCTACAATATCGCCATTACGGGTCCTATGCCCGAATCGGCATAAAATCTGTCCTTTGTGTTAGCATTTCCTTCTTGCTAATGAATAAACCCCTTTTTCGACACAAGACTTCGTGTCCTAGCCGACTCTTCTGCAACATCGCCATTACGGGCCTTACACCCGAATCGGCACAAAATCTACCTTTGCGTTAGCATTACCTTCTTGCTAACGAATAAACCCTCGACGCAAGACCTCGTGTCCTAGTCAACCCTCACTCAACGTCACCATTACGGACTTTACATCTGAATTGGTTGAAGCTCCTCCTTTGCGCTGGAGTCGTTCCTCTGCCAACGAATAAACTGCATTCACTGGCGCGAGGCCCTGTGCCTCAGTCGGTAGCTAGCTGACGTCACTAAGGGGTCACATATCACATGTTGACCTCTCGACATCCCCCTGTTATGTGAATAAAAAAAAGGAAAGAAAAGAAAAGAATGGGGCTTAAAATAGAGGTGCCCCGCCGGCCTTGTTCCTACACTAGGACAAGGGCAAAAATGGCTATAACCTGGCTGTGGCAAAAACCCAAAAGGGCACCGCAGGCAAAATCGGGTACCCAACTACGTGAAAACCCGAAAGGGCACGTGGGCAAAAGTAAGAGGGGGCTGGCTTCGGTGAAAACTTGAAAGGGCGCTTAAGCCAGTAATGTGGTAACTTTAAGTTCCTCTTCACCCCCATCCCAATGAAACTCTGAAAGGGGTGATCACCCCAGACCCTACCGGAGATCTTTTCCTCAATATCCTTTTGACCCTTGCCATCATCGGCAAGATCGATCGACTTTTTCCCTTAACCTGGACCTTCTGTCCTCGTTAATGAATAAACCAATCCCTTGCTTCAACACTTAACCAATGTCAATAAACAAACCCGCTTTCGACCCTCGCCATCATCGGCAAGACCGATCGACCTTTTCCCTTTTAACTTGAACCTTCCGTCTTCGTTAACGAACAAACATATCTCTTGCTTCGGCATTTAACCAATGTCGACGAATAAACCTGTGACCGACTCTTGTCACCATTGACAAGATCGGTCGACGTTTTCCCTTAACTTGGACCGTACGTCCTCGTTAATAAACCCATCCTTTGCTACGGCATTCGCCCAATGCCGATGGACAAGCCACTCTCGACCCTTGCCATCATCGGCAAGACCGGTCGGTATTCCCTTAACTTGGACCTTCTGCCCTTGTTAATGAATCTATTCTTGCTTTGGCATTCAACCAGTGTCAACAAACAAACCTGTGCTCGGCCCTTGCCATCACCAGCAAGGCCAGTCGGTGTCTCAATAGCCCGGATCCCTCATCCGTTGATAACAAACGAGTCCGCGTTCATCCCGAATTCGTTCTGTTCATTAAAAAAAGAAAAAAAATGAAATGAGGCTTAGAATAGAGGTGCCTCACCGGACTTGTTCCTATATCAGGACAAGGGCAAAAATGACTATAACCCGGCTATGGCGAAAACCCAAAAGGGCGCCGCAGGTAAAATCGGGTACCCCGCCACGTGAAAACCCAAAGGGGCGCTTGGGCAAAAGCAAGAGGGGGATGGCTTCGGTGAAAATCCGAAAGGGCGCTTAAGTTAGTAAAGAGACGTTTTAAAGTTCTAAACCTACTTTTGACCCTTGTCACCATCGGCAAGATCGGTCAACCTCATTGCGACCCATGTCATCATCGACAAGATCGGTCGATCTACTTTTGACCCTTGTCACCATCGGCAAGATCGGTCAACCTCCTTCCGACCCTTGTCATCATCGGCAAGACCGATCGACATACTTTTGACCCTTGTCACCACCGGCAAGATCGGTCAACCTCCTTGCGACCCTTCTCACCATCGGCAAGATCTGTCAACCTCCTTGCAACCATTGTCGTCATCGGCTAGATCGGTCGACCTACTTTTGACACTTGTCACCATCGGCAAGATCGGTCAACCTCCTTGTGACCCTTGTCACCATCGACAAAGATCGGTCGACCTACTTTTGACCCTTGTCACCATCAGCAAGATCGATCAACCTCTTTACAACCCTTGTCACCATTGGCAAGATTGATCGACCTACTTCTGACCCTTGTCACTATCGGCAAGATCGATCAACCCCCTTGCGACCCTTGTCACCATCGGCATGATCGGTCGACCTACTTTTGACCCTTGTCACCATCGGCAAGATCGGTCAACCTCCTTGCGACCCTTGTCACCATCGGCAAGACCAGTCGACCTACTTTTGACCCTTGTCACCATCGGCAAGATCGGTCAACCTCTTTGCGACCCTTGTCACCATCGGCAAGATCGGTCGACCTACTTTTGACCCTTGTCACCATCAGCAAGATCGGTCAACCTCCTTGTGACCCTTGTCACCATCGGCAAGATCGGTCGACGTACTTCTGACCCTTGCCACCATCGGCAAGATCGATCAACCCCCTTGCGACCCTTGTCACCATCAGCAAGATCGATCGACCTACTTTTGACCCTTGTCACCATCGACAAGATCGGTCAACCTCCTTGCGACCCTTGTCACCATCAGCAAGATCGGTCAACCTACTTCTGACCCTTGTCACCATCGACAAGATCGGTCAACCTCCGTGCGACCCTTGTCACCATCGACAAGATCGATCGACCTACTTTTGACCCTTATCACCATCGATAAGATCGGTCAACCTCCTTGCGACCCTTGTCACCATCAGCAAGATCGGTCAACCTACTTTTGACACTTGTCACCATCGGTAAGATCGGTCAACCCCCTTACGACCCTTGTCACTATCGGTATGATCGGTCGACCTACTTTTGACCCTTGTCACCATCGGCAAGATCGGTCAACCTCCTTGCGACCCTTGCCACCATCAGCAAGATTGGTCGACCTACTTTTGACCCTTGTCACCATCGGCAAGATCTGTCAACCACCTTGCAACCCTTGTCACCATCGGCAAGATCGGTCGACCTACTTTTGACCCTTGTCACCATCAACAATATCGGTCAACCTCCTTGTGACCCTTGTCATCATCGGCAAGATCGGTCGACCTACTTCTGACCCTTGTCGCCATCAACAAGATCAGTCAACCTCCTTGCGACCCTTGTCACCATCGGCAAGATCGGTCGACCTACTTTTGACCCTTGTCACCATCGGCAAGATCGGTCAACCTCCTTGCGACCCTTGTCACCATCAGCAAGATCGGTCAACCTACTTCTAACCCTTGTCATCATCGGCGAGATCGGTCAACCTCCTTGCGACCCTTGTCACCATCGGCAAGATCGGTCGACCTACTTTTGACCCTTGCCATCATCGGCAAGACCGGTCGATATCCCTTTAACCATGATCTTTTATGCTCGTCAACCAATAAGCCGCCTTTGCTTCGACATGTAACCTATGTCGATGAATAAACCCTACCCTCTGTCTCCATCACCATCAGCGGAGCTAACAAACTAACCCATGGCCCGGACCTCCTCTCCGTGTCAACAAATGAGCGTACCCCTCACTTGGGTCTTCCACCCCTGTTGAGGAATGAGCACGCATTTCTTCTGATCATGACCTCGTCACCATCAACGAGTCTGACTGATAGGTCTCCCAACCTTATCTCCCGACCCGGGACCATCCCCGGACTCACCGGCTAACCCGCGTCAAGCGGAAGAAGCTAATACGGCGCCCCCCTCACCGGCGCGCTCCCTTATCCGGCGCCCTCGAATCCGGTGCACCCAAAAGCTTGGAGAATCTCAATCCCGGCGTGCTATTTCCCATGCCGGATTAGGCTCTTCTATATAAGGTCACTTGGTTCGACTAAGTAAAAAAGAAAGAAAGGAGAACGATCGAGAGAAGGTCGAAGGCATAGAGAGACTGGGTGATCACCGAGGAGAGGGTGACCACCAATCAGAGCCAAGGGAGAGAGGGTTTTCTTCAGGGAAAGAGGGGTTTCCTTCAGAGAGCCTCCTAGTTGCCACCGTCTTCCTCTACTCCGCCTAAAGCCCTCCGGAGCCGGAGAAGAAGAAGAAGATTCCGATAGTCTTTTCTGAGCATAGGTGGGTTGTGTGGTTTTCTCCCCGCCATCTTTCCGATTCTTCCCTTCTGATCTAATGTAAGCAAGAGCGGGGGAGGGCAATGATATGAGCCAATCTCCCCCCTTCTCACCATTTCTTTCTCCCATTTTCTTCTGCAAACCTCTCTGCAAATGTTGAATGGTGTCCGTGCGACAACGCCGGCGCTAGAGCTTTGTAATATGTATATTGGCTCCCCGTTCATGGGATGAATGATATGAATGTACTCCTTAATAGATTGGATGCGTAATGTTGTGCCCCTCTCAGTTTCCCCTCAATATGCATGTCTAATCGTAGCTCTGTGTGTTTGTTTGTCGAATCCGGGTTCTCAGATGTTGGATGTGCCCTGGAACTCCATGGGCTATATAGATGTTTCCGCCCTCCCCGGGGCCTTGATGCCAACACGTCAACTGTGCCTAGCATCATCCATCCCATGGGTTTGTGACTAGAGGCATACTTGTGTATGCACCTCTGGCCGTCCCAACTGGGAGTTGATTTTTAAACGACTCTCTGCGATATCCCCTGCCCCCTTTATTTGCCTAGTAGCTATTCTGTTGAGGCTGGTGCGATAGATTCAGAAGGGGGTGAATGAATATATCCTTAAGAATTTTGCCCAATTGAAAAATTAAACAAACAGGGATGCGGATTTAAAAACCCACGGATGCCTTAATCAGCTTAGATGCACTCTTCGAATGATGGAAGGAAGATCAGATAGAATGTATCTCTGATCTACTCCATATAAACTAAAGAGATGACTTAGTTCATCTAATCAACTAGACTCTATCAAGACCAGAATCAAACGCATGGTGTGCAAACCTATCTCTCACTAGATATAAGAAATAGATCGTTCCTATGCATACATCTAGCAAATCGAATAAGGCAATCAAACCATAGAAGACAAGCGGATTTTTAGGTGGTTCGGTCCGCAGACCTACGTCCACCCCACACTCAAACCCGAGTGTGGCTTCCGCTGATACACAGCTTAAACAGCTGGGCCTCACAGCTTGCCTACATACGCTGAGCAACACAGCTTGCTGTCTGAGGTATCCACCTCGCCCGCTGAGCAACACAGCTTGCTGTCCAGAGGAATCCTCCTCTGCAACGCTGAGCAATACAGCTTAGCTCTACTGACTAACATCTTGAAATAGAGTTTCAAAAGAAAAATAAGAAGAATAAAGGAAACACAACAACTGAAAGCTGTAAACGATAGGAACAAGTTGGTCTGGATCTGATCCAAGAGCCAACAGATAACAGATCTTCAATGAAGCTTCTCTTCTTCTTCTCCTCAAGCTCTTTCTTCACTCTCTCTCTCTCTCGATCTCTCTCAATCTCACGAGCTCCGTCACTTTCACTTCTGCTCTTCTCTGCTACTACTCTCTTCTCCTCACTAGATCGTGCTGCTGTAGATCTTTCTTCTTCTATCTACTTCTACCTGGATCGTACTTACTCTTTCTGCTTCTACTCTTCTAATGTAACGTTTGATCCTCTCTGTACGAGCATCTTCTCCAGATGGAGAAGTCTTCTTTTTATAGCAGGAGCAGATAGGTGGGCGTGTGTCCTCCACGAATTCCTGCCCTAGCGCCTTGAACACGTGGCAGCATTTCAGCCTGCTACACTACACGTGTCACGATCCTGGCACTTCCTCCATTCTTGGATCACGTGCCCTTCTTAGGCTCCTCGAGAAGCAATCCTGTCAGATCAGGCTTGTTATCAGTGTGAGTTAAATCTAAAAGGAAAGAAAGGATGCATCGAGTAAGTTTGATATTTGCACTGAGCATGTACAGACTTGATGCACAAAATGCAGTCTGCATATAAGAAAGTATGTACAATGAGAATGAATGCACGGACATGTCATCCACGAGTGTACAGACTTTGAATGCATGTAATGCATTTTGCATATGGAGAAGTATGCACATTGAAAGTGAATGTACAGACATGCCATCAACGAGTGTACAGACTTTGCGTGCAATGTACAAATGATGTACAGACTTTCTGTGCCTAACGCTTAAGCCTGAATGCATCACGTATAGACTTGCTAAGACATCAAGGCAGTCGTGTGCAGACTTAGTGTATGTATGAAACAAACGAATGTACTGACTATGTATATGCATGAAGAACACGGGCTGTACTGACTTGGTCGAGTGAAACAACGGAGGTTGTACAGACTAGCCACCAAAGAGTGTACAGACTTTGAAGTGAAAGATGCACATATGCACTGAGTTAGTCGCGTGCAGCAACAAATATTGTACAGACTTGAGTTGATGCTGCAACAGAAGTTGCACGGACTTGGTCGAGTTAACCTACGTGGGTTGTACAAACTTGATAGCATGCGGCGATGTATAAACCTGACAGATGCAGTGAACACGCATTGACTTTCAATGCGTAAATAAAGTATACACAGGCTTTGTCTATACTGGTTATCATGAAATGCACTTGAATGCATCGACTTCAAGTTATGCATGGACAGACTTGTCGTGAATGCGGAGCTATAAATTGCACCGAATATGTGTATGCGGTATGCATGAACTGCACTGACTTAGTATTGAAGCAACTGATGAATGCACCGATGCAATGTGCAGGAGAACTAACAATGCACTGAGTATGCATGTATTTCCTTCCAGAATGGGTATCATTCCAGAAATGCTAGACAGATTCGACGCAGCCACTACAGTGCGTCGACGCACTCTATATACCAGAACCCATATAACTCTTCATGCATGCATGGAAGTGCACTAGCCTTTATGCAATGAGATGAATATGCACACAATCTGTTCCATGGAATGACATGCAAATAAGATGCTCAATCCATCATTCATATGCAAACACATGGTGATCAATCATTCATACTCATAGTGCTTGCTGACATCAAAACCACAGGGGCACAACATATTCGACTCCGTGGGTGTTAATCATCTAACCCCTATGAGCATGGACATACTAACTCTGTGAATGGTAATCTTTCGAGGGGCTAAATGCATCTTATACTGAATGTCTTCTTCCTCCCGTTTGTGGTTTACAGCCACTGAATTGTCCTAGTTCCGTTGGCTTCGTCCCAGTAATCCAGGGAGGGGGACATTCCCCACTGCTTCATAGAATCGCCGATTGGCCAAAGGGGCTCCATCTGTGAGTGATGGATATTCCCTATAGGTCACAAGGTGAATATTAACAGGGGCTTCTGCCCGACAATCCAAATCCATGGTCCTTTGGGACCTTGTGGTGACTAAGGGACATGTGCCCCTCGTAGGCTAGTCCTCGGGGCTTCCTTCCCTAATAGTCGTCCCTCTCTCGGATATAGTGCATACTATAGGACGCTCACCCCTCGTAGGCTGGCCCTCGGGGTTGTTGCTTCCCTCATTAGTCACCTTATCTGCTTGTTCAACCCACGGAACTAGGGTGCCCCTTGTAGGCTAGTCCTCGGGGTTTCCTATCTAATTTGGATCTGCTGGCTGCCACTGTGCCGACCGGCTAGTTAGGGGCTTACTCCACAAGTGAGTATGACCCCGTTTCTCCCCTGAAATCCTTCAAGGACGGGGGAGATGCTGCCCAATTTTTGTCCGGCTTCTTAAATTAATAAAATTATCTCCGTGAATTAGCCTCAATAAAACAAAAGTTCTTAAGTAATAAACTTCTGTGCTCGAGTATGAACCTCGCACGAGCTTACAACTATACTCTTGGAGAGCATGGGACTCTAATTCAATAGGCAATCAACCCAATTAACTCCAAAATCCTCAACAACATCTTAATAAGTCAAAATAGATCAAAAATCTTCAAAAATTAACTTAAACGGTGTGGTCCTAAGCCGGCGCGCCCTAATATGGCGCGGTACCCCCCTGTGCCGGATTTGGCTTAGACTCATAACTTCATAAATTCCTTTGGCTTGTTCCCGACGCGCCCTAAACCGGTGCGCCCCGAAGCCACTGCGCCAGATTAACATATGCCATGGACGCGCCGGATTAAGCCCTTTTGCCTACGTTTGGCCACGCCGGGGAAACCTATCCCTACGCGTGGTCGCGCCGATTTTGAATTATTGTACTATTCGAATCACTCACTCGTCTTCGGAGCAATCCTTGCCTCCCGCAGTCGAGATTAATAAACCCCAATCAGTAACAAACCCACTAAAGAGAGGTGATGCTGAACGAAAAAAAACCGGATCGTATGATTTTATTTTTTTTCTCACCTCATTATCCATTTTCCTATTTTTTGAACTTTTTTTTATTTCACAAAATAGGCTACCTCTCTATTCTTTTAACCATCTCCTTTTTTTAAGAAATATTTTCTCTCTCTATTTTTTTCTTTTCATTTTTTTATTTATTATATATATGTTTGGAAATTAACTTCTCCCTTTTTTAAAAAAAAACACACATCAACTCTTTTTTTTATGAATTTCACGAGAGAGAGAGAGAGAGACAGAGTGTGTGTGTGTGTGTGTCACGAAGAGAGTGAGAGGGAGTGGAGGGAGGAGAGAGAACGGTGGCTGGGCAGTGGCGTGGGCCTGCAGCGGCTCTATTTTAGACAGAGGGATCGATGGCGGGTGCTGACCAGCGGCTCACCTGCATGGCTGGGGGCAGTGGTGCGAGCTCATCCATGTTGCTGCCGAGCTAGGTGGGATGAGCGGTGGGTGGCAAGGACTCGGAGGACCCGGCGGTTATCGGCCATGGCTGCTGTTGAGAGAGAGAAGTTAGAGATAGAGAGGGAGTTGCAGCAGCTTGGTGTAGTGGGGTGGCAAGGGAGCACGGATGGAGATGGGGTGTGGTATGGTGGGTGGAAAAGGAGAATCAAACAAGAATTAATGGCTAGGTGGAGGGGAAGAGAATAGATGGTGGGATAGTGGGATAGGGTGGGGCTTCACACCCCCATGGGCATCACACCCATCTCCTTCTCGGAGAAAGAAAACAAGCAAAGAGGCATCACACATCATAACTTTCCAATAAACTCATCTTAACTTCATTGTTTTTTTAGAGTGGAGTTACAAGACCCTTTTATAGACATCACCCGACAGACAACATGTTCAAAATATCAACACCTAAGACTTATTCTTCAACACCTAACACCTAATCTTTTATGACTAACACCTAACACATAACTTTCGGTGGAAGACTAATGACACTCAAGACTATTCCAAGATGGTGACATCTTAAAAGAAACATACGCATAAAGGCTCACTATATGGCCAATTAACATAAAACACTTATAACACATATAATTTGATATTGACCCATGCTGTTTAACGATCCTCATCAAACCCCTCCGCTTGGAGGAGGTTCGACCTCGAACCTCAAATTGCAGGACCCTTGTGGTAGCGGCATCGGTGGAGGCGAAGACGGATGGTAGAGGTGGACGGACTTGGAGCTTCAAGTGGGATCTCTCACCCGTCCCCATCTCAAGGACGATGCACAAAAAGCTTCAAATTCGCCCTTCTTGGCGGAGCGGAGTAGGACAGACCTGGAGCTTCGAATGGGGCCTCGCACCCGCCCCCATCTCAAGGGCGATGCATCCGAAGCTTCAAATTCTTCCTTCGTGGTGGAGAGGAGGAGGGCAGATCTGGACCTCCAAATGGGGCTTCGCACCCGTCCCCATCTCAAGGACGATACATCCGAAGTTTCAAATCTTGCCTTCCTGACGGAGCAAATTTGCCCAAGGACCCGACTTGTGAGAACAAGTGGGTAACTTGCTCTGATACCACTTGATGCGGAACGAAAAAAAACCGGATCGTATGATTTTATTTTTTTTCTCACCTCATTATCCATTTTCCTATTTTTTGAACTTTTTATTATTTCACAAAATAGGCTAGTCTATTCTTTTAACCATCTCCTTTGTTTAAGAAATATTTTCTCTCTCTATTTTTCTCTTTTCATTTTTTTATTTATTATATATATATTTGGAAATTAACTTCTCCCTTTTTAAAAAAAAACACACATCAACTCTTTTTTTTATGAATTTCACGAGAGAGAGAGAGAGAGTGTGTGTGTGTGTGTGTCACGAAGAGAGAGAGAGAGGGAGTGGAGGGAGGAGAGAGAACGGTGGCTGGGCAGTGGCGTGGGCCATCGGCGGCTCTATTTTAGACAGAGGGATCGATGGCGGGTGCTGACCAGCGGCTCACCTGCATGGCTGGGGGCAGTGGTGCGAGCTCATCCATGTTGCTGCCGAGCTGGGTGGGATGAGCGGTGGGTGGCAAGGACTCGGAGGACCCGGCGGTTATCGGCCATGGCTGTTGTTGAGAGAGAGAAGTTAGAGATAGAGAGGGAGTTACAGCAGCTTGGTGTAGTGGGGGGGCAAGGGAGCACGGATGGAGATGGGGTGTGGTATGGTGGGTGGAAAAGGAGAATCAAACAAGAATTAATGGCTAAGTGGAGAGGAAGAGAAGAGATGGTGGGATAGTGGGATAGGCTGGGGCTTCACACCCCCATGGGCATCACACCCATCTCCTTCTCGGAGAAAGAAAACAAGCAAAGAGGCATCACACCTCATAACTTTCCAATAAACTCATCTTAACTTCATTGTTTTTTTATAGTGGAGTTACAAGACCCTTTTATAGACATCACCCGACAGACAACATGTTCAAAATATCAACACCTAAGACTTAATCTTCAACACCTAACACCTAATCTTTTATGACTAACACCTAACACATAACTTTCGGTGGAAGACAAATGACACTCAAGACTATTCCAAGATGGTGACATCTTAAAGGAAACATATGCATAAAGGCTCACTATATGGCCAATTAACATAAAACACTAATAACACATATAATTTGATATTGACCCATGCTGTTTAACGATCCTCATCAAGAGGGTTGTTCAAGTCCAGGCCATTTTCTTATTTAGGCTTCTATTACCGCGTTTGATATCATCATGCTTTCGTTATCATGCCTCTGCTGCGGTTTTCGTCTCCCTCGGCGGAGATCGATAAACTAGATCAATTAGTGCCTGTCTTCATGACTCTGCCTTCATGCTTTAATACAATCATGAGCATCATGCATTCATGCCTGCATGGACCCCCTCCAGTATATCAAATGGCATTGACGAATGTCCAGGTTACTCTCGATCGGAAGTCTTTGCCATGCGCGATGGTGGTCTTCGGACCTATGTTCTCCGCCACGTATCGAGGGTCTCCAACTTAACAAACCATGCCTCTCCTACATGATAGATAAAAGCATTTCATGTGACCTCATCACATTTATACTTTTGCATCTTGTTTCGGCCTCGAACGGCCCGCTATCTCGGCAATTAATCAAAGGTTTTCTCCCTTATGGGGGATGTAATTAACGTCATAGCCTTTATGGTATGGCGGACTGCTGGTTTAGACCTGAATCTCACTCTCGCCCATACGGGTCAGAATGAGTGCACAATAAACTTGTCACTTACGTGATTGGCACACCTGCGTGGTCAACTAACCAATTGGTTATTTATTAAGTAACTGGTTGATTGACCTGAACAAAATGACCTAACGAAATAAACCATCCCAACATGGGTATGGGTACTTGCGGTGGAGTGGAGATAGGTGGGATAATGGGGGAAACGGATGGTAGGATGAGGGATTTGGCGATCGCGGGGGATGGAGGGGTTTGATGGTTAAGCGGGAGGATGACGGAGGTAGAAGGTAAAGAAGGGTTGCGATAGTTATGGTGGAAGGCCATGAGCCACTGTACTGACGCTTCATCGTCATAGGACCACCCAGCGTCAGGGGCCGGGGGTTGAACGAGGTTGACCAGAGCCGGTGCTGGTGGTTGTGGTTGCAGAGGGGGCGGATGATTCAGAATTGGGTTTTGGTGGATCCCCAAGTCCTGAACGGGCTGTTGCTGCTGTTGTGGATGCTGCTGTGGCTGTGGTGCTTGTTGCTGTTGCACTTGCTACCTCGGCGCTTGCCTTCTCTTCTCCTTTATTTTGAGAATTGCCTTATGCATCTCGGCCCAATCAATGCGCTACCCTTCATGAAGGTCGTATACCAGACTTTGGAACCGATAACACCCTTCAATAGTATGCCCGGGCTGCCTATGGAACATGCAGTATTTAGACTAATCAACGGTCGGGTTCCAGCTGGGTCATTCCGGAGGAAGCTGAATTGCACTTATTGACATGAGAGCAGAAAAGATGTCTGTGAGGGACTCGGGCAAAGGGGGATATTGCGCTCTCTGTGGAGCCGGGCGTTTATTATTGTAGCTGTTGGGTGGAGGGACATTGTGATATTATGGAGATTGTTGCGGCTATTGTGAGCGGGGAAGGCATTTTGTGGAGCGGAGAAGGTAGGCTGGGTGTTTGGTGGAGCGGGAAAGACAGGTTGGGCACTTTGCGGAGTGGAGAATTGGGATTACGGGGAGTTTGTCGGAAGTAGAGTGGAGCGGATTGATTAGGGAAGGGGAATGCAACAGCTTGTACCTGTTCGTTGGTCTAGACTCCTTCGGTAACGGGCCCCTGAAACTTTTTATTGTACTTGGGCTTTTGGCTCTCGAAGAGAGAATGGATAGGGGAGTCCTTGAATTGGGTTTGAATAAATCTAGCCCGGCTATAGAGTTGGTCCATGTTGGCAATATCGTTCATGGCTAGTATGTTGCGGAAAATGGGGGTAGCATTAGATATGAGCAACTTGACCTTTTCCTCCTCCGGAATATGACCCGGCACCCAGGCAACAATCTGCCTCTATCTATTGGCATATGTTGTAAAGTCTTCGTCTGCCTTCATCTTTTCGGCCACAAGATCTGTAAATGAATATTCTGGGCCAACCCGGTCCAGGAACCTCTGAATAAACTTTTCCTTGACAACTTTGAAACTTTCAACATCTTCTAATGGTAAAGCATAAAACCACTCCAGGGCAACTCCATCTAATGATCGGAGGAATAAGTACGCCATAAGGCGATCATCATATTGAAACTGCGCCGATTCATACATAAAGTAACTCACATGAATGAAAGAATTGCTATTCCCATCATACTTGCGGTATGTGGGGAGCTCGGATTGGGGAGGGAACCGGATGTTATAGAAGCTGGGAATGGGAACATCGGCTAAAGATTGTGGGCCAACCCGATTTTGAAGGAAGTCTAGTTGTTGTTGCATGGCGGCTCATTTGTCAAGGAGTTCCTGCTCCCGGGATGGAGTAGGAGGAGTGAGCTCAAGGCGAGGAGCTGAAGGATAGACAGAAGGAGGGGGGGGGGCATAAGAAGGATATTGGGCTGAAGAATAACCCAAATTGGAGTGGACATGGACTGCCCCTTACTGAGGATGAGCAAGATCGGCTGGGCTGACAAGAGCTTGTGGCATTGATGGAATGGCCCTATAAGAATCAGTTTGGGTGGATGAGGGAATAACAGACTTCCCTTTATCGAGAACTTGATGGGCCGAGCCAGAGGACTGGCCCGCTTCTAGATTGCTGAATTGAAGGACCTTGGGTTGAATCGAGGTGAGATCAATTGGAATGGGTGGAACCCCGGGCCCATCAACCCTAGACTGAGAGATAGAGGTAGCGGACAGACCCTGTGCAATCTTGGGAGATGGGGCACCAGACCCCTGCAAGGTCTGATAAAGGGCCTGAAGTTGGGCCGGATCCAACTGGGCCATCATCTGCTAGATGTGACTAGTAGGATTATTGGAGGAGAGGGAGGGTTGCGCACCCTCTATGGAGATAGAGGATGGAGGAGGGGCAGTCCCTTCTCCAGATTGAAATTGAATGACCCTAGGCGGGTCCTCTAAGAGACCCTGGGAAAGAGAGTCCTCATGGGAATGGGGAAGATCGTAGGAAGATATGTTGGACTCGAACAAAGGATTGGAATAAGGCGTGAAGGAAGATTTGCCCCTAGGAGATGAATCTAAGGATCGGAAGCAACTCCACATGCAATGTGGTACCTTAAAACAAAGCAAACAACACAAACAACCACAAATAAGTAACTAGACAAGATGACTCCAAACTTATGCAAATAAGAGAGGGATGATAGGCACCCAAACACAGCCAAGTTAAAAATGATGCACAAATTTTATTTGTATCTTCCTTTAGAACCTTTCAATTAAAATGTTCTCTCCAACAATAGGTTCCTAATAGGAAGGATATTTGGGAACTTGGTTAACTCTAGGTTTAAATTCTCCCTCACTTATGCAACCTAGACATGGGGTGGTGAAGGTACAACCGGCCCGGCGTCCGTGTGGGTATCCACGGCTCGCGGGGACTTATGGAGGTCCCTGATGTGGTCACCTAGTCAACCCCAAGGAATATGGAGGCGAGAGGATCACACACCAAGGTGAGAATGCAACCATGATATGAGAGATAAATGACCCTATGTGCACCGGAGTGCATGCAATTTCAAGCCTAATAACTAGCAAACAATATGCAAACACTGGTATATATATATGTCACATCAGAGGAGGAGACCGGACATCACCCAGGAATAATACACACAATCAAAAATTGTAGAAATAACATCAACCTTGGGATGTGTACCTGTAACTAGAGAAACGGTCGTCCAGAAGACCGCTAAGAGATAAGACGATCAATCGCTAGACCGCTTTTAAGCCAGAAACGGCCAGGGAGGAGACCGCCAGGGAACCAGAGAGCAGAAAACAACATGGAATAAATGGGAAAACCAAGGAAAACACAAGGGCAACTGAGAACAACTAAGAACAACTGGTCATACAGAAACTCAGCACGATTGGCACTAGATGTCCCACCGTGATCGTCAAAAAATTAGGGGTGTTGATAGTTTTCTATGTGGTGTGTGATGGATGATGTGTGTATGAGTAATGTGATGTAAAATGGGTGTGAGCAAGTGGTGCACTAACTCAAGCAATCAACCAGCATGAAGTTCGTGGGCATATCATCTCAATATTGCAGAAATGAAAAAAGAGAAACAAAAACACACGCGGGAGCAGGGAGCAAAGGAATGATGAAAACAAACACACACCGTGGGCGTGGAGCAACTAAAACAAAAGAGCAAATAAGAAAGATGATGAACAATGCCCAAATAAGGAGTGATGTGATCGCCACCAAGGTAAACAATGTAGAAAGACCACAATATGTACCTTGGAAAGAGCCGAGTAAAGTCACCTGCCGGCGGGAGAAAAAAAACCATGTGCTGTGACAGAAAATGGTCTTCCAGACGACCGCTAGACGACAAGAAACGGCCCTACGATAGACCGCCTGAAGTCTGCAAACGATCCTTCAAGAGATCGCAAAGGCCCCCGGAACAGCAACGTGGAACTTTGAATCTCCACCCCTCCTGGTCGGCCAGAAGAGCTGGGCCTCGTGCAATGAGTCCTGTAAACCTGCAGAAGAACGTAGACACAAAGAAAAATAACCCAATAAGCCCTTGGACTAGTGTAGTATCTATAATGCAATTAAGCTAAGATGCATAAAAGGAAGGGTGAATACCTGGGGGTTGGTGGTTTTTTAACCCCTATGGGCCGTAGAAAAGAGTAGGAGGATGTTTTAAAACTTGAATGGATGCAGAGAACGTGATAGAAGAAGAGGGAATATGCTATGATGATGCAAGGGAAAATAGAGAAAACTAAGAGGAAAAGACTCAAAGACAACTAATGGAACTTGATACTCCCTGGACCAGAAGCCTTAAAGACGTAGAAATAGCTTCTCCCTGGTTAGGACTTGCTCTAGAATGCAGCAGCACTTCGTGGCAAGCTCCAGAAATCTCCTCCTCAAGCCATGAAGTCAAGGGTTCTATTTATAGATCCCTAAACCCTAGGTTCGAGTTGGAGAGATAATGACACGAAAATAGGCCTGAACCTAGATAAATCTTGAAGATAATACTCCCAAGAGTCCATAGAAACAAACAGAAGCTTCTGAGAGCCTCTATCCAGAGAGAAAACAACAAATCAAGGACTCTACTTCGACCACGGTGAAGCAGAGGAAGAACAGATAGTGTGATGTCCCGGACCCTTTCGGATCCTTCTTCGTGAGTCCTGGATCTGGTTTCACGGAGTGTCCAACTCTTTTGTGTCTGAAATTTCTTTTCGGACACCTTTCGTGCTCGACTCCGTGCGATTCGGGTCAGTTCGGAGGCCCGGAACATGTTCCGAGGCTTTTTCTGCGTGTTTTTCGATTCCGGCGTGTGTGTCTCGGAAACACCTACGGGACCCTGTAGCGGGTGAACCGGGTCGTTCACTTACCCGCGAGTGATACCGTTGTGATCAGCGCGTCGAGAGGATCGAGGGGGTGTATTTTTCTATTTTTCAGGATTTTTCCATTTTTATGGATTTTCTATAAATACCCCCTATTTTCTGTTTTATTTTTCCCCTTTTTCTTCTTTTCCTCTTTTTCTTTCCTCCTCCCGTGAGCCACGGCCGACCGTTGCAACCCCTCCCCCTCTCTTGCCCGTTGGACTTCGTGGCGCCCCTTCCCCTCGGGCGACGGGTGGTGGACAGCGGTGGCGGCGTGGTGACGACGGCGGTGGCGAGAGGATCGTGGCGATGCCCCCATTGGTGCGAGGGAGAGGAGTTCGTGTTCGAGCAAGATTCGGCGATCGGCGGCGATCCGGTGGTTTTTGAGCTTCTTTAAGGTAGGGGGACGAATCCTTGCCCTCTTTACAGCATCCCCCGTGATTTCTAGGCCGTGAAAAGGTCGAGGGGGATTAAATTCATGCCGGGAGGGTTATTTCCATGCTTGGGGTTTGAGCGCCGGATCTTCCATTTTATGGGGTTTCTTGACCGCTCTATGGGCTTAGATGCATGCTAGGGAGGTTGGGGGAGGTTCTCCCTTTTGTTTCCCCTTCACTTAGGAGTGAATGGGGTGTGGGACTGAGTTTTCCGAGTGAACTGCACGAAACGGGCTCTGCCCGTTGTCGCGCTAGGTTCCAGGGGCACGTTCTTGTTGAATGTGCCGAGTCGTCCGAGTGCGTTCGTTCGAGAAGATGCACAGTTTGGTGGTGTATGTCGCGCCAGGGTCGGGCAGCGCGATCATGATGAACGCGCTATCTCCTACTAGCGCCTTCTTGGAGAACGCGCTAGCTTCTGCTAGCGCGTTCTTCAGAGGGTCTCGCCAGAATACCAGAGTGCGACAGTGTCGCGCCCTGGGTCCCTAGCGCGTTAATCCCCCTCCCCGTGCCGCGTTTCCTTCCAGTAGCTTTACCTCCGGTGGAGTGAGTCTCAGATCCAGTTGTGGCGGGTGGCCCGAGGGTTGCCGTGAGCACCCAGTGAGAGCCACAGGGGCGTCCAGGGGTCCCCACAGAATCAATTACCTTGGTAGGGGTGCCGCGTGACTTGAGGGACGGTCGGACCGCATGCGTGTCCCCGGCATCCGTACCTACCGTTTGGTTACCGAGAGTCTGTGTTAGTGTGTTAGTCAGTGGGTTCCGTGAGTCAAGTCCTTACTTCCAGTGACCTGTCCACTAGTCGTAGCTTCCTGCGCACGTGGGTGTGGACCCACTTGGGAGTGGTGGAGAGAGAGACCCAGTGAGAGGCGGTTTTTTGGCTGGTTAACGTAGGGCCCCTTGCCTTTGCCACCAGAGTCCGGTGGGGGGGAAAACCAGCTAGAGGACCAGACCTAGAGCAGATGGTCTGTGTGTGCACACGTAGTTGGGGGCTTAGGACACGCGCTGACGAGCGTGACCCCAGCTAGTCCTTGTTGTGGTACTTGTTGCGTGTCTGAGTCTCACGCTCGGGGCATTGCAGCTAGACACTTGTGACGCGGTATAAGACGTCAGGGGACGCTTCCGGTCGTTCTTCTAGTGGGTAGTGCTCCTGTTCGCTGGCAGGTGTGGACTCGAGTTTCGTTAGACTGAGGTTCAGTAGTACGGTACAGTTAGAGTAGAAGGCTTTTCTGTTTATTTACTTTAGCTTGTTGGTTCGACCGTACTCCTGTTAGGTAGGGTTACCTTCGGCTTTCTCGTTCTCCGTGCGAGGTGGGGATTCGCGGGATCACTACTGGGCCAATGAAATGAGGCTCACCCCTGCTTTTCAGGTGAGGCGGGGTCGTCGAGAGGTGCGACCGAGTTCTAGCGTGGTCCTTCTAGCCAGGGTTAGTCGTCAATCTGCCAGAGCAGGGGGATGCCCCGTGTAGTTGTACTCCGGGGGATGCCCCGTGTATTTGTACTTTTTCTTTCTGTTGACTGTACTTTCATTATGGACATGAGACTCTGTGGACCTTGTAGCAGTTTATTTATTTATATTATTCTGTATATTTTATTTTAGATTATTGTGCTATCTCTATAGTTGTTTCAGCTTCTCTTGTACTCCCACGCCATCCCTTTCTACCCTTCCGAGTCTTCAGGCTCGTGGGTTGGCGGACTGAGATTCGAGACGCGCCGATTCCTTTCCGGTACTCGTATCCCGGGTCGTCACAGCTGGTATCAGAGCGTAGGTTGTGGAGGTACATCGAAACTTGAAACGAAATGCGGTGGTCCAGAAGGTCCATGAATGTTCTGTACAGTCGGCGACTGGCTTAGGGTCGCGCGTGTTTTATTGATTTGTGGTTGTTTTCTTGATGCCAGGTGTATTATGGCGCCACGGAGGAGGGCTCGTCCCTAGCAGGGAGAGTCTAGTGGTTGTCCGGAGGAGCAGAGCAGGGCTTCAGTTTCCGAGGGTGTAGCTGGAGATGCGAGAGCTCCGGGGATGGACGATTTCTTCCGAAGCGGCAGCAGGGAGGCCAGCAGCATGGCTGCGATGCTGGTGAGGACCGGGCTCGTGGTGGTCATGGTCGTGTGTTGAAGGAGTTCTTGCTGTTCCAGCCTCCTTCTTTCGGTGGGCAGCCAGATCCTGAGGTGGCCAGAGAGTGGCTGGATGATGTGCGGCGGATTTTCAGTGCGATGGAGTGTCCCGAGGAGGAGCAGGTAGCGTTGGCTACTCATCGTCTTCAGGGGGCGGCCCGTACTTGGTGGACGTCAGAGTGGGGTTCAGTGTTCCTGTCCCGTCCTCTTCGGCAGATTGCGTGGCAGGAGTTCATCACGGCTTTCGAGCGTGCTTTCTGTCGATCCTTTGTCAGGTCGCAGAGGTTGCGTGAGTTTATGGAGCTGACCCAGGGTGACATGACGGTGATGCAGTACCATGCCAGGTTTATCGAGTTGGGCCGTTATGCTCCTCATATCGTGGCAGATGAGGAGGTGAAGACCGATCAATTTGTGGGTGGTCTGAGGCTAGCGTTGAGGCATCATCTTCTTGCGTCAGGTTTGACCACTTTGGATGCGGCATGTAAGGCAGCAGCGGCGTTGGAGAGAGACTTGCAGAAGGTTCGAGGGCAGGGCAGTGCTAGTCAGGTGCAGGCAGATTTCAGCTAGCCGATGGGGATGCAGCAGCAGAGTACCATCCAGCTCTCAGCAGGTGGATCAGTGGCGACGTAGTCTGTGGCTCCTGCGCCAGGATCGTCATCCTTTAAATTGAAGCTTAAGAAGCTGCTTAAGGAAGCTGGTTTTGGTAAGAGGCGTCAGGATCGTAAGGAGTCGAAGCAGGAGTCGATGGACAGTGTTCAGCAGCCGGTGACTTTTCAACGTCAGGGTTCGATGACTGGTTCTCGGGGCGGTTGCTCTAGGTGCGGTGGTTCTCATCTGGATAGACCGTGTTCGGCGCCCGTGATTTGCTTCAGGTGTGACCAGCCAGGGCACATGGCACATGACTGTCCAAAGAGATCGCGCCAGCCACACGAGTTTCAGCCCCAGCAATTGTCATCACAGCCGCAGCAGTACCAGCAGCAGGGACAGTTTCCTCAGCTGTCACGGTCAGCTACCGTAGGGAGGCAGAGATCCCAAGGCAAAGTGACTCACATGACCAGGGCAGAGGCTGAGGCGTCACATTTGGTGGAAGGTACTCTCTCGATTTTGGGTTGTGCGGCTCGTGTTTTGTTTGATTCAGGTGCTTCTCATTCGTTCATCTCGGAGGATTTTACTCAGAGTGTGGAGGACCCAGTGACCGAGGTGTCCTGTGACTTGGTGGTAGAGTTGCCTACCGGCGACTTCATGATCACCCCGTACTGCTTTGAGAAGGTACCTGTGTGGGTGGAAGGGCGGAACTTGCCGGTTAGACTTTCCGCGTTGCCGCTTCAGGACTTCAATGTGATTTTGGGCATGGATTGGCTCAAGGCTCATCATGCCTTGGTGGATTGCGGCTCGAAGAAGGTCTACTTCCGACAGCTTCGTGGACCCACCTTCTATTTCCAAGGTATTCGGTCTTCCTCTTCCCGCTTGCTTATTTCGGCTATCCTTGTGCGTCGCTTGCTTGATGCGGGTTGTCAGGGCTTTCTCGCATCCGTGGTTTTGAGTGATCGACAGTGTCCTGAGGTGGAGGACATTCCTGTCATGTGCGAGTTTCCCGATGTTTTTCCCGAGGAGCTACCAGGCTTGCCACCACAGCGAGAGATTGATTTTGTGATTGAGGTGGTGCCGGGTACGGCGCCTATGTCAAAGGCCCCTTATCGGATGGCGCCTGCGGAGTTATGAGAACTGAAGGTGCAGTTGCAGGAGTTACTGGCCAAGAGGTATATCCGTCCTAGTTATTCCCCGTGGGGTGCACCGGTGTTGTTTGTGAAGAAGAAGGATGGTAGTTTGATGCTGTGCATCGACTATCGTCAGTTGAACCAAGCAACTGTTAAGAACAAGTATCCGTTGCCTCAGATTGATGACTTGTTCGACCAGCTTCAGTCGGCTCGGGTGTTTTCAAGGATCGATTTGAGATCGGGCTATTACCAGCTGCGGATTTGAGAGTCAGACGTGGAGAAGACGGCGTTTCGATCGAGGTATGAGCATTATGAGTTCTTGGTGATGCCGTTTGGGCTCACCAATGCCCCCGCAGCGTTCATGGATCTGATGCATAGGGTATTTCATCTGTACTTGGACCAGTTCGTGGTCGTCTTCGTGGACGACATCCTTGTGTATTCGCGGTCTGCTGAGGAGCATGTGCACCATTTGGGTGTGGTGCTGCAGACGTTACGCAATCACCAGTTGTATGCGAAGCTCAGTAAGTGTGAGTTCTGGCTTCGTGAGGTGCACTTTTTGGGGCACGTGATTTCTGGTGATGGTGTTTCCGTGGACCCGACTAAGGTCGAGACTGTGGTACAGTGGCCGAGGCCGAGTTCTGTCACGGAGATTCGGAGTTTCTTGGGGCTTGCAGGCTATTATCGGCGGTTTATTCAAGATTTTTCTTGTATTGCAGCCCCGATGACCAGGCTTACGCGGAAGGAGGTGCCGTTCGTCTGGACAGAGGAATGTGAGCGGAGCTTCGTGGAGCTAAAGAGGTTGCTTACCACTGCTCCGGTTTTGGTGTTGCCATCTAGCTCGGGTGGTTTCGTGGTGTGTACGGATGCTTCCGGGGTAGGTCTCGGTGCTATGTTGATGCAGCATGAGAGAGTTGTGGCGTATGCGTCACGGCAGTTGAAGCCACATGAGGTGAACTACCCTACTCATGATCTCGAGTTGGCGGCGGTGATTTTCGCTCTGAAGATCTGGAGGCATTATTTGTATGGCAAGAGGTTTGAGCTTTTCACTGACCATCAGAGTTTGAGGTATGTGTTCACTCAGAGGGATCTTAACCTTAGGCAGAGGAGGTGGATGGAGTATATGAAGGATTATGATTTCACTCTATCTTATCAGCCTGGCAAGATGAACGTCGTGGCTGATGCTCTGAGTAGGAGGGTGACGGTCAGTTGGATGTTGTTGAGAAAGTGGAGGCTTTGGGAGCAGGTTCCGGCCATGACTTTTAGGCTTAAGGTCCCTCAGGACCAGGGTTCGGCTATCCTTACGAGTCTGACTGTCACGCCCGCGGTGCGTCGACAGGTGACTGAGGCTCAGCGAGCGGACCCCGAGCTACCTCGTATTCTATTGATGGCCGAGGTGGAGTTCGGAAAGGATGGAGCCGTGAGGTTCAGAGGTAGGTTGTACGTGCCAGCCGAGGGGCAGGTGCGGCGTATGTTATTACGTGAGGCTCATGGGAGTCGGTATGTCGTGCACCCCGGGTCGGCTAAGATGTACCAGAACCTGAAGAGGTAGTTTTGGTGGCCTGGCATGAAGAGAGATGTAGCGGAATTTGTGGCCAGGTGTTTGACATGTCAGCAGGTGAAGGCTGAGCACCAGCGACCAGGAGGCACACTTCAGCCCTTGGATGTTCCTGCGTGGAAGTGGGACCACGTGACCACTGATTTCATGGTTGGGTTACCGAGGACGTCCAGCGGGGAGGATAGTATCTGGTTGCTAGTGGATAGACTAACGAAGACGGCGCGATTGTTGCCGGTCAAGGTCAGTTGGAGCGTGTAGCACTTGGCTCATTCGTATGTAGAGCGGATCGTTCCGTTGCATGGAATCCCCATCTCCATTGTGTCCGATCGTGATCCCCGCTTCACTTCTGGATTCTGGAGGAGCTTCCAGAATGCTCTAGGCACCTAGTTGGCATTTAGCTCGGCCTATCATCCTCAGTCGGACGGTCAGTCTGAGCGGACCATCCAGACTTTGGAGGACATGCAGCGAGCGTGTTGCTTAGAATGGCAAGGGAGTTGGACCCACCATCTGCCATTGGTGGAGTTTGCCTATAACAACAGCTATCATTCGAGCATTGGTATGGCTCCCTATGAGGCGTTGTACGGGTGACCTTATCGGACTCCGCTTGATTGGTTCGAGGTGGGTGAGCGTGCCCTGACCGGCCTAGATTTGGTGTAGCAGTGTGTTAAGGTGGTGCATCTCGTTCGGCAGAAGATGTTGATGGCTCAGAGCCGGCAGAAGAGTTATGCCGATCGGAGGAGGCGACCTCTCAGCTTTGCTGTGGGAGACCGAGTTTTCTTGAGAGTTTCTCCCATGAAGGGTGTGATGTGTTTCGGTAGGCGTGGGAAGCTGAGTCCCCGCTACATTGGTCCCTTTCCCATCTTTGAGCGTGTTGGGGAAGTTGCTTATCAGTTGCAGCTACCTCCGGAGCTTTCCGCTGTGCATGATGTGTTCCACGTGTCGATGCTTCAGAAGTACATGCCCGATGATTCCCATGTTCTTGAGAATGCCATTTGGCCTGAGGTGACCCCAGATCTGTCCCTTCCGGAGTTTCCTGTTCGCATTGAGGATCGGTGAGAGCAGCGCCTGCGGAACAAGGTTATTCCTCTGGTCAAGGTGGTCTGGCAGCGTCATTCTGGCGGCGAGGCGTCTTGGGAGCGCGAGGATGAGATGCGGGAGCTGTATCCTTATTTGTTTGCATGAGTCTTTCCCCGTTCTTGTGCTTTGTTCTTGAATTTCGAGGACGAAATTCGCTTAAGGGGGGAGGGTTGTGATGTCCCGGACCCTTTCGGATCCTTCTTCATGGGTCCCGGATCTGGTTTCACGGAGTTTCCAACTCCGTTGTGTCCGAAATTTCATTTCGGACACCTTTCGTGTTCGAATCCGTGTGATTCGGGTCAGTTCGGAGGCCCGCAACGTGTTCCGTGACTTTTTCCGCGTATTTTCCGATTCCCGTGTGTGTGTCTCGGAAACACCTACGGGACCCTGTAGTGGGTGAACCGGGTCGTTCACTTACCCGCGAGTGATACCGTTGCGATCAGCGTGTCAAGAGGATCGAGGAGGTGTATTTTTTTATTTTTCGGGATTTTTTCGATTTTATGGATTTTCTATAAATACCCCCTATTTTCCGTTTTCTTTTTCCACTTTTTCTTCTTTTCCTCTTTTTCTTTTCTCCTCCCGTGAGCCACGGCCGACCGTTGCAACCCCTCCCCCTCTCTTGCCCGTTGGACTTCGCGGCGCCCCTTCCCCTCCGACGACGGGTGGTGGACAGCGGTCGCGGCGCGGTGACGACGGCGGTGGCGAGAGGATCGTGGCGATGCCCCCATTGCTGCGAGGGAGAGGAGTTCGTGTTCGAGCAAGATTCGGCGATCGGCGGCGATCCGGTGGTTTTTGAGCTTCTTTAAGGTAGGGGGATGGATCCTTGCCCTCTTTACAGCATCCCCCGTGATTTCTAGGCCATGGAGAGGTCGAGGGGGATTAAATTCATGCCGGGAGGGTTATTTCCATGCTTGGGGTTTGAGCGCCGGATCTTCCATTTTATGGGGTTTTTTGACCGCTCTATGGGCTTAGATGCATGCTAGAGAGGTTGGGGGAGGTTCTCCCTTTTGTTTCCCCTTCACTTGCGAGTGAATGGGGCGTGGGACTGAGTTTTCCGAGTGAACTGCATGAAACGGGCTCTGCCCGTTGTCGCGCTAGGTTCCAGGGGCGCGTTCTTGTTGAACGCGCCGAGTCGTCCGAGCACATTCGTCTGAGAAGATGCACAGTTTGGCGGTGTATGTCGCGCCAGGGTCAGGCAACGCGTTCATGATGAACGCGCTAGCTCCTGCTAGCGCCTTCTTGGAGAACGTGCTAGCTTCTGCTAGTGCGTTCTTCAGAGGGTCACGCCAGGGGACCAGAGCGCGACAGTGTCGCACCCTGGGTCCCTAGCGCGTTAATCCCCCTCCCCATGCCGCGTTTCCTTCCAGTAGCTTTACCTCCAGTGGAGTGAGTCTCGAATCCAGTTGTGGCGGGTGGCCCGAGGGTTGCCTTGAGCACCCAGTGAGAGCCACAGGGGCGCCCGGAGGTCCCCGGAGAATTAGTTACCTCGGTAGGGGTGCCGAGTGACTTGAGGGACGATCGGACCTCATGCGTGCCCCGGCATCCGTACCTACCGTTTGGTTATCGAGTGTCTGTGTTAGTGTGTTAGTCTGTGGGTTCCGTGAGTCAAGTCCTTACTTCCAGTGACCAGTCCACTAGTCGTAGCTTCCTGCGCACGTGGGTGCGGACCCACCTGGGAGTGGTGGAGAGCGAGACCCAGTGAGAGGTGATTTTTAGGCTGGTTACCGTAGGGCCGCTTGCCTTTGCCACCAGAGTCCGGTGGGGGGGAAAACCAGTTAGAGGACCCGACCTAGAGCAGATGGTCTGTGTGTGCACACGTAGTTGGGGGCTTAGGACACGCGCTGACGAGCGTGACCCCAGCTAGTCCTTGTTGTGGTACTTGTTGCATGTCTGAGTCTCACGCCCGGGGCGTTGCTGCTAGACACTTGTGACACGGTATAAGACGTCAGGGGACGCTTCTGGTCGTTCTTCTAGTGGGTAGTGCTCCTGTGTGCTGGCAGGTGTGGACTCGAGTTTCATTAGACCGAGGTTCAGTAGTACGGTACAGTTAGAGTAGAAGGCTTTTCCGTTTATTTACTTTAGCTTGTTGGTTCGACCGTACTCTTGTTAGGTAGGGTTACCTTCTGCTTTCTCGTTCTCCGTGCGAGGTGGGGATTCGCGGGATCCCTACTGGGCCAATGAAATGAGGCTCACCCCTGCTTTTCAGGTGAGGCGGGGTCGTCGAGAGGTGCAACCGAGTTCCAGCGTGGTCCTTCTAGCCAGGGTTAGTCACCAGTCTGCCAGAGCCGGGGGATGCCCCGTGTAGTTGTACTCCGGGGGATGCCCCGTGTAGTTGTACTTTTTCTTTCTGTTGACTGTACTTTCATTATGGACATGAGACTCTGTGGACCTTGTAGCAGTTTATTTATTTATATTATTCTGTGTATTTTATTTTAGATTATTGTGCTATCTCTATAGTTGTTTCAGCTTCTCTTGTACTCCCACGCCATCCCTTTCTACCCTTCCGAGTCTTCAGGCTCCAGGGTTGGCGGACCGAGATTCGAGACGTGCCGGTTCCTTTCCGGTACTCGGATCTCGGGTCATCACAGACAGAGCAGGACTCTGTCTCCCCAAATGGTCTTGCGATAGACTGCAAGGCTCAAGAAACGGTCTAGCGATAGACTGCATGGTTCATTCGTCCAGAAAAGATAAGACCAAAGAAACCCAACATGACTCTCTACCTCCAAGCGGTCTAGCAAAAGACCGCCAATGCCTACCATACGGTCGCGCGATAAATCGCAAGGCTAGTAGTCATGGCAAAAGAGATAAAGGCCAATAAATCTCCAAGTTAATCCATAATAAAATCCTTATTAGCCCTTATGCAGGTCCAATAAGCTGAAAATGATGACAAATCAGTTAGTTGGCCCAACCAGGGAGAACAACCCATAAAATAAGCCTAAAACTGACCAATAATGGCCCAATAAACGATGAATAACTCGGGACATCATAAAAATATAGATAAGGAGATGACCCAACTCATTGGTCATAAAACATGTGCCAACACTAGTAGGCCAGTTCCTGCCACTTCGACCTCGCAATGGCAGCCTTGGAAAGAGCTGGAGTCTCCTCTGTTCTCCAAGGACGATACTGCCAGACTGCTCCGGGTTCTTCTCGACCGAGAGCACGTCCGGGTGAATGGGCGCCCCAAGATCCTCTTGCTCCCCTCCTACTTTGCCTCCACATTATATACCAAGAGATAAGAAGGGGAAGCAAAAGCATGGCAAAGCCATGGCATGGCAACGCCATGTGTCTCTATCCGACGAGCCTTCAGGTCTTCTTAATATACCCCGCAGCCCAGTCCAGATCGTGAAGGATGTTGTGTCTCCTCTGGATTTCGATGCTGGCAAAACTGTGCTGACGCTGGCCAATCTGTGCAAATATGGTTATGGAGAGCATGCTGTGTGTATTGATCGTCACGTTATCTTCTCCATAAGTCAAGAATAGGTTCTTGTTGATAGGTCGATGCATTCATACCACATGTTAATGCATCTTCATGAATTAAGGCTATCAGGTCGATGTATCGAGAGCTCTTCACATTCATCAGGTCGACGCTGCAGAGCATGTTGTTACTCTATAAGGTCGATGCATACACATGCATTTAGTGCATTCAGGTCGATGCTATAGATCATGTGATCATTCTATAAGGTCGATGTACTATGTTAGCGCGTCGATGCAGAAGTACCTACATCACTAGGTTTCATTGACAGGTTGATGCAGTTGTTCACGTCTGAGCTGTCAGGTCGATGCAGCTGATATCGTATTGGTGTTTTTGGTTGACATATTGGTCAGTCAGGTCGAGGCATGTGTGTTATCATGTTGCATCTAATCATCATCCTGCATAATAGGTCGATGCATCTTGATAGTGCATTGACGCATTTGAGTAGTCTCATACATTCAATTATTTGTTTTGCATATTGACCTGAAGCTGCATGAGTCAACATTCTTTAAAGCACTTATCATACTATTTCATGTACAATATGATGACAAGGTTTATAATAAAGTTCCATATCTATTTTTGCAAGAATTTCAAGAGAAGAGCATTCAGAATTGATCCAACAATTTGTTCAAACACCTTGTTTGCACAACTCATGAAGTTGAAGAAATCAAGTGAAGGCATCTTCTACGCCTAGATGGGATTCCTTGATGCGAATTAAACTATATGATCAGCCAGAAGTTGAAGAACATAGATGATCCTGTGGGTTCCTAAGTGAATCCACTTAGCACGTGATTCGAGGCTAATGATCATCAAAGTGAAGATTCCTAACGAAAGGATCTTCCACGTGGCTGCATCTTAGAGAGCTTTCATATGTTCGTCTGACACGTGGTCAAGCATCTTCCAGAAGCCGTTTAGGCGGGAGTGTTCCCTCCATACGCCCTAAAGGAATCTTATGGGGACCACAAGATTCATCCTCACTGGATAAAAGGCATCGTGCGCGCAGACTTAGAAGAATGATCGAAGAAAAGGAGAACCTCCATCGAGAGAGAAAAAGGTAGAAGAAGAAGGAGGAGAGTCGAAGAGCAGTGAGCTGTGAGGAGAAAAGAAAGAGAGTCTGAGAAGAAAGAAAGAGAGCCACTGAAGAACAGAGTATCGGAGGTTGAAGAAGCTTGATAGAGGATCATGAGATAAGCTTCAGAGTTCCACTGCTGGATCAAATCTAGATTGGACTACTTAATAGAGCTATGTTGTTCTTTCATTTCCGTGGTTGTTTCTGTTGTTTTCTCTGTTTCATTTTAAACTACGTGTAAGCTGTGCATCAGCGGAACAAGCTGTGAGGCAGTGGCAAGGGATTGATCCTCAGACAGCAAGCTGTGAAGGTCAGCGGTTTGTAAGCTGTGTTTCAGCGGGACTTAAGCTATGTTTAAGCGGAAGCCTCACTCGATCGAGTGAGGGGTGGACGTCGATCTCAAGATTGAGATCGAACCACCTTAAAAATAGCTTTGCAGTGTGTGTGGTTGATTGTGCTTTTGCAGTTTGGTCTGTGATTGTTTACGAGATTTCTCCCCACTGTGAGACAACTAAGTGGTATATCAAATAATTGCAGCCGAAAATATAGGGTACGCCTATCTGGAAAGCTGTATTTTACTTGAGGAGATTCGTGAATCAAACCTCCGCCTCGTATCAAACTTAGTTGTCTATGTGAATGATTGCTTGTAGATCTTATCATATCATGAGTACTATGAGTTTGATCATTCTTCTACAATAAATCTTCCAGTCATTTGTCTTGGATCTAGTCAATAGCTTACTTCACAACAGAACTTAATTCCACATTTTATTTTACTATTGTAGAACGCAAATTGGGGTTGATCTATTCACCCCCCCATTTTGATCATTCCATTCGTTCACCATCTTTCACTTGGTATCAGAGCCTAACTCTCCTTATGGGCTTAACATCCTAGAGAGATCTAGTGAAATGGACACTAAAGGATATATAGTTGAGGGTCATTCCGTAAACAAGCCTCCATTCTTTAATGGAACTGATTATACATATTGGAAGAATCGAATGCAGGTTTTCTTAAGAGCCAAAGACCATGAGATCTGGAAGGTGGTCAGCCAAGGTCCCTTCGAGCTTCTAGAATATGAAGATGTCTGGACTCGAGAACAGATCCGAAGGTCCAACATCAACTGGAGCACAATGAACATCATGCAATGCTCTTTACATCCCACCGAGTTCTCAAGGGTATCATCCTACTCTACAGCGAAGGAGATGTGGGATTGCCTCCAGGTAATATATGAGAGAACTTCTCAGGTAAGGGAAACAAAAGCAAATATGCTAGTGTCTGAGTATGAAGCTTTTAAGATGAGATCTGATGAAACCATCTCTGAGATGTACGCTAGGTTGATGCAGCTCACTAGCAGTTTGAAGAGTCTAGGCAAAGTTCACAGTGAGTATGAACTGATCAGGAAGATACTTAGATCCTTGACTCCAATTTGGCACACCAAGGCCATAGTAATGGAGGAGTCCAAGAACCTGGCGACTACCACAGTTGATGAACTTATCGGCTCTCTTATGACATATGAGTTGAACCTTAAGAGAGTCGAAGACACTAAAAAGAGGAAGAAGCCCATAGCTCTCAAGGTAAGTTCTAGCAGCAAAGGGTCATCCTGCGAACACAGCTCGTCTAGTTCGGAAGAAGATTCAGGTGAGTTCGCAATGCTAACCCGAAAGTTTAAGAAATTCTTAAAGAAGGAAGGTAAGAGCTTCAGATGAAAGTACTCTTCTGGCAAACGACAATCAAGAGTTAAATCTGACAATGCCAAAAAGTCTGACGGTATTGTGTGTTATAACTGCAGGAAATCAGGGCATTTGAAGGCCGGTTGTCTAGGATTGCAGAAGGAACAACAGCCCAGGTGGAAGAACAAGAAGGCTAATGCGATGGTGAGCACCTGGAGCGATGAAGAAGAAGACAGTCAAGGAAGTTCATCCGAAAGTGAGAATGATGACAAGCTGTGCCTGATGGCCAGAAGAGAGGATGAAGAGAAAGAAGATGATGAGGTAACTTCCCCATTCGAACATCACACTCATAGTGATTGGGAAGAGGCATATGCAGGAATTCTAGATAAATATTATGATGTTCGTAGGGAGAATAGACATTTGAAAAAAAAAATAAACTCTCTAGTCAATGATACTTCTTTGAATGATAGGATTGCATGCTTAGAAACTGAAAACTCTGAATTGAAAAATTCGATTGCTAAAACAGATGAATATAAAACTATTTTGAATGAATTAAGATGTGAAAATGGGAATCTGAAAAATGTCATTGATGAGCTTAAAATCAGAATGTAAAAGTTTGAAGAAGAAATAAAAACTGCAATGGAAAAATATGAGGCTGTAAAAGGTGTAAATGAAGCATTGAGAATAACAATTGAAAACTTGGAGAAAGAAAGCAATGATAAACAGAACTCTCTTGAAGCCATGACATAAGTAATAGAAAATTTGAATGCTATTCTTAGAACAAAAGTTAATTTCATGAGAGAAGGGTAGGGTTTTAATCCAACTAATAAGAAACAGTTTGATGTTAAGACTATTTCATTCGTTGCTGAAAAAGGAAAAGAAAAATTCAATCCATTAATAAAAATGAACTGTGATGAAAATAGTCAAGAAAAAGCTTTGAGGTATGATAAATAGAATAATGTAAGTGTCTTACAAGGGCAAAGGAAAAGTGGACGTGCCTAGAAAACCTAGCACACATAGCACTGCACATAAGTCTAAGGGTCAGACTAGTAGTAAATTCATCAGACCCCAAGTGCAAGGAAGTTCCAAGACAAAAACTGCCAGGTCATCACAGACAGATCGATGCGTCTACCATACTGCACCGACGCGTTTAACATCTTGATCTCAACCCTTGAAAAACCAAGGTCAGAGTAGGTCCACTTCTGGTTGATGCTACCATCACGGTGCATCGACTCGACCTTCATTTCAAAACCATTTTTATGATAAATCGGGTAGGACAGGTCGAGGCAGCTACTTAGTGAGTTCAATGCAACAGAACATTCAAAACTCTAACCTTCACTGGGTGCATCAACATCATACTAGGAGTGCATCTATGCAGCCTAGATACCGGGCATACAATGATCAGGACTCGTATAGGTTTGTCCAATCTAGGTTTGCTCAACCCGAGTCTTTAAGTGCACCCACAAAATACAATGCTTTTTGGTTCCAAAATTGGAATAAGAAATTTGATGTTGCATAAAGGCTCAAACCAACAAAACCTTAGACTGCACACAACAAGCAGAATGAGCTGAAAAATAAGAAATCCACAACATAAAAAACCATACAAAACAAATGTTGATACCCAAAGAAATGTTGTCCTGTTTGAATGATCTGTCTACTGTTATGGGGCCCAAACAATTTTGGGTTCCAAAATTTTCTGTCTGATTGCGTTTGCAGGTATGTCTGGCAGCCACCCACAATAGATTGTATCTTGACAGTGGCTGCTCTAGGCACATGACTGGGGACAAAGAAAAATTCTGCATGCTGGTCAAGAAGGACACATGTCATGTTACCATTATTGGAAATACTAAATGGAAAATCATAGGGTCAGGTAAGGTTGGTAAGTGTTTATCATGTAGCATTGAAGATGTTTTACTTGTTGAAGGTCTTGCATATATAATCTTCTTAGCATTAGTCAGCTTTGTGATAAGGGCCATAGAGTTGTCTTTGACCCACATGCATGCACTATATATGAACCTAATTCTGAAATTGTGAAATTCATTAATAAAAGAGTCAATAACATATATATGGTAGATTTAGATGATGCAGCTCATATAAATCTCTGTCTCACTGTAAATAAAGATGACCTAGCTTGGCTGTGGTATTGTAGGTTAGATCATTCTAGTTATAATGTGCTGCATAAACTAAATAAATTTAGCATTGTTAAGGGTTTACCTAACATTTCGTTCAAAAAGAACAGTAAAATCTATGAGGCATGTACTCAAGGTAAGTAGACTAGGAAGTCTTTTAAATCAAGAACTGAAAGCATGTCTTCAAAACCTTTTGAGTTGATTTATATGGATCTGTTTGGACCAACTCGATCAGCTAGTTTAACGGGTAGAAGATATTGATTTGTCCTAGTAGATGACTTCTCTAGATATACTTGGGTATTTTTCTTGACTCACAAAAGTGATGCTTTTAGTAAATTGCAGGAGTTCTTTAACATAATATATCAGGATGGTAAACACTCTATCTCCAAAATTTTGTCTGATCGTGATGGTGAGTTTGAAAACTCACAGTTTGATGAATTTTGCATGGATAATGGCATAATCCACCAATACTGATCATCAAGAACTCCAGAGTAAAACGGAGTAGTGGAGAGAAAGAATAGGACGCTGGTGGAAATGGCTCGAACTATGTTAGTAGAACGCAACCTGCCTAGGAGGTTTTGGGCTGAAGCTGTGAACACCTCGTGCTACATTATCAATAGAGCTTTGGTAAGACCTTCTACACGAAAGACTCCTTATGAAGTATTGAAAGATAAGAAACCCTCACTAGCTTATTTCAAGGTTTTTGGATCAAAATATTTCATTCATGTTAATTCAAAAAGGGATCTTGACAAATTTGAGGCTAAGAGTGAACCAGGAATTTTTCTGGGGTATTCTGAAACCTCTCGAGCCTATAGAATTTATAATCTAAAATCTGAAACAGTTGAAGAATCACCACATGTTATCTTTGATGAGACATTTAACAAGTCTAAAAATGATTGTTGCAGGAACAGGGATGAAGGAGAATTTGTAGAAAATAAAGAAGAGCAAAGTAGTAAAGAGGAAGAATCAAGGACTGAAAATGATATTGAGGGATCAGGAACTCAGAGGGAGGTAAATGCCAGTTCAGGTAATCCACTTACCAATATACGAGTGCTCAGAGATCACCCCTTATAGAACATAATTGGTAACTTGCTTGAACCTCTTTGGACCAGATCTCAATTCAGAATTGAAAATGAACTTAATTCTTTTGCTCTTGTTTCACACATAGAACCCAAAATTATTGAATGTGCATTAAAAGATGAACACTGGGTTAATGCTATGCATGATGAATTACATCAGTTTGAGAGGAACCAGGTATGGCACCTAGTTTTTAGACCCACTCATGGCTCAATCATAGGAACAAAATGGGTATTTAGAAATAAAACTGGTGAACAAGAAAAAACTATTAGAAATAAGGCTAGGCTAGTGGCACAGGGGTACAATCAAGATTTTGGGGTAGATTTTGAAGAGTCATTTGCTCCTGTGGCCAGGTTAGAAGCCATTAGAATACTTCTTGCATTTGCATGTAGCCTAGGAATAAAACTTTAGCAGATGGATATCAAATCTACATTTTTAAATGGCTTAATAAAAGAGGATGTTTTTGTCAAACAACCCCCTGGCTTTGAATGTATTGACTGCCCGGACCATGTATACAAGCTGGACAAGGCATTATATGGACTGAAGTAAGCTCCCAGAGCCTGATATGACATGCTGAGCTCATTTCTCACAGGTTAAAGATTTTCAAGAGGTGAGGTTGACCAAACTCTATTTACTAAAGTAGACAACAAAGATATTCTTGTTGTTCAAATATATGTAGATGACATAGTGTTTGGGTCAACTAAACAATCCATGTGTGAGGAATTTTCTAAACTAATGACTAATGAATTTGAAATGAGTTTAATGGGAGAACTAAAGTTTTTCCTTGGATTGCAGATATGTCAAACATCAGAGGGAAACTTCATTACTCAGGCAAAATACATCAATGATCTGTTGAAGAAGTACAAGATGGAAAACCTCAAGGAAATCACTGCACCAATGGGTACATCAACTAGCCTTGATGCTGATCCAGAAGGTAAATTAGTTGATTCCCAAACCTATCGAGGTATGATCATATCCTTACTTTATCTTACTGCATCTTGTCCAGATATTCAATTTTCTGTGTGTTTGTGTGCTAGATTTCAGGCTAGTCCTAGGGAATCACACATGTCTGCAGTAAAAAGAATTTTTAGATATCTATCTTGCACCCTTGAACTAGGCTTATGGTATCCTGCTAGGTGTGAGCTAGATCTTGTAGCCTACACTGATGCAAATTATGCAGGGTGTAGAATAGATAGAAAAAGCACTAGTGGGTATTGTCAATACCTAGGTGGTTGTCTAATGTCTTGGGCATCTAAGAAGCAACACACTGTTGCTCTTTCTACTGTTGAAGCAGAGTATGTTGTAGCAGGAAATTGTGCAGCCCAAGTACTCTGGATTAAGCACCAGCTTCATGACTATCACATAAAACTTGGATGTATTTACATCCTATGTGATAACATCAGTGCTATTTCATTAACTAAGAATCATGTTCATCATTCCTGGACTAAGCACATTGAAATAAGACACCATTTCTTGAGAGATGAGGTAGCTAAAAATGAAATTGAATTGAACTTTATTGAATCAAAAAAATAAATTGTTGATATTTTCACCAAGCCTCTTGGCAATGAAAGATTCAAATATTTAAGAAGAGAACTTGGTTTATGCAAATTTTAGCATGATAACTGATTGATAGAGTTTCGTTGCTCAGAAATAAATGGTTTTTTTATTGAAATGCATATGATCCAGGTTGTTAACAGATGTAGCATGTGATGGTCATTGCATACAGTGCATTGCATCAATAAACCTTGACCGCATTGGTATATTAAATGGTATGTTGGGAGAAGGGCGGATCTCTTCTGTCTGGAAACCCACACTATAACGCCCGAGAATTTTCTAAGAATTATCAGGGGTTTAATATAATTAGTAAGCATTTAAGTAGACTTAATGGGCTATTTAAGAAATATGGGTCTATTTGATAATTATTTAAAAACCTATATATTATGATAGGTTTAAATACACTTAAATAGGCCTACAAGACCCAAATCCAAGCCCTTTAGGCCCAAGCCCAATTATAGAAATGCAAATTGGGTAAATTTTGGAATTAAAATAGGATATATACACCAATTAGGAGGTAAACACGAGATAATTGGAAAATCTGAATTTTTCAGATTTAACGCCAATTGGTGGTCTATCGCGAGACCGCCAAACCCTCTTAGCGGTCCCTCAATGACCGCTAAACCCTCCTGATTCCGTGAATGGAAGAAACATGAAAAGTTTGGATATTTGACATCCAAATCCTCGTGGATCGAAGTGTGTAGACATATAAACATGTCTAGGACTCTTGGGGATCGATCCTACCCCTAATTAGAACTCTAAGTTTGATCAAATCCTTATCCTAACTCAAAACCCTATAAATAGACCCTAACTTTGACCCATGCGAACCCTAATGTTGGATCGCATTTTCCAAAGGTAAGGAGGCTCTGTCTCAGGTTAGACCTTTCAAGGATTTTGTTCTCCTTACTATTATCTAATTTTTTCTAAATTTTCGTGCTCGGAGGTCGAGTCTTTGAGGAGATAGAAGCCCCCAAAGTTGCTGGTTCGCTACATACAAGCTGCGCAGGAACTAGGGTACCGGTCTAGTGAAGAACACGAGATTAGAAGCCTTAAATGAGGTTAGTTTACATTGTGGCTTTAGAACTTTTTGTTTCCCTTCTTATCTTCTACAAACCCTCCAATTTTCACGTATTTAGGTCAAGAGAATCAGAAGATAGAGGGGCGGGATGTTGCTGATTTGGCACATGACGTGTATGAACCTGAGCGAGCTTCCATTTAGAAATTCGAAGCCTAAAGCTTGTCCCAGGGGTAGGTTATCTCGTGGATGGCTAAAATACCAAGTTAGGAATAAAAGCCTTTTGATTTCATGAATTTTCATGCTTTCTATGTAGAGTATTTAAGGTTTTATTGGCACTGTGTATCTAGGTTATTTCTGCATGCATAATTTCTACCCTTAATGACAAAGATGATAATCCTAGCATAATTCATGACAACCTATGCATCTCCATGAATTATCTTCATTGTAGGACCATTTTCCCTCTCTATGTCTAGCATGTATTATATGGTTTACTGCCCTAGAGTAGTATGTACTTCAGTTTTCTTGATGTTTGCTAGAGAAAGGAAGCAACGGTCTTCTTGAGACCGCCGATGTCCTTGGCGGCCTTGCGACAGACCACTAAGCCCTAGTAGGTGGTCCCCACCCGACCGCTAATTAGTTTCTGTGGTCTGCACTTTGTTAACTCTAAACAGATGGCAGATTGACCCTATTAACTATATGATAAGCCTAGTTAATGAGGTTTTATTCCTAGTTTTGACTTCATATTCATAATATTGGTTATATTGTGCATTACCCTTGATAGATTGCGTGCCTTACAGGTTTTAAATACTTTTTTTAAACTATGTTAATTTCATGCCAAAACATATATTTTGAACTAATGATAATATTTTTATGGAGCTTGTGATGTTTTGATCACTATTTTGCCACGATCCTTCTCATCTAGAGTCTTTTCTTTAGTATATGGTGCGTACTCCGGTGCGTGGCCATTAGATACACTTTTGCACTTATAACCACACCTCTTGGACTTGTGATCCTCTTCGTTAGATATTCCTTCCACCGGACTAGGTGATCTTATTTCAAGGCCTCCGTAAGTCTCCGTGAGCCTGGGATTCCCACTAGGATGCCGAGCTGGTTGTACCCTCAAAACCCAATTGTCTAGAAAGCACTTTACCGGTATTTTTTTTTGAGTTCTGGATCTTAGCGGCCCACTGGAGACCGCAAGTGTCTAGTAGCGGCCATTTACTTGATCGCCAATGACACCTAGTGGCCCTGCCAGGACCGCATGGTTCTAGTTCATTCACTGCATCGACTCTGTCAATAAAATGGTCCTTTACTGACCGCTACCGTAGAGAAACTATCCAGATATGACCGCTATTTCCATTGAACGGTCCAGTCATGACTGCAAGTGTCTTCAGTGTGCTTAACCCAAGATTTGACCTAAGGGTTGATTTTCCTAAGTTCATAGATAATCTATTGATTATCTAGAACATAACACTTTATTCCAAAGCTATCTAATAAACTATGGAAGTTAAAAAATGTGTCGTTATGCTGTCAAATTCTTTCCGTGGCATGACCTTGACTTAAATCATTCTTTAGAATCCTTATGATTTCTTATTGTGCGTTCTCTACCTTGGCTACATTATCATGGAACTATTGTTGAATCGAATGTTATTGGCCAAACCTTATTATATTCTCATGGAAGCAGCTTGATTTGTAACTTGAAGATGCAAGAGCGGGCACAAACAATGTCCAAGGGCTCCACACTAGCCCCATCGGCAGATAGTTAGAAACGTGCTGAAAACCATGGGGTATGATGAATACTGGCGTCGCATTGTGTCGGGAGTACTTTTTTTATGGACATGTGAAAATCATGAGGTAACTTGTGATAAATTACATGCTTACTAGTACATTCTTGTTCATGACTTTTTAGTGCATAGTCTTTATGGTTATGAAGTACATTCTCGTTAATGAAAGGCCATTTTACTTTATTTTTCTTGCTTGATCATGCTCTATTGTCCATTCATATTTTTCGTATCTCTATTATTCATATCTTGTTACTTGGATTTTTTTCGTGTGTTTTATCGCATTTTTACCTTATTCACTAGGGCGAAAATGTAATTACTTAAAGCATTCCTCCATGTTGATGCGAAGATACCTATTGGGCAAGTTTGCTCATTACCCTACTCTTTCCAATCTTTTTAGGAAGTTCAAGTGAGTCAGATTTGGAGTATTCTAGCAATGGGTCCGAGAGTGATGACTGATGGTCGAGAGAAGACCTAGAATTGTCAAGAGTTTAGAGTCATGATGTAATTTTTACTTTATTGAGTCTTACTATGTAATTTTCATTTTTCTTGAGTCTAGTAGATCAAGAGTCAGTTTTATGTAATTATAGATCCTTATTATTAATAAAAGTTAGTATTTTGGCCAAATATTGTGTATTCCATTTTTATGTGGATGTTATTGCACTCTGATCTTGATTGCTAGCTTGAGGCGTATTGCCGGCTGTTCACGTCCCCGATATCACTTCCGCTGTACATATGTCTTGGGGCGTGACACACACCATGCGTAGAGGCTTGTCCTCCGCCAAGTCCCATGAGTCAATAGTATGATTAAAAATCATGCATATCAAAAGTGAATTATATCAGTTCTATTGCTTGCATATTTTGCATAAAATGTTGAGTCGTTCCATGCATAAAGATAGGGGGAGTTAGTCTAGATTACATTGTGCCCAGTGCATACCATGAGTGCTGTAAAGGGAAGCTTAGGTCATGAAGTTCATAGACTGGATAACTTCATCTTGATTGTCTCATAAGAAATGTCGACACCAGGAGTCGACACTCTTTTGCATGGGTTCTGTCTGCTACGTCTGTGAACACCTTCTCTCTGGTTCTGACTCTGTCCAAAAAGGTTGACCGAAATACTAAGTTCAGTCAACTAAAATCTTCATTGGTTCTTTGTTGAATAATTCCACTTGATATCATCTCAAAATTTTTGCATGTTGTACCTTATCATTTGGTTTCTCTCTATCATGAAATAATTGCAATCTGAGCTTCAAATTCACTTGAGCTATTAGATTAAAGCATCTTCTCTTATAAGAATCTGTGATGTACCATGAATAATTTGATGGTTTAAGCCAAATGAATTTAGGAGTTTAACGATTGAACTCAATGAAAAAGGCTGCAGTCTACATTTAATAACCCACAACCATATCTCACATGGTATGTCTTATGGAGTCCCTCAAAATCTGAAAGTTTAAAGTTCATGGTAAACTTAGTTGAGAAACCTGAATTGTGTATTGTTCTTAAACATTAAACTTTTCAGAAAATACCAAAGGTAAGCAAATGATCAAAAATATGTATAAAGTCCATAGGCAGAGCAATGGCTGAATAGCACCGAGAAACTGGGTCCTTCATCAAGGAAATGAAGTGAACCTATGTCATGAAGGGTTCTAGTTATCTCTGGTAAAAAATAAAGTAGAATGGTAAATTCTACTAAGTAACTAGGAGTACTGGCGTCTGATAAACGTGTACTCTTACGTAAAAAGGTGTGAATTATACCTGACCATTCTGAAAAAATTATGAGCCAAAAGAAAATTATGACCAAAGGTCAAAGGAAAACATGCAACCCTGAGGTGAAAAAATCAGAACTATCTAAAATGTTTAATTTCAATACATGTCCTAGTTACTTCTAAGAACATCACTGACTTTGACTGGGTAAGATGAAGTGGGATTAAACAAGATATCACCATGTAATTCTGGTTTATTACTATTAAGTGTGAATGCAAAATTATTCAAATAATTTGATTGATAAACTCTAAACTCATCATTCTCAAACCAAACTTTTATAAGGGTTGCATGATATGAAGTCTTATAAAAGAAGACTCTGACATTTGCAAGCTTGTTTGATGAATGTTGCTTCAGATTGTAAATCATCCTCCACTACTTTCTTCTTTCCAATCATCCTCTCAAATTGCCTGACATCTCCCTTGTCGTCTTCATTTTGTTTGTTTTGTTTTGCTGATGGCAAAGGGGGAGAGATATTCTTGAATTGAGCTTGCTGTAGAGCTCGAGGGGGAGAGATATTTCTTGACATAATTCTTGAGTTAGTGCCACACTTCAAAGGGGGAGATCATGAGTCCATTGGGAAGAGTTTTTAATGCATCATTTACGTGTCTTTTGCGCCTTCTGACTTATTGTAGTCTATGTGGGATCATAGTATTGCCATCATCAAAAAGGGGGAGAATGTTGTGTCTCCTCTGGATTTCGATGCTGGCAAAACTGTGCTGATGCTGGCCAATCTGTGCAAATCTGGTTATGGAGAGCATGCTGTGTGTCATGATCGTCACATTGTCTTCTCTATAAGTCAAGAATAGGTTCTTGTTGATAAGTCCATGCATTCATACCATAGGTCGATGCATCTTCAGGTCGATGTATCGAGAGCTCTTCACATTCATCGAGTCGACGCTGTAGAGCATGTTGTTACTCTATAAGGTCGATGCATACACATGCATTTAGTGCATTCAGGTCGATGCTGCAGTTCATGTGATCATTCTGTAAGGTTGATGTACTATGTTAGCGCGTTGATGCAGAAGTACCTACATCACTAGGTTTCATTCATAGGTCGATGCAGTTGTTCTCATCTGAGCTGTCAGGTCGATGCAGCTGATATCATATTGGTGTTTTTGGTTGACATATTGGTCAGTCAGGTCGAGGCACTCAGGTTATGCATCGACGCATCTATACATTATTGAGTATTCATTTCTTATTATCTGGATAACAGGTCAACCCGTGTCTTACACAAGTCGATGCATGTGTGTTATCATGTTGCATCTAGTCATCATCCTGCATAATAGGTCGATGCATCTTGATAGTGCATTGACGCATTTGAACAGTCTCATACTGTCACGTCCCGACGCGGAATATCGGGACGTACAGTCAGAAACAAGCTGGCAAGAGAGAGAATTAATCTAAATATACACAAGTGCTATGAAAAGGGAATAACTAACTGATCATTAAACAAACCACAACTGATACAATAATCTCAAATCAACTTATTACAACTGGGATAACAACCACTAAACCTCAAAAACATAACCGAAACTTAAATACTCTACAAAGCACCACTAAGAGTAAGATAACACTGCTAACACACTAGAATTGATACACTCAAGACATCACTCCCGCCCTTCCCCATCGGTAAGCGCGTCACCTGAAAAGCCTGGAAAGGGGGGAAACACAACTATGAGCTGACGCTCAGTAAGAAATAACAGGCAAGTTTACATGATTAACAAGTTAATTACATTTTGATATGTCATGCTAAAAAGAAATAAAGACGATAACGATATAAAGAAACAACAGTAATAACAAGATCTTACAAGGTCAAGAAATATGTGATATCAAGAATTAACAAGATAACAAGTACAAGAATTTACAACAGGAGATATAACAAGAGACAGTAGTAAAGAATTGGCCAATCAAGCAAGTAATTTAACATCCATTCAAACACGATCAAGTAACAAGTAACAAGAGATTTTTGTCATAGACGCAACAAGCAAGTCCAGTATTCGGTGCAATGCCCCACCATGTCATTAACATCATATGGGCTCAATAATTTTTCGGGCGCTCTCCCCAGGACCAGACCGGGCCCCTATGACGCGATGGCATTGATTTTAATGGGTCCAAAGTCCCACCCATCCAGACATTCAGTCAATTTTTAATGGCCAATATAATCAGAGGAATTACTGTCATAAGTTCAGATTTAAAGGACTAATCTTGTCCTTGGATTCAAGAGTACAAAACACGGTCAAACTCATCTCCAAGAGATGTGCGGTCATAAGAGAGCCGCTCAAGGGTATATACGGTTAACACATGGCCGTGCATACAGGAATTGGACTGAAGCTCAGCCCGCGAGGTCAAGAAAGAACGGCTGACAGTGGGCCGCTCTAAGGTATGAACGGTGCAATCTGGGTAAAACCAATACTAGCACGCTAACCGGCTAACGACTTGTTAAAAGTTGAAAAGTTAAACACGCTGTTCTACTGTAGTACATCAACTAAACAGCAAGCTAATGATCATATTGATCCTAATTCCAAGCCAAATTAACAAGGATTAAATTATACATTAAGTTAAGATGCCAAGAAGAATGATTCAAAGTGATGAGCTAGTGAACAAGATCGCGTAAGACGCGTATGAACGAATAACAAGCAATTAACAGAAATTTAGTTATATAATTAACCACTAATTATGTGGGTTTCTATTTAACCATTGTAAACATTGCAATGAAGATGATAAATGGCATGTTTTTACACTACGTTTGCATGTCGGTACCAAGATAAATTAAATCATAAGGTCTCATGAATAGGTTACTGGTTCTTCAAGAATATACTTTCAATAGGTCTAAGTGAAAGGGTCGATCCCCCAATGATCCGGATCGATCCTCGGGTCGAAAAATGACAAAAACTGGGTTACTAGTGTATGGGTCGACCCCTGGGGTCGACCCCTGTAAAAATGGGGTCTGCCAGTGAGATGGGTCGACCCCTGGGGTCGCCCCTCACAATTCCTGCAGAATGGGTCGACCCTATGGGTCGACCCCCACACTTTTGCCTTATGGGTCGACCCCATGGGTCGACCCTTGCCAGGTGCTAGATGGGTCGACCCCTGGGGTCGACCCCCACAAAATCCAGCAGCATGGGTCGACCCTTTGGGTCGACCCTCGCCCTGGTCCGAATGGGTCGACCCCTGGGGTCGACCCTCGGGCTGGCCTGGGCTGCCAGGTGATGGGTCGACCCCTGGGGTCGACCCCTACAAGCCCAGAACCGGTCGGGGCTTCCGGAAAACGCATGAACTCACCCATTTTGGGTCTAAATGGGTTGGGATCCTAACCACATGGTATAGGGTTCTTAATATACATACTAGGGTCATAATACAATAGATTTAAAATACGAATTTCAACAAAAATCATTTAAAACACAACTTATTCTATGATGAACACAAGAAACCCTAGTTCTTGACATGCCTCTACTAAATCGTAGATTTCTCTCACTATATGCAATGGAATTTGGGGCTTCTTATATCAAAAGAAAGCTAAATTAATGCTGAATCCAACCATATATGATATGGTTCATGTGGATCAGGATTAATACTTCGAAATCAGAAATCAACTCGGATGAACACATCAAAAACTAGGTCTAAACATGCTGTTACTACGAGTAGAAATTCTCTAAACATGCTTCATGAATTTTAGGGCTTTCTACTCCTAATGAAAGTTAAAAAGATGCTTATTACGTCATATAAGTTAATTAGAGTTTGGCCTATTAAACCTACCTGAATCGAAGGTTGAAATAAGATGCTAGAAATGAAGAACGAACTTGCTAACCCTTCACAAAAGTCTCGATATCTCTCTAGATACCTGATAAAAATTGGGGCTTTCACTCCCACTGGATAGATCTCATCGAGAGGAATAAAATGATGTATTCATGATCAAATTTTGGTTGAGAATTCCTACCTCAATTGAAGAAACAAGGAAGGAAGAAGGTAGACGACGGCCTACCGACACACCTTCAGTAATCGCCGGATATCTCCCCAGATCTGACTCTTCTGCCGACACCACAGCCACCAAAAGAAACTAGACTCGAAGAGCTTTCTATCTATAGCTCACACATCTTCTGGAGAGTTCTGAGCTGGGAGAATTCGACGGGGCAAGTGACGTGTTAGAAACGGCGCCGAAAAGTTTGACTCAATCAAACTCGGCCTGCTGCACCTTCTAGGGTTAGGGTTTCGAGAAATAGGTAGAGGGCTTTTGATCCTCAGATCAAGACCGTTCATTTGCCTCCAGTTTGAGCTAATTTGGTCGAGTATTAAGCCTCAATTTCATGTTTTAATTCAAGGTTAGGTAAGGGTCAAAAAGTGTGCACTTAAGGGCTTAAACCCTAATTAGATCTAACCACGGATTTTTAATGGGGTGGTCCAAGAAGACAAAATTGCTATCTACACGACCTTAACCTGTTTACTATTTTTATGAATTTTTATAAGGTAGTCGGATTTCACTTATTCTATTTCTAACGAATTAAATATTAATAAATCTAAAATTCAATTATTAATTCAATAAAAATTTAATTCTTAATTAATAAAAGCTTAATAAATATATTGAGCTCAATTAAATAATTCGGGGTCTTACACCCTCCCCTACTTAAAGGAATTTGGTCCTCCAAATTCACTGCACTAAAACTGAGAGTCGGGAAAAAGATCGCTCACCTAGAATAAATCGGGATACCGCTTCCGCATAGTCTCTTCAGACTCCCATGTAGCTTCTTCGGTCCCACGCCGACTCCACTGAATCTTGACCATCGGTATCGAACGATTCCAGAGTTGTTGTTGCTTCCGGTCCAGAATCTTGACAGGTCTTTCCTCATAAGTCAAATCTTCCTTCAGTTCAAAATCCACATGCTGAATGATATGAGTGGGGTCGTACACATATTTACGTAGCATAGACACATGGAAGACATTATGTACGCCCGACAATTGCGGCGGTAAAGCTAGTCTGTATGCCACCTCTCTCACTCTATCTAGAATCTCGAATGGACCAATGTATCTCGGACTCAGCTTACCATGAATGCCAAATCTTCGGATCCCTCTCGTCGGAGATACCTTTAAGAACACATGCTCGCCAACCTGAAATTCCAATGCTCTTCTTCTATTGTCGGCATAACTCTTCTGTCTTGACTGGGCTACTTGTAACCGGTCTCGGATAATACGTATGTTCTGTGATGATTCTGAGACAAGATCTGGTCCAAGCCACTGTTTCTCACCTACCTCATCCCAACATAACGGAGAACGACAACTCCTACCATACAATGCTTCAAAAGGAGCCATCTGTATGCTGGATTGGTAACTATTGTTGTAGGTGAATTCAATCATGAAAAGCAGTACTGAAATTCAGACGAGTACCAAGAGACTCTTGCAGTCCCTTCCAGAAATGTGAAGTAAATCTGGGGTCTCTATCAGACACAATACTGACTGGAATGCCATGGAGTCTCACCACTTCCTTCAAATACAAAGCAGCCAATACATCAATCGTCCACTTGGACTTAATTGGTAAGAAATGAGTTGACTTTGTCAATCGGTCAACAATCACCCATATCGCATCAAATCCACCACGAGTCCTAGGTAGACCCATAATGAAATCCATGCTAATGCTTTCCCACTTCCATTGGGGTATGTCGAGTGGTTTCAATTTCCCTGCCGGTCTGAAATGTTCGGCCTTAACTTGTTGACATACTAAGCATCTACTCACAAAATCTGTAACTTCTCTTTTCATATTCGGCCACCAAAAGGATCTTTTCAAATCTCTGTACATCTTAGTACCGCCAGAATGAATAGTATATCTGGATCTATGAGCTTCCTCAAGAATCTTGTTCTTTATTGCGGCTTCGTCAGGTACACAAGTTCTGCCCTTGAATAATAATCTTCCATTGTCAGCCAACATGAAGTCAGGTCTGCGGCTCAAGTTTCCCTTGATCTCTACCAACTCGGGATCATTATCTTGCAAGGGCTTGATTTCCATCAACAATTCGGGCTTAAGTTGGATCTGAGCAATCATAACCCGATCATTGTCAATATTAAGATCCAGGCTGGACAATTGTTCCAATAACCTCCATTCTTGTAACATAAGACTTGAAAATCTAGCTACCGGCTTTCGGCTTAATGCATCTGCCACAACATTACCCTTGCCAGGATGATACTCAATCGAGAAGTCAAAGTCTTTCAAATACTCCAACCATCTGCGCTGCCGCATATTGAGTTCCTTCTGAGAGAATAAATACTTCAAACTCTTATGATCTGAAAACACTGTGAAGGTTTCTCCATACAGGTAATGCCTCCAAATCTTCAAAGCAAAGATGACAGCTGCAAGTTCCAAATCATGAACATGATAATTCTCCTCATGCTTCCTCAACTGCCTAGAAGAATAGGCAATCACCTTCCCATGCTGCATGAGTACACAGCCTAAGCTGATACCTGAAGTATCAGTATAAACAACAAAACCTCCTTTGCCAGAAGGTAAAGCCAATACAGGTGCAGTAGTCAAACACTCCTTCAGAGTCTGAAAACTTCACTGGCAATCGTCTGACCAATCAAACGTGTTCTCCTTGCGGGTTAACCTTGTCATAGGTACCGCAATCTTAGAGAAATCCTGGATAAATTTTCGGTAATAGCCTGCCAGGCCTAAGAAACTTCTAACTTCCGTCACACTAGTAGGCTGCTCCCAATTCTTCACTGCCTCAACCTTCGAAGGATCAACAGAAATACCATCCTTGGTGATAATATGTCCGAGAAAGGACACCTCTTGCAGCCAGAATTCACACTTACTGAACTTGGCATAAAGTTGATGATCTATCAATAACTGCAATGCCATCCTCAGATGTTCAGCATGCTCCACTTCACTCTTGGAATAGATCAAGATGTCATCAATAAAGACCACGACCCATTGATCAAGATAGGGCCGAAATACATTGTTCATCAACTGCATGAAAGCTGCCGGTGCATTCGTTAGACCAAAAGGCATAACGACAAATTCAAAATGACCATACCTGCTACGGAAAGCCATTTTATAGATATCCTCTTCCTTAATCCGCAACTGGTGATATCCAGATCGAAGATCGATCTTAGAGAAATACTGAGCTCCCGCTATCTGGTCAAATAACTCGTCAATCCTCGGCAATGGATATTTATTCTTGACAGTCTGTTGGTTCAATTGCCTATAATCAATGCACAACCTCATCGAACCATCTTTCTTCCTGACAAATAACATAGGGGCTCCCCACAGAGAAGTGCTAGGATGAATAAAGCCCTTCTCAAACAATTCCATCAGCTGCTGCTTCAATTCCCTCAGTTCCGCAGGAGACATACGATAATGAGCCTTGGAAATAGGAGATGTGCCAGGAATAAGATCAATAGAAAAGATAACTTCCCGCTCAGGTGGAAGTCCTAGTAGTTCTTCTGGAAAGACATCAGGAAAATCTCGGACAACAGAAATGTCCTTAATCTCCATCTGCTGCTTAGGAGTTGTACAAACGAAGTCTAGAAAAGCCTCACATCCTCTCCTCATCTGCTTATCAGCTCGAAGAGCCGAGATAAGCGGTACGGAGTTATGGTGCTTAACTCCCATAAAAGAAAGTCCAGGGTGTCTAGTAAAAGACACGGAGCTAGAACTGCAGTGAACGTTAACCTCATATCTAGCCAACCAATCTGCTCCTAGGATTACATCATAATCCTTCATATCCATGCAAACTAAATCAGCTGGAAAGTTCTTCTCACCCATCATAACCTTACTAGAAGGATAGAAATGTTGGATCGCCGATCTAGTATCAATAGGGGTTGATATCTCTAACGGAGAATTCATCAAAATAGGTTCTACAGCTAATGACTTAGCAAATCTTCGAGAAATAAATGAATGTGTGGCACCAGTATCAAAAAGAACAAACGCTGACTTGTCGAGTATAATGAGAGTACCTTCGACGAGTCCACCATCCTCGGCTGTTCCTGCTTCATCAGCATGCAGAGCTTGGAGTTTGCCTTGCGGTTTTTTGAAGACTTGAGGTTTTGCCGGTGTAGCTTGCTCAGACATACGAGGGCAATCAGAGATACGGTGCTCCTTGCTTCCACATCGTAGGCATGCACCTAGCTTGCGCCAGCAATCCTCCACCCTGTGGCCAGGATTATTACAAAACTTGCAAACGCCCATGTATGGAACGATAGGGCCAGGCTTCTTGTCTTCACGCTTCGGCATCTTGCCTTTCCATGATCCAGACCCGCTCCACGAACCAGGTCCACTAACAGGCCTCTTCTTGGTATACCCGGGTTTGACACTCCCGGAACCCGTAGGTTATTCCTTCCTGGTGCCATTTCCATGGATTCTCTCCGTCATTTCTAAAGTATCCTCCAGAACTTGAGCTTTTCTCACCATCTCAGAATAAGTGGAAATCTCCATCGGTGCCAATTGATTAATATAATGAAGCTTCAATCCATTAAGAAAGCGCTTCACCTTCATTTTCTCGGTAGAAATGAGATGAGTAGCATAATGAGAAAGCCGTGCAAATTGAGTCTCATCCTCTGCCACGGACAAACCTCATTGTTTCAAGGCCGCGAACTCTGTCGCTTTCTTCTCTTGCACTCGGTCAGAAAAATACTTGCTGTTAAAGAATTCCTCAAACTCTTCCCACGTAACCTGCTGGTCACCGAGAGTGGCCTTGATAGAATCCCACCAAGTACGTGCATCATGTTCTAGTTGAAATGTGGACAACAGGACACGCTCCTGGTTGGTGCATTGCATAGCTTCAAAGATCCTCCCCATCTCATCTAGCCAGTGCTCGGCTTGGTCGGGGTCGGTCGAACCCGCAAACCTTGACGGATTCATCCCTCGGAAGTTCCGGTATAGATCACCGGTGCCATGCTGTGCTGCTCCTGCCTGAGCTACCTGTTGAAGGGCCTGAGTAAAGCCTTGAACCGTGCGCTGCAGGTTCCTCCATTCAGCACGATCAGCTGCCATCTACACGAGAAATAGATTACTTAGGTTCAATAAGATAGATAATAACACGATTAAGGAACAAACTTAACCCAAGTTTCTACCCAATCTCACCAGGTCGGGTTCTAGACTTTTACAAGGTTAGGGATCTAATGCACCTAGACACGACCAAAACTCGGTACCTGGCGGAGATAATCGATCCGAAGACCACTCGCGCAAGTGTGCGACCTTCCCGATAGGCATAGCCTAACGTTCGGACAACACCTTTTGATATACCGGTTATTGGGATGCAAGAAAACCTAAACTTAGGGAACCTAGGAATGTGAAACCTAGGGCTCTAATACCGACTAAATTGTCACGCCTGTTGTGTGGTGGATAGCGGATCTAGAGGGGAGGGGTGAATAGATCAGCTCCACTTTTCGCAATGCGGCCCTCTAAACAGCTAGTTAAAATGAATTGCAGCGGAATAGAAACTAGCTTCCAAGAATGCTATGATTCACTTAGCAAGATAAGCAAGATATATAGTAATTCGATCCTAAGCATGCATCTAGAACGAATCAATCACACAGGCAAACCACACTAGACAGGATTTTTAAGGTGGTTCGGACTGAATCCTCAGCCCTACGTCCACCCCTCACCAAAACCCGGTGAGGCTTCACTTGTGCAGTGCACAGAACTGCAAATCAGAAACCACCGATTGCCTTCCTACTCACCACCTGGTAGGGACGTCAACCGCAAATTGGAACAACCTCCAATTGCCTTCCTACTAACCACCGGTAGGGATGAATCACACTTTCAATGTTTAAACAATAATGAAAATGAAACAAATGTGAAGGAACTAAAACAAGAGATTGAGTTATGAGTGAAAATGAATTGGCCCTTGTATGGAATGTTGATCAGCAACAAGGCTCCTCTTGGCTTCAACTCAATCTTCTTGATTCACCCTTGATTGGATGAATGTTCTTCACGGAGTACTGTTCACGTGAACAGTACCTCTTCCTTCAATTCTTCTCTCTTGATCTTCTCTTTGAATTTCTTTGAATGAATGAAGGAGATGATGAAGCTACCTTGAATCTTGATTGTTTCTTTAGCTCCTAGGAGTTTGAATGCTTGAAAGATCACCTTGGATGAGCTTGAAAGAGCTTGAATGGATGTGGATGATTTCCCTTGAAGAACTTGAATCAAACCGGCTTCCTTGGATCACTTTGATAGCCTTGCTTTGATGTAATCTTCCTTGAGGTTTGCTAGCTTTGATTTGAGCTTGATTCCCCTTTGATTGGATGAAGAACACCTTCACGAACTACTGTTCATGTGAACAGTAGCTCGTCTCCAAGCTCTCTTGTAACCTCCCTTGCAGCCACCCTAGATCTCACAAGAAGCCCCTTGAAGCATTAGGGTTTCTAACCCCTCATGTGTTAGTTTTATAACCCTTGAATGGTCCATAGATGCCCCCTAGACTAGATCCACAAATCATGGAAGATTAGGTAAGGTTTGATTAAACAAATCCATGGAAAGGGGCTAGCCACGAGGTTGATTTTGAAGTCAAACAAGACTGCATCGGGGCTGGCGGTCGACCGGAATTCATGGGCCGGTCGACCGGAACCTGCTGCAGCCAGAACTTTTCGGCTCTGGCAAAACCGGTCGACCGGACGCCTGGGGGCGGTCGACCGAAACCTGTAACAACGTCATCATTTCGGTTCTGGGAAAACCGGTCGACCGACCAAGGTGTATAGGTCGACCGAAATCTATAAACGTTGACATTCTGAGGCTCTGGCAAATCAGGTCGACCGGCCAAAGCGTGTAGGTCGACCGGAAAGACCTGTACCTGCAAAATTGAACTGTTAGCCCAAGGAAACATGTCCATAGGTCAAGATATTCATGTTCTCATCAATTTCATGTATTTTGGGATTGAAATCAATTTAGATTATGAAATCAATTTAGATTATCCCCGCGACCTGACCGCGCAGGTCGATCCGCGTGCGAGGGCGCAACATTGAGCTTTCACGTTCGCTATTTCCACTTGATTCCTTGTCCATTCATTGGTGCACCTGTCATGAACAAAAACATCACATATGTCAATCACATGAAAGTGAAAAACATCAATGACTAATAGTGTTTAACCATTATCAAAACCAAGAATACCACAGAACTCATATGACCATAGAATGATGTCGAATGACCCAAGTGACCATATGAACTCAAATGACCATAGGGGCACAACAACGCCCCGACGCGGAATATCGGGACGTATAGTCAGAAACAAGCTGGCAAGAGAGAGAATTAATCTAAATATACATAAGTGCTATGAAAAGGGAATAACTAACTGATCATTAAACAAACCACAATTGATACAATAATCTCAAATCAACTTATTACAACTGGGATAACAACCACTAAACCTCAAAAACATAACCGAAACTTAAATACTCTCCAAAGCACCACTAAGAGTAAGATAACACTGCTAACACACTAGAACTGATACACTCAAGACATCACTCCTGCCCTTCCCCATCGGTAAACGCGTCACCTGAAAAGCCTGGAAAGGGGGGAAACACAACTATGAGCTGACGCTCAGTAGGAAATAACAGGCAAGTTTACATGATTAACAAGTTAATTACATTTTGATATGTCATGCTAAAAAGAAATAAAGACGATAACGATATAAAGAAACAACAGTAATAACAAGATCTTACAAGGTCAAGAAATATGTGATATCAAGAATTAACAAGATAACAAGTACAAGAATTTACAACAGGAGATATAACAAGAGACAGTAGTAAAGAATTGGCCAATCAAGCAAGTAATTTAACATTCATTCAAACACGATCAAGTAACAAGTAACAAGATATTTTTGTTATAGACGCAACAAGCAAGTCAAGTATTCGGTGCAATGCCCCACCATGTCATTAACATCCCATGGGCTCAATAATTTTTCGGGCGCTCTCCCCAGGACCAGACCGGGCCCCTATGACGCGATGGCATTGATTTTAATGGGTCCAAAGTCCCACCCATCCAGACATTCAGTCAATTTTTAATGGCCAATATAATCAGATGAATTACTGTCATAAGTTCAGATTTAAAGGACTAATCTTGTCCTTGGATTCAACAGTACAAAACACGGTCAAACTCATCTCCAAGAGATGTGCGGTCATAAGAGAGCCGCTCAAGGGTATATACGGTTAACACATGGCCGTATATACAGGAATTGGACTGAAGCTCAGCCCGCGAGGTCAAGAAAGAACGGCTGATAGTAGGCCGCTCTAAGGTATGAACGGTGCAATCTGGGTAAAACCAATACTAGCACGCTAACCGGCTAACGACTTGTTAAAAGTCGGAAAGTTAAACGCGCTGTTCTACTGTAGTACATCAACTAAACAGCAAGCTAATGATCATATTAATCCAAATTCCAAGCCAAATTAACAAGGATTAAATTATACATTAAGTTAAGATGCCAAGAAGAATGATTCAAAGTGATGAGCTAGTGAACAAGATCGCGTAAGACGCGTATGAACGAATAACAAGCAATTAACAGAAATTTAGTTACATAATTAACCACTAATTATGTGGGTTTCTATTTAACCATTGTAAACATTGCAATGAAGATGATAAATGACATCTTTTTACACTACGTTTGCATGTCGGTACCAAGATAAATTAAATCATAAGGTCTCATGAATAGGTTACTGGTTCTTCAAGAATATACTTTCAATAGGTCTAAGTGAAAGGGTCGATCCCCCAATGATCCGGATCGATCCTCGGGTCGAAAAACGACAAAAACTGGGTTACTGGTGTATGGGTCGACCCCTGTAAAAATGGGGTCTGCCAGTGAGATGGGTCGACCCCTGGGGTCGCCCCTCACAATTCTTGTAGAATGGGTCGACCCTATGGGTCGACCCCCACACTTTTGCCTTATGGGTCGACCCCATGGGTCGACCCTTGCTGGGTGCTGGATGGGTCGACCCCCACAAAATCCAGCAGCATGGGTCGACCCTTTGGGTCGACCCTCGCGCTGGGCCGAATGGGTCGACCCCTGGGGTCGACCCTCGGGCTGGCCTGGGCTGCCAGGTGATGGGTCGACCCCTGCAAGCCCAGAACCGGCCGGGGCTTCCGGAAAACGCATGAACTCACCCATTTTGGGTCTAAATGGGTTGGGATCCTAACCACATGGTCTAGGGTTCTTAATATACATACTAGGGTCATAATACAACAGATTTAAAATACGAATTTCAACAAAAAGTATTTAAAACACAACTTATTCTATGATGAACTCAAGAAACCCTAGTTCTTGACATGCCTCTACTAAATCGTAGATTTATCTCACTATATGCAATGGAATTTGGGGCTTCTTATATCAAAAGAAAGCTAACTTAATGCTGAATCCAACCATATATGATATGGTTCATGTGGATCAGCATTAGTACTTCGAAATTAGAAATCAACTCGGATGAACACATCAAAAACTAGGTCTAAACATGCTGTTACTATGAGTAGAAATTCTCTAAACATGCTTCATGAATTTTAGGACTTTCTACTCCTAATGAAAGCTAAAAAGATGCTGATTACATCATATAAGTTAATTAGAGTTTGGCCTGTTAAACCTACCTGAATCGAAGGTTGAAATAAGATGCTAGAAATGAAGAACGAACTTGCTAACCCTTCACAAAAGCCTTGATATCTCTCTAGATACCTGATAAAAATTGGGGATTTCACTCCCACTGGATAGATCTCATCGAGAGGAATAAAATGATGTATTCATGATCAAATTTTGGTTGAGAATTCCTACCTCAATTGAAGAAACAAGGAAGGAAGAAGGTAGACAACGGCATGCCGACACACCTTCAGTAATTGCCGGATATCTCCCCAGATCTGACTCTTCTGCCGACACCACAGCCACCAAAAGAAACTAGACTCGAAGAGCTTTCTATCTAACGCTCACACATCTTCTGGAGAGTTTTGAGCTGGGAGAATTCGACGGGGCAAGTGACGTGTTAGAAACGGCGCCGAAAAGTTTGACTCAATCAAACTCGGCATGCTGCGCCTTCTAGGGTTAGGGTTTCGAGAAATAGGTAGAGGGCTTTTGATCCTCAGATCAAGACCGTTCATTTGCCTCCTGTTTGAGCTAATTTGGTCGAGTATTAAGCCTCAATTTCGTGTTTTAATCCAAGGTTAGGTAAGGGTCAAAAAGTGTGCACTTAAGGGCTTAAACCCTAATTAGATCTAACCACGGATTTTTAATGGGTTGGTCCAAGAAGACAAAATTGCTATCTACATCGACCTTAACCTGTTTACTTTTTTTTTGAATTTTTATAAGGTAGTCGGATTTCACTTATTCTATTTCTAACGAATTAAATATTAATAAATCTGAAATTCAATTATTAATTCAATAAAAATTCAATTCTTAATTAATAAAAGCTTAATAAATATATTGGGCTCAATTAAATAATTCGGGGTCTTACACATACATTCAGTTATGTGTTTTGCATATTGACCTTAAGCTGTACGAGTCAACATTCTTGAAAGCACTTGTCATACTATTTCATGTACAATATGATGACAAGGTTTATAATAAAGTTCCATATCTATTTTTGCAGGAATTTCAAGAGAAGAGCATTCAGAATTGATCCAACAATTTGTTCGAACACCTTGTTTGCATAACTCATGAAGTTGAAGAAATTAAGTGAAGACATCTTCTACGCCTAGATGGGATTCCTTGATGCGAATTAAACTATATGTTCAGCCAGAAGTTGAAGAACTCAGATGATCACGTGGGTTCGTAAGTGAATCCACTTGGCACATGATTCGAGGTTGATGATCATCAAAGTGAAGATTCCTAACGGAAGAATCTTCCACGTGGCTGCATCTTAGAGCTTTCATCTGTTCGTCTGACATGTGGTCAAGCATCTTTCAGAAGCCGTTTAGGCGGGAGTGTTCCCTCCATACGCCCTCATGGAATCTTGTGGGGACCACATGATTCATCCTCACTGGATAAAAGGAATCGTACGTGCAGACTCAGAAGAATGATCGACGGAAAAGAGAACCTCCATCGAGAGAGAAAAAGATAGAAGAAGAAGGAGGAGAGCCAGAGAGTAGTAAGCTATGAGGAGAAAAGAAAGAGAGTCTTAGAAGAGAGAAAGAGAGCCTCTGAAGAATAGAGTATCGGAGGTTGAAGAAGCTTGAGAGAGGATCGTGAGATAAGCTTCAGAGTTCCACTGCTGGATCAAATCCAGATTGGACTAATTAATAGAGCTATGTTGTTCTTTCATTTCCGTGGTTGTTTCTGTTGTTTTCTCTGTTTCGTTTTAAACTACGTGTAAGTTGTGCATCAGCAGAACAAGCTGTGAGGCAGCGGCGAGGGATTGATCCTCGAACAGCAAGCTGTGAAGGTCAGTGGTTTGTAAGCTGTGTTTCAGCGGGACTTAAGCTATGTTTAAGCGGAAGCCTCACTCGATCGAGTGAGGGGTGGACGTCAATCTCAAGATTTAGATCGAACCACCTTAAAAATAACTTTGCTGTGTGTGTGGTTGATTGTGCTTTTGCAGTTTGGTCTGTGATTGTTTACGAGATTTCTCCCCACTGTGAGACAACTAAGTGGTATATCAAAGAATTGCAGCCGAAAATATAGGGTACGCCTATCTGGAAAGCTGTATTTTGCGTGAGGAGATTCGTGAATCAAACCTCCGCCTCAGACCAAACTTAGTTGTCTATGTGAATGATTGCTTGTAGATCTTATCATATCACGAGTACTATGAGTTTGATCATTCTTCTACAATAAATCTTCTAGTCATTTGTCTTGGATCTAGTCAATAGCTTACTTCACAACAGAACTTACTTCCACATTTTATTTTACTATTGTAGAACGCAAATTGGGGTTGATCTATTCACCCCCCTTTTAGATCATTCCATTCATTCACCATCTTTCAAAGGAGATATCTTCGAAGTCTTCAGCGATTTTGGCCAGCAAGCCCGGACCTTCACGGCAAGACCTGGTCAATACCCAAGGTCAGGGTGACCGCCAGGGGCGAGGACACCCTGTTACACCTTGAGTTGTCACCAGACTCCGCTCCAAACCAGATAGCAAAGGCAAAGCTAAGGAGCAAGACTCCAAGCGAGTCCCCAAGTCCATATCTCAATAGAGGACTTCACCACCGCGGGTAAGGCATCAAACCACGCATATGTCTTCAGACGCTGGCCCCAGTATACTAGCTTATCAAAAGCTGCCCTCTTCGCCACCGCGGGTAAGGCATCAAATAGCACATACGTCTTCAGATGTCAGCCCCAACATCCCAGCATACCAGGAGCTACCACCTGAGGTCATCGAGCAGGCGATCAATGCCACCTTCCAAATACAACAAGCAGATGGTGCCTGGATTGAAATCCAGGCAAAGAAAAGCCATCGACCTCACCCTACCAGGACATCAGCTCAGAGATATCCTCACGGGGATTTATCAACTTCGGCTCCAGCATCTCTCCCTCCTACTCCCCTGGAGGTAGCTATCGCCAAAAGACAGGAGAGGAATAGGTGGAAGAACCTCAAAAGACGGCTCAGGAAGTAAGCCGAGCAAGCAGCCGCCTTACAATCACCTACCGAGCTAACGCCTCTCCAAAGGCTACAACGGCTCATCGATGACTTGGAGGAATATGTTCCTCCTTGTCCCACTGGTGCTCTCCCACTTGATAGTTACATCCCATGGGAAGAAATGCAGAAGCGAGCCCCTCCTTAGAAGCTGGATTCAGGAAATGATCCAGAAGATCAAGAACGGCAAGAGGCTCCTCATCCCAGAATAACTCTCGTTGTTCTACGGAGATAAAAAGATCACCACAGAGCAGCAGGAAGAGATGCTTCGAGGCTGCACCTACAATATGGTGGCCATTCCAACCCAGACAACATCAACGCTTCTCGACGAGGTGAGCCGGTGGCCTCTCGGACCAGACAAAGAACTACCTCCCCGCTAGGGCTACAACCGACTCTCGAAAGCATAGGCCGTGGTCGAGGTCATGGCCAAGGATGCAGTAGAGGTCGCGGGGGGATCCCTGAGTTGCCTCACCATCCGTCCACTTCCGATCTGGAGCGAATCATCCACTTTTGTGGGGAGGAACTTGCCCCCATTCCGGAGATAGAAATTTGGAAGGGCCCCAGCATCTTCGATCCCTCCAGCTCAGAGGAGATCACCACCAGCGGTCCAGTCCCTGCTCCGCTCTTGGTCACTTCCAAAGATCGAGCAGGTCCCTCCAGCAAGGATGGCCTGGCTCGCCAGTCACTCTCAGAAGAGCCATCTTTGGCACCCTTGTCCCAAGAGCCCATAGGCGATCAGAGTTAGTCTGATCCTAGTGGCAAAGGCAAAGCAATTCAACTCCCTGACGGGGAACATCACAGCGGCTCAAATAAGGCTCCGCCCAACATACTACTCTCATTGAAGGATGCTCGTGCTCGAGCCGACCGGAAGGTCCTCCACCAGATGAAGTGATTTCCCACCAGTATTACAATATGGGAAGCCATTTCTTTGAGTAAAGAGCTAAGAGAAGCTCTTATCAAAATACTCCAAGAACCGGAAGTCTATGAAGCACATGCCTCGGAGATGAGAGTGGCGGCATATGAAGCCTTCTCAGCCACCGTCTCCTTCATGAAAAAAGACATGTTGCTCTCTCCTCCGTGTCACAACCGCCCTCTCTATATGAGAAGGAAAATCAATGGGCATGAGGTGAACTGGATCCTGGTGGACGCCGGTGCTACTGTCAATATCATGCCAGTAAAAATTTTCAAGACCCTGTGTTTGACCCCGTACCTCCAGAAGGTTCAAACGGTCAAGATATCCAGTTTCGACAAAGACACCGAGGATCTCCTCGGCCGAGTAGATGTGGATCTGGTGCTCGATGATTTTGCCTCCAAGGTGACATTCTACATCATTGACGCAAACACTTCTTACAAAGTACTACTCGGCAGACCCTGGTTGCATGAAAACTTGGTCATCCTTTCAACTCTCCACCAGTATGCGAAGGGGGGAGCAGTACACGGTCTTTGCAGACCTGGCACCATTCACTCCAGCAGAATGCAAACTTGCCGATGCTGCACTTTATTTGGGGGGAATTAGTCCATACCCTGTGATCAAAAGTAAAAGCAATGGCTGGCTCTCAGAGGAAGATGATGATGATCTCTTTTCTGCCGACGAGGAGAAGGCCAAGCTTCATCGGCTACGCCTCAGATCCAAGTCAACCCCAGATCACCCCGAGAGGTGTAAAATCAACTTCGAGGCTAATCTTATTAGTCGAGCAATCGAAAAAAGCATATGCTTGCCGCCAGACTGCATATAGCTCTTCTGTTCATCAGAGGAGCACAGGGTTGAGCCACTCACAATGTTTGTCATTACATACAAACGACAACTCAGAAACAAGAAGACGGCTAACAGGGATAAGCCCATTGTCTTCTACAAGGGAGACATGGCCCCTCAAGCCCCACCAGAAGACGACTTCGGTTGGTCTAAACGAGCCAATGACAGCCCTGAAGTAGTCCAAGTAATGGACGACCTGCCACAGCATATTCGGGAAATGTGCCTAAAGTAACACATTCCCCAATGGCAAAGCTTCGCACAGTGAAGATATTTCCTCCAGCTATGGACCCCTTCCCAAGTCTGGGGGCAACCCCCTTTCTCTTACAAGGACACCAGGGGACTTGGCTACGACCAAGACCCGGACTTTCGTGTCCACTACATAGTCAACACCGTGGGCCTGACACAGTCAGTGGATAACCAAGCTAATGTCGATACAAAATTCGACAGCTCTGGGGACGAGTGTGGACACCTAAATTTTTTTTTCTCCAAACCACTCCGAGCCGAACGAGGGCGACAGAGAAGAAAAAGAAGAAGTGTGCAAGCACGCATGCCCAGCACATGTAGAAACAAAAGACAACACACCTGGTGGCCCATCTGAAGAAATGGAAGGAAGACTCCCGAGCTGAAGAAAAGGCCCTGGCCCCTCAATTCACAGTGCCGAAGGCCAAATCAATGTAAAACCCGAGCAAGCCGAGTAACAGGCGTGGAGCAGGGTTAAGGGCATGATTCACAGTGCCGAAGGCCGAATTAGGAAGAAACCCGAGTAATCTGACGTGGGTTCGGCACATGTCGGAAACCACTCGGAATTGCAAAGTGAAGTCTGGGAGCTTCGAAATAAACACTCCAGAAGCGGTGCATTAAAAATGAGGCAGCATTGGAGGTCAAGCACTCGACTGAGCCGGTTCTGAGTCAATGAGGTAATATTACCAAAATACCCCTATTGTCACTTGAAACGGCGCCACCCCATCTCCCACTTAAACCGGCGTGGCCCTTACCTCCTAAAACGGTGCGCGAACTTCTCTCTTGGCCCTCCTGAAACGGAGCGGCGATGGCCCCACCAATCCTCTTGATATGGCACGGCCTGATATGGCGCCAAAACCCTCCAACTTGTCTTGAACCAACGTGGAGCCTCCCATGCAAGCTTGAATCGGCGCCCATGGCAGTAAACCGGCATGCAAAAGCTTCTTTGAAGCCCTTGAATCGGCACAGTTGCTACACTTGAACCCGCTTGATCCGGTGCCATGGGAGACATCCCATCCTTCTTGCGACACCCTGTTTCCCTGCTAGAGGACCTCTGGCGAAGCAGTGAGAAGGAGAAAGGGAGGGCATTTAATGCCCGTATCAAGCCTGTTGCATGAGCACTTAAGGCTCGTGGGTTTGTCTCATGCTCAGCCTGACAGCGCAACGGTGGCAGCAACGGTGGCGGGCGTCGACGATGGGCCAGCCAACTTGGCAACGGCGAAGCCCCCAGATATTCTGCAGATCATCCCATCCTTGGACAACTTCCTGTACTGCATTAATAGATGGTTGACAGCATAGCAGTCAACACACCCTTTCTGTGAATGAGGAGGAAATGGCGGGAGTTTGATCCCGAAGAGAAGAGATCCTCTCGTTCTATATATAGAGCTGGCTGGGGTTACATAAAGGAGGTTGGCTGCTGAAAATCCTAGAGAGTCACTTCGGCTTCCATTTCTGAGTTTAAGGAGTTGCAGCTATGGGTGAGAAAGAAGGGAGTGTGTGAGACATTGTAAAAGTGTGAGTCCCATGTTCTTTTTTTTGCAACTCTTCTTCCCCCTCCCTGGCCGTGTGTTGTATGGCACGAGGTCTCCATGGTGTAACATTTTTCTTTCAGAAGAAATGAGAAGCATGGTTTTGTTCCCTGATTCCTTCGACAAGCATGGCCCAGCTCTCCACTCTACGTGCATATAGGTGTAGTGTACGTATATGTCGGTTGTTTTCTCTTTTTTCTTTATATCCGCTGTGAATATACAGCTGTGCATTTCTCCCTCATCACGTTTTATTGCTTGGAGGGGATTGTGATATTGCGAGAAGAACCCAAGCTTGGCCAATCCAACTGCGATGGATTGGGTCTGGCTAATCCTCTATAGAGAGTGAGGAACAACGCCTCCCATGCATGTATGTCTCACATCCAGTTGTTTATGCTCGGCCACTGTTCGATGTGTAAGATTTCCGAGGGAATTGAGCATTGGTCTCCTCACCCGTGTCCATGGGTTGTAGGGAGCTTGGCTCATTCCCAAATTAACCACCAGCTGCCGAAGTTAATAGTTCTTCTACTATCTTCTTATACTCGAGCTCACCCCATTGAGAATCTCCCCCCCATTGCACAGGGTCGCCTTGACTCCTATGTTGATCATGCACCCTCACCATGCTGCTTGCGGGAACGCCTGGCAAGTTGCTACGTAAACGCTCTCACCATGGTAACACTTGTGTCTTTACACTTCTCGCACCTTGTGCACATCTTGCCTCAATCTTGAGCATACAGTCCATGAGTCATGGTTCGCTGATGCTTTGAATACTGGAGTCTTACGCCTCTATGAGGAGCACATGCCCATCCATTCTTTAAGCCTGGCCTGCGATCTCTATCAACAGAGCAATTGCGTATTCTCACTGATTTAATCGATCGATTTGTGATATGAGACCTGCCAAAAGGAGAAGGGATACATCGTGATCTCTTATCGTTCAAATTTTGGCTTTCTAGCCACTCTCATGCTCCCAGGGATTTGCTTCTCTATGGCATGTTCTCTAAAGGGCGCGTGTTGAGGGTTGGATATCAATGGCTTTAGGGCCAGCAAAGATCCAATGCGCATTCTAGTGATTGAAATACAATTAACCCCTGGGTTAATGGAGCTCCTGGTAGGCTAGTCCTTAGAGTGTCCATGCCCAATATGGGTTTTAAGGATGTTGTCGCTTCCGCGCCATCCTTCTTTGTCGAGGCCATCTCAGATTGTCCGTGGATACGCTCCTATTTTTCACCCTCAAAACCTAGGTCTGGGGGAGGTGCTGCCCAATTGTCCTCAGAATCATGGACTTAACGAAAACCTGAGCTAATGTTAAAACATGAACCGAGCAATTGCCTTAATGCTAAAACAAGCATGTCATATTGATGGGGACATCACAGCTTGAAGACTATTTTTAGTTTGGACATTTTTTTTTGGGATATTTTAGTCCTTGCAGGCCATTTGTGGGCCATATGAGTCATATGTGGGTCATTAGTCTTCATGGAGTCTAGATCTAGGGTAATTGGACCTTTTTGCTAGCTTGGGGCCCAATTGGGCTATACCCTCCACCCTTTGGAGGGCCCATGAGGAGGGCACACCCCTCTCTCCTAGGCCACCTAGGATTGGGCTGCCCCCTGTATTCATCCCCTTATCCCCTTATTCCGCTCTCTAGGACTCGATGTAGGATAATAATTGTTTTAAGTAGGAGTCTTATTGTTAGGGTTTTATTTCCTTTCACTACTCTCTTGTAAAGATATTGTGGAATTGATGAATGAAAATTTTTGAGAGAAACCAAAAGGCTGCGCCCTTTTCTCCCTTCTTCAGACCTTGCTTGAGATGAGCATCCCCTTGGTGAGACGCCTAGGGTTTTGGGGTGAAACACCCTTGGGTTTGGTGAGAGGCCAGCCCCTTATCATCTTCTTCTCCACTCCGCTGCATCTCCTGCTCCGACCTTCAACTTGGGAAATTCCTCCACGCCTCTATACTGCGAATTCGAGTCTGAAATTTGGAGGAGACGTGTTTCATCCAGTCCCCTTCACAACAAGCCTAGTCTTGTCCTCATCCGCCACTGGATCTGGCCAGGGCGACTGTTCTCCCCCGACTGCGCAGATCTGCTTCCCCAGAGAGACAGAAACGTGGTGAATCGGTTGGTCCGCCCCCTTTTCCTTCTCTGATCGCCCTCATATTCTGTCAGACTCTTCCCCCACGCTCCCTCTTCTTCCAATTAAAGTTTCATGTCCAAACTCAGTCTGTATCCGTACTTCTCTTCATAGCCTATTTCCCCCGTGCAGACTACACCTGTGCAGATCTGCAGGGACAGAACCCGTCCACAGTTGCCATCACGCCCCCCAAACCTTGTCCAAACGTCCTGAAATTTGGTACACGTTCTCCCCACACCCTAACCTATCCACCATAAAAATTTCACGCCGTTCTGAGTCCATTTGCCTCACATGCCGCTGTCCCCTTTCTCTGGTTCATAGTCTGCCTGCACAGATCTGCAGATCAGAGCATTGCCTTCCACCCCTTCCCACGCCCAAAACCTCCACTACGTGTGACCCCACCACTCATCCTCCATCTACCCACGTTCATCCCCCATCTTCCAGAGAAAACACAGCCCTAAAATCTACCCGGAAGCCCCGTTGCCACGTCGTTCTTCCTCTGTCTGTCCTGCTGCCTGCAGACAGGCCAGATTGCACATGCGTTCACTTTTAGAGTCATCCCGGCTCCCACGGTCGTCTATTGCAGCTCATCTTCTTGGATCATCACAGGGACATTCTCGCTTACGTCCACGCCAAATTTCGTGTTCATAGGACATCCAGAAGGCCGCGTTCCAGGCCTCCTTTTGCGCTGGTTACCTGCGCCTGCGCAGGCCGGCCAGTTTCAGCCCACCCGTTCGTGGCTACATCGGGGGTTCAAGCCAGCTCTATCGGCTTCTGTCTTCTTCCAGAAGGGTCATCATCCATTGCAACATGCGATCAGAGGCATTTGCTCCATCCTCGGCATCCGTGACATGCCTTCCTTGCTACTGGACACAGACCGGTCCGTGGTTGCGGTGCTTCACCAACCCACGACCCGTTAACCTAGTCACACCTACCCAGATTCACAGTGTAGCCTTTTACCTCCCTGCGAGGAGTGGGCAGTGTTTGGATTGTACTTATTTAGCTCTTTGTTTCGGGGATCGTGTGATTTGGCTGGGAGTCTTCCCCATGCCCTGAGCGTGGAGGTATGCGATCGCTCCCTTCTTGGTTTAGCTTGCTTGTCACATATATGCTCTTGAGCCGCTGCTTGTGTGCGATTTAGGTTCCTAGCCCGTTTCATATATTTATCACTGCTGAGGTGAGAGAGTGTGACCATCCCGTGACTCAATCCGAGCACGAGTGTGAATTGCCTACCCTAGACTCTGTCGGTTCCTCAACCGTCCGGATCCACGCGTTTCCCTCACTTGGAGACGTTTGCAAGCTTGTGTTGCTTGTTATTGGTGTAGTTTCTCTCTTGGGATTCTTAGGTGTCGAGCCGACGTTACTTGAGTGGTTGTGTCGTTGCTGGTCACAGTTGTCCATTTAGTCACGTAGTTGCGTAGAGTCCTAGTTCGCATAGCGTCCCGCATCAAATTTGGTATCAGAGCATTAGGTTTGTCTAGGGTGCATTAATTCGAGTTTGCATTCCATCTTTTGCATTGCCATTTGAGTCATGTCTAGTCCCGTCCCCTAGTTGTCCAGCATGTCCATTCCATAGGTTCCCCCTCCGAGTCTTCCCATGGATTTCTGATCCCCTAGGCGATATGACTGTCTACTTAGTAGGGAGGAGAGATACACCCATGGACTTGGGAACCACCCCCTCTTGTTCCTTAGGCCCGAAGCCCCTACCTGTGACGGTTCCAAGGTCCCGAGTGACTACCTAACTTGGGAAGCCGCCATGGATAGATATTTTGGGTGTTACCCCATGTCCGAGGCCATGCAATTCTCTTTTGCCAAGGAGAGGCTTTTGCATGAAGCCAAGGATAAGTGGAGATGCGTTGAGAGCTTGAGAGACATTAGGCGGCAAAGACCCATTGAGACTTGGTACGACATGAAAAATGAGCTTAGAAGGACCTACCTATCCCACCCTGTCACCTCCAACCGAGATGATCAAAGTCGGAGGCGAAAGGTTCCACCTGTGTATGAGTCTAGGTCCGAGACTATGTCTCATGATTATCGGCAAGTCTCCCCAGACGTCTCTTTCCCTAGGGATCCCACCCTCACCGATCTCTTGCAACTTTTTAGGGAGAGATTAGAAAGGATGTGCACTCCTATTGGACCGTCGACTTCCCCTGGCCCACCTCCGAGTCAGAACGGAGTCGTGCCTGAACATATGGAGGTCGAGGCCGACACTCTCGGCCCGAGACCCTCGACGAACCCCTCCACTGAGAGCTAGGGACCCCTCCACATCATGGAGGATTCCCTTTCCCCTCCCAAGAGAGATGCTTCACCCTTCAACCCTCATCTTGATCCATTCTTGCCTCCCGAGGGTGAACTTTTCATCGGAGAGCCTTTGGTTAGTTGGTTATGGGCGAGCCCCATTCTAGGTGTTTCAACCCCTTGTTACTCATCCTTAGAACCAGCTCTCCAAATTGTACCCCATGATTCCTTTCACACTGCCTTCCAATCCTTCTGCTTTGTAGAAAGTATGGAGGATCATATTAGGAGTTTAGATTGCCAAAGGGAGTTGACGCGTATGTTGGCCTTAGGGTCTACCCAACCCTATATTCATAACTTCACATACCCAGCATTTGGGTCCATTACCTCGGTGTGCACCATAGGTCATATCACCTTCGAGGTTCTTTGTTCCTCCCCATGCCCGATGAGCTTCACTCCACCCCATCTTATGGTGTTACTGTCCCGAGGGAGGAACCTTGCCTTCCACATGAGCCCATTGTCCCATCTATCATAATGTTGGAAGGTGACCATCTGCACCTTGGAGAATGTCGAACATGGGCAAGTATAGTGAAGGGACCTGTTAGGAGGAGTCATCATTTCTTTGACTCTTTCGATCCCCTCCCTAGTGAGCCTCTCGACCCATATTTTTCACTCCACTTTGTCAAAGAGGTCCACTATCATACCCCTTCCACACATGCCAATCAACATCTCACCCTTCATGCATCCACACCCCAGAGCTTGGAAGGAAAGGAACACCAGTGTTATGACTGCCAATGGGCACTAGCCCAATCGGGTTTGATTCGGACTCATGAACCCAACGGGCCAGAAATCTGGATAGATTAATTAAGAATCATTAGAAAATTTGTAACTTAACATAGGAAGATCAGAAAAGGATGAAACCATGCTCGTTAGAAAGCTTGGGCCCTTAGTCCAAACTTCTCATTTGGGGAAGAAGCCCAATTCGCACCAGAACATGGGCCCAAAACCCTTTGGCTGACAGCTATCACGAAGGGGTGTGACTGTGGGGGAAATTCAAAGGTAATTAATAATAAATTCATAACTTCACCTGTGGCTAATGAAAGACCATGAAACCAAAGCCAAAATTTTGAGTAGGATGTTAGATACAACTTCTCTGTTGAGGTTGAGGCCAAATTCTGCCCGGACATTATAGTTATTCTTGAATTGTCTCGGGCTACTGAAAGGTCACCGCTGTAACGAGGGAGAATGAAGGATAAATTTGCAAAAATCATAACTCGGGATAGGGATACTGACATTCGATGAAACCATGACCCAAAGTTAGATATTAAAGCCCTCTAGATTTCATCTGAAGACATCTAAATCCAAATCCCAACAGAAGAGCACGCCCACTCGCATTTATGACCAGGTAGACGAAGGGTCGCGACTGAAATAGAGGGGAAATAACGTTAATATTGCAAAAATCATAACTCACGTTTGAGTTGATTAAATTCGATGAAACTATAACTAAAAGTTATATCTGGAAGTCCTCTTCATTTCATATGAAGACATCTCAACCTAAATCCTAAGGGAAAAGTATGCACATTCGCATATATGACCGGGTAGACGAAGGGTCACCTCGGTTCAAACCGAAGGGGTGCTTAATATTTAACCCCTCCTTAAAACCAGCGACCTTGCGGCTGGGCTGAACCTTGCTAGACGTGGGAAAGGCCTTGGGAGGCTTGAAACCTATATAAAGAAATGGGTTCCAAGGGTGGTCAGCCTTTAGCAACACCTATCCTCAACATTCACCATCTACGGTTTCACTTGAAAGAGAGGAGAGGTGAGGGACCTTGGCCCTGCGAAGGGGGGGCGAACCTACAAGTCCTAGGATAGCGGGCAAGAGCCTCGGGTGGGTCTGGGGTGTGGACCTCATCCCCGGATCGAAGGGTAAAGCTGAGGTGGATCTGGGGTGTGGATATTATCCCCGGATCGTCGGTTAACATCTCAAAGGTAGGCACCTATCCTCAAATCTTAGGGGTCAATGAAGCATTACAATGATTTTAAAGTAGTTTCTATATGCCAAAGAGGGATTAAGGGCATGCGGGATTGGCTACCAAGTCTATTTACTGGTTTTTCCATCAAGTTATGTGTTTTTGAGAGGTTTCTCGAAATTTTAATTGAAAATATTGGGTGGTGTCGACACTACCCACGAATGTGCTGACACTGCCCACGAATGTGCTGACACATTCCCATGAATGTGCTGACACATCCCATGAATGTGCTGACACTTTCCTCTGAATGTGTCGACACATACCCTGGATGTGTCGACTCTTCCTCTTTAGAAACTGTCGGATGTGCTGACACTGCCTATGGACGTGCTGACACTTCCCCCTGAATGTGTCGACACATACCTTTGATGTGTCGACACTTCCTCTTTAGAAACTGTCGGATGTGCTGACACTGCCCATGGACGTGCTGACACTTCCCCCTGAATGTGTCGACACATACCCTGAACGTGTCGACACTTCCTCTTTAGAAACTATCAGATGTGCTGACACTACCCATGGACGTGCTGACACTTCCCCCAGAATGTGTCGACACATACCCTGGACGTGTCGACACTTCCTCTTTAGAAACTATCGGATGTGCTGACACTGCCCATGGACGTGCTGACACTTCCCCCTAAATGTGTCGACACATACCCTGGATGTGTCGACACTTCCTCTTTGGAAACTATCGGATGTGCTGACACTGCCCATGGACGTGCTGACACTTCCCACGGATGTGTCGACACATACCCTGGATGTGTCAACACCCTGAGAATGTTGTCCCCAATTTCCAGAAACGTGGAAAAAGAGTGTTTTGAGTGGTCATATTAATTTATAAAAAATCTAGAAAATTAGAAAATGGAAGAAGGGTAAGTTGGTAACCCACAGTAAAAATTTCATGCTCATATAAAGTTTGCACTTGAAGTTATAGTTTATTTTCTACCCATGTGTAGGGTTGACAGGTCGACACTTCCTTTGGACAGGTCGACACCATGAGCACACTGGACCAATTTCCAGAAACGTGAAAAAAGAGAGTTTTGAGATGTCATATTAATTTAGAAAAATCTGAAAAATTAGAAAATGATAGAAGGATAAGTTAGTAGCCCACTGTAAAAATTTCATGTTCACGGAAATTCTACACTTGTGGTTATGTTTTATTTTCTATGCATGTGTAGCCTAGAAATAAACATGTCCTCTTTTATTCGATAACCTGATCATGTTCGACAACAAATAAGCCTGTGATTGTGATTTGTTCACTTAAACCATTTGGATGCGTGCTTGCTATGATAAAAGTATCATGCTAGTATTTGTAAAAAAATGCGTATGAATGTGAATACGATATGAATGTTATGAATGGAAACAATAGCATTCTATGAGATAGGACTTCGGTTCCTTTGTGGGATGACCCTGGAATCAAAATTCAGACTTCGGTCCCTTTGTGGGGCGGTCCTCGCTGTGGGCCTCTGGAATCAAAATTCAGACTTCGGTCCCTTTGTGGGGCGGTCCTTGCTGTACGCCTCTGGAATTAAAATCCTATTGATTCAGTCTTCGGTCCCATTGTGGGGCGGCCTTTGTGGGACGGCGATATGTAATGCCACTATGCCACAAGAATCTAGGTGGGAGTTCGCTCTCGGGTCTGCGTAGTACTCTTTCGTTCGTTCGTTTGTGTGTGGGCCTCCTGTGTTTGCGGCAGCTGTTTGGTTCCATGAATAAGGAGAATGTGAAACTCATAAGAATGTGATAATGTGTAACTGCCTTTTTACCGTGGTTTTGATACATGCATGAGTATCGCATATGTTAGTTAAAGAATGTGTATTTTCCTCATATGAGTTATTTTAAGTAGAGGATAATGAATAGTTTATGCTATTATTAACATATGAATTGTGTATATAAATTGGTTATATAGTTGCGAGTTAACCCCGGTTTGTTTAAGCTGCCTACTGAGCGTCACACTCACCCCTTTGTGACACACGTTTCAGGAGACATAGAGAAGGTGGTTGAGGAGGAGGCTGCAGCTGAGGAATAGTGCTAGATCATAGTTCGCTTGGGTATGCTGTGGATGAATGTTTCTCTTATATGTATGTTACGGGGGGGAGCCTATGAGGACTCATGTTTATTTTGGAACATTGATCATGTACTCTCTTTTGAAAGTTATGAATGGTTGGGATGATATTTACATTTCTTGTAATTGTGATTTCTCTCTCATGCGAATGTATACATATTTATATATTGTGCTTCCGCGATACGTACGAAGTAATGCTTCGGGGTCCGATAAAGAAAAAAAATACCCATAAATTGAGGATCGGATCTCGGGGCGTTACAACCGGTCTCTCTCTCATGCTTTATCATGTCCACCATCATATAGGGGTGATGTCGTGTGTGAGTTTTGGCATACTGGTCGCCCAGAGTCTACCACATTTAGTAGGACACCTGTGCATGATAGGTACAACTTTGGATGTCTAGGTTCTCTCCGTGTTATCCAGTCAGGTAGGCATCATGAACATGCTAGGTCCATGTTTGGATATCCAGGACCACCCCTGCATTCGCATAGGTATGAGTCCACACAGCTATTTCGGAGTCTGCATCATCATCACCACCTTGACTCCAGCAACGCACGATATAAAGAGCTGGCCAACGCTCATAGACACCCCCGCGAGTTCCAAGAGGGCGATTACGTCATGATCAGGGTTAGACCTGAACGGTTTCCCTCTAGGACCGTGAAGAAACTACATGCTCGTGGTGCTGGCCCCGTTCAAGTTTTGAGGCGAGTTGGATCCAATGCATATGTTGTAGACTTGCCAGAGGACTATGGTATCAGTTCCACATTCAATGTCTCAAATTTAGTCGCATATAGGGACCCGACAGTGATTCCTAGTGAGTTATTTTGGCCTTCTCCACCCCTTGTGAGCGACCCCTCCCTTGACAGCCCACTTCCAGCCCCGTCACCTCAGCAGCGTGAGCGGATAGAGTGTATACTGGATGAGCAGGGAACGACCACTAGGAGTGGAACGCATCAACACTTTTTGGTGTGTTGGAGAGGATGGCCTGCATCCGATGATACATGGATCACCCGGGCAGAGTTGGAGAGGTTAGATTTGGACTTGCTGGAGCGACACCTAAGCGATAGAGACCCTTACTCGACGGGGTCGAGTTCCTCCCGCCTAGGGAGAGTTCGTGAGGACACCCAAGCTAGACATCGGCGCGATGCGGCAGAGCGACACTACAGGATGCGTAGTGCTACTCGGGACTTGCAGACTTCATCGACAGGACCCCATACTCGACGGAGTCGAGTTTCTTCCGCCCGGGGAGGATTGATGGGGACATCACAGCTTGAAGACTATTTTTATTTTGGACATTTTTTTATGGGATATTTGAGTCCTTGTAGGCCATTTGTTGGCCATATGAGTCATATGTGGGTCATTAGTCTTCATGGAGTCTAGATCTAGGGTAATTGGGCCTTTTTGCTAGCATGGGGCCCAATTGGGCTATCCACCCTCCACCCTTTGGAGGGCCCATGAGGAGGCTGCCCCCCTTATCCATCCCCTTATCCCCTTATTCCCCTCTCTAAGACTCTATGTAGGATAATAATTGTTTTAAGTAGGAGTCTTATTGTTAGGGTTTTATTTCCTTTAAATACTCTCTTGTAAAGATATTGTGGAATTGATGAATGAAAAATTTTGAGAGAAACCAAATGGATGCACCCTTTTCTCCCTTCTTGGGACGTTGCTTGAGACGAGCATCCCCTTTGTGAGACGCCTAGGGTTTTGGGGTGAGACGCCCTTGGGTTTGGTGAGACGCCAGCCCCTTATCATCTTCTTCTCCACTCCACTACATCTCCTACTCTGACCTCCAACTTGGAAAATTTCTCCACTCCTCTGTACTACGAATTCGAGTCTGAAATTTGGAGGAGACGTGTTTCATCCAGTCCCCTTCACAACGAGCCTGGACTTACCCTCATCCGCCACCGGATCTGGCCAGGGCGACTATTCTCCCCCGACTGTGCAGATTTGCTTCTCCAGAGAGACAGAAATGTGGTGAACGAGTTGGTCCGCCCTCTTTTCCTTCTCTGATCGCCCTCATATTCTGTCAGACTCTTCCCCCACGTTCCCCCTTCTTTCAGTTAAATTTTCACGTCCAAACTCCTTCTGTACCTACACTTCTCTTCATAGCCTATTTACCCCATGCAGACTGCACCTGTGCAGATCTGCAGGGACAGAACCCGTCCACAGTTGCCATCACGCCCCCAAAACCTTGTCCAAACATCCTGAAATTTGGTACACGTATTCCCCACACCCTAACCCATCCACCATAAAAATTTCACGCCGTTCTGAGTCCATTTGCCCCACGTGCCGCCGTCCTCTTTCTCTGGTTCGCAGTCTGCCTGCACAGATCTGCAGATCAGAGCATCGCCTTCCACCCCTTCCAACGCCCAAAACCTCCACTAAGTGCGACCCCGCCACTCATACTCCATCTACCCACGTTCATCCCCCATCTTCCAGAGAAAACCCAGCCCTAAAATCCACCCGGAAGCCCCGTTGCCACATCGTTCTTCATCTGTCTGTCCTGCTGCCTGCAGACAGGCCAGATTGCACATGCGTTCACTTTCAGAGTCATCCCACCTCCCACGGTCGTCTATTGCAGCCCATCTTCCACGAGCATCACAGGGACATTCCAGCCTACGTCCACGCCAAATTTCGTGTTCAGATGACGTCCATAAGGCCATCTCCAGGCCTCCCTTTGCACTGGTTGCCTGCTCCTGCGCAAGTCGGCCAGTTTCAGCCCACCCGTTCGTGGCTACATCGGAGGTTCAAGCCGGCTCTATCGGCTTCTGTCTTCTTCCAGGATGGTCATCATCCATTGCAGCATGCCATCAGAGGCATTTGCTCCATCCTCGGCATCCATGACGCGCCTTCCTCGCTGCTGGACACAGACCGGTCCGTGGTTACCGTGCTTCACCAACCTGCAACCCGTCAACCCAGTCACACCTACCTGGATTCGCTGTGTTGCCTTTTACCTCCCTGCGAGGAGTGGGCAGTGTTTGGATTGTACTTATTTTGCTCTTTGTACCGGGGATCATGTGGTTTGGCCGGGAGTCTTCCCCACGCCCTGAGCGTGGAGGTACGCGACCGCTCCCTTCTTCGTTTAGCTTGCTTGTCACATATATGCTCTTGAGCCGCTGCTTATGTGCGATTTAGGTTCCTAGCCCGTTTCTTATAGTTATCACTGCCGCGGTGAGAGAGTGTTACCGTCCCGTGACTCACTCCGAGCACAAGTGTGAATTGCCTACCCTAGACTCTACCGGTTCCTCAACCGTGCGGATCCACGCGTTTCCCTCGCTTGGAGACGTTTGCGAGCTTGTGTTGCTTGTTATTGGCGTAAGTTCTCTCTTGGGATTCTTAGGTGTCGAGCCGACGTTACTTGAGTGGTTGTGTCGTTGCTGGTCACAGTTGTCCATTTAGTCATGTAGTCGCATACAATCCTAGTTCGCATCGCGTCCCGCATCACATAAGCAAAGGAGTAACACGAATAATGGACATAATGTTGATACAGATATATCAAACACAAGGGACTCAAGACAGTACTGAACTAAGAACGATGCTCATCAAGAGCGATGCTGAAATGGGGGAAGTGATCAAACAAAACAATTGGGATAATAATCTTAAAAAAAAAACCATCAAGAGTCGACTCCAAAACCATTCGGAGTCGACTATGCTTCTTCATTCCTCACATTTTCCTTCATTTGCAACCTCAATCGTCGCCTTTGGCCAATTTGTCACCCCTAACACGCATTTTTACCCCTGTCAACCTATTTGTCGCCACTAATAGGCAAATTTTGTCCTGTCAACCCATTCTTCACCTTTCACACTTACGTTTCACCCTTATGCATGTGCCCATTACCCAGTTGCCAAAAAAGGAGTATAACATAATAATAACAATAATAATAATAATAACAAACAAAACAACAATGCACATAAAAAAAAATTGTCCTATTGATGGCGGAGTTGACGCCACCCTTGCATGGAGTCAACTCCCCTTCACAGATTCACCTTTAGCAACCCATTTTTCACCCTTAGCCATGTGTTTGTCACCCATAGCAGGCATTTGTCACCTCTATTAACCTATTTGTCACCCTTAGTCAGGTATTTGTCACCCTTAGCCATGTATGTATCACCCTTTGCCCATTTGCAACCCCAGAATTCATTTGTCACCCTTGGCCAGGCATTTGTCACCTCTATTAACCTATTTATCACCCTTAGTCATGTATTTGTCACCCTTAGCTCATTTGCAACTCCAGAATTCATTTGTCATCTTTGGCCAGGCATTTGTCACCTCTATTAACCTATTTGTCACCCTTAGCCAGGTATTTGTCAACCTTAGCCCATTTGTAACCCCAGGTATTTGTCACCCTTGGTCAGGTATTTGTCACCTCTATTAACTTATTTGTCACCCTTAGTCAGGTATTTGTCACTCTTAGCCATACGTTTATCACATCTGTCATGCACTTATAACCCTTATTACCCAATAACAATAAAAAAATTACGAGAATGACAAAAACCCATAAGAAACTGATAATTAATGAATACACTAATAATAGAATAGTTCTAAAAAAATAAAAAAATCATAAAAATGATAATAAATAAATATAATAATAATAATAATTGTAAAAAATGACAAAAATCATAAAAATGATAATTAATAAATACAACAACAATAATAAAAATTATAAAATGAAAGAAAAATATCATAAATAATAAGGAACTCATAAAAATATCCCCATTAAAAGAATTAAGCAACATTCAACCCGAATTTAAACAGTGCAAGCCCAAACCAAAAAAATAAAGAAAAAACTAAATAAGAGATATGAAAACCCAAAAAAAGAGGGAAAAATGTCCATGCATTTTAAGTAGATAAAAGAAAACCGAACAAACCAAACGAAAAATGCAAAACTGTGAACGATAGCAAATAAACAAAAGAAAATACGCATACGCATCCATGCATCAAAAAAGTAATAGTAATAACAAAAACATACAAAACAAAAATGGGGGTAATAACAAATAAACAAAATACATCCATGCACCTAAATGAATAAAAGAAAATCCGATAACCAAATAGAAATAACAATAATAACAACAAAAACATAACAACGTCCGCTCTGGAGGCCTCGCTTCCCAGACCTAGTGAAAGGAATATCAATGACGCCCCGCTAAGTCAGATTTTGACCTTATGAATTATCCCGATATGGCAATGATCTAGCATTACCTTGGGCCGATAGTTCATCGCACTAGACTCGACTCCGCCGAGATATAATGCCACACTCTTATTAAACTTGCCAAATACTCGACAGACATTCGCGCAGGTTTATTGCCATCCTTTTTATGCCATAAATATAGACTGTTGTCCGAACCAAAAAAAATTGTCGATAAACGAGCAGCATGTTTCGAACGTTTACACCCTAATGCGGCGTCTACCTAAACGTAATTTGAGATCTATGTCATCCCATTTTCATCAAGTGTCAATTTTAGGCCGTAGTGCCCCTTTTCCTGGCGACTAATCAAGGGTTTTCCCCTCTCCGAGGGGATGTAATTAACGTCGTGGCTTTTACGGCACGACGGGTTTTTGTCCCGACATGATACACACAATCATCTGATCAGTCAGACGGTGTGCACCACGGCTTCCTCGAAGTCTGAATAAAATCGTCACACACGTGACTGGCACGCCCTCGCACAAATAAACCAAATAAAGGAACGAACAAACGGATAAATAAATAAACTAACCGAAGTGTTCCAAAAGTGCATCCATAAGTCTGGCACGCCCGGTGGGACTTGACTTCCCTTCATCTCCTCGCGGGAATTAGGGGCCCTACAGGCCTCCTCTTGAAATTATAACCGTTTTACTTGTAATTAAAGGATCATGTTGTCACGTCCCGAGATATATGTACAGCGGATGATATTCAGGAACGTGGACAGTTGACAATACACCTCAAGCTAGCCTTATAATCAGAGCGGTAACATTTACACATAAGAAGAGTGAACATAATGTGATGTACTCAAAAACCACTTTTATTGAATAATAATCAAAGGTTTATAATGACTCTTGACCCTTTACATAACGATGCACTAGACTCAATAAAAAGAAAATTACATAATCGACTCATGACACTAGCACTCTAGGGCTTCTCTTATTTTCATTCGCTCTCGCCCTTGGATCCGTCATTCGAGTAGTCGGAATCTGATCTACTAGAATTTCCTGAAAAGATTGAAAAAGTAGGGAATGAGCACATTTGCCCAGTAGATATCTTCATATCAACATGAAGGTAAGTTTAAGTAATTAGAAATTTAGCTCTAGAGTGTAAGATAAATGAAAATATGGTAAATCATACGAATAAAACCAAAGTAACACAAGTAACAAGGCATGAACGAGATATGTGAATATGATCGAGCCAAATTTGAAATAAAAATGTAAGTATGGCCTTTCATTTAACGAGAATGAACTAGCATGAACGAGAATGTACTTTTTATAACCTTATAGGCTATGCACTAGAAAGTCATGTAACAAGAATATATAATTTCATGACGAGCCTCATGGTTTTCACCCGTTTATAAAAAAAGTACTCCCGGCGCAATGCGACAGCAGTGTTCATCATATCCCATTGTCTACAGCATGTTTCCGGCTATCTGCCGAGGGGGCTAGCGTCGAGCCCTTGGACACTGTCCGTGCCCGCTCTTGCACCTTCAAGTTATAAATCAAGCTACTTCCACAAGATATAATAAAGTTCAAGCCAATAATATCAAGTTCAACAATAGCTTCATGATAACAAATATCAAAGTGAGAACGTACCAAAACCGAATCATGAGGTCAAGTGTAGCAACCCTGGTAAATTGAAGGAATGAAATTCTATATAGATTAAAAACAAAATCAATTTTCAAGGCCCAACTCATATATACTTAAATCCATTTATATATATATTTATACCAAATGGGCCTTACACTTAAACCATATGACAAATGGCCCAAAGATGAATATCGCCTCCTCTTAAGGCGCCATTTCATTAATTGAAGACCCCTCAAGGGGGCGCCAATTGGTGAATTGAAGACCCCTCATGGAGGCGCCAATTACCTGAAGGGTGCCCCTATCTTGGGCGCTATTTCTCTGCAGGATGAGAACGGAAACCCGTTGCAGTGTCTTGTTCGAACTAGGAAGCAGTGGCTGATCAGGAAAGTATTGATCTGGAAGGATTAATACGTAGGGAAACCTTGCTTCTAATAGGAGTCTTATGTGGGAAGTTTTAAACCTAATGAAACTCTAACCCACGATCGAATCCCTTCTCTATAAATATCAAACCCCCACCATCGAACCCTCTGTTGACTCTATTTTTTTGAAGACGTCCTGCTGCTCTTCGTTCTCTTTAAGCTTATTAGTTTCTTCTTCTTCGGCTGTACGTGGGGGAGAGATCCTATTCTCTTTCTCTGCTTCTTCCTGGAGAAGGCTCGTGGCTGCTACTGACGTTAGAGTTCTTGCTTCTTCTGCCAGTGGGTTGCTGAGAAGAGTTTCTTCTCCATCTACTTCCGTTGAAGCTGCATCATCTCTTCCTAGTTGATGTTCTTCTACAACTAGGAGCCAGAGGAAACAAGTTGTTGTTACTACTCCTTCTGATATTATCCTCGTCCTGTTGCCGTTGCTTCCAGTTTCTTTGTTATAAACAGAGTATCGTACTATGGTTATTCTTGTTCCTGATCCTTCAATCCCTTCACATTTTCATCATCCAAATTACCAATCAAGGTAGGTGTTCTCAAGTACAAGCCCAATCTAATAGCTATGAGATCATGAGCATGCATATAGGTCTGATAGAATGTTCTCAGTAGGTTTTGTAATGTTTCTGGAAGTTTCAGTAGAAGGCACCTCCCCCTAGGGCGCTATTTGATATAACGACCGTGCAAACAGTCGTCAGTTAGTTGGTTAATTAATAAATACACATGTTCAAAATTTAATAACTGTGAACGACATCTAATCTAATGCATGAGTATACTGCTAGATTCCTGCTATTTTTCTCTACCTGTCCATGTACTTGTTCCTGCAAAATTATTTTTATTGAAAAAGTGCTACTGTTTATGACCAAATTACACTGATATTGAAAATCATGACATGCATCCTGCCATTATTTTGAAAAATGGCACCCTTGACTAGGGCGCTACTTACTGAAATGAAGACTTAAGCCAAGGCCCAATTTACATAATTTCTGGAATTTGAGAATTATATAGATCTTAATATATTTAGAACCTGGATACAACGACTGAATGAACAGTCGTTATATATTGAACTAGCGACCCTACCCAGGGTGCTAATTCATAAAATAAAGACTTGATCTCAGGCGCCATTTACCTGAGTTTCTGATTTCTGAATGTTGTCTATAACCCTTGACAGTGGGTTATGTATATAGGCACTATATTCCATTCCGTGAGTATAGTCCCACGTTTCATGATGTTTTATCGATTACCCCTCAACTCTTGGTGACATACGAGCCCTCTGTTGGATATTCCGTTCCTTCGGACTGGCAAGTTAGTCATTGGGACCTCCATAAGACTCCTCGTAGCCTTAGATTCCCTCGAGGTCGATTGAGCAGGTTGTACCACAAAAACGTATGACACTTTTTGATTGCCATGTCACTCTAGAGAAACATGGTAACCCGGCCCTCATGGTACGCTATCTATCCATCGTGAGAATAATTCTTGAACTAATGGAATGGGGAAACCAATCATTGCTATCTATCTTGGATTGTGTGTCCTTATAGAGATACAAATTCTTCTGCTTTATTATGTTCAAAGAACAAGCACCCATGTACATATGGACGCTTATTCTTAATGTCATGGCACCCACTAGGGAGCCAAATCCACCCAGTTTCTATGAGTATCGCGATTGTACCGACTCGACTATAGTATGTCCTTACATGTAATTTCTATCCTTGTGATTCTATTCCACAAGATCTACCTTATATTCCTACAAAGGTTCAATTGGCTATAACTAAAGTGGATGTCAAAATACATGATTCAATGCTGATGCATATAAGGGCCCGATTTGGTCCTAGGAGGAGCACCCGAAAGTACTTGTGCCCATGAGAGCTAATATTGATCACGGTGTGGCATTACACTGAAATACTCATCGTTCTAGTTAAATGGCATTCCACAAACTCTTATACTTGAACTTGACTTGACGTGACATGACATGCATGGCCCGGAAGGGTATTTATTTGCTTGCTTGATAACATGATAGCCAATTCTTGAAATGACTTGTGAAAAGTACTTGCTCGCTTATCTGGATATAATTACATGAAATCTTAGAAATTCTTGCTAGTCCATGCTAGTGTCCTTTGCTATACAATCTCTCTCTAATGTCGTTTCACGCGAACATGCATAGCCATACTTTCATGTAACATGTAATTTACTTAAAGTAAGCTAGCACTTGAGATATATTTCCTACTGAGCGTTCGCTCACCTAGTGTTTTCCCCTATTTTTCAGGTAATTTCGATGACGAGACTCATTCGGATGGGGATGGACAAGAGTGAAGAGTTTAGAGCCATTCTAACTGTCAAGCGTTATCTAGTCCTTTTCTTTTCTATTTTCTTGAGTCATCCATTGTACTATTATTTTATTGAGTCCTAGTACTTTCGTGGTGAGTTGTAATATGAATACTTGAAGGTTTATGCTTAATAAAGGACTTGGTTATCATTACTTGTGCGCGCTCTGTCTTTGTATGTCGAATACACTTACGCTCTGATTGACATGATTGATATAAACTTGTCGCGCATCTCCGGGTTCCTTCCGCGCTCGGGGCGTGACATCAAGAATGATTTAATTGGACATTATGTCACGGAGGAATTCCAGCAGCATAACGGTACATTCATTACTTACCATAATTCATTAATAACTTATTGAATATGGTTTTGGGTTCCAGATAATCAAAGGACCATCTAGGAACAGGGGATAACCAACCCTTGGGTCAAACCAAGAGTTGGGGCACAAGATGGAATAATGCGGTCAAGCCAGGACCGTATCTTTGATATGGCGGTCAAGGTAGGACCATTTCTTGAAATTAGCGGTCAAGAGGGAACCGCTACTTGACGGAGTCGATGTCAGAAGAAAGAAAAGTCGACTCGATAGCACATCAGGCAAAAAACGGTCATGGTTAGGCCGTTACCAGAAGGTGGTGGTCGCCTAAGGGCCGTAATCTGTCCAGCGTGCAAAAAACGCGGGAAACTCAAGTGTTTTCTAATCCATTGGGTTTTAAGGGTACAACTAGCTCGGCATCCTAGTGGGAATTATAGGCTCGCGAAGACTTACGGAGGCTTTAAAACATGATCACTTAGTCCCGTGAAAGTAATATCCGACAGAGAGGATCACAAGTCTAAGAAGGTGTGCCTATCATATGCAAGTGTAACTAATAGCATCGTATCAGAATACGTGCTATGTACTTAAGAAAGACTGAGATGAGAGTGAATCGTGTAGAAACAATGATCAAATCACCATTGTAACAAATTCATAAATTATGTGAAATAACTTTAATACAAGATTATATGATTTTGGCATGAAATTAGCATAGATTGAAAATAAGTTTATGAAAGACATGAAATCTATCATGGTTGATGCACAATATAACCAAAATCATGAATGTAAGGTCATAACTAGGAATAGGACCTAATTATTTAAGCTTAACAAATAGTTATAAGGACAATCTTCGTTCTGTTTGGAGTTAATAGACCGTAGAAACAGAAAGAGGGAGGCGGTCTAGAAAGAACCATTTCTTTGAAGTGGCGGTTTTCCTGGGACCGCTTCTTTATAGTGGCGATCTCTAATGGATCATTTTCTGGTTGTAACAGATAGAAGCTAAATAATGTGTGCATGGCCTATCCTACGAAAAATAATGCATGAAGCCTATAAGAATGGAAGGTTAACATATGGTAACATGTTTTAGAATGAAGAAATCATGGAACGACCTGTCAGCTGAAGAATGAGCTTGCCCCAAGGCCAATTAAAACTAAACAAGCCTGGGTACCCACGTCGACACAGTTCCCAGTGACGACTCAGCTGGGATGGGTTTCGTCAACAGGCTCAGGAAGGGAGAGAAGGAAAGAGAAAAGAGGAATGAGATGCCAGCAAGGGCGTCTCACAAGCCATTTGCCCAAGCCTATAGGCGATAGGCGAATACCTCTTTACAGGCTGAGAGTCATGGCAGGACTGCCAGAGAGGGTCAGACCCCCTATGGGCTCCCAGCACAAGCAAGGGTACCGCCACCCATGGTTTACCCTAATTATGAACTATAAGACATCACTCAGGCCATCCACGGGTACCTCCGTGGGGTCGGTAACACCTCCCCAGGGAGGCAACGTCTACTACAAGCCATCACCACTGCTGAAGAGGGTCAAGAACATCCAATCGACCCGGTTGAAATAGAAGATGCGGAATCAGGGTGCTATGGGTTTCTCCGCTATGAAGAAGATCCATCGAGAGTCTCGATGTTTGAAAGATTGACCTTCCTTGGTCATCCGACCAGACGTGCAAGGAGAAGAAATAGAAATGTTCAAGTCTACACATGTCATATGGTCGGAATGGCCAGCCATTATGAGGCTTTGCCTAAAGATCCCGAAGAAGTCATCAGGATTACCGAGAGGTCGGGTCCTCTCACAAGAAGGAAGAAAGTAGCCAGTGAGGCATTGCAAACCCTCACTGGGAAAATCGATCCAGAAGAGGCTGTGGCAGCTCTAGTTGATAATGTAATCATAACTAAAGATGATAGTGGGATGTCATACACCTCATCTGAAGAAACACCAGCCGAGGACAGGGGAAGCCTCCCCAGCCCATCTATCAATGATCCGGCCTTGCTGATGTTGTTGCAAAGATATCAGCAAGAAATTGAAGCATTAATGTCACGCCCTGAGCGTAGAAGGAACCTGGTACGCGTGACGAGTTTATATCATTCATGTCAATCATAGTATAAGGAATTCGACCTTATAGACAGAGATGTGCAAATTGCAAGATAAATCAAATCCTTTTATTGAAACTACCAGTTGTGTTACATAACCTTCAAAATAGGAGAATGCTAAATGAAAAACTTAGACTCAATAAAGAGGAAAATTACAATGATAGAATCAAGAAAGTAGAAAAGACATGACTAGATAACAACTCCCATGGTTGGAACGGCTCTACGCTCTTCACTCATGTCCGTCCCCATCTGAATGAGTTTCATCATCAGAATTACCTTAAAAATAGGGAAAACACTAGGTGAGCGAACACTCAATAGGAATTATATCTCAAGATGAAGCTTGCTTAAAGTAGATTACATGTTACATGAATGCAAGTATAGCTATGCATGTACGCATGACAATGTCGAGAGGGAGTATCAAGAGTTAAATGACCTAGCAAGATTTTAGGATATTCATGTAAAATGTATCAAGATAGTCAAGCAGGTAAATATATATCAAGTCATGTCACGCGAATTGGCTATTATAATATCAAGCAAGTAAATACCCATTCCGGGCCACACAAGTTATATCAAATCAAGTCAAGTCAAGTACGAGTCATGGAATGCCATAATCTAGCAAGTCATGCACTTTGGTGCAATGTCACACCATGATCAATCAACTCCCATGGGCACAAGTACTTTTGGGTGCTCCTCCTAAGACCAGATCGGGCCCTATATGCACAAGTATTGAGTCATGTATATTTTTAGACATCCACTATAGTTATAGATAATATAGAATTTCAAGAATAAGCCACTATAGGATGATAAGGTAGATTTCACGAATGAAGGAGTTCAAGGATAGAACTTGAACAAGTAGGACATACCGGTAAATCGTATGAAAACCATGACATGCCATGAAACTGGGTAATTGCCGCCCACTCAATCGCCACCAATTACAGAAATAGCGCCCACTGTCTGGTCGCTAATTCCTTTGAACAGTATAGGCTCGATGAAATAGCGCATAGGCTCAGGTCACTAAATCCGGAAAATAGCGTCACTGTCCAGGTCGCCAATTCTTTCTGGCGCCCAAGGCATGGTCGCTAATTACTGACAGAAGAGACTTCTCACAAGAGGCCAAAAGCAGCGCTCTATGAGGGCTAAGCATCATGTTTCTTTAGAGTGACGTGACAAGTAAAGGTTCCATGGTTTTTTAGGGTACAACCTGCTCGGCTACCTTGAGGGAATCAAAGGCTAGCGTAAACTTATGGAGGTCTCCATGATGAAATCTCCCGTCCGAAGGAAGGAATATCCCGCGGAGGGTTCAAATATCACTGAGAGTTAGTGTGTAATCGATATAATCAAAAATAGAAATCCCATCTACGGATGTGAGATGGGAGTGTCAATAGACCCGCGATATGGGTCAAAAAAATGTGATAAAACTGAGAGATAGGAACTGTGCCTCAACAGAAGTCGCTATTTCAAGAAATAGCTACTTTCTGAAAGGTCGTTCAATCTTAATTTATAACAGAAATTCCAAGGAAATAATAAGAATCGACGACACTGTATACGAGCGCTAATTCTAGAATTTCCTAGAAATTAACATTTATAATTATAAATAGTGACTGTGTATGATGGCGTTCATTCTTTAAATGATGCCCTGATCTAGGTCGCACATTCATAAATTTCAGTATAAATTCTATTTAATGGATTTTTTTTACAATACATCGCCACCGTATAGGGGCGCTCATTCTTTAAATAGAGACTAAGGGACTGTCGCTCATTCTTTGTTTGATGATACGCATCGAGCAGGTACAATCTTAGACACATAATACTGTTCATGTACTGGGAGTTCACATAATCAGGAAAGTAAAGACATGGATATATAGAGAAAAATATAAAGGTTCTAGATTCATGCTCATGCAGAATTTTTAACGTCGGGTTTCATAGATATTTAATTTTTAACATGTAGTATTTATTAAATCTGTTTACATGAAACAGCGATAGGGCTTTGGTCATAGATTAAATTGCGCCCCGAAGACTGTCGCTAATAAAAACAACTGGCGACCTTCCAAGAGGTCATTCATTAATTGACGGCCAATTCTTGGTCGCTAATTTTTATTCAAGATAGAAATCTTAAAAAGACTACGTAAAATGACTAACATGATATAAAAGACTATGCTAACTTATTATATGCATGTGTTATATTTATATTATGGGTTTATGCTTCAAATCTTGAGAAAACCTGCCTGTTGGTGGATGAAGAACGACGAACGGTAGTAGGGAAGTAGAGAAAATAACAAGAATAGCAGCGGCAGCAACGATTGCAACTGCAACAGAACCTCTGCAAATGCAGCCTTCGAAGGAAGAAGTCCTTCACGACAACTGTAACAGGAAGACGAGTTGCAACGGTATGGGAGGAAGATGAAGTATTGCTGCCTCCACAGCAACACAACCGTAGCCGCAGCACGAACGTAGAGAAGAGAACAACCTTTCTCCCTCACGCACGTTGCAGGATGATGAAGATGACGTAGGATTTCTTCGAAAGTAGTAGCAACATTAGCTTTTGCTTTGTTCGAGAGGGGTTCTCTATATATAGATCTGGGCTCTTGGCATCCTATTGGGATAGAAGTTTCTCACGTAGCAATCCCACTTGGTTAAAACCTTCCCATGCTAATCTATTACTGACATATTCACAGTTGTCTTCCTAGTTAGAATAAAACCCTAAAGCCTCATGTAAAACTCGATCGTGATAAAAGCCTCATAGGTATATATGAAAAAGAGGTATTTATTTCTAAGCTATTTCTGTGCGTAAGGCCTGCTAAGCCTCATGTGGGCTATATTAGAACAACCCATTTTATATGTTGTTATACCCTTAACCCATTAAGGCCCATTAATGTTTATATGTGAGGCCCATATAGTCTAAGGCCTTTTATGTTTCCTCATTGAAACTTTTATAATTTGTTTGATTTGGGCTCTTTGGAAATTTTATTCCTATATTTTATCTGGGTTGCTACACCCTCTCCCAGTTAAGAGAATTTGGTCCCCAAATTCAATTGCATATAGACATGGAGGGTGCAGAATACTTAAAATTTTGGAATAAATCTAGGAATCTTTTCTTCATAGATTCTTCAGTCTCTCATGTGGCTTCATGTTCTGAGCACTTGCTCCATTGGACCTTTACCATGGGGATCATCTTGTTCCTTAGTGCACGAACCTCGCGATCCAGGATCCTTAATGGCTTTTCTTCATAGGTGAGATCCTTTTGTATCACCAAGTTGCCATGATCTATGACGTGAGATGGATCATGAACATACTTCTTGAGCATAAAGATATGAAATATATTGTGTACTTCAGACAGTTGTGGTGGCAAGGCGATTCGATAGGCAACCTCGCCAACTCTTCCTTGCACTTCGAAGGGACCGATATACCTTGGTGTAAGCTTGCCCTTAACACCAAATCTTCTAATACCTCATCCTGGGGAGACCTTAAGAAAGACGTGATCTCCAACTTGGAACTCGAGGTCTCTCCTTCTAGTATCGGCGTAAGTCTTTTGTCTAGACTGAGCCATTTGGAGTCTTTCTCTAATGAGTTGAATCTTCTCAGTAGTATCCCTTACCATGTCCGGGCCTAGTAGTTGCTTCTCGCCAACTTCGTCCCAGCATAAGGGTGATCGGTAACTCCTTTCGTATAATGCCTCGAAAGGTGCCATTTGGATTCTTGCCTGATAACTGTTGTTATATGCAAACTCGACTTGGGGCAAGTGATCATGCCAGCTTCCATCGAAATCAATAATACAAGCTCGTAGCATGTCTTTTACAACTTTATTCGTTCTCTCGGTTTGACCATCCGTTTGAGGATGAAAAGCTATACTAAAGTTGAGTCTTGTCCCCAACGAATGTTGTAGACCCTTCCAGAAATGAGAAGTGAAGCACGGGTCTCAATCAGACACGATCGAAACAGGAACTCCATGCTGTCTGATGACTTCTTTGATGTATAAGGTAGCAAGAACATCAACTGACCATCGGCTCTTTATCGGCAAGAAGTGAGCTGACTTGGTCCATCAATCTATGATGACCCATATTCCATCATGTCCTCCTTTAGATTTAGACAGACCCATAATAAAGTCCATACCGATGTCATCCCACTTCCACTTGGGGATGTCTAGAGGATCTAACTTACCGACAGACTTTTGATGTTCTGCTTTGACTTGTCGGCACGTGAGACAGCGAGAAACAAAGTCCGCTACCTCCCTTTTCATGTTGTTCCACCAAAAGATTCGTTTCAGGTCTTAGTACATCTTGGTAGATCTGGGATGAATCGTGTACCTTGACCGGTGAGCTTCTTCTAGAATCTTTTTCTTCAATTCTGGACAATCCGGTACACAAGTCCTTTCTCGGAACAATAATCTTCCATCTGGTGCTAGCTTGAAATCAGGTTGTTCTTCTATCTTGCCCTTAACTTCTACTAGCACCGGGTCATTGTCTTGAAGTCCTTGGATTTCGGAGAGTAGATCCTGTTCTATTCTCATATGTAATAGAGTAATACACCTTTTCTCCTTGTCCGTGCTTATATTCCGCTTAGAGAATTGTTCTAGTAACGTCCATTCTTGGACAGTTGGCCAATAATGCTCTCGGCTTTCGACTAAGGGCATTGGCTATGGGATTACCCTTTCCAGGATGGTATTGTATTGTAAAATCAAAGTCCTTGAGGTATTCTAGCCAACGTATTTGTCTCATGTTCAATTCTTTTTGCGAGAATAGATATTTGAGACTCTTGTGATCAAAGTACAAGGTAAACCGTTCTCTGTAGATATAGTGTCTCCAGATCTTCAAAGCAAATACTACCGCAGCCAATTCTAGGTCGTGCACTGGGTAATTTTCCCCATGCTTCTTTAGTTGTCGGGAAGAGAAAGCAATGACCTTCCCTTGTTGTATTAAGACACATCCGAGGCCACTGCCAGACGCATCGGTGTATACCTCGAACTTCTCTCTTTCAGTTGGTAACGCCAAGACTGGGGCAGTTGTCAGATGATCCTTCAAGGCTTAAAAACTTTTCTCATAGTCTTCGTCCCACTTATAAGGAATCTCCTTGCGGGTCAACCTGGTAAGAGGAACTACAATCTTGGAGAAGTCCTTGATGAATCGCCTGTAATAGCCAACTAGACCTATGAAACTTCGGATCTCGGTTGCATTTTTTGGTCTTTCCCAATTCTTCACAGCCTCGACTTTGGATGGATCAACAGAAATCCCATCCTTCCAGATTACATGCCCTAGGAAGGACACTTCCTCGAGCTAGAAGTCGCACTTGCTAAGTTTGGCATAAAGTTGATTATTCCTTAATATTTGTAATGCAATCCTTAAATGTTCTTCATGATCTTCTTCAGTCTTTGAATAAATTAATATGTCATCAATGAAGACCACTACAAATTGATCCAGATGAGGCCTGAATATGCTATTCATCAACTACATAAAGGCTATAGGGGCATTCGTTAGTCCAAAAGACATAACCATAAATTCATAGTGCCCATACTTGCTCCGGAATGCGATCTTATGAATGTCCTCATCCTTGATCCTCAATTGGTGGTATCCTGACTTGAGATCAATCTTTGAGAAATATTTGGATCCAGATATTTGATCAAATAATTTATTGATCCTCGGCAGCGGATACTTGTTCTTGATAGTAAGGTGGTTCAACTATCGATAGTCGATGCAGAGCCTTATCGATCCATCCTTCTTCTTTACAAATAGTACAGGCACTCCCCACGAGGAAGTTCTCAGTCTGATGAATCCTTTCTTCAAGAGCTCCATCAACTGCTCCTTTAATTCTTTGAGCTCGGCGGGGGACATCCTATAAGGTGCCTTAGAAACCGGACCAGCACTAGGGACCAAGTCGATGGTGAAGGCCACTTCTCTTTGTGGTAGTAATCCGGGCAAATCTTTCGGATACACATCGGGAAACTCCCAAACCACTCGGATGTCTTCTATCTTAGACTACTTCACTTCCATGGCGGTCACAAATGCTATAAAAGCTACACATTCTTTCCTCAAGAGTTTACTAGCTCGGAGGGCCAAAATAAGGGGTGACTTGTTTCGACTCCGAGGACTAGTGTAAACAAGTTCCGAGATTTCTTTAAAAGTTACCTTTCCGTTTCGGTAATCTACAACTGCCTTATGTGTGGATAGCCAATCGGCTCCTAGTATAACATCATAATCCTTAATGTCTCGGCATATTAAATCGGTAGGTAGATTTTTCCGTGTCACCATAACTTCACAATTCAGATAATGGTGGGAAATCTCAGACTCATTTCTGAGAGGAGTTGAAATAACTAGATCTATCCACTCCGGTTCCATAGGTAATGGATCAGGAAATTTCTTGGAAATAAAAGAATGAGTCGCGCTGGTATCAAACAAGACACGAGCAGACTTTGAGCAAATCTTTAATGTACCTTCCACCAGTCCGCCTTCATCTTGCTCCGCCTCTCGAAGAGCTTGAAGACGTGCTTGCTTCTTCACTGGGCGCTTCTCGTCTCCGGCTTGATCATTAAATAGAGGGCAGTCGGGAATCTGATGATCACGGCTCCCGCAATGGAGACAAGCTCCCAATCTCCTCCAGCATTCCTCTGCCTTATGGCCTTTCCTTGTCGCAATGTTTACACACCTCTTTGGAAGGTGTGGTAGTAATGGAGAAGGGCTTTCTATTCTTCTAGAACATCTTCTCTTGGGAGGAATCTCCTCCATTGCTAGCTCTTTTTTTGTTGAAGGCTGGCTTGAATGTGCCAGAGCTCGTAACATGCTCCTTCTTATCCTTCCCACGGATCCGGTCGGGCAACTCCGTGGCATCTTCTAATAATTGTGCGCACCTTATCATTTCCGAGTAGACTTGAATGTCCATCGGTGCTAATTGAGTTATATATTGTGGCCGAAGCCCATTAAGAAATCTCCTAGCCTTCATCTTCTCGGTATCCACTATGTGCGGTGCATACCTTAAAAGATGGGAGAATTAGGCCTCATACTTGGCCACTGATAGAGCTCTTTGCTTTAATGCGGCAAACTCCGCAGCCTTCTTCTCTTGTATCCGGTTCGAGAAATACTTGCTATTGAAGTGTTCAACAAACTCGCCCCACGTGATATGTTCATGGGGTAATGAAGCTTCTACCGACTCCCACTAGAATCGGGCATCCCTCTCTAGTTGTAAAGTCGCTAGTAGGACCTTTTCTTCATCCGTGAATTGCATGCCACAGAATATACGTTCGATCTCCCTAATCCAGTGCTTGGCATCATTGGGGTCAGTTGAACCAATGAACTTTGGTGGGTTCATATTACGGAAACTATGGTGGAGATCTCCTACTCCACGGTTTGCTCTGCCTTGCGCTACTTGTTGTAGTGCCTGAGTGAGACCTTGGACAGTGCGTTGCATATCGCGCCATTGAGCACGTTCAGCGGCCATGATCCTACAAGGATTAAGTAACTATATTAATATATGATTAATCTAAGGGTTTAAGTCTCTAAGTTAACTTAACCCATGGCTCTACCCAATCTCACCGGGTAAAGATATAAACCTATCCTCGGACTTGGTTTCCTAGGAATTGAATATCCTAGGCTCTGATACCACAAAAATTGTCACGTCCCGAGCACGGAAGGAACCCGGTATGCGTGACGAGTTTATATCATTCATCTTAATCAGAGCATAATGAATTCGACTTTATAGACAGAGATGCGCAAATTGCAAGATAAACCAAATCCTTTTATTGAAACTACCAATTGTGTTACATAACCTTCAAAATAAAAGAATGCTAAATGACAAACTTAGACTCAATAAAGAGGAAAATTACAATGATAGAGTCAAGAAACTAGAAAAGACATGACTAGATAACAACTCCCATGGTTGGAACGGCTCTACACTCTTCACTCATGTCCGTCCCCATCCGAATGAGCTTCGTCATCGGAATTACCTGAAAAATAGGGAAAAATACTAGGTGAGCGAACGCTCAGTAGGAATTATATCTCAAGATCAAGCTTGCTTAAAGTAGATTACATGTTACTGATATAGATCTAGAGGGGGGGTGAATAGATCTACCCCAAATTTAAAGCACTATTTAGTAGATAAATGCGGAATTAAAATTTGCTTAATCAGAACAACCAATTTAGACACAAAGTTACTAGAGCCACTAAATTAACAGAAGACTTAGTCAAGTGTTATGTGAGAGCTATCAATAGAGAGAATGAGTATATTCAACTAGACAATTGAAACACAGCAGCAGCGAGACTGAATTACAGAGAGATGAAATGTGAAGAGGTACTTGGCGGAGGTTTAACTCAAAGAGTGTCCTCACGCAAGATAAACCACTTTTCAGATAAGCCTGACTTATCCTTCGAGTGGTACCTTTTGATATACCTTCTTCACTCTCATGAATACTCAGTATATCAACCTAATGAAACATGATAACAGCTAGATATATAGATCCAACAATCACAAACCATCAAGCATAGATAGGCAATTTTTAGGTGGTTCGAACTCCTGCAGAGATCTACGTCCACCCTACACTTAATCCAAGTGCGGCTTCACTGTTGATTCACAGCTTATAATCCGCTGATCCACAGCTTCGGGGAAAAATTCCCAACACACGCTGAGCCTTACAGCTTAAGCTACTAGAGGAATCCTCCTCTACCGCTGGAGATTACAGCTTACCCACCGCTGACTCATAGCTTGCTATAACAAGAGTTCAAAATTGAAAAACAAAAGCAACAGACAAACCAAAAATAGTAAAACGATCTGTAGCCCTAACAAAGAGCAGATCGGCTCTGGTTCTGAACCAAGAAGCCAGAAACAATGACATACAGAAACTCAGACTCACACCCTTCAAACGACTCTATGCTCCTCTCTCAAATCTCTCTCAAAACTTTCTCAAAGCTCTCTCTGGATCTGCTGGAAGTCCCTCTTGACATGCCTGCTATTTTTTTTCTCTCTGGCTTCGTTCTTGCTTCTATATCTTGGAATTGGGCGATCTGCTTCCTTTTATAAGACCACAGATGATGGGCACGTGGAAACCATGTTTCCAACCCAAAAGTTCGTTCAGATATGAGCTTGGGATGGTCACGTGGCAGCATCTTAATTGGGTTGCTTTCCACATGTCACGATCATAACGCTTCACCTTTTTACCTTGGATCACGTGCCTTTTATCCTTGTACTTTAGTTGCTTGTGACTTAAAGTTTGCAGGTCATTGGGAAACGCGTTAGGTGCTTGATCATAAGTCTCACCTGTCATTTTAACGAACAAAATGTCAGTCATGTGTTGTGGACTTAGACAATTCACACGTCTATGTGTATAGGCACAGATGCAAAAAGAACTAGCACAGACTTGAAATACATATGCACCGACCTTAACTGTGCGTGAGGTACTACGTGTTATGATATAGAATAGAAAGTGCATTGACCATCTGTACTCGTAAAGCATATAATGCACTGACATTGGTTTTGCAGGATACAAGTGTGCACTGACCTTATTACGCATGTATGAAAACATGCACAAACCACTATATGCATGAAGCAGACAGTGCACTAACCCTTTGCATGCGAATGGCACAAAGATGCACCGACCTATTATGTGTTAAGGCAAAATGTGCACAGACCTTATGTGGTCACAGAGAAACCTGCATCGACCTCATATACTCCCAGCGAAACCTGCACCGACTTATATGCTCACAACACAATATGCACCGACCCTATATGCTCACAACAAAATCTACACCGACTCTATATGCTTACAACAAAACCTGCACCGACTCTATATGCTCACAAAAAAACCTGCACCGACCCTATATGCTCACAACAAAACCTGCACCGACCCTATATGCTTAATGCAGACGCTGCACCGACTATGTATGCACATGGTAACTTGCATCGACCTCACTAAGTAAAGACGACGACTAGCACCGGCCTGAGGTGTGCAAGCGGCACTACTTGCACCGACCTTATATGCTTTTCTTACACAAACATGCACCGACTGAATGCAAGCACAATGCAGACATGCACCGACTAAATGCAAGCACAATGCAGACATGCACCGACCTTAGATTCAGAATAACAAGGTGTGCAGAAATATTTTATGAAGAGGTCTGACATATAACCAATTCATCAAAATACACAATATTACCATGATCAATATGAAGTCATCAAAGTCAACTCTACAGTCAACAAAGTCAACTCTATTGTTGCCAATCATTCAAAACCCAATCAATGCATAGCAGTCTTCACACTGTTGATCAACTCCAGAGGAGACCCAACATTCTCCCCCTTTTTTGTTAATGGCAACATCCAAAATTATGATGTATTTTGATGAGACAAGATTAATCCAATATCAGACGTATTTAACATAAAGCATAGTCAGACAATGCACCAGACAGACACACAGATGCAGACCTATCATATAGTGAAAATCAGATGTAGCCAAATATAATCCATCTGATACCAATTGATCAGCTCTCCCCCTGAATCTGACACAAGTGTCTATCTCTCCCCCTGAAGAAACTCTCCCCCAAAAATCTCCTGACACTAGATACTCTTCCCAAACACATCTACACCCTGAAAATGTTCTCCCCCTTTAACAAGATTATCCTGAAATACAATTCCCCCTTAATCAAAATACCATGAGGTACTTTTTCTCTCCCCCTTTGCCATCAGCAAACAAGGAGCAAGGGATACTGTGGAAGAGAAGAAGGGAATAGAGTAACACCCTTTGCAATAGTTCGATAGATAAGTAGATTATAGGGAAAGTCTTCAGACAGAGAATCACAATTATGCATTCGTGACAGATGACTGGTTTAATTGTGATAAAAGGTAGAGTAGATTCACTGAATGTCATATATAAGGTTGCAGTTCCTGTTTATAGTAACAAACCTAAGTCACATAACCATGATAGACTTGGTCAATACTGTATCCTACTTATTTCAGAATCAATGAATATCTATGGGAGAAACTAGGATATGTATTGAGGTTAAACAATTTGACACTTAGTGAAACTAGAAGTGCAAGGGTTACAGTAAACTTTTTTAATTTTGATTTTAAAACTGAGCTAATTGAACAGATAGGTAACTTCTATACCATTGACATTAAGGGTACACGTGGGTTAGACGCCAGTACCCCTAGTTATTAAGCATAAACTACCATATCTGTCTCTGATCAAAAATAGCAGTCATGATTACACATTTTTGCATAAGGTACACATTTATCCGACGCCAGTACCCCCAGCCCCTCAGTGAAGCCAATTCTACATATTTGATCATGTGAATAGAGTTAACATGAAGCACTTCATGACATGAGTTTGTATCCATTTCATTGATGAAGTACTCAGTTTGTTAGTGCATTTCAGTAATTGCTCTGCCAATTGAGTTATTCAATATTTTTACTAATGATTTTCTTTTTGCTGCCCTTTTTAATTTTTCAAAGTGACTTGTTTAAAAACAATACACTATCTGAGTTTCTCAACCTAGATTTCACTAAGTCTTTCATTTTCAGATACTGTAAAGATCTTATCTGTCACAACATGAGAAGGAGGTTGAGAGCTATAAATAGTTTTCCACCACCCTATTTTCTTAATACAGTCTTTAAACTCTACAGTTTATGAAGATTAAACCAACATTTCATTCATGAAGCAAACATGATTCTTATAGAAGACATATGATGGTTGTTGCTTAAGATAATGAACTGATTACAAAACTGTCATCTATTCAGAAAGAGGGAATTGAAATTGAAACACAAAATCAGCTCTTGGGGAATATCAAGGAATGGAAAATACACCAAATGATGAGAATGGATACCACATGATACAATTGATGTAATTGAGTCCAAAAGAGACTAAGTGATGAGGGTTTCTGTATCTGGAGAGAATTTAAATGATAGGGGTTTGAAGTTTCAAACACACTAATATGAACATTGACATAATATCTTGAACAGATCACACCCAGACAGACGGTACCATACTCCCCCTTGACACACAATGCAGCATGGACAGGCAATCTTGTTCTAAGCAGAAGCTCCCCCTGTCTATAAGCATGTTTTATTCAAGCATTCAGATATAACTATCCACAAGACAATAGACCCAACATTTAAGAATTTCAGTGCAATGCATGGACTCTCTTGATTCATGGTACCTGGTGGAGGATAGTCCTCTACACATGGTATGGGCTTTCAAACAGACAAAATGTGTCCTTCCACCACATATCATTTGATGTACCTATGAAATCAAGATAACTCATCTATGACAATGATAAGACTATTAGCAAGGAGATTTGAAACAACTCAAGACCAATCAGAACATTTAATCAGGAATGAAATCAAGATTATTCATCATGCTAAAATTTACATAAACCTAATTCTCTTAAGAATTTAAATCTTTCATTTCCTAAAGGTTTAGCAAATATGTCAGCAATCTATTTTTCAATTTCAACAAAATTCACTTCAATTTCATTCTTGCTTACTTCATCTCTAAGAAAATGGTGTTTAATTTCTATGTGCTTAGTCTTAGAGTGATGAACATGATTTTTAGTCAAACATATAGCACTAGTATTATCACATAAAATTGGAATGCATCCTAATTTTATCTGATAATCAGTGAGTTGATGCTTGATCAAGAGTACCTGGGCTGCACAATTCTCTGCTGCGACATATTCTGCCTCAGTAGTGGATAGAGCAATAGTGTGTTGCTTCTTGGATGCCCAAGACACTAGACAACCACCTAAGAACTGGCAGTACCCACTAGTGCTTTTCCTATCAATCCGACACCCAGCATAATCTGCATCAGTGTAAGCTATTAGATCTAGCTCACACCTAACAGGATACCAAAGGCCTAGTTCTAGGGTGCCTGACAGATATCTAAAAATCCTCTTTACAGCACTAAGATGTGACTCTTTATGACTAGCCTGAAATCTGGCGCATAAACACACAGTAAACTGTATATCAGGTCTAGATGCAGTAAGGTAAAGAAGGGATCCGATCATACCTCTGTACAACTTGGTGTCAACCAATTTACCTTCTGGGTCATCATCAAGGCTAGTTGATGTACCCATTGGTGATGTTATCTCTTTGAGGTTTTCCAATTTGAACTTCTTCAGTAGATCCCTTATATACTTGGACTGAGTGATGAAAGTTCCTTCTTTGGTCTGTGTCACCTGCAGTCCAAGAAACAATTTTAGCTCACCCATGGAGCTCATTTCAAACTCATGTGTCATTAGATTAGAAAATTCTTTACACATTGTTGGGTTAGTTGAACCAAAAACTATATCATCCACATATATTTGTACAATGAGAATGTTTGGATGACACACCTTTGTGAAAGGTTTGGTCAATCTCACCTCTTGTGAACTTCTTGTCTGAAAGAAATTTACTGAGCCTATCATACCAAACTCTGGGAGCTTGTTTCAGTCCATATAGAGCTTTATTCAATTTACAAACATGATTAGGAAAGTCTGTACATTCAAAACCAGGAGGTTATCTTACAAAGACATCCTCTTTTATTTCTCCATTCAGAAATGTAGATTTCACATCCATTTGCTGAAGGGTGATTCCTAATGAGCATGCATATGCTAACAGAATTCTAATAGCCTCTAACCTAGCCACAGGGGCAAATGACTCTTCAAAGTCAATACCATATTCTTGATTGTACCCCTGAGCTACCAATCTGGCCTTATTCCTAACAACATTACCCTGCTCATCGGTTTTATTCTTGAAAATCCATTTAGTCCCAATGATAGTCCCATGATCAGGAGATGGAACTAGGTGCCATACCATGTTCCTATCAAATTGATTTAATTCCTCGTGCATGGCATTGATCCAATGCATGTCACTAATGGCACTATTTATTTTTTTAGGTTCTATCTGTGATACTAATGCAAAAGAGTTTTACTCATTCTGAGCTCTGAGATAAGATCTAGACCTAGGGGGTTCATGCAAATTACCAATTATATTATCTATAAGATGATATCTAAGAAATTGGACATTGATAACTTGATTACCTTGAACCTCATTTACCTCCCCCTAAGAACCAGGCTCCTCTGCATCATTATCTTCAGATTGATCTGCAGGATTTTCATCTTTCAGAATTTCTCCATTATTTTGTTCCCTGCACAAGCCATTTTCAAGCTTAGTCATTGTTTCATCAAAGACCACATGTGGAGATTCTTCTACTGTCTTAGAATTTAAATTGTATACCCTATAAGCTCTAGATGTTTCTCAATATCCTAGAAAGATTTCGGGATCACTTTTAGGTTTAAATTTATCAAGATCTCTTTTAGCATTGACATGCACAAAACACTTACAAGTGAAGACCTTGAAATAAGCTAGTGAAGGTTTCTTACCCTTGAGAATTTCATAAGACCTAACATTTTTTTTCTCCAAACCACTCCCAGCCAAACGAGGGCGACGGAGAAGAAAAAGAAGAAGTGTGCAAGCACGCATGCCCACCGCATGTGGAAACAAAAGACAACACACCTGGCGGCCCGTAACCTGATAAGGAAACCTCCCGAGCTGAAGAAATGGCCCTGGCCCCTCAATTCACAGTGCCTAAGGCCGAATCAGCATAAAACCCGAGTAACTCGGTCGGGGCACATGACATGCCAGAAAGGTCCGTAGGAGGCAGAAGAGCTATGAGTGGTTGCCCACTCGATAAAGACACTCCCCATAGGTGTGGAGCAAGCTTAAGGGCACGATTCACAGTGTCAAAGGTCGAATCTGGAAGAAACCCAAGTAATCTGACGTGGGTTCGACACATGTCAGAAACCACTCGAAATTACAAACCGAAGCCCAGGAGCTTCGAAATAAACACTCCGGAAGTGGTGCATTAAAAATGAGGCAGCACTAGAGGTCAAGCAATCGTCTGAGCTGATTCGGAGTCAATGAGACAAAACTACCAAAATACCCCTATTGCCACTTGAAACGGCACCACCCCATCTCCTACTTAAACCGACGTGGCCCTTGCCTCCTGAAATGGCGCGCGAACTTCTCTCTTGGCCCTCCTGAAATGGCGCAGCGATGGCCCCACCAATCCTCTTGATACGGCATGGCCTGATACGATGCCAAAACCCTCCAACTTGCATTGAACTGGTGCGGAGCCTCCCATGCAAGCTTGAATCGGTGCCCCATGGCAGTAAATCGCGCGCAAAAGCTTCTTTGAAGCCCTTGAACCGGCGTAGTTGCTACACCTGAACCCGCTTGATCCGGTGCCATGGGAGACATCCCATCCTTCCTGTGACACACTATTTCCCTACTAGAGCTCTGCTGGCGAAGTAGTGCGAAAGAGAAAATTAGGGCATTTAACACCGGTATCAAGCCCGTCGCATGAGCACTTAAGGCTCGTAGGTTTGTCTCACGCTCTGCCCGACAGCGCAACGGTGGCAGCAACGGTGGCGGGCGTCGACGATGGGCTGGCCAACCTAGCAACGGTGAAGCCCCCAGATATTCCGCAGAGCATCCCATCCTCGGATAACTTCCTGTACTGCAACAATGGATGGTTGACAGCATGGCAGTCAACCTACCCTTTCTGCGAACGAAGAGGAAGTGGCGGGAGTTTGATCCCGAAGAGAAGAGATCCTCACGTTCTATATATAGAGCTGGCTGGTGTTACAGTAAAGAGGTTGGCTGCTGAAAATCATGGAGAGTCACTCCGACTTCCATTTTTGAGTTTCAGGAGTCGTAGTTGTAGGGGAGAAAGAAGAGAGTGTGTGAGACGTTGTAAAAGGGTGGGTCCCCTGTTCTTTTTTTTCAACTCTTCTTCCCCATCCCTGGCCGTGTGTTGTATGGCACGGGGTCTCCATAGTGTAACATTTTTCTTTCAGAAGAAATAAGATGCATGGTTTTGTTCCCTAATTCCTTTTGACAAGCATGGCCCAACTCTCCACTCTATGTGCATATAGGTGTAGTGTATGCATATGCCTGTTCTTTTCTCTTTTTTCTTTATATCTGATGTGAATATACCGCTGTGCATTTCTCCCTCGTCACATTTTATCGCTTGGAGGGGATTGTGAAATTGTGAGAAGAACCCAAGCTCGGCCAATCCAACTACGATGGATTGGGTCTGGCTATTCCTCAATAGAGAGTGAGGAACAATGCCTCCCCTGCATGTGTGTCTCACATCTAGTTGTTTATGCTCGGCTACTATTCGATGTGTAAGATTTCCCAGGGAAATAAATGAGCATTGGCCTCCTCACCCGTGTCCATGGGTTGTGGGGACCTTGGATCAGTCCCTGATTAACCACCAGCTGCTGAAGTTCATAGTTCTTCTATTATCTTCTTATACCCGAGCTCAGCCCGTTGAGAATCTGCTCCCCGTTGCACAGGGTCGCCTTGACTCCTATGTTGATCATGCACCCTCACCATGCTGCTTGCGGGAACGCCAGACAGGTTGCTACGTAAATGCTCTCACCATGGTAACACTTGTGTCTTTACACTTCTCGCACCTTGTGCACATCTTGCCTTAATCTTGAGCATACAATCCACGAGTCATGGTTCACTCATGCTTTGAATACTGGAGTCTCACGCCTCTGTGATGAGCACAGGCCCGTCCATTCTTTAAGCCTGGCCTACATTCTCTATCAGCAGAGCAATTACGTATTCTCACTGATTTAACCGATCGATTTGTGATATGAGACCTACCAAAAGGGGAAGGGATACATCATGATCTCTTATCGTTCAAATTTTGGCTTTCTCGCCACTCTCATGCTCCTAGGTATCTGCTTCTCTATAGCATGTTCTCTGAAGGGTGCTTGTTGAGGGTTGGATATCAATGACCTTAGGGCCAGCAAAGATCCATTGCACATTCTGGTGATGGAAATACAATTAACCCCTGGGTTAATGGAGCTCCTTATAGGCTAGTCCTCGGAGTGTCCATGCCCAATCAGGGTTTTAAGGATGTTGCCGCTTCCGCGCCATCCTTCTTTGCCGGGGCCATCTCGGATTGTCCGTGGATGCGCTCCTATTTTTCACCCTCAAAACTCGAGTCCGGGGGAGGTGCTGCCCAATTTTCCTCAGAATTATGGACTTAATGAAAACCTGAGCTAATGCTAAAACATGAACTGAGCAATTGCCTTAATGCTAAAACAAGCATGTCAGATGCAAAGGATCAACACAAATAATGGACACAATGTTGATACAGATATATAAAACATAAGAGACTCAAGATAGTACTGAACTAAGAACGATGCTCATCAAAAGCGATGCTGAAATGGGGGAAGTGATCAAACAAAAAAAATGTCATCCTGGCGATAATAATCTAAAAAAAAAAACATCTGGAGTGGACTCCAAAACCATTCGGAGTCTACTCCGCTTCTTCTTTCCTCACGTTTTCCTTCATTTGCAACCCCAACCATCATTTTTGGCCTATTTGTCACCCCTAACATGCATTTTTCACCCCTGTCAACCCATTCTTCACCTTTCCCACTTACTTTTCACCCTTATGCATGTGCTCGTTACCTAGTTATCAAAAAAGGAGAATAACATAATAATAATAATAATAATAATAATAATAATAATAATAATAATAATAATAATAATAATAACAAATAAAACAATAACGCACAGAAAAAAAAACTGTCCTGCTGATGGCGGAGTCGACTCCACCCTTGCATGGAGTCGACTCCCCTTCACAGATTCACCTTTAGCAACCCATTTTTCACCCTTAGCCATGTGTTTGTCACCCGTAGCAAGCATTTGTCACCTCTATTAACCTATTTGTCACCCTTAGCTAGGTATTTGTCACCCTTAGCCCATTTGCAACCCCAGAATTCATTTGTCACCCTTGGCCAGGCATTTGTCACCTCTATTAACCTATTTGTCACCCTTAGCCAGGTATTTGTAACCCTTAGCCATGTATTTGTCACCCTTAGCCAATTTGCAACCCCGGAATTCTTTTGTCACCCTTGGCCATGCCTTTGTCACCTCTATTAACCTATTTGTCAACCTTAGTCGGGTATTTGTCACCCTTAGTCATGTATTTGTCACCCTTAGCCCATTTGTAACCCCAGGTATTTGTCACCCTTGGTCAGGTATTTGTCATCTCTATTAACCTATTTGTCACCCTTAGCCAGGTATTTGTCACTCTTGGCCATACGTTTATCACATCTGTCATGCACTTATAACCCTTATTACCCAATAACAATAAAACAATTACGAGAATGACAAAAACCCATTAAAAATGATAATTAATGAATACAATAATAATAGAATAGTTCTAAAAAATGATAAAAAAAATCATAAAAATGATAATCAATAAATATAATAATAAACAATAATTGCAAAAAAATGACAAAAACCATAAAAATTTTAATTAATAAATACAACAATAATAATAATAATTGTAAAAATAAAAGAAAATACCATAAATGATAAAGAACTCAGAAAAATACCCCCATTAAAAGAATTAAGTGGCATTCAACCCGGATTTAAACGGCGCAAGCCCAAACAAAAAAAATAAAGAAAAAACTAAATAAGAGATATGAAAACCCAAAAAAAGAGGGAAAAATGTCCATGCATTTTAAGTAGATAAAAGAAAATCGAACAAACCAAATGAAAAATGCAAAACTACGAACGATAGCAAATAAACAAAAGAAAATATGCATAAAAAATAATAATAATAACAAAAACAAATAAAACAAAAACGGGGGTACTAACGAATAAACAAAATACATCCATGCACCTAAATGAATAAAAGAAAATCCGATAACCAAATAGAAATAACAATAATAACAACAAAAACATAATAACGTCCGCTCCGGAGCCCTCGCTTCCTGGACCTAATGAAAGGAATATCAATGACGCCCTGCTAAGTTGGATTTGGACCTTGGGAACCATCCCGATATGGCCATGATCCGGCATTGCCTTGGGCCGATAGTTCATCGAACTAGACTCGTCTCCACCGGAATATAATCCCGCACTCTTATTAAACTTGCCAAATACTCGGTGGACATTCACGCGATTTTATTGCCGTCCTTTTTATGCCATAAATACGGACTACTGTCCGAACCAAAAAAAATGGTCGATAAACGACCAGCATGTTTCGAACGTTTACACCCGAATGCGGGGTCTACGAAAATGCAATTTGAGATTTCTATCATCTCATTTTCATCAAGTGTCATTTTTATGCCGTTGGGCCCCTTTTCCTGGCGACTAATCAAGGGTTTTTCCCTCTCCGAGAGGATGTAATTATTGTCGTGGCCTTTACGGCACAGCGGGTTTGTGTCCCAACACGACATACACAATCGTCTGATCAGTCAGACGGCATGCACTGCGGCTTCCTTGAAGTCCGAATAAAATCGTCACACACGTGATTGGAACGCCCTCACACAAATAAACCGAATAAACAAACGAACAAATGAACAAATAAATAAACTAACTGAAGTGTTCCAAAAGTGCGTCCACAACAAGGAAGAGGAGATCGTAATCTCGCTCCCCGCTAGGGCCAACACCCCAATTCAAGCAGTCAATGAGTCTTCGCCGCCTTCTCGTGAAGACATTAGGGCTGAAGAAGCTCCCCCGGCCTCCCAGCCGATTAAAGAATCTAGTTCGACAAACTTTCTCGGTGAGGATGGTGCCCAGAGCACTGGCCATGAAGTGTTGTCAGGTTTAGCAGGCAACCCCAAGGAAGCTTCAGCGGCACCAGTCAGCAACTGCCAGCCAGGCGCTAGCAGTTTTGAAAATCCTTGCCAAAGCCAAGTGACAACACTTCCGCAGCTCCATCAGCGTCGACCAGTGGCTTCGAAAATCAAGAAGTACATGAAGCTGACACTAATGATGAAGACTTCATCGACTTCCAACCTGCTCCACCCGAGCTGGAGGACGGCGGCCAGGCAACCGTTGATGAACTTGTTGAAATCAACTTGGGTGAAGATGAAGCCCACCAGCCAACCTTCGTCAGCACTCTCCTCACCGAAGCAGAAAAGCGAGACTACAAGCATCTCCTACTTGAATACAAAAACTGCTTTGCCTGGACGTACAAGGAGATGCTAGGGCTAGACCCCTCTGTAGCGGAGCATGAGCTAGCCATTTATCCCTCAGCAACTCCAGTCAAACAGCCATAGCGGCGCCTGCGCCATGAGCGGAACTTCAAGTTTCGGCCGAAGTCACTAAAATGGCAGAGGTTGACTTCATCAAGCCGTGTATCTATCTGATTTGGCTTGCCAACATCGTCCCAGTAAAGAAGAAAAGTGGTGAAGTCCGCATTTGCGTCGACTTCTGGGACCTCAACAAAGCTTGTCCGAAGGACAACTTCCCGGTTCCAATCACGAAAACCATGGTCGATATGACCACTGGACATAAAGCCTTATCTTTCATGGATGGGTCATCCAGTTACAACTAGATCCAGATGTTCCCCAAAGATAAGAATCACACAGATTTCCGATCCCCCAAAGGGATCTTCAACTACAAGCGCATGCCCTTCGGTTTGAAGAATGCCGGCGCCACTTACCAGAGGGCCATGACCAAAATATTTGATGAGATGTTGCACAACATCGTCGAGTCCTACATCGACGACCTCGTCGTCAAGACAAAAAGGCGGGAAGATCATCTACATGCTCTACGCTAGGTCTTCAACCGACTCCGGTAATATGTGCTCAAGATGAATACCATGAAATGCGCCTTCAGCATATCCAATGACAAGTTTCTCGATTTTGTCGTCAGATACCGAGGAATTGAGGTGGACCCCAGCAAGATCAAAGCGATGCGAGAGCTTCCACCACCCAAGAGCCTTACCAAGCTCAGGTCCTTCCAAGGAAGACCGGCCTACATTCGAAGGTTCATCTCCAATCTCTCTAGTCGATGTGGGCCTTTCAGCAAGCTTATGAAGAAAGACGCCCCATTTGTATGGGATCCAGAATGCCAGACTACTTTCGAGCAAATCAAGGAGTACCTCCTTACTCCCCCAGTCCTGGGGGCACTAGTCAAGGGCAAACCCTTTTTACTCTACATTGCTTCCATGGATGCTTCGCTAGGAGCCCTATTGGCCCAAATCAACAAGGAGGGTAAAGAACAGCCGCTCTACTACCTCAGTCGAAAATTAATTGGTGCTGAGTACCGTTACTCCCCCATGGAGAAGGTTTGCTTAGCACTGGTGTTTGCCACTAAGAAGCTGTGGCACTACCTCCTGTCCCATTGGGTTGAGCTCATATCCAAGCATGACCCACTCAAGTACCTCCTCAAGTAGCCCGTCCTCTCAGGCCGGCTGGGTAAGTGGGCTCTCCTGTTAATGGAGTATGATATTACTTATGTCCCTAGGAAAGCGATCAAGGGACAGGGTATGACTGAATTTTTGGCAGCCCACCCAGTACCGGACGACTCACCTCTCAACACGGAGCTCCCTGACGAGGAGTCTCTTGCTTCCCAGTTGCCAGCACCAGTTAAACAGATCGGAGATGTCTTGCATTACTAGCAGCAAGATGCCCTCATAGCCAATGTACCCTATTAGGAGCTCTACTTCGATGGCGCTTCCCAGGGGATTACCTAGAATAATCAAAAGACAGCCGTCATGGCGGGTGCCGACATTATTTTCATGACTCCTCAGGGCGGAGTTTTATACAACTCATGTGCCCTCATGAAACCACTAACCAACAATGCAGTTGAGTATGAAGCTCTAATCATCGGGCTTCAGATGGCTCTCGACATGGGCATCAAATGCCTCAAAGCATACGGGGACTCCAAGCTAATAGTCTGACAAGTCCTCGGCATTTACGACGTGCGGAAGTAGGAGTTGGTGCCGTACCTCACCGCCGTCACCAGACTAATCTAGAAATTCTATTTCTTCGAAATAGATCATGTTCCTAAGAGCAGCAACGCCCAGGCAAACGCCCTGGCAAAATTAGCTGCGGCCATCAAGCTTCCGTCAGAGGGCAAAGTCAACATCACTGTCAAGCACAGAGGATTGATGCCTAGTGCAATCGAGAATGAGTCCAGCCTCACCGTCTACGAGGTCCTTGACCTCGACCAGAACACTCCTCTAGAAGTAGAGGATTGGCGCGAGCCTATCATCAAATTCAAGAAAGGTTGGCTCCCTCCTGACTGAGCTCAAAGGGTCCAGCTACTCCGTCGAGCAACGTCATATGAGTTGATCAGAGACTCCCTATATAGTGTCCACGAAAAGGACAAGTCAGTTCTTCTGAGATGTGTCACCCTAGCAGAGGCTCGAGCCATCATGCATGAAGTCCATTCAGGGTTATGTGGCGCTCACCAGGCTGGAGACAGAATGAAGAACAACATCAAGCTTAAGGGCTTCTATGGGCCGACCATGTACGTGGACTGCGCCCAGTATGCTCGTATGTGTCACCAATGCCAAGCCTTTGGCCGAGTGCCCAGAAGACCTCCAAACCCGTTATGACCAACGGCCCCCACATGGCCATTTGTAGAATGGGGTAAGGACATCGTCGGACCCTTCCCGCCATCTTCCAAGGGCCATAAGTGCATTCTGGCCGCCACCGACTACTTCTCCCGATGGCCTGAAGCTATCCCACTGCGGGAGGTCACCGGTGAGGTGATAGCCAGATTTGTTCGGCACCACATTGGCAACTGATTTGGTACTCCCAGTCGCATAGTGTCAGACAATGGCACACCATTCAAGAATATGGTTGTCTATCAACTAGTGGCCAAGTTCCACATCGACTGGAGAACTTCTTCAGTCTACAACCCTCAAGCCAACGGCCTTGAAGAGGCCTTCAACAAAACTCTTTACAAGCTTTTGGCTAAAATCGTTAGCCACCGAAAGCGTGATTGGGGTGAAAATGTGTTCGAGGCACTCTGGGCCTACCGAACGATTTATAAAACCCCTACGGGATGCTCACCATTCTCCCTCATTTACGGGACCGAAGCCGTCATCCCTATCGAGATCCAGTTAGCATCATACCGCGTAGCGGTCCACACCGGCATCGTCGGCCCAGAAGAAGATGAATACTAGAGAAGGCTAGAAGAGCTCTCCAACCTAGAACGCAAGCAGCTCGAGGCCTACCAACATCTACAAGTGTACCAGGCCCGCATGGCGCAAGCCTACGATAAGCTCGTCAAACAGTGAGCATTCAAGCGCAGTGACCTTGTCATGATTAAGGAAAAGGAAGTCATGGCAGGGCGCTCCAGTGGAAAGCTACAACCTAATTGGCAAGGTCCATACATCATCTGTGATTTTTACGAGGGTGGGGCTTACACGGTCGTAGACCACAAGGGCAACAAGCCATTTCCACCTCTCAATGGTAAACACATGAAGCTGTACCATGCTCCAGAGCATGAGTTCACGCGCCACCCAGACTAAAGCGTGCGCCCCAGCCATTTCCAGTGAAACCATCCCCTCCCACCCCCCTGAGGGGTGGGACCATTCACTTCCTCTAATCTCTCTCCCCAACAAAACAACGAGGCCAGCCAGGTCCTCCCAGCATCACCATCACACACTTGTAGCGGTTAGTCTCCCAACTTCGTCCCCGCAACTGCAAGAGCGAGCACGCCCGGTACCAGCAATAATCCAGCGGTCAGGCTCCTAGGTAAGCAAAAAAAAACAAACAAAAAGGGGGTTAAAATAGAGATACCACGACGGGCTCGGTCGTCCTCTTTGCAAAGAGACGACTAGGGGCAAAAGGCCAACAACCCGACTGCGGTAGAAACCTGAAAGGGCGTCTCGGGCAATATTGGGAAACCCCTCGATGCGAAAACCCGCAAGGGCATGTCGGAAAAAGCTAAAGGCCCTGGCGAAAAACCGAAAGGGCGGTAGGGCCAATAATGAGAAAAAAAAATCTTTCTCCGCCAGTCAGGGTAACTACCCACCCACCTCTTAAAAAATTACAGGCCTCTCCAGTTAAACCATACTAGTCCCTGACCAATGCATATTTCTGATTCGCTAACCCTACTCTCCCGAGCCAGTTTTATATTACCCTAGTTGGCTCACACTTCCGCTGACGTCACACCACCATGGTCGGACCATATACACCAGTGACTCATGCACCATTCCAGTCATCTATTCCAACAAACCTCAGCCTACAACCCACCTCGGTGGGCCTCTGAACTGCACCAACCTTGGATCCATCTATCGTAAAGATCCATCAACCCAGAACTCCCAGTCATCAACCCATCATTGTTAAGCCACCATAAACCCAGTTATGATTCCAGCAATACGCCGCCAGGGCTCACCGGTTCCCAGATCACCAGTAAAAACTTGAGATTACTCAGTAACCAGCCAAAGCCACTACCATGGCTACAATGACGACAAACCATACACAGTATAAACTTCCGGTCACATCCCCTGATAGCAGCATGCTACGGACGACAATCCCGAGATTTGGAAAAAAAAAAACAACAACAACAACAAAACATGGGGTTAAAAATAGATATACCCCGGCAGCCTTAGTTAGCTCCTTCCACAAGACTACTGAGGGAAAAAATTGCCATCAACCCAACTGAGGTGAAAACCCACAAGGGCACCTCAGGTAAAATCGAGTAACCCCTCGGTGTGAAAACCTGCAAGGGCACACCGGAAAAAGTAAAACGGGGCTAGCTCTGGCGAAAACCCGCAAGGGTGGTGGAGCTGGTAAAGGGAATCAGAAAAAAAAAACATCTTCCTCTCTACTCCTCACCGATGAAAGTCGTTGACCGCGACGTCCCGCCGACAACAAACTCAACATCACTACACATGGTGGCCATTACACCCCCGAGGGTCGGTCATTGCCAATTCCGGTCCCAGCCTCTGGCTACAACAACTTAAACGGTCAGCCGGCCAGTTCTAGCCCCAGTTCCTTTCCTAGCTCCCACCTACGACACCTTAAATGGTCAGCAGGCCAGTTTCAGTCCACATTCTGACACTAGTCCCAGTCCTAGCCCCAGTCTCCGGCTACATCACCATGATGGTTAGCCAGCCAGCTCCAGCTCCAATTCCCCAGACCAAACAACTCCAGCAACACAGGCCGAAGCACCCTCACAGGTTGGCCTCCAGCTTCCAGTCTCCAGCTATACAGGCCATCACACCCTAACGGGTTGGCCCCTAGCCCCCAGCTCCCAGCTACATAGGCCAACACCCCCTTCCTCGGGGTTAGCCTCCAGCCACCAGTTCCTAGCTCCTAGTCCCCCGAATTATTAAACCTATATGCGTTACCGCTCAGTTCCCCAATCCTCAATCAGTCACAGTCACCATACCATACTTGGGTGAACCCCTAGTACCCAGTGTCTAGTACCAAACACTCAACCTCCAACACCCAGTACTCAGCCTCCAGTACCCAGTACTTAGCTTCCAATACCCAACACCCAGCCTTCCCTATCTAATACTCAGTCCCTGGTTCAAATTCTCAAGTGCGGACGCCCAGTTCCCTACCACCGGCATCAGCACATAGTAGAAGAATCAATCACGACTAACAGTATGTGGCCAGCCACTCATGTACCCAGCATTGTTCCATGAGAGAAAGAGGTGGGATGACACAAGAAATGACAAAATAAATCCAGGAGTTTGTCACTTATACTCTATAAGAAAAGCCCAAGACATGCCCTTAGGGTAACAAAAGATCCGTACAATTGGACGCATAACATAACAAAAAGAAGACACAATCGAGTCAGGGATCGCTCCCCTCCAACGCCGACAGGTGAGATCGAGCAGCCGCGAGCTATGCCTCAAGAGTGGACAAGAGCTGAATACTAGCCTCGACCGTGCTCCGAGCCTCTTGCCACTCTGCCTTGACACGCTCCGTGGCCAACTGCTGCTCCTCCAAGGCCTTCTTCAAGACCTCAGTCTTGCTCTCGGCCTCCTCCAGCTTAACAGCCCAGTCTTGGAAGAGTGTCTGGCCGCCGCGGCGTGGCCTCACTGCTCGGCTACGGCCGTCGCAAGCCGATTCAATCGCTCCTGCTCCTTCTGGATCGCGGCCAGCCTCTGAGCCCTCTGCTCCTGTGCCAAAAGAAGCCGCAGGAACTCCACCCATATCCTAGCCAGCACAGACATCCAAGGCTCACGCGGGAAGTCAAGGATGTGGTAACCCCGGGTGCACTCCATTAGACGCTGCCTCAAGTCCTCCAGAGAAAGGAGAGGGTAACTCTAAAGGTACCCTCACGCTCGTTGAAGCAAGGAGGCACCCACACTCCCGTCCACTAGCGGCTCTATTAGTGGAGTGGAGGTAGGCCATTCCACCCCCAGGCCCAGAGAGGAGTCACTCGTCTCTATTAGCACATCGGTCGAGGCTGCACAATACCAGAAAGAACAAATGGAAAGTGAGAAATACATGTCAAATTTTCCATGAGAAACAAGGTGGAAAACCTAAGAAAAAGAATTCTCAGTCCTTACCGAGAGCAAGCCCCTCCACACCTACGGCGTCACTTGCCGGGGTCAGGGAAGGCAACGACTCCTCAATGACTAGGGAGCCCTCTCCCATAGCCCTGTCTGCTCCAGAAACTACAGGGAGGTTGGGAGCCTCCTCTCGGCCATCTGCAGTAGGGGCCGGCACACGCTCCTCCTCAGACGCTAGTGACACACACAAGATAGAAGAATCATTATTCTATCAGAAGGCATAAAAGGTACAAAAGGGGTGAGGAAAGGGCCCAACACACCTACAGAAGTAGTCTCAGCTTTCGCGCCCTCTGCGGATGATGCCCCAGAGGAGGAGGAGCCTGAACTCTCCTCTATCTCCATGATAAATGTAGCACCTCGGATAAAAATGATAAGGAAATAGACTTTTTCCCAAGTAAATAAAATCTTAAATAACTCTATGAAAGGCCAAAAGAAAAGGTAGAATACCAAATGAGGGCCATTATATAAATATGTAACAATTAAAGCCATCATACGTTTTACTATTTACCTGAAATAGGGCCTCTACACAAGGGCGTCAATTTCTAAAGCCACAGGGCCACAACCCACGGTATTAAAGCCCATAGTTTACATATATCTCTCTTTACCAACCAATTATATATATGAGGGCCACCATGCCACTAACCCACCACCAAGCAATATATATACCTATATCTGTTAGACCAACACGTGAAGGGCCCAACCAAATGGAAATAGCGCCCCTTACCTAGGTGCTATTCCCAATGGGGTTCCCTTACCCCAGGCGCCATTCACATGACCATTTCAAAAAAAAAACAATAATAAGGGACAGGAGATATAGCGCCCACTTGCATGTGCACTATTCATCTAAATGGAGTCACCTCTTGGGGTGCCATTTCCCAGGGAGGCAGCAAGTACCATGAACAACAAACATCCGCTGGCAAGGGACCCTGGAGGGAACCAACACAGCAAGGCTTTCAGATCTGGTTCCCCATGGACTCTTAACGGCTTATTCCCTATAAACAACTCCCACTACCCAACGTAGATGACCCTTACTATTATCCTGCCGCAGAAGAGAAGGTGGTTTATGCCTTTTCTCTTCTCCACCAGTAGAAAAGAAACACTCCTTTTCTTTCCCCTTTCTTTTATTATTTTTAGGAACATGAGGGGTACCTTCTTCCTACATTCTTCTTCCTGTTGTTGGATCCTTGCAGAGAAGCTTGGTTTTCTTATTATCTCTTCCACGTATTCACGTCAAAAAGGTAGGTGTTCTCAAGATTTGGCTTAACTAGTAGTTAATATAGGTTAACATGCATGCTAGTTAAACCTTTCATAGCCACAGTCTGGTCATTTGAGTCAGGGGTATATCAAAAGGCTTAGTGGAAAGGTTAGGCTACGCCTATCTGGAACACTAACTCTTGCATGAGTAGATCTTTGATATCACCTCCGCCAAGTACCCCATGTATAATATGTCCTTACTCATAACCTGTCCCATTTTCTTGTAAATTGATCCATGTTTAAAAAAAATTGATATCAATGAAATTAAACTCAGAAATTGTTGCATGTGGATGATCATACAATCCTGCTATTTTTTCATGTCTATCTATGTCTTTACTTCATGATTCTGTGAACATGTGATAAATCATGAATAGTAAGATCACGTAATTAGTAGCCACCATGTTCATACATTTATATCTATAGAACCAAGGCATGAAACTCCTGCATGAGCATGACTTTAAAATCCTGAGATTTTTCTCTATTTAACCATGCCCTCACTTTCGGATTTCGTGAAAATTAGACTAATGAACAATGTTATGAGTCTAGTGGAGCACCCAGGGGAAGGGCGTCCCTGACCAGGGCGCCTTTCAAATGGGGCGCCCCTGGCCAGGGCGCCATTTCCCATTGGGGTGCCCCTGGCCAGGGCGCCATTTCCATCTGTGTGTTAAACCCCCACCGATCCTGTGTTTAGCTTGTTAAACCCCGCTGATTAGCCTATTAAACCTGTTAAACCTATTACCTGTTAACCTATAAATTACATACCTTGTTAAGCCTGTAAAAATCATACAGCCTGTTAAACCTATTAACTACAGAGCCTGGTAATTACATATCCTGTCAAACTTTGTTAATGACATAGCCATCGTTAAGCTTTGTTAATTCTGTAGTCTGTTAATCACATAGCTTGTAAAACCTGGTTACATAACGTGTAAACCTGTTATCCTGTTAAATACACAGTTATTGTCATAACGTGTAAACCTGTTATCCTGTTAAATACACAGTTATTGTTAACATTCTGAAATAGAGACTCCCTGAGAAGTCTCTATTTTCTAAAATAGAGACCCTCTAGGAAGACTCCATTTCAGCATTGAAATAGAGACTCTCTGAGAAGACTCTATTTGCTGAAATAGAGACCCCCCGGGAAGACTCTATTTTAACATTGAAATAGAGACTCCCTGCGAAGGCTCTATTTATTGAAATAGAGACCCTCTGGGAAGACTCTATTTTAACATTCTGAAATAGAGACCCTCTGATAAGACTCCATTTTAACATACCTGTAAGGGCACTGTCATGGATGCCATCTCTCTCTCCCGGAACTGAAACCCTAGAAACTCAATCCAATGACATTTATATAGAACCTGGAAAATACCAAAACTGAGAAACTCTGTAAACCCCACTTTATAACCTGGAAATAGTTACTGAAACCTGAAAATCCATGACTAAAGACTCCTGGAAACCCAGTTTTGAAAGGCATTCGTAAAGAACCAGTTTCTGGAACCCATTACAGGAGACCGAGAGAACAATTTCAATATATATATATATATATATATATATATATATATATATATATATATTATATAACACCCCTGACCAGGGCGCCATTTCAATAGGGCACCCTGGCCCAGGGCGTCATTCACCTCTGTCCAAAAAAAAAGGAAAATGCAAAGGGCGCCCCCTTCTAAGGCGCCATTTCAAGAAATGAAGACCCTCTGCAAGGGCGCCATTTCCCTGTGACCTGGAATTTTTGGGCTTCTGTCCGGCCTTACCCAATAATCCCTGACCATCTCCTTAACCCTGATTTGGCTTATGTATCATGCATTTTACGTAGCTTGGTCATAAATCATCATTTACATGTGATATGTCCTTGAACTCTATTCTTGAAAGATCTACTTGATGTTCCTACAATGTATATTTTTCTTGAAATTCCATATTGGCTATAAAAATGAGAGTGGATGTCTAAAGATATACATGAAACAATGATGTGTATATAGGGCCCGGTCATGTCCTGGGAGGAGCACCCGAAGGTACTTGTGCCCATGGGAGTTTATTGACCACGGTGTTTGCATTGCACCGAAGTACTTGCTTGCTTGACTTGACTTGAGACATTCCCACTCGCTCTCTCTCGCGACATGACTTGTTTGACATGAATTACTTGGCCCGAAAAAGGGCAAATTACTTGCTTGAATGAAATGAATGAAATAGCCAATTCTACTACACTATTTGTTATTACACGAGCTTGAGATTCACTTGCTTGAATATTGATTATTATCTTCTTGGGAAGGCCTGCTGGAATATTAACTATTACTTTCTTGGAAAGACTTGCTTGAATATTGATTTATTGGAAAGACTTGTGCAATTACTTGGCAATTACTTACTAGTTCCTTATTGATACATCTTATTAATGTTCATGTGATACTCTTTTGGTACAATTCTTGATATTCTTGCTCGATCCAGCATGCATCATTATACCGCATGAACTTGTAATTAACTTAAGGATTGTTAGAGCTTGAGATATAAATCCTACTGAGCGATTCGCTCATAAAGTTGTAATTCTAACATTTTTCAGGAAACCTGGATAGCGACCACCACCCGGATGGGACCGATACCGAGTGATGAGTGCTAGATTTGGTGTACCGTCAGTTAGACATGTCTTTTTATCCCTAGGTCCAACATTGTATTTCCAATTATTGTTGTATTTCCAGTTATTGTTCAAAGCTTGTATAATTTAATTGGGTCAGTTATGATCTAGTTAGATGGAACTTATTAAACTTGTAGCTTTACGAATGATTCTGGGATATTGTCATTTGGTTAAGTAGATAATTGTCATCTTGGACTATAGTATTATGTTCAAATTTAAGTTAGCAATAAAATTACCGAGTACTATGCGCACTCTCTCTTTACATGAATGACACGATCGATATAGACGCGTCGCGCACCCGGGTATCTTCCGCTCTCAGGACGTGACAGTCTTCGTGGTATCAGAGCATAGGATTTCAACTTCCTAGGAAAAACCCAAGTCCAAGGATAGGTTTATACCTTACCTGGTGAGATGGTTAGGGCCATGGGTTAAGTTCTATAATGACTTTTGACATTATAATGAAACCTGATCTTTATTATGCTTAAACCCTTTTTGTAGGAGAATGGCCGCTGAAAGAGCACAATGGCATGAGATGCAGCGCACCGTGCAGGGCCTTACACATGCGCTATAGCAAGTGGTGCAAGGCGGTGCTAACCGTGGAGCCGGTGATCTCCACAGGGGTTTCTGTAACATGAACCTGCCAAGGTTCACGTGTTCGTCTGACCCCGAGGATGCCAAAAATTGGTTAAAGGAAATGGAACAAATTTTTTGTGTGATGCAATGCATGGACGAGGAGAAGGTTCTACTAGCTATATTCCAACTGGAGCGGGATGCTCGATGTTGGTGGGAATCCATGGAAGTAACATTGCTCGATGACCATGTCACATGGGATGAATTCGCTGAGCATTTCAACAAGTACTTCTCCGACCATATCCAAGAAAAGAAGGCCGCAGAATTTGTTGCATTGAAACAACGGACCTTCAAAGTAGTCGAGTATGAGGCCCAGTTCTCAAGACTGGCTAGGTATGCACCCCGCTTGGTGTGTAAGGAGAAGATGAAGGCTAAAAGGTTCCTCAACGGGCTTCGGCTCCATTATATTACACAACTTGTACCGATGGACATCCAAGTCTATTCGGAGATGGTTCAGCGTGCGGCCACCGAATTATCAGAGAGGATCCGAGGAAAGGATAAGAAGGAACCTGTCACAAGCTCGAGAAATTTTAAAGCGTCATTCAATAAGAAGCAGTACTCCAGTGGAGGGGAGTCCTCCAAAGGAAAGAAATTCCAAAAGAATGTCAAGCCATTCTCTACCACCACACCTTCCAAGGAAGTTTGTAAGTATTGTGACAAAGTTGGTCATACGATCGAGGAATGCTGGAGGAAGCTTGGAGCTTGTCTCCGATGTGGAAGCCGAGAACATCGGATCTCTAATTGCCCACTGATGAATGAGCAAGCCATTAAATATGAGAAGCTCCCGGCAAAGAAGCAAGGCCGTCTGCAAGATCTCCAAGAGACGGAACCAATGGAAGGAGGAATCGTGGAAGGTACACTAATCGTTTGCTCCAAGACGGCTAAAGTTTTATTTGATACTGGAGCAACACATTCATTTATTTCCAAGAAATTTGCTGCTGCATTTACTAAGGAGCCTAAATGATTAGACTTAGTCATATCTACACCTATCGGGAACAAGACCGACCTCACACATCATTACCCAAACTGTGAGATTATGGTTAAAGGAAATAATATGCCTGCCGACCTAATTTGCCTAGATATGGAAGTGTATGATGTCATACTAGGTGCTGATTGGTTATCCACATATCAAGCAACTATAGATTGTCGGAATGGCAAGATAACTTTTGTGGATTACTCGGAACTTGTATACATTATCCCTCGAGCTAGATCACCTCTTATATCAGCTCTCCGAGCCAGTAAACTTTTAAGCAAAGGATGTAGGGCTTTCATTGCATTTATAACCGCCACGGACGTCGAGGAGTCTAAGCTTGAAGACATCTGTGTAGTTCGGGATTTTTCTGACATTTTTTCAGAAGAATTGCTCGGCTTACCCTCAGAGCGGGAGGTGTCGTTCACCATTGACCTTGTCCCTAGTGTTGGACCTATTTCCATGGCACCTTACAGAATGTCTCCTGCTGAGCTGAAAGAGCTAAAGGAACAACTAATTGAGCTATTAAACAAGGGTTTCATCCAGCCAAGTACTTCCCCATGGGGAGCGCCTATGCTATTCGTCAAGAAGAAGGATGGATCAATGAGACTCTGCATCGACTATCGGCAGTTGAACAACCTTACAATCAAGAACAAGTACCCACTGCAAAGGATTCTGAATTGTTTGATCAAATATCTGGAGCTAAATATTTCTCCAAGATTGATCTTCGATCTGGTTATCACCAACTTAAGATCAAAGAAGAAGACATTCATAAAACTGCATTCCGAAGTAGGTATGGGCATTACGGATTTACTGTTATACCTTTCGGACTAACAAATGCCCCCACAGCTTTCATGCAGTTAATGAACAGCATATTCAGGCCTCACTTGGACCAGTTCATTGTGGTCTTTATCGATGATATTTTGATTTATTCAAAGTCTGAAGAAGACCATGAAGAACACCTCAAGCAGGCATTGCAGATATTTAGGGAACACAAATTATATGCCAAATTCAGCAAGCGTAAGTTCTGGCTCGAGGAAATATCCTTCTTGGGCCATATAATTTCAAAGAATGAAATTTCTGTGGACCCATCAAAGGTCGAAGCCATGAAGAATTGGGAGCGACCAACAAATGCAACGGAAATTTGAAGTTTATTGGGACTAGCTGGTTATTACTGACGTTTCATCAAGGACTTCTCAAGAATTACTGTTCATCTTACCCGATTGACTCGCAAGGAAATACCTTATGAGTGGAAGGAGGAGTGCGAGAAGAGTTTTCAAGTTTTGAAGGATCTCTTGACCACTGCTCCAGTCTTATCATTGCCAATTGAAGGAGAGAAGTATGAGGTATATACCGATGCTTCTGGTATTGGCGTTGGGTGTGTATTGATGCAAAATGGGAGAGTCATTGCATACTCTCCCGGCAGCTGAAGAAGCAAGAAGAGAACTACCCGGCGGATGATTTAGAACTCGCCGCAGTGGTATTTACCTTAAAGATCAGGAGACACTACCTCTACGGAGAACAATTCATTATATACTCCGATCACAAAAGTCTCAAGTATTTATTTTCCCAGAATGAATTAAACATGCGGCAATGGCGTTGGCTCGAGTATCTCAAGGATTTTGACTTCACTATACAGTACCATCCCGGTAAAGGTAATTCTGTAGCTGATGCCCTCAGCCGAAAGCTGAGAGTAATATTGGCCAGCTGCATGATTCAAGAATGGAAGCTATTAGAGGAATTCTCTGAACTCAATATTAGCACTGATGAACAAGACGGGTGTATTACTCTAGCCCATATGAGTCTACATTCGGACTTGCTACCAGAAATTCAGAAGCTACAAGAGGAAGATCCTGCACTAGTGGAGATAAGGGACAAGCTGGACGAGAGATCAGATTTCAAGCTGGCACCCGATGGAAGACTGTTATTCCATGAACGGACATGTGTACCTGACTATCCCGAGTTTTAAAAGAAGGTTCTTGAAGAAGCTCATCAATCGAGGTACACGTTCCACCCTGGAGCCACCAAGATGTACCATGACTTGAAAAGGACTTTCTGGTGGCCTAATATGAAAAGAGGTAGCGGACTTCGTATCTCACTGCCTAGCATGTCAACAAGTGAAGGCGGAACATCAGGAACCCGTCGGAAAGCTACATCCACTAGATATTCTCAAGTGGAAGTGGAAAGACATTGGTATGGATTTTATTATGGGCTTGCCCAAGACTAGAGGTGGACATGATGGAATTTGGGTAATTATCGACCGCCTAACTAAATCGGCTCATTTCTTGCCTATTAAAAGTCGATGGTCGGTTGATGTCCTTACTACCTTGTATATCAAGGAGACGGTTAGATTGCATGGAGTTCCCGTGTCGATCGTATCCGACCGAGACCCATGCTTCACCTCTCATTTCTGGAAGAGTCTACGACACTCTCTGGGGAAAAAACTCAACTTCAGCATTACTTTCCATACCCAAATAGATGGACAGATAAAAAGGACAAATCAAGTTGTTGAAGACATGTTAAGGGCCTGCATTATAGATTTCGGTGGTAGTTGGCATGACCACTTACCCTTGGCTGAATTTGCATATAGTAATAGCTATCAAGCCAGTATCCAGATGGCACCTTTTGAGGCACTCTATGGCAGAAGTTGTCGATCTCCATTATGCTGGGACAAAGTTGATGAAAAGCAAATCCTAGGCCTAGATATGGTGAGAGACTCAATAGAAAAGATACACCTCATTCGAGAAAGGCTAAAGATAGCATAGTCCAGGCAGAAGTCATATGCTGATAATAGGAGAAGAGATCTCGAATTTCAAGTTAGAGACCATATTTTTCTTATGGTATCTCCCGGCCGAGGTATCAGAAGATTCGGTGTTAAGGGCAAGCTTACACCGAGATTTATCGGTCCATTCAAAGTGTTGGAAAGAGTGAGAGAGGAGGCTTACCGTATTGCCTTGCCTCCACAACTATCGGAAGTGCACAATATATTCCATATTTTTATGCTGAAGAAGTACATGCACGATCCTTTCCATGTCATCGACCACATTGACTTGGTGATACAGAAAGACCTTACATATAAGCAGAAGTCGATGAAGATCCTCGACCGAGAAGTCCGAGTTTTGAGAAGTAAGACTATCCCTATGGTGAAAATCCAATGGGATCAATGCTTAGAACAAGAAGCTACATGGGAAACCGAGGAGTCTATGAGAAGGAGATTTCCAGAATTATTCTAATCTGTAAGCATTTATCACCCACCTTGTCTTCATATATGCAATTGAATTTGGGGACCAAATTCTTTTTATTGGGGGAGGGTGTAGCACCCCGGATAAAATTATAAGTAAATAGACTTTTTCCAAAGTAAATAAAACCATAAATAACTCTATGAGAAGGCCAAAAGAAAAGGTAGACTACCCAATGAGGGCCATTATATAAATATGTAACAATTAAAGCCATCATACGTATTACTATTCACCTGAAATAGGGTATCTACACAAGAGCGTCAATTTCTCATGCCACAGGGCCACAACCCACGGTATGAAAGCCCACAATTTACATATATCTCTCTTTACCAACCAATTATATATATGGGGGCCACCATGCCACTAACCAACCACCAAGCAATATATATACCTATATCTGTTAGACCAACACGTGAAGGGCCCAACCAAATGGAAATAGCGCCCCTTACCTGGGCGCTATTCCCAATGGGGCGCCCCTACCCCAGGCGCCATTCACATGACCATTTCAAAAAAAAAAACAATAATAAGGGGCATGAGATATAGCACCCACTTGCATGGGCGCTATTCATCTAAATAGAGTCACCTCCTGGGGCACCATTTCCAAGGGAGGTAGCAAGTACCATGAACAACAAACATCCGTTGGCAAGGGACCCTGGAGGGAACCAACACAGCAAGGCTTTCAGATCTGGTTCTCCATGGACTCTTAATGGTTTATTCCCTATAAACAACTCTCACTACCGAACGTAGATGACCCTTACTGTTATCCTGCCGTAGAAGAGAAGGTGGTTTGTGCCTTTTCTCTTCTCCACCTACATAAGAGAAGCACCCCCTTTCTTTCCCCTTTCTTTTATTATTTTCAAGAACGTGAGGGGTACCTTCTTCCTACGTTCTTCTTCCTGCTGTTGGATCCTTGCAGAGAAGCTTGATTTTCTTATTATCTCTTCCACGTATTCACATCAAAAAGGTAGGTGTTCTCAAGATCTGGCTTACCTAGTAGTTAATATAGGTTAACATGCATGCTAGTTAAACCTTTCATAGTCACAGTCTGGTCATTTGAGTCAGGGGTATATCAAAGGGCTTAGTGGAAAGGTTAAGCTATGCCTATCCAGAACACTAACTCTTGCGTGAGTAGATCTATGATATCACCTCCGCCAAGTACCCCATGTATAATCTGTCATTACTCATAACCTGTCCAAATTTCTTGTAAATTAATCCATGTTTAAAAAAAATTTATATCTATGAAATTAAACTCAGAAATTGTTGCCTGAGCATGATCATACAATCCTGCTATTTTTTCATGTCTATCTATGTCTTTACTTCCTGATTATGTGAACATGTGATAAATCATGAACAGTAAGATCACATAATTGGTAGCCACTATGTTTAAACATTTATATCTATAGAACCAAGGCATGAAACTCCTGCATGAGCATGACTTTGAAATCCTGAGATTTTTCTCTATTTAACCATGCCCTCACTTGCGGATTTTGTGAAAATTAGACTAATGAACAGTGTTATGAGTCTAGTGGAGCACCCAGGGGAAGGGCGCCCTTGACAGGGCGCCATTCTAATGGGGCGCCCCTGGCCGAGGCGCCATTTTCATCTGTGTGTTAAACCCCCACTGATCCTGAGTTTAGCCTCTTAAACCCCGCTGATTAGCCTGTTAAACCTGTTACCTGTTAACCTATAAATTACATACCTTGTTAAGCCTGTAAAAATCATACAGCCTGTTAAACCTGTTAATTATAGAGCCTGGTAATTACATATCCTGTCAAACTTTATTAATCACATTGCCGTCGTTAAGCTTTGTTAATTCTGTAGTTTGTTTATCACATAGCTTGTAAAACCTTGTTACATAACGTGTAAACCTGTTATCCTGTTAAATACACAATTATTGTCATAACGTGTGAACCTGTTATCCTGTAAAATACACAGTTATTGTTAACATTCTGAAATAGAGACTCCCTGAGAAGTCTCTATTTTCTAAAATAGAGACCCTCTAGGAAGACTCCATTTCAGCATTGAAATAGAGACTCTCTAAGAAGACTCTATTTACTGAAATAGAGACCCCCCGAGAAGACTCTATTTTAACATTGAAATAGAGACTCCCTGCGATGGCTCTATTTATTGAAATAGAGACCCTCTGGGAAGACTCTATTTTAACATTCTGAAATAGAGACCCTCTAAGAAGACTCTATTTTAACATACCTGTAAGGGCACTATCGTGGATGCCATCTCTCTCTCCCGGAACTAAAACCCCAGAAACTCAATCCAATGACATTTATATAGAACCTGGAAAATACCAATACTGAGAATCTCTGTAAACCCCACTTTATAACCTGGAAATAGTAACTGAAACCTGAAAATCCATGACTAAAGACTCCTGGAAACCCAGTTCTTAAAGGCATTCGTGAAGAACCAGTTTCTGGGACCCATTACAGGAGACTGAGAGAACAATTTCAATATATATATATATATATATATATATTATAGCGCCCCTGACCAGGGCGCCATTTCAATAGGGCGCCCTGGCCCAGGGCGCCATTCACCTCTGTCCAAAAAAAAAGGAAAATGAAAAGGGCGCCCCCTTCTAAGGCGCCATTTCAAGAAATGAAGACCCTATGCAAGGGCGCTATTTTCCTATAACCTAGAATTTTTGGGCTTCTGTCCGGCCTTACCCAATGATCTCTGGCCATCTCCTTAACCCTGATTTGGCCTATGTGTCATGCATTTTAAGTAGCTTGGTCATAAATCATCATTTACATGTGATATGTCCTTGAACTCTATTCCTGAAAGATCTACCTGATGTTCCTACATTGTATACTTTTCTTGAAATTCCATATTGGCTATAAAAATAAGAGTGGATGTCTAAAGATATACATGAAACAATGATGTGCATATAGGGCCCGGTCTGGTCCTGGGAGGAGCACCGAAGGTACTTGTGCCCATGGGAGTTCATTGACCACGGTGTTTGCATTGCACCGAAGTACTTGCTTGCTTGACTTGACTTGAGACATTCCCACTCGCTCTCTCTCGTGACATGACTTGCTTGACATGAATTGCTTGGCCCGAAAAAGGGCAAATTACTTGCTTGAATAAAATGAATGAAATAGCCAATTCCACTACACTACTTGTTATTACACGAGCTTGAGATTCACTTGCTTGAATATTGATAATTATCTTATTGGGAAGACTTGCTGAAATATTTACTATTACTTTCTTGAAAAGACTTGCTTGAATATTGATTTATTGGAAAGACTTGTGCAATTACTTGGCAATTACTTGCTAGTTCCTTATTGACACATCTTATTGATGTTCATGTGATACTCTTTTGATATAATTCTTGATATTCTTGCTCGATCCAACATGCATCATTATACCGCATGAACTTGTAATTAACTTAAAGATTGTTAGAGCTTGAGATATAAATCCTACTGAGCGATTCGCTCATAAAGTTACAATTCTAACATTTTTTAGGAAACCTGGATAGCGACCACCACCCGGATGGGACCGATACCGAGTGATGAGTGCTAGATTTGGTGTACCGTCAGTTAGACATGTCTTTTTATCCCTAGTCCTACATTGTATTTCCAATTACTGTTGTATTTCCAGTTATTGTTAAAGGCTTGTATAATTTGATTGGGTCAATTATGATCTAGTTAGATGGAACTTATTAAACTTGTAGCCTTATGAATGATTCTGGGATATTGTCATTTGGTTAAGTAGATAATTGTCATCTTGGACTATGGTATTATGTTCAAATTTAAGTTAGCGATAAAATTACCGAGTACTATGCGCACTCTCTCTTTACATGAATGACACGATCGATATAGACACGTCGCGCACTCGGGTATCTTCTACTCTCGGGACGTGACAACAAAACTACTGTTGCCTGAGAAGCCTGAAGAAGTCTCCGATGAATCCCCGGAGGTGGTGGAACAAGAAGCCTCTACAGATCAATAAAACAACAGGGTCAACATATAACTTGACCTCACTTAAAGAAAATAGTCTAGTCAGGGGTTTTAAACAAGAAGCTCAGCAATCGAGGCACTCCCCTTAGAGATCCTCTCGATGTCTATAATATCCACAATCTCCTCTGTCAAAGCCATGGCCGTAGGGTCTCCGCTTGTAGCTCTAGCCATGTCATGAGGAAGCTCGCCCTCCTCCAAAGGAGATGAAGTACTTGTGACCAACAACAGGAAAAGCTTATCGTTGGCAGGTGATATAAAAGTCCACCGCAAGTGGCTAAGTTCCTAGTAACATACCTGAGGGTCCCATGGTCGTAGACCCAACTAGCTCCACCATGCAAGCCGAGACAACGGTTGGCAAAGGTGGGAGGGGAGGCCCAATCGACGGTTGTGGTAGCGGCCACTATATGACTCCAGCGACAAGGGCTGCCAGGCCACCCGCCACTCCCGGCTCGGACTCAAAGGAGGGAAGCTCCACCGATGGTCCAGTACTGACTAGCTCTTGGACCATCTCCAGGGTGGTAGCCGGGTCATCACCTGGCAGATAAGACAGCAGTCACAGTCAACAATCCCAGTATAATAAGCCTTGGGATAGAAGAAGTGAACCTTTCCAATGGCAACTCAATATTTACCTGAGCCGTCCTGGGTCGCCGTAGGCTCTCGCTCCTCAATAGGGATGAGCACCTCATCTCTCGTCTCGAGAGGGGTAATGGCCCCCGATGTCCCTACCGCCTCTGTATGGGAATACATGGCAATGTTAATTCCCAGAAGCAAGCATAGCCATGAACATAGTATTATCAGTCCCAGAGGACCATACCTGGCCTAACGTCCTCGGAGGCCTTCCATGACTCAAAGTCGGGGAACATCTCGACATTGGGGCCGGTCTCGACCATCATTTAGAGAACCTCTTCAATGTCAACATCACATTGGATCTCATCGTCCAACAAAGGATCGGTCTCCAAGGGTAGCGAGAAAGCCACCTCCCCCCCGGTCTCTAGCAAAGCTATAAAAAAACACCAGTTGAACACATAAGGTTAGTCAATCACAACATCTAAACCAAAAAAAGATGAAGGATGGAGCATGGCACTTACTCAGAGCCGGTTCTGTCTCAATATGTTCGTCTGCCTCGGGGTCACGAGATGACTCTCCAACCTACGTTGCTCCAACATCCACACGAGGGAGCTTTCGCCTAGGTTTAAGACCACCATCCCCACTCCCAGCAGACGCTTCCACTGAGGAATGATCCTTTGCTATCGGGGAACCTGTCAAATGGGGACATTAATATGCAGCGTCTTAGCCAAATAGAAGAAGAAGTGAGACCAAGGCAATGCAATAAAGAAAGTGTCTCACCAGAAGCCCTGAAGGGAGTCAGCGACATAAGAACCAGCTGCTCCAACTTCAGCCCCAGCACGCAGGCGGCCTTTGTAACTGCCTCCTTGACATCCCTTAGTGTGTATGCCAGCTCAATGTGGGAAACAAACTCCACTAGCCCAGCCGACCCGATCGCATGGGCAATATGGCACCTCCAGTCACTAACGGTAGTGTCTATAAAACTCCCCTCCGGGAGCACGCCGTCCAAAGTGGTACTCTTCCTGAAGCCATAGTCGGCCCGAAATTGTGCCCACCAAGTCCCCTGCTGCCCCAGCCTCGACACCACAACTCCTACAGGAAATACAGGCCCCGCCTACACCGACCTCAGGGGTGTGATGGCCCCACTATAGCCTCGCCTCTACAACGAGGAAGTCCGACTGCCTCGGGGCCGCTGCTGCATAAGCCGCTCCACATCCCAGCGGATTCGATAAAAGCGGGTCCTCAGGTACTCGGCATCTTGTGGAATGGGAGGTTGATCCTCCCGCAGAAGCATCCGGCTCTCGCTGGTATGGTAGGCCACAGGCTGCCCCGTCACTCAACGGCACCAGAACCAGTCAGAAGTCCCTGGACCCATAGTCAAACGGGAGCCCATCCTCGCCCCTGCCTGGCAAGTAAGATAGGGCCCTCTTAGCTCCCTCCAGTTGCACTGTGACGTCTCCGTCCGGATGACCACTAAAGCTGAAAAGCACGGGGGCCACTGGGTTCACCAACGTCGCTCTCGTCACCAGCCCCGGGAAAAGAAGACCAGCCCACGCGCTAAGATAATGGGTCGACAGAAGTAAGTTCTTCTCTTACGGAGCAGGGTGCACGGATAACACCCCCAGCCCATGGTAGATGTTGGCCAATGTCGCAGGAGCAAATGCCAGCCTCTGTCCCTCCGCCAGCAAGCATGCGGGCCACAGTAGCTCCGCCCGCAGAAGACTATCTTCTTCGTGGGGGTCCACGAATGTCGCCAGCCAATATGCCAGATATGCAGCTAAGTGAGTCACGTCCGACAGCCCATGGGGGTTCCACCCCTCTATCGATGCGTAGATGTACTGGGGATAAGTTTGGAACCGTAGCTCCACCTCCGTGTACTCCTCCCATGGGGTCTGGTCTCACGCGAACTCAAAACGGCCCGTTGTAGAAATGACGGACCCACGCCTTCAGAGGCACCCTCAGAGTATGTGCGGCCTTTTCTCTCCCTTCCATGGCTAAATACCTCCAAGTCTTCAGCGGATACCGATAGCTATGAGACACCCGATACCGACCCTGCCCGTCAGTGTGACTATGATGGAGGTCGTCTAGCATCACCTCCTCATAACCCTCGCCGCTGATCGGCAAGCCTAAAATCCAGAAGAGGGACCACAAGTCCAGTGAGGTTTCCCCCTCTATCATCGCCACTGTGTTCCACCATTGGTTGAAGCCCTCCGCCAGTGCTTGAATTAGCCCCGTATAGTAGGGGTACCCATATAGTGTCGCTGTCACTACATATATGATCCCTACTCGGTCCAGAAGCATTCTGTAATGGTGCACTATGCCCATTATCCACTTGGTCGTACCCTGGTGCTATTGATGGGAGGAGATCACTGCCCAGCAGCTGTATTAGGTCATGACTATTTACTAAAGGATCCCATCCAGAAGGCTATGGTCGTCATATCCCTTGCCAGCAAACTAAAGCCCTGATGGCTCTAGCACCATCCCCATCACCCCCTCAGTCTCGACCCGATGATGACCGTGTAGGTCCCAAGAAGTTAGGCCTAGTGGTCCCACACGGACCCCGAACTGGTTCGCCCTACTGAAGAAACCTAGGCAGTCTACACTGGGAAACTGTCGCTACCTCCAGAAATCTGCAGAGAAGCTCGAGAACCTATAGAATGCAACCCCATGTAGGCTGTCCCTACCCAGCAAAATAGCTCGCTCTAGTCGGCGGCGCTCTCCAGCAACAGAGGGGTATGTGTCTTCCATCCCAGTAGGGACAAACCTCCCCATGAACTCAAACAGATGCCGGTCCAAATGGAACTCTCTCGGGTAGTCTCCAGAGTGGTCATAGGTTTAAATCCCACCAGTCTCGGAGACCCTAGCCAGCTCCACGGCCCCGACAGCACTCATCCACTCACCAACGGGACCCTCCGCTATCAACGACCACCCCAAGTCCAACTAGCCCATAGTGGCCGCAGTGATGATGGGCGGGCCCAAAGGACGCAAGGGCCGCCCGGTCCACCTCACCCAATGGTCCTCCTCACGGGCCGCATGCCTCTGAACCCGGTCATCTCTTCCAAACCTCGCCATAGCTGCATAACAAAGCACGAAAGAGGATAAGTGTACAGTGTTGGCAATGTATATGGAAGCTAGCACCAAAAAAAAAACACGTATGCATAAAGTGTTGGACCCTGATTTTGACAATGACAATCTATGAGTCATGATGAAATCAAAATGCATAAATAATGTATTCCGTATTTTTCTTATGGCATTTTGCTTAGAGCAAGCATGTTCATCCTGGAGTAAATTCTGGGCATATTTCTGTGCATCTGCATATGTCTATTAGGCCTCATTAAGTTCCTGCATATGCTATATTCTTAGCATAGAATGCCTATGTACTCGAGTCCTGCTATAGAGTGAGTCTGTGCATACGTGGGTCTAAGTGTCACGATGTCGATGCATTCATAAGTCCAAGGGTTGCATAGTTCTTGAATTTTCTATCGTTGTTTTCATTAGGTCTGTGCAACCTTCGGTCATGCATGAAAAGAAGTGGATACATTCTGGGCTAAGGCACATTAGGCTGGGGTACGTTCATGTCTAAGGTGTCCTAAAAGTCAGTGCATTCCTAGCCTTTGTACGCGTTGAGTCGGTGCAACTTAGTGTTGCACTATGACCAGGTCGGTGCTTGATTTTGTCTAGGCACAAGGACACGGTCGGTGCAAGTCTTTGTATCAGTGCATATTCTTTCTTGAGCACACTTTCTCAGCATAAGTGTTTCCTTGGTGCACAACTGTGTCGGTGCATGTTTTGTCTTGCACCACTTCTCTAAGTCGGTGCAAGATCGGACTACGGAGATTACTGCTGATGCATATCTGGCGTGTGCAAGACTGTACTCGGTGCAATTCGAATTCACACGGTTGGTGCAATTCTATCTTGAACTAGTCAACTCTGTGCAACTTCCGTTGCTGAATGCACATAGAGTTTGTGCATCCCTCTCATACTCGCACACACGGAGTCATTGTGCAATGTGTGCACACTGCATACTCTTAGCTACTGCATCCGTTAGTCTTATACTGCAAGTAAGTCTGTGCATATGCTAGTGTGACGGTACTGAACTCGTGTATGAACGTGTACACATCACAATTAAGCCTGTGCACATCTGACTTATTCACATATTGACTCCGTGCAGTCCTGCTTGGCTCTTTACTTTATGTACTACTGTCTCGAGCTAATATCTCTCTCTGACTGTATGACAAGTATCCTTTTGAGAATAATAAGAATGGCACGTGATCCAAGAGTGAAGGAGGTGCCAGAATCATCACACGTGGAAAGCATTGAGCTAGGATGCGGCCACGTGGGCCAAGGAGTTTGGGCGGGCACACGCCCTACATCTGATGCCCGTATAAAAGGGAAGCCTCTCCTTCTGGAGAAGGGGGATCAAAGCACAAAGATTTACAGCCAGCCCGATCCAGAGAGGAGAAGAGAGTAATAATAGAGCAGAGCAAAAGTGAAAGTGAGAGAGCTCGTGAAATCAAGAGAAGGAGAGAGAGATAGAGAAAGGGTGAAATCAAGAGAAGGAGAGAGAGATAGAGAAAGAGTGAGATCGAGAGAAGAATCGTTGATGTTTTGTTCACTGGTACTTGGATCAAATTCCGGCCAGTTTGCTCCTGCTTGAGCAATATTCATCGGGTTATATTGTCAACTTTCAGTCGCTATTTTTCATCGTTCTTATTTCTCATTTTCATCCTTTATTCAAGCTGTGAGTCAGCAGAGCAAGCTGTGATGCTCAGCGGGCAAGGTGGTCACCTTGGACATCAAGCTGTGATGCTCAGCGGGATAGCAAGCTGTGATGCTCAGCGGATGGCAAGCTGTGAGGCCCAGCAGATGTAAGCCAAGCTGTAATGCTCAGCAGACGCAAGCTGTAAGGCGCAGCGGTTCAAGCTGTTTGGCAGCAGTAAGCCACACTCTAGTTTGAGTGTGGGGTGGACATATGTCTGCGGACCGAACCACCTAAAAATCTTTGGTGTTGTGAGCCTGCTTGTGTTTCTATGTGAATGTGTCCCAGATCATCTTAACTGCTTCCGTTTGAATGATTTGCACAAATTGATTTAGGCATATGCCATTGCAGATTAAGTGTTTGACCTGCATTCAAGCCTTTGCATCTCACACGTTCTTCTAATTGGACAAAAAGCTTTAAAGATCCATTCACTCCCCTCTAGATCAACGTTTGTCTCTATATCCGCACCTAACACTTGGTATCAGTGCATACCATATGTTCTATCAATTGGAATCAGAGCGGGTCACTGATTCATCAGATCCAATGATCTGTAGTGGATCCTACTTTTTTCGGTGCTTCGATTGATTTTGTAGAATGTCTATATCTCGCTCATTTGCCATGGATTCTATATTTGAAGTTCCAATGTTTGATGGAATGTGTTTCTCTAATTGGCTTAGGCAGTTTAGGGAATATGTGAGTTCTGTCGATTCAAATTTGTTAATCTTAATTGAACATGGTCCATATGATGTTCCATTGAAAAGATCTGGCTGGAATATTGGTCATCAACTGATGAACGCTGAGAACAGAAAGGCCCTGGAGCTAGTGAAAGGAACGATAAAAACTATTGTGATTACATGCATGTCTGAGTGTAGGAGTGCCAAGGAGGTGTTGGACGAGTTGAATGTCAAATATGGTGAAGGGAACCTCAAGTGTCTTACGACAAGGGATCACTGTAGTGATCAATCCGATGACTCTCTATCACAAGTAAATTCTGACTCAGAACAAAATTCATTAGATGAACTCATTGAGATGTATGATAATCTGCTGTATTGCTATAAGGCTGATAAAAGGGAAATGAAAAAGATGAAAAAGAGCATGCTGTATGAAATAAGAGAGTTGAAGTGTGAAAATGCCAATTTAAAAGATAGTTTGAAAAGAAGTGAAAATTCATGCAAAAATTGTGAGTCTGTGAAAAATTTGAATAATGATCTTTTGTCTAAATTAAGGTTGCAGGAACAACAAGTTGAACCTCTTAAAGAAGAGTTAGAAGATTTGAAGAATAGGAATTCTGAACTAGAGCTGTCTGAACAGAAACTGATTGAAAATCTAAAAGTTGTGAATCAAAATAATTTGATTGAAGAAAATAAAATGTTGAAAGAATAAAATAAAAAGTTAATAGTGCTGAATATTGTTGCTACTGAAAGGTGCTTAACTTCTAAGAGAGAGAAATGCACTGAAACTAAAATCAACAATGAAAAGGAACAAAAACTTTTGCATGAAATTCAAATACTGAAAATTCTGAATGATGCCATGCAGAAGCAAATTGTCACCTGTGAAGAAGATCTAATAAACTCTGAAATGCAGGTCTCTTCACTCAAATCTAAAATTGCTGACTTGAATAAATCACTGTCTAGTTTTGTTAAAGGTAAGGAAAATCTGGACAAGCTGTTGGGAAACAAAGTTAACAATTAGAGAGAAGGCCTAGGATACAGTCCAGATAACAAGAGGAACCTAAAAGGAAAAGAACAAATTGTTTTTGTGAAAAGTTCAGATTGTGCGAGCTCTTCAAAAACTGTTTCACCTAAGAAGTCACAGAACACTCACAAGCACATAACTGAACAAGCGAAAAATTATTGTGAAAAATCTACTCATAGAAGTCAGTTTGAAAAGAAGAAGAATGTGTAGTGCTTTTTTTGTGATAAAATAGGTCATATGATGCATGAGTGTAAGTTACTTGAACTTGATAATCTAGCCGCTATTACTGCACAGAAAACTCCTAGTATAAATCATGCTGCTGTTAAGAAGAAAATTAGTTGTTTCCATTGTGGAAAGTTGGGTCATATTGCAACTTATTCCTGGCATGCCCAGAGAAAGAAAGTTAATTTAAAACTAGTAAATTTCTCTGCAAACAAAAATACTTTTGGTAATAAAAATTTTGCATGCTTTGAATGTGGAAAAATTGGCCACCGTGCCTCTGAATTTTGGCATGTGAAAAGGAACAATAACCTTTATGGTAGAAACAACTTAACTCATGTCCACCCACAAAAATTCCATAATGATCACGAAAAGAAAAATTTGAAAGCTTTTATTCATTGTCATTATTGTGGGAGAGTAGGACATATCATGAACAATTGCCATCTCATAACGTTTGATGATAAACATGCTTGGAATTATTGGAGTACACCTGCTAGAGGTGTTACTCAACTGACTGGATCCAAGAATTCTTGGGTCCCCAAATTTACAAAGTAATTTGATTTTGCAGATGTGTCTTGAAGAATCAAATAAAGGGGTAAATAAAATCAAGGCACATAAAGGTTAGTTAACCCCACTCTCTTCTTGTGTTTATCTTGTCCTCTCTTCCATTAGTACTACATGCATGATCAGATTACTTATCTACTGTGATCAATGTCAATTCATGCTGATAATTGATGCAATCTCATGATGAATGCTCGATATCTGATCATATGTTACATAGTGAGTCTCACTCTGAGATTGCTCATGCTGAAAAATTTGTTTGCACTCAATCTATCATGCCTATATCAGCTGCACACATCTGCATGTTTCTTGAAATTTGCATATAGGTTCAATTTATCATGTGCATACATCTTGCCACACTGTCATGTTCTCAAGAAAATAATTGTTGTATGATTAAAAATCACTGCACCAAGTGAGGGGGAGTTCAGATAAACAGAGCCGGTTGGTTTTCAGAGGTATATTCTTTTGAGAGAGAGAGAGAGCATAAGAATTGGTGTTTCACTAGCTGCTGAGCTTAAGGTGTCTGGACTTGCTGTGAGCTGATTATTCTTCAAGTGAAGTGCCGCTGGCTTTGATACAGTAAGGTAGGTGCTAGCCTTTGGATGTTTAAGCACTTGAGAGATTGTGCTGTGTATAAGAGGAAAGTCAAATTGTGGTTTGTTTAAGAGTCAGTGAAATTGGGACTCTGAGTGGTTGGAAAACCCTTCCCAATCTTATCTCTGTTCTCACCTGGCATTCTCACTAATACCTCTGCCTATCCCTACTATTGTCTATCACTCTCCTCTTTTCACTAGGATGATCGACTCTGAGATTCAGGCGGAGTAAATTTATAACGTATCACCTTACCTGTTTTCAATTGATCGGCCATGAAAGATTGCTCTGAACTAAGAATAAGGTTGCTGACTTTTACTGAACTGTGATTCTCTGTCTATAGGGATTAAATTAAAAGGGTAAATTGATTGCAATTATTCTTGAATAAATCTCAATGGTATTGAAATCAACTAAAGGTTAGAAATGTTCAAAAGTTTTTCCAAAAATATGAACATCACTAGTAATGAGTAAATCTGGTAAGAGACCTACGCTTATATGGCTTCTCTGCCATGTTCTAAGTAAAATGAATAAAAGACCAGGGAATACGCCATAAAATGAAAAATCAAAGTTGGCAGAGCAATGACATTTCGTTTGAGAAACTGACTGTCTATATCGACGAACTATAAAAGTTATGTCATGACAACGAATGTGTATCTCTGTTCATAAAAGTGAAGCATGATGGTATACCTCACTGAGTAACCAGGGATTCCGGTGTCTAATCAACATGTTTCCTTGAGTAAAAGGGTGAAGTATTACTAGATTGCTCAATAACAAAAATTAAAAAAGTGATTGGTAAAAATGGTTGACTCTGTGTTCTTTGCAATAACCTTAGACGGGCATAAGATCAATATAAAAAGGTTTTAAATCAGATTTCTTGTGAAAATGTTTTATAAGTTTTTTGGATTAAATGATTGAGCAACATGTTTCTTTTAGATTATTTCAGCTTCATTAATTTTTATTCAAAGAATGATCGCAAACTGTTTCCAGTTTTCAACATAATCTCGATAAACAGTTAATCATGAAAAAGTATAAAGATGGCATTTTTATTTAAAGGAAGGGCATTCTGGGTATCTGTATGATGAAATAGGGTAAAGCCGACATTTGTTTTAAATGAAAACTCTATTTACAGAGTCTTTCATCTCTCTTCCCTCTTGTTTCAAAGCATTCATCTTCTGTTGCGAACTCTTCATTTTTGCTATTCATCCCAGTGCTTGATAGAGTGCTAGGTCTGGATACAGAGGGGGGTGAATGTATCCCTCTAGAAATAATGCCCAAATTAAAACTCAGAAGCTAAACACAGTTCCAAAATAAAACTAATTCAATTAAACTTATGAACAAACACATGGAGCGCGCCTATCCAATCATCTAGTGGAAGCAATCAACCAGACAAACCACTGCTCAAGAGATTTTTTAGGTGGTTCGGTCACCAAGACCTACGTCCACCCCTCCCTCCCAACCGGAGTGAGGCTTCCACTAGCACAAGCTAGAAAGCAGACTTAGTCTGTAAACAAGTTGCTGCCATACAGCTTGACCAGGGGAACAACCTCCCCTCTTCCTCCAAACCGGAGGGACACCCCAAGTGACTCCCAGCCACTTAGAAACCAGAGACGCAAGTCTCTCTTCCTCCAGACCAGGAGGGAACACCTAGTCTTGCAACCCACAAGACCAGAACCGGAGATCAGATCTCCCTTCTCTTGAGTCCACATGAGGAACCCGACCTCACAACTGAGAATTGGAAGAACAATAGTAACCTGAGTAACAAAAGGAAAAATAAGAAAATATAAAAAACACAGCGACAAAAGCTGGAAATGAAACACAAGAAATATAGCTCTCAATGAGCATAGTCGTTCTGGATTTGATCCATGAACAGACTGAACAGATCTTCAATAGAACTCTCTCCTCTCTTCCTTTCTTCCTCTTCTTTCTTCTTCTCAGCTCACGCAATCTTTCTCTTCTCTGCTCTCCTTTTCACTCACACTGTCTTTCTCTTTTCTTTCCATCCTCACGAGCTCTCTCTTTCTCTTTTTATTCTGCTGCTCTCACTCTCTATCTTCACTCTTCTTCTTCTTCTTATGCTTCTCTGCTGCTCCTACTTTCTTCTCTTACTTTCGGCTCACAGTCTCGATCAGCCCTCTTCTTTCTGATCAGTCTTCTTCTGAGGAAGAAGTCTTCTATATATAGCAGCGGCAGATAGGGCTAATGCTCTGCACGATTCCCGCCCAAGCTTTAGTCCACGTGGCGGCATCTCAGCTTCTTGGATCACGTGCCAGGTGCCAACCTCGGATCACGTGCCCAGTCACCTGCAAGTTTAATGAAGAGTTCAGTCAATGAACAATATCAGCTGAAGACAGTGTATAGACTTTATAAGTAGCAAATGAATAAGTATGTACACTGAGAGAGTGTATAGACTTGTAAGTCTTCATGCAACCTCAGTGTATATACTTGCTGAAGAATGCATTATCATAACAAGGGGGAATGTGTGGACTTCTGTGAAATGTAAGAAGCCATCGAGTGTATAGACTTAGAGACATTAATTAGGCAAGTGTGCACAACGTGAGAGAGTGTATATACTTGCTGTGAAGAATAGCAATGTGTAGACTTGTGAAGCATAACTGTATGTGATAAGTGTGTATTTTTACCATTTAATTCATGATTATATACACTTTTATGAGCTTAAATTGATATTAAATATACACTTCTCACACTTACTGTTGATTTAGAATCAAATATTTAATTTTCTGAAATTAAATAAATTTTAATGATAATTTTTACTTATTTATGCAGGCACGCAATACGAGGAAAACTCCAAGAAAAAGAAAATAAAAGAAAATAAAAGTTATATGTTGAACTGAGCCAAAAGCTCAGGGAGTTGTTCAAAAAGAATAGAAAAAAATTAGAAAATAAAATAAAATTATTTGAGCAGTTTTTAGAATTTTCTACTAATATATATGCTACATATATATATATATCTAGATATATATATATATATATTTATATATATATAAAATAAAAAAAATAATTCAAACCCCCGCCCCCCCCCCCCTGCCCGCCTTCGCCGCCCGCACGGGCGACGAGGCGAGAAGGCGAAGCGGGCGGGGGGTTCGTGGCGCCCGAAGGAGCGGCGGGCGGTTCGCGGGCGAAGGCGCGTCAACGCGCGGGCGGGGGGTCGTGGCACGGTGGCGTGCGACACGCGGCGAGGTCGGCGAGGCGCGGGCGCGTGCGCCCGCGTGTGACACACGGGTGGTGTGGCGACGACGGAGCGGGCGGGCGCACGAGGGCCCACGGCGGTCGGCCACCTAACCCGGTCGGCGGTCGGCGCAACGTGCCGACATAGAGGAAAATGAGAGAATAAGAGAGAAAGAAGGAGAAAAAGGGCCATAAAAATTCAAAAAAAATTTGGAAAAAATCAGAAAAAAATGACAAAGGTGCAGCACATTCCAACCTACCAAGTTGGGTCAAAATTAGGTGCACTTGATTGTTTCACATGGGCAAGAAGAGTTTGTAACCCTATATAAGGGCTTCATGTGTAATGGAATGGGAGATAAGTAGTTAGTGAGGGTTGAGTAGGGAGAGAGAGCTAGCTATGGATCATGTGTAATGTAAGTTTGTTCTTTATTTTTCTGAAGTTGTTGATTGTTAGAGTTGTATTTTACAAGCTTTTGAAGTCAAAGTTGTAAGTTGACGTTCTTTCAATAAAAGTTTCATTTTTGAATTCAGCCTTTTCCTAGCCTTATTTCTCATGATTGTAATCTTCATTTCAATTTGTGTTCTTCATAAAAGGTGTTTGTTTTCAAGTGCTCTTCAACTTCTCTGATGATCATTTCTTCAAATTCTTCCTACTTCATAGAGTTCTGGTCTGTTTTCTTAAGTGCTGTTTTAGGTGTTTACTGTTCATCCGTGGTGAGACATTCTAGTTTTCTTATGTTTTGAAGCCTTTCTAGACCTCTTTTCAATCTGAGTTCTTCATCAACTTTGTTCCTCTCCTATAGATCTCCATTTCATTCTTCTACTACTTTGTCTAATTCTGCCTATTTTTAGAGTTAGAATTAATTTTTCAAGGTGTTGTTTTATTGTTCATCCAACTTGATAGTTCTTTAGTTTTTCCCAGTTTTCACTATCTTTCTCTTGTTTTCTGTCTTTGTGTTCTTAATCAAAGTTCTTTCTCTTTCAATTCTCTACAACTTTCATGTTTTACATTTTTTCTAATTCCATCTAGATTTGAAGTTATACTTTTTCTTCCAACCCCTATTTTCACTTGAATTCTGTTATGTTTTCAAACTTAAGTTTTCAAACTTGTTCTATCCAAACCTTGTCATCTTAAGTGTTTCAATCATTCAATCATACCCAAAGCGGTAAGTCTTCTTCAAATCCTCTCACGGCGTCGACTTCCTAGGCGGAGCGATCTTCATCAAAGGCTCGGCGTGGAAACGACGACATTCATTGGCTGAATTTCTTTTACTTATCTCTTGTCATTTAAAGTTGTAATTTCAATTTCTTTAGTGATAATCGCACTCCAAAATACAACATTTGATTTTCCAAACATAAGGATATGTCCAACTTGAACTAAAATCAAATATTCTCTCCCCGTGGGATCGACCCGTACTTACCATTGTACTCATGTTTGTAAATCCATAAGTGAGTGAGTGCGGTTATAAATATTTGAAATTTGTGTGGCACGGCATATTTAACAACGACTGTCGAGCTCCACCAAATTTTTGGCGCCGTTGCCGGGGAGTGAATTATGATGATAGTTGGATATTCTTGTGTTTGGTGTATATATGTGAATATTCATTTTGCTCTTTTTACTTGTGCAGGACAAAGAAAAAAATTTGAAAATCAAAGAAAGAGGAAGATCGAACCTAAAATTCCAAGGATATGAAACGTCGTTAAATAGCCCGGAAGCATTGCTAAAGGGCTGAAATCAAGAAACAGGTTCTATCTTTCCACTTTCTGCAAAATCTTTACAAAAATCTGGAAATTTCTTGAAAACTCTATAAAAATCATAAAACAATCAAAACAAAAGAAATTTTTATGCTGGTTAGATAGGTTTAGTAATTAAAAACAAAAAAAAAACATACTTGCACCAAAATCTAAAAAAAAAATACATTTCAAGATTAGAAACCACACATCATGTTTTAGGACATGTATCATTTAGCATAGAACTTTTTTTTTATTTCATTTCTGTCAATTGCATATTGAAGATTGCGAGGGGCAAGGTACGTTCTACTCACCATATTCTGGCATTCATTTTGCATAAAGAACCCCTTGTTTGAAATTGTGGTGTGCATTGCATTTCAAAATATTCTAAGGGCAACACCCCTAATAAGATAAGGTGGGGATTTCATCACCCTTCCTTAGCCCACAAACCACATTTCTCTTGCATCTTCGCATGACCTCCGCCATAAATAAAAGTCAGTAAACGTTGGCCCTAGGATCACACTGTGATTCTTATGTTATTTAGGTTTATCCTCATATGAAAATCGGTGCCTAAGGCAAGACGGTCGGACAGCAAATACTTTAAGCGGGTTAGTGGTTTGGCATAATAAGGTCCCTACGAAAGTAGGGGTAACCTCCCACTTCCCCACCCCTTACCTGGCTGGTGGTCATATTGAGGGTAAACTTAAGTCTCACTTTAATCATTTTGTGAAACCCTATTTATAGGTCCAAGTCACATCTAGGTCATTAGGGTCATTTGTGTGCTTACTTGTTTATCTTTGCATAAAAAAAACAATAAAATCAAAATATAAAAAAAAATCATTGAAAAATCATCACTCTTTCTTGGGTCTTTTTCATTTCCACATCTAATTTTGTTCAGGCCCAATAATAGATTCTTTGATGTTTAATTATGCGGGCTATGTGAATTCCAACTCTCCATTTACCCCTTATCATCAAACTCCTTCACTCTTCCACAATGGGGTTGATAATTCATCTTTCACCCAAGAGCCATATCAATGGTCATTGGATTTTTCCACCTCTGTCTCCTACACAAACCCACATAATCAATGGGAAAATCAACAATTTTCTTCTTGGGAACCATACCAAGACCCCATTCAACGTCCTTCAAATCCACACTTTACAGATTGGGATTCATATTCCAATGATCCTTACAATCAAGTCCATTCTTATGATCAACCCTATTATGGAGGGCAACCAATACACCCTCCTGATTTTCAGACTGAGTGCCCTTCAAATTATTATCCATCACAATCTGACTCTCAGCCCACTTATCTATCTCCTCTATACACAGAATTACATAAGGAGGAGATGTTTGATAAATTGACACGGCTCTTCCAGACTCAACAACAAGCCTTTCAGGAACAACTGCAAAACTTTGAGGCCCAAGTGAGTAGGATTGCTGAAAACATCATAGAAATGGAAGTGGATCCAATGCCTAACAACTCCACAAGTCTTGAGGACCAACTTCTTGGATGTTATAATGATAAAAGTCTATATGCTCAACCTATGATCCCACAATCTACCACTCATATCACTGTTGATTTTGAGGGAATCATGGAAGAGTCTTATGCGGAGGACGTAACGGAAGAGCAACCTGAGGAGCCTAAACCCCATTCTATTTGTGAAGAGGATTATGATGATCTTGAGTCGTCGGGGGGAGAAGAAGGGAATGATGAAAATCGTATTTGGGTCAAAACCTCTGATGACCATTATGACCCAGCCCAACAGACAAATCATTACTATTCATCTCTTCCCCCCACACCTAATGCCTCTGATGATCAATTCATTCAGTTACTTCTCCATAGTCAATCCCTCCAACAGCACATCAATAGGCTTACTGCGAAAGTCAAAACCATGGAGGGAGAGCAATTCTTTGATTCCTCTGGACCCAATCCTCATCAAGTTCTTCACACTGACTACGATCAATCTATAATTCCCCAAGAGCATCACACTCTTATCACTCTTAATTTAGTAGATAACGGGATTATGGAGGGGTCGTGTCAGCAAAATTCCCATGAGAACTCTAAGGGGATTGCGGACTTGACTGGAAATGCAATAGATGAAGGTGATGAATTGATAAATGATCATATTCCCCCTCCTACAAAGGAATTTGAGGAGCCAGTGCTTGCTTGCCAACATGAGGGAAATGCAAGAGAGGTGGATGATCTTCAGTTAGAGGGAGAGGATGAATATATTGAACCTCATCACAAGTCTCTCCCCGATCATGATGACCTTCTCTTTGAAGATGGGAATGGAGAAGAAGTGGAGATGGGACATGAGTTTGATGAAATTATCTTTGAAGATGGGAAGGAAGAAGAAGTGAAGATGGATCTAGAATTGAATATTTATTGGAATACTGAAGTTGGGGTAAATGAGGAATTGAATGATTCGAGTATGCCGCATGATAATTTCAATCTAGAGGAGCAGGTAGAGCTTGTGCCACTTCTGGACCATGGTGATTCTTTTCAAACTCTCCCAACTCATTGGTCCACCCTAGCTCTACATGCTGATTTATCTGATCCTAAGGAATCTCAGGAGGAATATTTCATACTTCATGATATGATTTTTCCCAAGGTGCCTCCTCTATTCTTTCCTCGGGATAATGCTTTTGAGCTACCTCCATCTCGATCTCTGTCTCGCCCTTGCGCTCACCAGTCACATTCGTTTTCTTTAGGGCATGAAAAAGACAATTTTGGCAAGGATAAAATTCTTTGGTGGCTCATTTTAAAATCAACTTGTTGGTTGTTGAGCTACAGTGCGTCTGGCTGAAGACGTTAAATTTAGCGCTTTTTGGGAGGCAGCCCAATATCTTCACAGTTTGGTATGCAAATAAATGGCTTCTTGGGAGGCCACTCACGGTTTTTGTGATTTGATGTTTTGTTTTAGTGTGTTTCTTTTACAGTTCTCAGGCCACAACGCAATGAAGCCCTCATCACTTCGCCCGACCCATCAAGTTGTATCCTTCCATCCCAACTATATTATCTCTTTACATGTCCTCTGATCTTTCTACTGTTTATGCCATTGAGGACAATGTCATTTAAGTTGGGGGGAGATAAATGTCAAAAATTTTAAAAAATAAAATTTTCAAAAATAAAATTTCAAAAATAAAATTTTCAAAAATTTCAAAAATTTCACAAATTGCAACAACAGTTTTCCCCGAGTTGAATTTCTTGATTCATGTCGCATGAAAAGTGATTCTGAATAGAAACAACTGGGAAAAGGATGATGGACAATTTATTTACTCTGGCCATGGAAAACTGATTTTAAGAATCTCTTTAAAGTTCAGATGCACTTTCAAAAAAATAAAATCACGATGCACGCTAATGAAACAAGAAGGACAAGCCTTCTACTATTTTAGATATACTGTCTGATATTCTGCACTTTTGAAAAAGAGATTTGTTATAAGCTTTCTGCCATAGAAAAGTATGAGAAAAAAATAAAGCACCATGAAAAATACTCCGATTCTGAGTAACCGGGCCTACTTCACCTAAGACGTGTTGAGGTTCGCGTCAAAAGGAAAAGGGAACTTGGATCTGTGGCACCGAACCTACTTCACCTCAGACGTGTTGAGGTTCGTGTAAAACAGTGACGGGTAGTACAGCATCATGTGTGTATAGAAAAAAAAAGAGAAAAAGAAAACAAACAAGAGGAAAAGAGATCCCAAAAGGGACAAATGAAATAAGGCAGATAAAAAGCTATTATGCTTAAAGCTCTAATTAAGAAGTGCAGAATTGAAAGATATTTGTTCGGAATAGCAACTGGAGGATGAAATTGTCTCTACTGTGAATTTAGTATTCCACTTGCACAAGTGCTACTGAATTTTGATTAGATTCTTGATCATGTACCTAAATTTTCGACATAAGGCTAGTCTGTGATAATTACTCCAGATTCCTGATCTTTAGTTGACTCTATGAAAGATGAACTGGAAATGAGGCCTGAATATCTTTAAACTCTTGTTAGTCCTAAATTTTTCATTATGTGCATTGCTAAGGGACTAGCAATGAGTAAGTTGGGGGGTGTGATAAGTGTGTATTTTTACCATTTAATTAATGATTATATACACTTTTATGAGCTTAAATTGATATTAAATATACACTTCTCACACTTACTGTTGATTTAGAATCAAATGTTTAATTTTCTGAAATTAAATAAATTTTAATGATAATTTTTACTTATTTATGTAGGCACGCAATACGAGGAAAACTCCAAGATAAAGAAAATAAAAGAAAATAAAAGTTATATGTTGAACTGAGCCAAAAGCTCAGGGAGTTGTTCAAAAAGAATAGAAAAAAATTAGAAAATAAAATAAAATTATTTGAGCAGTTTTTAGAATTTTCTACTAATATATATGCTACATATATATATATCTAGATATATATATATATATATATATGTATATATATAATAAAAAAATAATTCAAACCCCCGTCCCCCCCCTTCCCCCCTTCGCCGCCCGCATGGGCGACGAGGCAAGAAGGCGAAGCGGGCGGGGGGTTCGTGGTGCCCGAAGGAGCGGCGGGCGGTTCGCGGGCGAAGGCGCGTCAACGCGCGGGCGGGGGGTCGTGGCACGGTGGCATGCGACATGCAGCGAGGTCGGCGAGGCGCGGGCACGTGTGCCCGCGTGCGACACACGGGTGGCGTGGCGACGGCGGAGCGGGCGGGCGCACGAGGGCCCACGGCGGTCGGCCGCCTAACCCGGTCGGCGGTCGGCGCAACGTGCCGACATAGAGGAAAATGAGAGAATAAGAGAGAAAGAAGGAGAAAAAGGGCCATAAAAATTCAAAAAAAATTTGGAAAAAATCAGAAAAAAATGACAAAGGTGCAGCACATTCCAGCCTACCAAGTTGGGTCAGAATTAGGTGCACTTGATTGTTTCACATGGGCAAGAAGAGTTTGTAACCCTATATAAGGGCTTCATGTGTAATGGAATGGGAGATAAGTAGTTAGTGAGGGTTGAGTAGGGAGAGAGAGCTAGCTATGGATCATGTGTAATGTAAGTTTGTTCTTTATTTTTCTGAAGTTGTTGATTGTTAGAGTTGTATTTTACAAGCTTTTGAAGTCAAAGTTGTAAGTTGACGTTCTTTCAATAAAAGTTTCATTTTTGAATTCAGCCTTTTCCTAGCCTTATTTCTCATGATTGTAATCTTCATTTCAATTTGTGTTCTTCATAAAAGGTGTTTGTTTTCAAGTGCTCTTCAACTTCTCTGATGATCATTTCTTCAAATTCTTCCTACTTCATAGAGTTCTGGTCCGTTTTCTTAAGTGCTGTTTTAGGTGTTTACTGTTCATCCGTGGTGAGACATTCTAGTTTTCTTGTGTTTTGAAGCCTTTCTAGACCTCTTTTCAATCTGAGTTCTTCATCAACTTTGTTCCTCTCCTATAGATCTCCATTTCATTCTTCTACTACTTTGTCTAATTCTGCCTATTTTTAGAGTTAGAATTAATTTTTCAAGGTGCTGTTTTATTGTTCATCCAACTTGATAGTTCTTTAGTTTTTCCCAGTTTTCACTATCTTTCTCTTGTTTTCTGTCTCTGTGTTCTTAATCAAAGTTCTTTCTCTTTCAATTCTCTACAACTTTCATGTTTTATATTTTTTCTAATTCCGTGTAGATTTGAAGTTATACTTTTTCTTCCAACCCCTATTTTCACTTGAATTCTGTTATGTTTTCAAACTTAAGTTTTCAAACTTGTTCTATCCAAACCTTGTCATCTTAAGTGTTTCAATCATTCAATCATACCCAAAGCGGTAAGTCTTCTTCAAATCCTCTCACGGCGTCGACTTCCTAGGCGGAGCGATCTTCATCAAAGGCTCGGCGTGGAAACGACGACATTCATTGGCTGAATTTCTTTTACTTATCTCTTGTCATTTAAAGTTGTAATTTCAATTTCTTTAGTGATAATCGCACTCCAAAATACAACATTTGATTTTCCAAACATAAGGATATGTCCAACTTGAACTAAAATCAAATATTCTCTCCCCGTGGGATCGACCCGTACTTACCATTGTACTCATGTTTGTAAATCCATAAGTGAGTGAGTGCGGTTATAAATATTTGAAATTTGTGTGGCACGGCATATTTAACAATGACTGTCGAGCTCCACCAGTATGCAGTGTATAGACTTCAATGAATGCAATGCATGCACAATGATGCAATGTATAGACTATGAAGATACGTGTGTGAAGCTCAACAATGTATAGACTATGCAACAACATCAAAGCAACATATCGATGTACAGACTTTGGCTTGATCAATGCACACTGCACAAATGGATGTACAGACTTGAAGTGGCATGTAGCAGACGATGAACAGCCAAGCATGTATAGACTTACCAATGCGAGCACAGGCTGTACACACTTTGATTGCGCGCAAGAGAACGCAGTGTACATACTTTGCTGTGAAGAACAATGCATGAATGCAGTGTATAGACTTGATGTTAACATGCATGAGAACCCAATGTGCAGACATGCTGTCCCTGCAGCTGACGACTCCAGTGTATAGACTTGCTGAGGGAAGGGCTGTACAGACTTTAAGCAAAGCAAGGCTGTCGAGTGTATAGACTTCATGATGTGTAGACTTTGGCACAAGAAACGGCTGTACAGACTTTAGCTCAACAGCGATGTATAGAGTTTTGAAAGCTTGAATGACGAAGCATGATGTACAGACTTTGAGCGTTGTATAGACTTTGCGAAGCACATGCCTTGGCTGTACAGACTTTAGACTTGAACGTGTGTGCGGTGAATCGATGTATACACTTGGAGGCCCTTGAAGGGTGTACAGACTTGAAGAACCGAAGCCAATGTAGAGACTTGACGAATGGCTCAGCAATGTATAGACTTGGTGAGCTTCAGAGCACAATGTGCAGACTTTACCACTGTATAGACTTAAAGTTCTGAACGTAGGTAAAGGCTGGGATTGTATAGACTTGCACAGTGTTGCCAATGTATAGACTTCCAATGAATGCAACCGCTGTACAGACTTGCTCAAACAGACCGATGTATAGACTTGCCAACGAGAGGGCTGTACAGACTTGAGCAATGCAAAGGCAATCGGATGTATAGACTTGGGCTGTACATACTTGGAAGGCTTGAAGTCGATGTACAGACTTGGAAACCGATTTGCAAAGGCTGATGTATAGACTTGAAGGTTCACAGGATGTATAGACATCAAATGCAACAGATGACTCTGTATGGACTTTGAAGATGCAAGCGATGTACAGACTTGGGGTTCCATTGTGGATGTATAGACTCTGAAGAAATGAGGCGATGTGCAGACTTGGTGCCTTAAAGGATGTATAGACTTCAGTTGAGCAAGCTACAGTGCCGTTGTATGGACTTGATCTTCAAGGAATAGCTGTACAGACTTTGAAGGCTTAGCGGAGGATGTACAGACTTTGAATATGAAAACCAATGTATGGACTTCAGGTGACGACCAACGTACATACTTTGAATATGAAGACCAATGTACAGACTATGAGAGCTAAGGTCAATGTATTGACTTGCGAAACTGAGGGGTCGACCCATTAGAAATGGGGGGGTCGACTCACAACTGCCCAGTCAATACTGACAGAGTGTAGACATGATCAAGTAGTGCAAGTGCCAATGTATGCACTTGAAAAATTGATGTGAAGACTTGAAAATGTACACACTTTGAATTCATGCAAGTTGTGCGATGTATATACTTCAAATGCAACAGAAGACTCTGTATGGACTTGGCCAGTGTACAGACTTCAGTTGATGAACGATGCATGCTATGCAATGTGTGGACTTGACATGCCTAATGAAGGCGATGTACATACTTGCTGCGTGATGCTGATGTGCAGACTTATGTAAGTGTATGTAGTGTATAGACTACACTTATCTGGGGAGTCGACCCATCTAGAAAGGGGGTCGACCCACACTATGCTGACTTTGATGATGCAAGGATGTTTAGCCTAAACAGAATTCAATAAGCAGAATAAAACAACTGATGTATATGCATGTGAATACTTTATGCAGCAGATAACATGACTGAACATCAAATGCAATGCTTTATGATCTGATAAACTAACTGAACAGCAATGCAATGCTTTGATAAACAGACTGAACATCAGAATGACTGAACATATGAAGATGACTCACACATCAGGATAACTCACAGTGATTAACTCACAACAAAACCAATCATCAAATGATTAACTCACATCAAAATCAATCATCAAAATCACAGGGGCACAACAATCTCCCCCTTTTTGATAATGGCAACACTACACTGTGAGTAAAGCTGATGACACAAACTATTCTCCCCCTTTGACTTCATCAAAAAGAAAATAGTTTGAGAAGTTAAAGCATGTTTAAAAAATTCAGTCAATTTCTCCCCCTTGCAATAAACAAGATGAACCATGGAGAGGTATGAATGTAGAAATGCAGATGCAACTAGAAGTGCAATACCTCCCCCTAAATATATGAATGCAAAGACACAATTGTTAGCAATTGAGATGAATATGATTCAATATTACAAGGAAGCTCCCCCTGAGTAGATGCCAATTGATATGCATCTGTTGCATTTCTCCCAATTGATATGGGTGAGAGGGAGACCATAGAGGCATTCAAGGATAAGTTCAGGTCAATGAATCAAGGACAGTGAGCAGAAGAGTTTCAAATTACAGATCTTCAAAGAAGCTCCAAGCACAAGAAGTTCAACAACATTTTCAAGGAGATATCAATCTTATAAATCCAAAATATAATTTTTTTCAAGGTCTTCCATTACAAGGGCTTATGAATGAAGTTTATTGATCAGCATAGTTTAAACATGATGTATGCAGAGTTTATCAATAAAATTCTGTATTAATATCTAAAACCAAGGTTTAATAAAAATGAACCAAGCCCTCATTTTATCTTGATTAACCTCCCTTTCTCTTACACAATCAAATTTATTGACTTCAATCGGAATTACATGCACTAGAATTGAGATCAAGCATTTATGAAGTCATGTGAATTTGTCTAGGGTTGTAGCAATTTGATTGTAGCATCAATATTCAGATATTTCAATTTGTTCAACAATTTTCATGCTACAAATTTTACAAGCACTCTAGTTCAGTGCACACCTTGTAACTAGAGGATATACCTTGATCAGAGGCCAATATCCCTAAGCACTTAGTGTGACTAACTGTCATGCTTTATATGAACAGAGATAGCATTTACACATCATGACACACTACAAATCATTTCTTGATGAGTGAGTTGTATTTCTCAGTGTGCATGCCATTGCTCTGCCTGATTAACACTCATCTTAAGCAGAGTTAACTATGGCACCTCATGACACAGTCCTTTGGACATGTGTTTCTTAGTGACCAAAGTCATTGCTTTGACAGATATTACCCTTTAGACATTTCAGAGAAATTCATTTGCTTCAAAACAATACTAACTTCATGTACTTAATCAATTAAAGCCATGTATTCAATATTGCAGATTTCAGAAGTTTTTACAAGACACATCATGAAATAGTTGGTTAAAGTTTAATGTATTCATTGAGTTTGACTTTAAAATTTCATTGAGTTTGACTTTAAAATTTCTTAAAAATATCTGAATCATGTTTAATAAACTTAAACCAGCTGAGTTATTTCAGTCATTCATAAAATCGTATAATAGAAGATTCCTAGTTCAAGTGTTTTCAGATTTATGATTGAGATAGTCCCATTGAAATCTTCATGAGAGATTGATAGAATTCAGAAATCAAATGATAGAGGGGATTTTAAAATCAGTGTTTTCAAATTATGATCAAGGTTTGTCAACAAAATCAATAAGAAAGGATATGCAATGAATTCTCACAAGAGTATGCATTTTACAACCTATATGCAATGCATTGACTCCCCCTGACAATATGCATTCAGTCACTCTTTTTGATATTTTTCAATGAAATGCAATGTAATTAACTCCATGTATGCAAAGACATGCAAAGACTCAACATTGAATGCTATGCAAAGACATGCAATTAATTCCCCTTGAAAACATGCAATGTTTTGCATTGAAGACTGAACATATAACAATGTGACTTATGCTCAATCAGACTGCCCTATTAAGCAAAATGACCCATGGTACCAGGCGGAGCACTTGGTCTAAAAGACCACCTCACACATAGCAAGAACCTCCAGACAGATTTCCCTGCCTTTTGGTAGCTTACCATTTATATACCATAGAGGTCAATCATGATCATTCAACATGCAGTCCTATATGCAATCCAGATTTTCAGTGAGCTATGCATCAGACAAATTTCAAACCACATTCATATGCAGTTCAGATTTTTCAAAAATTTCAGAATGTAATTTGTTTTCAGAGATTATGCATAACAATAATTATCAAACAATTGCAATTGGCATATGTATGCATCAGATGCAGACAACCCTTTTAATCTGATATTTGCACAGAACACTCACCAAGTGTATGATCAAAAAATGATGTAAATGGCAGATGATGAATGAAAATACAAAATCAGATCTAATGTGCTATGCAATAAAACTAAGAACAGGAAGTGTAAGAAATTTACCTGAAAGATTCAGGAGGGGTTTTCTTCTTGAGTGCCTTGGATTGTTACCCCTCTTTATTCTTCAGCTTCCAAGGCACACTTGCAAGTTAGCAACCTATTTTGCACAAATAGGCACCCAAGAAGTCTTGGGTCCTGACATGGCAGTATCACTTCTAGCAAGTTTTCTCTGCACATTTTTAACTTGATGATCATTGAATTTTATCAGAGGATAACCATCCATCAAATGTCCAGATTTGCCATAATGATGGCAAGAAGCAGCATTTTTCAGATCTGATTTATGCACACTCTTATTAACATGAATTCTATGTGCATATGCATGAAATCTTTTGTTAACAGAATAAAAATTTTGTTTACCAAAACCATTTTTGTTTTGATATCCTGCCAGCCAACAGGTTGCAGCCCTGTGTCCTGGCTTTCCACACTTATAGCATGAGAAAATTGACTTTAGATTCTTTTTATGCACATCATTATGAACATGAATTTTATGTGCATTGGCATGGAGATTTCTGTTATTTGCATGACCAAACTGTTTTCCATAATCAAAACATTCAAAGTTTTTCCTTTTAAAAATAACTTTGCTCTTTCTGAGAGCATTTGTACTTGCGGGGAATTTAAACCTTTCAGAGATGAAAATTTTCCCTTGAGCATGCCAACAGTCTTTGACTGTGTGGCCATGCTTTCCACAGTGAGAGCAATTGAGAGAATTTCTTCTATAAGAACCTGACCAGCATTCAGAGGCCCTGTGGCCTATTTTGTTGCAGTTAAAACAGATGATGTGCTGGTTCTTTGAAATAGATTTGTTCATATTAAAACATGCTGATTTGCAAAGTATTTTATATAATATGAACATGATTTTTCCTTACCACTTGTAAACCAGCAATGAGCAGTAGTGTGTCCTACTTTATCACAATTAGAACATATGACACTCTTTTTCTTAGGATAGGAAACTTGACCTGCGAATCCCTACCATGCTTTTCTCTAGCTTTCAGATCATCTGATTTCATTAAGTTACATTCATGCATCAAGTGGCCAATCTTGTGACAATAATGACATTTCATGATTTCTCTTTTATGTGCATGTCTAGGTGTATCAGTGTGTTTTACAGCATGCACATTTTCACTTTGATTCAATCCCTTATTCACATGACTGACCTTTTCCATTTTTCTAGTTTGTTTCTGATTCTTCTGAACATTTGGTTGTATATTTTCTGAGGTGGTGGTAACATCTGATGCTTTGATAAAAGATGTCATTAGCTTATTTTTGAAAGCCTTTTTATTGACATTGTTGTAGCATAACCCTTCCTTTTGAGTATTGACCTTAACACCTAACAACCTATCCAGATTTTCTTGTCCATCAACAAATTTAGACAGAGATTTCCTCAAGTCTAGGATTTCATATTCTGGAGAGGCAATATGTAACTCATAACTTGCAGTCTCTTGTTCACTGCAATTGACAACCTCACTCAAAACCTTGTTGGCAATTTTGTATTCTTCGATCTCCTTTCTCAGATCATCTTCTTTTTCAGTTTCATTTGTACAGATGACTTTTCCTTTCTCCAATGTAAGAAGTCTTTCAAACATGCCGTTGTTTAACAACTTCAATTTTTCAATTTCTTCTTTAAGCTTATCATTCTGAACCAATTCATTTATTAGAAGCTGGTCTTCTGAATTGACTTCATACATTCTTCCATTTTCAATTTCCTTCATTTCTCTTTGTTGCTTTTCAAAATCTTTCTGTAATTCTATGTTTACAGATTTTATGGCATTCAATTTTTCAGCAACCAAATTCTTCTCTTGCTCAAGTTTCTCAAATTTTTCTCCATTATCCTTAACAGATTGTTTCAGAGAGTCATTTTCAGATTCTAGCCTACTTAGTTCAGACTTAACACATTCAAATTTTTTCAGCAAATTCTTACTCTGAACAGAATCATTACAAGTTAGGCTAAGCTTCTTCTCAAGTTCAGAGATCTCTTTTACATGATCTTGATTCTCAATCTTCAGTAACGAAATTTGCTTTTTCAACATTTGAATATCAGACATAAAAGCATCATGAACATTTTTCAGTTCAGCACAGTTTTTACATGGAGAATTGAAACTGTCTGACCTACTATTCTTCTTCAAATTTTTGTATTGTTTTCTTAACTGTTCATGAGACTCTAATAATTCAGCATATGAATTTTCCCAGTCATCCAAGGTATAGTTCTCAAAGAGATTTACCTCATCATCATCATCTTCTTCATTTTGACTGCCACTTTGATTGCTTCTGTCAGCCATCATGCAGTTGTCCTCATTTCTCTTCTGAGTTCGCTTCAGCATGTCCAGAATATCTTTAGCAGAACTGCAATCAAAGAAACATGAATGAAAAGCTCTATCAGTAGCTGCCTTCATTAGATTTATAGCTATCTGATTCTCTTCATGCAGTGATTTGTGACTGTCAGTCCATTTGGACTTTTTCTTTGGTAGTTCATGAGGACCGTGTGAAATCACTTTCCACGGGTCTGGATTAACAGATTTAGCATAATTTTTCAGACTAGCAAACCATACACTAAAATTGGAACCCTTTAAAACTGGTGGTTCACCCATGGAAACACGTCAGATATAATGCAACGGGAATATTGATGCACCAAAAGCAAATAAGCACTAAAGACTGCAGGATCGGATCTGCAGGTCGCTGGACCTTCTATGCAGACACCGCTCTGATACTAATTGATAGAGTGCTAGGTCCGGATACAGAGGGGGGTGAATGTATCCCTCTAGAAATAATGCCCAAATTAAAACTCAGAAGCTAAACACAGTTCCAGAATAAAACTAATTCAATTAAACTTATGAACAAACACATGGAGCGCGCCTATCCAATCATCTAGTGGAAGCAATCAACCAGACAAACCACTGCTCAAGAGATTTTTTAGGTGGTTCGGTCACCAAGACCTACGTCCACCCCTCACTCCCAACCAGAGTGAGGCTTCCACTAGCACAAGCTAGAAAGCAGACTCAGTCTGCAAACAAGTTGCTGCAACACAGCTTGACCAGGGGAACAACCTCCCCTCTTCCTCCAAACCGGAGGGACACCCCAAGTGACTCCCAGCCACTTGGAAACCAAAGACGCAAGTCTCTCCTCCTCCAGACAAGGAGGGAACACCTAGTCTTGCAACCCACAAGACCAGAACCGGAGATCAGATCTCCCTTCTCCTGAGTCCATAGGAGGAACCCGACCTCACTACTGAGAATCGGAAGAACAATAGTAACCTGAGTAACTAAAGGAAAAATAAGAAAACATAAAAAGCACTGTGACAAAAGCTGGAAATGAAACACAAGAAATATAGCTCTCAATGAGCATAGTCATTCTGGATTTGATCCACGAACAGACTGAACAGATCTTCAATAGAACTCTCTCCTCTCTTCCTTTCTTCCTCTTCTTTCTTCTTCTCAGCTCACGCAATCTTTCTCTTCTCTGCTCTCCTTTTCACTCTCACTATCTTTCTCTTTTCTTTCAATCCTCACGAGCTCTCTCTTTCTCTTTTTCTTCTGCTGCTCTCACTCTCTATCTTCACTCTTCTTCTTCTTCTTCTGCTTCTCTGCTGCTCCTACTTTCTTCTCTTACTTTCGGCTCACAGTCTCGATCAGCCCTCTTCTTTCTGATCAGTCTTCTTCTGAGGAAGAAGTCTTCTATATATAGCAGCGGCAGATAGGGCTTTAGTCCACGTGGCGGCATCTCAGCTTCTTGGATCACGTGCCAGGTGCCAACCTCGGATCACGTGCCCAGTCACCTGCAAGTTTAATGAAGAGTTCAGTCGATGAACAATATCAGCTGAAGACAGTGTATAGACTTTATAAGCAGCAAATGAATAAGTATGTACACTGAGAGAGTGTATAGACTTGTAAGTCTTCATGCGACCTCTGTGTATATACTTGCTGAAGAATGTATTATCATAACAAGGGGGAATGTGTGGACTTCTGTGAAATGTAAGAAGCCATCGAGTGTATAGACTTAGAGACATTAATTAGGCAAGTGTGCACAACGTGAGAGAGTGTATATACTTGCTGTGAAGAACAGTAATGTGTAGACTTGTGAAGCATAACTGTATGCAGTGTATAGACTTCAATGAATGCAATGCATGCACAATGATGCAATGTATAGACTATGAAGATACGTGTGTGAAGCTCAACAATGTATAGACTATGTAACGGCATTAAAGCAACATATCGATGTACAAACTTTGGCTTGATCAATGCACACTGCACAAATGGATGTACAGACTTGAAGTGGCATGTAGCAGACGATGAACAGCCAAGCATGTATAGACTTACCAATGCAAGCATAGGCTGTACACACTTTGATTGCGTGCAAGAGAACGCAGTGTACAGACTTTGCTGTGAAGAACAATGCATGAATGCAGTGTATAGACTTGCTGTTAACATGCATGAGAACCAAATGTGCAGACATGCTGTCCCTGTAGCTGACGACTCCAGTGTATAGACTTGCTGAGGGAAGGGCTGTACAGACTTTAAGCAAAGCAAGGCAGTCGAGTGTATAGACTTCATGATGTGTAGACTTTGGCACAAGAAATGGCTGTACAGACTTTAGCTCAACAGCGATGTATAGAGTTTTGAAAGCTTGAACGACGAAGCATGCTGTACAGACTTTGAGCGTTGTATAGACTTTACGAAGCACATGCCTTGGCTGTACAGACTTCAGACTTGAACGTGTGTGCTGTGAATCGATGTATACACTTGGAGGCCCTTGAAGGGTGTACAGACTTGAAGAACCGAAGCCAATGTAGAGACTTGATGAATGGCTCAACAATGTATAGACTTGGTGAGCTTCAGAGCACAATGTGCAGACTTTACCACTATATAGACTTGAAGTTCTGAACGTAGGTAAGGGCTGGGATTGTATAGACTTGCACAGTGCTGCCATTGTATAGACTTCCAATGAATGCAACCGCTGTACATACTTGCTCAAATAGACCGATGTATAGACTTGCCAACGAGAGGGCTGTACAATCTTGAGCAATGCAAAGGCAATCAGATGTATAGACTTGGGCTATACATACTTGGAAGGCTTGAAGTCGATGTACAGACTTGGAAACCGATTTGCAAAGGCTGATGTATAGACTTGAAGGTTCACAGGATGTATAGACTTCAAATGCAACAGAAGACTTTGTATGGACTTTGAAGATGCAAGCGATGTACAGACTTGGGGTTCCACTGTAGATGTATAGACTCTGAAGAAATGAGGCGATGTGCAGACTTGACGCCTTAAAGGATGTATAGACTTCAGTTGAGCAAGCTACAGTGCCGTTGTATGGACTTGATCTTCAAGGAATGGCTGTACAGACTTTGAAGGCTTAGCGGAGGATGTACAGACTTTGAATATGAAAACCAATGTATGGACTTCAGGTGACGACCAACGTACATACTTTGAATATGAAGACCAATGTACAGACTATGAGAGCTAAGGCCAATGTATTGACTTGAGAAATTGGGGGGTCGACCCATCAGAAATGGGGGGGTCGACCCACAACTGCCCAGTCAATGCTGATAGAGTGTAGACATGATCAAGTAGTGCAAGTGCCAATGTATGCACTTGAAAAATTGATGTGAAGACTTGACAATGTACACACTTTGAATTCATGCAAGTTGTGCGATGTATATACTTCAAATGCAACAGAAGACTCTGTATGGACTTGGCCAGTGTACATACTTCAGTTGATGAACGATGCATGCTATGCAATGTATGGACTTGACATGCCTACTGAAGGCGATGTACATACTTGCTGCGTGATGCTGATGTGCAGACTTATGTAAGTGTATGCAGTGTATAGACTACACTTATCTGGGGAGTCGACCCATCTAGAAAGGGGGTCGACCCACACTATGTTGACGGTGATGATGCAAGGATGTTTAGCCTGAACAGAATTCAATAAGCAGAATAAAACAACTGATGTATATGCATGTGAATACTTTATGCAGCAGATAACATGACTGAACATCAAATGCAATGCTTTATGATCTGATAAACTAACTGAACAGCAATGCAATGCTTTGATAAACAGACTGAACATCAGAATGACTGAACATATGAAGATGACTCACACATCAGGATAACTCACAGTGATTAACTCACAACAAAACCAATCATCAAATGATTAACTCACATCAAAACCACAGGGGCACAACAGTGCTCCCTTCTTCCACTCCTCTCATTCAGTGTCTCTTTCACCATAACCACCATGTCCTCTCCAGCCATCGAGAGCAAGGGAAAGAGGAAGGTAGTGGTAAAACAACCACCAGAAGTTGCCGAAGTTGTGGAAGCCGATACGTCACTGTCGACGGGAAAGAAGAAGAAGACAGCAAGGGGTCAAAGCAAAGGAAAAGAAAAGGTAGGAGATAAAGAAAAGGTTGTTTCTATTGAAGCCTTTAGACAAGCTGAGATTACTTTGGAGGCTGGAAGGATTGCTTTTCCACGGTACGTGGATTTCCATGATTCAGAAATGATTGGTAAATTTCGTGAGCTGATTGAAATTTTCAGTGTTCAAAAATGGATGAAATTCTTGAGCAATCATAGAATATACTATCCTAGACTCGTAGCTGAGTTTTATCAGAATATGAGATATGATGCAGACCAAGAAAAATTGTTGTCCTGTGTCAAGGGAAGTAAGTTTCAGATATCTAGGCATCTCCTCCATAAATCTCTCAGAATGCCAGATGAAGGAGAAATTGAAAGATGGTGTGTATATAATCTTCATAATGCATACTCACAGATTGCTGATGAGCCTAGTAATCCTCAGGACCTTGAACAAACAAAAATAGGTCACTTTCATGCAAATAAATTTTCTCCTCCAAAGAGATTGTTGCATCACATTCTTACTACTATGATTACTCCTCAAGTTGGAAGAAGAGGAAGATTGACAGAGACCCAACGTTTTGTAATGTACTGTCTACTGAAGAAAATCAAAGTTTGTCTGCCTGACATAATGATTCAGATCATGAGAACTTGTAAAGGGTCTAGGAGACATATACCCTATGCAGCTCATCTCACTGCTATATTTAAGAAGGTGCACATTTCTCTAGATGATGAGAACCCTAAAGAAATTCGAAAGGTAAATGTCTACAATATGGATTTCATTGAAAAGTTCATGAACTTAAAGGAGTCTAAGTCAAAAATCACTCCTGTTGATCATAAAAGAAAAGCTGACTTAGGGAAAATTGCTTTCTTGAAGAAAAAGAGAAGAACCCAAGTTGAAACTAAACTGGATATACACTAACCACAAGTTGAACAGATTCAGAGAGCACAACCTGAAGAAGATCAGCCTGTGGAACATCAAACTAAACAAGAGAAAGTACATGATGATGTAATGGGTAAAGCAGCTGATGAAGGGATTCCTGCAGAAGGGCAGCAAAACAATTGGATAGCTCAAAATGTTGATGAATCGAATTTGACTGATGACCAGATATTGGTGGAAATTGATCAGAACATTCATGAGATATTCAACAGATTTGGAGAATATCATCAGGAACAGCATGAAGAGGAGACTCAACAAGAATCATCTCAGGCTCAACAAGGAGCAAAGGAGGAAACCCCATACAGTTGTTGTTTTTGGAGCTCCATTTACACCAGAAGACCAACCATCCACCTCTCAGGAAGCTCCAGATTTCAGCTCTGCTGGACCTATCTTAGGACCAGTATTTGATGCATTATACACTGCTTTGTCAAGTCAGATTGTGAACAAGAGCCTACAATTGCATGCAGCTATCGACAGACTTGATTCAAGGGTTCTTCATTTGGAGCAGACAATGAACAGTAATTGGCAAAAATTCATTGTCGACAAACATATGTCTGATAGAAGATTAAATGACTTCTTGAATTCACTAATCTTAACTTGTCAGCAAGTAGCAGAATTGTTAGCACAAATTCGTCGCACTCAGGGTGAGTCTAACTTGAAGATTGCTCAGAATCTTCTCCATTGTGTTGACATCAAGATTGAAATAGAGAAGTTAAGTTTTCATACTACATTATTCAGACAAGAACAGCAAGCACTCTCCAAGAGAATAAATGCTATTTCTGGTGAAGTCCATGGAAGCATGATTCAAGTCGGAAACTCTTATGAGAAAATGGATCATGTCCAACATCTTGTAGAGAAATTAGCTACAGAATTTAAAGATGTTGTAGCTTCTCTTGCAACCAGCTCCTCTACTCATCAACAGTCTCAAGTTCACCATCTGATGCAAGAGTCATTTGACAACTTACTCTCTCATCTCAAGCAGCTCCAAGAAGAGATTCAGAGCAATGACCAGAGAATGCTGACTAAGTTTGCTGAACTGAATATCAGAGTACAACAGACATCTAGACCTTTCCCTGAAGCTATTCCTCTCAGCCGCAGCTTAAGTAGCACACCCCCTTCAGCTCGATGTAGATCTAGAGGTGGCAGCTCCAGTAGACCCAGTCAAACTAATCGATAACTGCGCTCGGATAAGTGTGTAATTTTACATGTTAATTAATGTTATAACACACTTTAATGAGCTTTAATATGTATCACTGTGCATTTATCACACTTAATTTTAATTTCAGATCAAAATGTTTAAATGCTTGATTTAATGAAATTTTGATTTTATTTTGTAGGCACAAAGGAAGATCACAACAAGAAGAATAAAAAGAAAACAAATAAGAAGATAAATGGGCCAAAGCCCATTCAAACATCTAAAAAACCTATGCCGACTAAGCCCAATCTTAGTTCAAATAAAACAAAAGAAAAGAAAAAAAAGAGAAAAAAAGAAAAGCAAAACAATGATATATATATAGATATATATCTCTCTATATATATAGATATATATATATTAGATATATATATATAGATATATATGATATATAGATTTGATATATATAGATATATATATGATAAATATAGGATATATATATAAATATTAGATATATATAATAAGTCTTCACTTCATACAGGATGGCTTAAACACCTTCACACCATGGGCTCCACAAATGCCAAAAGCCATGCAACGTGAAGACAAGGCAACAGCAATGCAATGGCTTCACGTGGCCATTCAACATGCCACTTGGGCTCTTCACAAATAGTCGAACAAAACAAAGCTTCAACACAATGGTAGGATGGTTTCAACACAATGGCCCCCCTTTCACTTCAAAGCACATGTAGAATGGGTCCTACGTACCTAAAAGCATGCAGACAAAGCATCTTTACGTGGCTTCAAAAGTCATGCAAGAAACACAAGGGCCATGGACAAACGCAAGCACAGGGTGGTTAATATGGCAGTTTCACAAAAAGCTTCACTTCATGTCGGTTGGGCTCTTCAAATAGTTAGAAGCTTCAACGCGCACACGTCGGCTGTGGAGGCATCAACAGGGCTTCAACGCGGAGGAGCATCAGGTTAGCCAAAGCTCACGCGGGACAGTAGGTGGGCAAGATGTGGCCCACGTGGCGGGCTTCATCCAGGGTCCACGGTCCACAACATGGCAAGTCTTCTCATATCGCAAGGGCCAGCCATACAATCCAAGTCAGCTTCATCCGCGCATGCAGGCTTCAAAGTGGGCGACCGTGGGGCTTCGGGTGGCATTGTGGCAGGTCGGCAGCTGTTCACACAGGATCGGCCAGGCAACACACGACGTCGGCAGTCAAACGCACATGCTGGCGGGCCAAGTTTTCTCTTCACGTATGGTGCTTCACAAGAGCCAAAGCGGCTAAGCCGCAAAGCAGCAGGGCAACGTGGGGTATTCAACGCTAGCAGGCCGACATATGCTTCACGACGGCTTCACACCAACACTGCCGACTTTGCAAAAGAAAATGGATTGGTGTGTTCACATAATAACAGTGTTTATTTTGAAGGCTATAAAAGGAGGGCATAGGGAAGGCTTAAGCTCCCTAATAGGCAGTAGGCATCATAATACGTAGATAGCTTCATTCTCCTCCACCCTCCATTCTTAGTTCCTTATTTAGGATTACACTTGTCCATTTTATTTCTTTTGTTATTGTTATAATTTTGTTGTTATTTATTGTAATTTTCATACGATTGTAAGTTGATGTTAATTCATGTTTAGTTTCATTAGTGTTTTTATTTTCCATTTTATTTTGCATAATCTCTCTCCATCTCTCTAATATCTCTTCCAAAATTCTTTCTCGGTCAATTTCCAAACTTCTTCCAAAGATGGTCAAGAGATGCGGTTCCGATCCGGTCGAGTGTACGTGGTCGTTCCCGACGACTAGTAAATCAAAGGCTCGAGGAGACGACGCCATTATCACACCATGGCCGCACCAAATCTATCCCACTTCGTCTATTTTATTTCGTATTTAATTTTGTTATTTCTTTAGATTCATTTATTTTCATGCAAGTTTATTTTTTTAATTAGTTAAATCTCACTCAAAATTCAGAGCTTTCAAATATAAGAATTTTCCAACTCACGCTTAAATTAAAATATTCTTTCTCGTGGGATCGACCCATTCTTACCACTTTACTCGTGTTTTCAAATCTATTTAAGTGAGTGAGTTCGGTAAATTTTTAAATTATGTGGCACGACATTTTTAAACGATGGGTGCCGAGCGCATCACGCTCCTACTCCTTTTTGTTGATGACAAAGGGGGACAGTATGTGGGAGTCATAGTATGTAGGAGTCATGTGTCCAATGATGTCCAATGGCTTGGAGCTGTACAAAAAGGGGGATGTGTATAAAGTTTTGATCAAAGGGGGAGCCTTGGACCTTTTGCAGTCTCTCTTGGCTCTATGTATAAGAAGAACTGATAATCTCATTTTCAGAATGATGTTAGCATTGCATTGCATTTACCTTGTTGGCTTGAATGAATATATTTTACAGAATGTTACATGACTCATAGTTGTCATCATCAAAAAGGGGGAGACTGTTGGACCCTGGTTTTGACAATGACAATCTATGAGTCATGATGAAATCAAAATGCATAAACAATGTATTCCATATTTTTCTTATGGCATTTTGCTTAGAGCAAGCATGTTCATCCTGGAGTAAATTTTGGGCATATTTCTGTGCATCTGCATATGTCTATTAGGCCTCATTAAGTTCGTGCATATGCTATATTCTTAGCATAGAATGCCTGTGTACTCGAGTCCTGCTGTAGAGTGAGTCTGCGCATACGTGGGTCTAAGTGTCACGATGTCGATGCATTCATAAGTCCAAGGGTCGCATAGTTCTTGAATTTTCTATCATTGTTTTCATTAGGTCTGTGCAACCTTCGGTCATGCATGAATAGAAGTGGATACATTCTGGGCTAAGGCACATTAGGCTGGTGCACATTCATGTCTAAGGTGTCCTAAAAGTCAGTGCATTCTTAGCCTTCGTACGTGTTGAGTCGGTGCAACTTAGTGTTGCACTCTGACCAGGTCGGTGCTCGATTTTGTCTAGGCATAAGGACACGGTCGGTGCAAGTCTTTGTATCGGTGCATATTCTTTCTTGAGCACACTTTCTCGGCGTAAGTGTTTCCTTGGTGCACAACTGTGTCGGTGCATGTTTTGTCTTGCGCCACTTCTCTAACTTAGTGCAAGATCGCACTGCGGAGATTACTGCTGATGCATATCTGGCGTGTGCAAGACTGTACTTGGTGCAATTCGCATTCACGCGGTTGGTGCAATTCTATCTTGAACTAGTCAACTCTGTGCAACTTCCGTTGCTGAATGCACATAGAGTTTGTGCATCCCTCTCATACTCGCACACACGGAGTCCATGCTAGGTTGCTCACGACCTGAGCAGGTCTGTGCAATGCGTGCACACAGCATACTCATAGCTAGTGCATCCGTTAGTCTTATGCTGCAAGTAAGTCTGTGCATATGCTAGTGTCATGGTACTGAACTCGTGTATGAATGTGTATACATCACAATTAAGCCTGTGCACATCTGACATATTCACATATTGACTCCGTGCAGTCCTGCTTGGCTCTTTACTTTATGTACAACTGTCTCGAGCTGATATCTCTCTCTGACAGTATGATAGGTATCTTTTTGAGAAGAATAAGAATGGCACGTGATCCAAGAGTGAAAGAGGTGCCAGAATCGTGACACGTGGAAAGCATTGAGCTAGGATGCTACCACGTGGACCAAGGCATTTGGGCGGGAATCATGGGAAGCACACGCCCTACATCTGATGCCCATATAAAAGGGGAGCCTCTCCTTCTGGAGAAGGGGGATCGAAGCAGAAAGATTTACAGCCAGCCCGATCCAGGGAGGAGAAGAGAGTAATAGTATAGCAGAGCAAAAGTGAAAGTGAGAGAGCTCGTGAAATCAAGAGAAGGAGAGAGAGATAGAGAAAGGGTGAAATCAAGAGAAGGAGAGAGAGATAAAGAAAGAGTGAGATCGAGAGAAGAATCGTTGATGTTTTGTTCACTGGTACTTGGATCAAATCCAGGCCAGTTTGCTCCTGTGTGAGCAATATTCATTGGGTTTTATTGTCAGCTTTCAGTCGTTATTTTTCATTGTTCTTATTTCTCATTTTCATCCTTTATTCAAGCTGTGAGTCAGCAGAGTAAGTTGTGATGCTCAGCGGGCAAGGTGGTCACCTTAGACAGCAAGCTGTGATGCTCAGCGGGATAGCAAGCTGTGATGCTCAGCGGATGGCAAGCTGTGAGGCCCAGTAGATGTAAGCCAAGCTGTAATGCTCAGCAGACGCAAGCTGTAAGGCGCAGCAGTTCAAGCTGTTTGGCAGCAGTAAGCCACACTCTAGTTTGAGTGTGGGGTGGAGTTGTGAGCTTGCTTGGGTTTCTGTATGAATGAGTCCCAGATCATCTTAACTGCTTCCGTTTGAATTATTTGCACAAATTGATTTAGTCATATGCTCTTGCAGATTAAGTGTTTGACTTGCATTCAAGCCTTTGCATCTCACACATTCTTCAAATTGGACAAAAAGCTTTAAAGATCCATTCACCCCCCTCTGGATCAACGTTTGTCTCTATATCCGCACCTAACACTTGGTATCAGTGCATACCATCTGTTACATCATAAAGTGCATATGAAATGTCAAAATGCAACTACAATGACACAGAATGAGGAGCTCACTGGCCGTCCACCCTCCTCTCTGCCTCTGACGCATGCCTCGTGGGGGGCATTTATTGTACCCAGATATTTTCCCGGCGAAATAACAAGAAATGAAGGCACGGGAATTTTCCTAAACACCTTCAAGACGCCACTTACCCAGCCCCTTCTACATTATACCAGGCCCAACTAAGGGTGCCAACCAGCTAGCCGTGACCCACGGTGACATCAACAATTGATTGGGGCCACCCCCGGTCACATAGCTTGCTGGTTTAGCCGCCTTCAATCAAGCCGCCCGGGCCAACCCGGGGGCGCCCTGACCATAAGCCATGACATGTGGCACCTAGCAACGAGACCAAGGTTCTCCCCAAAAATGCCTCCCTCCAGCCTTCCAAAGTCAAAGGAAGATTTTTTTGAGCCAACTATGGGCCCCGAGAGCCCTTACAACACCTATACGGCTCGTGCTCGCGTATCGGGAATTTCCCCGAATACCTCATGGGCCCGTATATTCCAACCAATCGACAGCAAGTTGGGGGCTAACCCATGGCTCAAACTCCCTAGCTACGTCCCACGGCAACCCTCCAGAAAGTTCGGGTCACCCCCGACCCTCAGACACAAGGCGTTGAGCCGTTTACTTCCAGTACCGGGGCCAACCCGGGACTACCCTATCAACCCGCCACACAACGCGGCTCAACCCACCAAGCTCGGGCCCACACGCCCTAAACGTCTTCTCTCGGCTCCTACGAGCCCTCACCCTAAGCCCGAGGCCAAACCTAGGGCCCGCCAGCCGATTACCCAAGCCATTCGACAACCTGGGGTGTATCGGAAATTTTCCCGAACACCTTGCGAGCGGCAGCAACACCTAGCAATTGACCCCCACGGGTCAATCACAGCACCCCGGAACACTCGGTCTTCAAAGGATAACTCAGAATAATAATGGGAGGTCACCCGGATCACCCCCTGAGGCTACGGCTCGCCCGTGGGGGAGTTTGCCCGAGGCGCGGCCTTGCCCTGGTAGGGGTGAACTCCCCCAGGGGCGGCCCCTCCACTGAGCCTAGTCAGCCCCAATGTGAATTTGTGCCAGCCCCAGCTCCGTATAAGGTCAATCAATGTACCCGCATAGGGAAACTCATGAAGGAGCCTCGGGATTACACAGGTCAACTTCCTCACGTGGGTCAACTTCCACGCTCCACGCGCGCACGTGGCCAGCCAACTAGTCCAAGCCTGTATCCTTCGTTCTCTTGTGGTCACACGGAGTCAAAGTGGGCCCATAAGGGGGTAAAAATGGGTTTTTATAGAGAAAGGAGAAAACCCCCCAGCCAGCCCGCATAAACCCCCCAGTGGGGGGGGGGGGGGTTATGCGGACCAGCCCCGCCCTCCCGGGCTGGTCCGGGTAAACCCGGGCCCACCTGTCTTAAAAACAAAAAAAGGAGAAGAAAGAAGTAGAAAAAACCCCCCACCAGCCCGCGTAAACCCCCCCAGGGGGGGGTTTACGCGGACCTGCCCGCCCCCCAGGGCTGGTCCGTGTAAACTCGGGCCCGCCTCCAGTAAAACAAAAAAGAAAGTAAAAAAGGGAAATGATGGGGGCATCTCTCACCCTTCACATTTTTCCACAGCTCTGATTGCTCGTTAGTATGGCTCCATTGTGTCCATCACCTTTTTGTGAGTCAAGACATGTAATATTCATATTTTATTTGAGTCATATCATTGTAATTTTCCTTTTATTTGAGTCCAGTACCTAGGATAGGTAGTTATTTACCTAAGTCTTGAGTCATTATGTTGGTTTGATAGGTTAATGGGCTCAATTAAGTGGGCTAGGCACAGGGGCGCCCCCTTCCCCCCTTGGTTTCTTGTCATTAGTCTAAAAGTTATGGACTTATTGTACATTATGGGATCCCTATAAATAGGACCCCATTTCTTCCATTTGAAGCTAATGAAATATTGAGAAAAATTTGAATTCTCAAAGAATTTTCTTTCTTGGAGTGAGAAGCTCCCTCCCTCCTCCCTCTCTCTCTCTCTCCCTCACTCTAAAAGGGGCGACCCTTTCTCTCTCCTCCCCCCAAATTTCAAAATTCTCTCTCTCTCCTCCTCATTCACTTCTCATTAAGACCCCTCTCCCCTCCCCATACTCTATTCAATTGTCCCATTACTTCCCCCATCTACCAAAGTAACCTTTGGTATTCCTAGGCACCCCTTCACTCTCTCCAAGCCATCTTTCCCCTTCCCAAGCCAACCTTTCACTTCCCCAAGGCCCTAATTGAATTCCCCACCCCTTGAGGGCTGTGCCCCAGCCTCTCCCTCTCCCCCAACCTCCCTTGGTCGCAGCCCCCCCCCCCACCTCCCCTCCACCTTGCTTGGCCGACCCCCATCTCCCTTCCCCACTCACCCTAGGCTGCATCCCTCTCCATCCCCCCCCCCCATTCCCTGCTTGGCCGGACCAAACCCCACCCTCTGCTAGCTCCCCCCCCCTCCCTCTCCCAACCACCCCCATCAACTCCCAACATCCCCCTCCACTTTCTAGAGCCATTGGCCCTTACCCCATTGCAGTCCTTTCACCCCTTCCACCCACTATCAACACCAAACATCAACCTGCTCAGTCCAGCTCGCAGGCAGAAGCAAAGGCCCGAGTTGCAGACTCAACCATGACAACAACTCAAGGATTCAAGCAGCAAATATTATATTGGTGGTAATCTCATCCAATAAGCTTCGTAGGCGAGGTAGTCCCACCTCCATTCGACGTTTGTGCTGTTCGGTGGAGCCGTCCTCGCCAGAATGCGCCGATTGTCTCTGGGAGATAGCAAGAGGTGACTTGTAGCAGCTCTCACAACCAGATCGGTGAGGATCTTAGTTCGCCCTTCGGAGGAGGATGACTTCTGCAAGTCCTCTACCATCTCCAACAAGAAGGAGGTCGTTTGAGTACCAGAGCACTGCGTTCCGTCATTTCTCCCCGGAGTGCGCAGGTTAGTACCGCAGAACCAGTTTGGACACCCTGTCACCGTTCTGCCTCCAGCACTATACTCCGACCTCTCCTCGAAGCTCCGTTGGTCCCTGCTGAAAGAGGACTCTCCCACGAGTACGTCTGCGCTGGTCCCGCCTCAATCCGACGCCCTAGCTGAGAGTACGAACCCAGCAATGAGCTCTCTGGTCGACCAGAGTTGTCACCTACGCGACTCCGTGAGATTCAGCATCCCAGCTTCGTCCCAGCTCGGAATTCGGGGATCCTTCCTCCATGTGAATCTCCATTTGACTAGCTTTCCATAGACGCCAACTCCACCTCCGTTGGACGACCCAGCGGAGAGCTCTACCTCCGACAAGACGCTGGTTGGAGTCAGCTTGGGTAGTAACTCAGTCTGAACAGACCGGGTTCGATCTCCTTCGGCCACACCCATCTCCCCTCCCCCGCCTGGCCGGTTGACCGCCCCTCCCTGCGTCGAGGTAGTTTTGGGTGTAATTTAATTTCCCTACCACAAGATCACCTTCCTGTGTGAGGTGTAGTGCATGTAACAGCAGGTCACCATTCGAAGCGACATCGACACGGCGTGCGGGTGCGTACCCACGCCTCCCCGCTCGCCATCGTCTCCGACCGGGATCGGTGTCTTCACGCTGATCAGGTGAGCACGTGGTTACACTCTTGCTGGTTTTACCTTGCTTATTTAGTATCGCTTTCTAATTGCCTATCGATCGGTGAGGTGAGCACCCGATCTCAAAATGCTAATGTGTGAATGACCACCGCGGGTGAGTTATGAGCAAGACACTACATCACACACCCTCGGCGTGCTGGTCGCCCACGAAATTGGGCATCCCAGGCCATTAGGGGTCCGTCCCAAGCTAGCCATACCCTTGGAGCAGCAAGGTCCCACCTCGGACCCTTCCCGCCATCGCCGGTTTGCCTACAAGCAACAGTGATCGCTACGCGAGTCGGTCCGCTATAGTGAGTCCGCCGCTCAAAGTTACTTGCTTGCAATTGTAGGTCCAAGGTACATCGGCCGAGTGGCTGCCACCCCAAGGTGATGTCACATCAAATTGGTATCAGAGCAAGTTCACAACTTGTCTCTATCAAGTTGGTCCTAGGGCGCATTTACCTTTTGAGTCACCTGGTGCATCACCCTTGTCCACCATCATGACTACCTCATACTTCGCATATTCGCCACTCTTAGGCCCATTAGAAGCCTTTGTGTTTGACGGAACCCACCCTAGTATATATCTAGAGCGGGAGGACTCCATAGATCAACACTTTGGGAGGTTCACTCTATCAGGGCCTATGCAAGTCAACTATGTCAAGAGTTTGCTCTGGCGCCAAGCTAGGAAAGAATGGGAGAACATTGTAGGTTTGAGAGAAGTCAAAGGGGAAGCACCCATTGAATCATGGGACGAAATGAGGGCCGATCTTAGAAAGATCTACGCACCCCAATCCAAACATCTTCAACCAACCGATCTTCCACCCCCGACCCCAACTCCAACCCAAGAACTTCCCCGACCAAGCCCAACCCAAGTCCACCCTTGTTCACCACCCCGGGAGTACCATGCACCAACCATTATCACTCCACCCACCATAGACTTTCCTACCTCATTATCCTTGAAAGTTGTGGCCCACACACATACCCAAGTGGAGATGGATGCCAATCCGGATCCACCTCCCACCATAGAGAACATCCTAGACCCCCCACTTCCACCCACCTCTCCTAGTCCAGGTCCTCATGAGCCGCACACTCTCGCCATGAATGAGTCCATACTCCAATGGCTCAAGCGGGGCCCCACTGTTCCTACCTCTCACCCTTGGGATATCAAGCCCAAATTGTGCCCACCCGGTCTTCCCATGTCACACTTCAAACCTCCTACCTTGTGGAAGACTTAGGGGACCTAGTGGACTGCTTACAATGGTAAGTCCACCTGACCAATATGCTAGCCATAGGACCATTGGAGTCTCGCACCATCTTCCTAGCTTACCTCGCCACCGGTTCCATCACCTCCATCTACACTAGTGGCTATTATACGAGTGAAATCCTCCTCTTTCTCCCCAAGGATGAGAAACCCATCTTGGCCCACTTCCCACCCATCAAGATTCCAATTGCTTTGATTGGCCAACCCACTAGAGACCTTGGCCCAATTACTTTGGAAGAGGATGACTCACCAATTGGGAACCTTGAAGACATAGAGTGCCTCCCTCTAGGAAGACCTTTCCACGACCCCTTTGATCCCTTCCTATGGGACCCATGTGAACCACCCACATCACTTACCACTCACTCCTTCCTACCCTCACCCACCATATTAGACCACGCCCACCTCTCCCAAGTCCTGGGCGACACAAGGGTAGCCATGACCAAGGAAGATCTACACCTAGGGAACAAAAAAATGCCTCTTCCCATGATGTCCCCCTTCCATGATCCCTTTGACCCCTACCTTTGGGAGCTCGAGTACCCATGTGACCCACCCACATCACCCACCACCGACCCTTTCCTACCCACACCCACCATGTTGGACCAAGCCCACCTCAACCATGACCTAGGTTACTGTTGTGCCCCTGTGGTTTTGATGTCAGCAAGCACTATGAGTATGAATGATTGATCACCATGTGTCTGCATATGAATGATTGATTGAGTATCTTATTTCCATGCATGCATGAAGAGTCATATGGGTTCTGGTATATAGAGTGCATTATTAGTTCTCCTGCACATTGCATCGGTGCAATATCTGCCATATGCATACACTGCATCGGTGCATTCATCAGTTGCTTCAATACAAAGTCGATGCGTGTTCATTATGCATACAAAGTCAGCGCATAGTTCATTGCTAAGTCTGTACATCCTTCAGAAGCAAGTTAGTGCGTATCTCGCATCGAGCACACATAGTCAGTGCATCTTTTTGCATCATTGTGCTTCACGCATACACATAGTCTGTTCATCGCTTTACCTTGCGCATACACATGCACACAAAAGTCTGTACACTTCTCGGTGGCATGCCTGAGCATTCTTTTTCATTGTACATACTTTCCTATATGCATTTGTGCATCTTTCACAACAAAGTCTGTACACTCTTCAGTAGCAAGTCGATACATCTCTTGCTCCATGAAAACAAAGTCTGTACACTCTTCAGTAACAAGTCGATACATCTCTTGCTCCATGATATCAAAGTCTGTACACTCTTTACCATGCACTCAAAGTCTATACATTCTGTTGCATACATACGTAAAGTAGTATCATGCACTCAAAGTCTATACATTTTGTTGCATACATACAGTTCGTGCAATTGAATACTAAGTCTGCACTCGGCTGCCTTGATGACTTAGCAAGTCTATACATTCTCGAACCAACTCGATGCATCTCTTTCTTCATGCACACAAGGTCTGTACATGTCTCGATGCCATGTCCATGCATTCATCTTCATTGTACATACTTTCCTATATGCACACTGCATTATGTGCATCAAGTATGTACAGGCTTAGATCAAATTTTGAACTAACTCAGTGCATCCTTTTCTCTTCTCTTTCAGATCAATTCAAGTTGGCAGCAGGCTGGGATGACTGCCACGTAATCCAGGCGTTTGGGCGGGAATCGTGGAGAGCACATGCCCCACCTCTCTGCTGATATAAAAAGGAAGCTTCTCCTTCGAGAGAAGATGATCGTGCCAAAAGATCTGCGTGTGCCATTGAGAGCTGAAGCAGGGAGAGAGAGAGAAAGCTAGAGCTTGCACGATCCAGAGAAGAAAAGAAAGGAGAGCCAGAAGAAGAAGAGCTAGAAGAGAAAGAAGGATAGAGAGAGAGAGATAGAGATTTCAAGAAGAAGAAGAGAAGCTTCATTAGAAAATCCATCCCTACTGGAATCTGGATCATATCCAATCCAGTCAGCTCCATGGGAGCCATATCTATGTTGCTATCGTTTACAGCTTTCAGTTGCTGTGTTTTCTTGTCTCTTGTTTTTCTTTTCCTTTATTCAAGCTGTTAGTCAGCAGATCAAGCTGTGTCGCTCAGCGGTTGCAGAGGAGGATTCCTCTGGTCGGCTAAGCTGTAGTGCCCAGTGGGTCAAGCTGTTAGGCATCGGATGGCTAAGCTGTATTGTCCAGCTGAAGCAAGCTGTGATGCTCAGCAGTTGTAGGCAAGCTATGTCACCCAACGATTTTCAAGCTGTTTGGCAGCAGAATCCACACTCTGGTTTGAGTGTGGGGTGGACGTAGGTCTGGAGGACCGAACCACCTTAAAAATCTTATGTACAGTGGTTTGACTGTCTATTGTGTTTCGCTAGATGCATGCTTAGGATCTTGTTTCAATTTCTTATCTGTTAACTCATCTTGAGAGCACAAACGCTCTACTTCTGCTAGAAGTGCAGGTCAAGTTTTCAACGGTGTGCATCAATAGAGTATCTTGTTGTTTTATGAAGTCTTGCATCATTTGAGGGAGTTCTGATCCTGTGTGTCCTTGCCTTAGGTTTCATGAACGTGTTTAATTCCGCATCAGTTTTAAGTTCATCAGGTTGAGATTTTAATTCGGACAAATTTTGAAAGAGGGATTCATTCACCCCCCTCTGAATCCATCGCACCAATCCCAACAATTGGTATCAGAGCGGGTTACTATGCATTGGATCCAACGATCCGTAGCAGATCCTGTAACTTCTGTGGTGCATTTCAGAGTGAGTCTCTTGTGTTCGGTGTTTTTGTTTCACTGATTTAGTGCCTTGATTTGCTCATCTGTTTACGGTGCATCTATCATCTCTCGATGGCTCATCCCCCAATATTCAGAGGTAATGATTTTGATCATTGGCTAGAAAACTTCCATCGGTATGTAAAATCAACTGATCCTGACCTTTGGAAGGTGATAACTCACGGTCCACATAAATTATCAAGGGATAAATCTAGATGGACTGATAAGGATAAATTGAAAGACTCTGTCAACTCCAGAGCATTAGATTTAATGAAAGCATCACTTGACAGAGCTCTAATTTCATGTGTTTCTTCTTGCAGGTCTGCCAAGGAGATTCTGGAGAAACTGAAGCTTACCAGGAATCGCAATACATGTCTGATGGTTGACGATGATGGACAGCAAGAAGAAAATGAAGAAGAGGATGAAGATGAGGTACCTTCTTAATTTGATAATTATAATGTGGATGATTGGATTGAAGCATACAATGATTTACGTGTTTCTTGCGAACAGTTGAAAAAACAAAATAAATCATTGAAAAAGAAGTTAAATAATCATGTGAATGCTAATTCTGAAGGTGAGGATATGGAACTTCTGAAAACAGAAAATGACATATTTAGAAGATAACTAAAAGAGTTTGATTCTATTAATTCAGATATAGATCATTTGAAATCTGAAAAAGAAACGCTTATGAAACAAATTGGCTTACACAAAAAGGAAAATCAAGAGCTTGTTTATGAAATTGCTGAACTAAAGGAAAGACTTAGCTTAATTGATGATGATCAGGCTCATAATAATAATGTAGTTCAGAATGAAAAACTGGTGAGAGATTTAGAATGTGTCAGTTCTGAATTGGAAGACATGAAATCTGAAAATGAAAAACTTAAAAGATAGTCTAAGGAATTTGAACACAAATCAATGAATCTTGAAAAAGAAAATAGACTGATTTCTGAGAAGCTGGAGGCTGATAGAGTAATAAATCTAGAGGTTCAGAAAAATTTCAACAAACTTCAATCTGAGAAACAACAAGAAATGTTTTATGAATGTCAGTCTTCCTTAGAGGATTGGGTGCTTGATGATGAACTCCTAGAGCAAAATAGAAAATTGAAAGAGGAAATCAACAAGCTGAAACATCTAAACACCACACTGTCAGATAGGTTATTGAAAATTGAAAAAGGTAAGTGCGTGAGCATGGATAATTCTAATAGGTTGGTGGATGCAGAACAAGAAATTGAGAGCCTAAAAACCATCAACCAAATGTTGAGTGGAAATGTCACTTGTTGTGAAAAGAAGATAGCTGGGTATGAGCTTACAATCACATCCCTTCAACAAGAAGTTGATGATCTTAACAAGTCCCTATCTAAAGTTGATAATGAGCAAGAAAATCTTGACAAGTTGCTAGGAGTCAAGGCTAACGCCAGGAAGGATGGGCAGGTCTACAACAATGTCATAAAAGAAGCTGAAAATGAAATAAAATTAAAACAGGAAGTGGAAAAACTCAAAAGTCTGAATGATGCCTTACATCAACAAGTCATTTCCTGTGAAACAGATCTGTCCAGATATGAAGTTAATATTGTTGCCTTAAATTCCGAGATTCAAGATTTGAAAAATTCTCTATCAAAATTTGTCAGAGGTAAGGACAATCTGAATAAGCTTCTTAGAAATAATGTTAATTTTCAGAGAGAGGGACTGGGTTACAGTCCGAAAAACAAAATGATTGATGAGAATAAAACGTTTACTGTGTTTGTAAAGGGTTCTCATCAAAACACAACCTCTGCTCCTTCTATTTTTCAAGTTACTGCACAAAAATCCACTATCAGTCCCAAAACTGTAGAACAAACTCAAAAATTGAAAAAGAATGAAAATCTACAGAAAAAGGACAAAGACACTCCTGCTGGTACAAAGAACGTTGTACACAAGACACATGATCTCTCATACACTCACCTTAAAAAGGGATCATGTCATTATTGTGGAAGATTCGGTCATATGATGCATAACTGCTATATCCTAAAATCCGATGAATTGAATGCTCATAATAGAATTAAGAAAATTAAAAATTCAAGAAATACACATATGCATTTTATTAAAAGCTCACCCAAGAATCAATTTGTCCAGAAGAGGCAACTTAAATGTTTCCATTGTGGACGATCTGGTCATGCAAACCATGATTGCTGGTTCTTGAAGAAGAATGAGTTCAAGGCTCCAATGAGAACCACAGTTCCAAGGAGACCTCATGGCCATCTATCTAACAAATCTGGTAATATGGCTACTGAATTCTGGTTTGGTTTTCATAGAAGAAACTCTTTTGCTTGCTCTCACTGTGGGAAGCATGGCTATATAGTCAAAGGACTGTTGGCATGCCCAAGGAAGCCATGTTAATGACAACTTTTTTAAATTCTCTGCCAAAAGACCTGTGAATTTTTCATGTTTTAACTATGGCAAGTCAGGTCACAAGTATGCTGAATGTTGGTTGTCAGACAATAGGAAACAAAATGTTCATGCGAATAGCAGGAAACTTCATGCTCATAATCATAGGTCTCAAGCTGCTGTGCATCATAGGACCAGAAAACATGCTGTCTTATGCAGATATTATGGTAGAATTGGACATTCCATGACTAATTATCATTTGATGGACTTTGATGAATATGTTGCTAAAAGATTGTTTAGAACATCTGTTAGGGCTAATACAGGACCCAAGGCGGCTTGGGTTCCTGCAGGATCGAAATGATTGTCTTGCTGCATGTGTGCCTTGGAAATGAATAAAGGGGGTTAATAAACTAAGGCACTCAAGAATGAAAACCCCATGATTGCACTCTTCAGGTCAGTTCTCGAAACTCTGTTTAAATTCTATTTTCAAAATTTGTCTGCTTTAAATGATTGCATATCGTGTTAATTCTTTTCTGCATCATCTAACTGAATCTAATTGAAAGTCTGAAATGCACATGGAAATAATTGTAGTTTGTCTCTGAATGCATTGCATATCGATGTCATGATGCATGATATGTCAAACTCCCTGCATGTTGTATTGCACTGATTTGCATGACCACTACGGTATATCAAATAGTAAGTTACTGAAGGGCAGATGTAATCTATCTGGAAGTTCTTACGATGTGTGAGGTGGTCATTTGGACTAAGTCCTCAGCCATGGGTCATATTGCACATAGAAGAGTTCAAGACATTCATGAGCATAACTCATTAAACTCCTAGCAACATGCTCATTGTATAAATTTAATTCAGAACTTAGTTATTCAATACATAAAGTCAGGGGGAGTTTTGTCTAGCCCTTGCATGTATTCATGCCGCATGTGTCCATGTAATGCTTGCAAGAAAATCAATGCATTTGCATACATGCAGTAAATTGCATAGCATTTCTTTTTTTTTAAATCCAAAAAGAAATGACTCATTACATCTAGACAGGGGGAGCATTTTAAATTCATCAGTCTTTCATAAACTGAACACTCACTTCCCTCTAATCTGGAATCTCTGTCTAGTACTTCCTAATTTGCTGAAGGAGTGCCTCACTTGAATTCTTCCATGTCACTATTGTCAATCTGGTTTGACTGAATTCCAGACTCTGTCATCAGTTTCTGAATTGCATTGCTCAAGTGTATACCTCTTGCTGCATATTTGTAAACTCACTGCTATTGGCTTTCTGAAAATCTGTCTGATGCATATTGATCATATCTGCTACAAGCATGTGTTTCAATTCTCACTTTCTATACATGCTTGTTAATGTCTCTGCTATTGAATGCTATTGTCAAAATATTGTTTGAACTGATTTTGAAGAGACTTAAATATGTGTACCTCAGTTATAAATCTAATATCTTAAAAGAAACTCCTATTATACAGGTTTAAGAATAACTGATTGATCTACGTTGGTGTAAGTCTAATGTATTCATGAATTTGGATTTGAAAGACTTGAAAGTATCTGAATCACAAGTTTTAATAAACTTTAACCAACTATTTCATGTAATCTCTGGACAAAACCTTCTGAAATCTGAAAATTTGAAATCAAGGTTATTTTGGTTGAGATAGATGTTAGTAGTATTGTTCTTAAACATTAAATCTGTCTGAAGTTGACTAGAAAGAAAAGCAAAATTCAGAGCAATGACTTTGATCATTGAGAAACTAGGTCCTCCCTCAAAGAAATGGAGTAAACCTATGTCATGAAATGCCACAGTTATCTCTGGTATAAAAATAATTGAAAAGTCTGACAGAGCAAAGGCATGGTTGTGTTGAGTAACTGGGGATCCCGGCCTCTGATCAAGGTGTTTCTTCATGTAAAAAGACACTCCAATTGCTAACTCTGTTCTCATGTTCGAGAGGCAATGCGGTTATCACACTGAGTAACTGGGTCATTTCACCTGAGACGTGTTTTGCCTCATGTAAAAAGGTGTTAATCAACCAAGATTGCTCAAAAAAATAAAGTGAAGTTCAAAAGTAAAATCTAAAAATGGATATCATAAAATTTCTGCCAACGAAGTCAACTTCAAATACTATTAAAGGTGTTTAATCTCAATACTACAATGTGTAACACCTAAAGGAGTCATTGAGATTAATTGAGTAAGATGGAAGAAGATTGAACTGGAATGCTATATGAATAATTGGTTCACCTTTATTAAAACTCAATTTCAGATATGAGTATTGTATACAATTGTCAAATTTGGTATACATCATGCTTAAACCCATTTTGTCATGCAGTTTAATTCATAACCCCTTATGATAGGAGAGTCTATCCTTAATTGGACTTATAACAGTGGTACCTGGAATAAAAGTTCGTCTGATCAGTTACATCCTTAACTGCTCCATCATCTTGCACATCTGTTTCCTGATCATTACTTGAAAATACTTACTCTTTCTACTTAACTGTCACTAAAAGATCTTGTGCTCTGTATGTTGCCTTGACATTCTTCCTCAATCTATTTCTTGTTGCTGTGACACACTCCTCACATATCCTCTGGAAACTTTTGCTTTATTTTGTGCAAGGACTGTTGTACAGATTTCACTTATTGCTTCTTAAAGGGGGAGGATTGATACTTGATTGTCTAACTGCCCCTGTGCTTGTTGATTGTATTTCTTTATTCAGGGGGAGTTTCATGTATGGTTGTTCTTCCTTCTTATCCAGGGAGAATATGTGGTGTCATACTACATTTTGGGGGAGAATACCTAGCTCTAATGTGCCTTCATGTAGTTAAAGGGGGAGATGTTATATCAATATTTTCATACCTGCTTAATTTTTTCTCTCTCAAAACTATTTTCTTTTTGATGAAGTCAAAGGGGGAGAATAGTTTGGGTCTGTGTGACTCATAGTGTTGCCATCATCAAAAAGGGGGAGATTGTTGTGCCCCTGTGGTTTTGATGTCAGCAAGCACTATGAGTATGAATGATTGATCACCATGTGTCTGCATATGAATGATTGATTGAGTATCTTATTTCCATGCATGCATGAAGAGTCATATGGGTTCTGGTATATAGAGTGCATTGTTAGTTCTCCTGCACATTGCATCGGTGCAATATCTGCCATATGCATACACTGCATCGGTGCATTCATCAGTTGCTTCAATACAAAGTCGATGCGTGTTCATTATGCATACAAAGTCAGCGCATAGCTCATTGCTAAGTCTGTACATCCTTCAGAAGCAAGTTAGTGCATATCTCGCATCGAGCACACATAGTCAGTGCATCTTTTTGTATCGTTGTGCTTCACGCATACACATAGTCTGTGCATCGCTTTGCCTCGCGCATACACATGCACACAAAAGTCTGTACACTTCTCGGTGGCATGCCTGAGCATTCCTCTTCATTGTACATACTTTCCTATATGCATTTGTGCATCTTTCACAACAAAGTCTGTACACTCTTCAGTAGCAAGTCGATACATCTCTTGCTCCATGAAAACAAAGTCTGTACACTCTTCAGTAACAAGTCGATACATCTCTTGCTCCATGATATCAAAGTCTGTACACTCTTTACCATGCACTCAAAGTCTATACATTCTGTTGCATACATACGTAAAGTAGTATCATGCACTCAAAGTCTATACATTTTGTTGCATACATACAGTTCGTGCAATTGAATACTAAGTCTGCACTCGGCTGCCTTGATGACTTAGCAAGTCTATACATTCTCGAACCAACTCGATGCATCTCTTTCTTCATGCACACAAGGTCTGTACATGTCTCGATGCCATGTCCATGCATTCATCTTCATTGTACATACTTTCCTATATGCACACTGCATTATGTGCATCAAGTATGTACAGGCTTAGATCAAATTTCGAACTAACTCAGTGCATCCTTTTCTCTTCTCTTTCAGATCAATTCAAGTTGGCAGCAGGCTGGGATGACTGCCACGTAATCCAGGCGTTTGGGCGGGAATCGTGGAGAGCACATGCCCCACCTCTCTGCTGATATAAAAAGGAAGCTTCTCCTTCAAGAGAAGATGATCATGCCAAAAGATCTGCGTGTGCCATTGAGAGCTGAAGCAGGGAGAGAGAGAGAAAGCTAGAGCTTGCACGATCCAAAGAAGAAAAGAAAGGAGAGCCAGAAGAAGAAGAGGTAGAAGAGAAAGAAGGATAGAGAGAGAGAGAGAGAGAGAGATTTCAAGAAGAAGAAGAGAAGCTTCATCAGAAAATCCATCCCTATTGGAATCTGGATCATATCCAATCCAGTCAGCTCCATGGGAGCCATATCTATGTTGCTATCGTTTACAGCTTTCAGTTGCTGTGTTTTCTTGTCTCTTGTTTTTCTTTTGAACCTTTATTCAAGCTGTTAGTCAGCAGAGCAAGCTGTGTCGCTCAGCGATTGTAGAGGAGGATTCCTCTGGTCGGCTAAGCTGTAGTGCCCAGCAGGTCAAGCTGTTAGGCAGCGGATGGCTAAGCTATATTGCCCAGCTGAAGCAAGCTGTGATGCTCAGCAGTTATAGGCAAGCTGTGTCGCCCAGCGCTTTTCAAGCTGTTTGGCAGCGGAATCCACACTCTGGTTTGAGTGTGGGGTGGACTTAGGTCTGGAGGACCGAACCACCTGAAAAATCTTCTGTACAGTGGTTTGACTGTCTATTGTGTTTCGCTAGATGCATGCTTAGGATCTCGTTTCAATTTCTTATCTGTTAACTCATCTTGAGAGCACAAACGCTCTACTTCTGCTGGAAGTGCAGGTCAAGTGTTCAACGGTGTGCATCAATAGAGTATCTCGTTGTTTAATCAAGTCTTGCATCTTTTCAGGGAGTTCTGATCCTGTGTGTCCTTGCCTTAGGTTTCATGAACGTGTTTAATTCCGCATCAGTTTTAAGTTCATCAGGTTGAGATTTTAATTCGAGTAAATTTTGAAAGAGAGATTCATTCACCCCCCTCTGAATCCATCGCACCAGTCCCAACAGTTACACCCTAGGAACCATGACCTTAGGCAACACCCATCTAGAAATCGAGAAAGTGCCCCGCCCTATATCCACCTTTCTAGATCCCTTCGACCCTTTCACATGGGAGTTCAAAGGTTGTCCCACACCGATACACATGGAAGTCACCTTTGGGATAAGTGTGCATGTGTCTAGGCTTACCACACCACTTAGCATGAACACTATGTTGGGTCCATTCATTCATATCACCCACATGTCAAGAAGGAAGCACGAGTGGTCCATATTTGGATGTAATGGTCCACCTTCATTCATCATGGGTCTTAAGCATGTTAGGAGCCTTCATGGATGTCCGGGACCCCCGGCATTTGCTATACCTATGGACAATAGATTCCCCTATGGATGCCCCGGCCCTCCAACCATTGTTATGAAGTCCATGCATGATAGGGCCACTTATGGCGGCCCCGGTCCACCTAAGTTCATCAAGGTCCACATGGCATCAACGCATGATAGGTCTATATATGGTTGTCCTGGCCCCCCTTTGCATATCATACATTTCCCACTTACACCGCATCGTAGAACATGGCATGAGTATTTAAGCAAGCAACGGGCAACGAGCGGTGAGAATCACAAGAAGCGGGCAAAAGCTCGGGAGCGCCACTTGGAATTCCAAGTTGGCAACTTGGCGATGATGACTTTGGAGTGGCTCTACCCTAGGGTCACCTCCAAATTGAGGGCACGAGGACTTGGACCTTTCCAAGTTCCGAGTGGCTTTGGTAACCCAGCTTACAAGTTGGACTTCCCGATGGATTTTGGGATACACCCCCACTTTCTGCGTGGCGGATCCGGCACCCTCTAAGGTCACCGCGGTGGAACCCAGTGAGCACCTTGAGCCTACCCCCACCTTTGTGAGTGATACCCTCGGAGAGCCTCCACATATCAACCTGACAGTCCAACGTGTGCACACGGAGGCAATACTAGGCAAGTAGGGTACCATCGCCAGCAAGAGGGTGTGCCCAAGACACCTTGAGAGGATGAAGAGCCGTTCCCCGACTAAGGACGCGGGGATGAGATTGGAGGTCATGGCTCGCCCGGAGCTGCATTGGAGCACCACTTCCCCAGCGGACCCATACTCGACGGAGTTGAGTTCTTCACACCCCAAGGGAATGATGGGGGCATCTCTCGCCCTTCACATTTTTCCACAGATCTGATTGCTCGCCAGCATGGCTCCATTGTGTCTGTCACCTTTTTGTGAGTCAAGGCATGTAATTTTCATATTTTATTTGAGTCATTTCATTGTAATTTTCCTTTTATTTGAGTCCAGTACCAAGGATAGGTAGTTATTTATCTAAGTCTTGAGTCATTATGTTGGTTTGATAGGTTAATGGGCTCAAATAAGTGGGCTAGGCCCAGGGGCGCCCCCTTCCCCCCTTGGTTTCTTGTCATTAGTCTAAAAGTTATGGACTTATTGTAAATTGTGGGATCCCTATAAATAGGACCCCTTTCTTCCATTTGAAGCTAATGAGATATTGAGAAAAATTTGAATTCCCAAAGAATTTTTTTCCTTGGAGTGAGAAGCTCCCTCCCTCCCTCTCACTCTCTCTCTCTAAAAGGGGCGACCCTTTCTCTCTCCTCCCCCCAAATTTCAGATTCTCTCTCTCTCCGCCCCATTCACTTCTCATTAAGACCCCTCTCCCCTCCCCATACTCCATTCAATTCTCCCATTACTTCCCCCATCTACCAAAGCAACCTTTGGTATTCCTAGGCACCCCTTCACTCTCTCCAAGCCATATTTCCCCTTCCCAAGCCAACCTTTCACCTCCCCAAGGCCCTAATTGAATTCCCCACCCCTTGAGGGCTGTGCCCCAGCCTCCCCTCTCCCCCAACCTCCCTTGGTCGCATCCCTTCCCACCTTCCCTCCACCTTGCTTGGCCGACCCCCATCTCCCTTCCCCACTCACCCTAGGCCGCACCCCTCTCCATCCCCCCCATTCCCTGCTTGGCCGGACCAGACCCCACCCTCTGCTAGCTCCGCCCCCCTCCCTCTCCTAACCACCCCCATCAACCCCCAACATCCCCCTCCACCTTCCACAGCCATTGGCCCTCACCCCATTGCAGTCCTTTCACCCCTTCCACCCACTATCAACACCTAACATCAACCTGCTCAGTCCAGCTCGCAAGCAGCAGCAGAGGCCCAAGTTGCAGACTCAACCACGACAACAACTCAAGGATTCAAGCAGCAAATCTTATATTGGTGGAAAGCTTATCCAAGCAGCTTCGTAGGCGAGGTAGTCCCACCTACATTCGACGTTCGTGCTGTTCGGTGGAGTCGTCCTCGCCAGACTACGTCGACTGTCTCTGGCAGACAGCCAGAGGCGACTTGTAGGAGCTCTCACAACCAGATCAGTGAGGATCTTAGTGAGCCCTTCGGAGGAGGATGACTTCTACAAGTCCTCTACCATCTCCAACAAGAAAGAGGTCGTTTGAGTACCAGAGCACAACGTTCCGTCATTTCTCCTCGGAGTGCGCAGGTTAGTACAGCAGAACCAGTTTAGACACCCTGTCACCGTTCTACCTCCAGCACTCTACTCCGACCTGTCCTCGAAGCTCCGTTGGTCCCTGCTGAAAGAGGACTCTCCCACTAGTACGTCGGCGCTGGTCCCGCCTTAATATGACGCCCCAGCTAAGAGTACGACCCCGGCAACGAGCTCTCTGGTCGACCAGAGTTGTCACCTATGCGACTCCGCGAGATTTAGCATCCCAGCTTCGTCCCAGCTCAGAATTCTGGGATCCTTCCTCCATGTGAATCTCCATTTGACCAGCTTTCCATAGACGCCAACCCCGCCTCCGTCGGACGTCCCAGTGGAGCGATCTACCTCCGACAAGACGCTGGTTCCAGTCAGCCTAGGCAGTAACCCAGTCTGCACAGACCGGGTTCGATGTCCTTTGGCCACACCCATCTCCCCTCCCCCGCCTGGCCGGCTGACCGCCCCTCCCTGCATGGAGGTAGTTTTGGGTGTAATTTAATTTCCCTACCTTAAGATCACCCTCTTGCGTGAGGTGTAGTGCATGTAACAGCAGGTCACCGTTCGAAGCGACATCGACGCAGCGTGCGGGTGCGTACCCACGCCTCCCCGCTCACCATCGTCTCCGACCGGGATCGGTGTCTTCACACCAATCAGGTGAGCACGTGGTTACACCCTTGCTGGTTTTACCTTGCTTAGTTAGTATCGCTTTCTAATTGCCCGTCGGTCGGTGAGGCGAGCGCCCGATCTCAAAATGCTAATGTGTGAATGACCACCGCAGGTGAGTTGTGAGCGAGACACTATATCCCACTCCCTCGGCGTGCTGGCCGCCCGCAAAATTGGGCATCCCCCTGCGTATAAGGCATTATGTTAACGCTGAATATACCTACACATTGGGTCTGCCCGCGTACGATGCAACATAACAACAAAGTGCACGCCATGATACCGCTTTTACCACCGCCATGGGACCACGGGCCCACCGCTTGCCCCGAGCCGGCCTCCGACGGACCAGACCGCCGACCCGAGTTAACCGAACCCTAGCCAAGAAGTAACATTCCTGGACCGGCCCTAACTCCCCGGCATGAAGACACTTGCCTTCTGGGACCCATACCCGATTGCTCACCTCGAGCCACATTCTGCCTCCCTCAAGTGCCAACAGGTGTCCGCCCCTGCCATCCAGTCTAGCCCTCTTTCGGCAAGATGGGCACGTCCCTAGCCTCTAGTGGAGAGCCCCTGTAAAAACACATGGATAATCCGCTTTGTCTTGCATTGACCTAGGGACCGAGCCACGAGTCGAAACTGTCTCGCAGCTTGCACCGGTTGTATTTTGGCTCTCTCAGCCCCTTAGTAAAGCCCACGCGGCACCTATAAAGCATGAAACCAGTTCAATATGCATGCTCGTACCTGGGCCCCAGCCTCCTACCCGCACTAGCCAGTGTGCAACCTATCTCCTGGGCCCCAGTTTGCCAATTCCTCAGCTACAAAGTGTACCCGGGCCCCTGTCCTTGGCTTTAGAAATATCCAGGCTCTTCTTCAGCACAGAACAAAAGTGTTCAGATTCAATCTGATGTAAATAAACACCGACTGATTATGGTCGGTGGCGAAAGACATCCTGTACATGAATCCCCATAATCGTCTATGCACTCGCACCCCTGGAACCTCCCTTCTCTCCACGTGTCGCCCAATACCCTGTGGCCACGAGCCGCGTCTTGTTGGCGCTTCCCCCAATCAACTTTTGGTTCCATAGGTGATTGTCGAGAAATCAACTGGCACGCCCACATTCTGTCCGGTCACCCTAACTCTCGGAAACCTCTCGTGCAAGTTGACCCCTCTCAACTTTCTGTAAAAGGAGAGTGTACGGTACTGTCGTTAGAGGCATACGGCTACGAAGGAGAATATCCATGAGATAACATCAACTCCCTTATTTTACTTTATCGCTTTATTCCCCTTCTCACCGCGGTCACCGACTTACTCCGCCCGCCGCGCCAGAATGGCGACGAAAATAGGGGGTTAGAAACATTCAAAACAAGCTGGTCATTTTATTGACCGCTTCACGTTCGGACATGAGTCCGGGTAATAATCATGATAGGTATGTACATATGATGTGAGACAACCTAGGTGTGCAATGGGATGACCGAATGATCCTCGGACCTAGATCCGCAAGCACATACGCAAGATAACAGATTCGATTTCGGCGGGTTCGCTCATGCGATGCGCACTCTTTCCCGAAGGCATCTCAGGATGGTGGTGAGGGTCCGGTGCGGGACCTTGCTGTTTCGAGGGCTTGGCTATGCTCGGGATGACCCCCGGAGGGGGCTAGAATTCCCGCGATTCGTGGGCGGCCAGCATGCCGAGGGCGTGGGTTATGTGGTGGGTCTCTCAACTTGCTCCGCGGTGGGCTCACAAATGGTGGAATATGGGGCGAGAGCTCACCTCACCGTCCGACGGGCATTAAGATGTGATACTAAACAAGCAAGAGTCAACCAGCAAGGGGAGGGGACAAGATGCTCACCTAATCGGTGTGAAGACACCGATTCCTGTCAGAGATGAAGGCGAGCGGGGAAAGTGTGATGCCTGCACGTGTATCGGTGCCGCTTGACCTGCAATAAAGGACTACAGCACTACACGTCACGCAGGAGGGGTGATCTTGGGGTGGGGACATACTTAATTACAACCAAATTATACCTCCACGCAGGGAGGGGCTTTCAGCTGGCCAGGCGAGGGGCTGGAATTAAGCGAAGGCAGGTTCTGTACGGTCGGATCCAGCTGGACAGCAAGCCGGAGTCGGGGATGCCACAGACTCTTCGGAGCACTGCCGAATGCGGGGTTGGTGCCGAATTGTTCGAGGATGAGATAGGAGCCCACTTTAAGAGTTGCAGGCAACCGGGGTCCGGTGGGGGCTGCAACAGGTCGGAGATCACGAACTGGTCGTGCCCTGTCCTGTCTAGACCAGGCTGACAATAGGTCGATGCCAAGGGTGCCACGAACTCCTCTAAACTCCGCCGGAGGTGAGACTGGTGCAGAAACCTCCCTGGTTGGCCAGGGAACATGCTGGAGAAATTTGGCGCCGTCCGGTGACTGGGTTGGACTGCTGGAGCTCCGGGATCAGGCTGGTCCTATGTGACCCCTATCTGGCCCAACAAGGTAACCGCCTGATGTAGAAGGCACCATGGGATGATTCAAGCTCCGATGGGGACGGGGTTGGCGTTGACCTGACCGTGGGCAAGTTGGCTTCGCACTGGAGCTGACCTGGACTGCAACCGAGATTGGAGATGAGCGTGGTGAACACATGAGTGGGGAGTGGTCCAACATAGATCTGGTGAGTGTAGTCGGCGCACGTTGAGGAAAATGGCCAGAACGGGGTGCTCTGATATTCGAATGACCTCCTTCTTCTCGGAGCTGAAAGAGGACTAGACGAGGATCCCCTCGGCCGAAGGGCTCACCAGGAAACTCAAAGGAGCGATCGTGGGTGCTTTTGCAACTCGCCTCTGTCCCCAGTCAGAGTCGACCTTGCGCAGCCTGACGGAAATGGGCCTCCTGCCCAGATCCGACCTCGGTTGGGGATGCACGACCACTCGTTGGAAAGCCGCTTCAGAGGAGAATCTTCAGGTGTTAGGTGGGGCACCAGAAGGTACTCAGGAAAGGTTGGGCATCGCTGCAATCAGGGTGTCTGTTCTGATGCTTTGTCTGCCTGGGTGGCAGCAAGAGAAGGAGGTGGGAAATGGGGAGGATGAGAGGGGGAAATGGGGTGGAAAGGGTTGAAGATGCTCCCTGGCTGAGAGGGGGTTAGGGAGGGGGCTTTCCAGGCTGTGACAAGGATAAAATGGGCTGTTAGGGGTGATTCTTCTAGGGGGTGGAGGTGAGTTACGAATTTTGGTGGTGGGGAAGTGAGTCCAAAAGGGGTGGTGGTATAGTTTAAATTCTTTGGTCCTGCTCAAACGTGCTCAAACGTTTACAAAACTACACCTCTCGTAGGAGGGGGGATCTCGGGGTGGGGGTTAATTAATATAACACTCAAATGACCTCCACGCAGGGAAGGGGCCTTCAGCTGGCCAAGTGGGGAGGGGAACTTGAACTATGAGCAAAGAAAGACACCGAAGCCGGTTCTGCCTGCTGCTTGTGTCTCAGGACAGACGGTCAGGTATTTGGACGCCGTGGCTAGCCCCGAATTGTTTTGCAGACGAGACCAATTGGATATTCTTTGTAGCTGGATGGGGATGATGCTATAATTTTTTTGATTTCTTCGGGAACCACTGCTGGTCGGAGTAGGGGCTAGAACAGGGTGGCGGAACCTTGGCTCTCACTGCTTCAGGTTCCCAACAGCAGGAAGAAGAAGGTGCCACGATCACTCCTGAGCTCAGAAATAGGTGCCGCCAGATTCGTTGGAACCATTGACGAGTCCTCTTCGAAGGAAGATCAACGGGGATGCCAACTGTTGTCGGGGTCAGCTGGTAGACTCTGAACACTGAGGAAGGATCGGTGCAGACTGAGTGGAAACAGAACCATGTACCCGGGGAAGAAAATTGATAACTTTCAGGTCCGGTCTCCAAACGGGGCTCTGCTTCTTGGACATGATAGAAGGCTCGTAGTAGAAGATTTTTGAAGAAGAACTCTCGATCAGATTCCCAACAGAATCATCGCAGTTGAGCTTCCACTCCGGCTCTGGTTCTCTACCTGAGAAGTCTTGCGCAGTCGTAGTAGATCGCCTCCTCCGAGCAGTTCCGATCTTGGAAGTCACCAGGACTACCACCGTTGGAAAGCTGACTGGGAGACGCTTCCAACGATATATGGTATGCTTTCTGAAGCTTCCAGGTAAAGACATGGCAGCCTCTGCAACTGGGCACTCTTCTGCTGCCTGCGAACTAAAAACTGTAGGTTGTAGGTGATGGGGGGAAATGGGGTATATGGGAGGGGAAGTGGGGGTGGATGAGTGTGGGGAGAGCCCTGGCTGTGAGGGGGTCTAGGAGGGCGTGTTCCAAGGTGTGGGAGAAGGAGAATGGGGTCTGGAATGGGGTGTTTGCAGTTGGTGAGAGAGGAGCTGCGAATTTGGGCTTGGAGGGAGAAGGGGGAAGGTGAGGGGGGCACAAGTGGGTGGAGGGAATGTGAGTTTGAATTTCCCTTATTGTGGGGTGATCAATGGTGGTCTTGGGGATGGGAAGGGGTGCCTTGGGAAGATGGAGTGATGCTTGGGAAAGGGAAATGGGTAGTTGGGGGTTGGAGGGTGGGGTGTGGATTGGTGGAGGGTCTCTTGGGACTAGGGGGAAGTAATGATTGCTTGTGGGAAGTTATAGAGGATTTAATGGAGGTAGGTGGGAGGGTGGAGATTGTTGGGAGGGGAAGAGAGAGAGTAGGGGGGGCCCTCCTCCTTAGAGAAAGAGAGAAGAGAGAGAGAAGAGAGAGGAGAGGGGAATCCACCCCTTAGAGAGAGAGAGAGAAGTTTGGAGAATCCACTCCAATAAGATACTAGAACTCACTTGATTTAAATTGATCATAAAAGGTTGTTATAAATGAGAGAGGGGAGGGACTATTTATAGACTCCATACTTTTCCTAAGACCAAAATAACCTTGACAAACAAGTAAATGACGAATAACTCCAAGGGAGGGGCGCCCTTTGGCCTAGCCCACTAGTTGGGCCCAATTGACTAACAAACTGACCCATTAACCTATTAACTGACTCAAATAAAGAAAGATTACACATACATGACTCAAATGAAATAAAAATTACATGCTATGACTCAAGATTAACGGCCACAAATGATGATGTGCTGATGGCGAGCAACAAGAGTATCCTAAAAAGTGAAGTGGCTGGGGATGTCCCCATCATACCCCCGGGGTAGGGAAAACTCGACCCCGTCGAGTATGGGTCCACCGGGGAAGTAGTGTACCAAATGCAGCTCCAAGCGTGCCACGATGTCCGAACTCAACCCGCGTCCGTAGCCGGGGAATGGCGCTTCAGCTTTACAAAGTGGCTCAGACACACTCTCATGCTGGCGAAGAGATCTTGCTTGCCTAGTATTGCCGCCGTGTGCTCACGTCGGACTCTCACGATAATTTGGGGTGGCAGTCTGAGGGTGTCTCTCGCAAGGATAAGTGTAAGCTCAAGGCACTCACTAGGATCCACCACGGTGCCCTTAGAGGGTGTCGGATCAGCCACGTGGGAAGTGGGGTGAATCCCAAAACCCATTCGAAAGTCCAACCCATAAGCCGGGTTGCCAAAGCCACTCGGAACTTGGCAAGGTCCAAGTCCTCGTGCCCTCAATTTGAAGGTGACCCTAAGGTAGAGCCATTCCAAAGCCATCATCGCCAAGTTGTCAACTTGGAATTCCAAGTGGCGCTTACAAGTTTGTGCTCGCTTCTTGTGAATCTCACCGCTTGTTGCTTGATACTTGCTTATATGCCATGCACAATGATGCGGTGTGAGTGGGCAATGCGTGGTGTGCAAAGGTGGTCCAGGGCAACCACATATAGACCTATCATGCATTGATGTTATGAGGACATTGAATGATTTGGGAGGACCGGGGCATCCATAGGTGTCCCTCTCATGTGTGGGTGTGATAAGTGCCGGAGGACCCGGACATCCATGAATACTCCTAACATGCTTAAGACTCATGATGAATGAAGGAGGGCCATTACACGTAAATATGGACCACTCATGCTTCTTACTTGACATGTGGGTGATATGAATGAATAGACCCGACTTATGAATCATGTCAAGTGGTGCGGTATGCCCAGACACATGCATTTCTATCCTAGAGATGACTTCCATGTGCATGGATGTGGGGTGGCCCTTGACCTTCCACTCGTATGGATCAAAGGGATCTAAGAAGGGGGACATCATGGAGTGAGGCAATTCATCAATCCCAAGGTGTATGTTGCATGTGGTCAAGGCTCCCTTGGTGTAACCCGATTCTAGGAAGGGAGGGGTTTGGGTTAACATGGGCGGTAAGGGTAGGGTAAGGTGGGTGGTGAATAAGGTGAGTGGGTTACATAGAGATCTAGGTTCCCATAGGAAAGGGTCGAAGGGATCATGGTAAGGGTCACCTAGATAGGGATACTCCATGTCCTCAAGATCCTCATATGGTGGTGAGTCGCCCTCTTCTAGTGAAATGGTTGGGCCGGTGTATGGGGTGGGTTGGTTGGTCAAGGTTCTAGGAATCACAATGGTAGGGGAGTGGACCGGGATGGGCTCTTCCACTATGGGGAAAAGGAAAAGGAGGTCACTAGTGTAGCAACCAATAGTTCAAATCGAGATGATAGACCCAATGCATGGATGGATGAGGTCAAGGCTCTTGGGTCGGTCTGCCCCTAGGGTCAACAAAGAAGTCAAGTCTAATTGCCACTCTAGACCTTTGAGGAGATCATCCCAACCTTCTACCTCATAGTAGGATTGGATTGTGGTGTGATAGGAGTGAATGGGGACAATTTGGGATCGATATCCCAAAGGTGAGAGAGGTGGGGGTGAGCTAGGAAGGGTGGGTCCTCGTTTGAGCCATGGAAGTATGGCCTCATTCACGGTGGGGGTGCCAAGTGTGTGGATGTGTGGCTCTTGAGGAGTCAGACTAGGGAAGAATGGTGGGATTGGGGGCTCTTGAATTTCCACAATGGTGGGAGGTGGATCCGGATTGACATCCTTCTCTACTTGAGTGTGTGTGTGGGCCACAACTTCTAATGCTAATGGGGTATGAGGATCTATGGTGGGTGGTTTTATGAAAGCCGGCGCATGACGCACTCGGGGTGGTGGGCAAGGGTGGACTTGGGTTGGGATAGGAAGGGGAAGTAGTGGAGGACTAGGTTGGGGAAAGATTGGTGTAGGAAGTGGGAGGTGGGTTAAGTGAGGGGGTTTAGGTTGGTTGACCTTGGGAGGTGCATCTTTCTTTGGGGGTGAGGGAGGGATAGTGGTAGGGTTCAAGGGGGCTTGTGGGATATGGGTTTGGTGGAGGAATTTGGGTTGGGGGGTTGTGGTCATCATGGGCCTAGGTGGAGGGGTGGTCATGGGGCTCAATTGGGTTTGTGGAGTTATGGTTGTGGTGAGGACTTGTAGGTAGGGTGTAGATGTGGTGGTCGGGATAGGATAGGTGGGAAGTGGTGGGGAATGGGGGATTAGGGTCTTGGGTTGGCCAGGAGGGGGTGAAGTAGTTGAAGTGCTCCTTAGGCTTTGGTGATTCAAGTAGGAGGGGGAAACATATCTAGCCCTAAGTTGTTCCTTCATGTCCCCCCAAGTGGTGATGGGAGCTTCCCTTCTAAGTATTCTTAACCCGACAATTTGTAACCAATAAGTTTGAGCTCGTTTGGTAAGTTGCATTTTGGCAACCCAATCCTTTTCATCCTCGGACATCGGATACCAAGTGAAGTACTTGTCCAATGTAGCTTCCCAATCTAAATATTCTCTAGGAGAGGTTCCATCAAAGGTGGGAAGTGGGAGGGGGACCATTCTATCGTCCACCCTTGGGGTGGGCCCATTGTTACCTAATTGGGTAAGTTGACCTTTTATGCTATCTAGGTGATCAAAGGCATTGTTCATGGTTCCCATGAGGTATTCAACATGGCCATGGAGGTTATGTGTGTTGGTGGTGGGCTTCTCTTGGGGGTTTGAACTCATGGAGAGGACCGATGGGTAAGGTCGGTATGAGGTGGCCATGCTAGTGGACAAAGAGATGCAACCGAGGAGTCTAAATGCATAAACATGCCCTAGGACCAACTTGATAGAGACAAGTTGTGAACTTGCTCTGATACCACTTGATGTGAAACCACCTATGGACCTATATTGCAAGCAATCAAATGGAGCAGCGGACTCACATTAGTGAACACGATCGCGAAGCACACACTAGTGCCCGTAGGTGATTTAGCGATGACGGAGAGGGTCCGACTCGGGACCTTGATACTCCAATGGTTGGCTAGCTTATGGAGGACCCCAAATGGGCCAGGGATGCCCAATTCAAGGGTGGCCGGTACGCCAAGGGCGTGGGTTAAGTGGTTGCTCTCACAACTCGCCCCGCGGTGGTCACTCAATTTGATGGCAATTTGAGACCGGACACTCTCTCACCGCCGACGGAGCAACTAAAAGCAATACTAAACTAAGCAATTAAATCTCAGCAATGAAAGGTGTTCAGGAGCTCACCTGATCAGCGTGAAGACGCCGATCCCGGCCGGAGACGATGGCGAGCGGGGAGGCGTGGGTATGCACCCGAACGCCGCGCCGGTGAAGCTTCAACCTGCTTAAATGTTTACAAAACTACATCTCTCGCAGGAGGGGGGATCTCGGGGTGGGGGTTAATTAATATAACACTCAAATGACCTCCACGTAGGAAAGGGGCCTTCAGCCGGCCAAGCGGGGAGGGGAACTTGAACTATGAGCAAAGAAAGACACCGAAGTCGGTTCTGCCTGCTGCCTGTGTCTCAGGACAGACGGTTAGGCATTTTGACGCTGTGGCCAGCCCCGAATTTTTTTGCAGACGAGACCAATTGGAGATTCTTCGTAGCTGGATGGGGATGACACTAGAATTTTTTTATTTCTTCGGGCACCGCTGCTGGTCGGAGTAGGGGCTAGAACATGGTGGCAGAACCTTGGCTCTGACAGCTTCAGGTTCCCAACAGCAGGAAGAAGAAGGTGCCATGATTGGTCCTGAGCTCAGAATTAGGTGCCACTAGAGTCGTTGGAACCGTTGACGAGTCCTCTTCGAAGCAAGACCAACGGGGATGCCAACTGTTGTCGGGGTCGGCCGGTAGACTCTAAACACTGATGGAGGGTCGGTGCAGACTGAGTGGAAGTAGAACCGCGTACTCGGGGAATAAAATTGATAACTTTCAGGTCCGGTCGCCAAACGTGGCTCTACTTCTTGGACATGATAGAAGGCTCGTAGTAGAATATCTTTTAAGAAAAACTCTCAATCCGATTCCTAACAGGATCGTCGCAGTTGAGCTTCCACTCTGACTCTGGTCCTCTGCCTGAGAAGTCTTACGCAGTCGTAGTAGATCGCCTCCTCCGAGCAGCTCCGATCGTGGAAGTCGCCGGGACCACCACCGTTGGAAAGCTGACTAGGAGACGCTTTCAACAATATATGGTATGCCCTCTGAAGCTTCCAGGTGAAGACGTGGCAGCCTCTGCAACGGGGCACTCTTCTGCTGCCTGCGAGCTGAAAACTGTAGGTTGAAGATGATGGGGGGAAATGGGGTATATGGGAGGGGAAGTGGGGGTGGATGAGTGTGGGGAGAGCCCTGGCTGTGAGGGGGTCTAGGAGGGGGTGTTCCAAGGTGTGGGAGAGGGAGAATGGGGTCTGGAATGGGGTGTTTGCAGTTGGTGAGAGAGGGGCTGCGAATTTGGGCTTGGAGGGAGAAGGGGGAAGGTGAGGGGGGCACAAGTGGGTGGAGGGAATGTGAGTTTGAATTTCCCTTAATGTGGGGTGATCAATGGTGATCTTGGGGATGGGAAGGGGTGCCTTGGGAAGGTGGAGTGATGCTTGGGGAAGGGAAATGGGTAGTTGGGGGTTGGAGGGTGGGGTGTGGATTGGTGGAGGGTCTCTTGGGACTAGGGGGAAGTAATGATGGCTTGTGGGAAGTTGTAGAGGATTTAATGGAGGTAGGTGGGAGGGTGGAGGTGGTTGGGAGGGGAAGAGAGAGAGTAGGGGGCGCCCTCCTCCTTATAGAGAGAGAGAAGAGAGAGGAGAGGGGAATCCACCCCTTAGAGAGAGAGAGATAAGTTTGGAGAATCCACTCCAAGAAGACACTAGAACTCACTTGATTTAAATTGATCATAAAAGGTTGTTACAAATGAGAGAGGGGAGGGACTATTTATAGACTCCATACTTTTCCTAAGACCAAAATAACCTTGACAAATAAGTAAATGACCAATAACTCCAAGGGAGGGGCGCCCTTTGGCCTAGCCCACTAGTTGGGCCCAATTGACTAACAAACTGACCCATTAACCTATTAACTTACTCAAATAAAGAAAGATTACACATACATGGCTCAAATGAAATAAAAATTACATGCTATGACTCAAGATTAACGGCCACAAATGATGATGTGCTGATGGCGAGCAACAAGAGTATCCCAAAAGTGAAGTGGCTGGGGATGTCCCCATCAGAAAGCGTAGGACTCGGATCTCATGGTTGCAGCTTCGGGTAGTGTACCTCGCGCTGCCTGACTTCCAGCCTGAGAGGCTGGGAGTCATGGGATTCTCAGAGTTTCTGAGCGTGGAGGTCAGTCGGTTTGACACACCGCTACTCTACGCTCTTGCTGGGACCCAGTGAGTCGCACGTTTCTCTTTCCGTGGGGGCACATGGTCCCTACACTCAAGGACGTGGCCCGACTTACTGGCCTACGCATGCACGGGTTGCCGATCAGCGGGAGCACTTATCCTGACTATCGAGAGATGGCCCAGGAGCTTCTGGGACTGGACTTGCTGCACCCCGAGCGGCAGTCCACCACCCTGACTCGGGCGGCGCTTCATGACAGCCTGGGGCTTCGGCGAGCGGGGATTGTGATGGGAGAGCTGCCCGAGCAGCACCTCGAGAGACTTGTGGAGCGAGCCAGACCATGGGTTACAGCGGAGGGGGGACCGGAGGTGGATCAGGTACTGCGGCAGTTCTTAACACTGCTGTTCGGCTGACTTCTGTTCATGACGTGAGGAGATGTCATCAGCTGTCGTTTCTTATCGTTGCTCCAGGACCTCGATCACGTGAGTGATTATGCGTGGGGAGCCGCTATCATTGCATTTCTCTTTGACACACTGAGCTCGACGTCCCGACGGACGATGCATGGGGGCTTCTCTCTTCTACTCCAGGTACGACTCTGACTCTTATTATGCATCTAGTTATAGGACCCCTACGATTGCTACATGCTGACTCTTGGTGGAATGCAATGCAGGTGTGGTCCTACGTGTACCTACGTGGGCTCGGACGAGGTGTGGAGACCCACCCAGACCGAGTACCCATTGCGAGGAGGTGGACCGCACCTCGAGAGAGCGGAGGTCTCCGGAGATATGTTCGGGAGCTCCAGGATGACATGGACACCTTACCGTACACCTCGGTACGACTCTAAACCTTGACTCTTTAATTAAATGCAATGATTATGATTATGATGCTGATGCGACTCTCTATCTTGACAGGTACAGTGGACTCCTTACATCGAGGAGGGACACGAGGGTCAGCCCTGGGTGGCCGAGGCCCTTGCCTTCTTAGGACGTGATGTGTGGCTTCACTACATGAACGTAGTGGAACCACTACACTACAGATTGGTGATGAGGACGATCGGCGTCCCGTAGCTAGCGGCGGAGTTTTCGGTGACGGTGGAGCGCGCCAGTCGCCACCCGCGGGGAGCGGCGACGGTGTTGGACTGGAGAGAGCGAGCCACCGAGTAGATTGCAGACTGGGTGGCACGCGGGCGAGTGGTGACCGCCCGGGCAGAGAGCGACGTGGCGTACTGCACAGCGTACGCCAGGCACTACCGGGACCATGTGTTCTTTGGTGCCCGCGGACTGGTATGACTTCTAAACCCTAAATGCTCTTCCTATTATGCTCCCTATATGTCTATGCACTGATGTTTGAACTTTCTAAATGTAGATCAACCCTGAGGGATGGATCGCGGAGCTACAAGGGGCTCCTCCATGCGTCGATCCATGAGCGAGATGAGGCCCTCCAGGCCTTGACTCTATTGGTGAGTTTTCTAAACCCTAAACTCTTTAAATTATGCAAATGTTTATGATTATGCATGTGACTGACCAGGAATTTGGATGCAGCGAGTCGAGGGGACCCAGTGCTAGGCGACATACGCTCCTTCTTCTTCTTCCACCCAGACTCCCGCAGACTGAGCTGAGCGGGATGCCGACTTCTCACAGATGGTGGCGCGGGCCAAGGCGGCCGAGGTGGCGCTCACCGAGAGGGTACGCAACTACTGCACTTTCCCTGTTGTTTATGATTATGAGTATGCAATGTATGAAATGCTATTGACTAACCATGAAGATGCATATGCAGATGACCGAGCTGACCCGACTCTGGGTAGAGTTGGAGTAGAGCCGGGCAGGGGCTAGGGAGGAGGTGGCCCGTGTGCGGGAAGAGGCAGCCCAGAGCCGACTGGCGGACACGCTGGAGACGGCACTCCTACGGGTTAAGCTAGAGTGACTCCGAGCTGGAGCGGAGGAGCTGGGGCGTGTTCGGGCGGAGCGGGATCGGGCTCTAATCGAGGCGTCCGGGCTGAGTGGAGAGCTGCGGGCCTATAAGGAGATGAGCCGACGATCATGCAGCGGGACTCCGAGCGGCAGCCACGACACTCATGGCTATGTGAGGAGTTACTTCACGGGTTCCTCCCACCATTGGAGGAACGAGGAGGACGAGCAGCGCCGGTGACGTCAGCGTGACGAGGTGACTTCAGTGATGCCTCCACCAAAGAGGCACGAGGGCGGTGGAGACAGTGACGGGGGCCAGGGAGAGGGACAGTCCTGACTTTTGTACTCGGGGCCTGACTTTTGTACATGATATGATATGATAGTGATATGCCTTTCTTTGTTTTGATTTTGTGGATGTATGAATGTATGAATGAATGCAAATGACAAACACTGACTTACTGACTATGACTACGACACGAGTGAGACGGACACGCGTGAGAGAGAGAGAGAGATGACACGAGTGAGTGAGTGAGGAGAGAGACACGACAGAGTGAGCGAGAGAGAGCCGAGTGTGAGTGAGAGAGAGATGACAAACTGAGTGAGAGAAAGATGCCAAACTGAGTGAGAGAGAGATGCCAACTTGAGTGAGAGAGAGACGCCAAACTGAGAGAGAGAGAGACGTCAAACTGAGTGAGAGAGAGGCGAGGCCACGGCTCGAGTGATACAGGTAAGAACAGGCTAAAGCAGGGCTTCAAGTATCTAAACGGTCGAATTGGGACCGCTCAAACCACTACGCGATCTTATCTTAGATCGCTCAGGACCTCTCGACTAAGATGAGAAAACAGTTTAAAATTAGCCGCTCTAAGAATATGACGTTTCCCTTCTGACTGTGTGATAGACAGAACGGTCAGTTCTAGACCGCTCAATCTCCAGGATTCAAATTGTGTGGAGGCTTATGAACGGTCTCAAGAAGACCATCCAAGTGTTAGGGCAGTCTATCGCTAGACCGCTTAATGGCACGACCTAAGAGATCAAATGGGACTCTCTTGGAGAGTCCGAACCCGAAGATAGGCATCCTGAATCATCCCCTACTCTATCCCAACTCAATCTAGGCCTATCCTACCTCACTTCTAGTGGGTTTAGGCCTCTATCTAAGCCCTATAAGTAGGAGGGGGCTCTAAATTAGCAACTCACACCGCACCCCTCTTGCTAGGCTCTAAACCTTTGTTATTCTCCATAAAATCATCATGAAAAGGTCCTTTGAGGGGAGTTCCATGGAGGGGGCCACTTATGAAGGGCCAAAGCCGGCCAGCAAGGAGCGTGAAGTGCTCCAACGGCTGACTACGATCCCTTGTCATCTCAGCTCGAGCCCTTTGAGAGAGGTATGCTAATCATGATTTCATTCAAAGTAATTTATTCATTCACTTACATGCTCTCCCTCTCTTCCTTCCTCCATCTCAGCTTCTTCCTGGCTCCCGGCGCTATTCCACTCTAAAGTGGCTGGCTACCATGGTCCATGCGTTGCCCCTAGGAGTGACATCCATCCTGAGATCTTGGCACCTACACACACTCTTAGTACTAGGTCAAAACTTCCCAAAGCTTTCTCTTGACTGGCATAGCATCTCCGCCTTGGTAGAAATCTGGCATTCTCAGACCCATACATTCATTTTCCCATCATTCGAGGCCACTATCCTATTAGAGGAGGTAGAGACCTACTTCTCTTTACCTAGGTCCCAAGTGGGGGAGGAAGACTCAGTGTGTCACACCGTTACCCCTATAGACCCTAGGCTCATCTTGGGAGGGTTCATACCAGACAGCAGGGACGTCCATACCTTCATAGGCCCACGTCAGATCCATCTTCTTCCTCTTAGCCAGTGGGTAGTTGAACATTGTAGGAACAGGTGTGGATGGGATGAGGCCATAGCCAAGGCCGCGTCTATTTGCTTGTGCGGGGCTATCTTGTTCCCCTCAGTTGACCACGTTCTAGACATTCCTATTCTTAGCACCATCAGCGGCCTGTGGCAGGGTCTTTCTATCTCCCAGGCCATCCTTGCCTACTTGTACGAGGGTCTTACCTCAGCAGCCCTAGGAGGTCCTCTCTTTGGTTTTATGATGCTCTTAGAGTGCTGGATGGGTGTTAGGATGAAATTCATTCAGAAGGAGGATGTCACTTCAGCTAGCAGGATCTTTGGGAGCCACCCCCTCTTCTTCATAGGTGGCGCATTCGGGTTCTCTCCACAGGTAGAGTGCAGGACAGCAGAGAAGAAGACCAAGGACGAGTGGCGACTGCACATCAACAAGCTGCCCTTGGATTGGTTCGTGATGCGCCCGGACTTCCTCTGCGACACCACTGTCAGAGTTCCCGGGAGGCTAGGCTTAGATCTGAGGCTCGTGAACGACACTGCACTGGCGATGTACAGCCCGCACCGGTGCTACCTACATGTTGGACTACCCCAGAATGTTCTACCAGCACTACCCCACCTTCTTGCACTATAGACAAGGAGGATCTGTACGGAGGAGGACGAGCAGGCAGTTAGGAGTGCCCTGATCATGTGGGAGGTGAGCAGGGTGCTTACCCTACCAGCGGAGATTGCAGAGATTCCGGTGACACGCCAGGCTTATGTTATAGAGCTGAGAGGGATATGTCCCCGCGGGGATGCCCAGCGGAGGACTGAGTGATTTTTCCTTTCTTTCATGATGATATTGATGTAGAGACTTATGCTTAGAGATGCTTGATAGATGAATGAATAAAGCTGATGATTTGAGAGTTTGGACTTTTCCTTGTGTGATTGGGTGAGTTGGGATATGACTTTGAAACACTGATGGTCATGGACTGGCCGACCTTTCAGCTTCAACCTGCCCCTACACACACATAAACAAAAAGAAACAGATTAAATCTATTTTAGGCTTAACCCCTTGCCGGTAGCAAGTTAGGAAATTACCAGTTCTTGATTTTTGGTCAAGGGGGTAAGCCTTATTAAATAGGCAAGTAACAAACATGGAAATGAATGCAATGCATGCTATGAATGCAGATCATAAAAACCCTTTTTGTAATTTTAAAAAATATTTAATTTTTTTGGATTTTGGAATGTTCGAATTTTTTTGAGTTTTGAAATATTTAATTTTTTGAGTTTTGAAATATTTGATTTTTTGAGTTTTAAAATATTTTATTTTTTTGACTTTTGAAATATTTGATTTTTTGAGTTTTGAAATATTTGATTTTTTAGAGTTTTGGAATATTTGATTTTTTTTAGTTTTGAAATATTTGATTTTTTTTGAGTTTTGAACTATTTGAGTTTTTTGAGTTTTGAAATGTTTGATTTTTTTGAGTTTTGAAACCAGCTTAAACCTAACGACGGGGAATCTCCTATCTCACTAGGGGTCTACTGGGCTCAACGTGCGATATAAAGGACCACCCGTGGTCGGAGCCAATTTCGCTTTAACGGTGCCTCTACCGAGGCCATACCCGGGGTAGGATCCATTCCTTGGAAAATAAAAGAGAGTTTGATAGAAAAGCTGGCAACAGGTATAGAGGTTTTTAGGGCTTGAGTGCTTTCACAACACCCCTTTTCAAAGAATTTGGTCTGTTGCGCCGGGGCTTTGTGTCCGTTATCGAACCTACATCCACTCTAGGCACGCATACGACCGGGCTCATAACGTCCCACGGGGAAATTGTACTGCCACTCTTGCCATGCCTAGTTTCATTATTTTGGGGACTTTCAGACTTTCGAGCTTCGAGCTTTGGGTGAGCTTTTAGCTTTGATCTTAGATTTTGCCCCCTTTTCTCTATTTCTTTTCGTTTTCTTTTTTTTGTTTCTTGCTCTTTTAACCTGCGGAATAAGGTCATAACGGACTGCCCCTATTTGAGACCACTTTTATCGGGGAGTCTAGATCAGGTCTCCCCCCCTTATTCACCACTTGCCCATATTTTCAGTCGAGAGAGAAGAAAAACAAGGATTTTCACTTTCCCCTAAGCATGGCCAAGGGAGAAACGATGTTGCGCCAAAGAGGAAAGCCGAACCACGGGAGGTCGTGTAGTGTGTGAATGTTGATCCGGGGATCTCCCTGTTGAGTAGTGGACAACGGATCTAGAGGGGAGGGGTGAATAGATCTGCCCCTCTTTTCGCTATGCAACCCTCTATATAGCTAGATAAAAAAAATTACGACGGAATATAACTAACTTAACGAAGGACACAATAATTTGCTTAGCAAGATGATTACGCAATATAGAGATTGAACCTAAGCATGCATCTAGAACGAAGCAATCACATAAACAAATCACAACACAAAGGATTTTAAGGTGGTTCGGACTGAATCCCCAGTCCTACATCCACCCCTCACCAAATCCGGTGAGGCTCCACTAGTGCCACGCACTGAACTGTAAATCGGAAAGACCACCGATTGTCTTCCTACTAACCACCGGTAGGGACGTCAACACCGCAGATCGGACAACTTCCGATTGCCTTCCTACTAACCACCGGTAGGGACGATCTTCAGTTTCAATTGTTTGAAAGAAATGAAAAGAGAACAAATACGAAATCAGTCAAACAAGATATAGAATATGCCCAAAGTAGAAAGATCTTGTCTGAGTTGCAGGAGCTTGAATCTGATGCTTCGATGGTGTCTTCTTCCTTGAGAGATGTTCTTCCTTGAATCTCTTTTAGTTGATGAGGAAGACTATGGCTGTAGCTTGGATCTTCCTTTTGATCTTCTTGAGTTGATGACGAGGTTTGAGGATGCAGTTTACATCACCCTTGAGATGATGAAGAGGATGAAGGATGCAACATTATCTTCTCTTGACTTGGGCTTGATCTCCTCTTCAAGTAGCTTGAATCACTTGAGGATTTGATGAAGAATGTCACGCCCCGAACCGATAGCAGCGGGAAGCGATGCTCGGAACGTGGCAAGAGACAAGTCACGATAACAAGAGCGGAAGATAAATAATCACAATAAAATACAAAGAGGCCAGACACACATTTTGAGAAAATACGAACTCTTATTAATTTAAAAAGATATATTTTGACACCACTTACAATAAAAGATTCAAAATAAATAACAAAAAAGAAATAACTAGACTAGCTAGACTCAAGAAAATGAAAGAGCAGACTCCAACTCTAGGTTCCAGGTTCCACTCGATCACACTGATCCATTTCCCAATGCACGTAACGATACTCGCATAACCTGAAAAGGGTTGAAGTAGAGGTGAGCAAAAAGCTCAGTAGGAATTATACTCTATCATCAAGCATAGTTTAAGTGATTAACAAGTAAATTACATTTTTATATGCAATACTAAGAAAGAAATAATGATGATAACGGTATAATGAAACAACGTAATAACAAGATCTTGCAAGGTCAAGAAATATGTGATGTCAAGAATTAACAAGATAACAAGTACAAGAATTTACAACAGGAGATATAACAAGAGACAGTAGTAAAGAATTGGCCACAAGCAAGTAATATCAATTCATTCGCGATCAAGTAACAAGTAACAAGTAACAAGAGATGTTTGTCAGAGACGTAACGAGCAAGCAAGTATTTCGGTGTAATGCCCCACCATGTCATTAGCATCCCATGGGCTCAGTAATTTTTCGGGCGCTCTCCCCAGGACCAGACCGGGCCCTTTTGATGCGATGGCATTTATTTTTATGGGCCTAAAGTCCCACACGTCCAGACATTCAGTCAATTTTAATGGCCAATGAATTAGAGGAATTTCTATCAAGAGTATGAGATTTAAGGACTAACATGTCCTTGGATTCCAAACAAAAACTCGGTTGATACGGTCACTTCGGTGTCGCTTTACAAGAACTGGACCAAGACTCGGTCCACGGGGCCAAGAAAGAACGGCTGACAATATACCGTTCAAGTGTGTAAGTAATCCATTCTACTGGAGTAATAGTGACTAAAATAGTAACTTAACAATCAATTTAATCCTAATTACCAAGTTGATATATCAAGGATTATCCATTATCATTTGCATTAAACCAATTTGCCAAAGGATGATTCAAGATGATAAGGCAAAGAACGAACTCACACAGGAGTGAAATAGCATATATTAATAGCAATTTAGTTATACCATTAACCAATACTCATGTGGGTTTCTATTTAACCAATGTATGTTTTGAAATGAAAATGATAAACAACATGTTTTTACACCATGATAGAACGTATGAACCAATGCAATTTGAAATCATAAGGTTTCATGAATAGGTTACTGGTTCTTCAAGAATATACTTTTCAATTGGTCTAAGTTAAATGGGTCGATCCCCTAATGATCCGGATCGATCCTCGGGTCGAAGAACGACAACTGTAAAAATGGGGTCTCCCAGTGAGATGGGTCGACCCCTGGGGTCGACCCCCACAATTTCTTGCTGTATGGGTCGACCCCAGGGGTCGACCCCCCACATTTTGCTGTATGGGTCGACCCCTGGGGTCGACCCTTGCTGGGTTTTGGATGGGTCGACCCCTTGGGTCGACCCTCGGGCCTGCCAGGGCTTCCAGAAAACGGGTCGACCCCAGGGGTCGACCCCTGCAAGAACAAAAACGACCAGGGCTCCGGAAAACGCATGAACTCAACCAATTGAGGTCCAATTGAGTTGGGATCTTAACCACATGACCTAGGGTTATTAATATACATACTAGGGTCATAAAACAAGCGATTTGAAACACTAATTTCAACAGAAATCAATTAAATCTTAACCTATTCTATGATGAACACATGAAGACCTAATTCTTGACATACTTCTACTAAATCGTAAAATTCTCTCACTATATGCAATGAAATTTGGGGCTTTTACTATAAAAATGACGAGCATGAAAAACTATATAAGATGCATGGATTACTTTTTGATTCACAGCCCGAATTCATCACTTAATCTAAGGAAGAACCACTTAAACCCTGGTTCTAACATGTTTCTAACATGGCTCACTAAATGACTAAATTCGCATGCTACACTTAATAGAAATTGGGGCTTCTTACATCAAAAGAAAGCTAACTCAATGCTGAATCCAACCATGTATGATATGGTACATAAAGATCAGTAATTGAAACTCGAAATCATAATTAACTCGGATGAACACATCAAAACTAGGTTTAGGCATGCTATTACTTCGAGCAGAAATACTCTTAACATGGTTCATGCAATTTAGGGCTTTCTATATCAAAAGAAAGAGAACTTCATGCTGAACATTTTGATATATCATTTGTTGTTTGAGCCCGAGAGAACCTACCTCAATTTGATGAAGAACAAGGAAGAACAAAGGAGGAAGAAAGAAAGAAGGAAGCCGACACCCACGCACTCAACGCGAGATATCTCCCAGATCTGAAAACTTCAACGATTGCCACGGCTACCAAATGAAAATAGACTGGAAGGGCTTCATTTTGATAGTTTATACATGTTCTGGGATGGTCTGTGGTTAGAGGAATCGACGCCACAAGAGGCGTGTTGGACAAGGCGCCGCCAAGCAAGACCAAGTCAAAACTTGACCAGCCGCCTCAATTAGGGTAAGGGTTTCGAGCAATTTTTAGAGGGTTATTGAAGTTAAGATCATGGCCTTTAATTTGACACCAATTTCAGATCAAATGGTTGAGTATTAAGGTCGAATTTTGTGTTTGAAGTCAAGGTTAGGTAAAGGTTGAAAAGTGTGGATTTTTCACTTAAAATATTAAATAGATCTTGCTACGGATTTTTACTGGGTTAATCCTAGAAGACAAATTTGTTACATACACTTCCAGAAATCTAATTACCATTTTTATGGATTTTTATCAAGTAGAAGAATTTTCGATGGTACTATTCCAAGGAATAAAATATTATTTAATGAAACTCACTTAAACGATGAATAGATCTAATTACAGATTTTTACTGATAAAACTCAAGGCAAAGTTGTTTCATAAATCATTCTCTATCAATTTACTGTTTTTCTAGATTTTTGTGAGAAAGTTGAAATTACGCTAGCACTATTCACTGAGGAATAAAATATTGATTTCTGAAATTCATTTATCTAAATTAAAAATTCACTATTTCAATTAAACTTCAGATTTTAAAAACCGGGGTGTTACACCCTCCCCCACTTAAAGGAATTTGGTCCCCAAATTCACCGGGTATTACTAATTATGTGAATGTTTAAACTAAGATGATCTTATCTATCAAAATAACATGTTAATTATACGATCTATCAAAATATCATGTTAATTATACAACTAATGACGAAAGAAATTTAGCTATAGCTAGGGATAAAAGAGAACGATACCATATATAATTCTTCATTCGGTAGGAGTGGGTTCCGATTTTTCTCTTGTAGTTTTGCTTGTGGAAGTAACTTAGGACAGCTAGCTATTTTATGATCCTGATTTCCGCAACGTAGACACGCTCCGCTCCTTCGCCAGCACTCCTTCGCGAGATGACCAAGTTTGTGACAGTACTTACATTCCATTTGTGCAATATTACTCTTCTTCTTCTTATTACGTCGGGTTTCCTTACGACGGACTCGCCAGCCTTTCGCGGAACTGAAACTTGGCTTACCGGTGGAACCACTCGGTTTCATTTTAAGAAGGGTTTAGAGACCTGCAAGATAGTTATATGGTTAACTTTTTCATTACCCTTACGTGTAACGCAACGCAATCTTGCATATATTTAATTACTTAACCCCAGTTTCTACCCAATCTCACCAGGTCGGGTTCTTAGACTTTAACAAGGTTAAGGGTCCTATGCACCTAGACATGACCAAAACTCGGTACCTGGCGAAGATAATTGATCCGAAGACCACTCGCGCAAGTGTGCGACCTTCCCGATAGGCGTAGCCTAACGTTCGGATAACACCTTTTGATTTACCGGGTCATTGGGATGCAATGCAAAATTTAGAAAACCTATAACTTAGGAAAACCTATACTCTTGGACAAAATCCAAGGGACTCAGGCAAGGAGGCAACACTTGGACAAAATCCAAGGGACTCAGGCAAGGAGGCAACACTTGGACAAAATCCAAGGGACTCAGATAAGGAGGCTCTGATACCAAAATTGTCACGCCCCGAACCGATAGCAGCGGGAAGCGATGCTCGGAACGTGACAAGAGACAAGTCACGATAACAAGAGCGGAAGATAAATAATCACAATAAAATACAAAGAGGCCAGACACACATTTTGAGAAAATACGAACTCTTATTAATTTAAAAAGATATATTTTGACACCACTTACAATAAAAGATTCAAAATAAATAACAAAAAAGAAATAACTAGACTAGCTAGACTCAAGAAAATGAAAGAGCAGACTCCAACTCTAGGTTCCAGGTTCCACTCGATCACACTGATCCATTTCCCAATGCACGTACCGATACTCGTATAACCTAAAAAGGGTTGGAAGTAGGGGTGAGTAAAAAGCTCAGTAGGAATTATACTCTATCATCAGGCATAGTTTAAGTGATTAACAAGTGAATTACATTTTTATATGCAATACTAAGAAAGAAATAATGATGATAACGGTATAATGAAACAACGTAATAACAAGATCTTGCAAGGTCAAGAAATATGTGATGTCAAGAATTAACAAGATAATAAGTACAAGAATTTACAACAGGAGATATAACAAGAGACAGTAGTAAAGAACTGGCCACAAGCAAGTAATATCAATTCATTCGTGATCAAGTAACAAGTAACAAGTAACAAGAGATGTTTGTCATAGACGCAACGAGCAAACAAGTATTTCGGTGTAATGCCCCACCATGTCATTAGCATCCCATGGGCTCAGTAATTTTTCGGGCGCTCTCCCCAGGACCAGACCGGGCCCTTTTGATGCGATGGCATTTATTTTTATGGGCCCAAAGTCCCACACGTCCAGACATTCAGTCAATTTTAATGGCCAATGAATCAGAGAAATTTCTGTCAAGAGTATGAGATTTAAGGACTAACATGTCCTTGGATTCCAAACAAAAACTCGGTTGATACGGTCACTTCGGTGCCGCTTTACAAGAACTGGACCAAGACTCGATCCACGGGGTCAAGAAAGAAAGGCTGACAGTATACCGTTCAAGTGTGTAAGTAATCCATTCTACTGGAGTAATAGTGACTAAAACGGCAACTTAACAATCAATTTAATCATAATTACCAAGTTGATATATCAAGGATTATCCATTATCATTTGCATTAAACCAATTTGCCAAAGGATGATTCAAGATGATAAGGCAAAGAACGAACTCACACAGGTGTGAAATAGCATATATTAACAGCAATTTAGTTATACCATTAACCAATACTCATGTGGGTTTCTATTTAACCAATGTATGTGTTGAAATGAAAATGATAAACGACATGTTTTTACACCATGATAGAACGTATGAACCAATGCAATTTGAAATCATAAGGTTTCATGAATAGGTTACTGGTTCTTCAAGAATATACTTTTCAATTGATCTAAGTTAAATGGGTCGATCCCCTAATGATCTGGATCGATCCTCGGGTCGAAGAACGACAAAAACTGAGTTTCTGGTACATGGGTCGACCCCTGGGGTCGACCCCTGTAAAAATGGGGTCTGCCAGTGAGATGGGTCGACCACTGGGGTCGACCCCCACAATTTCTGCTGTATGGGTCAGCCCCAGGGGTAGACCCCCCACATTCTGCTGTATGGGTCGACCCCTGGGGTCGACCCTTGCTGGGTTTTGGATGGACCCAAGGGGGTCGACCCTCGGGCCTGTCAGGGCTTCCAGAAAATGGGTCAACCCCAGGGGTCGACCCCTGCAAGAATAAAAACGGCCGGGGCACCGGAAAACGCATGAACTCACCCAATTGAGGTCCAATTGAGTTGGGATCTTAACCACATGACCTAGGGTTATTAATATACATACTAGGGTCATAAAACAAGCGATTTGAAACACTAATTTCAACAGAAATCAATTAAATCTTAACCTATTCTATGATGAACACATGAAGACCTAATTCTTGACATATTTCTACTAAATCGTAAAATTCTCTCACTATATGCAATGAAATTTGGGGCTTTTACTATAAAAATGACGAGCATGAAAAATTATATAAGATGCATGGATTACTTTTTGATTCACAGCCCGAATTCATCACTTAATCTAAGGAAGAACAACTTAAACCCTGGTTCTAACATGATTCTAACATGGCTCACTAAATGACTAAATTCGCATGCTACACTTAATAGAAATTGGGGCTTCTTACATCAAAAGAAAGCTAACTCAATGTTGAATCCAACCATGTATGATATGGTACATAAAGATCAGTAATTGAAACTCGAAATCATAATTAACTCGGATGAACACATCAAAACTAGGTTTAGGCATGCTATTACTTCGAGCAGAAATACTCTAAACATGGTTCATGTAATTTAGGGCTTTCTATATCAAAAGAAAGAGAACTTCATGCTGAACATTTTGATATATCAGTTGCTGTTTGAGCCCAAGAGAACCTACCTCAATTTGATGAAGAACAAGGAAGAACAAAGGAGGAAGAAAGAAAGAAGGAAGCCGACACCCACGCACTCAACGCGAGATATCTCCCAGATCTGAAAACTTCAGCAACTGCCGTAGCTACCAAATGAAAATAGACTGGAAGGGCTTCATTTTGATAGTTTATACATGTTCTGGGATGGTCTGTGGTGAGAGGAATCGACGCCACAAGAGGCGTGTTGGACAAGGCGCCGCCAAGCAAGACCAAGTCAAAACTTGACCAGTCGCCTCAATTAGGGTAAGGGTTTCGAGCAATTTTTAGAGGGCTATTGAAGTTAAGATCATGGCCTTTAATTTGACACCAATTTCAGATCAAATGGTTGAGTATTAAGGTTGAATTTTATGTTTGAAGTCAAGGTTAGGTAAAGGTTGAAAAGTGTGGATTTTTCACTTAAAATATTAAATAGATCTTGCTACGGATTTTTACTGGGTTAATCCCAGAAGACAAATTTGTTACATATACTTCCAGAAACCTAATTATCATTTTTATGGATTTTTATCAAGTAGAAGAATTTTCGATGGTACTATTCCAAGGAATAAAATATTATTTAATGAAACTCACTTAAACGATGAATAGATCTAATTACAGATTTTTACTGATAAAACTCAAGAAGGCAAAGTTGTTTCATAAATCATTCTCTATCAATTTACTATTTTTCTAGACTTTTGTGAGAAAGTTGAAATTACGCTAGCACTATTCACTGAGGAATATAATATTGATTTCCGAAATTCATTTATCTAAATTAAAAATTCACTATTTCAATTAAACTTCAGATTTTAAAAACCGGGGTGTTACAAAGAACTTCTTCCCGGAGTACTGTTCACGGCTACAGTACTCGAACTCCTCTCACCCTTGTAGCCTCCTTTGATCTCCCTTGGATTCACAAATGATCAACTAGGGTTTCTAACCCTCTTGCATGTGTTTTATAACCTTTGAATGGTCCTTAAACATCCCCCAGACCAGATCCACAATCTATGGAAGATTGGGTGACTTTGGGGTTAAACAAATACAGGGAAAGGGGCTCTTCTCGAAGTGGAAAACAAAGTCAACATTGAAGGCTCGGGGCTGGCGGTCGACCTGCAGCTTCTGGCGGTCGATCGCTACTGAGAAACCTGCAAACGGGCAGTTCTTGGAAATTCTGGTCGACCGCTACTGGGCTGGCGGTTGACCGCTACTAAAAGAGTTGCAATCTGGGGGTTGCTGGCTGGGGCGGTCGACTGCCCCTGTGCTGGCGGTCGACCGCCAGCTGGGCAGACCCCGGGCTTTCCCGGGTCAGTCCGTTAACTGTTTTAGCTCCATCGCTTGACTCCTTTAGTAGCCCGTTCATGTCTGTGGCATCACCCTTGACAGTCTTGAAGATTTCTGTTGATTATATCGCTCCTATAATCAGAATTTTATTCCGGGGGCTCCGCCCCCGGAAACCCCCGCAAGGGGCGCTGCCCCCTTGACCCCCGGGACCTGACCGCGCAGGTCGATCCCCGCGACCTGACCACGCAAGTCGATCCGCGTACGAGGGCGCAACATTGAGCTTTCACATTTGCCATCTCCACTTCATTCCTTGGCAATTCATTGGCATATCTGTTATGAACAAAACATCACGTATGTCAGTCATATGAGAGTTAAAATAATAATGACTTATAGTGTTTAGCTATTATCAAAACCAAGAATATCCAATAACTCAAATGACCACAATACGATGTCGAATGACCCAAACCGCAGGGAGACTCAAATGATCATAGGGGCACAACACTCCCTTTGTGGTCAAGTGAAGGCACACCCCGCAACCGGGCCGTTGCTGGCTTGACTCTATGGATAAAAGCGTTTTAAATATAGCCCATTCCACGGATTTGACAATTCTTCACCCTCCGCGTTAACTAAACGATACACGTTACCAGGATAGACTTCCTTAACTACAAACGGTCCTTCCCAGTTCAGTTGCAGCTTAGACCTGGGACCTGCTGATCTGATAAATTTACGTTTCAAAACCATATTACCCACTTGGAACTTTCTTTCAATAACCTTCTTTTGAAAATATCGCGAGACACATTTTTGATAAACCGAGACATGATTGGCCGCATTAAGCCTCTTCTCATCTAAGAGTTCCAGTTGGACTAGCAACGCCTCTCGACGTTCGTTGAGATTAAGTTCTTTGTCTAGCCGCACTCTTAAGGAAGGGATCAGGATCTCGTACGGGAGTACTGCCTCCATCCCATAGGTGAGAGCAAAAGGGGTTTTTCCCATGGGAGTACGGACGGAGGTGCGATAAGCCCATAGAGCTTCTACTAGTTTATCGGCCCAATCAGTAAATTTGTGTGACTTACATATTTTTTTAATAATTTTTAGAAGGGTTTTATTCGTGGCCTCAGCTTGGCCATTATCTTGGGGGTAGTATGGTGATGAATGATGCAATGAAATATTAAATCTCTTATAGAGGTCCCGAAGTTCCTGCGAAACAAATTGAGGCCCATTATCGGTGATGATATCACTTGGCACTCCGAACCGTGAGATGATATTCTTTAGGATTAAGTGGCATACCGTGGTGGCTTTGATTTCTGCATAAGCTTCAGCTTCCGCCCACTTGGTGAAGTATTCTGTAGCCGTCAGAATGAATGATTTCTGTTTAACCTGAGTATTAGGGTCACCAAGTGGTCCAATGATATCAAAGGCCCACATAGAGAATGGCCAAGGAGCAGAAAGAGGATGGAGAGAAGAAGCCGGAGCGTGGATTTTATCGGCATGAAGCTGGCATTGAAGACACCTACGGACATAGGTGGAACAGTCTTCTTCTAGGGTTGGCCAGTAATAGCCCTGCCTAAGAATCTTCTTCGCCAACGCCTGTCCATTTACGTGCCCTCCACACTCACTAGAGTGAGCGGCTTCTACTACCTTCCAAGCCTCATCGTCATCCAAACACCTCATTAGAACTCCAATGAGAGCCTGCCTATACAACTCTCCAGCAACAATCATATATCTGGAGGCGGCTCTTCTAATGGCCTTGCGCTGCTCGGCGTTCGCCATCTCGGGAAAGGAACCATCCCTACAATACTGCTCAATCTCATAATACCACCACAATTCTTCTTCTTCGATAATCTCCTCAAGCCTAGGTAATGAAACTTCTTTCGCATCTTCCCTCTCTGCCTTCCTTTCTATAGATTTCTTAAGATTCTCGAACCAAGGATCCTGAAGGGAAGGAGCATCCATTCGCTGGACCACAATGGTCTCAGTGGTGCGACTGAGGGGGAATGAAAGAGAAGAAGCGAGTGATGCCAGCGCATCGGCCAAAATGTTCTGAGAATGAGGAGTATGAATATAGATAAGCTTCTAGAATTGCCTAGCCAAGAGCGTGACCAGATCTTGATAAGGTTTAAGTTTAGGGTCACGGGTGCAGTAAGTTGATAGAACTTGACGCAGCACCAATTGAGAGTCTCCTATGATGTTAAGGTATCGCGCGCCCATGAGGTAGGCATGCTTTAGACCGGCAAGGAGAGCCTCATACTCGGCTATGTTATTTGTGGCAGGAAAAGAGAGTTGATAAGCAATAGGGATGGTTACTCCTTCCAGAGTGAGGAGGATGGCGCCGATTCCCTGGGAATTGAGAGCACCGTCGAAGTGAAGAGACCAAAAGGGAAGATGAGTGATTACAGCCAAGTGTTCATCAGGAAACTCATCCTGGATCGAATCAGTGTGAGGGATAGGAGAATGAGCAAGATGCTCAGCAATGGCGTATCCCTTGATCACTTTCTGGACAATGAAGGTGATATCAAATTGGGAAAGGAAGCTCTGCTAGAGAGCTAATCTGCTAGAAATGACATGTTTTTCTAACAGGTAACGAATGGGGTCCATTCTAGAGATCAACTTAACTTCGTGGGCAAGAAAATAGTGTTTGAGTTTCTGAGCTACCCATACCAGTGCTACGCAGGTCTTTTTCATGGCAGTATACTTGGATTCAGCGGGATTAAACAACCTCGAAAGGTAGTATGCTGCCCTTTCCCTTCCTTCATCATCCACCTGAGCCAAGATAGCTCCTAGGGAGTCCTCAAGCACAGAAATGTATAGGATTAGGGGTTTCCGAGGGACGGGTGGTTGCAGAACTGGGGGATTAGAAAGATAAACCTTAAGATCCTCGTAGGCCTTTTGGCATTGTTCATTCCAGTCAAATTTAGCTCCCGCCTTTAACAATTCATAGAATGGGCGGCACCTTTGCGAATGTTGAGATATAAATCTCCTAATGAATTGTAATTGCCCAATCAAACCTCTAAGCTTGAAATGTTCTTAGACGGCGGCATTTCCATGACAGCCTTAGCTTTATTCGGATCAATCTAGATCCCCCGTTTGCTAACTATAAACCCTAGCAATTTCCCTGATGTGACTCTGAACACACATTTTCTTGGATTCATTTTCAATTTGTACTCCCTAGCTCTTTGCAATACCTTGGCTAAAATAGCGGGGTGTTCTTCTCTGGACCTCGACTTTACCAGGATATCATCCACGTAAGCTTCTAAGTACACATGCATCATGTCGTGGGAAATAACCATCATCGCCCGTTGATATGTGGCACCTACATTCTTCAATCCAAATGGCATAACGACATAGCATTATGTGCCCCAGGGGGTGGTGAAAGAGGTCTTCTCTTGATCTTCAGGAGCAAGACGGATTTGATTATAACCAGAATATCCATCCATGAATGAGAGGGCCTTATACCCAGCCGTGTTATCTACCAACACATCGATGTGAGGAAGCGGGAAATCATCTTTCACACATGCCTTGTTTAAGTCCCAGAAATCGATACAAATCTGAATTTTTCCATCTTTCTTCATTACCGGGACTATGTTCGCCACCCATTGCGGATATAAAACAACTCTAATAAACATGGCCTTGTGCAATTTGCCAACTTCTCCATTTATCCTTAAGGCCATTTACGGGTGGAATCTTCTTACTTTTTGTTTCACAGGTGTTGCCCCTGGTTTAAGGATCAGTCGATGTTCAACCAGTGTGGGGTCAAGACCCGGCATGTCCTCATAGGACCAGGCAAAAGAGTCGCTATACTCCCTCAATACCTTGATTAACTCCTCTTCAACCTGAGGAGGGAGGTTAGCATAAATAAGTATGGGCCTGGGATCCTCTTCGGTTCCAAGATTAATTTCTTTAGTGGGTTCATCCATTGCCGAGGACGGTTCATCAAACCTCTTCAAACCTTGTGCGTACAAATCGACAGTGTCATCCACATCGCTTTCCTCATCATCGGCTGGGTCCTTCTCATCAATGATTTCATATACTCCTAATTCGTCATTGCTCCACACACCTTCTATTTCCTCATCATCTTCTAAAACAATTGCAGTCTCTACAAACTGCGTACACTTAAGAAGGGCATGGCATCTCTGAGCTAAGTCTTTCAGAAACCTATCAAGTATGAATTTAGGATGACGCATCACAGGGTGCACCGCAGATGTGGATGGGCCGACTAGCCTCGAACTAGACTCTACCCCAACTGACTCAACCAACCTAGGAGACTCTGCAGAATGTACATCTAACCTGAGAGACAAGAAATCTACAGGGAAAGGAGTCGTGCCCCTGGGAAGAGGATGGACTGAAAACATTGTAATCTTCCATTGAAATCTCCGTTTTAAAATTGGCATTTTTTTTGGAAGTTGGAGGAGATCACGCAACAGGAAGAAGAAGACGGGGGAGGAGGGAGTTGCATGGGAAACAGATCGGGGAAGATGCAATCAAAGAATGGATCATAGGATGAAAACCACATTTCGTGGAGTTGGGCATTGGGGGAAGGAGGAGTGAACAAGGTTGATAAATCAATGGGTGGGCAGCGCCCACATGCACATGGCACGAACAGAATTTCAGGTCATCTTTCCATAAAGTACGGGTCTACCATAATCGGAGGGGAGCGGGGGACAAATCCCAATTGTTGAATCAAGGAGGCAAGACGGGACGGGGATAGAGAAAAGGTAGTGATAGAGCTCCCCACATCCCGTGGCCTCCGGGGAACTAGCTGAGTTGGAGAGTGCCTCACCAGCTGCATCTCCTTCTTCTTTGGACGGTCTTCTTCTTCACTGAACAGCTTCTCAAAGCAACTACAGAAATCTTCCATGTCACCTACCATCCCCTTCAGCGGCGGTGGTGGGTCAAAAACATCACGAGCGGCATCAATCTTCACATCAGCACAGGGCGGCGGCTTCTTCAAAGTGACGGGCTGCAACGGGCCTTTTACAAAATGTTGACGATAATCCCATGTTAGTGGCCCGGAGTCTCCCAGAATAGATAATGCTGAATCTCAGTAGCCAAGGCCTCTGCAGCCAATCTTTCTGCCTTTGGGGACGGGCTTAGTCTGCCCCTGCAATTGCGCGCCGAGGCCCAGGCGGGGCTGGTAGCCTAACTTCAGAATCATATGCCACCCTTTCGAATCTCTAATCTTGGACTTAATCTTCACGTTCACTGGCGCAATGGCGGGCTTGCGTGACGCATATGCCCATGAATAATTTAAGTCCATCACTAAAAGAACTGACCTGTTACTCGACCACAGAGTGGGGAGAATCTTGTCTATAATTGCATCAACTGACTGGACTGTGGAGATACTTTTCACCTTAACCACCCGGCCTTGGAATGGGAACTTTAGGCATTGGTGAGTAGTTGAAGGTACAGCATTTAGACTGGCTATCCATGGACGACCCAGAATGGCTTTGAACATTGGGTCGATGTCCAACACGTAGAATTCCACATCCATCACCAAAGGCCCTAGCTCGGCCTGGACTGTCACGACCCCGTGGCACGCTCGCCTGGAGTTGTCATAGGCTGCAATTATGGTCGGTGTTGGCTTAAGCATGTCTTATGAAATGTTACAGGCACATAGTGTACTTAGCGGACACACATTTATCGATGCTCCCGTGTCCACTAGGGCAGATTCAACAGCCACTTTGTTCAAAGAAATGATAATGCACAGTGGCATCTGCCGTGCCTCTGGGGGTGCTAATTCTGACTCGGAAAATGAAATGGAAGGCCCCCTGGTAATAGTCGCGAACACTGAGGGCGAGCTGTCTACTGCCACATCCTCACTAACCATAACCTTCTGTAGAAAAGCCCGAAGGGCGTCCTGGTGTAGCGTGTATCTTTTGATCAACTCCAAAACTGATATCTTGGCCGGCATCCAGTCCAAGTGCTGTAGCAGGTCATACTTCGTTCCTGGCACGGGGTCTACTTCTCCTGCTTCAGCTGTAGAGAGGGGAACTTGGGGGTTGGGTGCAGACGCACCAGAGGAAGGGTAAACTCTATGAAATGGACACCCGCTCCGAAGGGCGCATTGTCGCGCCAGCATGGCTATAGATGGGCCCCCGCTTGGCCCAATGGGGTAGGTGTAAGGGGTAGAAATGGGGGTGAGGATGACGGAGGTTGGCCTGATGGGCCCTGGCGGAGTGGTGATGGGTGAAGGGTTAAGTGGAGGGGTGATGATGGAGGGTATGGCGGGTGATGGCGGAAGGACTGGCGGAATGGTAGGGAATGTGGCGGGTGAAAAAGGTGGTCGGGAAGGGATAGTGGGTGGAACGGTGGTGAAGGTGGTGGGTCGAAGGATAGAGGGAACATAAGGAGCGGGGGAATTGGTATGGTGGAAGGCCAAAAGGTGAGCTAGGGTCTCATCGTCAAAGGACCACCCAGCGTTGGGGGTTGGGCGGTGGACTGCGTTCACCTGAGCCGGTGCCGGCGGCTGTTGTTGTTGCTGCTGCTGAGGAGCGGGCGGATGTACTAGCATGGGATTCTGATGAATCTTGAGGTCTTGCTGTTGTTGCTGCAGCTGCGGTGGTTGTTGTTGTTATTGGAGGGGTTGCTGGAACTACTGCTACTGGGGCGCCGCCTACTGCGGCCTGGCTTGTCTTCTTCCCTCTTTAATATCTTTAATTATCTTGTGCATTTGGGCCCAATCAATCCTCTGGCCCTCATGCAGATCATACACCAAATCTCTAAACTGGAAGCATCTCTCAATTATGTGCCCGCGCTGCCGATGGTAGATGCAATACCTTGATTGATCGGCGGTCGGATTCCAATTCTGACGTTCCGGAGGCAATTGGATGTCGCCAGTGTACATTAGAGCTGAAAAAATGTCGGGGAGGGTTTTTGGAAGGGGAGGATAGTTGACCCTCTTGGGTCCCGGCCGAGCAGGCCTATAACCAGCGAGAGGAGGAACGTTGTGGTACTGGGGTGGCTGTTGAGACTGTGGTGGCAGAGGTGGTTGTTGTGGGTGCTGAAGAGCTGGGAAAGTGGGTCAGGGTGCTTGCGGAGCGAGGAACTGGGGGTTACGTGGGGGTTGCTGGAAACGGGGTGAAGCGGGATGGTTAAGGAATTGAACGGCCTGTACCTGCTCGTTGACTTGAACTCCCTCAGTAACTGGGCCCTGGCATTTGCTGGTGGTCTTGGATTTCTGGGCCTCGAACAAAGAATGGATGGGAGAGTCTTTAAATTGGGTCTGGAAAAACCGGGCCCGACTGTACAACTGGTGCATGTTAGAAATGTCGTTCATTGCCAAAATATTCTGGAACGTCGGAGTAGCATTAGAAATCAGCAACTTTACTTTTTCTTCCTCCGGGATCTGCCCAGGCACACGCGAGGCCATCTGCCTCCATCTGTCTGCATATACGGCAAAGTCTTCATCCGGCTTCATTTTCTCTGCAACCAGGTCGGTGAAAGAATATTCGGGACCGACCCGATCCTGGAATCTCTGAATGAACTTCTCCTTGACGGTCTTGAAACTTTCGGCCTCCTCCAGAGGCAATGTATAGAACCACTCCAGGGCGACCCCGTCCAAGGATCGGCGGAACAAGTACGCCATTAGGCGATCGTCATGTTGAAACTGTGCCAATTCGTAGAGAAACTTCTTGACATGAATAAACGGGTTGCCATTCCCGTCATACTTTTGATACACGGGGAGCTCGGACTGAAAAGGAAAATGAATGTCTATGAAGTTAGAAATGGGGACATCAGCTAATGATTACGGGCCGAGCCGCTTGTGGAAGAGGTCAATCTGCTGCTGCATGGCAGCCCACTTGTCAAGAAGTTCCCGTTCCCGGGAAGGAGGGGATGCAGCGGGAAGGATGGAACCAGAGTACGGAGCCGAAGGGTATACTGACTGGGAGGGGAGCCTATAAGATGGATAATGGGCCAAGAAAGGGCCCATATCCGAGTGAGCCAATTGGGCGGCCCCTGGTTGCAAACGAACAAAGCCAGCTGGGGCCACGAGGGCCTGCGGCACTGAAGAGAAGGCAGTGTATGGATCAACATAAGAACTGGAGGGGATTTGGGTCTTCCCCTTATCAAGCGGCTGATGGGCCGAGGTAGAAGCCTGGCCCGCTTCCATAGCAGAGAATCGAAGAGCTTGAGGGCGAACATGGGTGAGATCAATTGGGGCCGCAGAGGTGGCCCCTAACCCAATAATCGGGGATGTGGTGGTGGTGGCAACAGTCGTGCCAGAAGAAAGCACAGAAGGCGGGGCATCTGCCCCTTGCAGAGCTTGTTTCAAGAGATGAAGTTGGGTCGGATCAAGTTGGGCCATCATGTTGAGAACGTGACTGGCCAAATTTTATGAAGAGGAACTAGAAAGAGAGGGCTGAGGGCCCTCAATGACAACGGTCGGGAGAGAAGGGGCAGTCCCCTCTCCTCCCTGCACATGGGCGACCCTAGGTAGGTCCTCGAGAAGTCCCTGAGGGAGAGAGTTCTCATGGGAATGGGAGAAATGGTAGGACAACATAGCTGGAGGTGAGTCGAACAAGGGATTGAAGTAAGAGATAAAATGGGAGTTGCCCCTAGGAGACGAACCTATGGGAAAGAGACAACTCCACATGCACCGATGACGATGGGGGGGGAGTAAGCAAACATCCCTAAGCAAAGAGCTAAAACAAACAATCCAAATGGGATGCACACAATGCCGGGGAGAGATGAGAAGAGAATCAACCAGTTAATGCAATCAAGTTTCAAATGATGCGTGCAAGGTTTTATAAAATATTCCCTTTTGGACCTTAGTGAATTAATTAAGATTTAAGTTCACTTCAGCACAAGGTACCTAGCCAAGGTATGGAATAGGGCAACTGGCTGACCCTAGAGGACTCTCTCTCTCTTTGATGCAGACCCTAGACTGGGGGGTGGTACGGTACAACATGCCCGGCGTCCGTGTGGGAATCCACGGCTCACGGGGGCTTACGGAGGTCCTCGGCAAGGTCCCCTAGTCGGCTCCAAGGAGTATGGAGACGAGAGGAAACCCTACCTCGGTAGGAATGCAACTACTAATGAAGGGTGTGTATGATCTTATGTGCACCGGAGTGCATGCAAAGTTTAACCTAGATCTAGCAAGCAATGGCAATCAAGCAAATATGAGAAAATGAGATGAACACAACCATGCAATAATATAACACAGCAGGGGGAGATCAAAACAGCACTGAATATGTGGATGTAATGATATGAACCGTTGATCAAAATATAGCCTCGGGTGCACTGTAGCAGAGAAGGACGGTCTGAAGAAGACCGCTCAGTGTGTGTGCACGGTCCGGGATGGACCATCCAGGGAGATCAAACGGTCTGGAATGGACCATGCAATAGCAGGGAGTAACGCCAAGGCAGAGAAAAAAAACACAAAATGCTGAAATGACTGAAGAATAAGACTCAAGAGCATACCTTGATGGGGCGGTCTTTTGACAGACTGCTCAGAGTCTTGGACGGACCTGAAATAACCACCGAATAGCTATAGAAATCACAGATGTAAAAACACCAAAGTACCTGAGCCAGCAAAGGTGAACGGTTCGTATCAGACCACTAGAAGAACGGGACGGTTTATGGAGAGCTGCTGGGTGGCTAGCACGACAGGACCTCTAAAACCATCACGGGATGGCCAATTCCGAGCCGTTCTAACAAGCAGGCGGCTCTCAGAAGACCGCTTCAACTCCCGGAGATAGAAACGTGAGATGGGCCAAAGAACAACCTGGAACACTCAAAGAAGGAGGCTAACAAAACACACAACGAGGTCAGCAAAACATTAACATGATGGGCACTAGGTGTCCCACCGTGATCGCCAAAAAAGAGGGTGTTGACATGTTTTTCCTTTTCTTCCCCTTTTGATTACCCTTCCAACCCCTTCTTTACTATACTAATGTAAAGAATTAAACGATGCGTAAATAACGGGGGGAAGGATGTGAAATGTGTGTGATCGCCACCAAGGTGCCGAATGTAACTAGATACACCGTACCTTGGAAATGGAGGGGAGACACTCGCCTAGAACAGCACTGCAGCAATGCGCGGCTCTTGATGAACCGCCCTGATGATGAGCGGTCGCTCGACAGATCACCCGGCAGCGCTGGGACGAACGTGGGATGAAGAATAGCCGGATGACAGAATGCTTCGGTATCCGCCGCTGAATAGAGCTGGACGGTCGATGGACAGCCGCCCTATACCTCGAACGGACAAATGAAGACCGCTCCGTACCACCAACTTCCAAAACGTGGGATCTCGACCTCCACCCTTCCCGGCCGGCTAGGAGGAGTGGGCCTCATGTTGCGATGATGCTGACCTGCGAAACAGAGTGTAGAACACAAAAAGGAACCCAATATTAGAACTGCAACGTGTAGTAAGTGCCAGAATGGAATGAAATGAACATAACTAAATGGAATGGGGGATACCTGGGGGGGTTTTTAAACCCCTAGGGGCACCAAAAACGTGGGAGGATGTGTGTAATGTGATGAGACAATGAAGAAAAGCAGGTGGAAGAAAAGAGAATGATGTATGCAATGAGAGAACAGACGGGGGGACTAGTGAACTAATGACTCAAACAAACGGTGTACTCCCTGAACCGGAGGCCTATGCGAACGTAGAAGGCCTCCCTCCCTGTCTTGGGTCGCTCAACAATCCGACAGAGCTTTGCCGTCGACCCGAAAATCTCCCCCCTTTTTCAAAGCTTGCCCTTAGGGTTTATTTATAGATTTTAAGAAGCCAGCCCCGAAATTAGGGTTCCCAATGAATATCAGCTCGAGATATCAAAACAAAATCCGTAGATAACATAATTATCTTCCAACTAATCAAAACGGCACCTCATTTGGTTGAGAAACTACGGAGAAATGGTTGGAACAAGTTAAGGATAAAACCATGGATAGAGAGAGAAAAACCCTTAATCTTTCAGCAATCGGACCATTGCACGGCCATGCGATAGACCGCCCAGTCCATTGCACGGTCTGTCTCCAGACTGTCCAACCTGTCGGTGGAAATTAAATAAATGAGAAATATTATCCAAATATCCATCGAACTGACCGAAGCTTTCGCCGTTGGACTCTCATGCATTGGGCGGTTCTTAATGGACCACTCAGCTCACTGAACGGTCAAAAATCAACCATCCAACGCCTATCGGTGACAAATCAAATAACACCAAGTAATTCGATAATTATCCGAATAACCAACGACTCTGGGACTTTGAGAATTTAGACGGTCATGGGACTACCGTTCAATGGGTCTGGACAGCTACCTATAAACCATGCAAAAGCTTTGTCGGTGGAAATTCAAAAAATCACCCTAATATCCAAAAAAATATCCAAACAGTCCATTGTTAACCGCTCCAATGCTGAACGGTCACGCGACAGGCCGCGCAATGGCTGGATTCTTTGAAAATTAATAAAACGTGATAAATCAAGCAAAACCAAGGCCCATTAAGCCCTGAATTAAAGCAGACCGAGTCAGGGAGGGAGGTACCCATAAAATAGGCCCAATAAGCTGCCTGAAAATAGCCCACCTAGCAATGAACAACTTGAGACATCAACAAATGGTAGTAAGAGAAATGACACAACTTGTCAAAAAAAAATAGGTGTCAACAGGCGTGTCTACAGCTGCCCCGCCTTGGCGTCTGCTTCGCAAGGGAATGGAGTGAACTGAAAAGTAGATGACAAGGTGTCATAAGACACGCAATCAACATCACTTGATGAGAATTAAATCTAAAACTCGAGGTAAAGTAATCTCGGGAGGTTCAATGAAATCAGCAATGTTTGGATAAAGGAGGGAGTGTGCGCGCGGGCACGAAGAAGATAAAAGATGATCAACTTCCAGCGCGGTGGAAGTACCCTAGGTCACAAACCTATAGGTTTCACCATTGGAGAGCGGTTACTAGCCAATGTGGATGTGCTGCAGCCAATGCGAATCTAAGGAAAAAGAGATTAAAATAAGAGAGGATAAAATCCAAACAAAAGAGTTTTCAAGAAAACCGCTCAAAACAGCAACAAGATTTACTGAGGATCTAATTCGGCAATGAATATCCCATATCTTGAAAGATTAGGGTTAATTGACTCTCAAAAATACCTTATCAGAATATTTTTCCAACGTTGATTCAAAGTCCTACATGAATGCATGATGGGTTCAAAGGGAAAATTTAAAGTAAATTAAAATAGAAAGTAATCAAGGATACTATTGTTAAGCTGTCCAGACTGAGCCAAGATACCGATTTGGGAGCTGATACTAAGCTGAAGCCCGTTTATCCGCGCACCAATTCACAATAAGGCACCATCGTCCCCAATCTTAGATGGCTCAACGGCCTATCCGTGTGACTAAGATTCCTCTGAAATCATCATTATTTTTGATGAAGGAGAACTCAAAAATTCAGATTTACCAAAGCCACAAGGTCCTTGATATAATCTAATAGCGTAGATAACATATAGTAGGAATGCATACAGGGAGACGATGATAGCAATAGGCATGTGGGAACTGAGATGGAATGCAGAACACCGTGGGACTTGGATGATGATGCCCAGACGATGGGACCCATAGCTTCTTCCTGTGCTCAAAAATTCATTAGCCAAGATATAATGAAAGATAACAAGCAATGAAGCATAGCATGTATCAAACCATCATTAAGCATATCAAAGCATGGCATAGTAAAACATCAAAGTATTGATCATTATGGCATGATATCAAAAGCGTGAAAGCATATCATCAAAGCTTTGCCATTGTTTCTTTTAAGCTATGAGGGGGACCAACTTGGCTAATCAATTGGAAGATTTGGAGTTGAAAGATCAAGCTTGCCTGAGATTTGTTCTTGAATGCCTAGAGTGAATGCCTAGAGTGGCAGGGATAATCAGATGAAATCAGTAGGAATTACTTAGAAAGATGTGAGAATGATATCCAATCGATGCCCAGAATGGCAAGTCATAATAGGGAAGAATCAGAAGGTAGATAGCAATGAATGAAGAGGACTTATCCTAAGCTCTTGGGTCCTTTGCAAAGAGTGTCCCTGCAAAACAACACCATCAGAAAATATAATGCAGTGCAAAAATTTTTTTGGATTTTTGGAGTATGTAAATTTTTATGAGTTTTGAAAAGTATTCAATTTTTATGGATTTTTGGGAATATTTTAATTTTTTATGGATTTTTTTTGGAAATATTCAATTCTTTTTTTGGATTTTCGTTGAGAAATATTTATTTTTTTTATTTTAGATTTTGACTTTGCTAATGCGACATGAAAGGATGTTTAAACCATTAGTTAGGGGTCCTCGTTCCTTTCCCTTTCACTAAGAACCGTCCAAAGCCAGGCGTGCATTTAAAGGTGGCGCCCCATAGCCGACTGCCCATGGTTAACGGTGCCTCTACAAAGGACACACCTAAGAAACATTCAGCATCGGAGGGAGAATAGAAGAAAAATTGGAGATAAACTTTATGCAGGCTGGGAGATATTGGGACTCGAAATCCTTCCAAGGTATTACCCCTCAAAGAGGTAGTTTGTTACGTCGGGACTTTGTGCCTTTGATCTTTAGACCCTTGACAAGCATACGACCTGGGTTTTCCCTGCGGGGACTTTGCCTCTCTTGACATGCCCTTATTTGAAGATTTTGAATTTATGTAATTTTGACTTTGATATAGCCCTTTCGGCTGGATATATCATGAAAACTCACTTTGATTTGGGTCAAGACTGCCCTTATTTGAGACTCCTCTCGTATTGGGGAGTACCTAGGTCGGTTATCTCATCTGTCAACCGCTTGCCCCTATACTCGGTCGAGTAATGGAAAGAAAATACTTTTGATGCATACCCATGGCATGGCCAAAGCAGCAATGATGTTTTTACCAAAGGAGCCCGGCTAAGGACGTCGTGAAGTGTGTGGAGTGCCTAGCTAAGGGTTGCCCTTACCAAGCGGGGAAAGAATGCCAAACTCCCAGCGCGAGGTTCTTATTAAGCAGAGGTGCTGCAAAAGTAAGCCTAAAGACTCTTTTTATGAAATTCAATAAAGTTAAAGACCTAGGATAGAGGCTTTGACTACCACTCTCAATCATGTTAAGAAGCACTTCATTTTGAAAATCGTGCGTGAAGAATGATGAAATCAAGAATGCAAATCTTATGCAAAAATGTTACCTTGCAACCTTAACAGCTGAGGCGATCTTGATCATCATGGGATTTATAGTCCTCTTTGGCAGAAAAAAGGGATTGGAAACAAAGGTTTGAAGTGGCTTAACAAGAAGGAGTGGTGCTCAGACCAGACTCAGATGAATAAGGAGAAAAGGAAAAGAGGCGAGGGCTAGAACTCCCTCACTAAGGTGCGGAGACCCTGATCACATGAGCGGTCTACAGAAAAAATGGTAAATCAAGAGGAGGGGTGAGGACTGAAGCCTCGGAAGTAGTGGGAGAACGGGCAGATGCCCAGAGCAGTGGATGTGGAAGAAGTCGGGTCGGACCCGGGATCAGGAGGAATTAAGAGGAGAAATTGGTAGATGGAAAGTGGGGAATCCGGAGGGTCCGGAGGCAAGGGAGGAGAATCATGATGGGAAGAAGAATCCGGAGGTTCCGGAGGGATAAAATATCGAGGGACGTGATGCCCCAGAAAAGGAGATGGGAATATATGATTCAAAAGGAAGAAAAGAATAAAGGATGCAATGTCCCGAAGGAGCAGGAGGAGGAATTGGAAGAAAGAATAGAGATCCGGAGGTTCCGGAGGCATAGAATCAGAAGGGGGGTGATGCCTGGAAAGAAGATAGAGAGAGTAAGATGGAAAATCTGGAGGTTCCGGGGGAAGATAGAACGGGGCGTGATGCCTTGAGTGGAAGTCCGGAGGTTCCGGAGGAGGAAGATGTAAAGGGGCGCAATGCCCTGAGAGATCCGGAGGTTCCAGAGGAAGGAAATAGAAAGGGGTGTGATGCCCGAAAAGGATGTCGGGAGGTTCCAGAGGAATAGAGAGGGAAGGGACGCGATGCCCATAGAGAATCAGTGAGAAGCCCAGAGGACCCGGACATGAGGGTGTAGAGGGGCGCGATGCCCAAAGAAGGAGGTCCGGAGGTCCCGGAGGAATGGAATCAGAAGGGACGTGATGCCCTGAGAGAATTAGTGAGAAACTCGGAGGGTCCGGATGCAAGAGTTAGGAGTGGGCACGATGCCCTGAGAGAAGTATGGAGGGGGCACAACGCTTGTCAAGGAGAGAAAAATCCGGAGGATCCGAATATAAGAGGTGGGAAGGGGCGCGATGCTCTGAGAGAAGATTGGAGGGGGCACGATGCCCAGGAAGTGTAAGGGTGTTGGAACCATAGTTTTAATGATGACAATCTATGAGTCATGTGAAGACTGGATTGCATAAGTTTGTTTGCATTTGATCATTACATATAAAATGTATGTCTATGCACAGTTGAGTCATTCAGCATACAAGGTCTGTGTACCTTGCGTTTGTTGCATACAATCCATGCATAGGTTGAAGAAGTCAGTGAAAAGTCAGGTCTGTGCAAGTCTTCGCACACGCTAACTGAGGTCCGTGTAGATCTGTGCATGTCAGTTCTATGTGTATGACATTTTGCCAAACATCTGGTTAGTGCATATCTTACATTCTGCTTATAGAAGTCAGTGTAGCTTTCGCCTTGTATATACAAAGTCCGTGCTATTCCCTATAGCTCCGGTCGGTGCAATGGTTGGTCCGTGCATACTTGGTTCATAGAAGGTTGGCACAGAGTTGGTATTAGCTTCGTTAGCGTTAGTACATATTTGGTGTTAGCTTGAGTCGGTGCAACTTTTGCTGCGAACACAAGTCGGTGCATTGTTTGTCTTGCATATCCATCCTCGATGCAGTTCCTATTTACGCATTTACCAAAGTCAGTGCATTCATTAGTCGGTGCAATCTTTGGCCTAAGGCATATCTAGGTCGGCGTACATAGAAGATCGGTGCAAGTTTTTGCTTGGTCTGCATACCAACATCGGTGCATTTCATTACTGAAGTTAGTGCACGTTCTCATTTGTACATATCGAAAGGTCTATGCATCTTGGGGTTTGGCACATAGTGCACTCTTGCAGGATGCACCCACACATAGTCTGAGCATTTCCTTGCCATATAACCATAGTGAGTATGTGCATACCTCATTATGTACACCAATGGTCTGTGTGTGTGTCTTGCCCAATATATGTATCAAGTCAGTGCATGTTGACTTATTCATATACGAGTCCATGCATGCATAAATCTACCTATAAGATGTTTGACCTAATGACTACTGTTCTCCTGACAGAGATTTTCTCTCTAGAGAACTGAGGCCAAGTGATCGTAACTTCTAAAGTGGCGCGTGATCCAATAGTGGAGGAGGTGCCAGGATCGAGACACGTGAAAAGCATTGAGCTAGGATGCTACCACGTGGGCCAAGGCTTTTGGGCGGGAATCATGGAAAGCACACGCCCCTCATCTGATGCTCATGAAAAAGGAAAGAAGAATAAGAAGAAGAGTGAGAGAGCATGATACAAAAGAAGAATCAGAGAGAAAAAGGAGATCGAGCACCTGAAAAGAAAAGTGATAAAAAGAGAGAGAGATAGCTTGAAGGGAAGCAAGAGCAGCACATTGAAGATCAGGTTTTCTGTAGTGCTCTCTGGATCAGATCCGAGACACTTGGCTCCTGCGTGAGCATTTTTAGTTTGGATTTATTGACAGCCCTCTATTACCGTGTTTGGTTCTTTTTGTTCTTTCTTCTTTAACGGTCATTCAAGCTATTCGTCAGCGGTTGCAGAGGAGGTTTCCTATGGTCGGCTAAGATGTAAAGCCCAGCGGGTCAAGCTGTTTGTCAGCGTTGCAGAGGATTGGTTCCTCTGGACAGTAAGCGGTGTTGCTCAGCGGTTGTAGGCAAGCTGTGAGGCCCAGCAGTCTTTCAAGCTGTGAGTCAGCAGGAAGCCATACTCTAGTTGGAGTATGGGGTAGATGTAGGTCAGCTGATCGAACCACCTAAAATATCTTGTGCAGTGTGGTTGAATGCTTTCTCGTGTGAGATTGATTGTTCCTAATCGCCTAGATAGCTTCCGTTTGTATGTCTTCAAATAGTTGATTTGGCGTGCATCTCTAGTGTTTGAGAAAGTGTCCACTGAATAAGCCATCATAATTCTATTCAACTTTAAATTGGGAGAAATGTTTTAAGAAGATCCATTCACCCCCCTCTGGATCTACGTTTCTTTCTATTTCTGCACCCAACAAGTGGTATCAGAGCTAGTTTCTGCACAGAGGGTCCAACGACCTGCAGATCCGTTCCTTGATTTGGTTTAGGTGCGATCTGGTTTGATTTGACTCTTAGCATAGCTCCTGATCTGATTTGTAGTGAATTCATGGCTGAAATTCTAGTATACACCAGTTCAAATTTTTATGGCTGGTATGGCTCCTTTAGAGACTATATGATGCATGTGAACTCGGATCTTTGGATACTTATAGCTCTTAGTCTGTATGAAGTTCCAGAGGACAAATCCCAATGGAAATCTTCAGACAGACTGAAATTTGATGAAAATAAAAGGGCCCTAGATCTAACCAAGAGGGCAATAGACTCTAACCATGTTCCATATGTCAATGAATGCATGAGTGCAGCAGCTATCATCAACAGAATGTTGGGAAGATCTTTTGGAGATGAGGAAATGTGCCTGATGGTCAGAGATCAGTCCGAGGGCTCATCTTCCCAGGTAAATTCTGAAGCTGTGAATTTTAGCTATGATGATTTACTCTCCATGAACGAGCATTTATTGAATAAATATGATAAAGTCAAATCTGAAAAGAACAAGTTGAGAAAAGAAATGATTCATGAAGTTACACGCTTAAGGGCTAAAAAAGAAAATATGAAATATGAAAATGAGAATTTAAGAAACAAACTTGCTAGAGATGAAAATTCATGTAATGAATGTGCATTCTTAAAGGAACTAATTGAAGACCATGACTCAGATGACAATATGTAGAAGAATCTAATTAGATCATTGAAAGAAGAAAACGAGTCATTGGTTAAACAGAAAAAGGAAACTGGTGATTATCAAGACAAATTGATTGAAGAAAATAGTAATATGAAGGAACAGAATAAAAAGCTTATGGTTCTTAATACACTCTTATCTGAAAGATGGCTGACAATTGAAAAAGGAAAATCTATTTTGAAGAAAAAGGAAACAAATAATGAAATAAAGCTTCAACAAGAAAATGAATCTTTGAAAAATCTCAATGACTATCTGCATCAACAAGTTATCTCCTGTGAAAACGATGTTCACTTTGCAAGCTGAAATTGAAGATCTAAAAAATTCCCTTTCAAAGTTTGTTAAGGGAAAAGATAACTTAAATAAACTGCTTGGGTCAAATGTGAACTTTCAGAAAGAAGGCTTGGGTTTTAATCATGTTAATAAGAAGACTGACATGAAAAGGAACTTCACTGTTTTTGTAAAAAGTTCTGAATAAGAAAAGCCATCCAGCTCATCTGTCTTCCAATTCACTGCCCAGAAAATAGAAAATCCAACAAAAAATCTGAAAAAGATTCAAAAATAGAAAAAGAAGGTTAGTACAAATAAATCCAAATCTTTTTTTGATTCTTCTATGCAAGTTGTCAATGAGGTTCACACACACTCACATGCACATGCAAATAATAAATATGTCACTACAGTGCATGGTCACAATAAAAGAAACGTTTCATGTCACTACTGTGGTAGGAAAGGATATGTTATCGATGATTGCATAGTTTTGAAAAATGATGAGTTAAATGCATGCAAGCATACCAATACAGTTCAAAACAAATCTGTGAAAATGCCTGACAGAGATATCTCCAATGCATGTTTTTATTGTGGCAAAAAGGGTCATTACATGCATAACTGCTATTTAAAGAAACAAGAAGATCAAAATTACAGAAATAGTTATGCAAAGAAGCATGGGAAGAAATCTCAAAATCAGAGAGTTAATTGTTTCAACTGTAGACGATTTGGGCATGTTATATCTGAATGCTGATTTTTAAAAGACAGTAAAATCTATCCTTCTCACATGAACCATTTTGCATCTAGGATAGTTCAGAATCCTGTATTAATGCATAGACGTCCCATTTATAATAAGTGTGGTAGATTAGGTCACATTGCTTTTAATTGTTCCTAGAATAACTAGAGAGCATCAATGTGGGGTGCTACTCATCCTGTTGGACCCAAGAATCCTTGGGGTCCAAGACGGTTCAAATAACTCTTTGGCTGCAGGTGTGCTCTTGAAGATAAAATAAAAATGGGGCTCAATAAATTTAGGGCACTAAGGTCAGTCAAACTCCACTTTTCAATTTTGTTAATTTTTGTTTGAATAATAATCTCTGTGGAATGTTGCATGATTGATTGGAACAAATCTGATGATAGATGATATTATCTTAAGAGTAATACATATTGAGAATGTAATTCATGCAAATTCCATGCGAGACTTCAAGTTAGTCATTCATATTAATGAGTAGATGAACACATCTGCATGACCTCCTGATATATCAACTGGATACAATTGCACATTACATTACCAAGTTCGTGCAAAGTGAGACGTGTTCGCATATAACATATGTACATGTCTAACTAGAGTGTTATAACGTCTGTGCAAGTTTTGTTGCTTCATGCATGCAAGTCGGTGCACTTATTACCTGCATGCATATAAACGCGGTGCATCCCTTGCCTCGAGCCAGATGAGGTCGGTGCAATTTTTTTTTTATGTGTCATGACATAAATAGGTATGTGCATGTTTCGGTAGAATGCATATAATGTTGATACATATCTGTGTACTTTAAGAAAATCAGATAGTGGTTGTTTGACATCTCTACACATGTTGAGGGGGAGCTGAGCTAATCAGAGATCGAATACATGTTTTGGTCAGTGATTTATTGCTGCTTGGACAGTTAGCTTTCTGTGTCTGATGTATTGCAAGGTTCTGCTGTTGTGATATTGACCTTGGAGTCAGCTTGAGTCTAATCTAAGATGAGAGGTCAAATGGTTATGTTTTGGGCTTTTGGATACATTGATTTCCCAGAAGGCTGAATGTTTGCTGGTTTATAGAGATGGGTTGTCATATGATGATGGTCATTCAGGTTATGTTCTTGGATTTGTGCTATCTAGCCTTCAGTCTTAACCCTACTCATGAATGCTCTTCACCTACATCATTTTGCTCTTTGTCTCCTTTCCTTATTCACATCTGTCTTCAAAAAGAAAGTCATAGAATGTGCTAGTCAGGGGGAGTAATATCTGAATACTGTCACCTTTACTTATTTTCAATAATTAACTACTAAGATCACTCTGAACTAAGAACAAATTACTGATCTTAACTGAGGTGTGATTTTTAGTGTATGAACATTAAATCTTATCCTAAAATCTCTCAATTAACCCTGAAAGTTACCTCAATGGTCTTAAAATAGTCTAAATTGGAAATTGCTCAGTAGGACATCAAAAATCTGAAAGTCCTTAGTAATAAACCAATCTGATAGAAAATCCAAGTTTTATATGGTCCTTAAGTAATGTCTAAAGAAAATTCTGACAAAAGACTTGGGAATATGCCATTAAATAAAAATTTGAGTGTGGCAGAGCAATGACATATTATTTGAGAAACTGATCATCTGTCTGAAAGAAATTCAGAGGTCAAGTCATGATAATGAATGCTATCTCTGTTCAACAAAAATAATATGAAACAGAAAGATAAACTACTCTGAGTAACCAGGGACTCTAGTGTTTGATCAACATGTTTTCTTGAGTAAAAAAGGGCAGTTATACTGAAATGTTCAACAAAAATCTCTCTTTGCAAAAGATCAGTTAAAACATGGTTGACCCTATGGTTTCTTTAGAAAAATTTAGACTGGTTTAATGTCAATATAAAATTTTGGGTTTTTTAATCAGTAATTGGCTAATAAAAGGGAGCTAGTAAGATTAATGATCTCCTTGACTGGGTTATTTTCTTTGATTAAGTTATCTCATTTCCATTGATTATCAGGGATAACTTGTGGAGAATAGCGCTTTAAGATATAATCTCATATGCCAGAAATCGCATTTCTGCGTAGAAAGGTATTTTATTTTAAGTAAGGGGTAGTTTGGGTATTAATTGTTGAATATTGGTAAACTTGGCAGTGTCTCTTGTATTTATGTAACCCTACTTGTCTTTTCCATCATACCTTCTCTTTTGAAGCCGAAGCGACCTCCCGCTCTCTTGTTCTCCTCTCTCGAGTTCCGCTAGCAAGCCCGCCTCTCCAGCCTTCCCTCTTCTCATCTCGTCCATTCCTTCTCTACGTCTCGTCCTTCTCTTCTTATTGCTTCCATCATGTCCTCTCCGTCAGCCACGAGTGAGGGGAAGAAGAAGGTCACGGAAGAGCGACAACCCTCGTCTCCTCAAGTCTTGGAGACCGATGTGACCAAATGTTATAAGCGAAAATTAAAGGAGTTACATGCAGAAGGAGTAACATCTGAATCGGTTCAGAAGAAATCTGTCAAGGGGAAGAGAAAGGAAACAAAGGTACAGTCACTAGAAGATCGTGAGTCAGCAAAGGTTGTTGTGCCACTACCAAAAGTAAAGAAGCTGAAGACAGCACAGGGTCGAGGCAAGAGAAAGGTACTCGAAGAAGAAGATATCTCAGCTAAAGCATCAAGACATGCAGAAATAACACTGGAAGCTGGAAAGATAGTTTTCCCTCGATACGTAGATTTTCATGATCAGAAAATGATTGAAAAATTTCCTGAGTTGTTTGAAATTTTTAAAGTTCAGAAATGGATTAAATTTTTGGGTAAGCATAGAGTATACTATCCGAGACTCGTAGCCGAGTTCTATCAGAATCCGAAGTATGATTTGAATCAGGCAAAATAGCTTTCTAAAGTATGGGGGTCTAGGATTGAAGTCTCTAAGCATCTCCTACATATAGTATTTAGAATACCAGAAGAAGGAGAAACTGAAAGAAAGTTTGAATATGATCTTCATGATGCATACTCACTCATCACAGATGAGCCTAAGAATCCCCAAGACAAAAATCAGCTAAAATTGGGTCAGTTCAATGCAAACAATTTCTCTCCTCTCAAAAGACTGCTGCATCACATTCTTACTGCTATGATCACTCCACAAGTTGGAGGGAGAGGAAGGCTGACCAACACTCAGAGATTTGTTTTATATTGTCTGTTGAAGAGAATCAGAGTTTGCTTGCCTGAAACAATTATTCAGATAATGAGAACTTGTAAAGAGTCTAGAAGACATTTGCCATATGCAGCTCATTTAACTACTATATTTAAGAAGGCAAGCATATCTTTAGAAAATGAACCTTCAAAAGAAATTCCAAAGGTCAATGTGTACAACATGGATTTTATCAAAACTTACTTGAGGCTGAAAGATACTGACTCAGAGAATGTTTCTGGTGAAATTCAAAGAAAGGATAAACCAGAAAAGCATGCTCCCTTGAAGAAGAAGAGGAAAGTTCAAGTGGAAATAATGTCAGAACAGCCTCCTCAGAATCCTCAAGAAGAAATTCTTCCTATGTTAGCTGAAAAAGGCCAAGAATCTGCTATTAAAACTGTTGAGAAGAGCCTCAAGGATCTTCAACTAGAACAAGAAATCCATGATTTGGACTTAACTGATGATCAAATTGTACAACAGCTGGATCAAAATATCAGTGAGCTATTTAATCAATTTGGAGTGCAATCTGAGCAGGAACAACAATTTGTTCAGCAAGAATAAGAGGAAGATCAACCAAGAGAAGCAAAATACAAGAGGTTGATTCACAAGGTGTAGAAGAGGAAAGAGAAGAAGAAATTGAAGTAAATGAAGAATTACTGCCTAAGATGGTTACATAGATTTTGACAGAAGAGACTGACAAAATTTATGAAGAAATTGTTGAGTCAGCTGTCATTGATCAGGAGGGTGAACAACCAAGACAAGCAGAAGCTCCACAAGAAGCTTCACAAGAAGCTCCGCAAGAAGCTCCAGAGTCAGCTGAAGAGGATACACAAGAGTATGTCATGGGACCAGCTCCTCAATTTCAGATGTATCCAAGAATGTCTCTTGCTCCTGCTCCCTCATATGGACCTTATCTTGGGGAAATGATTAGTCTTGGAATACCACCCACTTCATCTCCTGAACCATAGCATGAATACTATACTGAATTTCTAGAGACGAGTGCATCTACATTTAATTCAACTAGACCTAGTACTGAGCCGGATATTGCCCAGATGCTGTCAAATCCGACTGAGATAGTGATGAACCAAAATGAATTAATGAATAAATAGTTTCTGTTCAATACCATTCAACTGGACAGAGTAGATGCCCGATTGCAGCATTTGGAAAGAGTTGTGAAGACCCAAGGGATTGAGTTTTTGACTGCCAAACAAATAATTGATGCAGTAGTTCGAGAGATCTTAGAGTCACTTATGGGAATCAGTACTAGAGTTGGTGACATGGTGTGCAAGATTCAAGATACACAACTCTCTACTTTCACCAAGCTTGCTCAAATTCTGAGCCACACTTTTGATCTGAAGATTGAATTTGAGTTGATAAAGAATACATTGAACAATATTGCAGCCAGTTAGCCTGAAGTCATCCACAAATTTTAAGATGTTCTGTCTCAATTGGAAACCCTCTCAAAGACCATTAAACAAAATCTCACAAAGCCAAATTCTACCACCTCCCTAGTGGACAGACTTGGGGATACAGTACATCGAAAGCTAGATGACCTGTTAGACTCCTTGAGAAACCTTCAGCACATATCATTAACTCCTGGTTCCAGCAGTGCACATCCTCCTAGAGACAGGGGGAGCTACAGAGGTCAATGATTCCCAAGGATTCCCCATTTTTTTTTGATAATGACAAAGGGGGAGAATATATTGTGGTGGTAGGTGGTCATGTATGAAAGCTTACAGTTTACTGATGGACAGTTTTTCTTTCAGGTTTCTGATGTAAAAAATACGGATGGACAGTTTTTCAGGCTTCTGATGTAAAAAATGTTGAACGAGATAGTTCACTCAGACACTTGTCTGTATTCTCTTACTGTACACAGAAATGTAACTTCTGCATAGTGCATATTTGTGTTGGATGCATGTTTTATGTTGAATGTTATCTTTGCCATGCATGTCAACAAATAAATTCTCTGCTAGTTTCAATCATACATGAATTATAGTTGTCATCATCAAAAAGGGGGAGATTGTTTGAACCCTAGTTTTAATGATGACAATCTATGAGTCATGTGAAGACTGGATTGCATAAGTTTGATGGCATTTGATCATTACATATAAAATGTATGTATGTGCACAGTTGAGTCATTCAGCATACATGGTCTATGTACCTTGCGTTTGTTGCATACAATCCATGCATAGGTTGAAGAAGTCAGTGAAAGGTCAGGTCTGTGCAAGTCTTCGCACACGCTAACTGAGGTCCGTGCAGATCTGTGCATGTCAGTTCTATGTGTATGACATTTTGTCAAACATCTGGTTAGTGCATATCTTAGATTCTGCTTACAGAAGTCAGTGCAGCTTTCACCTTGTATATACAAAGTCCGTGCTATTCCCGATAGCTCCAGTCGGTGCAATGGTTAGTCCGTGCATACTTGGTTCATAGAAGGTTGGCACAGAGTTGGTATTAGCTTTGTTAGCGTCAGTACATATTTGGTGTTAGCTTGAGTCGGTGCAGCTTTTGCTACAAGCACAAGTCGGTGCATTGTTTGTCTTGCATATCCATCCTCGGTGCAGTTCCTGTTTATGCATTCACCAAAGTCAGTGCATTCAATAGTCGGTGCAATCTTTGGCCTAAGGCATATCTAGGTCGGCATACATAGAAGATCGGTGCAAGTTTTTGTTTGGTCTGCATACCAACATCGGTGCATTTCATTACTGAAGTTAGTGCACGTTCTCATTTGTACATATCGAAAGGTCTATGCATTTGGGGTTTGGCACATAGTGCACTCTTGCAGGATGCACCCACACGTAGTTCGAGCATTTCCTTGCCCTATAACCATAGTGAGTCTGTGCATACCTCATTATGTACACCGATGGTCTGTGTGTGTGTCTTGTCCAATATATGTATCAAGTCAGTGCATGTTGACTTATTCATATACGAGTCTGTGCATGCATAACTCTACCTATAAGATGTTTGACCTAATGACTACTATTCTCCTGACATCGATTTTCTCTCCAGAGAACTGAGGCCAAGTGATCGTAACTTCTAAAGTGGCACGTGATCCAAGAGTGGAGGAGGTGCCACGATTGAGACACGTGGAAAGCATTGAGCTAGGATGCTGCCACGTGGGCCAAGGCTTTTGGGCGGGAATCGTGGAAAGCACACGCCCCTCATCTGATGATCATGAAAAAGGAAAGAAGAAGAAGAAGAGTAAGAGAGCATGATACAGAAGAAGAATTAGAGAGAAAAAGGAGATCGAGCACCTGAAAAGAAAAGTGATAGATAGAGAGAGAGAGAGAGAGATAGCTTGAAGGGAAGCAAGAGCAGCACATTGAAGATCAGGTTTTCTATAGTGCTCTCTGGATCAGATCCGAGACACTTGGCTCCTGCGTGAGCATTTTTAGTTTGGATTTATTGACAGCCCTCTGTTGCTGTGTTTGGTTCTTTTTGTTCTTTCTTCTTTGACGGTCGTTCAAGCTGTTCGTCATCGGTTGCAGAGGAGGTTTCCTCTGGTCGGCTAAGCTGTAAAGCCCAATGGGTCAAGCTGTTTGTCAGCATTGCAGATGATTGGTTCCTCTGGACAGCGAGCTGTGTTACTCAGCGATTGTAGGTAAGCTATGAGGCCCATCGGTCTTTCAAGCTGTGAGTCAGCAGGAAGCCATACTCTGGTTGGAGTATGGGGTGGATGTAGGTCAGCTGACCAAACCACCTAAAATATCTTGTGCAGTGTGGTTGAATGCTTTCTCGTGTGAGATTGATTGTTCCTAATTGCCTAGATAGCTTCCGTTTGTATGTCTTCAAATAGTTAATTAGGCGTGCATCTCTAGTGTTTGAGAAAGTGTCCACTGAATAAGCCATCATAATTCTATTCAACTTTAAATTGGGAGAAATGTTTTAAGAAGATCCATTCACCCCCCTCTGGATCTACGTTTCTTTCTATTTCAGCACCCAACAAAGGGGACCCAGAGATCCCAAGGAGAGAAATGGATGAGATGGGGAATGCGGAGGATTCGGAGGATCCGGAGGCTCCGAAATGCGGGGTAGATACGGGTCTGGAAACCCGGGAAAGAAGAAATGCAGATGCATGTGAATGCAATGTAATGGATGTAGAAGATGCATGGAATGCATAAAATGCAAAAAATGCATGGAATGATAGGATGAGATCCTCCTCTTCACCTATGGAGTGGCCCAATCAGAAGTTGAATAGAAAATGGATTGGGTAGCGGAAGGCCCCCTAGCATAAGAATACCCGCCCCTCCATGGCGGTGAAAGTGTGCGGCCAATCGGCCTAGCATATAAAATCAGAGCCCATGACGAAGCTTCAACAATAAATGACAACTCCCTTGGAGGGTGAAGAGCAATAATGTGAGGGAGTTGACAAGTTAGAATGGGAAGCATCATGTTGCCCAAGAATTGTGGCGTATAAAGAGTGTTGAACAAAATGGGCATTTGCCCCTTGTATGGAAGAACGGGTTCAAGATTGGAGAATTGACACAAGGGGTGCCCAGCCCGGTGCTTTATCATGGACTCACACGGCATCAACGCTTGACTTTCTCTTCTGGTGACATAGGGTGGGGACTTGGCCTCTTCAACCATGCTCGGCACAAAAATGTGAATTGCCATCCGGCAAATAAAGTCTTGCATCTTGAACAATATAGCAGCAGCCAAATACTTCTTGCCCGACTCTCAATCATCTTCGGCACAAGTACTTGCAACAATACACCCACTCCGAGTGGTAAAAGGAGGTGAGGCGGAGGCAAATCGTTCCATAGATGGTGGAGGTGTAATGGAAGGTGTTGGAGGAAGCGTGAGTGGAGGTTCAAACACGTCGAGCTTCTCCCCTTCCTCGGAAGCGGACGGGGTTGGCTCGAGTGCAAAAAGGAGTGGACCCTGCTCAAGATCTGCCACGGGTTTGGGTAAAGGGATAGATGGAGGGATAGTTGAGTTAGGGGTTAAAGGGTAATGGAGGGACGAGGTGGTGGCAATGGGAGGTTAATTAGAGGAGGTTTAGTGGTGGGCTCGGCGGAGGCCGAGGGTGTGGAGGCTAATGATACGGGGCTCGAAGGAGGTATAATGGGTAGAGGTTTAGTGGGAGGTTTGGTGAGGGCCGGTGTTGTGGAGGTTGATGGCATGGTGCTTAAAGGAGTTATAATGGGAGGTGTAAAAGAGGGAGGTTTGGTGCGTAGGAAACGCCGGATGGGGTGAGAGGTGTTAGGGATAGAAGAAGACTCCTGATGCGCTGGCGTAGGTGATTGGAGTATCGACCCATCGTCGGAACACCAATAAGTCTCAAAAATGGGGGTTGGATCGGGGACGGTGGCATCGTCCTAAGCAGGAGGTTCATCTGATGGTAGTGGAGGTATAGGAAAGCGAAGGAAACTCGGAATGGGTGCCTTCGAAACTTCATCATTACATGTCATCTTCAATTGTTCACATGCCGGCTCTTCATTGTCAGGCTCAAGTGGACGCCGCTGTGGAGGCGTATTAATGGTTGGTGAAATGTAATGGTGTTGCGTATGCGGAGGTAGAGGGCCATATTAATGAACGGGGTGAATAGGTGGAGGCCGGACAGCGTCCACTTGATCGTTGAGATATGTCGGCTCTTGCTCACTTGCGTTGATGCCGAAGTCGTCGCTCCTATCCTTCCATTCTCTTTCCATCTTCGTAATGTTGTTCAGGACGGCGTGAAGAGGATTGACTAGAGAAGGAGGAGCGGGCCACGGGCTCATGACCCTCTCTAGTTGTTCCCCCAATGAAGTGACTTTATCAACGAGAACCTGTTGGAGGGGTGTAACTTGAGAAGCAGCGGGTTGGCAAAGCCTTGAAGGAGGGGCCGCATAAGATGGCCGTGGAGGGGGATTAACAAGATGACCCGGAAAAGGACCCGATCGAGCCGGGTTGCAAGGAATGGATGGGCCTTGGGGCCGTGAAGGAGGAGGAGTAGAAGGAGGCTGGTGACGGATCACCCGAAGAAGAGTATGTGCAGAAGTGGGAGGCGGGTGATGGACCACCCGAATGGGAGTAGAAGGAGGTGGGTGATGAGCCACCCGAATGGGAATGTGAACAGGAGAGGGAGGCAGGTGATGGGCCACCCGAATGACAGTGGAAGGAGGATGAGAAGAATTAGATGCACCCTCAACAACATCCTTAAGGGCCTGGATTTGTTGATGGGTGAGATGATCTATTGCATGCAAGATTTGAGAGACCTTCTCGTCGTCAGGAGAAGACGGTCTCGAAGGGATAGTGGCTTGCGATTGAAGCGAGGGACCATGATATTGGAATATGCCCACAGGTGGAGCAAGACCATATGAATGAGGACGCGGTCCCTTGAAAGAATTGTGATGAAAATCATGATGAACATGTTGAAATTGGGAAGTGTAGGATGTGTTAGGTTGTGCATCCTCATGATTATAATTAGGATTAAACATGTTGGTGTAGATATATATTTCTCTCCTCTCTCCCTTTCACTACGGGTCAAAGTGCGTCAAGTGCATGAGACAAGTGAGAGAAAGAAGAAAAGATTGGGAATGAAGCAAAGTACCGTGATCGCCACCAAGATGCCGTACGCGATAGGCACGCCGTACCTTGGAAAATGGTGAGACACTCGCCTTAGTGCAGCGCTGAGGAATGCACGGCTCCCTTAGGACCGCCTTATGTTGAGCAGTCTTACGATAGACCGCCCCAGGACGCTGCGAGGGACGCGGGAGGAACTGCTGCAGTGAGATGGACGGCGCTAGAGGGACCGCATTCCAGGGAAGAACGGTCGTTGATGCACCGCGCGTACCGTTGAACGGCCGGAGGGTAGCCGCTCAGTACCTTCACTCAGCAAGTTGAGAAGGGCTCAACCTCCACCCTCTCCGGCCGGCCAGAGGGGATGGGCCTCGTGCTGATTAAGTGCTGACCTGCGAAACAATGTAGAGACACCTGGATTAGACCTAAATAATGTAGTATGCATTCAAACGAGAAGAATTAAGCATAAACAAATGAAAAGGGGAATACCTGGGGGGTTTTAAACCCCTAGGGTGACAAAAAACGGGATGGTTGTGTGCATGATAATGAGAAGGAGGGGGTACGCGGGTGAGAAACAATGCATGCAATGAAGGAAAACGACAAAGCTACGGAACGAAAGACTACGAAGACTGGGCTACTCCCTTGACCGGAGGCTCGTGCGGACGTGGAGAGCCTCCCTCCTTGGTGCTAGGTCGCTCAAAAATGCGGCAGGGCTTCGCCATCGACCAAAATCTCCCCCTCTCTTTTCGACGTCCGGCCACTAGGGTCTATTTATAGAGCCTCTAAAGCCAGCCTCGAAATTGGGGGTTTTAGATATTCTCGGGTCAAACTCACAAAAGATAATTCATAGATAATATCATAATCTTCCATCCACACGAAACGGCATCGAAAATGGTTGATTATCCGCGGAGAAATCATCAAAATAAGTTGAGGATAAAACCATGAGATAAATGGGATAAAATCGGTTGAAAATCAACAGCCGACGGCTTGAACGGTCTTACGATAGACCGCACAAGGTGTGGGCGGTCTAATTCGGACCGTCCATCCTGTCGGTGGAAATTCGAATAATCAGAATATTGTCCCAACTATCTCTCGAACTGGCCGAAACGTCCGCCGTGGGACCCTGAACATATGAACGGTTGTATCGAGACCGTTTTAGTTTAGGGCGGCATAAACACGACCGTTTCACCCTATCGGTGATAATTCGAATCATTTGGATAATTATCTGAGAAAATGGGCGCGCGTAGGACTCTGAGATATAGGCGGTTGGAATAGGCCCGTCCATGAGATTGAACGGTCCTAATCACACCGCACAAAAGCCTGTCGGTGAATATTCAGAAAATCCTCAGAAATTAGCCAAAATATATGAACGGCCCATCTTCAACCGCCCACCTTCTGAACGGCTGATGTGAAGCCGTTCATGCCTTTAGGCACTTGATTCTCGTAAAATATGTTCAATTGACCAAAGCCAAGGCCCATTAAGCCCCGAATCACCACGAATTGCACCAAGGAGGGAGACGACCCATAAAACGAGCCCGAGTCATGCCACAAAATGGCCCAGTGAATGATGAACAGCTCGAGGCATCAACTAATGGGAGTAAGAGAAACGGCTCGAATTATCGGTAAAAAACGTGTGTCAACAGATGCCCCTCCTTAACGCCCTCTTTGCAGGGGAGTGAGCGGAGGTGAAGCGGAGGTGATATGGAACATGGAGGTGGAGTGGAAATGCAGCGGAGTGGACCGAAAAAGCGGGCGTTAAGGTAAAACGACACCCGTTTCTACCAACAAGCAGTGAGAATCTTTCAGAAAATCCTGGACCGAACGTTAGGAGTAATTGACCAAAAGGTGACGCCAATCTGGAGGGACTAAACTAAACGAAATCAACCGACAAGACCAACCTCATGGGGGACACAATCCCACGGTCCAATGAGGGGGCCACAAAAGAAAAAGATGCTAAAGCTCCAGACGGGGATCTTTCAGTCAACCGACCCCAACGAACCGACCAAAGAAAGCCTTCGAATTCGGAATGGAATTAGTTCACCTTACTCGAGCATTTAGACACACAGCTGACCATCACTTGACGGGACATTTCTTAAGCAGACTATGGGGCATGAAAGCTCAAAAGGATGCGCATGATGCATGCTGGGCTAAAAATAAAAGAAATCGTTAAAACGAATGCGAAGAAAGATTAAAATATAAAATATTCAAGAGTAGTATTATTAAGCTGGGAATATCAGAGTCAAGATACCGTCCGCAACCACAGCGTACGGATAGAACCGTCCTCCTCGTGATATCCCAACTTAACGGCTTATCCGAAGGTTAGGTATATGAGCCTGGATCATCATTGTTTTTGTTGAAGGGGAACATCAGATCCTGGGACACATAAGAAACCTGTCGGCTCTCGAAATATTATAATATAATACCATATAATAATGCAATAAGGGATTTAGGGATAGAAGGCCATACCTGACTTACCTGTGCAGGCGAAATGGCGAGACAGACTGAAGTGATGCTGCATAAGATGGTTAAGATATGTATTTCCAAAGAAAATATTCAATATTCATGATTTAAATAGACCAACCAGATATACGGCCTCATGTCAACCGTGCAATATTCCAAACGGCTCTAGGTTAGCCGTTCTTACCTGACCTTCGAACAAATCTTACGGGGCCGGTTGCCTGTGACGAACGGCTGGTACGGCACCGTTTATAATAAGAACGGCTCCAAGAGAACCGCTAGAGCATAGAATTCCAACCGACTTGAAATTAACGGTCAAGAGATACATAAGGTTATATACGAACCACTCACACAATGAACGGTCTAACGATAGACCGTTCTTCTCTGCAACCTCGAAAAAAAAGGGAACCCCCTCGTCTCCCTCCACCGTAACTGACGGTGGAAGGAACGAAGGGGCAAAACGCCATCACTCTCCCTCTCTTACTCTCTCTTCCTCTCTCAATCTCCCCCCAGCCTACTTGATGACCCGGACGAAGCACCAGGCGGCCAGGCCGTCAGCTGCCGGTGAGGGCTCGCCGGCGCCGGAGCAACCGCCACCGCCGTCGGAGGAGGGAGATACGCCTGGGGTGACGATGGAAGAGCTCGCCATCGTCGCTGCTGAGGAAGAGGCCCCTGCCGGCGAGGAGGAGGTCGCCGGAGGACCACCACCCACGGGGGCGGCCAAAAAGCCACGTGATCCTGAGGTGGGCTTCCCCGCCTTTCTTCCCATTTCTTTTTATTTTGTTCCCTACATGTTAGTTTTTAGGGGTTTAGAGGGGCCTAGGGGGGTCGGTTTAGGGACCACGGAGGTCTCCCAGCCGGCCGGGGGGCCTTCATCGTCGTCAGGGACGGCGACGGTAAAACGGTTTAACAGAAACCGTACGGCAAGACAATGCGGTCCCCAAAGGACCGCCTCAAATAAACACGGTGCAAGGAGCGCCGCTCACCCTTACAAAGCCAACGGGGCACCAAAACCCCAATACGGCGAGGTTATCACCGTTCAAAAGGTAGGCGGACCACATAGGTCCATCCAAACATGTAACCAAGCAAATCAATACGGTCCTTACAGGACCGTCATAAAAATAATACGGTCAAAGGTGGGCCGTTATTCCTTAGGAAGACGGGCAAACAGACGGTTCTGGGTAATCCGTCCATGATGGAAACGGCTAGGGAGAGCCCGTTCAAACGGGGGGACCTGAGAAACAGAGCGGTCTGAGGGCGGCCGCTCATCCATTGAGCGGTTCGTGAGTAACCATTCTTCAAATCAATAATTGGACTCTGAGCATTTTATTTAAATGAAACAAAAATGTGAAACTAAATGACTAAGGTAAATGAGATGGATGAATGCAGGGGAAGCGTAGGACCTGTACCTCCTGGTTGCAGGTTCGGGCAGTGTACCTCGCACTGCCAGACTTCCAGAGGGAGCGGTTGACTGCCATGGGGTTCGCCCCCTTCCTGAGTATCGAGGTGTGTTGCTTTGACGCAGCTCTGCTCTATGCCCTGCACGACCGCTGGGATCCAGTGAGTCGGACGTTCTTATTCCCGTGGGGGCACATGGTCCCTACATTGGAGGACGTGGCCAGGCTTACTGGCCTACGCGTGCACGGGTCGCCGGTCAGCGGGACTACTTTTCCTGACTACCGGGGGATGGCTCGGGAGCTGCTCGGCCTACAACTGCGGCGCCCCGAGTGGTAGTCGACCCTCCTTCCCCGGGCTGCTCTCCAGGACAGCCTGGGTCTTCGACGAGCTGGCGTTGCGGTGGGCGAGCGACCAGAGGAGCACTTGGAGCGGCTCGTGGGGCTGGCGAGACCGAGGGTCGCAGCGGTGCCGGGACCTGAGGCGGACAGAGTACTACGACGGTTTCTGATGCTGATGTTCGGGCGGCTTCTCTTCTCCACTCGGGCGGACGTGATGAGCTGTCGCTTCCTCCCTTTCCTCCAGGAGCTCGAGCATGTAGGTGACTATGCTTGGGGAGCGGCGATCCTCGCCTTCCTCTTTGACACCCTTAGTTCGACGGCGCGTCGGACGATGCTTGGGGGCTTCTCCCCCTTACTCCAGGTGCGACTTTCTTCTCTAGTCTTAATTATGCAACTCTATATGCTTACTGAATGCTGACACGACTTATGGTACAGGTGTGGGCCTACGTGCGCCTACGTGGGTTGGGGAGAGGCGAGGAGACCCGCCCTGGGCTCCTGCCGATCGCGCGGAGGTGGACAGCACCCCGGGAAATGATGGCCTTGAGGAGGTAGGTCCGGGAGCTGCAGGACGACCTAGACACTCTACCGTGCACCTCGGTATGCTTCTAGACTCAGACTCTTTAAATACATGCTATTCTGTCAAGATATGATGATGCTGATGCAGTTTCCTATTATTTGCAGGTACGGTGGACTCCTTACACGGAGGAGAGCCCGGAGGGCCAGCCGTGGGTGACCGAGGCCTTGGCCATCTCTGGCCGGGACGTGTGGCTTCACTGCATGAATGTGGTGGAGCCACTGCACTTTAGGTTGGTGATGAGGACCATCGGGGTCTATCAGCCGGCCGTAGAGTTCCCTGCGCCCGAGAAGGCGGGGGAACGGGTGTCGAGGATGACCCGGGGACTCCGCGAGGCGTACGACTGGACAGCGAGGAACGCCGAGCAGGTTGCCGACTGGGCCGCGCGAGGGCGAGTGGTGACCGCCCGGGCAGAGAGCGACAGCGCGTACTACACTGCGTACGCACGGCACTACCGGGACCAGGTGTTCCGAGGCGCCCACCGACCGGTACGACTTCTAAACTTAAACTTTATCTATTATGCTTATGAATGATGCACTAACAAGGACTTTTACATGCAGGTCGACCCCGCAGGACGAGTGGCAGAGTTGCAGGGACTCCTGCACTCCACCATCCGAGAGAGAGACGAGGCCCGGCAGGCCCTAGCCCTACTGGTGAGTGCTCTAAACCCTAGACTCTTTAAATTATGCAGTTCTATATGATTATGATTATGCCTATGACTGACCTGGAGTATTTGGATGCAGCGCGCCGAGGGTGCTCAGAGGGCGGGACCAGACGCTCCTTCTTCCTCCTCCGTCCAGACTCCAGCAGACTGAGCTGAGCGGGATGCGGACTTCACTCGGATGGTGGAGCGGGCCAAGGCGGCCGAGGTGGCACTCGTGGAGAGAGTACGCAACTCTAAACTTCCCCTTCGCTTATTTATGCTTATGAAATGTATGAAATGTGACCAACTGACAGTGATATGTGAATGCAGACGTCCGAGCTGACCCGCCTCCAGGCAGAGCTGGAGCGGAGCCGGGTGGCGGCTCTGGAGGAGGTAGCCCGGGTGCGAGAAGAGGTTGCGCAGAGCCGACCGGTGGACGCAGTGGAGACGGCACTCCTCCGGGCCGAGCTAGAGCGACTACGGGCCGGTGCTACAGAGGCGGACCGTTACCGGGCAGAGGCCGAGCGTTACAGGAGTGAGGCAGAGCAGGCCCGTCTACAGGTTGCCCGGTTGGAGGGCAAGGTGGAGGGTCTGAAGGAGGCGAGTTGGGAGCGCAGCAGGGCGACTGCGAGTGGCAGACACGGCACCCACGGCTCCGTGAGGAGTTACTTCACTGGTTCCTCCGGCCATCGGAGGAACGAGGAGGAGGAGCGGCGCCGGCGACGGCGTGATGAGGCGACCTCAGCGATGCCTCCCCCAAAGAGGCATGAGGACGGTGGAGACAGTGACGGGGGCCAGGGAGAGGGAGCTGCTTGACTGATTGTACTGGGCCCATCCTTTGTACATGGTGTGACATGATTAGTGATGTGCCTATCTTTGTTTTTCGTTTGTTTTGTGTATGAATGTATGTATGAGTGGGTGAAATGAGTTTGAGGAGCGCGCTTAGCCTGAGAGAGATGAGCGACGCACACGCCGACTTGAGTGAGATGAGAGACGCACCCGCCGACTTGAGTGAGATGAGAGACGCACACGCCGACTTGAGTGAGATGAGAGACGCACACGCCGCCTTGAGTGAGATGAGAGACGCACCCGCCGACTTGAGTGAGATGAGAGACGCACACGCCGACTTGAGTGAGATGAGAGACGCACACGCCGACTTGAGTGAGATGAGAGCGCTAAGTGATTGAGACATGAGTGCAGCAGGTTAATCGGGGGGCAGAGCATATGGACGGTTCTCCCCTAGCCGTTCGTAGGGTTCCCTAAGGGCCGCTTAAATTGTTTGGAACGGTTCCATGTAAACCGTAGGAATGCTGGAACGGCGGATGTCGGGCCGCACAAGTCACCGGGCTCGGGCTTCCTTGGAGAGAAGAACGGTTGATGATGGGCCGTATATGATATGGACGGTCTATCGTAAGACCGTCCAATCCAATATACTATTTGCCCGAAAGGGGACTCCCTGGAGAGTCCCCAGCCCGAGGGCAAGGCGCTTGGTACTTATCAGAACCCTATCTAAACCCGTCCTAGACTTATCTGGGCCTAATCCTAAGAGGTTTAGGCTCCCTAATGAACCCTATAAGTAGTAGGGAGGCATGAACCCTCAACTTACTCATCCTCCTTTTCCCGAAGCCTAAAAATCTTTGATTCTCATCACCTCAACATGAAGAGGGCTTATGATGGTAGTCCTGCGGAGGGCGCGTTGTTTGAAGGACCGCGGCCGGCCAGAAAGGAGCGGGAAGTGATTCAATGGCTAGGCTTGATTCCTTGACATCTCAGCGCCACCCCTATGAGAGAGGTAAGTTTGATCAGAATATGCTTAGAGTCCATCTTTCAATCTTCCTCTTATATCTCCTTACACCCCTTTGCCTTCTCCTTCTTTTCAGCTTCCTCCCGGCCCGAGACGCTTTTCTAGTTTAAAGTGGGTGGCTCCCATGGTCCGTGCATTGCCCCTCGGGGTGACTCATCTTCTCAAATCCTGGCACCTACACTCCCTCCTAGTTTTAGGTCAGAATTACCCTAAACTTTCCTTAGACTGGCATAGTATCTCTGCTCTGATGGAGATTTGGCACCCTCAGACCCACACTTTCTTCTTCCCATCTTTTGAGGCCACTATCTTGCTAGAGGAGGTAGAGACACATTTCGGGCTCCCTAGGTCCAAGGTGGGGGAGGAAGACTTGATATGCCATACCGTTGCCCCTATAGACCCAAAACTCATACTAGGGGGGTTCATACCTGATAGCGGGAATGTTCGTACCTTTGTAGGCCCTCGCCACGTCCACCTCCTTCCTCTGAGCCAGTGGGTAGTGGAGCATTGCCGGAATAAGTGCGGGTGGGTTGAAGCCATAGCCAAAGCTGCGTCCATCTGCCTATGCGGGGCCATCCTTTTCCCTTCAGCCGACCATGTCCTAGAGACTCCTTTACTCAGCACCATCAGCGGCCTTTGGCAGGGGTTTTCCATCTCTCAGGCTGTCTTAGCTTACCTGTACGAGGGTCTTACTTCAGCAGCCTTAGGAGGTCCTCTCTTTGGTTCAATGATCCTATTGGAGTGTTGGATGGGAGTTAGGATAAAGTTTACCCTGAGGGAGGACATTACTTCAGTTAGCAGGATCTTTGGGAGCCATCCCCTTTACTTCATAGGGGGCGCCTTCAGGTTTTCTCCACAGGTTGAGTGCAGGACGGCCGAGCTGAAGACCAGGGACGAGTGGCGCCCGTACATCAACAGGCTGCCCCTGGCTAGGTTTGTGATGCGCCCGGACTTCCTCCATGATACCACCATCAGACTACCGAGGAGAGCTGGCTTGGACTTGAGGCTCGTGAGTGACACTACCTTAGCGATGTACAGCCCGCACAGATGCTACCTGCAGATTGGACTACCCCGGACGGTGCTACCTACGCTACCCCACCTTCCCATGCTACAGGCACGGAGGATCGGGACAGAGGAGGACGAGCAGGCGGTCAGGAGTGCGTTGATCATGTGGGAGGTGAGTAGGGTGCGTACCCTACTAGCAGAGGTTGAGGAGGTTCCAGAGACTCGACAGGCTTACCTTAGGGAGTTGAGAGAGATACGTCCTCGCGGGGATGCCCAGGGGTGGACTGGGTGATTTTCCTTTTGTTTTTATGATGATGTGGGATAGGATTTTATATCTGGACAGCTTGATATATGACATGAATTAGATTGAATGAGATTGAGTTTGAGCTTTGTGATTCGATTATGATGTGATGTGATGGCATAGGTCAACGCGAGGATTGAATATTCATGTGGTCTCGAGCCAACTGCCCTTCCAACCTGCCCTTGCACACATGCAAACACGAAACATATTAAATCTATTTTAGGCTCAGCCCCTTGCCTACAGTAAGTTAGGAGATGACCCTTTCTTGACTTTTGGTCAAGGGGGGTGAGCCTTATTAAATAGGCAAGTATCAAAGTGCGAGAAATGCAGATGAATGCAAGAGGAAAACATGTAAGATTTTGTTGGATTTTGAAATGTTCGATCTTTTTGGGTTTTGGAGTATTCGATTTTTTTTGGTTTCGAAATATTTGATCTTTTTGGGGTTTTGAAATATTTGATTTTTTTGGGTTTTGAAATATTTGATTTTTTTTTTGGGTTTTGAAATATTTGATTATTTTGGGTTTTGGAATATTTGATTTTTTTGGGTTTTGAAATATTTGATTTTTTGGGGTTTTGGAATATTTGACTTTTTTGGGTTTTGAAATATTTGATTTTTTGGGTTTTGAAACCAGCTCGGGTCTCAATAACAGGGACCTTCTCGTCTTGCTACGGAATCCCAAGGCCCAGCACGTGCGGGAAGGGGGGACCGCCCGTGATCGGAGTCAACTTTGCTCGACGGTGCTTCTGCTGAGGCCATACCCGGGGTGGGATTCATTCCTTGGGAAAGTAAAAAAAAGATTGAGTAGAGAAGCTGACGATAGGTGTAGGGGTTTTTAGGGCTTGAGTTCTCTTCCCGGGACACCCCCTTTTCAAGGAATCTGGTCTGTTGCGCCGGGACTTTGTATCCGTTATCGAACCTTCACCCGCTCTAGGCACGCATGCGACCGGGCTCATAACGTCCTGCGGGGAAACTGTACTGCCACTCTTGCCATGCCTAGTTGCATCCTTTGGGCTTTGTACTTTCGGCTTTATCTTTTGATTTTGCCCCTGTTCTTTTCTCCTTTTTTTTTCTTTCTTTTTGCTTTCCTTTTCTTTCTCTTCTTTTTTCTTTCGCAGAGTGAGGTCTTAACGGATTGCCCCTATTTGAGACCTCTTTTAACAGGGAATCTGGGTCAGTTCTCGCCCCCTTATTCACCACTTGCCCCTATCTTCAACCGAGAGAGAGGAAATACAAGGATTTCCACCTTCCCCGAGCATGGCCAAAGGAGAAACGGTGTCGGGTAGCATGAGAGAATACCGCACCACGGGGTCGTGTAGTGTGTGAGATGCTGGACCTGGGTCCTCCTTTCGCAATTTGGTGGGGTATGCCCTGCCATCGAGCCGTTCACTGGTTTTATTTTTATGGATGAAAACGCTTTAAATACAGCCCATTCCACGGGTGTGGCAATTCCCCCCCCTCCGAGTTAATTAGACGATATGCATTACCTGGATAAGCTTCTTTGATTACGAAGGGCCCTTCCCAGTTGGGTTGCAACTTAGACCTGGGGCCTGCTGACCTGATGAATTTGCGTTTCAAAACTATATTACTCACTTGAAATTTCCTTTCAATGACCTTCTTTTGGAAATATCGCGAGACACGCTTTTGATATACTGAAACATGATTGGCCGCATTCAACCTCTTCTCGTCTAAGAGTTCCAGTTGGACTAGCAACGCCTCTCGATGTTCGTCAAGATTAAGTTCCTTATCCAGCTGCACCCTTAGGGAAGGGATCAGAATTTCATACGGGAGCACTGCTTCCATTCCATAGGTGAGGGCGAAGGGCGTCTGCCCTGTGGGAGTGCGGACGGAAGTGCGGTAGGCCCATAGAGCTTCTATCAATTTGTCGACCCAATCAGCAAATTTATGTGATTCGCATATTTTCTTGATAATTTTGAGAAGGGTCTTATTCGTGGCCTCAGCCTGGCCATTACCTTGGGGGTAGTATGGTGATGAATGATGCAAAACTATATTGAATTTCTTACAGAGGTCTTAGAGTTCTTGTGAGATGAATTGAGGCCCGTTGTCGGTGACGATGCTGCTTGGCACTCCGAACCACGAGATAATGTTCTTCATGATGAAGCGGCACACTGTGGTAGCTTTGATTTCTGCATAAGCTTCAGCTTCGGCCCACTTGGTAAAGTACTCCATAGCCGTCAGAATGAAGGATTTCCGTTTAACAGCAGAATTCGGATCACTGAGGGGTCCGATGATGTCAAAGGCCCACATAGAAAATGGCCAGGGGGCCGTAATAGGATGAAGAGAAGAGGCCGGAGCGTGGATTTTGTCGGCATGGATTTGGCACTGAAGACACCTACGGACATAGGTGGAGCAATCTTCTTCTAGGGTTGGCCAGTAATAGCCCTGCCTAATTAAGAATCTTCTTTGCCAAGGCCTGTCCGTTTACATGCCCTCCACACTCGCTGGAGTGGGCTGCTTCCACGACTTTCCAAGCTTCTTCATCATCTAGGCACCTCATTAGAACTCCACTCAAAGCCCACCTATACAATTCACCGGCGACGATCGTGTATCTGGCGGCGACTCTTCTAATGGCTCTTCGCTGCTCAGCGTTGGATGTTTTCGGAAATGTACCGTCCTTGCAGTATTGTTCGATCTCATAAAACCACGGCAATTCTTCCTCTTCAATGATCTCCTCGAGCTCAGTTAATGAAACCTCTTTTATTTCTTCCTTTTCTATTTTCTTCTCTACGGACATCCTAAGATTGTTGAACCAGGGATCCTGCAGGGAAGGAACGTCGAGCCTTTGGACCACAATAGTCTCAGTGGCGCGACTTAGGGGGAGTGATAGGGAAGAGGCGAGCGACGTAAGGGCGTCGGCCAAAATATTCTGAGAGCGAGGAGTGTGAATATAGATGAGTTTCCTGAATTGCCTGGCCAAGAGTGTGACCAGATCCTGGTAGGGTTTGAGCTTAGGATCGCGGGTGCGGTAGGTTGACAAAACTTGACGCAGCACCAGCTGGGAGTCTCCTATGATGTTTAGGTATCGCGCGCCCAAGATGTAGGCGTGCTTCAGACCGGCAAGGAGAGCCTCATACTCGGCTATATTGTTGGTGGCGGGGAATGAGAGTTGATATGCCACGGGGATGGTTACCCCTTCTGGAGTAAGGAGAACGGCGCTGACTCCGCTGCCTTGGGAATTAAGGGCACCATCGAAGTGAAGGGACCAAAAAGGAAGATGAGTGATCACCGCCAGGTGTTCATCGGGGAATTCGTCCTGAATGGAATCAGTGCGAGGGATAGGAGAATGAGCCAGGTGCTCGGCAATAGCGTATCCCTTGATTGCTTTCTGCACGATGAAGGTGATGTCGAATTGGGAGAGAAAACTTTGCCAGCGAGCTAGCCGATTAGAAAGGACCAGCTTTTCCAACAGATAACGAATGGGGTCCATTCTAGAGATGAGCCTAACCTCGTGGGCAAGAAAATAGTGTTTAAGCTCCTGCGCTACCCACACTAGTGCTGCACAGGTCTTCTCCATAGCAGTGTACTTGGATTCAGCGGGATTAAATAACCTTGAGAGATAGTACGCCGCCCTTTCTCTTCCTTCATCGTCTACCTGTGCCAAAACAGCTCCTAGGGAGTCCTCAATTACAGAAATGTACAGGATCAGGGGTTTCCCGGGGACGGGTGGTTGTAGAACCGGGGGATTAGAGAGGTACACCTTGAGTTCCTCATAGGCCTTTTGACATTGTTCATTCCATTCAAATTTCGTGCCTGCCTTTAACAATTCATAAAACGGGCGGCATCTTTGCGAATGTTGAGATATGAATCTCCTGATAAATTGCAAACGCCCGATCAAACCTCGAAGCTCAGTGACGTTCTTCGGCGGTGGCATTTCCATGACGGCCTTTGCCTTGTTTGGATCGATCTGAATCCCCCGTTTACTAACTATAAAACCGAGCAATTTCCCTGATGCAACTCCGAACACACACTTCTTTGGATTCATCTTTAACTTGTATTCCCTAGCCCTTTGCAATACCTTGGCTAGAATGGCGGGGTGCTCTTCTTGTGACCTCGATTTGACTAAAATATCATCCACATAAGCTTCTAAATAAACGTGCATCATATCGTGGAAGATAGCCATCATCGCTCTTTGGTAGGTGGCACCTGCATTTTTCAACCCAAATGGCATAACGACGTAGCAGTATGTGCCCCAAGGTGTGGTGAACGAGGTCTTTTCTTGATCCTCCGGAGCCAAAAGGATTTGGTTATACCCCGAGTAGCCGTCCATGAAGGAGAGGGCTTCGTACCCAGCTGTATTATCGACCAAGACGTCGATGTGAGGAAGTGGAAAATCATCTTTCGGACATGCCTTGTTTAAGTCCCTGAAGTCAATACAGATTCGAATTTTACCATCCTTCTTCATCACCGGGACTATGTTTGCCACCCATTGTGGGTACAGCACCACTCTAATGAACCTGGCCTTATGCAATTTATCGACTTCTTCTTTAATCCTCAAGGCCATCTGCGGGTGAAATCTCCTTGCCTTCTGTTTAACGGGCGTTGCCCCTGGTTTGAGAATCAGCCTGTGCTCGACCAATGCGTGGTCAAGGCCCGGCATGTCTTCGTAGGACCAGGCGAAAGAATCGCTATACTCCCTCAAGACTTTGACAAGTTCCTCTTCGACTGGAGGAGGGAGATTGGTGGAAATAAGTATGGGCCTGGGGTCCTCTACTGTTCCGAGGTTAATTTCCTTAGTGGATTCATCCCCTGCTACGGAGGGCTCGTCGAACTTCTTCAAGCCTTGGGCATATAGGTCGGCAGTGTCATCCATTTCATCTTCCTCATCATCAGCTGGGTCTTTCTCATTCACAATTTCATATACTCCTAGTCCATCCTTGCTCCATACCTCATCAATTCCCTCATCATCTTCCAGGATAATTGCGGTCTCCACAAATTCTGGACACTTCAACAGAGCATGACATCTCCCAGCCAAATCTTGTAGAAACCTATCGGGGATGGTTTTGGGAGGACGCGTTACGGCAGGTGCCGCAGACATGGACGGGCTGACAAAACTCGAACTAGACTCCACCCTGACTGACTCGACCATCCTAGAAGACTCTGTACACTGTACATCTAATCTAGGGGAGAAGAAATCTACCGGAAAAGAAATAGGGGTCTCGCGCCCCTGGGGATCTGGGCAGAACATAGCGTAATCTTCCATGGAGACCTCCGTTTTGAAATTGGCATTTTTTTTTTGGAGGCCGGAGGTGATCACACAACAGGAGGAAGAAGGCGGAGGAGGAGGAAGCTGCATGGGGAACAATTCTGGGAAGATGCAGTCAAAGAAAGGGTCAGAAGACTTAAACCACATTTCATGGAGCTGAGCTCCTGGAGGAGGAGGAGTGAATAGGGTTGATAGATCAATGGGCGGGCAGTGCCTGCAAGCACATGGGACGAATAGGATTTCGGGTCTCTCCGCAAAGTACGGGTCGACCAGGAGTGGAGGGGAACGGGGAACAGAATCCAACCGTTGAAACCAGGAAGCGAGACGGGATGGGGACATAGAATAAGTAGCGGCGGAGCTCCCCGTCTTCCGGGGCCCCTGGCAGGCCAATGGCATCGGAGGGCGCTTTACCAGTTGCGTCTCCTTCTTCTTTGGGTCACCCTCTTTTTCACAAAACATCCATGTAAAGCAATTAGCAAAGTCTTCCAAGTCACCGGCTAGCTCTTGCGGTGGTGGTGGCGGATCGGCAACAGCACAAGCTTCATCTATCTTTTCTTCAAGGCTAGATGGCGAGGTCTTCAAGGTGCCGGGCTGCAACGGACCCTTCACAAAATGTTGCCGGTAATCCCAGGTCAACGGCCCAGAGTCCCCAAGCATTGACATGGAGGATTCATGGTAGCCGAGGCCCCGGCGGCCCATCTTCCTCCCCTTGGGAACGGGGTTGGTTCTGCCCTGCAGTTGTGTGCCGAGTCCTCGGCCTGGCTGATAGCCCAATTTTAGAATTAGGTGCCACCCTTTGGAGTCTCTCATCTTGGGCTTAACCTTCACATTGATTGGTGCAGCGGTGGGCTTGCGCGACGCATATGCCCATGAATAGTTTAAGTCCATGACAGATAGAACAGGTCTGTTACTCGGCCACAGTGTGGGCAGAATCTTGGCTGCTATGGCGTCAACGTTTTGAACTGTGGAAACACTTTTCACTTTGACCACTCGCCCTTGGAATGGGAACTTCAGACACTGGTGGGCGGTCAAGGGGACGGCGTTCAAACTATTCAACCATGGACGACCCAGAATGGCTTTGAACATTGGGTCTATGTCCAACACATAAAATTCTACATCCATCACTAAGGGCCCTAGCTCGGCCTGCACAGTTACCACCCCGTGACAAGCACGTCTGGAGTTATCATATGCGGCTATCGTGGTTGGTGTCGGCTTGAGCATGTCCTCCGATATATTACAAGCACGAAGGGTACTCAATGGGCAGACATTTATCGACGCCCCTGTATCCACAAGGGCGGATTCCACGGCCGTTTTGTTTAGAGAGATGGTAATACATAACGGCATCTGCCGTGCCTCAGGAGGAGCTAGCTCTGACTCAGCAAATGCAATAGAGGGCCCCTTTGTGATCGTGGCCAAAACCGCGGGTAGGCTATCCACTGCCACATCTTCACTCACCATAACTTTCTGTAGGAAGATTTTCAGGGCATCTTGGTGGAGCGGCGACCTCTTGATTAGTTCTAACACTGAGATTTTAACCGGCAGCCGGTCTAAGTGCTGTAATAAGTCATATCTTGTGCCCGGCACCGGGTCCATCTCTTCTGGTTCAACTGTAGGGGAGGAAACTGTAGGGTTTGGTGCAGATGCACCTGGGGAAAGAAAAATTCTTTGGAAAGGACGCCCGCTCCGAAGGGCGCATTGCGAAGCTTGCACGGCCTAGACTGGACCCCCCGCTTGGCCTGGTGGGGCGGGTGAATGGCGTGGAGGTGGGGGTGAGGATGACTGAAGTGGGTTTAATGGGCCCTGGTGGAGGGGAAATGGGTGAAGGGTTAAGCTTAGGGGAATTGATGGGAGGCGTGGCGGGTGGTGGTGAAAGGACGAACGAAGTAGAGGGGAATGTAGCGGGCCTAAGAGGCGACGCGGGGGAAGTGACGGGCGGTGTAGCGGCGGATCTAAGGATGGAGGGGATGACAGGTGTGGGAGAGTAGTGGTGGTGTAAGGCCAAGAGATGGGCGGGGGTCTCGTCATCAAACGTCCACCCAGCGTTGGGGACTGGGTGCTGGACCAAATTCACTTGTGCTGGGGCCGGTGTCGGCGGTTGCTATTGTTGCGGAGGAGCGGGCTGATGCACTGGCATGGGATTTTGATGGATCCCAAGGTCTTGCTGCTGCGGTTGAGGTTGCGGTTGCTGCTGGGGCTGTTGCTGCTGCTGCTGCTGGGGCGCCGCCTGTTGCGGCCTGGCCTGTCTCTGTCTCTGCTTGATATCCTCAATTAGTTGGCGCATCTGGGCCTAATCAATCCTCTGGCCCTCATGCAAATCATACACTAGGTCTCTGAACTGATAGCATCGCTCTATCGTGTGCCCGGGTTACCGATGGAATATACAATATCGGGATTGGTCGGCAGCCGGATTCCAGTTCGGGCGTTCAGGAGGCAGCTGGAGGTCACCGGTATACATTAGAGCAGAGAAAATATCTGGCAAGGTCTCCGGAAGAGGGGGGTAATGAGCCCTTTTTGGAGCTGGTCGAGCAGAGCCATAGGTGGGGGGTGGAGGAACACTATTGTATTGCGGGGGCCGCTGAGGCTGTTGAGGTGGCGGAGGTGCCTGTTGAGGGTATTGCGGGACTTGGAAGGCAGGTTGGGGAACTGGCGGAGCGACGAACTGGGGGTTACGCTGAGGCGGTGGGAAGCGGGGTGGAGCGGCTTGTTGGGGGAACTGCACGGCCTGGACTTGCTCGTTAATTTGTACCCCCTCAGTGACGGGGCCCTGGGTTTTCTTGGTGGCTTTGGGTTTTTGGGCCTCGAATAAAGAATGGATGGGAGAGTCCTTAAATTGGGTTTGAATAAACCTAGCTCTGCTGTATAGTTGGTGCATGTTTGAAATGTCATTCATTGCCAGAATGTTTCTGAAAGTTGGCGTAGCATTGGAAATCAACAACTTCACTTTTTCCTCTTCCGGAATCTGCCCGGGCACCCGTGAGGCCATCTGTCTCCAGCGGTCCGCATAGGTTGCGAAGTCTTCCTCCGGCTTCATCCTCTCCACCACCAGGTCAGTGAAAGAGTACTCGGGTCCGACCCGATCCTGAAACCTCTGTATAAACCTCTCCTTGATGGTCTTGAAATTCTCAGCCTCCTCCATAGGCAAGGTGTAGAACCATTCCAACGCGACCCCCTCCAGAGACCGACGGAACAAATAGGCCATCAAACGATCATCCTGCTGGAACTGCGCAGACTCGTACAAGAACTCCCGGACATGGATGAATGGGTTGCCGTTCCCATCGTATTTGCGGTACACGGGGAGCTCCGACTGGGAAGGAAGACGTAGGTCCCTGAAGTTAGGGATAGGGACATCGGCTAGAGATTGCGGGCCGACCCGCTTGTGGAGGAGATCAATTTGTTGCTGCATAGCAGCCCACTTGTCAAGAATTTCCCGTTCCCGGGAAGGAGGGGGAGGAGCAAGAGGAGCAGCACCTGGATAGGTGACCAAAGGATAAACTGACGAAGGAGGCGGCCCGTAAGAGGGATAATGGGCTGAGGAAGGGCCCATGTCCGTATGAGCCACCTGGGCCGCCCCTGACTGTGACCTAGCGAAATCCGCCGGGGCCATGAGGGCCTGAGGCGATGGAGAAATTGTAGGGTACGGCTCAAGATAAGGAACAGAGGGGAACGGGGATTTTCCTTTATCAAGTTGCTGATGGACCGATGTGGACGCCTGGCCCATTTCTATATTGGGATAGCGAAGGTTCTGAGGGCGGACCGGAGTAAGGTCAATGGGAGCCACAGAGGTGGTCCCGACCACAGGAGATGAAGTGGCGACACTGGCCGTGGCATGAGCCGGAACTGAGGCCGGGGCATCGCCCCCTTGCAAAGCTTGTCTGATGAGATGGAGTTGGGTGGGGTCCAACTGGCCCATCATATCGAGGATCATACTGGCTGAATTCTGATTGGGCGGGTTTGAAAAAGAGGGTCGGAGACCCTCGCCAAGAGTGGTCGGGAGTGAAGGAGCCGTCCCCTCTCCCCATTGCAAGTGGGTGACCCTAGGTGGGTCCTCGAGGAGACCACGAGGGAGGGAATCCTCGTGGGCCTGAGGGAAGTCGTACAACGACATGGAAGAAGAAGAATCGAACAAGGGGTTGGAGTAGGAATGGAAATGAGAGTCAACCCTAGGAGGTGATCGTGGGGGCAGAAGGCAGCCCCACATACACCAAGACACTTGCTACTCGAACAAGCAACACTAAATCAATCAAATCTACCAATCAAGTAATAAGCATATAATGGAGCGAGATGAGAGCAGAATCACTCAGTAATGCAATCAAGTTCTTAAAATGTTGCTCGTCAGTTCCTTATATCTTTGGGTTTGAACCTTAGTGGATTGATGAAAATATCAATTCTCTCGACCACTAGGTGCCTGATTGGGATGAGAAACGAGGAACTGTGTGACCCTATCGGGACCTCTCACTCGCGAATGCAACCCTAGACTGGGGTGGACACGGTACAACCTGCCCGGCGTCCGTGTGGGAATCCACGGCTCACGGGGGCTTACGGAGGTCCTCAGCAAGGTCCCTAGTCGGCTCCAAGGAATATGGAGACGAGAGGAAACCCTACCTCGGTAGGAATGCAACTAATATGGGAAGATGTCGATGCTCCTATGCGCACCGGAGTGCATGCACAAACTAGCCTAGCAGCTATCAATCAATGCGCGAGTATACACATGAATAATAAAAACATGGTGATGCAATGATAATAAGATGGCAGGGGGGAGCCAATGAACAGCACCAGGAGCAATATATATATCAGCCGAAAAAACTAAGCAAGATGAAATAAATGCACTGCGACAGGAGATGTGCGGTCCTCCTCTGACCGCTCTAAGTACACAGGCGGTTAATATCCAACCATAGTTGATGGGAGGAAAGCAAGGGAAATACCAGACAGACGGCCGATAGTCAACCGCTCACGCACTTGAACCGCCGTCTCACAGCCGTGTATCTGCGACCCAAAAAGTACAGCGTACCAGTGCCTGAGCGTGGGACGGCTATGTGAAAGCCGCTCAAACAGATGGACGGCGTCCAGGGAGCCGTCTGCAACAGGAAAGGCCGGGGTAGATGAACCTGATGGCAGAGTATATGAGCGGTGGAGTATCAACCGTGCGTATTGGTAGACGGCCCTGGACGAACAGTGTGTGCGCCAGAGGACAGGAACCGCATCCAACCTGTAAATCACTCCAAGAAGGAAACCTTGACAACGACTAAGAAGGGTCAGCAACTCAAAAGCATGATGGGCATTAGGCGTCCCACCGTGATCGCCACAAAAGGGGTGTAGATATATATTTCTCTTCTCTCTCCCTTTCACTACGGGTCAAAGTGCGTCAAGTGCATGAGACAAGTGAGAGAAAGAAGAAAAGATAGGGAATGAAGCAAAGTACCGTGATCGCCACCAAGATGCCGTACGCGATAGGCACGCCGTACCTTGGAAAATGGGGAGAGACTCGCCTTAGTGCAGTGCTGAGGAATGCACGGATCCCTTAGGACCGCCTTATGTTGAGCGGTCTTACGATAGACCGCCCCAGGACGCTGCGAGGGACGCGGGAGGAACTGCTGCAGTGAGATGGACGGCGCTAGAGGGACCGCGTTCCAGGGAAGAACGGTCGTTGATGCACCGCGCGTACCGTTGAACGGCTGGAGGGTAGCCGCTCAGTACCTTCACTCAGCAAGTTGAGAAGGGCTCAACCTCCACCCTCTCCGGCCGGCCAGAGGGGATGGGCCTCGTGCTGATTAAGTGCTAACCTGTGAAACAATGTAGAGACATAGAAGAGACACCTGGATTAGACCTAAATAATGTAGTATGCATTCAAACGAGAAGAATAAGCATAAACAAATGAAAAGGGGAATACCTGGGGGGTTTTAAACCCCTAGGGTGAAAAAAAACGGGATGGTTGTGTGCATGATAATGAGAAGGAGGGGGTACGCGGGTGAGAAACAATGCATGCAATGAAGGAAGATGACAAAGCTACGGAATGAAAGACTACGAAGACTGGGCTACTCCCTTGATCGGAGGCTCGTGCGGACGTGGAGAGCCTCCCTTCTTGGTGCTAGGTCGCTCAAAAATGCGGCAGGGCTTCGCCGTCGACCAAAATCTCCCCCTCTCTTTTCGACATCCGGCCACTAGGGTCTATTTATAGAGCCTCTAAAGCCAGCCTCGAAATTGGGGATTTTTGATATTCTCGGGTCGAACTCACAAAAGATAATTCATAGATAATATCATAATCTTCCATCCACACGAAACGGCATCGAAAATGGTTGATTATCTGCGGAGAAATCATAAAAATAAGTTGAGGATAAAACCATGAGATAAATGGGATAAAATCGGTTGAAAATCAACAGCCGACGGCTTGAACGGTCTTACGATAGACCGCACAAGGTGTGGGCGGTCTAATTCGGACCGTCCATCCTATCGGTGGAAATTTGAATAATCAGAATATTATCCCAACTATCTCTCGAACTGGCCGAAACGTCCGCCGTGGGACCCTGAACATATGAACGGTTGTATCGAGACCGTTTTAGTTTAGGGCGGCACAAACACGACCGTTTCACCCTGTCGGTGATAATTCGAATCATTTGGATAATTATCTGAGAAAATGGGCGCGCGTAGGACTCTGAGATATAGGCGGTTGGAATAGGCCCGTCCATGAGATTGAACGGTCCTAATCACACCGCACAAAAGCCTGTCGGTGAATATTCAGAAAATCCTCAGAAATTAGCCAAAATATATGAACGGCCCCATCTTCAACCGCCCACCTTCTGAACGGCTGATGTGAAGCCGTTCATGCCTTTAGGCACTTGATTCTCGTAAAATACGTTCAATTGACCAAAGCCAAGGCCCATTAAGCCCCGAATCACCACGAATTGCACCGAGGAGGGAGACGACCCATAAAACGAGCCCGAGTCATGCCACAAAATGGCCCAGTGAATGATGAACAACTCGAGGCATCAACTAATGGGAGTAAGAGAAACGGCTCGAATTATCGGTAAAAAACGGGTGTCAACAGTTGGTTTGATTATCAAAGAGAAACATCATGCCAATAATCAATATTCAATCAGAATGTTTTTTGCAAGACTAGCAAACAAGTTGGAATGTTACGCTTGTTTTTCTTTATGTTGAACCTTGGTGAATTAAATGATTTTATCAAAATTGATGTGATCCACTCAAGGTCATGAACCTAGTTTTCAATAAGATTTTCTTCAATGCCAACTAGGTTGATTCTCACCATGCATGGGCCAACTAAACCCGGGGACTTCAAAAGGTACAACCTGCCCGACGTTCGTGAGGGAATTCACGGGTGTGGGGACTTATGGAGGCTCAGTTTAGGAATTCTCAGTCCAAAGAGATAGAGTGCTCAATGGATGGTCCTTTCTTAACCAAGAGAGGGGTATGGGCTCCTAGAAGTGTGGGGAGAGGAGGTCTCCCAAACCGACATGCCGCTGGATGCAGGCTAATGTAGATGCTAATGCAAAAGGAGAGATAGAACACCAGAATGGATGCTAATGCAAAAGGCGACAGAATGTTGATGCACAGTGTAAAAAATTAAAGAATGATGACACACCCACCAAATAAATGTTGCTGCACAAAATAATGATAAGATAAAAAAATGGACAACATAATAGTGTATGCAACAATTCTATAAACTCTCAGCAAAGCAACAGAATATGACTATTGGAGAGGGGGATTTCTGTAGCCCATCTAAGAGCGGCCAAACTAGGTCCAGCGAGACCAAACGAGGCCCAACTCATCTAAGTGACCGCCCCGCAGGGCCCACTTAGCATAAAAGCCCAATAAGTTCACTCGGGATCAAGCACTTCCTAGGCGGCCATTAGGCTAGGAAGGTCGAGCGTCGGTCCGGTCGGAGGAAGACCCACGCCCGACCTATCCCCATCGTCGGGATAAGGGCTGGCGCCCAGCGCCCACTCCGACCAAACCTCACCCAAGCTATGCCTATCCCCCGAGACAGGGCTGGCACTCTTCACGCTTGGGTCGACCGATAGTTACTTATCCACGTTGCCCTTGAGAACCCTTTCTGAGCAGGAGTTTACGAGGATAAGGGGGCCCACGAATCCTTAAGGCTATAAAGAGCCCACGACGAGGACGTAAAGAGCCCACGTCGAGGATGTAACCCCCACCTGAAACTCCTCGACTTACAGGACTCATAAGGCTAGTGCACTATTTAAACCTGGGACTCCCTCCAGCGGAAGGTAAGGCCAACACACGTCTAAAACTCCCTGAGCAGGAACCACTTCACCACCTTGGTGGAGAGGGATCTCGTGCATCTCCTTCTTCCTCCCTTCATAGCTTCCACCATTACTCTATTGACTTAGGCATCGGAGGGTTTTCCCTAGGGAACCATCCTTGGGCCACCTGATCCATTTCCCGTCCTTGCAGTTCACTATTCGGTGATCATCTCCTCCAGCTCAAGACCAGCGCGAGATCTCCCCTCTTCATCTGGCGCCGTCTGTGGGAAACGATCAAAGAGCCAGTATGGTGCGAAGGAGCACAGGCAGGAGGTCCGTCAGTGATAGGGGAAAAGCCACGGTGGCGGTAGGAGAGGCCCCCTCTCAGGCCGCACAGAACCCCCCCTCCAACGCCAGCACCCCAGCCGATGAACTGCCTCCGCCCGCGGCGGTTGAACTACCACCCAACGGCGGCGCTGACGCTTTCCAAGCCATCAACGCAAAATTGGACGTCCTCATGGAGCTCATGAGGACCCAGGTGTCCAGGGAAGGAAGGTCACGCATCCCTCCGGAAAGCCCTCCCCACGGAGACGCGTCCCAACACACTGTCGGAGGCCGCTTCACCCTCCAAGGATGACGGGTTATTCGCAATAGGTTAGGAGGACCTTCACATGCCCCTCCTCCGGAGCAAGAGGCCTCCTCCACGCCAAAAAGGGGAAAACTTGGGGCATGCAGTCCGCACCCAAAGATCGAAGTCCTAGGGGAATGCCAGGATAGCCGGCTAGCATGCCCCCCTAGCCCCACAGCGCAACGACAGCCGGAGTTATCCCTCCGACTGCGAGAGTTCATGAGGCGCTTCGCAGAGTAAGAGCGCGCCTTACGGGCCTTGTAGAAGACCTCCCCAGCAGAGGATGAGGAGAAATCCCCATTCTCTGACTACATCTTGAAGGCTGAGCTATCTCCCAGAATCTCTATTCCGACCATCAAGTCTTACGACGGCCAGGGTGACCCGGCCGACCACTTCGACAGCTTCGACGCCCTGACGACCCTTCACGGGGCGTCCTACGCCATCAAGTGCCGAGCCTTCGTGACCACCCTGGTCCAAGGCACCCAAGTATGGTTCCGGGCCCTCGCCCCCGGATCCATCCGGGACTTCAAGCAATTTGGGTGAGTGCTTAAGGAGAGTTTTTCCGGTAGCGGCCCCCCAAGGTCGGTAGCGGGGCTATTGGCTCTCAAACAGGAGCAGGGGGAGAAACTTTGGGCTTATATCAACCGATTCAAGTCGGAAGCCCCGAGAATCCCCCGCCTAGATGTTGCCACAGCCATAACTGCGCTGACCGGAGGCACCCGTGACAAGAACCTCCGCCGTGAACTTGTCCTCCACCCTCCCTCGACCCTTGCCGAGATAGTGACTCCGGCTTTACGCCATCCTGAGTTCGAAGAAGTTCTCAGCGCATGTCGAGGCTGAACCGGATCGGGTCGGGAAGGGGACAAGAAGCGAGCACCCGAGCCAAGCTCGGGCCAAGGAAAAAGGCGGAATCGAGATGGGGAGCCCAAAGAACCGTCCCAGAAGTACGAGCGGTACACTCCCTTAACTACTCCGGTGTACGAGATCTATGAAGACATCAAAGGCTCGGGCCTCCTCCGCCAACCTGAGCTAATCAGGTCGAAGAACCGCAACCGCGGTAAGCACTGCCTGTTCCACAGCGACCACGGGCACCATACCGGTGACTGTCGCCAGCTCCAGGATGAGATCGAGCGCCTCGTCTGCCAGGGACACCTATCCCGATTCGTAGTCGGGCATAAGGAAGTCCGAGGCGCCCCAAAGGAGATCGACAATGCCCCTCACGGGGTCCACATCAATGTCATCGCTAGAGGAGATGCATTAGGAGGAGATAGTAGCCGAGGAAGGAAGTGTCATGCAGAGCGAGCGAGCCGAGCCATCGAGCCTCCCAAGGCCCCGCCAAGTGAGCCATAGGTTGTAGTCTTCTCCGACCAAGACTTGGAAGGGCTGACCACCCTACATGACGACGCCCTAGTTGTATCGGCTACGATAAACCTTTGTAACGTAGATAGGATTCTAGTTGACAATGGAAGCGCCCCTGATGTATTGTCTTATGAGTGTTTTCTTAAGATGGGGGAGAATCCGTCTAAACTCCGCCCGATCCGAACCCCCCTTTGCGGGTTCAATGGCTAGGCCACTTATCTCGAGGGAGCCCTGAGCCTGCCGGTTACTCTCGGCACCCCACCCAAAATCGTTATGGTTATGGTGGACCTCATAGTAATCAAGGGTATGACGGCATACAACGCAATCTTCGGCCGGGGGATCCTTAGCCGAATGAAAGCGGTGCCCTCTACCTATCACTAAAAGATGAAGTTCCCCACTAAACATGGGGTGGGGGAAGTCCGGGGCAACCAGGCGCTGGCCAGAAGGTGCTATATTATCTCAGTTGAAGCAACAAGGCCGGACGGGAAGAACAAGGGCCCCCGGGAAGTCGAGGAAAAACCCGCAACATCCGAGCCTGGAGGCGAGTTGTTAACAGTTTTCCTAAACTATGACCCGACCCTAGGAGTAAAGATTGGAGCCGACCTACCATCCGAGGTTCAGCAGCAGTACTAAGAATTTCTTTCCGGGTACATCCGAGTCTTTGCATGGTCTGATGATCAACTCCCCGGGATACCGGGAGAGACAGTAGTGCATAAACTCAACCTTGACCCGACCGTGAAGCCCGTACAACAACGCAGAAGGAAGCATGCGCCAGAGAAGCAGACGGTCATCAAGGAGCAAGTCACCAAGGGGCAGAAGACTGGTCTTTTTAGATCGATCCTGTACCTGACGTGGCTGGCTAACATCGTCCTGGTGCCAAAAGCTTCGGGAAAGTGGTGAATGTGCGTGAACTTCACCGATTTGAACAAAGCCACACCAAAAGACTGCTATCCGTTGCCGAGCATTGACCAACTAGTTGACTCAACCTCAGGCAATGAGATACTCAGCTTCCTGGACGCCTATTCAAGTTACGACCAGATCAAAATGGATCCAGAAGATATCAAGAAGACTGCCTTCATCACCAACTTCGGCGTTCACTGCTACACCCGAATGCCCTTCGGGCTGAAGAACGCTGGAGCCACGTACCAAAGGCTGGTCAACCATATGTTCGAGGGACAGCTCGACCGGAATGTCGAGGCCTATATTGACGACATGCTCATCAAGACCCTCAAGGTCGAGGACCACTTCGCCGACCTAGTTGAGACCTTCGACACTCTCCTGAGGTACAATATGAAGCTCAACCCCGCCAAGTGTGCCTTCGGAGTAAGGTTCGGGAAATTCTTGGGCTTCTTGGTGAGCCAGCGTGGGATCGAGGCCAACCCCGACAAGGTCCAGGCCATCCTGGACATGCGGCCGCCCACCTGCACCAAGGACGTTCAACGCCTTACTGGGCGCATTACTACGCTCAACCGATTCCTATCCCGCACGGCCGAACGATGCCTACCCTTCTTCAAACTATTGAGGGGGGCCAAAATGGCATCTGATACGTTTGCATGGAATGAGGAATGCCAAAAGGCGTTCGCTGAGCTTAAGGAGTTCCTGGCTTCACCCCCGGTGCTGTCCAAGCCTATTCCAGGTGAAGCCTTACATCTCTACCTCTCGGCAACTCCGTCCACAGTTAGCTCGGTCCTGGTCTGAAATGACTCGGGAGTCGAGAGACCGGTCTACTACACCAGCAAGGTGCTCAATGAGGCTGAAAGAAGGTACCCCGCAACGGAGAAACTCGTGCGAGCATTGGTTACCTCAGCCAAGCGCCTTCGACCCTACTTCCAAGGGCACTCCATCATCGTGTTGATCGACGAACCACTGAAGAGGATCCTCGCTCACCCTGAAGCCTCGGGACACCTCGTCAAGTGGGCCATTATGCTCGGGGCCTACGATATATCGTACCGGCCTCGCTCGGCTATCAAAGGACAGGCGTTCGCTAACTTCATCGCCAAGAGCACCATCCCGACCGAAGAAAAATCTCCGTCCGTGCCCGGGCCAACCTGGGAATTATTTGTCGACAGATCCTCCAACTCGACCGGGAGTGGCGCCGGTATCCTCCTGAAGTCCCCCGAAGGAGCAGAGCTGCAATACGCCTTGAAGTTCAACTTCCAGGCATCCAATAATGCCTCCGAGTACGAAGCCCTTATCTCAGGAGCCCGCATGGCCCGGCGATTGGGGGCTGAGCGAGTCAGAATTCACACTGACTCCCAACTGGTTGCTAGCTAGGTCAACGGTGATTATGAAGCTCGGGAAGAACCGATGGTCAAATACCTCCGGCTGGTCAAAACCGTGGCACAATAGTTTGAAAGTTTTGAGGTAGTCCGAATAGCTCAGGAGGAAAACTCCCAAGCGGACGCCCTCTCCCTGCTGGACTCCTCTCTTGACCCCGAGGGTACTCGATTGGTCCTTCTCAAAGAGCTAGAGCGACCGAGCACTGATTCGGAGCTCATGGCTGTTGACTCGACCTCCCCAAGCGACTGGCATACCCCCTATCTGTCATGGCTCCAAGACTCTCAGAAGCCTCCCGACCCTCGGGAAGCCTGGAGATTGAAATACCAAGCTCGGTGATTCGTCATTCTGGACGGCACTTTATACTGCAGATCCTTCTCCGGTCCCCTCCTGAAGTGCATCAGTACTGACGAAGCCAGCCGAGCGATTCAAGAGGTTCACGAAGGCCTGTGCGGAGCGCATCAAGGGGGGAGGTCGCTCGCCAGGATCTTGCTTCGACAGGGTTACCGGTCGCCCACTTTGCAGTGCAACTGCTCGACCTACGTGTAACAGTGTGACTGATGCCAGCAATTTAATCAGCCGGCAACGGAGCTCGTCACCCTAGTCGAGCCTTATCCTTTCGCTCGGTGGGGGATCAACATCCTTGGGCCGTTCCCTACTGCTAAGGCCCAGAAGAAGTTCGTCATCGTCGCCATCGACTACTTCACCAAGTGGATCGAGGACGAAGCTACAGCTAGGATCACCGAGACAATCGTGTGGAGTTTTGTTTGGAAGTCGATCATCTATCGCTACAGCATCCCCCGGGTGATAGTGAGTGATAATGGTAAAAAATTTGATTCTCGTTATTTTCGAGACAGATGTGCCCACCTAAACATTCGCAATCACTTCACTTCGGTCGCCCACCCTCAAGCTAACGGGCTGGTCGAAAATGCCAATAAGACTATCCTAAAAGGAATCAAGAATAGGCTCGGCAAGGCCAAGGGCAGCTGGCTCGAGGAATTTCCTAACGTACTTTGGTCGCATAGAACGACTCCCAGAATGGCAACCGGTGAGAGTCCCTTTCAGCTGGTGTACGGCACCGAGGCCGTGATCCCGTTCGAGATTGGCAATCCCTCCCTCCGAGTCATCTGCTTCTCGCCCGAGGCAAACGACCAGAAACTGCTTGAAAACCTTGACCCAGCAGATGGAGTCCGAGAGATTGCCAGCATATGAGCAACGGAATATCAACACCGCCTCACTCGATACTACAACGCCAGAGTCTAAGACAGACACTTCCAGTCGGGAGACTTCGTTCTCAGAAAAGCCGAAGCCTCTCGACCACTTGAGGCGGCGGGCAAGCTATCCCCTAATTGGGAAGGCCCCTACCGAGTGGTCTAGACGCTCGGGAAAGGAGCGTACCGGCTATCTACTATGGAAGGAGAACCCATCCCTCGGACGTGGAACGCGACTACACTACGCAAGTTCTACTTCTGAACACTTTAGTCGTGTAAGCAATATGAGATAAAATAAAAATTTCCTTCCTCTTTCATTCAAATAACTGTTTGTACATCAGAAAGGCCGAAGCCAATACAATACATGTCAAAAAAGTGAAAATCCATCTGGTGCCGCCGTACGACCCTATTGCTCGGCTGACGCGGTTAACCTTCCTGCGTCCAGCCACTGACTCTACCTCGTGCGGAAACTGGCTCGGATAAAGGATAGTCGACCCCGTTGGCTCGGGTAACTCGGAACAAAGGTGACAGAGGGATTAGGAAGAGGAAGGCTACCTTCCAAGTTGCACAAGGTAGATGAAGGGGAAGAGGAAGCCAACTCATCGCAGGGAATGCCGGGAGGCATCCTACAAAGAGTTAAAGAAAGAAAAAAAGAGGATGTCAAGAGGCATCCTGAAAAGAGTGAAAGAAATGATAAGAAGGGCAGAAGAGAGAGAAAGAGGATGCGGGGAGAAGGGAGGAGAAGTAGGAAGTGGAGAGGAATCTTGAGAGAGATCCCCTCCAGAGAGTGAGAGGGAAGGGACGAGAGAAGGGGGTGCCTGATCCCCCCATCCGTCCGCCATTACGTCCTTCCTCGTAAGTGCCGCCAGAACTGATAAAAAGAAGGCGACGTACTTCCGCACATCGAACCCCCTTCTAACCCGTGCACCGACTGTCGAACTCCCTTCAGACCCGAAGTAGCAAAGACTCTCTGCCCTCCGTCGTTTGCAGCTTCATCTTCCAGAGCGTCTTCCATGCTTCAAATTTGACAGCACAACGCTTCGTGAAGAAGGAGGGAGGAAAGAATGTCAGAGAAGACCCTAAGCGGTGGAGGGGAAGAGACGCCCTTTAGACTTTTTATAGGCGAAGGGAGGCTACTTGCCTGAAATGATTCTCCTCTCGAAAACATGCTAAAGGGACCTCTCCCTACGAATGGTCACCTCGGACTCCTCAGTTCAATCCCAGCGGGACACACGAAGCGGCCGGGCATTTAAAGCATGAGAAAATGAAAAGACACCCTGTCATACACCCGCCCAACCATCATGCGAGATCCACACAGAAAGTATCGGCACTTTCCAACTACTACGGATACACTGGTCAAACCACGGCAATGGCGGTAAAAAATAGTCAAGTCTTTATCATAACGCTACTGCCTTACATTCTCTACCTTCCTTTATACAAAAAGAGAAGTTTTTTCTTCAAAAAAGGAAAAACATATAAGGAGAAAAAGAAAAATAGATACATCAGGCCCCTGGCCCATCCTGAGGCTCGAAAGTTGAAGGCTCGGACGGTCTGCCCCCGGCACCCTCGACGACGGCCGACCCTGGCACTGACCCCACCTGCGTGGGAACTGCCTCGGTTGTGCACCCTCCCGAGGCATCTGGAGTTGGCGACCCCTCAGACGAAGACGGGTCCCCCTGTTCTCCTCCTTCCCCTGACGCTGAACTAGAGGAATCGGAGGGCGCCAAATCCGAGTCGTAGCATTGCCCGGACGGGAAACTGATTGTCCCGGGCACCTGCTCTTCCGAGTAGAAGACGGCCCGGCCGTAGCCGTGCTCGAACCCCTTGCGGATGCCACGGCGAAGTGCTAACTCATAGTAGGGGAGGGGAACGTCCTTAAGGTCGACCCTGTAGGCCTCCGAGCGTTTGTATTGATCGAGTGCCTCTGCCCCGGCCGTTCCCACCCTAGTACCGAGCTCGGCCTTCTCCCGCTCCACATCAGCCAACCTCCGCTCTACCTCGGCCATCTGCTTCTCCGCCTCGGCCCGATCAGCCCCGGCCTTTAGCCGAAGGCGCCTGGCTTCCTCCGCTCGGTCTAATAGCTCGGCGCGCTCAGCCTCCCACTGGCCATCTCGCTCGGTGCGGGCCACGCTCTCCTCCTCCAGAAGCTTGCTCTTCCTCTCGAGTGACCCGCGGACCTTATCCAGTTGCTCGGTCAGTGTCCGGGCCTCCGCCTGGCTCACCCTCGCCAGCACTCTAACTGAGGAGAGCTCCCATCAAAGCCCATCATGCTCCTCGATGAGCCGAGCTACCTTCCCGTCGGATGCGCCAAGGGTCCAGGCAAGGTTCGCCCATTCTGACTCCAACCGAGAGTACGCTTCAGCCAGAGAGGCCCCCAACTGGGCCAGGATCAGGCCACCCTCCATAACCATCTCAAGGGCCACAGGTGGGGAGCGTTGCCTATCTCCTCCCCTCACCACCTTCGTAGCTATGCTGTGACTTTTCTGGTACAGAGGGCCCCGGATGCCCTGCCTCTCTAGAGCAGGCAAAATAGAGGCCCCCCCTCCAAGCGGCATCCCCTCGGCAGCCCCGTCGGCCTGCTCGGATAGAGCTGCTACTTCATGCGCCCATCTTGCCTCGATCGGTTGGGGCTGCGTCGCCTCTCCTCGCGACCCCCCAGCCTCGACCGGCTCGGCACCGGCGTCACCACCCGGAGTGCCACCTGCCTCGCTCGACGCTCCAGTCTTGTCCGCGGTCCTGGAGTCGCCCGCTTCGGCCGCAGCCCCCTCGGCTCCTACAGATGGGAGAGCCGGGCCAGTGCCGCCGCCAACCGCAGAAACGGCCCTGGCCTCCTCGGCCCCCTCTTGCTCAGCAGATGGGAGAGCCGGCCTAATAGGGTCGGCCCTGTCACACTCGGCAGAGGGGAGAGCCGAGCCAGAGCCACCTTCGACTACGGGGACGGCCACGGCCTTCTTGGCCTTCACAGTGTCCCGCATCATCCTCTCCATGGGATCCTTGTGCTTGGACCCCCGCGGCCTGGAAGACCCTTCCCGGGTCACCCCCTTGCCCTTATCTCGGGCTCGAGAGTGACCCTTGGGAGCTCGCGACTCAACTTCAGCCGAGTCGTCGCCCAGATCGATCACTTCCCGGTCGGTCACATGCTCCTCCTCCACAGCCGGCCGTCTGGTGTCTGCACAAAAGAAGACATGGTCAGGAAAAGAAAAGTGGCTTTGTCATCCGATGAGAAAGATGATTCATGGTGCCCGTACTTGCCAGCCGTAGCCGCTGGAGAAGGCATCGCTCGATATTCTCCGGGGTCACCAGTTCCTCTGTGGACTGGCGATACTTCAGCAGAATGGCCGCGTACTTCTCCACATCCGGAGAGAACTCATCTTGCCTCGGAGGGATGTTCGGGTGAAAGTTGGGAATTACGGGACACCTCCAAGACTCATCCACCGAACAAATCCCCACCCAGAAGAACTGAGTCTTCCACCCCTTGTGGGAAGAGTCCTTCACGGCTAAGGAGACACTGCTCCTGTTTCACCTCGCCTGGATGAAATAGAAGCCCTTCTCGGCCGAGGAATGCTCCTTCAACTCAAAAAAGTAATGGAAGAGGTCCAAGGAAAGAGGAACCGTGCACTGGAGGCAGAGGATGCAGAAAGCGGAGAGAAGAAGATAAGAGTTGGCTACCAACTGTATGGGAGCCAGCAAGAAGAAATTGAGAAGGTTAAGAATAAAAGAGTCGAAGGGAAGACGGAACCCACCCTTCCACGACAGAAGGAAGGAGCAGAAATGGCCCGTACAAGAATCCAAGCTCGTCTCGTTTGGGGTAGACGCGGCGAAGTAATACTGCCAGGGTAGGCGAAACTGGTGCTCCAACCGCTTTACCTCTGCCTCCCCCAACTCGCTGCAGTTCGGAGCCGGTGATATCACCACCACCCTCGCCTCAGGCTCACCCTCACTCCTCGACCTCATGACGCTGGTCCGCCTTGAAATCTGAAGAGGAACTTGAAGAGGAAGGCTCCCAAGACTCCGAAGACTCTGGAGGAAGGGGAAGCTGTTGGACCACCTCCGCGGTTATCTCCGCCAACTCTGTGAATGCCACAGCGAGTCTCTGCTCTTCCGCCGTATCCCCACGGCGCATCAGAGATCCCCAAAAGCAAGTACGAAGGAGAGCAAAACCCTAAAGCGGAGGGAATATGGAACGACAGCAAGCGCACAACGCTTATATCCCCTCGCGGAAGGTGGCGCGTCGTTTCGACCTCCGAGAAAGGGGGGGCCCTTCATTTCAAATCCGTCAGGATTATCATTATTACGGGCCTAGGTGACCACGATACGTGGCTTCTTAACACCGCCAGATCTCCACCCACCCGAGCCAGGCTGGTCCAAAACCCCAATGGCTACTCTTCCGAGCCTGCCAAGGCTCGGGAGTAGGAGGGGGACAAGTGGAGAGGGGGATTTCTGTAGCCCATCTAAGAGCGGCCGAACTAGGTCCAGTGAGACAAAACGAGGCCCAGCTCATCTAAGTGACCACCCCGTAGGCCCACTTAGCATAAAAGCCCAATAAGTTCACTCGGGATCAAGCACTTCCTAGGCGGCCATTAGGCTCGGAAGGCCGAGCGTCGGTCCAGTCGGAGGAAGACCCACGCCCGACCTATCCCCCTCGCCCAAGCTATGCCTATCGCCCACTCCGACTAAACCTCACCCAAGCTATGCCTATCGCCCGAGACAGGGCTGGCACTCTTCACGCTTGGGTCGACCGACGGTTGCTTATCCACGTTGCCGTTGAGAACCCTTTCTGAGCAGGAGTTTACGAGGATAAGGGGGCCCATGAATCCTCAAGGCTGTAAAGAGCCCACAATGAGGACGTAAAGAGCCCACGTCGAGGACGTAACCCCCGCCTGAAACTCCTCGGCTTACGGGACTCATAAGGCTGGCACACTATTTAAACCTGGGACTCCCTCCAGCGGAAGGTAAGGCCAACACACGTCTAAAACTCCCTGAGCAGGAACCACTTCACCACCTTGGTGGAGGGGGATCTCGTGCATCTCCTTCTTCCTCCCTTCATAGCTTCCACCACTCCTCTATTGACTTAGGCATCAGAGGGTTTTTCCCAGGGAACCATCCCTGGGACCCCTGATCTGTTTCCCTTCCTTACAGTTCACTATTCAGTGATCATCTCCTCCAGCTCAGGACTAGCGCGAGATCTCCCCTCTTCAAATATGATACCGAATACATGCACATAGGAAATGAATATGATATGCACAGAGAATGCAAATGGACGTGCGACAGAGAGTGCACATGCAGCAAATGCAACAGATGCAGAACGACTTCGGAAGAGAAATGAGCGTCTGCTAATCTAGGCACTCATTCAATGGGCGCCCAAGGCACTGGATGACATTTTTTTCTTTTTTTTTCTTTTTTTTTTACCAACAAAACTTCACTGGTGGCCAAAATTTATGGAAGATGCACACAGAACCAATGGAAGATAAAAAGGTCACACCCACAGACCCATGGCGATCATTAAAAAATAAATCACAACATGCAGGAATGGGCGTCAGCGGGAGTGGGCGCTCATTCAATGGGCACCTACAGCACTGGATGCTATTTTTTTTAACGGAAGTGAAATTTTTAAATAAACCTATAAATCAACCATCACTTGGGAAGAATAAATAGAAAAGGTGAGGATATGCACCGTGGGTGCAAAATAGGAGGGGCATAGTGAGTGCCAAAGGAGGGGGTAACCAAGAGAAACACAAGTCCCACCATGATCGCCAATGTCACGCCCCGAGCGCGGAAGATACCCGGAGATGCGCGACGTGTCTATATCAATCATGTCAATCAGAGTGGTCGTGTATTCGACACAAAGACAGAGATGCGCAAAATAGCAAGATAACCCAATCCTTTATTTCATAATGGATAGACTATTACAAATCCAATACTCTGTTTAATAAAAAGAAAAGTACATAGTTGACTCGAGAAAACTATAGAAAAGACTAGACGACACTTGTAGAAGCTCTATCACTTTCACTCTTGACCATTCCCATCCGATTGACTTCCATCGTCGTCGGACTTACCTGAAAAGTAGAAAGGGACAAACGGAATGAGCGAACGCTCAGTAGGAAATTATATCTCAAGTACTAGCGAGGGGTTTAAGTAATTACATTTTCATGAATGCAATAAAGCTATGCATGCTCGCATAAAACGACAAGATAGAGAGAATGTAATATCAAAGAAACAAGATGAACTTAATCATGAACTTCCAACAAGATGACAAGTATATTCAAGGTATTCAAGCAAGCACGTTTAACAAGTCATGTCAAGAACTTTGGCTATCATGTATCAAGCAAGTAAATTACCCTTTTTCGGGCCACGCATTTCATTTCATGTCAAGTACGAGTCAAGTACAAGATGTGTGTGGAATGTCCAATCAAGCAAGTCAAGTACTCGGTATAATGCCAGATACCTTATCATTTTAACTCCCATGGGCACAAGTACTTTCGGGTGCTCCTCCCAGGACCAGATCGGGCCCTATATGCGCAGGCATTTATCATGTGTTTTGACATCCACTCTTGTTTATATAGCCAATATAGAATTTCAATAATCAAGCTTGTAGACACGTATGACAACTTTGATAGAATAGAGTCCAAAATATGACAAAGGACATAGAATGGCGATAATAACGGTATAATCACGATGTCGATAAAACTAGGTAGAATATGGTTCCCTTAACTTAGGTACCATGACAAATCAATATGGACATTCTTTATATAGAATTGAGGTCCACATGAACATAAGATCAAGCAAGATACCCTCATTCTTATCATAGAATTGGGGTTTACAAGAATGACACGATATGGCATGATATCATCATCCCATTAAGAATTTCTTATGATATACTCTTTGTATAATCATAAGGGCCTGTATACCATGTTTCTTTAGATTGACATAGCAAAAACTGTGTAATGGGTTTTTAGGGTACAACCAGCTCAGTCGGCCTTGAGGGAATCCAAGGCTACAAGGAGTCTTACGGAGGTCTCTATGACTAACTCGCTAGTCCAAAGGAACGGAATGTCCAATGGAGAGCTTGTATGTCAATGAGAGTTGAGTGTGATCGATAAATCGACATGAAACGTGGGACTATACTCACGGAGTGGAGAATAGTGCCGATATATATATATATATATATATATATATATATGTATAATATGAAACCATCGGTAATAGAATCAGGATAAAATCAGTTTACAGTAAAATAACGACTTAAGTAAAGTCGTGTATTGAATAATTAACGCCTAACAGAAGGGCGTTTACATATATTGCCAATTTGCAGAATTTCCATTATTTCATTAATTTATCAAAAACACGCCTTTCCTCGGGGCGTTTCTTCAAAGTTGACGACTGCAGAGGCAGGCGTCTCATCATTTACATATTCGACAGGATATAATTATTCTCAGAAATTTATCAAAAACGCGCCCTTGGAAGGGGCGTTACTTTCTAATTCCATTTTACAGAATATGTGAATTTCAGGATTTTAACAGATACACGCCCTAGGCAGGGGCGTTACTTTTCAGATTCACGCCTTGTACTGGGGCGTTAGAATATGGAAAACGACTTTGTCCAAGTCGTGAATTTCAAGGGATTTACGATATTTTAATAAATAATATTTCGAGAGACAGGAGACATGTCATGGCAGTAAAATTTAACAGGAATTCACAGAGTCATGCAAGATATTAAAAATCAATATTTCATATGTATTGTAATTTTTAAACAGGATCAATCATTAATCACATGCGATTCTTATGAAATTAACGCCTGCGTAGAGGGCGTCAAATATTAAATTGACGACCACTAGAATGGTCGTTTCTTTTAAATTAGCGCCCTAATCAAGGGCGTTTCTTTCAAAATTTTGCAGAAAACGTAATAAAACCTTATAAACAGTATGCATGCCATGCTCATATACGTATGTATAGATATCTTGCATTAATTCTTATTTGGGCTACAATAACTTGAGAAAATCCTACCTTTAAGAGTTGATTTGGAGATGACGATTTGCAGATTGATATGAAGAAGGGAGAAAACTCTGTTGCTTAAACAGCAACCAATAACTTCAGCCGTATCAGCAGGAAGAAGTCTTATGTTCAACTGATGAACCCCTTTCGACTGAACTTCCTACAGAGAAATACGAAGAAACATTAATATTTTCTTCATAATACCTGACCGAAGGTAAAGGAAAGATTATTACCTTTGTTCTTCACAACCCCAATGCTTCTTCAACCTGGAAGAAGGAAGAAGTCGAATTAATGATCGTCCACCAAATCAAAAAGGGACAGAGAGAAGGAAGAGCTATTGCTCTGTAATTACCTTCAGAGAACTCGAACGCCAAATAGCGTTCACGGGTTCGAGCAGTAGATTATTTATAGGGTTATGGAAGTCCTATTAAAAGTAGTGTTTGATTGAGGGTAACATATCCCCAATAGAGTCCTTACTCTAATAGACACTTACTAGATTAGGTTAATCTTTCCCTGGATAAGCTCTGGGTTCGAACGAGTCACGAACTGAATTAACGCCTTTGGTCAGGGCGTGTATTCTTTAATTAACGCCTTGCATAAGGGCGTTTCTTAAAAAGCGCCTTGAAAAAGGGCGTTTCGTGTTTTAAAACACGCCCAAGATAGAGGCGTTTCTTTTACTTACCCATTTGGTCGCGTGAGAACTGACGACCGTAGGTGTGGGCGTCCTTTCTTTATTCACACCATGGATAGAGGCGTTTCTTTATAAATTAACGCCTTAATAAGAGGCGTTATTTTTAATTTGTTTTATTTCGTCCAATTAACCCTATTCTTTTTATATATATATTACTTCTGTAATATATATGTTTTAATTCATTTCAATTATTCATTTATTAGGGTTGCTACACCCTCCCCCACTTAAAAAGAATTTGGTCCCCAAATTCAATATATATATATATAATTATACGTGGAGAGTGTAGGACATATACCTCTTAGAATAACTCGGGAAATCGTTTCTTCATAGATTCCTCGGTCTCCCATGTCGCTTCGCGTTCAGGATTCTTATTCCATTGCACCTTAAGCATGGGAATAACCTTATTCCTTAGAGCTCGTATTTCTCGATCTAATATCTTTAAAGGCCTCTGTTCATATGTGAGATCTTTCTGGATCACCAGATCTCCATGCTCAATAATATGTGACGGATCGTGCACATACTTCTTCAACATAGATATGTGAAATACATTGTGTACCTCGGACAACTGAGGAGGCAACGCGATGCGATAAGCAACCTCGCCAACTCTTTCGAGTACCTCAAATGGTCCGATGAATCTTGGCGTAAGCTTGCCCTTAACACCAAATCTTCGTATGCCACGTCCAGGGGATATTTTAAGAAATACATGATCTCCAACCTGGAATTCAAGATCTCTTCTCCTGGTATCAGCATAAGCCTTTTGCCTTGTCTGAGCAACTTGTAATCTTTCTCTGATTACTTGTATCTTCTCGGTTGTATCCCTTACCATGTCTGGACCTAATAGTTGTTTTTCTCCAACTTCGTTCCAACATATGGGAGATCGGCAACTCCTTCCGTATAAGGCTTCGAAAGGTGCCATTTGGATACTAGCTTGGTAGCTATTATTATATGCAAATTCAACTAAAGGTAAGTGGTCATGCCAGCTTCCTCCAAAGTCAATAATGCATGCTCTCAGCATATCTTCAACAACTTGATTAGTTCGCTCGGTCTGACCATCCGTTTGTGGGTGAAAAGCAGTACTAAAGTTGAGCCTTGTTCCCAACGAATGTTGTAATCCCTTCCAAAAATGAGAAGTAAAACGGGGATCTCTATCAGACACGATTGAGACAGGAATTCCATGTATCCTGACTATTTCTTTAATGTATAGTGCAGCTAGCACATCAATTGACCATCGGCTTTTGATTGGCAAGAAATGTGCCGATTTAGTCAATCGGTCAATGATAACCCAGATTCCATCATGTCCTCATTTAGATTTAGACAAACCCATGATGAAGTCCATACCAATATCCTCCCATTTCCACTTAGGAATATCTAGAGGATGTAGTTTTCCCGCAGGCTTTTGGTGTTCCGCCTTGACCTGTTGGCATGTGAGACAGCGTGATACATAGTCCGCTATTTCTCTTTTCATATTGGGCCACCAAAAGTTCCTCTTTACATCTTGGTACATTTTAGTTGATCCAGGATGAATAGTGTATCTTGATCTGTGAGCTTCATCTAAGATCTTCTTCTTTAATTCCGAACAATCGGGTATACAAGTTCTATCTTTGAACGATAATCTTCCATCAGAAGTTAGTTGAAAATCAGATTGTCCTTCTAATCTGCCTTTGATTTCTACTAACATAGGATCATCATCCTGAAGTGTTTGTATCTCAGATAACAAATCTGACTGTATGCTTACATGAGATAATGTGATAAATTTGGATTCCGTGTCCAAGCTTATATTGAGCTCGGAGAATTGTTCAAGTAACCTCCATTCTTGTATCATACAATTTGCTATCCTTGCTCTCGACTTTCGACTAAGGGCATCAGCCACATAATTACCCTTTCCGGGATGGTATTGTATACTGAAGTCGAAGTCCTTGAGATATTCTAGCCAACGTCTTTGTCTCATGTTCAGCTCCTTTTGTGAAAATAGATATTTGAGACTTTTGTGATCGGAGTATACAGTGAACTGTACCCCATAGAGATAGTGTCTCCATATCTTTAGGGCAAATACTACCGCGGCCAGTTCCAAGTCATGGACGGGGTAATTCTCCTCATGCTTCTTCAGTTGACGAGAAGAGTATGCTATGACCTTCCCTTGTTGCATTAGAACACATCCGAGGCCAATGCCAGAAGCATCAGTGTAGACCTCGAATTTCTCTCCTTCAATTGGTAGGGCTAAGACCGGAGCTGTGGTGAGATGATCCTTGAGAGTTTGAAAACTGCTTTCACATTCCTCACTCCATTCATATCGGATCTCCTTACGAGTTAATCTTGTAAGTGGTACGGCGATCTTAGAGAAATCTTTGATAAATCGCCGATAATAGCCTGCAAGACCTAAGAAACTTCTGATCTCGCTTGCATTAGTGGGTCTCTCCCAGTTTCTCACAGCTTCAACTTTTGACGGATCCACAGATAAACCGTCCTTGGATATGACATGTCCGAGAAAAGCCACTTCTTCAAGCCAGAACTCGCATTTGCTGAGTTTAGCATATAATTGATTTGTCCTCAAGACTTGCAATGCAATCCTCAAATGCTCTTCATGTTCTTCCTTAGTCTTAGAATATATCAATATATCATCAATGAAGACTACTATGAATTGATCCAAGTAAGGCCTGAATATGCTATTCATTAACTGCATAAAGGCAGCAGGGGCATTTGTTAGTCCAAAAGGCATAACAACAAATTCGTAATGGCCATACCTGCTTCTGAATGCAGTCTTGTGAATGTCATCGTCCTTGATTCTTAATTGATGATATCCCGACCTGAGATCAATCTTGGAGAAATATTTGGATCCTGAAATCTGATCAAATAACTCATCGATTCTCGGCAGTGGATACTTGTTCTTGATAGTAAGATGATTCAACTGTCGATAGTCGATACACAATCTCATGGACCCATCCTTCTTCTTTACAAATAAGACTGGTGCTCCCCACGGGGAAGTACTTGGTCTAATAAACCCTTTTCGGATTAGTTCCATCAACTGCTCCTTCAACTCCTTGAGTTCAGCAGGGGACATTCTATATGGTGCCTTGGAAACAGGACCGGCACCAGGGACTAAGTCAATGGTGAAGGCCACTTCTCTTTGAGGGGGTAATCCCGGCAATTCTTCCGGAAATACGTCTGGAAATTCTCGCACTACCTGAATGTCCTCTATCTTGGTTTCTTTAGCTTCTTTAATAGTGACAAAAGCAAGGAAGGATACACATCCTTTCTTGACGAGCTTGCTTGCTCGAAGAGCCGAGATAAGAGGGGATTTGCTTCGACTCTTAGGACTAGTATAAGTCAGTTCCGGAAATTCCTTGAAAACAATCTTGCTATCACGGCAATCAACCGTTGCCTGGTATTTGGATAACCAATCTGCCCCTAGTATAACATCATATTCTTTTAGATCTAAGCAGATAAGATCAATAGGAAAATTCTTTCCTCGAACCAATACCTCACAATTTTGGTAATGATGTGTGATATCCGTCTCGTTTCCGAGAGGAGTAGACAATATTATCTTCATCCATTCTGGTTCTAGAGGTAATGGGTCAGCAAACTTCTTGGAAATAAGGGAATGCGATGCACCCGTATCAAATAAAACATGTGCATATTTAGAACAAATTTTTAATGTACCTTCCACCAATCCGCCTTCTTCTCCTGGTTCGGTCCCTTGGATTGCATGAAGACGAGCATTCTTTGTCACTGGACGTTTACCCTCACCGGCTTGGTCATTCATTAATGGACAATCGGGAATCCGATGTTCACGACTCCCACAACGGAGACATGCTCCTAGTTTCCTCCAGCATTCTTCTGTTTTGTGACCAGCCTTGTCACAATGCTTGCATACTACGTTTGAAGGGATAGTGGTGATAGAGAAAGGCTTGGATTTCTTGTACTTCTGATCTTGAGAGGAAGAACCTCCATTATTGGGCCTCTTCTTAAAGTTGGGTTTAAAATAACCCGAACTTGTGACTTGCTCCTTTTTGTCTTTCCCACGGATCCTATCAGATAATTCCGTGGCATCTTCAAGTAACTGAGCTCGGCGCACCATTTCAGTATAAACTTGAATATCCATAGGCGCCAATTGAGTAATGTAGTGAGGCCTAAGCCCATTAAGAAATCTACGAGCTTTCATCTTTTCCGTGCTAATTAAATGCTTAGCATATCTAGACAGTCTAGAGAACTGTGCTTCATAATCAGCCACCGATAAAGATCTTTGCTTTAATGCGGCAAATTCGGCGGCCTTCTTTTCCTGGACCCTATCAGAGAAATATTTGGCGTTGAAATATTCAACGAATTCACCCCATGTAACTTGAGTTGGGTCAATAGTAGCTTCAATCGACTCCCACCAGCATCTAGCATCCTTTTCTAACTGGAAAGTAGCTAATAAGACTTTGTCCTGATCCGTGCATTGCATAACACGGAATATACGTTCAATCTCCCGAACCCAATGCTCGGCATCGTCTGGATCGGTCGATCCCATGAACTTCGGGGGATTCATATTCTTGAATGCTTGGTGTAAGCTTCCAGCTCGTGGAGCACCACCTTGTGCTACCTGTTGTAGCACTTGGGTCATCCCTTGAAGGGTACGCTGCATGTTGCGCCATTGAGCACGTTCGGCAGCCATTATCCTACAATTACGATAGCTACGTTAGTATTATATCACTATGATCTTATAAAGGACTCATTGATCATTTAACCCTTGGTTCTACCCACTCTCACTTGGTTAAAGGTTTTGAAACCTATCCTTGGACTTGGGTTTCCTAGGAATTGAATACCTTAGGCTCTGATACCACAAAGACTGTCACGCCCCGAGCGCGGAAGATACCCGGAGATGCGCGACGTGTCTATATCAATCATGTCAATCAGAGTGGTCGTGTATTCGACACAAAGACAGAGATGCGCAAAATAGCAAGATAACCCAATCCTTTATTTCATAATGGATAGACTATTACAAATCCAATACTCTGTTTAATAAAAAGAAAAGTACATAGTTGACTCGAGAAAACTATAGAAAAGACTAGACGACACTTGTAGAAGCTCTATCACTTTCACTCTTGACCATTCCCATCCGATTGACTTCCATCGTCGTCGGACTTACCTGAAAAGTAGAAAGGGACAAACGGAATGAGCGAACGCTCAGTAGGAAATTATATCTCAAGTACTAGCGAGGGGTTTAAGTAATTACATTTTCATGAATGCAATAAAGCTATGCATGCTCGCATAAAACGACAAGATAGAGAGAATGTAATATCAAAGAAACAAGATGAACTTAATCATGAACTTCCAACAAGATGACAAGTATATTCAAGGTATTCAAGCAAGCACGTTTAACAAGTCATGTCAAGAACTTTGGCTATCATGTATCAAGCAAGTAAATTACCCTTTTTCGGGCCACGCATTTCATTTCATGTCAAGTACGAGTCAAGTACAAGATGTGTGTGGAATGTCCAATCAAGCAAGTCAAGTACTCGGTATAATGCCAGATACCTTATCATTTTAACTCCCATGGGCACAAGTACTTTCGGGTGCTCCTCCCAGGACCAGATCGGGCCCTATATGCGCAGGCATTTATCATGTGTTTTGACATCCACTCTTGTTTATATAGCCAATATAGAATTTCAATAATCAAGCTTGTAGACACGTATGACAACTTTGATAGAATAGAGTCCAAAATATGACAAAGGACATAGAATGGCGATAATAACGGTATAATCACGATGTCGATAAAACTAGGTAGAATATGGTTCCCTTAACTTAGGTACCATGACAAATCAATATGGACATTCTTTATATAGAATTGAGGTCCACATGAACATAAGATCAAGCAAGATACCCTCATTCTTATCATAGAATTGGGGTTTACAAGAATGACACGATATGGCATGATATCATCATCCCATTAAGAATTTCTTATGATATACTCTTTGTATAATCATAAGGGCCTGTATACCATGTTTCTTTAGATTGACATGGCAAAAACTGTGTAATGGGTTTTTAGGGTACAACCAGCTCAGTCGGCCTTGAGGGAATCCAAGGCTACAAGGAGTCTTACGGAGGTCTCTATGACTAACTCGCTAGTCCAAAGGAACGGAATGTCCAATGGAGAGCTTGTATGTCAATGAGAGTTGAGTGTGATCGATAAATCGACATGAAACGTGGGACTATACTCACGGAGTGGAGAATAGTGCCGATATATATATATATATATATATATATATATGTATAATATGAAACCATCGGTAATAGAATCAGGATAAAATCAGTTTACAGTAAAATAACGACTTAAGTAAAGTCGTGTATTGAATAATTAACGCCTAACAGAAGGGCGTTTACATATATTGCCAATTTGCAGAATTTCCATTATTTCATTAATTTATCAAAAACACGCCTTTCCTCGGGGCGTTTCTTCAAAGTTGACGACTGCAGAGGCAGGCGTCTCATCATTTACATATTCGACAGGATATAATTATTCTCAGAAATTTATCAAAAACGCGCCCTTGGAAGGGGCGTTACTTTCTAATTCCATTTTACAGAATATGTGAATTTCAGGATTTTAACAGATACACGCCCTAGGCAGGGGCGTTACTTTTCAGATTCACGCCTTGTACTGGGGCGTTAGAATATGGAAAACGACTTTGTCCAAGTCGTGAATTTCAAGGGATTTACGATATTTTAATAAATAATATTTCGAGAGACAGGAGACATGTCATGGCAGTAAAATTTAACAGGAATTCACAGAGTCATGCAAGATATTAAAAATCAATATTTCATATGTATTGTAATTTTTAAACAGGATCAATCATTAATCACATGCGATTCTTATGAAATTAACGCCTGCGTAGAGGGCGTCAAATATTAAATTGACGACCACTAGAATGGTCGTTTCTTTTAAATTAGCGCCCTAATCAAGGGCGTTTCTTTCAAAATTTTGCAGAAAACGTAATAAAACCTTATAAACAGTATGCATGCCATGCTCATATACGTATGTATAGATATCTTGCATTAATTCTTATTTAGGCTACAATAACTTGAGAAAATCCTACCTTTAAGAGTTGATTTGGAGATGACGATTTGCAGATTGATATGAAGAAGGGAGAAAACTCTGTTGCTTAAACAGCAACCAATAACTTCAGCCGTATCAGCAGGAAGAAGTCTTTATGTTCAACTGATGAACCCCTTTCGACTGAACTTCCTACAGAGAAATACGAAGAAACATTAATATTTTCTTCATAATACCTGACCGAAGGTAAAGGAAAGATTATTACCTTTGTTCTTCACAACCCCAATGCTTCTTCAACCTGGAAGAAGGAAGAAGTCGAATTAATGATCATCCACCAAATCAAAAAGGGACAGAGAGAAGGAAGAGCTATTGCTCTGTAATTACCTTCAGAGAACTCGAACGCCAAATAGCGTTCACGGGTTCGAGCAGTAGATTATTTATAGGGTTATGGAAGTCCTATTAAAAGTAGTGTTTGATTGAGGGTAACATATCCCCAATAGAGTCCTTACTCTAATAGACACTTACTAGATTAGGTTAATCTTTCCCTGGATAAGCTCTGGGTTCGAACGAGTCACGAACTGAATTAACGCCTTTGGTCAGGGCGTGTATTCTTTAATTAACGCCTTGCATAAGGGCGTTTCTTAAAAAGCGCCTTGAAAAAGGGCGTTTCGTGTTTTAAAACACGCCCAAGATAGAGGCGTTTCTTTTACTTACCCATTTGGTCGCGTGAGAACTGACGACCGTAGGTGTGGGCGTCCTTTCTTTATTCACGCCATGGATAGAGGCGTTTCTTTATAAATTAACGCCTTAATAAGAGGCGTTATTTTTAATTTGTTTTATTTATTCCAATTAACCCTATTCCTTTTATATATATATTACTTCTGTAATATATATGTTTTAATTCATTTCAATTATTCATTTATTAGGGTTGCTACAGCCAATCTGTAGATCTATTTAAAATCCACTTAGAATAACAATGATCTATTTAAATATGTAGAAACTAAGCTAAGAAGTGGGAAAAGGAAAAATAGGGAGCATACGTGGATGCTATGATAGAGGGTGATCGCCAGAGACCGCGGGCCTCAAAGGATATAATCAATAATAAAAGGAGGGATCGCGGAGTACCTTAAAGAGCGGGGAGATGTGAGTCGACTTCCTTCTAGTCCTATTGGTCAGTCGATGGAGAGAATCTCTCTCGATTGATTACCCTTGCAAAAGAATACAACAACACCAACAAAAGATATATTAGATATCAAGTGTGCAGTATCAATCTCAAGTGAATATGTATATGAGGTGAAGCATGGAAATGAACACACCTGCTGGGTGTTGCCCTTTTAAACCCCAATGCGATGGGTAGGGAAAAGATGATGAATGAATGTGTAAATAAAGAGGATAAAGTGTGCAAGCGTTGCACTATGGAGCCTCAAAGTGGTTGAGTTAAGGGAATGAGAAAGGTAAATGATGCATGTAGCAGTTAATGCAAATAAACAGAGAATAGAGAAGAAAAAGAGGAGCCTGGGGGTTTCTTTTGGCTTTGGATTGGCATTCGGGTGGAAGACTCCGACGGATGAAGCTTTATGCGCATAGAGCTCCCTCCTTCAGCCAACAGTTGGGCATCACCTCCCCTCGTTATTAAAAATCGGCCTCTCATGACAAGAGCCGCAGAGGACCTTTTATAGGGAGAAATACGTTGGTTTTAATCCAAGAAAAATCAGGATAACTGATTTTAGTAGGAGATAAGCATAACAAGGAATCCTCCCTGTTGTTAGGGCCCTTTCCCTACTTAAAAAAAAGACTCCAGAATGAGGGAGGAAGAGCTATGTATCATTAAGAAAAATGACGTCCTATGCTATTGACGTTTATAAAATAAATGTCCACTGCACCAGATGTATATTAGTAATATAAATAAGGTAAGCCCAATACCTTGGAGAAAACAACATCATATATAGTTGACGATTATAAAATAAACGTCAACCATAACAGATGCATAGTTCAACACAAATAAGAAAAGCCCAATTGTTTCTAAAAAAATTGAAAAGAATGTGTGTCTGGCTTTCTAGATGTTTATTAAAAAAATACGTATTTCAACTGGACCCAGAAAAAATCAGAAATGAGCGACAATGTGCTCAGACGCACAAACAAAATCAGAACAAATGATAAAGAATGGGCGCCCACCCCTATGGGTGCCATTTCATTTTCTTTTTTTATTTTTTTTGTGAACGTGCATCTGAGTGTGCTGACACTAAATATATTTTTTCCACATTTCTTGACCCAAAAAATCTACTCAAAATGGCCTAGAATGATCGCCCGGAATAAATAAAAAAATAAAAAAAATCAAGAATGGGCGTCCAACCTTGTTGGCGCCCCTTTCTTTTCTTTCTTTTTATTCAAAAAAAAAGAAATGGCGTCGGTTACTCTAGCCAGTAATTCTTTAAAATCCGTAAAAATGGAGAAAAATAACCAGAAAATCTTGAAAATTGGGAAAATAGGGAAAAATAGGGAAAAAACTAAAAATCTAAGAAAAGTGGGGAAAACCACTCAAAGAAGGTGATCGGAGGGTCAAATTGGGGTATTGCAAGTAATATGAGATGCACTCATAGTAATGTCAATTTTGGCGTTTCTACAATCGCCGACAATGGGTTTATGCCAGCGCAAAGAAATCAAGTTTACCTGGCTTTAGACGGAAGGTCTAAGCCATTGAGTTGTATCGATTGGTTTTGACAGAAAGCCAGCTACCAATCATAATGACATCGCCGACTTTGGGTTTATGCCAGCGCAAAGAAATCAGGTTTATCTGGCTTTAGACGGAAGGTCTAAGCCATTGAGTTGTATCGATTGGTTCTGATCGGAACCAGCCACCAATCGAGGCGGTATCATCGGCATTGGGTTTATGCTAACGCAAGGACATAATTTTATCTAGCTTAGATGAAAGGTCTAGGCCATATTCTTTGGCTAAGACCAGGAAGGCCATGGGCGTCGGGTTAGTAGCATCATCGGTACTGGGATCGTACCGAAGTAAGGAATCACTCTTCTTCTTTTTTTGCTTTTTTTTCTTCTCTTTTTTTTAGGTTGCATCGTCGACACTGAGTTCATGCCAACGCGAGGCATGAAGCTGATCTGATGATCACGGTGGGACCAGATCATAAGGTTGTACTAACTAACTCCAAAAAAGAGTGAAGCGCTAATTATGGTGGTATCGTTGACATTGGGTTTATGTCAACGCAAGAGACTGGTTTTATCTGGCTTAGACGGAAGGTCTAGGCCATACTCCTCGGCTAAGACCAAGAGGCCATGGGCGCCGAGTTAGTGGTATCATCGGTACGGGGATCGTACCATTGCAAGGAGATCGGGTTTTTCGGACTTAGATGGAAGGTCTAGGTCACCCCCATCGGCTAAGACCAAAAAGGCCATGGGCGCCGATGGTTGGATATCTGTCGGCTTAGATGCTGATGGTTGAATATTTGTCTGCCCGGAAGTCGATGGTTGAATATCTGTCACTCAGACGCCGATGGTTGAATATCTGTCGGCTCGGAAGCCGATGGTTGAATATATGTCGGCCCGGAAGCCGATGGTTGAATATCTGTCGGCTCAAACGTCGATGGTTGAATATCTTGTCAGCCCGAAAGCCGATGGTTGAATATCTATCGGTTGGAACGCTGATGGTTGAATATCTATCGGCTGGAATGCCGTTGGTTGAATATCTATCAGCCCAAACACCGATGGTTTAATATTTGTCGACCCGGAAGCTGATGGTTGCATATATGTTGGCTGGAACACCGATGGTTGAATATCTATCGGCTGGAGTGCCGATGGTTGAATACATGTCAGCCTAGAAGCCGATGGTTGAATATCTTGTTCTTTTTAGTCGATCATCATTTTCATCATCCTTTCATCATTTTCATCATTTTTATCATTACCTTCATTGTCATTATCTAGATCTCTGCGTTGATGGCCCTTTCCAGTCAGACTTTGAGCTTTGGTTCTTCGCCAGGTTCTTCTTCCAGGTTGTTGGACTCCTTGGTGCAAATTCGTCTGCAATGCGGGTTGCTTTTCCCTGTGGGACCAAAAGTCAGCATATACATATGGTAAATCATTATAGGAGTTATGAAATACAAGTTTGTTCATTATGGGATATTGGTTTTAGCTAATCGCCGAACTGAGGAAGCGGCGGATGGTATAGTTTCAGGTGTTTCCCATTGAGGAGTGGAAATTGAACTTCCCCTCGATGGTTGATGATGACATAGGCTCTTCCCTCATAAACTTTCTAGACTATATAGGGTCCTAACTAGTTTTCATTTAATTTGCCTTTGGGATTGGCTACCATGACTTCTTTTATTTTGACCATGACTAGGTCTCCTTTCTTGAATTTACGCCCTTTGACGAGCTTGTCGAACGGGCCATACATGCCTGACAGACTTGTATATTTTGTTCAGCCTTAAGCCACTGTCCTTCCAAATCGGAGAGCTCCTCTAGTCTTCTTTCTATATTTGTCTGGCCATCTTTTACCAGTTCGTGCTGGATCGCGACTCGTAGCGAGTGTATCTCCAGCTCTATCAGGATGACTACTTTTGAGCCATACACCAGTGAGAACGGTGAGCAACCCGTTGGGGTCTTGTACACGGTGCGATATGCCCACAATGCCTTGTACATCTTGTCTTCCTAATCCTTCTTGCTAGAGTTGATCGTCTTGGCAAGAAGTGTGCAGAGGGTTTTATTGAAGGCTTCAGCTAACCCATTTGCATGTGGGTTGTATGGAGTGGATGTCCTCCAATCAATCTTGAACTTATTGGCCAGTTTGTAGACCTTCTGATTTTGGAAGTGGCTTTCGTTATCGGAGAAGATTCGATCGGGCACGCCAAATAGGAATATAATGTTTCGACGGACGAATCTGACCATAATTTCTCCTGTCACTTCTCTTTGAGCCACAGCCTCTGCCCATCTGGAGAAGTAATTTGTTGCTGCTAAAATATATCTACATCCTAATAAAGATGTCGGTAGTGGGCCTACAACATCGGTTCCCCATTGAGCAAAAGGCGAGCTAGGCGCCGTTGGATGTAATTATATCAGGGGTCTTCTCGGGACTGTGGCATGTTCCTGGCATTTATGACATGACTTGGTGTATTTGCAGCAATCAACGAACATAGTTGGCCAGTAATATCCCAACTTCTTGATTTAAAATTTCATTTTTGGCCCAGCTTGATGAGCACTAGCTGATCCGGCATGAACTTCCTTCATGACCATCCAAGCCTCCTCCATAGATAAACATCAGAGGAGTACCTTTCTTCTGTCATCTGCAACAATCCGGAATAGGGTTCCATTCCTGACTTCATAAGAGTCTTTCATTCTGATCAATCTAATCTTCTCTTCCCTCTACTTGGGCAATTGCTGGTGTTTAAACCATTTCATCAGGGGCTCTCTCCAGTCAGGTGAGCTGACTACTTCTGCTGCCGTAGCTTCATATTCTTCTTCCCCTGGCTCCTCTATCATGCTGGGAACCTAGCGCCTATTTATTACTATTATATTGAGGGATTCATCTAGCGGGACTACCAGCAAGCTTGCTAACTTTGCTAGTGCATCTGCCTGAGCATTTTGGCTTCAGCCGACATGGCTTATCTTGATAAAATAGAATCACCCCATGAGCTATTTTGCCTTGGCGCAATAAGGGAGTAACTCGAGCTTTCGGACATCAAACTCCCCCTGTATCTGTTTGACAATTAGCATTAAATCACCAAATGCTTGCAGCATTCAAATCTTCATATGGAGAGCAATCTGAAGACCAATGATCAAGGCTTCATATTCTACTTCATTGTTTGTGCAAGGCATGTTGATCGAGCATGATGTATGTAGCACTTCTCCCCTTGGGTACTTGAGGGCGATGCCTGCTCTGGCTCTTATCCTCGTCTGCTCGGATAGGGATGTTTCTGTTCTGGAATCCCCATCAAAGTACAGCCGCCATATGGCTTGACGGACCTGATTCACTTCCAATGTTTCATCTTCCAGGAGCTCTGTAATTAGTGGGGAATCTTCTAGCATCGGGTGTGTTGCAAAGAAATCTGTAATGGCCTGGCCCTTAATGGCCTTTTGCGGCACATATGTGATATCAGATTCTATCAGGATGATGGCCCATTTACCCAGTCGTCCTTTCAATGCTGGCTGGGAAAGTATGTATTTAATCGGATTAGCCGTTGATATCAGCTGTATTTCATATGATAACATGTAGTGCCTCATCTTCTTGACTGCAAAGACCAGTGCAAGGTAGACTTTCTCAATCGGGGTATATTTTCTTTCCGCCCCGACAAATCTTTGACTGAGGTAGTAAAGGGCCTGCTCTTTCCCCTCGTCGTTATACTGGGCCAGCATTGCCCCCAGTGATTATTCAGTGGCGGCTATGTAGAGAATCAATGGTCGCCCTTTAATAAGCGCCCCCAACACTGGCGGGGTCTTTAAATAGTCCTTCAGCTGATCAAAAGCCCTTTGGCATTCTTGGTTCAACAGAATGGTGTGTCTTTCATCATCAGCTTGTGGAACAGCTGACATCGCTCGAACAGATTCGAGATGAATTTGTGGATATAGGCTAATCAGCCTTGTAATGACTGCATTTCTGTTAAATTCTTCAGAGGAGGCTGCTCCTGAATGGCTCTTATCATGGAGGGGTCTATTTCAATTCCCTGATATCTGACAATGAAGCCTAGGAATTTCCCACTGGAAACGTCAAAGGCGCATTTCATCGGGTACATCTTTAGCTCATATTGCCGAAGCCTTTCGAATATAATCCTGACATCACTCAGGTGATCTTCTCTTTTTCTGGTCTTGACGACCAAGTCATCGATGTGGCATTCGACTTTATCATAGAGTAGCTCATCGAATATTGTAGTGAAATATCTCCTTGGGTGATCGGAAAGCGGTATGGATTCTTTTATGCTCATCTATCTATATCTGGTTGTATCTGGATGACCCGTCCATGAATGATAGCGCCTCTATTGGGTGTGGAAAGGCTGATCTAGAGGGGGGTGAATCGATCTACCCCCAATTAAAATGAACCTGATGGAGAAATAAAAATCGAACACTCTAAGTAGATAAATAGAAAGTGTAAGTCAGATATGGCACAGTTGAGCGGTCTTATGCATGCATCTAACACAGCAAGATAGCAATCACATGGCATGCAAATCACACAATGGACAGATGATTTTTAAGGTGGTTCGGTCTCTACCCTGAGACCTACGTCCACCCCCAACTCAACCAAGTGAGGCTTAACTGCTAACACACAGCTTGAAAATCGCTGATTCACAGCTTCGCTGATACACAGCTAAAAGACCGCTGAATCACACCTTGCTACTGCTGACTCACAGCTTGAACCCAGATCTGAGCGCCCATTGCTCGATCTGAACACCCTACTACAACGTAGAAATCAACACCAATAATAATCAAACACAATGAAAGAAAAAAAATTTGAATGAAATGCAGATCGAGTAAAGAGTCTCTCCAAATGATTTGAATGTCTCGATCTGATGAAGAACTCCCACTACCGATTTGATTCTTCAATTCTGATCGTCAATGGGCTTGGACTTTGCAGTGTGGCTTGGATCTTAGCTGGACTTGATTGCTATCAAATGGATCTCTGCAGGTGCATATCATGAAGGCTGGAGCTTGGCCTAGATCTTTGAGAAGGTTAGATGGATTTGCTGGCTTCGCTACTCTTTCTCCTTCAACCAACAACTCTCTCTGGTGGTTCGAACTCTTCTTCAAGATCTTTCTACTTCTTCTTGGATGCGCACGGTTCTCCTTGAATGCACACTCCTCTTTTTTCTGTTGGTTGTTACCGCTTTTTCTCACTGAGTTGTTGTGCAACAAACATTCAAAACTGCCCTTTCAAAAATTCTGTCAGAGATAGAATCCACTAATCTTTACACCAATTGAAATCTGTTAGAATAATATGAACATTCCCGCCTTTTGAAACTTTCTACCTCGTACCCTGACAGTTCAAATGAATGGAGATCAGATCTCATACCAAAATGGATCCAATTTCTAGTTCGCTCAAGATCGTCACCGGCACAAGTCATCTTGCTTAGGCGTCTGGGTCAACTTGCAGCATGGCCTGGACAAACAATAGTACCAGTGAACAATGCAAGTTGACTTGTTGAACGCCCCAGAATTTAGATTCCCACTTAGTAGGATGTCAGATCCATTCCTTGGGGATGTTCCGCAAGTCCCAGATTGTTTTGGAAATTTTAAGATAAATTATAGATGTTTTATATGGAATTTTAGAATTAAATGGGTGAAGTTATAAAAGGTTCAGGCGTTTACACGATTTTGCTTTCCTTGGGGTTTTTTATATAAACCTAAAATCTTTTTTCTAAAAAACCCACGCACCCCTCTCTCTCCCTCAGTCTCTCACATGATCGCACCCCCGCCCCTCTCTCTCTCTCTCTCATTCTCCCTCTCTCTGCCGGCTGCAGACGGACGGCTGCGAGGAAGGCGCGACGAGGTTCCGGAGGTGCCGCATGCATGGTTCGTGAGGCATGGATGCGGAGGCCGTGCGGTTTGGACGCTGTTCATGGGGTTTCGTAGGGTTTAGTCATGGAAACGGCATTGATCGGCGCAGTTTGAGGTTGCAAAGCGATGTCTCAGGTAGGGGGGCATACCTTCTACCTCTCTGTGCATTTTCCCCTTCGTTCCGGGTAGTTTCGGGTGAAAATGAGTGGGTTTTGTTCAGTTTGGGGGAAAAATCCATGTTTTAGGGTGAGCGGCGAATCGGTCGTTTATAGCGTTGATTCGAGCCCCATTGGGCTCTAAACATGTTTCTGGGGTTTGAGTGTTGATTCCCCGTGGTTCCCGCGTGAAATGGCGGTCTTTCGAGTCCAATCAGACCTCAAAAGGGGGTCCTCGGTCACGTATCGCCAAAAATGGTCGACCAACAGGTCGACCGTTTCAAGCAGTAGGCGCGAGGGGGGAGTGCCCAGGTTTCAGTCGACTGACTGGCCTGTGCTGGTTGACCGAACCTGGGTGGGTTGACGCCCTGAGAATAGAGGCTCGACCCCGTTCAGGGACCCCTGGTCCATGGGGATTTCGGTCGACCGATCGGCCTGCGCCGGTCGACCAACCTCCCCTAGGTAGTGCAAAATAAGGGGGTTTTATCCCCGGGCTTATGGTTTCGCTCCCCAGACCATAATTATTAGTAAATATAGGTAAAATGCGCTTGAATTGGGTCGTTTAACCCCGTCAGGGCAGCCCCATGGCGTGGCACCCAATGACGTGGGATTTGAATATAGGATTACCCCGTGGTGGGGAATTAAAATACGAAATGGATTCCCAGAATTATGGCCTCAGTGGCCCGTATGCTTATTGGTTTGCCTCATGTTTCGTGTGATATGCGTGTATCCGTAGGTTTGCGTCGTGTTGATGTTTTCACGACAGGTTCTTCACTTAGAGTGACCTTACCACTAGTAGTAGCTTGCCTGGGCATATGTGTGCCGACCCACCTGAGGGAGGTGGAGAGCTAGTCCCGTGAGAGAGTTGGTTTTTAGGCTGGTTACCGTTAGGGCCTCCCCTGTAGTGGCTCGAGTCTGGGCCGGGAGGAAAACCAGCTAGAGGGCCTGGCATGATACAGTTTGTCAGTGTATGCACACATGGTCGGGGACCTCGGACGCGTGCTGACGAGCACGGACCCAACTAGACTGTTGTTTGTGTTCTGTGTACGGTGTCTCAGTGTCTGCCTGGGGAGAGTAGGGAGATACCTCGGCTGTGGTGTAAGACATCAGGGGATGCCTCCAAGCCTTGCTTCTAGTGGATAGGACCTACTGACACTCGAGTGTAGTAGCCTGGGTTCTTACGATGTGACTCGTGCTAGGGCAACTGAAGTAGTTAGCTGTGTGACTTTCTTTTATGGTCATGTTTTCACTGCTTTACTTGCTGCTTAGTTTAGTCACCATTTTATTTATTAAATTCTGTCATTTATTGTTCTTTACTGTTATTCCTAGCTTTACGTGTTTGTCGGTAGAGGTAGGGGATCCGCGTGACCCCTATTGAGCCGATGAGACGAGGCTCACCCCTGTGTTTTCAGGTGAGGCACAACTCACCCGCAGCACCACGAGGGCGGCTCGCAGCACCGGTGGTCAGTAGTTCCTACCAGTTGGCCAAGGCGGGGTATGCCCCATAGTTTTGTACTCCTTTATCTTTGGCACTTATGAATGGACATGTAAATTCTGGACTATGTATTAATGAACTTTGTATTTTAATTAAGCACTGTAATAGTTTAACTCTATCACTTTAATTATGTTAAATTGTTGTTCGTTGCAATAACTTTAGATTCCTACACACTCTCTCACCCCTTTTTAGTCCTTCCGAGCCTCAACTCGTGGGCAGCGGGCCAAGATCCAAGCAATATCGAGATCCCTCTCGATATTCGGATCTTGGGTCGTTACAGATGGTATCAAGGTGGTGTTGTGGGGGTATGTAGAAATCTAGAGTGATTGTGGCTGTCCAGAATGTCCAGGAAGTGCAGCATCGTTGGCAACTGGCCTAGGATCTACTTGTTTTATTAACCTTGTAGTTGTTTTTGTATGTATACTAGAAGATCATGGAGCCCATAAGGAGGGTCCGCGCTCCACAAGAGCAACCAGTCGAGGAGCAAGAGTTCTAGAGTAGGGTACCGGCCATGGCAAGAGCGGCTAGAGAAGCTCCAAGGCGTGAGGAGTTTATGGAAGGCTTTTACCTGCACTACCTTCAACAATATGGTAGGGGAATTGGCGAAGGTTCTACGTCTCAAGGGGATCGTGGCCGAGCATTGAAGGAGTTTTTAAAGTTTCGCCCATCGCAGTTTGAAGGGCAATCCGACCCGGATGTGGTTAGAATGTGGATTGATGCGATGGAGAGGATTTTTCGTTCCATGTCCTGAGGATGAGAAGGTTCTTTTGGCAACCTATCAAATGCAAGGGCTAGCAGCATCATGGTGGAATCTGGAGTGGGAATCAGTGTTTCAGTCCCGTCCACTTTGGGAGATCTCCTGGCAAGAATTTATCGAGGCACATGAGCGTCCTTACAGCCCCAATCCCATCAAAGTTCAGAAGATGTATCAGTTTATGGAACTGACCTAGGGAGATCTGACCGTACTTCAGTATCGAAGCAAGTTTATGGAGTTAGGTCATTATGCGCCTCACATTATGGCAGATGAAAGGCTAAGGACCCATCGGTTCATTAGAGGACTAAAAGCCGAGCTTAGGCATGCGATCACGGCCACCCCGGTAAGCGGTATGAAAGCAGCAAATCAAGCCGTCGTGAGTCTAGAGATTGAATTGGCAAGAACTTAAGAGCAACTCAAGTCAGGGTAAGTGCAATCAGGCCAGGAGCAGCAAGGTTCTATACAACATCAAGGGTCGTTCCGCCAGGAGTCAGGCAGGTCAGCACCATCCCCTTCAGCAGTTTTGACATCAGGATCTTCATCCTTTGGTTCTAGAATCAAGAAGATGTTCAGGAGGGGTTTTTTCAAGAGGCGCCAGGAGCAGTCAGACTAGAGGCAGAGTTCTTCGGGTAGCGTGCAACAACTCGTATCGTATCAGCGTCAAAGTTCTATGGGCAGAGAGCAAGGAGCGTGTCCACGGGGTAACGATTTTTATCTCGGCAAACTGTGTCAGGTGCCGGTGGTCTGTTTTAGGTGTGATCAAGAGGGGCATATGGCTCGAGATTGCCCCCAAAGGCCCCAGTAGCCACTTCAGTTCCAACCCCAATTTCAGCCTCTACTATCCTATTCCCAGCCGCAGCCGCAGTAGCAGTTTCAACAGCAAATGTAGCCTCCACCCTTGCCACAGTCAGCTAGCGTGGGAAGACCAAGATCAAGAGGCCGTGTCGCGCATATCACCCGCGCCGAAGCAGAAGCATCGTAGCTAGTAGAAGGTATGGTCCTGATTCTTGGTAGGGCGGCTCGAGTTCTAATTGATTCCGGTGCATCACATTCTTTTATATCTGAGGATTTTGTGGCTTGCGCCGAGGAACCAGGCTGAGAAGTGTCTTGTGATTTAACTGTGGAAGGACGGACGAGTGACTTTATGGTCACTTCATCTTGTCTTGAGCAGGTACCTGTGTGGATGGAAGGGCATAATTTGCTATCCCGGCTTTATGCATTGTTGCTGATGGATTATGATGCGATTTTGGGTATGGACTGGCTTGAAGCTCATGGTGCTGTGGTGGACTGTGGCTCTAAGAGTGTATATTTCCAGTGGCCCCCGAGACCCAATTTCTACTTTCAAGGTATTCGATCTTCTTCACCATGTTTCCTTATATCAGCCATTAAAGCTCACAATTTGCTTGATGCTGGCAGTCAGGGTTTCCTCACTTCTGTGGTGGTGGTTAATCAACAGCAGCAAGGGGTGGAGAATATCTAGGTTGTGTGTGAATTTTCTGATGTCTTTCCCAAGGAATTTCCAGGGTTACCTCCACCAAGGGAGATTGACTTCACTATTGAGCTCATGCCCGGCACGATGCCACGATCTAAGGCTCCATACCGCATGGCACCTGCAGAATTGAGGGAGCTTAAGGCTCAGTTGTAGGAGCTGCTTGACAAGGGCTACATCAGTCCTAGTTTTTCTCCTTGGGGTGCCCCTATCTTGTTTGTGAAGAAGAAGGATGGCAGTTTGAGGTTGTGCATAGATTATAGGCAGCTGAACCAGGTAACCATTAAAAATAAGTATTTGTTACCCCGTATAGATGATTTGTTTGATCAGCTTTAATCGGCCCAGGTATATTCAAGGATTGATTTGAGGTCTGGGTATTATCAGTTACGGATTAGAGAATCCGATATTGACAAGACTGCCTTTAGTACTTGTTATGGGCATTATGAGTTCATGGTGATGCCGTTTGGACTCACGAATGCTCCTACGGCGTTTATGGATCTGATGCACTGAGTGTTCCGACCCTATTTAGACCAGTTTGTGGTGGTATTTGTGGATGCTATCCTGGTCTATTCTCGATCGAAAGAGGAACATGTTCATCACCTGAGACTAGTCTTGCAATTTCTACGAGAGCACCAACTGTATGGAAAATTTAGCAAATGTGAATTTTGGCTACGGGAAGTGCATTTCCTTGGGCATGTGATATCAGGTGGTGGTGTATCCGTTGATCTAGCTAAAGTGGAAGCAGTGGTCCAGTGGACGATGTTGAATTCTATGTTTTGATGATGTCAATGCAATATGGTTTATTGGCTACTAAAAATAGTTTTATATTGCAGGTGCTCTGGGTCAGAGAAAATTCACCTTAGAATCAAGAAGGAACCTTCAAGAGTTAAGGAAAGAGCATGGAGTGTCGAAGCAGGATGTTCACTGCCTCAATGCAGTCACAACAACAGACGTGTTTTAAGAATAGCTGCATCGACGCATCAAAGAAGTGCACCAACGCATCCAGAATAATTCTGTCATTATGTCGTACCATGTCAGAGCATCATAGTGATGCGCCGACGCACCAAGTCAAGGTTTTGGGTTTTTAAATGCAACTACGTCGAAGCACCAGGCACCTGCACCAACACACCAAGTCAGAAGCCAATGTTTGATGATAGTTGCTTGAAAGATCTATCTTTATTTCGCCTCGATCCATCTGAGGAAGTGATGGGATCATCACCATCCGTTCCGGCACTCACGGCCCTTCTCCTCACCCCCGGAGGCATCTGACATGATCTAGTCATTTATTTTTATGTCATATGTAATTTTATTTGAGTCATATCATTGTAATTTTCCTTTCATTTGAGTCCAGTACCTAGATTAGGCAGTCATTTACCTAAGTTGAGTGTCATTAGGATGACTAGGTTGGTTAATGGGCCCCATTAAGTGGGCTAGGCCCAGGGGCACCCCCCCCTTGGACAGTCTGGTCATTAGCTCTTTTGTTCAAGGTTGTTTTGGTCCTAAAAATTGTCAGTGCCTATAAATAGCCCCCTCCCCTCTCTTATTTGTAACCTTTGATGATCAATGAAATTTGAAATTCTATTGGAATTTTATCTCCCCTCCCTCTCTTGATATATATCCCTCTCTCATATCTCTCTCTCTCTAAGGGGGTCGCCCCTCTCTCTCTCTCTCTTCACTCCTCCATTAAGTCTATTTCAAGTCCCCACAGCCCCCTCTTTACTCCACCCTAGCCCCAAGAGAACCTCCACCAATCCTTGCTCCACCATCAAACCCCCAACTACCCATTTCCCTTCCCCAAGCACCTCTCCATCTCCCCAAGGCTGAAACGGCTCAAACCCTAGGCCAAAATTTGAATCTCCCTCCCTTGCTGGCTGCACCTCACCCCTCCCCAACACCCCCTTCCTCCCCTGGTCGCCTTCCTCATTTCCCCTTGCTGCCCTTGGCCATCCCACCCTCATACACACAACCCTACACCACCAGCTTGTTCTCAGTTCGCAGGCAGCAGAGTACCAGCAGATTGCAGAGAGTGCCATGGTGTCATCGTGAGGCTTCAGGAAGTGCACCATCTACCATCAGAATTGTCATCTAGTCAGCTTTACAACGGAGGTGGTCTCGCCATCAACCGAGTTCGGGGCTGCCCAGAGGAGCCGATCTCCCTAGACTGGGCATTTCCTCCCAAGCAGATGACCAGCAACGACTTGCAGAGGCTTCCACGACCAGAACCCTGGGCTTCTTGAGGCAACACTTGGACGAGGGCTTCTCCTTCAAGTTCCCTTCCATCTCCAAGAAGCAGAACTATTTTTGGACCCCGGAGTAAAGAGTTCCAGATTTTCTCCCCAAGGTGCGCCAGGTCAGTTCCCCTGAGCTAGTTCCGACACCCCTCCACTGTTCTGGTCTTCGTGGTCAGCTCTGACATCAGACGATAGTCTCGTTGGCCCCAGCACGAAGAGGACTCGTCCATGGTTGCGTATGTTCTGATCTCGCCTTATTCGGAGTCCAGGAGTGTTCGTGGCGCCTTCGTCTGCCAGCAGTAGCAGACTAAGAGCAACCAGAACCAGCACTAAACAGTCATGTTCGAGACCCTGCCCCAGCCATGGGCGACATCAAGAAATTCTCCAATAATTCTGACGTCCTCCTGGGCCAACCCAGGAGGTTTTGGCGGTAGTTTCGTTAACAACAGAGTTTGGGAGAGCCCGTAGCAGAGCCGACAGCGACTGCCTATCTCGCTGTCAAGAAAGCTGGTAGAACTGGCTTAGCTCGCCATTTTGGTTTTATCTTAAGTTCCCCACCCCGCCTGGCCGACTTATAGCCCCTCCCTGCATGGAGGTAGTGTTTGATTGTAATTCTTACAATTTCTCACCCCTAGTCCAACCCCCTTGCAAGGGGCGTAGTGCTTGTTAATTAGGCAATCAGGTTGAAGCTTCATCGGCGCAGCGTGCGGGGAATCATGCTTCCTCGCTCGCCCACGTCTCCGACCGGAGCCGGTTTCTTCAAATCGGCTTGGTAAACTCTCACCCCTTGCTCCCAATAGTACTTGTTCGTTTAATATTCTCCAATTGTGCCATCGGTTAAGGGAGAGAGCGCCCGGTCCCAAGGCTCAACCGCCTCCGTGCGACCACCATGGATGTGAGTGAGTGAACCCGCACCCTTCGGCCATTGTCGACTCATTGAGTTGGGCATCCATACCCCAAGGGGAGGTCTACCTTGGACTCTACTGGCCCTCTACCAGCAAGGGTCTTGTCCCACTATCTCGACTCGGCATCCCCGCGTCACCCCCGGGTTGAGTGTGCGCGCCATATGAGTGTCCGCTTACGTAGACTTCTTAGCCTTGTGGTTGTGCTTGCATACTTAGGTCCAAGGTGCATTGGCCTTGTGGCTATCACCCCAAGGTGGTGTCACATCAAATGGTATCAGAGCAAGTTGTTGACTTGTTCCCACAAGTCAAGTCCTAGGGTATTTGCATCCATCACCCCGAGCATCATCACTTCCCCATTCCTATGGCTACCTCATACCAATCACACCCATCTCTTTCACCTCTCCCAATGGATCCCAAACTCCTTGGAAGCCCCGCTGCCAACAAGGTTAATTGCATCAACTCCCTCATGGAGGCCATGCCCAACATTTTTGGGCGGCTTGATGATATCACTACCCAACTCGATAAACTTGAGGGAAGTAGGCCCGCACCAAGGGAGGATGAGAGTTACCCCCGGGAAAATCCGGATGACCACCTCTTGGCGCTTTTGAAAGTCAAAACCCTCGCCTTTGAGGGATCCTACAACCCAAGCCTATATCTAGATTGGGAATTTTCGATGGGCCAATACTTTGATTGGTACCCCTTGGCCGAAGAGAGGAAAGTGAGACTAGCCAAAATGCACCTCTCCAAGTAGCCAAAACTCATTGGCTAATGGTTGAGAGTTTAAGGAGGATCCGCGGGCAAGCCCTGATTAACACTTGGGAAGAAACAAAGGCCGAGCTTAGAAAGGTCTACACACCCCAACCCTCCCCCTCCTACCCGGGTAGTCATAGCCCAAGGAGCACTACCACTCCTCCACTTCCACCTAGCCCGCCTAAGGTCACCCCAATGGCCCAAACCCCACAGCTCCCTACCGATCCTACCTCGGCCACCTCCCCCACACCCCACCACCTAACCCTCAACACTCAAGCCCAAATGGTCCCACCCTCCGCTCTTCCATCTTCCCCCATAAGGGACACACCTCCCAAGACCAACCAAACCAAGCCTCCTCACCCAACCCATCTCCCACTCCCGACCCCAACTCTGCCATGTCCTAGGCCTCCACTACTTCCCCTCCCAATCCTAACCCAAGTCTCCCTTTACCCACCACCTCGGGTGCAACATGCACCAACCATCATCACCCCATCCCCAAAAGACCTTCTCATTCCCTTGGGAAAGGAGACCACACCCACTCACATAAAAGTAGATGCTAGCTTGGACCCTCTCCCCACCCATGAGGAAACCCAAGTTTACACCAATGATGAGGATGAGCCTCAAGCCTTCACCACTCCAAACAGTCCAGATCCTCAAGAACCACAAACCTTCACAAATGGCACCATAATCATAGATGGGCCCTTAGCTAGATGGCTAAAGGAGAGACCGATCCCTCCCATCACATCCCATGCCTACCCTCCCATGAAGCTAGACCTCCCCATAGTACCATTCTCCTCCTATCACAGCACAATCTAATCATCCTACCAAGTGGAGACCTTAGGGGATCTTCTTAAGGGCTTAGCATGGCAAATCGAGTTCACAAGCATGTTGACCACGGTGACCAACCAATCTAGGAGCCTTGACATCCTACACCTTTGTGTCGGGTCTATCACCTCAATTTGCACCATTGGTTGCTACACTAGCGACCTTCTACTATTCTTCCCCACACCCGATGAGCCCGACCTTCTCCTCAATTTGGAGCTTCTTATCTCAGGTAGAAAGCCAAACCATCCCCTCATGGCCAACCCACCCACCAAAGACTACGTCCCAATTACTTCATCAGCGGGGGAAGATCCACCACCTTTAGAGGACCCGAAGGACATAGAGCTCTCCCTTAGTAACCCTTTCCATGATCCCTTTGATCCCTTCCAATGGGAGCCAAGGAACCCATATGACCCAACCACCTTACCCGCCACCCACCTTTCCCACCCCAACCCACCATGATGGATCAAACCCACCCCTTCCTAGACTCGGGTTTCACCATGAGAGCCATGACTTTGGGTAATATACACATAGGGATTAAGGAAGCGCCTCTCTCCATGATGTCCACCTTCCTAGATCCCTTTGATCCTTTCAAATGGAAGTTCAAGCACCATCCCACAATCCCACACATGGAAGTCATCTTTGGAGTGAGAATACAAATGTCTTGGCATCTCACACCACTTGGCATGAATAGTAAGTCGGGTCCTTTCATTCATGACACCCACATGTCAAGTCGGAAGCATGAGTGGTCTATATTTGGGTGTAACGGCCCTCCCCCATTCATCATTGGTCTTACGCATGATAGGATCATATTTGGATGCCCTGGTCCTCCAACATTGAGTATAGAACTTATGCATGATAGGGCCAAGTTTGGATGTCCCGGTCCCCCAGTCTTCACCTACCTCGATAGGAAGCATGAGCAAGCAAGATCCACTTTTGGATGCCCAAGACCTCCCACATCTCACAAACCTGAAAAACACCTCATGCATGGTAGGTCCACTTTTGGTTGTCCAGGTCCACCCATAACCACTAGAAGGTCAGCATTCACAAAATTGCATGATAACCTTTGCAAGCACATCAACAAGAGTCATGAAATTTACAAAAGGTAGGCCGACTCACACCAGCGTCACCAAGAAATCCAAATGGGTGATTCCGGGATGGTGAGGAATGAGAGGCTCTCACATAGAGACAACTCAAGACTGAGGTTTTGTGGGATTAGTCCCTTCCAGGTTTTGAGGTGCATTGGCACCAATGCTCACGACTTAGGCCTCCTCGAGGGATACGAAGTTAGCTTCAGTTCCAATGGGGAAGGCCTTGTGCCACACAAGGGTTCCACGGTGGCACCTAGTGAGGATATCAAGCCCCCTTCCTCCCTTGAGAGAGCACCCACCTCCTCCCCCATGAGAGCACCATCAGCTCGGAGAGCTCGATGTAAGCAACATGAGAGAATATTGGATGAACATGTTATCATCACTCGGAGCAAGGTGTGCGGGCACTACCTCGCTAGGTGGAAGGTTTGGCTTCCTTCGGGAGACTTGTGGACGGCACCACTTCTACACCCTCAGAGGAGGGAAGGACTCTTACTCGACGGAGTGGAGTTCTCCGCACCCCGGGTGTATGATGGGGTCATCACCATCCGTTCCGGCACTCACGGCCCTTCTCCTCACCCCCGGAGGCGTCCGACATGATCTAGTCATTTATTTTTGTGTCATATGAAATTTTATTTGAGTCATATCATTGTAATTTTCCTTTTATTTGAGTACAATAGCTAGGTTAGGTAGTCATTTACCTAAGTTGAGTGTCATTAGGATGACTAGGTTGGTTAATGGGCCCCATTAAGTGGGCAAGGCCCAGGGTCGCCCCCCCTTGGATAGTCTGGTCATTAGCTCTTTTGTTCAGGGTTGTTTTCGTCCTAGAAATTGTCAGTGCCTATAAATAGCCCCCTCTCCTCTCTCATTTGCAACCTTTGATGATCAATGAAATTTGAAATTCCATTGGAATTTTATCTCCCCTCCCTCTCTTGATATATATATATATATCCCCCTCCCACCTACTTTCTCTCTCTTCACTCCTCCATTAAGTCTATTCCAAGTCCTCACAGCCCCCTCTTTACTCCACTCCAGCCCCAAGAGAACCTCCACTAATCCTTGCTCCACTATCCAACCCCCAACTACCCATTTCCCTTCCCCAAGCACCTCTCCATCTCCCCAAGGCTGAAGGGTCTCAAACCCTAGGCCAAATTTGAATCTCCCTCCCTTGCTGGTTGCCCTCACCCCTCCCCAACACCCCCTTCCTCCTCTGGTTGCCCTCCCCATTTCCCCTTGCTGCCCTTGGCCATCCCACCCTCATACACACAACCCTACACCACCAGCCTGTTCTCAGTTCGCAGGCAGCAGAGTACCAGCAGATTGCAGAGAGTGACACGGCGTCATCGTGAGGCTTCAGGAGGTGCACCATATACCGTCAGAATCGTCGTTTAGTCAGCTTTACAACGGAGATGGTCTCGCCATCAACCGAGTTCGGGGCTACCCAGAGGAGCCGATCTCCCCAGACTGTGCATTTCCACCCAGGTAGACGACCAGCAACGACTTGCAGAGGCTTCCACGACCAGAACCCTAGGCTTCTTGAGGCGACACTTGGCTGAGGGCTTCTCCTTCAAGTTCCCTTCCATCTCCAAGAAGCAGAACTATTTTTGGACCCCGGAGTCAAGAGTTCTGGATTTTCTCCCCAAGGTGTGCCAGGTCAGTTCCCCTGAGCCAGTTTCGACACCCCTCCACTGTGCCAATCTTCATGGTCAGCTCTGACATCAGACGACAATCCCGTTAGTCCCGGCTCAAAGAGGACTCGTCCATGGTTGCAGAGGTTCTGATCCCTCCTTATTCGGAGTGCGGGAGTGTTCGTGGCGCCTTCGTCTTTTAGCAGCAGCAAACTGAGAGCAACCAGAACCAGCACCGAACAGTTCTATTCCAGACCCTGCCGCAGCCACCAGCGATGTCAAGAAATTCCCCAATAATTCTGACGTCCTCCTGGGCCAACCCAGGAGGTTTTGACGCTGGTTTCGTCAACAACGGAGTTCGGGAGAGCCCGTAGTGGAGCCGACAGCGACTGCCTATCTCGCTGTCTAGAAAGCTGGCAGAATCGGCTTAGCTCGCCATTTCGATTTTATCTTAAGTTCTCCACCACACCTGGCCCACTTATAACCCCTCCCTGCATGGAGGTAGTGTCTGATTGTAATTCTTACAATTCCCCACCCCTAGTCCAACCCCCTTGCAAGGGGCGTAGTGCTTGTTAATTAGGTAATCAGGTTGAAGCTTTATCGGCGCAGCGTGCGGGGAATCACGCTTCCTCGCTCGGCCACATCTCCGACCAGAGCCGGTTTCTTCAAACCGGCTCGGTAAACTCTCGTCCCTTGCTCCCAATAGTGCTTGTTCGTGTAATATTCTCCAATTGCGTCGTCAGTTAAGGGAGAGAGCGCCCGGTCCCAAGGCTCCACCGCCTTCGTGTGACCACCGTGGATGTGAGTGAGTGAACCCGCACCCTTCGGCCAATGCCGACTCATTGAGTTGGGCATCCGTACCCCAAGGGGAGGTTTACCTTGGACTCTGATGGCCCTCTACCAGCAAGGGTCTAGTCCCACTTCTTCGACTCGGCATCCTCGCGTCACCCCCGGGTTGAGTGTGCGTGCGATACGAGTGTCTGCTTACGTAGGCTTCTTGGCCTTGTGGTTGTACTTGCATACTTAGGTCGAAGGTGCATTGGCCTTGTGGCTATCACCCCAAGGTGGTGTCACATCAGGAAGTGCATCGGCGCACTAAGCTTGGAACCAGCAGTAGAAAGACTACTAGGTCGAAGCATTAGAAGGAGAAGTATGTGTTGTCACCAGGACAGGACGAAGCCGTGAGCCATTGATCCGACGCATCAGTCATTAGTAGATAAGTCACTACATTCTACCTCAACTTAGATTCTTAAGGATTAATTGTAATCACTTTAGTGCCAATGGATGGTACTTAAGGAAGATCTGTACTGCCAATCTTAAAATCATCCTGACCTCGTGATGAACCCAGGCGAATCACGTGTCGGTATGTCAGTGGAAATTTTGGCTTGTAAACTTCATCATCCGTGGTAGATTTCTAGAAAGTTCATATAACAATCAGAATATTCCTTTTCCACGTGGACCAATAGATTATTGGCTAATCAGAATTTTGAGTGGAAGAAAGAGGAAGACGATGCTCTATTCTCTGCTATAAATATCAATCCCACCGTTCAAGAGAAGGGGGCTGCCTTCGTTGAGATTGAAATTCCAGAGAGAGAGCTCTTCCAGAAATAGAAGAAAGAGATCCATCGTGATAGGAAGAGAAAAAAGAGTGTAACCAACCCATCTCGTAGGAGATTGCTTCATCAGAAGCTACATTGTTCGTATTTATTTTTCTCCGATTGAATTCTTCATTTCTGTTGTTTTTTTTTGTTCGTCGGTTTATATTTGCTTTAGTTCCCTCTGAATGTTTTCAGAGGAAGGGAGAGTATTCTCCGGAGTCCCCTTTGAAGGTTCAGAGGAAGAGAGGTCTCTGACCTCTGGTTTCATGGGCTGCTGGGGTGTAACTCACAGGGTTCCCTCTGCAGTTGTAGAGGAAGGGAGGTTGATCCTTGGTTCCTTCTGATTTTCCAGAATAAGTGAGGAGAGTGTTCCTCAGGGAGAAGCTATGTTCAGTCGTTGTCGCAAACTGAGTCTACTTTTTGGTTGGCTTTAAGCAAGGAAGCCTCACTCTGGGAGAGTAAGGGGTGGATGTAGATTGTGGATTGCATTTGAACCACCTAAAAAATTCTACTGTTCATTGCGTGGTTTGATTTGCTCAGCATTCAGTGTGCGCTACTTCGACTAATCAGTATATCGAAAGACGTAGTTGGAAGGATAGGTCAGGCCTATCTAGAATGCTACCTCTTGTGTGAGGAAATCCTTGGATCCAACCTCTGCCTCGTATCGATGTTAGTCGCTGGTAGCATGCTAGGTTGCTAAGTGTGAGTTCTAGCTGTCGAATTCATTGTTTGAACACGCTGTATTTAGTACACTACTCTCTGCACACTTAATTACGGTTGGTTTGTCTGATCTGGTGCGTGAGTTCGAATTAGATTATTTTTGGGTCATCTGTTTGCATTTGCTCATGGAATTTTAATTCGCTCAGTTTTGGGGGCAGATATATTCATCCCCCCTTCTATATCTGCCATTCTAGCTTATCAATTGGTATCAGAGCAGGTTTCCCACAATGTGGTCCAACGACCAGGGAAGACCTGGAGCTAGTAATGCTCGCAGCTTCATAGCTGAAGGGCTTTCTATAAATAGACCCCCATTCTTCGACGGCACTAATTACTTATATTGGAAAAACAAGATGGAGGTATTCCTACTAGCGTAGAGTCACGAGCTGTGGAGAGTGATCACCAGCGGTCCATTTGAACTGCCCGAAGATAAAAGTACATAGACAAGGGAGCAAATTCGAGTATATAGCCGTGAACATCATGCAGTGCGCTGTGCATCCAGATGAGTATTCAAGGATTTCTTCGTGCAAAACTGCCAAGAAGATGTGGGATGAGTTACAACTAATCTACAAAGGAATGTCCCAAGTGAGAGCGACGAAGGTAAACATGCTCACTTCAGATTATGAACTCTTTAAAATGAAGCATGATGAAAATTTATCTGAGATGTATGCGAGACTTTCACTGATCACTAACAGCCTTAAAGCTTTATGAAAACAATTCCAGGAGAGTGATCTAGTTAGGAAGATTCTTAGGTCCCTAACCCCTACGTGGCACACGAAAGCCACCGTGATAGAAGAATCCAGGGACCTGTCAACCATGACTGTCACAGAGCTGGTGGGATCTCTGATGGCATATGAGATCAACCTCAAGAGAAGTGTAGAAGAGAACAAAAAGTGCGAAACTATATCCCTCAAGGTATCTCGAAGCAGTGGGGAGAGTAGGGATGAATGTGAAATTCACTCTGATTTAGATGATGAGGAATAAGCCATGCTGACCCGCTAGTTTCAAAGGTTCCTGAGAACTAGAGGTAAGACCTTCAGAAAGAGGAGGCCACAGTAGGCTGGTAAGAACACTAACCTCAAATTTGATAAGAATAAAAATTCTGATAACATTACTTGCTTTCATTCCAGGAAGCCAGGTCACATGAAAGGAGAGTGTCCTGAGTTGATGAAGAAGAACTTGAAGGTTCAGAGAAAGAAGCCACAAGCCATGGTCTGCACATGGAGCGATGAAGAAGAGGACATCGAAGCTGAAAACTTTGAGAAAGAGGAGCGAGAGATATGCCTCATGGCCGATGAAGAAATATGTAATCCCTTTGAAAAATATTCAATTGATGACTGGGAAGATGCCTATGCTGATTTGTTAGATAAGTTCAATTACCAAACCAAAGAATACAAAGTAGTCAAAAGAAAACTGGATAGTGTCATTCACGATCATGCTTCTATGGAAAAAGAAAATGGAAATCTCAAAAAGCAAATTGATGAATTTGATTCACTAAGAATTGATAGTAAAAATTTGAAAGCCAAAAATGAGAAGGCTAAGAACAATTTGGATGAATTTAAAATGAAGTTTCAAGAAATTCAAAAAGAAAATGAACTCATCACTGAAAAATATGAAGCTGTAAGGAATGCAAATTCTAAAATTCAAAGATAATGTGAAAAGTTTCAAAAGGAACTGAATGATAAGCAAGCCATGCTTGAGAAATTTGTCCAGGGGAAGTCAAACCTAGATACCATGCTAGGAACAAGGGTAAACTTTAATAAGGAAGGTTTAGGCTTTGACCCTACTAACAAAAGACCATTTAAATTCAAAACTGTCACATTCTATGCTGAAAAGGGAAAGGAGAAACTGGACATCACATCCAGTTCAACCAACAATCAAAATGTTCAACAACCAAAAATGATGAACTTCATAAAAGCTGGCTCAACAAATCTCACTTAACAACAAGTAAGAATTCAGGGTAACAAGATTGAGAAAACACCCATGCATTGACCGAGCACAAGTGCTGTGTCGAGTCACTATGGACAAAATAGAACCCAATACGGGTCTCAAGCTGAGATGTGTCGACGCACCACATACCACAGGTCAATTCAGTCGACCCTGAACAGAAATTCAATGAGATATAGAAATGTGATTAACTACAAAACTCATTGGCCTCATCCTAACTATTCTCAAGGGTATTCTGATAGATACACCTTCCCATATCAGAAAAGGTTCATGAGGAATCCCATAAATCATTCTCGAAGCATGTGGAACAAATATTCCTTTAACAATGCTTATGCAAGACCAAATCCAATGTCTGATAACCTTAGAACTGTCAATGCTGAAAATAAGATTTTCAACATAAATCAGAACAAAATAGTTATACAGGTTTGGATTCCAATGAATTTGTTGAAAGGATTGAATGATGCTTCTAGACCCAACTTTTCTTGGGTTCCAAAATTTTCTGTATGAATTGCTTGCAGGTCAGCCTAATAGCCATGAGCAATAGATGGTATCTGGATAGTGGCTATTCCAGGCACATGACTGGAGATCGAACCAAGTTCAGCAAGCTGGAATTGAATATAGGAGGAATGGTAAAGTTTGGAGGGAAGAACAAAGGTAAGATCATTCGATCCGGAACAGTTGGTAAGTATCCCTCCAACACAGTTGAAAAAGTCTTGCTTGTAGATGGGTTAGAGCACAATCTTTTGAGTATTAGTCAACTTTATGGCAAGGGTCACAAGGTTGTTTTTGATGATCATGCATGCGAAATATTTGAGATAAATTCTGAATCAGTAAAATTTCTTGGTCACAGAGTCAATAATGTGTACATAGTAGACTTAGAAGATAATTCTGAATCCAATTTGTGTTTGTCTGCTAGTTCTGATAATAATGTTTTCAATTGACATAGAAGACTAGGGCATGTCAGCTATAACATCCTAAATAAAATAGTCAAGCATGACTTAGTCAGGGGTATGCCTAAAATTCAATTCAAAACTGATACAAAAATATGTGATGAATGTGCCTCGGGTAAGCAAACAAGAAGCCTTTCAAGGTGCGACAGGAACCCCTGTCATCAAAGCCATTGGAATTCCTGCACATGGACCTCTTTGGTCCTACTAGGACTCTAAGTCTTAGTTGCAAAAGGTATGGCTATGTCATTGTAGATGGCTATGGCTATGTCTTCCTAGCCCACAAAAATGAAACATTTGATGAATTTAAAAAATTCTTCAATAAAATAAAACAGCACGATAGGCACAAAATTTGCATTGTACAATGTGATCATGGGGGGGAGTTTGACAATTCATTATTTTCTGAATTCTGTAATAAAGAAGGATCACTCACAAATTTTCCTCTCCTAGGACTCCGGAGTAGAATGGTGTGGTAGAGAGGAGAAACAGGTCAATTGTGGAGATGGCAAGGGCTATGCTAATCGAAAGCCAACTCTCACGGAAATTTTGGGCAGACGCTGCAAACAAAGCCTGTTATATCATTAACAGGGTCATGGTAAGACCTGTCCAAAAGAAAACCTCATATGAGTTGTTAAAAGGTAAGAGACCTAACCTAGCAAATTTTAAAATCTTTGGTTCCAAATGTTTCATCCATAACAATGACAAATGAGACCTAGATAAATTTGAAGCAAAAAGTAATCCAGGGATTTTCTTGGGGTACTCTAAACTGTCAAGAGCCTATAGGGTCTTTAACATTCATGACCAAACTGTAGAAGAATCCCCTCATGTGATTTTTGATGAAAATTTTAATGCTACTGACAAAATTGATGATGACAGGAAATCAAGAAAAGATGGAGAATTCTTGGATGAGAAACCAAATGAAGACTCGGTTGAACAGCTTGAACAACCTGCTGCAGAACAAGGTCGGTCGATAGAACAAGGTGAGTCTTCTAACAATATAAGATTTCTGAAAAATCATCATGTTGAATACATAATAGGAAATCTTCATGATCCCCCTAGTACTAGGTCCTTTCATAGAGAAGTTAAGAATGAAGCTCTAGTAGCACTTGTGTCTCAAATTGAACCCAAAATCGTAGAAGAGGCCTTAAAAGATGAATCTTAGATAAATGCTATGAACGAAGAATTGGGTCAATTTGAAAGGAATAAAGTCTGGAACCTAGTTCCTACACCTGAAAATGTGTCTGTCATAGGAACTAAATGGGTCTTTAGGAATAAGATAAATGAAGATGGAATAATTTCTAGAAATAAAGATAGATTAGTAGCAAAAGGCTACAGTCAGGAATTTGGGGTGGATTTTGATGAATCCTATGGACCAGTTGCTAGGATGGAAGCAATTAGAATATTGTTGGCATTTGCATGCTCAAATAACATTAAACTTCATCAAATGGACGTAAAAGTGCCTTCTTGAATGGTTTTATTAAAGAGGAAGTTTATGTTGAGCAACCCCCCGGCTTTTAGTTATCTGTGCTACCTAACCATGTCTCTAGGTTAAATAAAGCCCTGTATGGACTGAAACAGGCCCCATGGGCTTGGTATGATAGACTAACAGAATTTCTGCTCAGTAAGGGCTACTACAGAGGTAAGGTGGATCAGACTCTTTTTACAAAAATTCTGAATAATCATCTTATCATAGTTCAGGTATACGTGGATGACATTATTTTTGGTTCGACATGCACCGAACTATGTGATGAATTTGCAAACTTGATGTCTAGTGAGTTTGAATTAAGCTTGGTTGGAGAACTGAAATATTTTGTTGGCTTACAAGTACAGTAGTTGATGGATGGATGTTTCATCAGTCAAACTAAATACACATTGGAGATCTTGAAAAGATTTGGAATGGACAAATTGAAGCACATAGCTACACCAATGGGTACAAATGCCTCCTTAGATGTTGATGAGTCAGGTAAAGAAGTAGATGTAAAATTATACTAAGGTATGATTGGCTCCCTACTATACTTAACTGCCTCAAGACCTGACATTCAATTTAGTATGTGTATGTGTGCTAGATTTCAATCTAGACCTACTGAATTACATCTTGCTGCCATTAAAAGAATTTTCATATATATATCGGGCACACACAATTTAGGTCTTTGGTTTCCTGCTGCACACATGTCACGCCCCGAGCCTTTATTACAGCGGAAGACTCGCTCGAGGAACGCGAACAACCGGCATGGTAAGCCTCTTGCAAGCAAGAACGATCAGAGCACAAGGTAATCACACATAAGAATGCAATCACACAATAATTACTCAAACTCCAACTTTAATTTATTAATAATCAAGTATTCAAGTACAATAACCTTTTCATCCTTTTTCCATTCCACTAGACTTAAGAAACAAGAAATTACATAAACTCAATCTAAACATTGTAGACTTCCTAAGTCTTCACTCTTAATTTGATATGACTTTCATTCGCTCTCGGACCCGCTACTTGTATAACTCGAATCCGAATTTGTATCACTTCCATCTCCTGAAAAAGATTAGAAATAGGTAATGAGCACACTTGTCCAGTAGGTATCTTCGCATCAACATGATTAGCAATGTTTAAGTAATTATCATTTTAGCTCTAAAGAATTTAGGTAAAATCATGCGAATGCGATCAATCATGCGAATAACCAAAGTAACAAAGATAATAGAATGAGCAAGTATAAATTAGCACGAATGTCACAAGAACATGATATGGCCTTTCATGAGCAATAACGTCTCGAGAATGTACTAGCAAGCCACATAATCATCACTCCAGCATCTTTTGCTTATGAGCAAGTACTTCGTGAATTTCTGTGGAATATCAAGCAATAGTCATGTACAAGTATTTTCATGACGCCGTGGATTGTCACTTATTTATAAAGAAAGTACTCCCAGCGCAATGCGACGCCAGTAGCATCATACCCCATGATTTATAATAGTATGTTTCCGACAATCAGCCGAGGAGACTAGCATAGAGCCCTTGAACACAATCAGTGCTCGATCGCATCTTCAAGTATAAATCAAGCTATTTCCACGCATGTAACAATAAAGTATGACCAAGAATGTAATAAGTTCAATAAGCTCATGATAACAATAATCAATGAATGAATGCTTCAATTAAGAAATGCGAGTCAAGAATGACTTAAAACAAGGTTATGCTTATGGAAATAATTCGGCAGCATAACGGTACATTCCTTATTTTCCATAAATTAAACTAAGTATCTTGAACAATATGACAAGTCCTAGACTATCAATAGTCTATCTAGGAACTTTGGAGTATCAACCCTTGGGTGAAACCTCGGGTTAAAATATTCAAGAACTGTGACGGTCAATCAATGGGCCGTTACATGATCGTGACGGTCTATCATTGATCCGTTAGAATGGCTGAATCCAAAAATAAATAAAACAGACTCAGTAAATGTGACGGTCATATATTAGGCCATTATATGGGCATGACGGTCTAATATGGATCCGTTACATATCTAGAACCAGAAACTTCGATAGTGCTTTCTAACAATTGGGCTTTCATGGTACAACCAACTCGGCGTCCTAGTGAGAATCCCAGGCTCGCGGAGAATTACGGAGGCCTTGAAACAAGATTTTCTAGTCCATTGGAGGGAATATCCAATAGAGAGGTCCTCATGTTCAAGATAATGTTCCTATAGTGTAAAGTGTGAACTAATGGCCATATACCGGAATATATGCCATGCACTTAAAGAAAATGACTCTATAGATAGAAAAGACTGGGAAACGATGTGAAACCATAATAAAACTTCGTCAATACATCATTTGAAATCATAAATTAAATATAAACTATAAAGTTTAGCCAATGAAATTAACATAACTCAAAATAACTTCAAATGCTTGAAATCATGCAATTTCCTATCATGAATCAATAAATAAACTCAAAGTCATGATATCAGGTCAAAACTTAGATAACTAGGCTTATTTATAAGTAGACTTGACTAATTTCCATTCCGTCTTGAGTTGATAGAAAACAGTGTTCTAACGGTCTAGCATAGGCGCGTTACAGTCCGTGTGACGGTTTGTCGAGGGGCCGTTACAGTATGGTAACGCTCCTGCTATGGTGCGTCAGAGACAACAGATCAATTTAAATACAATAGAGAGTGTGACGGCTTATCGTAGGGCCGTTACAGTCATGTGACGGTCCTACCCTCATCCGTCAGAGCTTCTGCTGACAGTACAGATAAGAAACTATGTCCATGCAAGAAGAATCATAATCACTAACTAGTCTAGTCATGATACACGAAGTAAAGGCCAGGTATATGCATAGGTCGCAGTGAATGAAAAAGATGCTATCTTTTATTTTTGGTTAGGCTAAAGGTATGCATGTATGTATGAACTTACTAAAACATGAAATTCATAATCTATAATGCATGAAATCAAGTCAAATCAGAGGGCTTTTATCCCTAACGAGATCTTTTTGATGTTCATGAGATGACCTACCTTTTCCCTGGGCTTTATACTTCCAATTTGGGTCTTCAAGACACGCCCAAGTTCTATTCTTCCTATAGTTTTTTAGCAACTTCACGTTGCCCTAACTCACCAATCCCTTGACCAAAAGAGGTGAAATTTGGAGGGTAAGAAGATTAATCTAAGGGGAACAAAAAGTTCTAAAACACCGAACTCTAATTACCTCGTTTGGGTATCCTAATTCCATGATCTTCAGTGGTCCTTTGCTCTGAATCCTGGGTTGCTATGATAGAATCAGCGACTTTAGAAGCCCTTATCTCTTTGGTTACTTGATCGCCTAACATGAAATTTTGAGAGTTGTTAGACCTTAGTATTATAAACAAAAAGTTTCAAAGGACTTACCTAAAATTCTATCTCCTTACCTTTATTCTTCACGAGCCGAAAGTAAGGGTCGCTCAACTCATAACTGGGTTCTTTTTATAGGGATTTGGCTAGGGTTCAAGGATTAGATCGATTCTAGAGTCCTTAGTTGGCCAAAACCTGACCCCTAAGAGTCCTTAACAACCTTACACATCCTTCTAATCGTTGTGCCCCTTGTGTTTTGATGATAGTGTGCTGTTGTTTTGATGATAGAAACTCAATGAGTCACCACATAAGAATGATGATGATCTATGCTAACTGCTATGGGGAGTGTTATGGGGAGTGTGTTAGGTTCAGACCCCTTGTTCATTATTGATGAATAAATGTTTTGAGTGCTTTGTTCTGATTAAATGTCCATGCACAGGTTAAGTCAGTACAGAGTTTCGCCTAGACTACATGGCTTCTTGGTGCATACTTTCATCCTGAACAAGCTAAGTCCATGCATATGTTTGCTGCATGAACCTTGAGTTCATACAAGGTTGCTCTCATGTCGTTAAGCGCGTACATGCATACATAAAGTTGATGCAAGCTCTGTTGCAGCACGTAACCGAGTCAGTGCAGGATTAACTCTCTAGGCCTGTGCATATCATATTTGTGGTTCATGGTGGCTTTAAGTCAGTGCATATTCTTCCCTTCGCTCATGCCAAGTCGGTGCATGTCTGAGTCTCACTCAGCGTCTTGATTGTGTCTAAGGCATACATATTCGGTGCATGTTTTCTTGCATGAGCGATGTCAGTGCATCTTCTTGATTCCATGCATACACAATGTCACCAAGTCCGTGCAACTCCTGTTGCAGCATGAACTCAAGTCGATGCAACTTTTGTTGCTGCACACGACTAAGTCTGTGCATGTGTGCATCTTACACAACAAAGTATGTACATTCTTCGACGGCATGTCTGTGCATCTTTTGTACCATGCACTCAAAGTCTGTACATTCCTTGGTGGCATGTCTGTGCAACTTTTGTTCCATACATACGTAAAGTTCGTGCATTTGAATACTAAGTCTGCACACGGTTGCCTTGATGACTTAGCAAGTCTATACACTCTCGAACCAACTCTGTGCATCTTTCTACTATCCTCATATTGATTTTAACTGATATTAAGTCTGACCTTTGCTGGATATCTGCTCGAGGAGTTTAAGAAGGGCACGTGATCCAAGAATGGAGGATGTGCCAGGATCGTGACACGTGTAAAGTAGTGAGTTGAAATGCTGCCACGTGGTCTAGGCTCTAGGGCGGGAATTCGTGGAGGACACACACCCACCTATCTATTGTTGCTATAAAAAGAAGACTTCTCCATCTGGAGAAGGTGATCGTGTAGTGTGAGGATCGAAAAAAACCTTAGAAGAGCAGAAGCAGAAAGAGCCTGCACGATCCAGAGAGAAGAGATAGAGAGAGAGAGTAGCAGAGAAGAATAGAAACGAAGAAGAAGAAGAAGAAAGATAGAAAGAGAGATAGAGAGTTAAAGGAGAAGAAGAGAAGCTTCATCAGAAGATCTGTCCCTACTGGAAAGAGAAGCTTCATCAGAAGATCTGTCCCTACTGGAATCTGGATCATATCCAATCCAGTCAGCTCCATAGGAGCCACATCTGTGTTAATGTCGTTTACATCTTTCAATTGTTGTGTTTTCTTGTCTCTTGTTTTTCTTTTGAACCTTTATTCAAGCTGTTAGTCAGCGGAGCAAGCTGTGTTGCTCAGCGGTTACAGAGGAGGATTCCTCTAGTCGGCTAAGCTGTATTGCCCAACGGGTCAAGCTGTTAGGCAGTAGATGGCTAAGCTGTACTGTCCAGTGGAAGCAAGCTGTGATGCTCAGCAGTTGTAGGCAAGCTGTGAGGCTCAACGGTTTAAGCTGTGTTTCAGCAGGAATCCACACTCTGGTTTGAGTGTGGGGTGGACGTAGGTCTGGAGGACCGAACCACCTAAAAATCTTCTGTGCAGTGATTTGTTTGTCTATTGTGTTTAGCTAGATGCATGCTTAGGCTCGATGTGTTCTTTCATCTAGTGAGTGGTTTATTCGCACACATCATATTTGATTGAATATGGGTCTGCACACCAATGCATACAGAGTAGATCAGAAGTTCAGTCTATCTGATCTTTCCATTTCGTTCGAAGAGAGCACATGTGTCATACAAGGCACCTATTTGTGTTAATTCTGCATCATTGTTCGGTTACAGGTTTTAATCGGACAAAATTTTAAATAGGGGATTCGTTCAACCCCCCTTCTGAATCCGAGCCTTGCACCTATCAATTGGTATCAGAGCAGGTCTCTGTGCATTCATATCCAACGATCTACAGAGGATCATGCTGGTTTAGGTGCCGTTTTTGTCTGTTGTCTATCATGCTCCGATCAAGGTTTTGGTGTATTCTTTCGTGATTTTGTTATTGCCTCTTATCTGTCCTTATGGCTCATCTGCCGATGTTCAAACGTAAAGACTTCGATCTTTGGTTAGAGAGCCTGCATCGATACGTAAGGTCAGTTGATCATGACCTTTGGAAGGTAATTGTCACGCCCCGAGCGCGGAAGATTACCCGGAGGCGTGACACATCTATATAGATCGTGTCAATCATGTAAATATCAGAGTGCGCAAATAACTAAGATTTAACTCGAAATTAACATAAATAGCACGAGCTGACAATTGTCACAACTAATCAAAGGATAAATACATATGTTCCCAGAGTCCAACGACTAGGCTTCAAATCTTAAGCAGTTCTAATCAAGTTGACTAATACAAATGACATAGATGAATTGATACAACTGACATAAGTGAACTAATACAATAACACAAAGGACATGACAATTTGATAACTTTACTCTAACACTCATCACTCAGTCTCATTCCCTTCCGAGTGTTGGTTGACATCCAAATTACCTAAAAATATTAGAAAACAACTAGATGAGCGAATCGCTCAGTAGGAATTACATCTCAAGATTTAACATGCTTTAAGTGATTTACAAGTTCAATTAATGTCAGTAAAGCTATGCAGGTAGATGAGTAGATATCAAGGATTGTAAAAATCGACAAGAGCAGTGAAGGAATAACAAGTGAGAGTATAAGGATTCCAACTTCAATGCAGCAATAGCAAGAGATTCAAGCAAGTAATAACTGGAATTAATAAAATCTTTCCAAGAGAGTAAGAACTCATGTCAAGCAAGTAATATAAAGTAATATAAATTCAAGCATGTAAAACTGGAATTGGCTATTTATCAATTTCATTCAAGCAAAAACTTTACCCTTCTGCGGGTCTCAAGTTAAATCAATCAAGTAATATCACGAGAATGAGTGGAATGTCTAAAGCCTAGCAAGCAAGTACTCAGGTGCAATGTCAAACACCATGGTCAATAAACTCCCATGGGCACAAGTACATTCGGGTGCTCCTCCCAGGACCAGACCGGGCCCTATATGCACAGCATTAATCATTTTTGTCGGCATCCACTCTCGCCAATATGGAATTTCAAGGTTTGACCAGTATGATATATAAGGTGGAATTATGGAATGGAATCCAAAGGTGCATTGATGTGTAGGGATGAACTAGGAGTGGAAACCAGTAACATTTGATACACGGAAAAAAACTAGATAAGAGAGGTGCCTTATGGGCCACCTAACAAGTTTAGAAACGACACCCTCACTGTGGGATGCCCTTCTTGGGAACTATACAGGGTTTAGAGGACCCTATCAGGAGTTAAATGGCACCTCTCAGGCTGCCATCTATTAGTGGAGATGGTAAAAGTGAAAGCCTAACGATCACGTTAACGTAATGAGCCAGCTGTGTTGACTCAGCAGTTCATCGCGTCAACGCGGCGAACAGGCTGGGTCGACCCTGCAGTTCATCGCGTCAACCCTGCAGTTCATCGCGTCAACCTTGCGAACAGGCTGGGTCGACCCTGCGAACAGGTTGGGTCGACCCTGCAGTTCATCGCGTCAACCCTGCGAACAGGCTGGGTTGACCCTACAGTTCATCGCGTCAACCCTGTGAACAGGCTGGGTCGACCCTGCAGTTCATCACGTCAACGCGGTGAACAGGCTGGGTCGACCCTGCAGTTCATCGCGTCAACACGGTGAACAGGATGGGTCGACTCTGTAGTTCATATCTGCTCAAAATGGCTTAAGGTATTAATCTTTGATTAAGCTAGGGTTAACTGGACGATTAGTTTAACATCATGTAGTTAGAAGGTGCCCATGGGGCTGCCATCTCTTAGAAGAAGGCGCCCTTGGGTCTGCCACCTTCTATTAAATTTTAATAGGTTAGTTAAATGATAAAACTTGCGTTATATGGATATATCGTATGGATATGAAGCTAATTCATACCAATTACCCTAGATTGAAGCTAATACATGCTAATCGTCTTGGGTATAAGACGAATACATGCTAATTATCTTAGGTATGAGGCTAATACATACTAATCATCTTAAGTATGAAGCTAATACATGCTAATCAGCTTAGGTATGAAGCTAATACATGCTAATCATCCTAGATTTAAGCTAACACATGCTAATTATTCTAGGTATGAGACTAATACTCGCTAATTATTCTGGGTATAAGGCTAATACATGAGAAACTTTCCGTATATACTTTATATCTATTTGCTAAACATGCAATTGAGAGGGGTCTTGGATTTATATGTTTATGTTGTTATTCGTGTAAGTTCTCGAGATTTTAGTCTTTCTTAGTCCTTTTCATACTTTTCGGATCTTCATTTTAATTTTATGTCTTCTTCAAACTTGTTCATCCTTAAGTGTTTTACATTTCCTTCTTCAACCTCTTTCTCTAATTCCTCTCCGTTTTCAAGTTATTGCATATTTTTCCACTTACTGTCCTGGCACATTACTGTTCATCTGAGTTGATACCTTCTTTTGTTCCCCCATTTTCATACCCTTCCAATCCTCTTTTCTCTCTGAGTTCTTCACAAAAGTTCTTCTTCTCTTGTAGATATAGATTTTCTTCTTCTACCACTTCCTCCAATTCTTCTTAATTTTTAAGTTATAATTAATTTTCTATGGTTCTGTTTTCTACTCAGTCACTGTTCACCTGCGCCTATAGATCTCGATTTTTCACATTTTTCACCTTCTTCCTCTCATTTTCGCTCTCTGCACTCTTCATAAAACTTCTTCCTAACCCTCCAATATACAACTTTCTCTTCTTTCACATATTCTCATTCTCTCTAGATTTTACGTTATTCTCCTTCTTAGAACCCCCTATTTTCAATATAATTTCATTGTGCTTTCAACTTGGACTTTTTCAACTTGGTCTTTTTCAACTTGGTCTTTTTCCACGTTTTTCATCCTCTTGGCTACAATTTCTTCCTTCACTATTTTCAGGTTTTAGTTTCTCTAATATAACATTTTTAACATGGTGGTTTCAGTTTCACAGAAATTGACATAATGACAGGCCCTTCACTAAAGCATGAACTATATCAAATCTGAGGTGGTCATTCAACGTAAGATGTGTTGGTAAATCAAGTAACATGGAGAATAGCCTAACATGTTATTAGGTTAGGTAGGCTAACAGATTAATTTAACTCTAATATAACATCTTTATCATAGTGTATATAGAATATGGTGTAGTCATTTAGGGTAAAACATGTCCGTAAAACAAGTAACATGAATATTTAGTTTATCATGTGATTAGATTAGGTAATCTAACTGATTAGCTAACATATTCTAACAGATTAGCTAACATTTTACTTGATGTATGTGAAAGCATGATAGAAATTGTTGTAAACATGGTTTATCGCATGGAACATCGTATGGAGATGAGCTAATACTAATTTTTATCCTAGATTAGCTATCTTAGATTAGCTAATGTTTAGTTAAAAGCTTGAGAACACCTACTAAAACATGATGTGTAACCACTAAATACCGCATGGAGATGAGACTAATCACTAATTTTACATGCTAATATAACCTAGATTAGCTATGGTTTGGTTAAAGCTCGAGATCACCTACCTTGTTGGAAGATCTCTAGCAGTAGTAGAACTCTTCTAGGTGACTGTGTAATCCCTGCAGAGCTTTGCCCCAACCTTAGCTAACCTAGAATAGGGGTAGCAAAGGGTATGTTATAGGGTTTGGTATGACCAGATAGGGGGGCAAGATTTGGAATAATGGGGCTTTACAGCTTGTACATGCTAGAGAGATAAGGGATAATGTTTTGACAGCCAATCCATGGCCCATATCGTAAAGTCTGTCTCCCACATTCATACACGATCCCTCTTCAATGTGCACACTTTCAAAGTCTGTACATCCTCAAAGTCTATACATTGGCCTCCTCAAAGTCTATACATTGGCTTCACAAAGTCTGTACATCCTCTCCCTCTCAAAGTCTATCTGTACATCCTCTCCCTCTCAAAGTCTATACATTGGCTTCCATCATAAAGTCTGTACATCATCACAAGTCTGTACATCCTCTATCACAAAGTCTGTACATCATCACAAGTCTGTACATCCTCTCCCTCTCAAAGTCTATACATTGGCTTCCATCACAAAGTCTGTACATCATCACAAAGTCTGTACCCTCTCAAAGTCTATACATTGGAAAGTATGTACATCATCACAAGTCTGTACATCCTCTCCCTCTCAAAGTCTATACATTGGCTTCCATCACAAAGTCTGTACATCATCACAAAGTCTATACCCTCTCAAAGTCTATACATTGGCTTCACAAGTCTGTACATCCTCTCCCTCTCAAAGTCTATACATTGGCTTCCATCACAAAGTCTGTACATCCTCTCAAAGTCTATACGTTGTAGCTCAAGTCTATACATTGGCCATTGGTGCAAAGTTTATACATTGCTGCAACTCCAAGTCTATACATTGCAGCTCAAGTCTATACATTGGCCATTTGTGCAATTCAAAGTCAATACATTGCTGCAGCTCAAGTCTATACATTGCTGCGGTTACTGCGGTGGCTCAAAGTCTATACGTTGCTGATTGGCACAAAAGGTAAATGGTGGATGCTAGGATTTGAACCCTGGTCATTGGGTTGAAAGGCAAGTTACGTAAACAACTACACTAAGAAGCCACTTGTTAAGTGAATAATCTTTACATATGATAACTTCGTGTTCCAACTTCTTACTTAAGCTTCCTCTAGAGTTTATCTAATATATTTTTTTTATTTGGGAAATATTAATATATATATATATATATTTATTTATTTATTTATACGGGGTGCTACACCCTCCCCCACTTAAAAGAATTTGGTCCCCAAATTCAATTACATTATACAGAAATAGGGAAGGTGTAAAGTTCTTACAATTAGAATAACTCGGGAAACCTTCTTTTCATAAATTCTTCAGCTTCCCAGGTAGCTTCTTGTTCTGAACATTAATTCCATTGGATTTTCACCATAGGGATTGTCTTGCTCCTTAGAATTCGGACTTCGCGGTCGAGGATCCGCATCAGCCTTTGCTCATAAGTAAGATCTCTTTGAATCACCAAATCAGCATGGTCGATGACATGGGAAGGGTCGTGCACATATTTCTTTAGCATAGAAATATGAAATACATTGTGTACTTCCGAGAGTTGAGGAGGTAAAGCAATACGGTAAGCCACCTCGCCCACTCTTTCCAATACTTCAAATGGACCGATAAACCTTGGTGTAAGCTTGCCCTTTGTTAGGGTGCTTGGCCCGGATACAGAGGGGGGGTGAATGAATCCTTCTACGAATAATGGATTAAATTTAAAAACCGGATGCTAGATAAGGAAACAGAATGGAACCAATTCTATTCAACTCAAATACAATCACATTGAGCGCACCTATTCAAGCATCTAGCGGAAGCAAACCAGACAATCAAGCCACTGCTCAATAGATTTTTAGGTGGTTCGGTCCTTCAGACCTACATCCACCCCTCACTCCCAACCGGAGTGAGGCTTCACTAGCGAACGCTAGAACCAAGCAGACTCAGTCTGCAAACAGTTGCTGCCACACAGCTTGACCAGGGGAACAACCTCCCCTCTTCCTCCAAACCGGAGGGAACCTCTGGACTTGAATCCACAAGCCTAGAACCGGAGACAAGTCTCCCTTCCTCCAAGCCGGAGGGAACCCACAAGTAGCTCCCAGCTACTTGCAACTGGAGATCAGATCTCCCTTCCTCCTAACCGGAGGGAACCCACAAATAGCTCCCAGCTACTTGCAACTGGAGATCAGATCTCCCTTCCTCCTAACCGGAGGGAACACGACCTCAGACCAGAGGATCGGAAAGCACAACAAACCAGAAAACAAAGGAAAAAACAATAAACGAAAATAACTTCAGCAAACAGAAGCTGAAACACAAAATGCACAATTTGGCTCCTAACAGAGCTGACTGGCCTGGATCTGATCCACGGTCCAGTGAAGACAGATCTTCAGGTAAACTTCCTTCTTCTTCTCCACGAGCTCTCTCACTCACTCTCTATCTCTCTTTCTTTCTCTTACACTCTCTTCCTCTTTCACACGAGCACTATCTCTCTCTCTCACTTTTTCTTCTTCTGCTGGATCGAGCTCTCTGTAACACTGCCTTTTCTTTCTTGGCTCAGATCAACCTTCATCGGTGGGCGAAAGGTTTTTCTTTATAGCCGCAGCAAATGAATAGGGCACTGAACGCGTGTGCCTCCCACGCTCGATCCTAGAACCTTCCTGCCACGTGCCCTCTTTGTATTTGTTCCTTTAGCATCGGATCATGTGCACCCGGACATTGGTGAATGTTCTTCCTCGGACCTACAACGAGATAAGAGCCATTAGTATTCAGTGTCATAAATAGCTAGAACTGCATGAGGTTAGTGGACACGATAAGAGATACTAAACAGAGAACGACACGAGATAAGGTGGTGACACAATGAACATTACTAAGAGAACCTTACGAGGTAGACAGACAAACAACGCAAAGACACGAAGACAAGAACAGAGACCAACACTAAGTATGGTTTCAATACAAGAAGGACACGAGGACTAGGAAGAATAAAAACGACACGAAGATACAACAAAACAAATGACACGAAAGTGAAACAGGAAGCAACATGAAGTGCTGCGATGTCCTGTACGCACTAGAACAAACCCGACACGAAGAGACGAAAATAAACACGAGGTGAAGACACAAGGAGACAACGACACGAGGTGTAGAGAAACACGACACGAAGTTATGAGAGGAGAAGCGACACGGAGTGTGATCAAAGTGATAAAGACACGAAGTCTAAATAACGAAAGATCAACACGAAGACAGAATACAAAGAAACAACACGAAGTAAGAACAGTGATCAGCACGAGGTGTGATTTCAACATAAGAGAGACACGGACTGATAACGATACGAAGTCGAAACAGTAATTGACACGGGGTAACATGACACGAGGTGAAAAATGACACGAAGACAGAGTTGACACATACTGAAAACAACACGAAGTCGTAACAATAATCGACACGGGTTGAAAACCACACAAAGTGAAGTTGACATGAAATGAAAAACAACACTAAGTATGATGAGAATAGAGAATAGACACGGAGTGAAAACAAGGATGACGCAGGAGGACAAAACAACACGGGGTTCACTGAAAAACGACTCGAAGTTCATCAAAACAGAAACCAACACGAAGTGTGGTTTCAACATAAGACAGACACGAAGTGAATTCTGACAGAACCACACACTACACGGAGAATGATACGAAGACGATGAAAACAACACGAGGTAAGGATCAAATGACACGAAAATGTTACTGAATCAAAACAAACACTTCAGAGAAAAAGAAACGACACGAAGACAAACAGTTCAACACGAGGTGTTATATACAAACATGACGAAGTGCCAATCAACACGAATACAGTCCCTGAACAATACCTGAAGTGAAATGAAGGTTCATCCTTCAACAAACATGTTCTTTGTTCATTTTTTTTTTCACAGAAACAATATTTTTGTTAAATTTTCACATAGACATAATTTTTGAAGACCACTAAGACTTATCATGTTGTCATCATCAAAACATGTAAAGATTCTACAAGACTCAACAATCTCCCCCTTTTTGATGGATGGCAACACTATGAGTCTTGAGTCTGTGCAGAGAAGGAAAAAACACTAGATAGCCATTCGCAATGAATATCACAAACACAAACATTAAACATTTTTCTTTTCCTGATTTCTCCCCCTTTGACATCATCAAAAAAAAATGAAAACAAGAAGAATGCAACAACGCAAATGGTATGAGTTAAGTTAATTTGTCCAAGAGTCTGAGGGAGAAGGCCTCAAAAGGGCAACAAAAATACAGAGCATCAACTTCTCAAGAAAAGTATCTTGCATGTCTGCTAGAGGGGCCACGCGTCCTGCCTTGTGGTGGTCTCCCCCTTGGAGAAGCAGAAGAATGTTCTTGAGGTGGAGTTCTGCTGGAAGAGGCGTGACCAGGTGTTGAACCCAAGATAGACTGAAATTCCTTTAAATCATTTGATAGTTCAGCAAGCCAATACGCCACAGTGCTTCTGACATTTGCCACTTCAGAAATAATGTCTTCTTGGCGAACATTGACCGTTTCATATCTGTCAGTCAGAGTTGTCATTTCTGATAAGAAGGTGATCAACTTATCATAGATTTGCTGAATGCCTGGACCTAGGGCACTTGAAGACTTCTTCAACAATTCTAAAGCTGTTCTGATCTCATAGCAATGATATATTATGGTAGAAGACATTTTGAAGGAAGAAATACTAACATCATGTGACTCTCTCAGAGCTTTTGCAATTTTTGAACAAATCTCCTGTAATCCTTCCATCAAGGATTTGTTTGCATCATCTGAAGCCCTTTTGTTTGGAAGGAATCGTCTCCATTCAGTGAGGAGAGATATCTCAAGCTTCAGTAATCTGGTATGTACCTGATTAATGTTGAGAGTGACAAATGTAAGCAGATCATCTAATTTCTTGTCTTGTCTTTGCATCTGCTGAGTCAGGTTTATGAGAAGCTCTTCAATGTTGGGCGCCCGAGTAGATTCAATGTTGGGTGCCTCTACAGATAGAAGTCTAGGTGGACCTAGAGGTGTACCAAAAAATTCACTGTCAGGTGCAGTTCTGTCAGCTGCTTCCTCTTGTACTGGCATTTGACTGCTCTCAGCTGGGACCTGAACTTCATCTGCAGCTTGAGTTTCTTTCTGAGGGAATATATCTTCAGGTTCCTCTTCTTCACTTGAAGATTCTGTATCTAGTTCTATGACAGGAACTTTTTCTCTATCTTCTGTGAGTTCCTGATCTGCAGGGCTGCCAACTAAGGCCTGCTCAAGACTTTCAGATACGACCAAGTTGGTAGCCTCTTCCAAGCTTCGCTCAACAGTTTCTCTTAAAATTTCATTAACAAAAACAGCAAGATCTTGATCAGTACTGTCTTGCTCTTTAGCTGGCTGTTCTTCAGGCACTATTACCTCTTCAGATGTCTTCCCAAAAGAATAAAATAGCCCAGCAATAGTTGCATCTAGATCTGTCTGAATGCTTTCGTCAGACAATCTGATGTCCTCAGATGCAGCCTCAACTAGCCTCTGAAAGGAGAAGGATACTTCGGTGGGTGCAGCTGGCAAGGTGGACTCTGGTTGTTCAGCTGGTGTTTCCTGATGATCAATCTCAGAAACTAATTGCTCACCAGTTGGGGCTAAGACTTGAAATTCTTCCAAATGCTCCCCCTGAGTTTGTGATTCCCTGGCCTTTTGGGCCTTAACTTGCCCCACCATAGAAGAGTCCTCTAAGCCCAAAAACACTGAAACAAAATTCATATTAAAAATGTTTCGGGCCTTAACTTCTGATGCGGCCTCTCCATCCAAGCAAATCTCAGAATGCTTGAAGATGTCTGTCATATGGGCGGCATAGGGAAGATGTCTCTTGGATCCAATGCATCCCTTCATGACATTAAAAATGATCTCTGGCAGACATATCTTCACATTTTGAATCAGACAAAACAGTAGAAATCTCTGCGTGTCTGTAATTCTTCCTCTAGCCCCAGTCTGTGGGGTGATAATGGAAGCAATGACGTTCTGAAGGAGCTTGTGAAGAGGAGGAAATGACGATGTCTGATAAGCTTTTAGCTTCAACTGCCCCTTATCATGAATGTTACTGGGTTTACCAGTAATGACAGAGAAAGCTTCATGGAGACTGTATCGAAAGCTTCCCTCTACCTCCCCTTTATCTGGAATACCGAGAGCTTTGTGAAGGGAGTCACATGTAACAGTTATCTCGACCCCTTTAACAGATGATAACAAAGTAGACTTGTCTCGGCTCAAGGACAAGTTATTGTAAAATTCCATTACCGGCCTAGGGTAATAGACACGGTGATTTTCTAAGAAATTTCTCCACTCCTGAAACTCAAAGATTTTCAACAATTCTGGAAACTTCGAGACCAAGGTTTCATCTCCGAAATCTATTATTCTAGGAGGAATAATTTTCCCACTTTCTAAGAACACGGTAGACTGAGAAAACCTGGTACCTTGTTCTGAAGAGACTTCCGCAGCAGGTTCTGGCTCAAGACATCTCTGTTGCTTAGATGAAGGCTCTTCAACTATTTCTTTTCCCTTCCTCTTTCTTTCTCCCGGAGCTACTGACCTTTGCTGATCCATCTGTCGGAACTTCCAGAGTATCAACTCTCTCTTGCAGGCTGCTATTGGAAGTGAAGCTAGACTTAAGAAAGGAATAGACCTCTGTGGGGGAAGAAAGTGAGCGGGAAGAGATGAAGATGGGTTTGAAGAAGACGCTCAAGGTAGAGCAGCACGAGGATGAATAGGAAGTGGCAAGGGGAAATAAGGGTTTGAGGTGGAAGGCGTGAGAAACAAGAAGGGTTTTGTCGGGTAGCTTTTTACTCATATCAACTTTTTCTGTAAATACCCAAAATACCCTTAGTCCTGATGTAACGCAACTACAGCATGTTAAAGTTAGCCCTTCAATATGTGGACGGGTTATATTCTTCCAAAAACCAAGGTCAGTTAACTCAAGATATTAAATCAGCATAATCACAAAATTAGCTGTTAAAGTTGCTTAACCTAGAGAGAGACACGATTAAATTGCTCCTTATGTTTGTCAAGCAACGAAATAACACATCAAAGTCAAGCAGATTTCATTTCTTCATTTAATGGACGAGAAGGCATACAGGGTCAACCAATTTGTTGAACACAAGGTAGAATAGTCCCTTTTTACACAAGGAGACATGTTTATTAGACACCAGAAACCCTGGTTACTCAGGACGGACTACCTTTATGCCGATGATATATTTTTTTTTTCTTTTGAGGACTTTCCCCCCCCCCCCCTTTTTTTTTTAACATTTCTATACAGAGATAGCTAGTTGTATCATGACAGAAGCTCTGGACTTCTTTGATCAAGAGTGTCTATTTCTCCACAAAAGCCATTGCTCTGCCACAAAGAATGGCGTATTCCCTGGAGGCACTTCTCATGATTTTAGACAAAATCAGAAATCTTACTTAACACAATTTTATCTCAGAGCTCTCTTTACATAAGTTTCAGTTAAGTCGAGATCCTCAATAAGTTTTTCTCATTTAACAGAAAGTTTTATAATATGTTGACCAACACTTGAGAAGATAACTTAGAAGGATCAAGGACCAAATATAACCCCCAAACATTGAAGTTCTTTATTAACAGGTGTAAATTGTTACACTAGATATTGGGTGGTTTAAGGTATACAGATCATATCTGATAAGAGCAAGAAGACTGCACCCACAATTTCTTCGAGAGAGAATCTGAACCAAGAGTGATAGGTGAGAGATAAGGAGGTGGCTGATCGAATAGAGAGAGATGAGATGAGATGAGCAGCACTCCTATCAGCAAGCCAACAAGTGAGAGATCACTCAAGACATTAGGCACTAAGGTCATATCCAAATATAGTATTTTTGAAGTAGTTCAGTCTCACATCCAGAGTAACTCTTGGGCAACAGACTGCAACCTCTTGAGATGACTGATCTTAAAACCACATTAACTGCATCGGCTGACAAAGATCTTCAGAAACCAAATAGCCTGACAAGCTCCTCTTCATCCCACTCAAGGACAACTCACACACGACTCTTGGAAGTGTTAATTATTTAAAGAATGCAGTGTTTGCCACGAAAATTAAACAAGTGTGTTTATGAGTTATGCATAAACAGACTCCCCTGATCAGCAGAATGACTTATGGTACTAGGCGGAGCATTTGGTCTAATAGACCACCTCACACATAGTAAGAACCTCCTGACAGATTTCTCTGTCTTTTGGTAGCTTACCATTTGATATACCAAAGAGGTCATGGATAACAGGGTAACCTCAACAGTCCTATAAGCAATTCAGATTTCCAAAGAAATAGCCAGATATGCAAGAATGCATCAAACCAGATATGCAGTAAGTTTCAAAATGGGACATGTAGAGAGATTACCTGAAAATTGTGAGAATGGGGTTTTCATTCTTGAGTGCCTTGGTTCATTTCCCCTTTTATTCCAGTCCCAAGGCACACCTGCAAAACAAAGTTTATTTTGCGCAAACAGGTACCCAGGAAGTCTTGGGTCCTGTCCTGACATTATCACTCCTAGCAGGTTTTCTTAGCACATTTTTAACTTGATAGCAAGGAGCAGTAGTTTTCAGATCTGGGTTATGCACATTATTATGAGTATGAATTGTATGTGCATTAGCATGGAAATTTCTGTTATTTGCATTACCAAACTGTTTTCCATAATCAACACATTCAAAGTTTTTCTTTTTGAAAACCACTTTGTTCTTTCTAAGAGCATTTGTACTAGCAGGAAATCTATACTTTCCAGAACTGAAATTTTTCCTTTGAGCATGCCAACATTCAATGGCCCTGTGGCCATACTTTCCACATTCAAAGCATGAGATAGAATTTCTTTTAAAAGACCCTGACCAGCATTCAGAGACCTTGTGACCAATTTTGTTGCAATTAAAACATATAATGTGCTGGTTCTTGTTATAGACATGCTGATTTGCAGAGTGTTTTGTATGATATGAGCATGATTTTTCCTTACTACTTGCAAACCAACAATGAGTAGTAGTGTGTCCTACTTTATCACAATTAGAACATTTGACATTCCTTTTCTGACCAGACACAGATTTTCTAACATGCTTGTTGTCATCTTTTTCCATCACAAAACAGTTACTCATAAGATGTCCATACTTACCACAATAATGACATGAGCCACTTGATTTCTTTAAAACATGGCATTTATCTGATGAGTTCTTAGCATGCAGATTGTTCCTTTGAATTTTTGATGTTTTATGATTTTTATTTTGTTTATCTGTTTTCTTAGCCTTGTACTGAGATGGAGATGAGATAGAAGGCTTTTCCTGTTCAGAGGATTTGACAAAGACAGTTTTCAGGTTGGCTCCATCAACCTTCCTCATGGCTGGACTGTAACCCAGTCCTTCCTTGTTAAAGTTAATCTTTGTTCCCAGTATTTTCTGAACAATGGGCTGTTTGTCTTTTGATGTAGTGGCTACATTTGAAGTATTTACAAAGGATGTCATTACTTTGTTCTGCAAGGCCTTCTTATTGAGATTATTGTAGCCCAACCCTTCCTTTTTGACATTGACTTTTACACCTAGCAGCTTGTCTAGGTTTTTCTGCCCATCAACAAATTTAGACAAGGAAGCTTTCAAATCCCGAATTTCATTTTCAAGAGATGCAATGTGTATTTCATAACTAGTGATCTCTTGTTCACTACAATTGACAGCTTCATTCAAAACCTTGTTAGCTGTTTTGTATTCTTCAATTTCCTTTCTTAGCTCATCTACCTCTTCAGTCTCGTTTGTACAGATAGCTTTTCCTTTTTCCAATGTGAGAAGTCTTTCAGACATGGCACTGTTTAACAGTTTTAATTTTTCAACTTCTTCTTTAAGCTTATCATTTTGAACTAGCTCATTTATTAGAAGCTGATCTTCTGAGTTAACCATGCTTTCTCTCCTAGCTTCAAACTCCCTCAATTCCTTTTGTTGTTTTTCAAAATCTTTCTGTAATTCTATGTTTACAGATTTTATGGCGTTAAATTTTTCAAACAGCAACTCATTCTCTCGTTTAAGTTTCTTTAGTTGTTCATCATTTTCCTTAGAGAGCTTTCTGAGGAAGTCATCTTCAGATTTTAAATTGTTCAGCTCAGAGTGAACACATTCAAGTTCCTTCTTCAGTTCTGCATTCTGGTTTTTATACATATGATTATCAGACAGACATGCATCATGAGATTTCTTCGTACTTGAACAATTTTTACATGGAGAGCTAGAACTATCTACCCGAATACTCTTTTTCAACTTTTTATACTGTTTTCTTAACAGTTCATGAGATTCAAATAATTCAGCATATGCATTCTCCCAATCTTCTAGAGAGAAATTCTCGAAGATATTTACCTCATCATCATCATCTTCTTTAGTTTGATTGCTGCCTTGATCGCTGGCACTTTGATTTCTTCTGTTGGCCATCATGCATCTGTCCACATCTATCTCCTGAGTTCGCTTCAGTGCATCCAAAATATCTTTAGCAGAACTGGATTCAAAGAAACATGAATGAAAAGCTCTATCAGTAGCTGCCTTCATTAAATTTATTGCTATCTGATTTTCTTCATGCATGGATTTGTGACTGTCAGTCCATTTGGACTTTTTCTTAGGTAGTTCATGAGGACCATGTGAAATTACTTTCCACAGGTCTGGATTCACAGATTTAACATAACTCTTCAAAACAGCGAACCATGCATCAAAATGCGTACCACTGAAGATCGGTGGATGGGCCATGAGAACACACAGATTAACGCACAAGAATATTGAAGCACTAAAAAGAAATAAGCACCTAAGATTGCAAGATCGATCTGCAGGTCGCTGGACCTTGTAAGCAGACACCTGCTCTGATACCAACTGTTAGGGTGCTTGGCCCGGATACAGAGGGGGGGTGAATGAATCCTTCTACGAATAATGGATTAAATTTAAAAACCGGATGCTAGATAAGGAAACAGAATGGAACCAATTCTATTCAACTCAAATACAATCACATTGAGCGCACCTATTCAAGCATCTAGCGGAAGCAAACCAGACAATCAAGCCACTGCTCAATAGATTTTTAGGTGGTTCGGTCCTTCAGACCTACATCCACCCCTCACTCCCAACCGGAGTGAGGCTTCACTAGCGAACGCTAGAACCAAGCAGACTCAGTCTGCAAACAGTTGCTGCCACACAGCTTGACCATGGGAACAACCTCCCCTCTTCCTCCAAACCGGAGGGAACCTCTGGACTTGAATCCACAAGCCCAGAACCGGAGACAAGTCTCCCTTCCTCCAAGCCGGAGGGAACCCACAAGTAGCTCCCAGCTACTTGCAACTGGAGATCAGATCTCCCTTCCTCCTAACCGGAGGGAACCCACAAATAGCTCCCAGCTACTTGCAACTGGAGATCAGATCTCCCTTCCTCCTAACCGGAGGGAACACGACCTCAGACCAGAGGATCGGAAAGCACAACAAACTAGAAAACAAAGGAAAAAACAATAAACGAAAATAACTTCAGCAAACAGAAGCTGAAACACAAAATGCACAATTTGGCTCCTAACAGAGCTGACTGGCCTGGATCTGATCCACGGTCCAGTGAAGACAGATCTTCAGGTAAACTTCCTTCTTCTTCTCCACGAGCTCTCTCACTCACTCTCTATCTCTCTTTCTTTCTCTTACACTCTCTTCCTCTTTCACACGAGCACTATCTCTCTCTCTCACTTTTTCTTCTTCTGCTGGATCGAGCTCTCTGTAACACTGCCTTTTCTTTCTTGGCTCAGATCAACCTTAATCGGTGGGCGAAAGGTTTTTCTTTATAGCCGCAGCAAATGAATAGGGCACTGAACGCGTGTGCCTCCCACGCTCGATCCTAGAACCTTCCTGCCACGTGCCCTCTTTGTATTTGTTCCTTTAGCATCCGATCATGTGCACCCGGACATTGGTGAATGTTCTTCCTCGGACCTGCAACGAGATAAGAGCCATTAGTATTGAGTGTCATAAATAGCTAGAACTGCATGAGGTTAGTGGACACGACAAGAGATACTAAACAGAGAACGACACGAGATAAGGTGGTGACACAATGAACATTACTAAGAGAACCTTACGAGGTAGACAGACAAACAACGCAAAGACACGAAGACAAGAACAGAGACCAACACTAAGTATGGTTTCAATACAAGAAGGACACGAGGACTAGGAAGAATAAAAACGACACGAAGATACAACAAAACAAATGACACGAAAGTGAAACAGGAAGCAACATGAAGTGCTGCGATGTCCTGTACGCACTAGAACAAACCCGACACGAAGAGACGAAAATAAACACGAGGTGAAGACACAAGGAGACAACGACACGAGGTGTAGAGAAACACGACACGAAGTTATGAGAGCAGAAGCGACACGGAGTGTGATCAAAGTGATAAAGACACGAAGTCTAAATAACGAAAGATCAACACGAAGATAGAATACAAAGAAACAACACGAAGTAAGAACAGTGATCAGCACGAGGTGTGATTTCAACATAAGAGAGACACGGACTGATAACGATACGAAGTCGAAACAGTAATTGACACGGGGTAACATGACACGAGGTGAAAAACGACACGAAGACAGAGTTGACACATACTGAAAACAACACGAAGTCGTAACAATAATCGACACGGGTTGAAAACCACACAAAGTGAAGTTGACATGAAATGAAAAACAACACTAAGTATGATGAGAACAGAGAATAGACACGGAGTGAAAACAAGGATGACGCAGGAGGACAAAACAACACGGGGTTCACTGAAAAACGACTCGAAGTTCATCAAAACAGAAACCAACACGAAGTGTGGTTTCAACATAAGACAGACACGAAGTGAATTCTGACAGAACCACACACTACACGGAGAATGATACGAAGACGATGAAAACAACACGAGGTAAGGATCAAATGACACGAAAATGTTACTGAATCAAAACAAACACTTCAGAGAAAAAGAAACGACACGAAGACAAACAGTTCAACACGAGGTGTTATATACAAACATGACGAAGTGCCAATCAACACGAATACAGTCCCTGAACAATACCTGAAGTGAAATGAAGGTTCATCCTTCAACAAACATGTTCTTTGTTCATTTTTTTTTCACAGAAACAATATTTTTGTTAAATTTTCACATAGACATAATTTTTGAAGACCACTAAGACTTATCATGTTGTCATCATCAAAACATGTAAAGATTCTACAAGACTCAACACCCTTAACATCGAATCTTCTAATACCTCGGCCAGGAGATACCTTGAGAAATACATGGTCGCCTACTTGAAATTCCAAATCTCTCCTTCTGTTATCAGCATAAGATTTTTGCCTGCATTGAGCTACCTTGAGTGTCTCTCTGATAAGGTGTATCTTTTCAGTTGAATCTCTAACCATATCTGGGCCTAGAAGTTGTCTTTCACCGACTTCATCCCAGCATATTGGAAATCGACAACTCTTGCCATAAAGTGCCTCGAAAGGTGCCATCTGGATACTGGCTTGATAACTGTTAATGTAGGCAAATTCGACTAGGGGTAAGAGGTCATGCCAGCTTCCGCCGAAATCTATAATACATGCCCTTATGTCACGCCCCGAACAAGGCGGAAATATCGGGACGTACAGTTAGAGGCGAGCTAGCTGAAATAAACTTGAAATACTAAACTAGATGATTAACACAAGGTAATGGAAAAGAACAAATTTATTAAACATGGAAAATCCCAATTTATTACAACATCCATCAACTACTAAGACACTAACAAACACAACTTCTAAGGAAATCTAGTACAACTAGTACATCAACAAACTCTTTAAATATCAAAATACTAGCACAACTCCAAGACATAACTAGAAGCAATAACAAGATGACTCCATCTATTAACGGGTACTCTCAGGTGTAATCACTCCTGCCCCTCCCCATCGGTATGGGTGTCGTCGCCTATATAGCCTGGAAAGGGGGAAAACAACGGGGTGTGAGCTAACGCTCAGTAGGAGATAACAGATAGGTATAAGTGATTAACAGTTTAATTACATTTTCAAAATGTCATGCTACAAAGGATAATGCAATAAAAGGATAATGATGATATAATGAAACAAAATTTAAAGATCTTGCAAGGTCAAGAAATATAAATAAACAGAATGGTAATACTTAAGAGGAATAACAAAGATAAGAATTTACTACAGGAGATTACGATAAAGAGTTGGCCATATCAAGGCGATTCAAGTCATGTCAAGTACGTATGTAATTTCATTTCCACGTCCAAGTAACAACAAGTAGAGTAACCACAAGTAGAGTAGGGAACAGTGAAGAGTGGAAAGTGAAAAGTAGAAGAGAGTAGTGGACAGTCCTAGATTTAACACATGTCATAGTACTGGTGCCAAATGCCACACCTAGTCAATCACCTCCCCGGGGGTACACGTAGTGTTCGGGCGCTCCTCCCAGGACTAGACCGAGCCCTTAATTGTTTGCCAGGCATTGATTTCTTTGGATCAAAGATCCCACGAATCTAGACTTCCACAATTTATGGCCAGAATTCCAAGGTTTAAACTTTGTAGCAATAACAATTTCAAGTAGGAAAGGAGATTCATTTCAGAATTTCAAGGTAAGCACAATCATCAAGTAGATCGATAACCAAGTCACAAGAAGAGTTATATATATAACTTACTTAAATAGATTACCATTTGATCAATGGATTTCAAAATAGGGATACTAAACATGGGAATTAATGGTAATTCCGCCGGATAGAGTTTCCGGGCATAAAATGCTATTTAACGTAGTAGCGACTTACTAGAAGTCGGGAAGTCAATCGTGTTATGCTATTATGGTACAGCAACTATCCAGCAAGTTAAATTGCTCATAATAATCCTAATTTCATGTTAATCCATCAAGCATTATCATTTAATTTAGTGCATAAGCTAGAAAGATGAATGAAGCTAAAAGATAGAATGAATAAGCTCGCGTACGAGCGAATGGCATGCGATTAACAAAAATTTAGTTAGATAATTAATCAATTATCATATGGGTTTCTATTTTACTAATTACCTTTTATGATATGCAAATGAATCAATTAGAACATCTATTAAGTCATTTACAACATACATAAACGGTTGATAAAGGGCCGTATAACTTCTGGGCTTAATAGGGGGCAAACGGGCTGAACGGGGTTCAATTGGGCAAGCCAGGGGGTCGGGCGGCTCCCTGAGGGCCGCCCATGTACTTGGGCGGTTCCACCAGGGCCGCCCAAAGGGTTGGGCGGCTCTGGACCAACCTCCCATCCCCTGGGATGTGCGGCCAGTTCAGGGCCGTCCAGGATATGTGGTTCCTCCGGGACCTTATATCCCGATATGTGGTTCATGAGGAACCGTTCATCCTGGGATGTGTGGTTCCTAAAAGACCGTTCATCTATGGTTATACCAGAGTCAAAAATGGTCAAAGTTTAGGCCTGAGTTGGGCGGTCTATCGTAAGACCGTCCATCTCTGGGTCGTCTCCGGTCATCCCTGCCGCGTCCGGTGAACGCCGGGAAGTGGGGGTTTGCTAGGGTTACACTAAAATGCTAATAACTAATGGAAATGAACTCCAAATAAGGGGATTTTGGTATCAATGGAAAGCTAATAGAGAATACTATCTAACAGAAGTGTCAATTGCATGATTACTTGCTGTAATTAAGATTTATAACTACTGGAACACCGAAACCCTAGTTCTGGATAGGCAGTGACTAAAACTCAAAATTCTCCTACTATACTTAATGAAATCTAGAGATCTATATATCAACAGAAAGCTGACAGGATAAGGATTCCAACCATATAAGATATGTCATATGAATATTGCATTTAGTCGCTTAAAATCATGAGATAAGTCAAGTTAATGCTGCTGGAACGTCGACAGGACACACTTATGAAAACTCAGGAATTCTATTAGAATGATCAATAATAATTAGGGCTTCCAACGTCAAAATGAAGCTAACATGATGTAGATTTCATTGATATATAGCAATTAGGTTGGGTCTATTATCACCTACCTGAATTGAAGATTGAAGATCGAAGCTAGAATTAAACCCGATCCAGAAATACCCTCCAAAGATGCCTCTAAATCTCCCTGAATACCCAATAAAAATTGGGGCTTTTACTATCATTGGAAAGATCTCGTCGAGCTGATCGAGATACTATATTCACAAGTCTCATTTGGTTAAGGGTACCTACCTTAATCGACGGATTAAAGGGCTAGAGATGAAGAACGATGAACTACCAACACCCTCCACCAAAACGACGAATACTCTAAGATCTGGACTCCTCGTCGACTGACCCAGCTACCAAATGAAACTAGAGTCGAAGAGCTACATTTCTATAGGTCATGGAGCTTCTGGAGCCTTCGGACTTGGGAGTATTTGGCGCTGCAAGTTACGTGTTAGAAACGGCACCGGAATCCTTGACTCGACCAAAGCTATGTCGGCAGCATGTTTTAGGGCTAGGTTTACCTCAAATTGATTGAGGGTAAATGTTTCTTACCTCGTGGCCTTCCATTTGCCCTTGATTTCAGATCATTTGGTTGAGTATTAAGGTCGAATTTCACGTTTTAAGTTTCGGTTAGGTAAAGGTTAGGTAAATGTCAATTTCAGGATTAATCCTCTAATTAGACAAGGTTACGTAATTAATTTGGGTCAAGTCCAGAAGACAAAATTGCTATAAAAATGATCTTTTACCCAATTACTATTTTTACAGATTTTTCTAAGGTAGTCGAATTTTATAGGTTCTATTTTCTAATGAATTAAATATTAATATTTCAAAATTCAAACATTAATTCATTTTAATTCAATTCTTAATTAATAAAAGCTCAATAAAACTTAATAAATAATCGGGGTATTACACCCTCCCCTACTTAAAGAATTTGATCCTCCAAATTCACTGCACTATATACGGAAAGTAGGGAAAAGATAGATCACCTAGAATAGGTCGGGATACCGCTTCCGCATAGTACCTTCCGATTCCCAAGTAGCCTCTTCGGTCCCACGCCGACTCCACTGAATCTTGACCATCGATATAGAGCGATTCCGGAGTTGTTGTTGCTTCTGGTCCAGAATCTTTATCGATCTTTCCTCGTAGGTCAGATCCTCCTTCAGCTCGAAATCCACATGATGAATAACATGAGTGGGGTCGTACACATACTTCCGCAACATAGAAATATGGAAGACGTTGTGCACGCCAGACAACTGAGGCGGTAACGCTACTCGATAAGCCACCTCGCCCACTCTATCCAGAATCTCGAACGGACCGATATACCGCGGGCTTAGCTTGCCGCGAATGCCGAATCTACGAATCCCTCTCGTAAGAGAGACCTTCAGAAATACATGCTCACCCACTTGGAACTCTAATGCCCTTCTCCGGTTGTCAGCATAGCTTTTCTATCTTGATTGTGCCACTTGTAACCGGTCTCGGATGATACGGATATTCTGTGATGACTCCGAAATAAGATCCGGTCCAAGCCATTGCCTCTCGCCCACCTCGTCCCAACACAACGGGGAACGACAGCTTCTTCCATACAAAGCTTCAAATGGAGCCATTTGTATACTGGACTGATTGCTATTATTGTAGGTGAATTCAATCAATGCTAAATGATCATTCCAGCTGCCTCCGAAATCAATCATGCATGCTCTCAGCATATCCTCCACTATCTGATTAGTCCTCTCCATCTGTCCATCAGTCTGTGGATGAAAGGCCGTACTGAAATTCAGACGAGTGCCCAAGGACTCTTGCAGTCCCTTCCAAAAATGTGAGGTGAATCTAGGGTCTCTGTCTGACACAATGCTAACTGGAATGCCATGAAGTCGAACTACTTCCTTCATATACAATGCTGCCAAAACATCGACTGTCCATTTGGATTTAATAGATAAGAAGTGGGCCGACTTTGTCAATCGGTCGACAATCACCCATATCCCGTCAAATCCACCATGAGTCCTCGGTAGACCCATAATGAAATCCATGCCGATGCTTTCCCATTTCCACTGGGGTATATCAAGTGGTTTCAACTTCCCTGCCGGTCTGAGATGCTCAGCCTTGACCTGCTGACACACTAAGCATCTGCTCACAAAATCTGCCACTTCCTTTTTCATGTTCGGCCACCAGAAGGATCTTTTCAAATCCTTGAACATCTTGGTGCCTCCAGGATGAATCGTGTATCGGGATCTGTGAGCTTCTTCAAGAATCTTGTTCTTGAGTTCGGCTACATCGGGTACACAAGTTCGCCCTCGGAATAACAATCATCCATCATCAGCCATCATGAAATCCGGTCTGTTGCTCAAGTTTCCTTTGATTTCCACCAGCTCAGGGTCATTGTCTTGCAAGGATTTAATTTCTATCATCAAATCAGGCTTAAGTTAAATTTGTGCAATCATCACCCGATCATTTTCTACATTAAGATCTAGGCTAGCTAATTGTTCTAGTAGCCTCCATTCTTGTAGCATGAGACTGGCCAATTTAGCCATAGGCTTCCGACTTAATGCATCTGCCACGACATTACCTTTACCCGGATGATACTCGATAGAGAAGTCGAAGTCCTTCAAATATTCCAACCATCTTCTTTGCCTCATGTTGAGTTCCTTCTGAGAAAATAAATACTTCAGACTCTTATGATATGAAAATACTATGAATGTTTCTCCATACAAGTAATGCCTCCAAATCTTCAGAGCGAATACAACCGCTGCAAGTTCCAAGTCATGAACGGGGTAATTTTCTTCATGCTTCCTCAGCTGCCTAGAAGAATAGGCAATCACCTTCCCATGCTACATGAGTACACAGCCCAAGCCAATACCAGAAGCATCGGTATAGACCACGAAACCTCCGTCGCCAGAAGGTAAAGCCAATACGGGTGCAGTAGTGAGGCAATCCTTCAATGTTTGAAAGCTCCGCTGACATTCTTCGGACCATTCAAACTTATTGTCTTTGCGGGTCAATCGAGTGAGAGGTACTACAATCTTGGAGAAGTCTTGAATAAATCTCCGATAATAGCCTGCCAGGCCTAGGAAGCTTCTCACCTCGGTCATTGTAGTAGGCTGATCCCAGCTCTTTATTGCCTCCACTTTCGAAGGATCAACTGAAATACCTTCTTTGGTGATGATATGTCCTAAGAAGGACACTTCTTGTAGCCAGAAATCACATTTATTGAATTTGGCATATAGTTGATGATCTCTCAATATCTGCAATGCCATCCTCAGATGTTCGGGATGCTCTTCTTTAGTCTTGGAATAAATTAGTATGTCGTCAATGAATACCATGACCCATTGATCAAGATAAGGCCGGAATGCATTATTCATTAACTTCATGAAAGCCGATGGTGCATTCGTTAGACCAGAAGGCATAACGACAAACTCAAAATGACCATACCTGCTGCGAAAAGCCGTTTTATAAATATCATCTTCCTTAATCCTCAGCTGATGATATCCAGATCGAAGGTCGATCTTATAGAAATAATGTGCTCCCGCTATCTGGTCGAATAATTCATCGATCCTCGGCAATGGGTATTCATTTTTGATAGTTAGCTGGTTCAGTTGCCGATAATCGATGCATAACCTCATCGAACCATCCTTCTTCCTGACGAATAATACAGGAGCTCCCCAAGGTGAAGTACTCGGACGAATAAAGCCTTTCTCGAGCAATTCCATTAGCTGTTGCTTTAGTTCCCGTAGCTCCGCAGGGGACATACGGTAAGGAGCTCTAGAAACAGGAGACGTGCCAGGAACGATATCAAAGGAGAAGATAACTTCCCGCTCAGGCGGAAGTCCTGGTAGTTCCTCCGGAAAGACATCGGAGAATTCTCGGACAATAGGAGTGTCCTTTATCTCAACTTGACGCTCCGGTGTAGCATGGACAGAGGCTAGAAAAGCCTCGCAACCTCGCTTCATCAGCTTGCCGGCTCGAAGAGCCGAGATGAGTGGTACGGGGTTATGGCGCTTAATTCCCGTAAAAGACAAACCAGAATGTCCAGTAAACGTTACTGAGCTAGAACTGCAGTGAACACTAGCCTCATACTTGGCCAACCAATCTGCTCCAAGGATTACATCATAATCCTTCATATCCATGCAAACTAAGTCGGCTGGAAAGTTCCGTTCATCAATAATAACCTTACTAGAAGGGTAGTAATATTGAATAGCCGCTCCAGAACCAATATGAGTTGATATAGCTAATGGAGTATTCATCATAATAGGTTCCACAGATAATGACTTCGTAAATCTCCGAGAAATAAAAGAATGTGTTGCACCAGTGTCAAAGAGAACAAATGCAGGCTTGTCGATTATAGTAAGAGTACCTTCGACGAGTCCGCCATCATTAGAAATCCCAGTCTCATCCGCATGTAAAGCTTGGAGCCTTCCTTGCGGCCTCTTGGTAGCTTGAGGTTTTGCTGGTGTAGCCTGTTCCGATCGAAGAGGGCAGTCAGGGATGCGGTGCTCCCTACTCCCACATCGTAAACACGCGCCTAGCTTGTGCCAGCATTCCTCCATCTTGTGACCTGGACGATCACAATACTTGCACTTGCCCTTGAATGGAACAATAGGGCCAGGTTTCTTCTCTTCATTTCTCGGCATCTTATCTTTCCACGTTCCCGTTCCGATCCACGAACTAGACCCACTCATGGGCCTCTTCTTGCTAGTGCCAAGTCCGGGTCTAGGAGTTGGTTGTTCCTTCTTCATGCCTTTCCCACGAATCCTCTCCGTCATCTCTAGGGTATCTTCTAGAACTTGTGCCTTTCTCACCATCTCAGAATAAGTAGGGATCTCCATCGGCGCCAGTTGATTGATGTAGTGAAGCTTCAACCCGTTGAGAAATCGCTTAGCTTTCATCTTTTCGGTGGAGATAAGGTGAGTAGCATAGTGCGAAAGCCGAGAGAACTGTGCTTCATATTCGGCCACCGATAAGCTTCGCTGCTTTAGAGCCGCGAACTCCGCCGCCTTCTTCTCTTGTATACGATCAGAAAAATATTTGTCGTTGAAGAATTCCTCGAACTCTTCCCATGTGACTTGTTGATCGCCTAGAGTTGCCTTGACGGAATCCCACCAAGTACGCGCATCCCGCTCCAATTGGAAGGTAGAAAGAAGGACACGCTCTTGGTCGGTGCATTGCATGACTTCAAAAAATCTCCCCATTTCGTTGAGTCAATGCCCGGCCTCGTCGGGGTTGGTCGAACCAGCAAATCTTGGCGGGTTCATTCCTCAAAAGTTCCGGTATAAGTCACCGGTGCCATGACCCGCCGCTCCAGCTTGAGCTACCTGATGTAACGCCTGGGTCAGGCCTTGAACCGTGCGCTGCAGGTTCCTCCATTCAGCACGTTCGGCTGCCATTTCAATTACCTACAAGTAGAGTAAATCATTTAGGGTTATTAAGATATAATAGAACAATCAAGGTATAGCTCAACCCAAGTTTCTACCCAATCTCCCCAGGTCGGGTCCTTAGATTTTTAACTAGGTTAGGCATCCTAGGACAACACTTAGAACCTTAGAACCTAGAAATTCCTAGAACTTAGAACACCGAGGAACATTTAACCCGGTGCTCTGATACCAACTAAACTGTCATCGCCCCGAACAAGGCGGAAATATCGGGACGTACAGTTAGAGGCGAGCTAGCTGAAATACTAAACTAGATGATTAACACAAGGTAATGGAAAAGAACAAATTTATTAAACATGGAAAATCCCAATTTATTACAACATCCATCAACTACTAAGACACTAACAAACATAACTTCTAAGGAAATCTAGTACAACTAGTACATCAACAAACTCTTTAAATATCGAAATACTAGCACAACTCCAAGACATAACTAGAAGCAATAACAAGACGACTCCATCTATTAATGGGTACACTCAGGTGTAATCACTCCTGCCCCTCCCCATCGGTATGGGTGTCGTCGCCTGTATAGCCTGGAAAGGGGGAAAACAACGGGGTGTGAGCTAACGCTCAGTAGGAGATAACAGATAGGTATAAGTGATTAACAGTTTAATTACATTTTCAAAATGTCATGCTACAAAGGATAATGCAATAAAAGGATAATGATGATATAATGAAACAAAATTTAAAGATCTTGCAAGGTCAAGAAATATAAATGAACAGAATGGTAATACTTAAGAGGAATAACAAAGATAAGAATTTACTACAGGAGATTACGATAAAGAGTTGGCCATATCAAGGTGATTCAAGTCATGTCAAGCACGTATGTAATTTCATTTCCACGTCCAAGTAACAACAAGTAGAGTAACCACAAGTAGAGTAGGGAACAATGAAGAGTGGAAAGTGAAAAGTAGAAGAGAGTAGTGGACAGTCCTAGATTTAACACATGTCATAGTACTGGTGCCAAATGCCACACCTAGTCAATCACCTCCCCGGGGGTATACGTAGTGTTCGGGCGCTCCTCCCAGGACTAGACCGAGCCCTTGATTATTTGCCAGGCATTGATTTCTTTGGATCAAAGATCCCACGAATCTAGACTTCCATAATTTATGGCCAGAATTCCAAGGTTTAAACTTTGTAGCAATAACAATTTCAAGTAGGAAAGGAGATTCATTTCAGAATTTCAAGGTAAGTACAATCATCAAGAAGATCGATAACCAAGTCACAAGAAGAGTTATATATATAACTTACGTAAATAGATTACCATTTGATCAATGGATTTCAAAATAGGGATACTAAACATGGGAATTAATGGTAATTCCGCCGGATAGAGTTTCCGGGCATAAAATGCTATTTAACGTAGTAGCGACTTACTAGAAGTCGGGAAGTCAATCGTGTTATGCTATTGTGGTACAGCAGCTATCCATCAAGTTAAATTGCTCATAATAATCCTAATTTCATGTTAATCCATCAAGCATTATCATTTAATTTAGTGCATAAGCTAGAAAGATGAATGAAGCTAAAAGATAGAATGAAGAAGCTCGCTTACGAGCGAATGGCATGCGATTAACAGAAATTTAGTTAGATAATTAATCAATTATCATATGGATTTCTATTTTACTAATTACCTTTTATGATATGCAAATGAATTAATTAGAACATCTATTAAGTCATTTATAGCATACATAAACGGTTGATAAAGGGCCGTATAACTTCTGGGCTTAATAGGGGGCAAACGGGGCTGAACGGGGTTCAATTGGGCAAGCCAAGGGGTTGGGCGGCTCCCTGAGGGCCGCCCATGTACTTGGGCGGTTCCTGAGGGGCCGCCCAAGTTATGTGGTCCTTTAAGGACCGTCCATCCTCTTGGGCTGCCAGATATGCGGTCCTCTGGGGACCTTATATCCTGCCAGGGGTTATGTGGTTACTTAGGGACCGTTTATCCTGATATGTGGTTCGTGAGGAACCGTTCATCCTGGGATGTGTGGTTCCTGAAAGACCGTTCATCTATGGTTATACCAGAGTCAAAAATGGTCAAAGTTTAGGCCTGAGTTGGGCGGTCTATCGTAAGACCGTCCATCTCTGGGTCGTCTCCGGTCATCCCTGCCGCGTCCGGTGAACGCCGGGAAGTGGGGGTTTGCTAGGGTTACACTAAAATGCTAATAACTAATGGAAATGAACTCCAAATAAGGGGATTTTGGTATCAATGGAAAGCTAACAGAGAATACTATCTAACAGAAGTGTCAATTGCATGATTACTTGCTGTAATTAGGATTTATAACTACTGGAACACCGAAACCCTAGTTCTGGATAGGCAGTGACTAAAACTCAAAATTCTCCTACTATACTTAATGAAATCTAGAGATCTATATATCAACGGAAAGCTGACAGGATAAGGATTCCAACCATATAAGATATGCCATATGAATATTGCATTTAGTTGCTTAAAATCATGAGATAAGTCAAGTTAATGCTGCTGGAACGTCGACAGGACACACTTATGAAAACTCAGGAATTCTATTAGAATGATCAATAATAATTAGGGCTTCCAACGTCAAAATGAAGCTAACATGATGTAGATTTCATTGATATATAGCAATTAGGTTGGGTCTATTATCACCTACCTGAATTGAAGATTGAAGATCGAAGCTAGAATTAAACCCGATCCAGAAATACCCTCCAAAGATGCCTCTAAATCTCCCTGAATACCCAATAAAAATTGGGGCTTTTACTATCATTGGAAAGATCTCGTCGAGCTGATCGAGATACTATATTCACAAGTCTCATTTGGTTAAGGGTACCTACCTTAATCGACGGATTAAAGGGCTGGAGATGAAGAACGACGAACTATCAACACCCTCCACCAAAACGACGAATACTCCAAGATCTGGACTCTTCGTCGGCTGACCCAGCTACCAAATGAAACTAGAGTCGAAGAGCTATATTTCTATAGGTCATGGAGCTTTTGGAGCCTTCGGAGTTGGGAGTATTTGGCGCTGCAAGTTACGTGTTAGAAACGGCGCCGGAATCCTTGACTCGACCAAAGCTATGTCGGCAGCACGTTTTAGGGCTAGGTTTAACTCAAATTGATTGAGGGTAAATGTTCCTTACCTCGTGGCCTTCCATTTGCCCTTAATTTCAGATCATTTGGTTGAGTATTAAGGTCGAATTTCACGTTTTAAGTTTCGGTTAGGTAAAGGTTAGGTAAATGTCAATTTCGGGATTAATCCTCTAATTAGACAAGGTTACGTAAGTAATTTGGGTCAAGTCCAGAAGACAAAATTGCTATAAAAATGATCTTTTACCCAATTACTATTTTTACAGATTTTTCTAAGGTAGTCGAATTTTATAGGTTCTATTTTCTAATGAATTAAATATTAATATTTCAAATTTCAGACATTAATTCATTTTAATTCAATTTTTAATTAATAAAAGCTCAATAAAACTTAATAAATAATCGGGGTATTACACCTTAACATATCTTCAACAACCTGATTTATCCTTTCAGTTTGACCATCTGTCTGGGGATGGAAAGCAGTGCTGAAATTAAGTTTCGTCCCTGTGGACGTCAGAAAATGACGGTGATGATCATACGGCATTCACGTCCACGTGCGAGTCAAAGACGGGAAAGTCGAATAAACCCTATGCCTCCTCCAAGCAGGATGAATACCTACCCGGTGCTCCGCCACCCGACAAAGAAGCCCCTCGGGCCGAAGAGATGGCCCCGGCTCCCTAATCGACGGTGTCGAAGGCCGAATCAAAAGAAACTCAAGAATTCAAGCACATGTTTGGCATGCGCCAGAAATCACTCAAAGTCCTGAACTGAGGCTCGGAGGCTCACAACTAAAGTAACGCGGGAGGGCAGGCGTCCATCTGAATCACCGCTAAGCCGGGAAGGAATCTAATGGGTCTTAAACCGGCATGGCTATACCTATACAGCCTTAAACCGGCGCGCCCCTTTCAACAACCTTAAACCGGCGCGCCCCCCTTGCTTATGCTTAATCCGGCGCGCCCCTTTGCATGATGTTAGTCCGGCGCGCCCCTTTATATGTTGTTAATCCGGCGCGCACAACACCGCGCCTGTTTAACTCAAATGCCATCCCATCCATCCTCCAATGCTCTGTTTCCTGATGAATCTCACGTGAAGTCCAGAGAGGAGAATAACAGTGCATTCAATTCCCGTCCCATAGCCATTTAAAGACCGCGGAGCTGTGCACACCCCAACTCGACAGCACAATGGTGGCAGCAGCAGCAGATCTCCTGGTAGACCTGTGAACATCCCGTCCTCGGACGAATGACAGGGCACGGCTTGAACTAGCAGCAGCCAGCGCGATGAGTCGACTCCTGACGCTGATGTGAATGAGGCAGAGGTGGCGGGAACCCTCCCCCCACTGGCCATCCTTCGAAGAAAACGCAACCCGTCCTATATATAGGTGGGTGGAAGAAGAAGAGAGAAGCTGGAACCCCCTCGGCTGTATGCAGTGAAGAGAAGAAGAAAAAGAAAGAGGAGAGGGCCACCCGAAGAGAAGAAAGAAGCTTCGTCCCCGTGCCGGAGAAGAGAAGAGAAGAGAAGAGAGGAGAGTGAGAATGAGAGGTGAGCTCGGAGGGGGAGGAGCTTGTGCTCCGTTACCCCTCCCCCACTGATGTATTTCTTTCCTCTTTCTCTGATGTGTTTTCCTTGCTTCGGGGTAGATCCCCTCCTGTATCTCTTGTCCCCCTTTCCCTTGCGGATGAATAAAAGGAATGATTTTTGATGGGCATGAGTAGTGTTCTACTGCCTTGACCTCCTCCCCTTTCTCTCGGTTCTTTTGTCATCCAGGGACCTTGGAGACCTGCCTCCCTGTGGCACGGCCTTGAGGGAACCCATCGAAGGGATGAACATCTAAAGCCTCTCGTGGCACACACTTGTCCCATTTCAAAGAATCATCACCCGTGAGCTGCTGGGACACTTGAAGGCTAGTCCTCGAGTCTCTACACACACTTATGGGTTAATGGAGGCCTCACTCCATGTTTTGAGGTTCGCCCCGGAGCAATCTATTTGGCGTTCCTCTATTCTCTCTGTCAAGCCTCTGTCCGGGGGAGATGCTGCCCAAATTTCGCCAGAATGAGAACACTCAAGAACAGACGAGCAGGATGAGTTCTCTGAGCATAAGAACAACCGAACAAGCGAGCAATCTAAGTCCTCGGAAGATAAGAACAGTTCATGCCTGAAGCTGCCCCTGAATCAAGTTAAACATCTAAGTTCTTGCATAATAAACCCCTCAAGTAAACATCCGAATACAAGTACTCATTCACCTCAACAAATGTTAAGAAGCATTACAATGATTTGAAATGTCAATTGAACAAACAATCTGCTCATTTGATCAATCTGCAAGTTGAAGAAATAAGAACAGAGGCAATAAGAATCAGACAGATTGAGATAAAACCCACAGAAGCTATTCCGGCGTGCCCTTAATCCGGCGTGGGTTAACCCGGCGCGCTACCCCCCCCCCCCCCGCGCCGGTTTAGCCCCACACTCAACTTCATCTTCAAACTCCTGAGCCTCCATCCGGCACGCTACCCCCCCCCCCCCCCGCGTTGGTTTAGCCCCACACTCGAATCCACTTCGGATTTCCGGAGCTCAAACCGGCGCACCCCACTATTCATCACCCTATTCCGGCGCGCCCATGGCCCCTCCTTCTCTTGGACGTACTAAACCGGCGCGCCCCCATTTCAACCCCTATTCTGGCGTGCCCTTATGGGATCCCCATTACCCGGCACGCTCCTTTTCTCCCCTTGTATGATCCCTATTCCGACGCGCCTCCCTTCTTGGCCTTATCCGGCGCGCCCCTCTTCTCCTTTGGCATCTCCTTATCAGGTTGAACCCCGCGACCTGACCGCGCAGGTCGATCCGCGTGCGAAGGCGCACGATGGCGAGTTCGAGCTCCACATTTAACAATTCACACCCCCGGACTTGGTGCAAAGAGAAAACTAATGATGCCTTGTGGTATCGGACGTGGACCTCGGAACCTCCGACATGGTCATGATCCGAACACATCTCGGGCCAATAGTTCGTTAACTCGACCCGCTTCTCCCGGGATCTAATCCCGCAACCCCACATTAAACTTGTCGTGTCTATGGCAGACATTTGCACGGTTTTATCATCATCTTCGATGCTTCAAACGTGGACTCGCGTCCGAACAATGAATGGTCCGACCGTGACCGACACGCACGTATACCTTGGAACCTTCGTTTCCCAAGACTGTGCATGAAGAGAAAAGTAATGACGTCCCATGGCATCAGACATGGTCCCTGGAAACCTCGATATGGCCATAGTCCGCAACCACCTCGGGCCAATAGATCATCAACTTGACCCATCTTCATCGGGATCCGATCTCGCACCCACATTAAACTTGCCGCACCTACGGCAGACATCCGTACGGTTTTATCGTTGTCCTTGATGCTACTAATACGGACTTCTGTCCGAATAATTAATGGTCCGTTAGTGACCGACATATATATGCCGGGATCTAATCCCGCGCTTGCATTAAACCTGCCGTACTCACGACAGACATTTGCACGGATTCGCTTCCGTCACCGTCTTGTTTTCTATACGGATCTTTGTCCGAACATAAAATGGTCCATGAATGACCAACAAAATATGAATGGAACAAGACGGCTCTCATCTTCCCCCAACCACACGTGTGGGAATATCAATAAGACCTTCGTGAGTCGCGTTTGGACCTTGGGTTCGCCCCCAACCATGGTCATTGCCTGACCCACATCGTAGGCCTATAGCCGGCTATCTCTGTACACATCTTTGTTTTGGAATATAGTCCCGGGACACTTTCCCGCTGCCCTTCGGCACCGGAAATATTAATGATGCCCACGCAAGCCTCGTTTGGACCGCGGGAGGCGCCCCCGAAATGGTCCTGACTCGATCTCGCACCGGGCCAATAAACTCACTGATTTCTGATCACTCTAACCGGGATTCAAACGAATGTCTCCTGTCCCTTTGAACAATAACTTGCCGTACCCCCGGCATACATATGCTCTGGTTTTCTCGTGACGATTACGCGATTCACAAGCCGGACACTCGTCCGAACATCAAATGGTCAACACACGACCGACATGATCTCGAATACTTTCTTCTCACCCTCGCACGGGGATTTCAATGTTTCCTAATAGACTTTTCACGAAACTAATTTTCTGGCCATGAGGCCCCTTTTCCTGGCGATTAATCAAGGGTGTTCCCCTCTCCGAGGGGATGTAAATAACGTCGTGACCTTTATGGCGCGGCGGGTTTCAGTCCCGACACGAACCACACAATCGTCTGATTAGTCAGATCGAGCGCACAATAAATCGTCACTTTATGACTGGCATGTCCACGCACTTAATAAATGCCAATAAAGAAATAAACAACGATTTTATTAAATAAAAAGTGCATCCACAGTCCCCAGAGAGTGTTGTAGACCCTTCCAAAAATGAGAGGTGAAGCGTGGGTCTCGGTCAGATACTATCGAGACGGGAACTCCATGCAATCTAACCATGTCCTTAATATACAGGGCAGCAAGTACGTCGACTGACCATCGACTTTTGATGGGTAAGAAATGGGCCGATTTAGTTAACAGGTCGATAATTACCCAAATTCCATCATATCCGCCCCTAGACTTGGGCAAACCCATGATAAAGTCCATGCCAATGTCTTCCCACTTCCACTAGGGAATATCCAGCGGATGTAGCTTTCTGGCGGGTTTTTGATGTTCCGCCTTCACTTGTTGGCATGTGAGGCAACGAGACACAAAGTCTGCTACCTCCCTTTTCATGTTAGGCCACCAGAAAGTTCTTTTCAAGTCTTGGTACATCTTAGTGGCTCCAGGATGGATTGTGTACCTCGATCTATGAGCTTCTTCGAGAATCTTCTTCTTCAATTCAGGACAGTCGGGCACACATGTCCGTTCATGAAATAGTAATCTGCCATCAGGTGCCAGCTTGAAATCTAGTCTCTCGTCCAGCTTGCTCTTTATCTCCACTAGCGAGGGATCCTCTTCTTGTAACTTCTTGATTTCAGTTAGCAAATCTGGATGTAGGCTCATATGAGATAGAATAATACACATGTTCTTCTCTTCTGTGCTGATATCAAGCTCAGAGAATTTCTCCAGTAGTTTCCATTCTTGTGTCATGCAGTTGGCCAATATTGTTCTCAGCTTTCGACTAAGGGCATCAGCTACGGAATTACCCTTACCAGGATGGTACTGTATAGTGAAGTCGAAATCCTTGAGATACTTGAGCCAACGCCTTTGCCGCATGTTCAGCTCCTTTTGTGATAATAAGTACTTGAGGCTTTTATGATCGGAGTACATAGTGAATTGTTCTCCGTAGAGATAGTGCCTCCAGATCTTTAAAGCGAATACTACTGCGGCCAGTTCTAAGTCGTGAACTGGATAGTTCTCTTCATGTTTCTTCAATTGTCGAGAAGAGTATGCAATGACTCTCCCATTCTGCATCAATACACATCCGAGGCCAATACCAGAAGCATCGGTATATACCTCGTATTTTTCTCCTTCCATTGGTAATGATAAGACTGGAGCAGTGGTCAAGAGATCCTTCAAAGTTTGGAAACTCTTTTCATAGTCTTCCTTCCACTCATAAGGCACTTCCTTGCGGGTTAACCTGGTCAAGGGAACAGCAATTTTGGAGAAGTACTTTATAAAACGCCGGTAGTAACCAGCTAGACCCAAGAAGCTCCGAATCTCAGTTACATTTGTGGGTCGTTCCCAGTTCTTCATGGCTTCGACCTTTGATGGGTCAACAGCAATTCCGTTCTTCGAAATGATATGGCCTAAGAATGATACTTCCTCGAGCCAAAACTCGCATTTGCTGAATTTGGCATATAGCTTGTTTCCCCTTAATATCTGTAATGCCTTCTTGATGTGTTCTTCATGATTCTCTTCGGTCTTTGAATAGATCAGAATATCATCAATAAAGACCACAATAAATTGGTCTAAATAGGGCCTGAATATGATGTTCATTAACTGCATAAAAGCTGCGGGGGCATTTGTTAGTCCGAAAGGCATAACAGTAAATTCGTAATGCCCATACCTGCTTCGGAATGCAGTTTTATGAATGTCTTCTTCTTTGATCTTCAAGTGGTGGTAACCAGAACGAAGATCAATCTTGGAGAAATATAAAGTTCTAGATAGTTGATCGAACAGCTCATCAATCCTTGGCAGTGGATACTTATTCTTGATTGTAAGGTGATTTAGCAACCAATAATCTATGTATAATCTCATCGATCAGTCCTTCTTTTTGACGAATAGCACGGGTGCTCCCCATGGGGAAGTACTCGGCCTGATGAAACCCTTGTTCAATAACTCCATTAGCTGCTCTTTTAGTTCCTTCAGCTCAGCAGGGGACATTCTGTATGGTGCCCTGGAAATAGGACCAGCACCAGGGATAAGGTCGGTTGTGAACGACGCTTCCCTTTCCGGGGGTAAGCCGGTTAAATCTTCTGAAAAAATATCGGGAAAATCCCGAATTACACGGATGTCTTCAAGTTTAACCTTCTCGACTTCCGTGGCAGTCACGAATGCTATGAAAGCCATGCATCCCTTATTTATAAGTTTACTAGCTCGGAGTACTGATATAAGAAGTGATTTACTCCGAGGGCTATTGTAAACTAGCTCTGGGAAATCTATGAAAGTTACCTTGCCATGCCGGCAATCTACAGTTGCTTGGTATGTGGATAGCCAGTCGGCACCTAGTATGACATCATAACCCTTTATATCTAGGCATATCAGGTCAGCAGGTAAATTATTTCCCTTAATCATCACTTCACAATTTGGATAGTGATAAGTGATATCAGACTCATTCCCAAGAGGTGTAGATATGACCAAATCTAATAGTTCATGTTTCTTAGAAAATGAAGCAGCAAAGTTCTTGGAAATGAATGAATGAGTTGCTCCGGTATCGAATAAAACTTGAGTAGTTTTTGAACAAATAGTGAGAGTACCTTCCACAATTCCACCTTTAGTGGGTTCCGTCTCTTGGAGAGCTTGCAGACGGCCTTGTTTCTTTACCGGACCCTTCTCGTCTTTGGTGTCTTGTTCCTTCATCAGTGGGCAGTCTGGGATTCGATGCTCTCGGCTCCCACATCGAAGACAAGCTCCTAACTTTCTCCAGCATTCCTCGGTCTTATGACCAGCTTTATCACAATACTTGCAAATCTCCTTTGATGGTGTGGTGGTGGAGAATGGCCTGTCATTCTTCTAGAATTTCTTCGCCTTAGAGGGCTCCCCTCCCATGAAGAATCGCTTCTTGTTGAAGGATTGTTTGAATTTTCCTGGGCTTGTGACGGGTTCCTTCTTGTCTCTTTCTCGGATTCTCTCAGATAATTCGGTGGCGTCTTCCAGTAGTTGAGCACGCCGAACCATCTCCGAATAGACTTGGATGTCCATCGGGGCAAGTTGTGTGATATAATGGGGCCAAAGCCCGTTGAGAAATCTTCTCGCCTTCATCTTTCCCGTACACACCAAGTGGGGTGCATACCTAGATAATCTGGAGAATTGGGCCTCATACTCGGCCAGTTTCAAGCCCCGTTGTTTTAGAACGGCGAATTTCGTGACTTTCTTTTCCTGGATATGATCGGAGAAGTACTTGTTGTTGAAATGCTCCGTGAATTCATCCCATGTGACATGGTATTCTGGCAGTGTTGCTTCTATGGATTCCCACCAGGATCGAGCATCCCGCTCTAGTTGGAATACGGCAAGTAAAACCTTCTCTTCATCCACGCATTGCATCACACGGAAGATTCGTTCCATCTCCTTTAGCCAATTCTCGGCATCCTCGGGGTCGGACGAACCCGTGAACCTCGGTGGTTTCATGTTACGGAAACTTCGGTGGAGATCTCCCGCTCCACGATTTGCTCCGCCTTGGGCAACTTGCTGTAGTGCCTGTGTGAGGCCTTGCACGGTGCGCTGCATCTCGTGCCATTGTGCTCTTTCTGCAACCATGATCCTACAAAAGAGTTAAGTATGATAAAGATCGGATTTACTTGTAAGGTCGAAAGTCATTGTAGAACTTAACCCATGGCTTTATCCATCTCACCGGGTAAGGTATATCTATCCTTGAACTTGGGTTTTACCTATCCTTGGACTCAAATTTTTACTAAGATTTCAATTTCTAATCGTTTATTTTTTCTAGTTCCCTAGGTTTGAAAACCTAGGCTCTGATACCACGAACACTGTCACGTCCCGAGCGCGGAAGATTACCCGGAGGCGTGACACGTCTATATAGATCGTGTCAATCATGTAAATACCAGAGTGCGAAAATAACTAAGATTTAACTCGAAATTAATACAAATAGTACGAGCTGACAATTGTCACAACTAATCAAAGAACAAATACATATGTTCCCAGAGTCCAACGACTAGGCTTCAAATCTTAAACAGTTTTAATCAAGTTGACTAATACAAATGACATAGATGAATTGATACAACTGACATAAGTGAACTAATACAATAACACAAAGGACATGACAATTTGATAACTTCACTCTAACACTCATCACTCAGTCTCATTCCCTTCCGAGTGTTGGTTGACATCCAAATTACCTGAAAATATTAGAAAATAACTAGATGAGCGAATCGCTCAGTAGGAATTACATCTCAAGATTTAACATGCTTTAAGTGGTTTACAAGTTCAATTAATGTCAGTAAAGCTATGCATGTAGATGAGTAGATATCAAGGATTGTAAAAATCGATAAGAGCAGTGAAGGAATAACAAGTGAGAGTATAAGGATTCCAACTTCAATGCAGCAATAGCAAGAGATTCAAGCAAGTAATAACGGGAATTAACAAAATCTTTCCAAGAGAGTAAGAACTCATGTCAAGCAAGTAATAGAAAGTAATATAAATTCAAGCATGTAAAACTGGAATTGGCTATTTATCAATTTCATTCAAGCAAAAACTTTACCCTTCTGCGGGTCTCAAGTCAAATCAATCAAGTAATATCACGAGAATGAGTGGAATGTCTAAAGCCTAGCAAGCAAGTACTCAGGTGCAATGCCAAACACCGTGGTCAATAAACTTCCATGGGCACAAGTACCTTCGGGTGCTCCTCCCAGGACCAGATCGGGCCCTATATGCACAGCATTAATCATTTTTGTCGACATCCACTCTCATTTACAGCCAATATGGAATTTCAAGGTTTGACCAGTATGATATATAAGGTGAAATTATGGAATGGAATCCAAGGGCGCATTGATGTGTAGGGATGAACTAGGAGTGGAAACCAGTAACGTTTGATACACGGAAAAAAACTAGATAAGAGAGGTGCCTTATGTGCCACCTGACAATTTTAGAAACGACACCCTCACTGTGGGATGCCCATCCTGGGAAATATATAGGGTTTAGAGGACCATATCAGGAGTTAAATGGCACCTCTCAGGCTGTCATCTATTAGTGGAGATGGTAAAAGTGAAAGCCTAACGATCACGTTAACGTAATGAGCCAGTTGTGTCGACTCAGCAGTTCATCGCGTCAACGCGGTGAACAGGCTGGGTCGACCCTGCAGTTCATCGCGTCAACCCTGTAGTTCATCGCGTCAACCCTGCGAACTGGCTGGGTCGACCCTGCGAACAGGCTGGGTCGACCCTGCAGTTCATCGCGTCGACCCTGCAGTTCATCGCGTCAACCCTGTGAACAAGCTGGGTCGATCCTGTAGTTCATCGCGTCAACGCGGTGAACAGGATGGGTCGACTCTGCAGTTCATATCTGCTCAAAATGGCTTAAGGTATTAATCTTTGATTAAGCTAGGGTTAACTGGACGATTAGTTTAACATCATGCAGTTAGAAGGCGCCCATGGGGCTGCCATCTCTTAGAAGAAGGCGCCCTTGGGTCTACCACCTTCTATTAAATTTTAATAGGTTAGTTAAATGATAAAACTTGTGTTATACGGATATATCGTATGGATATGAAGCTAATTCATACCAATTACCCTAGATTGAAGCTAATACATGCTAATCGTCTTGGGTATAAGACGAATACATGCTAATTATCTTAGGTATGAGGCTAATACATACTAATCATCTTAAGTATGAAGCTAATACATGCTAATCAGCTTAGGTATGAAGCTAATACATGCTAATCATCCTAGATTTAAGCTAACACATGCTAATTATTATAGGTATGAGACTAATACTCGCTAATTATTCTGGGTATAAGGCTAATACATGAGAAACATGCCGTATATACTTTATATCTATTTGATAAACATGCAATTGAGAGGGGTCTTGGGTTTGTATGTTTATGTTGTTATTCGTGTAAGTTCTTGAGATTTTAGTCTTTCTTAGTCCTTTTCATACTTTTCGGATCTTCATTTTAATTTCATGTCTTCTGCAAACTTGTTCATCCTTAAGTGCTTTACATTTCCTTCTTCAACTTCTTTCTCTAATTCCTCTCCGTTTTCATGTTATTGCATGTTTTTCCACTTGCTATCCTGGCACATTACTGTTCATCCGAGTTGATACCTTCTTTTGTTCCCTAGTTTACATACCCTTCCAATCCTCTTTTCTCTCTGAGTTCTTCACAAAAGTTCTTCTGCTCTTGTAGATATAGATTTTCTTCTTCTACCACTTCCTCCAATTCTTCTTAATTTTTAAGTTATAATTAATTTTCTACGGTTCTGTTTTCTACTCAGTCACTGTTCACATGCGCCTATAGATCTCGATTTTTCACATTTTTCACCTTCTTCCTATCATTTTCGCTCTCTGCACTCTTCATAAAACTTCTTCCTAACCCTCCAATCTACAACTTTCTCTTCTTTCACATATTCCCATTCTCTCTAAATTTTACGTTATTCTCCTTCTTAGAACCCCCTATTTTCAATATAATTTCATTGTGCTTTCAACTTGGACTTTTTCAACTTGGTCTTTTTCAACTTGGTCTTTTTCCACGTTTTTCATCCTCTTGGCTACAATTTCTTCCTTCACTATTTTCAGGTTTTAGTTTCTCTAATATAACATTTTTAACATGGTGGTTTCAGTTTCACAGAAATTGACATAATGACAGGCTCTTCACTAAAGCATGAACTATATCAAATCTGAGGTGGTCATTCAACGTAAGATGTGTTGGTAAATCAAGTAACATGGAGATTAGCCTAACATGTTATTCGGTTAGGTAGGCTAACAGATTAATTTAACTTTAATATAACATCTTTATCATAGTGTATATAGAAAATGGTGTAGTCATTTAGGGTAAAACATGTCCATAAACAAGTAACATGAATATTTAGTTTATCATGTGATTAGATTAGGTAATCTAACTGATTAGCTAACATATTCTAACAGATTAGCTAACATTTTACTTGATGTATGTGAAAGCATGTTAGAAATTGTTGTAAACATGGTTTATCGCATGGAACATCGTATGGAGATGAGCTAATACTAATTTTTATCCTAGATTAGCTATCTTAGATTAGCTAATATTTAGTTAAAAGCCTGAGAACACCTACTAAAACATGATGTGTAACCACTAAATACCTCATGGAGATGAGACTAATCACTAATTTTACATGCTAATATAACCTAGATTAGCTATGGTTTGGTTAAAGCTCGAGATCACCTACCTTGTTGGAAGATCTCTAGCAGTAGCAGAACCCTTCTAGATGACTGTGTAATCCCTGCAGAGCTTTACCCCAACCTTAGCTAACCTAGAATGGGGGTAGCAAAGGGTATGTTATAGGGTATGGTATGACTGGATAGGGGGGCAATATCTGGAATAATGGGGCTTTACAGCTTGTACAGGCTGGAGAGATAAGGATAATGTTTGGACAGCCAATCCATGGCCCAGATCGTAAAGTCTGTCTCCCATATTCATACATGATCCCTCTTCAATGTGCACACTTTCAAAGTCTGTACATCCTCAAAGTCTATACATTGGCCTCCTCAAAGTCTATACATTGGCTTCACAAAGTCTGTACATCCTCTCCCTCTCAAAGTCTATCTGTACATCCTCTCCCTCTCAAAGTCTATACATTGGCTTCCATCACAAAGTCTGTACATCCTCTATCACAAAGTCTGTACATCATCACAAAGTATGTAAATCATCACAAGTCTGTACATCCTCTATCACAAAGTCTGTACATCATCACAAGTCTGTACATCTGTACCCTCTCAAAGTCTATACATTGGCTTCCATCATAAAGTCTGTACATCATCACAAAGTCTGTACCCTCTCAAAGTCTATACATTGGCTTCCATCACAAAGTCTGTACATCATCACAAATCTGTACATCCTCTCCCTCTCAAAGTCTATACATTGGCTTCCATCACAAAGTATGTACATCATCACAAAGTTTGTACCCTCTCAAAGTCTATACATTGGCTTCACAAGTCTGTACATCCGCTCCCTTTCAAAGTCCATACATTGGCTTCCATCACAAAGTCTGTACATCCTCTCAAAGTCTATATGTTGCAGCTCAAGTCTATACATTGGCCATTGGTGCAAAGTCTATACATTGGCCATTTGTGCAATTCAAAGTCTATACATTGCTGCGGTTACTGCGGTGGCTCAAAGTCTATACGTTGCTGCAGCCCGCAACAAAGTCTCTACATTGCAATTTACCAAGTCTGTACGTTGCTAGCCTATAATGTATAATTAATTGGCACAAAAGGTAATTAGTGGATGCTAGGATTTGAACGCTGGTCATTAGGTTGAAAGGCAAGTTACTTAACCAACTACACTAGAAAGTCACTTGTTAAGTGAATAATCTTTACATATGATAACTTCATGTTCCAACTTCTTACTTAAGCTTCCTCTAGAGTTTATCTAATATATTATTTTTATTTGGGAAATATTATTAATATATATATATATATATTTATACGGGGTGCTACAGTAATAACTCTAGGTCCATACACATTATCAAGAGATAAATCCAAATGGACCGAGAAGGATAAATTAAAAAATTCTGTCAATGATTGAGCAGTAAACTTGATGAAGGGATCCCTTGACAGAAATCTAACTTCATGGGTTTCATCCTGCAGGTCTGCCAAGGAAATCCTGGATAAATTGAGGACTGGTTGTCGTAGAGATGATGATCGATGCATGATGGCTCAAGAGAGTGAACAAAGTAGCAATCAAGATGAAGAACATGACTATGATCAGGTAAACATCTTTGAAAATTACACCCTGGATGATTGGATTGCTGCATATAATGAATTGCTGGAGTCTCATGATCATTTAAGAAAATAGTATAAGAAGATGAAAAAGAAAATTGATAAAAATGATTCTAATTCATCATGCAAAAAGTGCTTGAAGATTAATGAATTATATGATGAATGTTTGTCTGAGACTCACTTGAATCTGAAGCAAATGTACTTGCTGAAAAATGAAAACCAAGAATGTGCCAATAAAATTTTCAAATTAGAAAGTCATTTAAAGGTGAAAACTGATGAACATCTGATAAATCTGGAAGAGTTGGAAAGGATTAATTCTGATCTGGAGAAATTGAAAGCTGAGAACAGTGAAATTCATAGGAATAAAAAAAATCTTAAAGCTGAAATAGAGAAAGTTAACAAGGAAGATGTGCATGTTTCCTATCTAAAATCAAGCTGCAACAAGTGCTTGGCTCTAAAAGAACACAATGAAGATCTTTAGAGTGAGAATGAATGGCTGAATAAACTGATTGCCTCATCTAAAGAAGATAACAGAAATCTGCTTGCTGAGAAAATTAAAGTGGAGGAAAGAGAAGAAGAATTGATTGAAAGAGTAGAGTCTGTATCTAGTGGTGAAGAAATTCAGAAGCTGACTAACGAAAACATTGAACTGAAAGTTGAAATTGAAAATTTAAAATGGTTAAACACTGGTATGTCTGAAAAACTTCTCACCTTAGAAAAAGGAAAAACTTTATGTGATGAAGAATCAAAAATTTTGAGCAATCTGGAACAAGAAATTGAGAAGTATAAAACTACAAACAAAGTTCTAAGTGAATGCGTTAATTGTAGTGAACATGAGATAGCCAGTTATGAACTTCACATTGCTTCTTTGGATAATAGAATTCATGATCTGGAAAACTTAGCATCCGAGTCTGCTAAAAATAAAGGAAAAATGACAACTGTCATGGAAGGTGAGGATGATAATTCAAAAAAGGGGATAAGTGGTGTAGACACGTCAAAATTGACGTTACTGTATGCACATCTCATATTACCTCGTAATATCCCAATTTGACTCTCAAATTAACTTTTTTTGAGTGTTTTTTTTCATTTTTCTTAAATTTCTCCCCTTTTTTCTCCCTTTTCTTATTTTTTCTTATTTTTCTAGATTTTCTGAGTATTTTTCTCCATTTTTACGGATTTTCTAAGAATTAACGACGTGAGGGGGGCGTCATTTGTTTTTAAGAAAATTAAGAAAATAAAAAAAAATGACGCCTCTTTGAGGAGGCGTCCATTCTTTATTTTTCTAGATTTTCTGGAATTTTTTTCAGAATTTTTTAGAAATGACGACATGTAAAGGGGCGTTGTTTGATTTTAAATAAATTAAAAAAATTGAAAAAATGGAAATCACGACAAAGGGCGTCAATAGCAATTGTGATTATTTTAATATTATTTCTCGCCCTGTTTCAGAGGTGATTTGGTGGCTTTCCGAATGTCAGAAAAACACGAAAAAATAGTAATTAGAATCAGCACACTTAGATGCACGTCCACCTAAAAAATAAGAAAATAATAATGAGAAATAAAAAATGGCCATGTTTTGCATATTTTGAAATAACGACCCTCACGCGGGTGTCATTTCAATTGACGCCCGAACGCGTGGTTGTCATTTCCTTTTGGTCTTTTTTTATTATTTTTGAATCACGACACTTTGCAAGTCATTTTTTTCAATTGACGCCCCTAGCCAGGTCGTCATTTTCATTGCTATATTTTGAGATTTTAAATCCGCCCGAAATTCGTATTAAATTCTAAATAGTTCCTTCCTCAAAGTCGTCAATTCTTTAAATGACGATGCCTCCGCGGGCGTCCTTTTAAAAGCGACTATTTATCCGGTCGTCAATTCTTGTTCAAATTTTGAACTCTCGCAGAACCTCCCTCTTTCCTCGTTTTGAGCCCCTTTTCACTTCGGAAAGGACTCTAATGGCTTTCCATGACTGGAGTGATTCCTTCCAATGGTTATCTCTTGCTAAAATCAACTATCCTAATTGTTCTTAGACTTAAACTCCATTCTCCCCTATAAATAGAGCCCCTGCGGCTCATGCTAAGAAGGCCAACTTCAATTCACGACAGGGAGGTGATGCCCGAACGTCGGCTTAAGGAGAAGTTTCCTTGCATCTAAGGCTTCATCGTTCGGAGGCTTCTCTCAACTGAAGATCTAAAGCCGTCAACAGAGAAAATAGCTTTGCTATCCCCTCTTTGCTTCTTTCATTGTTTAAATTAGTTCACAGTGCACACATGCATCTTGCTCATATCTCTGTTATTAGTTCTTCCTCCTCAACCATGTTGAGCCTCTTCCAGTGCAACACTTGCACACTTATTATTTTTAGCATTCATCATATGTTTTTATCCCACCCATTGCATTGGGGTTTAAAAGGGCAACACCCCACAAGGTGTGTTCTAGTCCATATTTTCATATTTATATTCATATTGTGGATTTGATACTACACCTTGGGTTTACTAATTCCTATTTTCATTGGTTGTTGTCTTTGATCTTTGCAAGGATAATCAACAAGAAGAACTCTCTTCATCGGCCGGCCGATAGCAAGAGAAGGTGCACTCACAATCTCCCCTGCATTCTTTTGAGGTATTTATATTCACGATCCCTCCATTGATTATTTGTTATATCCTTTGAGGCCCTCGCGTCTCTGGCGATCACATTCCTCTTAGCATCCTACGCATGCTCCCCTTTTCTCTCTCTCCTTCATACATTCTTCTTTTTCCCTTTTATTTATTCTTTAGTTTTCCCTTAAGTGGATTTCTTAGAATCTACAAATTGGCGATCACGGTGGGACACCTTTTGTTTTTCTTTTGATTACCCTTCCCCTTGGGCACCCACATGTGCCATCTCCCCTTTTGCACCCACGGTGCGCCTCCCTTTGTGCTCCACATAGCACTCTCCCTAAGTGGTTGTTAGTTTGTTATATTTTAAGAAAATCCATTTATCCATCTCTTAAAAAAATGATGAGCATGCTAGATCCTATTTCATGTTCTTATTGATTGTCATGATTTTTATCTTGTGATTGTGAGTGTTTTCATTCCTTCCTATTGGTATTTTTATCACTATTTAAGCTTTCTGGCCGTTGGAGTATTTCTGGGGACACAAGGAATTAGCGCCCTTCACTGGGGCGTCGTTTCCACATTTAACGACAGGGTGCAGGGCACCATTTCCCTGCCCTCTCAAAAAAAAAAATCACAAGAATTGACGCCCACTCACAGGGGCGTTGTTTCCCCATTTAGCGACAGGGTGAAGGGCACCATTTACCTGCCCTCTCTTCAAAAAAAAAAATTTCACAGGAATTGACGCCCTTCACAGGGGCGCTGTTTCTACCATTGACGGCATAGTGGGGGGCGCCATTTAGTTTTTCTGAAAAAAAAAGAAAAGAAAAGGCACAGGAATTGACGCCCCTCACAGGGGCGCTCTTTTAACATATAGCGACAGGGATCAGGACGTCATTTCCCTGAGTGTCCGCAGTGAGAAAAAACTGTGTGTTCCGTCTCATTTTTATCATATCTGGTTCATGCCTTGTTCATGCCTTGTTCATGCATGTATATTGTCTTTATTCTGCATTAGTTTTGCATTCATATTTGCATTGGTTTAGGAGACCTCCTCTCTCTACACCTTTTAGGATATCTTACACCCTCTTGGTGAAGGAAGGACCCTCCTTTGAGCATTCCGTCTCATTGGACCGGAAATTCCTAAACCAAACCTCCGTAAGTCCCCGCACCCGTGGATTCTCTCACGGACGCCGGGCAGGTTGTACCTTTGAAGTCCCGGGTTTAGTTGGCCTATGCATGGTGATAGAGTGTTCTTAGTTGGCATCGAAGTAAACTTACATTGAAACTAGGTTCCTCCCTTGTGTGAATCACTCCGAAAGTTTGTTAAAAGTCATTAATTCACCAAGGTTCAAATAAATAAAAAAATCAACGGTAACCATTCCAACTTGTGTGCTTCTTTGCAAATTATTTTACTTGAACTTTGATTGCATAATGGCTTACCTTGATAGACAAAATAACATGTTTAAACTTAATTGTGTTCATGAGGATGCACAACCTAGCATATCATATATCCTCAATTCTATAATTCTCACCACAATCATTCTAGGGGACCACGCCCTCATTCCTATGGTATTGCCCAACCCATGGGCAATGTCCAATCCCTTGGTCCCTCGCCTCAATCGCGAGCCACTATTCCTTCGGGACCGTCTCCTCCCAACGACAAGAAGGTCTCTCAATTCATTCGTGTATTACATTATCTCACCCCTCAACAAATCCAAGCCCTTAAGGCTATTGTCGGAGGCACATCCTCTCATCACCCGCCTCCTTCGTCCACACATACTCCTATTCGGGTGGCCCATCACCCGCCTCCTTCGTCCACACATATATACTCCTATTCGGGTGGCCCATCATCCGCCTCCTTCATCCACACCTACTCCTATTCAGGTGACCCATCACCTGCCTCCTTCTATTTCTCATCCTTCACGGCCCTAAGGCCCATTTATTCCTTGCAACCCGGCCCATCCGGGTCCTTCTATGCGTCGGCCCATTAATCCCCCTCCACGGCCTTTATATCAACCCCTCCTTCAAGGCCATCTTGCCAACCCTCCATTGCTCAAGTTACACCTCTCCAACAAACTCTTATTGATAAACTCGCTTCGTTGGAGGAACAATTAAAGAGGATTACAAGCCCACAGCCCGCTCCTCCTACTCCAATCAATTCCCTCTATGCTGCTCTAAATAAGATTACAAAGATGGAAAAAGAGTGGAAGGAGAGGAGGGACAATGGCATCAATGATATATGTGAGCGAGAAGTTGTTACAAGTCCTGATAATCAAGTGGACGCCGTCCGCCCTCCACTCATCCGCACTACGCATTTACATGGCTCTCCGCCTCCATATACATATTCGCCTCCTCAAAATCCCCCACAACACCATACTCCACAACTTCTCATTTCGCCTCCACCACGGCGTCCGTTGGATTTACTTAATGATGAAGATTTGGAGATGGTACAAGAATTTGAAGCTCCTCGAGATGCACCACTTCCGAGTTTCCTTTGCCGTCCTCTTCCTCCACTGCCAGAAGACCTCTATACTCAAGACGATGCCACAGTCCCCGATCCAACCCCCATTTATGAGACCTCTTGGTGTTACGATGATGTGTCGATATTTCAACCACCCATACCACCACACCATGAGTCTCATCCTATCCCTAACACCTCTCACCTCATCCGACATTTTCAACACACTAAACCTTCTTCGTTCGCACCTCCCGTAACCACACCAGTAGCCTCCATTCCATCGGCCTCCGCCGAGCCTCCATCACCCTCCACTACGCCGGCCTCCGCCGAGCCTTCTATTACCCCTCCTCTTTGTTCGCCACCTCGACCCTCCATTATCCCTTTAAGCCCAAAACCCACTTTGCCTATTCCTTCATCTATCCATTCACCCTTACCTGTGGCTAATCCTGAGCAGGATCCATCCCTTTTTGCACTCGAGCCAACCCCGACTGCTTCTGGGTAAAGGGTGAAGCTCGACGTGTTTGAACCTCCGCTTCCACTCATCCTTTCTCCAACACTTTCCATTACACCATCACCACCCATGGAGCCTTCCACCTCCACTTCACCTTCCTTTACCACTCAGAATGGGAGTGCTTCTTCAAGTACTTGTACCGAAGATGATCAAGAGCCGGGCAAGAAAGATTTGGCCACGGCCGTGCTATTCAAGATGCAAGAGTTTATTTGCCGGATGCCAATCCGGGTTGTTGTGCCAAGCATGGTCGAAGAGGCCAAGTCCCCGCCACTGCTCACTAAGAGAGAGTGTCAAGCTTTGATGCCATGTAAGTTCGTGCCCAAAGGCCGGGCAAGGCACCCCTTGTTCCAACTTTTCAATCTTGAACCCATTCTTCCATACAAGGGGCGAATGCCTATTCTGTTCAACACTCTTTATATGCCACAATCCCTGGGCAACACGATGCTTCATGTTCTAACTCTTCAACTCCCTCACATTATTGTTCTTTGCCCTCCAAGGAAGTTGTCATTTATTGTTGAAGCTTCATCACGGGCTCTTGCTTTATCCATTGGGCCAATTGGCTATACACTTTCACTGCCATGGAGGGGCGGTTATCTTGGTGCTAAGGGGCCTTCCACTATTTTATCCACCTTCCATTCAACTCCACCCATATTTCCGTCTATCACCGATTCTTCATGGGCCACTCTAGGGGTAAGGAGGAGGATCTCATCCTCTCGCCCTTCATGTTCTTTACATTCTTTGCATTTCATGCATCCATCGCATTCGTTGCATTGCATCCACATGCATTTGCACTTCTTTCCCGGGTTTCCAAACCCGTATCTTCCCCGCCTTCCAAAACCTCTCTATCCCCCACATTTCCTATATCTTCAGCCTCTATCTTCGGGATCTCCAGGTCCCCTTACACTTGCCGGGCATTGTGCCCCCTCCGATCTTCCCTCAGGGCATCACGCCCCTTTCCAACTATTGCATCCGCACTCCCCGGATTTCTCTCTTGTCCTCATGGGGCATCACACCCCATGGTGTCTCATTCCTCCGGAACCTCCGGATCCTTCATCCTCTTCTAATCCACTCTCCCCAGGGCATCGCGTCCCTCCAGACTTTTCCTTCCTCATTCTCCCGGGGCATCGCGCCCCCTTTCCTGCTCTTTCCCTGGAACCTCCAGGTGTTTTATCCCTCCTTTTAGGGTATCAAGCCCTTTCTGATTCCACTCCTCCGGACCCTCCGGATCTTTCCCTCCTTCCAGGGCACCGCGTCCCTCGATGCTTTCTTCCTCCGGAACCTCCGGAGGATTCCTCCTATCATGATTCTCCTCCTTCACCGCCGGACCCTCCGGATCCACCTCTTTTCATCTATCAATTTCTTCTTCTAATTCCTCCTGATCGTGCGTTCGACCCAACTTCTTCCACGGGCATTTGCCCTTTCTCCCACTACTTTCGAGGCTTTAGTCCTCACTCCTCCTCTTGATTTCTCCGCTTCGTCTGTAAACTATTCTTTGTGATCAGGGTCTCTGTGCCTTAGCGAGGGAGTTCTAGCCCTCGCCTCTCTTCCTTTTCTCCTTATTCGTCTGAGTCTGGTCTTGGAACCACTCCTTCTTGTTAAGCCACTTTCAAATCCTTTGCTTCCAATTCTTTCATCTGCCACTTGAGGACAAATCCCATGATGATCAAGATCGCCTCTGGCAGCTGTTCTACAAAGGTTGCAAGGTAACATATTGGCTTAAGTACGTATTTTTATGATATCATTATCTCATTACTTCACGCATGATTTTCAAAATGAAGTGCTTCTTAACATGATTAAGAGTGGTATTTTAGGCCTTTATCTTAGGTCTTTATCTTCATCTTCATTGAATTTCAGAAAAGAGTCTTTAGGCTTGCTTCTGCAGCACCTTTGGTTAATAAGAACCCAGTGTTGGGAGTTCGGCATTCTCTCCCCGCTTGTTAAGGGCAACCCTCAGCTGGGCATTCCACACACTTCATGGCGTCCTTAGCCGGCTCCTTTGGATAAACATCGTTGCTACTTTGGCCATGCCATGAGTATACCTGCATGTCTTTTCTCTTCTTTACTCGGCCTCATGCAGGGGCAAGAGGTTGACGGATGAGATGACCAACCTAGGTAATCCCCAATACGAGAGAAGTCTCAAATAGGGGCAGTCTTGCCCCAAAATAAAATAAGTTTTCATGATATACATCTCGCCAAAAAGGGCTATTATGAAAATCAAGTTAAAATTTTGATAAATGCAAAATTATGAATTATGACATGTCAAGAGAGGCAAAGTCCCCACAGGGAAAACCCTGGTCGTATGCATGTCAAGGGTCTAAAAATCAAAGGCATAAAGCCCCGGCGCAACAGACCACCTCTTTGAGGGGTAGAACCTTGGAAGGAATTCAAGTCCAGACATCTCCCATCCTGCATAAAGCTTATCTCTAATTGTTCTTCTCTTCTCCCTCTAAGATCGAATGTTTCTCGGGTATGGCCTTGGTAGGGGCATCATTAACCCTCGGTAGTCGGCTATAGGGCGCCACCCTTCAATGCACGCTCGGCTTTGGGCAGTTGTAGCGAAAGGGGAAGGAACGAGGACCCCTAGCCAGTGGCTTAGACATCCCGTTGATGCTGCACTAACATTGTCTAAACCGAAATCCAAAAAAAGTTGAACATTGTCTAAACCAAAATCCAAAAAAAGTTGAATATTTCTTAAACCAAAATCCAAAAAAGTTGAATATTTCCTAAACCAAAATCCAAAAAAAAGTTGAATATTTTCTAAATCAAAATCCAAAAAAAAAGTTGAATATTTCCTAAACCAAAATCCAAAAAAGTTGAATATTTCCTAAACCAAAATCTAAAAAAGTTGAATATTTCTTAAACCAAAATCCAAAAAAGTTGAATATTTCCTAAACCAAAATCCAAAAAAGTTGAATATTTCTTAAATCAAAATCCAAAAAAAAAGAGTTGAATATTTCTTGAAAAATCCAAAAAAATTGAATATTCTCAAAATTCATAAAAATTTAAATATTTTCAAAATCCATAAAAAATTCAGATATCTTCTAAAAATCCACATACAAATTCCAATATTTTCAAAACTCCCATAAAAATTTACATATTTCAAAATCTAAAAAAATTGCATTGTATTTTTCTGATGGTGCTTTTGCATGGACAACAATTTTGCAAGGACCAAGAGCACGGGATGAGTCCCCTCCATTCACCGCTATCAATCTTCTGATTCTTCCCAACATCATCATGATTTGTCACTATGGACACTCCTGATTATCATCTCTCTATATTGGGCATTAATTGATTGTTCATCTCCAAAATCATTTAATAAACTCTTGCTGATTTCGCTTGATCACTCTGTCACTGGGCATTACTTGGTCCTAATCATCCAATCTCAATCTCACATGCCAAGATTGTCATCCTCATAACAAACAACAAACAATAAGGTTTTGCAATGCTATGTTTCAACTCATGCTATTCATGCTAAACATGCTTCGCCTTGCTAATACATGCTTGAATGCTATCCACACCAAGCTTTGATCGCTTTGATGTCTATGTTGTGATTGCTTATTGATGCTTTGATTCATGCTATACTTGCTATGCTTAAATACCTTATTCATTGCTTGTTATCTTCCTTATATCTTGGATAATGAAATTTTGAGCGCAGGGTAAGAAGCTCTTGGTCCCACCGACTGGGCATCATCATCCAAGCCCCATGGTGCTTGCACCTCATCTCAGTTCCCTCATGCTCATCGCTATCACCATCTTCCTGTATACATTTTTACTATATGTTACGCTACTAGATTATATCAAGGACCTTGTGACTTTGGTAAATATGGAATTTGAGTTCCCCTTCATCAAAAACGATGACGATTCTAGAGGCGTCTTAGTCATACGGATAGGCCGTTGAGCCATCCAAGACTGGGGATGATGGTTCCCTTTTGCGAGTTGGTGCGCGGATAAACGGGCTTCGGCTTAGTATCAGCTCACGAAATTGGTTTCTTGACCCAGTCTTGGTAGTTTAACAATATTATCCTTGATTATCTTCTATTTTCATTTGTTTTGACTTTTCCCTTTAAACCCAACATGCATTCATATAGGGCTTTGAATCAACAGTGAAACATCATTCTGATAAACTGATTTGGAGAGTCAAATTGATCTTAATCTTTCCAGATATGAGATATTCATTGCTGAATGGAATCCTCAGTTCGTTTTGTCGCTGTTTTGGGCCGTTTTCTCGAAAGCTCTTTGTTTGGATTTCTATCCTCCATTTTCACTCTCCTTTTCCTTTGATCCACCTTGGTTGCAGCACGTCCACATTGGCTGGTAACCGCTCCCCAATGGTGAAACCTACAGGTTTATGACCTGGGGTACTTCCACCGCACTGGAAGTTGATCGTCTTCTTTTATCTCCCTCGTGCCTGCGTGCACACTCCCTCTTTTATCCAAACACCGTTGATTTCATTAAATTTCTTGAAATTGCTTCATCTCGAACTTTTGATTCAATTCTCATCAGGTGATGTTGATTGCGTGTCTCATCACACCTTGGCATCTACTTTTCAGTTCACTCTATTCCCTTGCAAAGCAGACGCCAAGGCGGGGCAGCTGTAGACACGCCAAAATTGACATTACTGTAAGCACATCTCATATTACCTCATAATGCCCCAATTTGACCCTCAAATTAACTTTGTTTGAGTGTTTTTTTTCATTTTTCTTGGATTTCTCCCTTTTTTCTCCATTTTCTTATTTTTTTTCCTATTTTTTTAAATTTTCTGGGTATTTTTCTCCATTTTTACGGATTTTCTAAGAATTAACGGGATGAGGGGGGGCGTCATTTATTTTTAAGAAAATTAAGAAAATAAAAAGAAAAATGATTCCTCTTTGAGGAGGCGTCCATTCTTTATTTTTTCCTATTTTTCTGGATTTTATGGAATTTTTTTCGGAATTTTTTAGAAATGACGACATGTAAAGGGACGTTGTTTGATTTTAAATAAAATAAAAAAATTACAAAAATGGAAATCACACATGTCAAAGGGCATCAATTGTAATTGTGATTATTTTAATATTATTTCTCGCCCTCTTTCAGGGGTGATTTGGTGGCTTTTCGGATGTAAGAAAAATACGAAAAAATAGTAATGGGAATCGGAACAATTAGATGCACGTCCACCTAAAAAATGAGAAAATAATAATGAGAAATGAAAAATGACCCTATTTTACATATTTTGAAATAACGACCCTGATGCGGGCATCATTTCAATTGACGCCCGAACGCGTGGTCGTCATTTCCTTTTGGTCTTTTTTTATTATTTTTGAATCACGACACTTTGCAAGTCATTTTTTTCAATTGACGCCCCTAGCCAGGTCGTCATTTTCATTACTATATTTTGAGATTTTAAATCCGCCCAAAATTCGTATTAAATTCTAAATAGCGCCCTCCTCAAAGTCGTCAATTCTTTAAATGACAACGCCTCCGCGGGCGTCATTTTAAAAGCGACTGTTTATCAGGTCGTCAATTCTTGTTCAAATTCTGAACTCTTGCAGAACCTCCTTCTTTCCTCGTTTTGAACCCCTTTTCACTTCGGAAAGGACTCTAATGGCTTTCCATGACTGGAGGGATTCCTTCCAATATTTATTTCTTACTAAAATCAACTATCCTAATTATTCTTGGACTTAAACTCCATTCTCCCATATAAATAGAGCCCCTGCAGCTCATGCTAAGAAGGCCAACTTCAATTCATGACAGGGAGGTGATGCCCAAACGTCGGCTTAAGGCCGAACGTCGGCTTAAGGAGAAGTTTCCTTGCATCTAAAGCTTTATCGTTCGGAGGCTTCTCTCAACTGAATATCTAAAGCCGTCAACAAAGAAAATAGCTTTGCTATCCCCTCTTTGCTTCTTTTATTGTTTAAATTAGTTCACAGTGCACACATGCATCTTACATCATATCTCTGTTATTAGTTCTTCCTCCTCAACCACGTTGAGCCTCCTCCAGTGCAACACTTGCACACTTATTATTTTTAGCATTCATCATATGTTTTTATCCCACCCATTACATTGGGGTTTAAAAGGGCAACACCCCACAAGGTGTGTTCTAGTCCATATTTTCATGTTTATATTCATATTGTGGATTTGATACTACACCTTGAGTTTACTAATTTATATTTTCATTGGTTGTTGTCTTTGATCTTTGCAAGGGTAATCAACAAGAAGAACTCTCTTCATCGGTCGGCCGATAGCAAGAGAAGGTGCACTCACAATCTCCCCCGCATCCTTTTGAGGTATTTATATTCGCGATCCCTCCATTGATTATTTGTTATATCCTTTGAGGCCCTCATGTCTCTGGCGATCACATTCCCCTTAGCATCCTACGCATGCTCCCCTTTTCTCTCTCTCCTTCGTACATTCTTCTTTTTCCCTTTTAATTATTCTTGTTAGTTTTCCCTTAAGTAGATTTCTTAGAATCTACAAGTGACAGTTTTGATGTTAAGGAAACTATTAGAAACCAGCTATACACCACTTTTGTGCAAAACTCTGATGTAGCTGGTACTACAAATCAATCCCCAAAACAAAGTAAGAATCAGAAAGCACCTTAATCATCTGTATTTCAGTTCAACGCTCAGAAAAATGAAAAATAAATGAAAAGTGAAAAAAGGGGAAGAATTTAAAGAAGAATGCTCAAAAGAATAAGATTAAATTTGTTCCTACTCGTGCTCTAAAATCTGCTAGCTCGGTTGAATTTGATGAGTCGATGCACACTGCTCATTCCTCATCTACTCATTCGCATGCATCTAGTCAGTGTGTTAGTAACCATACTGCGAGAAAGTCACTGGTTTGATGTCATTACTATGGCAGGCATGGTCATTGTATGGAGGACTGTAATGTAATGGAAAATGATGATATGATGCATGATAAAGTTTTTACAAATCATCATGACCCCAAAAGGAACACGTTTGCTTCAAACCAACACATCACCTGTTATAACTGTAACAAACGTGGTCATAAAGCTGTTCAATGCTGGTTTGGGCCTTCATGGGAAACAATGACTCAAGAGGTAAGCACCTAAGGTGCTTTAAGTGTGGGAAAAATGGCCATGCAGTCAAGGACTACTGGTATGTTCAGTGAAATCACGTTAATTCCAAATTTGCTAAATTCTCTAGACCAAGACCTGTAAATACTTCATGCTTCAATTGTGGTAAGCCAGGTCACAAGTATTTAAATTGTTGGTTGTCAGGTAATAAGAATCAAACTATCTATACATACAACAGAACATTTTATGATTATGTTCATGGGTCTCATACTGTTGTTGATATGCATCATAGGACCAGAAAATCTGTTGTTTCATGTAGATATTATGGAAAATCTGGTCACTCCATTGATAGTTGTTACCAGTTGGATTATGATGACAATGTTGCTAAGAGACTGTTCAGAACACCTGTCAGGGTTAACACAGGACCCAAGGCTGTTTGGGTCCCTGCAGGATCAAAATGATTAATGTGCTGTAGGTGTGCCTTGAAACGAACAAAGAGAGGTAAATAAACTAAGGCACTCAAAATGAAAACCCCAGGATCCTACGCTTTAGGTCAGTTCTGAACACTGTTTAAATTCCATCATCCAAAAAATGAGAATTTGAAATGACTGTATATCATGTTGCTCTGTTGGTGCAAAATTGAAATTTTCTGAAATGGGAATTACTCAATCATGTTCATGGTAGCTCACTTCTGTCTGAAGTGCGTGGATTATAATTGAGTGTCAAACTTGAAATCATGTGATGAGCTTTAATCATATATCATGCACTTAGTAAGGGGGAGTTCAACCATTCTTGATTAACCATATTGCTGCTCATGCTTTGTTGTTTACATGATGCATCTAGACAGAGGGTGCTTTTTAGATCATCTTGTTCACCTTTACCTGAAATTATCCTGTTAAGTCAATTAGGATCTTCTGCTGCTCTCAATTTGTTTTACTTGAATTCTCTACTGTCATCACTAAAATAGCTGATCTGTCTGTATTCCAGACTCAGCTACTGGTTGTTGATATACACTCTTTTGATGCTCCTCTTTCTTGTTGTTGTTTCTTTCACCAGCTTACACTCCTCCTTCACATTCTTCTTAGCTGGTGTGACTAATTTTTATCTATTGTTGATTAGTTGGTCAGCTATATTTTTGATCTAATCTGAGGAAATCAAGCTGCATGCCATGCAATTCAGTCTGAGAATCATGTAGAAATTCCTATCATATAGGTTTAAGAGTAACTACTGAATCAGACTGATATAAGGTTAATGTATTATCATATTTGCATTTAAATGACTTGAAAATATATGAATGATAAGCTTTAATAAACTTTAACCATATGGGTCATGAAAACCTTAGATTCACTCATCTGAAATCTGAAAATTTGCAATCAAGGCTACTTTGGTTGAGATACATAGAGTGAGTATTGTTCTTAAACATTAACCTTGAAGAGTCTGTCTAAAAAGAAAATCGGTTAGTAATGTAATGACTTTGTTCACTGAGAAACTGGGTCCTCCATCAAAGAAATGAAGTAAACCCAAGTCATGAAGTGTCATAGTCGCTTAAAGCAAAAATCATTGAAAACCTGACAGAGCTATGGCATGTTTGTGTTGAGTAACTGAGGAGTCTGGTCTCTGATCAAGGTGTCTCCTCACGTAAAAAGACACTTCTATTGCTAACTCTGGTCTCAATGTTGAGAGGCAATGACAGTTATTACACTGAGTAACTGGGTCACTTCACTTGAGACGTGTTGTGCCTCACGTAAAAAGGTGTTGATCAACTTAAATTGCACAGGAAAAGAATAATGTGCTTCAAATGAAAATCTTGCAAACTCTGTCAACTCATGCTCTTGTAAAAGTGTTTAATCTCAATACTAATCTGTGTAACTCTCAAAGGAGTCATTGAGATCATGCGTGTAAGATAAAGATGATTGGTCCTGAGTGTTATCTGATTATTTGGTTCACTTTTATTAAAACTTGAATTCAGATATAAGTATTGAGTTTAACTGACAAATTTGATATACAATATAATTAAATCAGGTTGGTCAAGTTGCCAATTCATAACCCTCCATGATAGGAGAGTCTATTCATGTTAAGACTTATTGGAGTGGTGCATGCCTTACAATCCCTCATGATCTGATTCACCCCTGACAACTTAATAAACAGGAACCTTGTTGACAGTTCTCTCTTATCTGTTGATTGGTTGTTCCTTGAGATGTACTGTGCCTTGACTGTTTCTCACCCCTACTCTTTTCTACCTTTACCTTCCTATCATCATCTGTTTTACTCTCCGCACTGTTGGAATCTTCCATCTTGTTTCTGTAACCTGTTCTAGTTCTGTGGACCTTCCACCTGCTTTATTCTATCCATACATATGTGAGGTGCCAAAACCATTATTGTTTTGGATTCCTTGTGGTGGCAGATTTCAGATTGCTTCATTGGATAACCAGAGTTCATTCCTGCACTTCAGGGGGAGTTCTCGGTCATCTGCATTTAAGGGGAGAGTAGTCAAACATTCATGTCTATAGGGGGGAGTTCTTATATTTTATTCTTCAATGCTCACTTTGCATGTTTCTATGGGGGAGAATTGGTATCAAATTTCATACATGTATTTCTTTCCACTCGCAAATCATTTCCTTTTTGATTATGTCAAAGGGGGAGAATTATTTGCGGAGTCTGCGTGACTCATTGTGTTGACATCATCAAAAAGGGAGAGATTGTTATGCCCCTTGTGTTTTGATGATAGTGTGTTGTTGTTTTGATGATAGAAACTCAATGAGTCACCACATAAGAATGATGATGATCTATGCTAACTGCTATGGGGAGTGTTATGGGGAGTGTGTTAGGTTCATGCCCCTTGTGCATTGTTGATGAAATGATGTTTTGAGTGCTTTGTTCTGATTAAATGTGCATGCATAGGTTAAGTCAGTACAGAGTTTTGCCTAGACTACATGGCTTCTTGGTGCATACTTTCATCCTGAACAAGCTAAGTCCATGCATATGTTTGCTACATGAACCTTGAGTTCATACAAGGTTGCTCTCATGTCGTTAAGCTCGTACATGCATACATAAAGTTGATGCAAGCTCTGTTGCAGCACGTAACCGAGTCAGTGCAGGATTAACGGTCTAGGCCTGTGCATATCATATTTGTGGTTCATGGTGGCTTTAAGTCAGTGCATATTCTTCCCTTCGCTCATGCCAAGTCGGTGCATGTCGGAGTCTCACTCAGCGTCTTGATTGTGTCTAAGGCATACATATTCGGTGCATGTTTTCTTGCATGAGCGATGTTAGTGCATCTTCTTGATTCCATGCATACACAATGTCACCAAGTCCGTGCAACTCCTGTTGCAGCATGAACTCAAGTCGATGCAACTTTTGTTGCTGCACGCGACTAAGCCCGTGCATGTGTGCATCTTACACAACAAAGTATGTACATTCTTCGATGGCATGTCTGTGCATCTTTTGTACCATGCACTCAAAGTCTGTACATTACTTGGTGGCATGTCTGTGCAACTTTTGTTCCATACATACGTAAAGTTCGTGCATTTGAATACTAAGTCTGCACACGGTTGCCTTGATGACTTAGCAAGTCTATACACTCTCGAACCAACTCTGTGCATCTTTCTACTATCCTCATATTGATTTTAACTGATATTAAGTCTGACCTTTGTAGGATATCTGCTTGATGAGTTTAAGAAGGGCACGTGATCCAAGAATGGAGGATGTGCCAGGATCGTGACACGTGTAAAGCAGTGAGCTGAAATGCTGTCACGTGGTCTAGGCTCTAGGGCGGGAATTCGTGGAGGACACATGCCCACCTATCTACTGCTGCTATAAAAAGAAGACTTCTCCATCTGGAGAAGGTGATCGTGTAGTGTGAGGATCGAAAAAAACCTTAGAAGAGCAGAAGCAGAAAGAGCCTGCACGATCCAGAGAGAAGAGATAGAGAGAGAGAGTAGCAGAGAAGAATAGAAACGAAGAAGAAGAAGAAAGATAGAGAGAGAGATAGAGAGTTAGAGGAGAAGAAGAGAAGCTTCATCAGATGTAGCAACCCTGGTAAATTAAAGGACTAGAAAGTCTAAATAAATTAAAAATAATAATTAAACAAGGCCCAGACCTTGTACATGACCCTCTTACATCCTAAAAAGTCTAACAAAAGAACTTATGGACACTACTATTGTATTATAACAAATTTAAGAATGACATGTTATTTTTAGGTAAGTATTTAATGCACAACGTAATTTTAATTGAATTAAGAATCATTAAATCTCGAAGAAAATGTCAATTTATATTTTATTACTAATTTAGAAGATTTAATATTCTACATTTATTACATTATAATATTATTAGAAGGGAGAAAGATATATATATTAAAGATATGTAAAAGATAAAAGAATGAGTATATATGCAATTTCGGTTCTTTCAAGGGGATTGAGAAATGGTCAAAACTCAATTGACGCCTCTTTGTGCAGGCGTATCCAACGTGAAACGCGACTTAACACAAGTCGTTATTTATGAATTAGTGAAAATCAAATAAAGTGTATGGCTAAAGAGTTATAGAGATAGTACGGATATATACATAATATTAATCTTTTGAAGGTTAAGTGAAAATGCCAAAAATGAAATGACGCCATACCAATGGGCGTGTATAACATAAGAAACGACGTAAACAAAGTCGTTATTTTATTATAAATGAATGGTGCCAGTTTTTCAATTAAAGAATTTTGGAAAAACAAATATATGAAAAAATAGAGAAAAATGGAAAACTCGTACCCCTAAAATTTCCCATCAAGATCACATCACGAAAAAAAGATAAAAATCCAGAAAGATCGTTACACCTTAAAATAACAAATAAGGGAAAGGTGAATGACGCCTCCGAGCAAGTCGTCGTTTAATTTTGACGCTGTGTATACAAGCGTCATTTACTGAAATAACGCCCCAACCTTAGGCGTCATTTACAAACCGACCCATTGGTGTTTGGTTCGAACATGGATGTTATCTGGGTAAGTTTTGATTAAGGAAGGGATTGATACTTGTATCTTTAAGTTTAGTAAGGATTATACCATGGAAATTTTAGTTCTAATCGAACTCTTAAAAACCCATTAGGATTCCTTCCCTATAAATACCCCCTCCCATCGAGCCAACCTGTTGGTTTTTCTTCATCAAACCTATTGTTGCTGTCGATCGTCCAAGCATCGGGGTGCCTTCCTCTCCATCCTGTTAGTAATACGAGGAGGGGTTTCCATCATCTTCCTCTTCGTCCTACCGTGGTGAACGTGAAGAACGTAGGAGTTCTTCGTCTTCTTCCTGCGGGTTATCTGAGACAAGAAGGAGCGTAGGAAGCTCTCTTCTTCTTCTTCCGGTACCGTTGCTGGAAAAGAGGCTGCCGACCTCTTTGGGAAGCTATCATCATCTTGCTGCTGCTTCTTTGAAAGGGGCTACTGTTGCGAACTGCTACTCTTGTTATATTGACTTCTAATAACTCTGATAGAAACAGAGTATCGTATTAAGGGATTGTTTTCTTCATCTTCATCATCGTCTATCAACCAAGTCATCACCCAAAGGTAGGTTTTCTCAAGACTTAGCAAAATCTTATAATTACTAAGTGAATACATGCATATAGGCCTAAAAGAGTTACTGATTTCGTTTTCCAGAATGAATTTTCTGTGTTTACTGCATGAATGAAACTGACGACCCAAAATAGGGCGTCATTTAAAATCAACGACCGTGCAAACAGTCATCTTTTCCTAGATAGTTAATAACTGTACAAAGTTTAAAATTTAATAACTATGAACTCTTACATGTACACTAATGCATGACTGTGTCCATAAATTCCTGCTATTTTTCCCTCTCTGTTCATATCATTTTTTTCTTGATCGGCCATATTTTATAAAGCCTGTGTCTGTGATGGTACCTATTAGGTACAAATCAGATGATAGAAATTAGCGACCCTGACTAAGTCGTTATTTGAATGGACGCCCCTACACATAGGTGTCAGATTCGTGATAAATAATGAAAATGGAAATGTACATAAATTCCTGGACTTGATAATTGATGACATATACCCTACCCTTTAATTTGTTATATGACGCCCCTGACTAGGGCGCTGTTTACTGAATTGAAGCCTTCATGAAAGGCGTCATTTTTATAATAATCAAAATTAGAAATTATTTATAGATATTAATCTGGATGTAACGACTGAGTGAACAGTCGTCATTTATTGAACTGACGACCCTGACAAGGGCGCCAATTCATAAAATGAAGACTTAAGCTCAGGCGCCATTTGACTGATTCCTGATTTTTCGTGGTTTTTATATATAACCCTTGTTAATGGGTTATGTATATCGGCACTATATTCCATTCCGTGAATATAGTCCCACGTTTTCTCGTTGTTTTATCGATTACCCACTAATTCTCGGTGATAGATGAATTCTCCATGGGACATTCCGTTCCTTTGGACCAGTGACTTTATCATAGAGACCTCCGTAAGACTCCGCTAGCCTTGGATTCCCTCGAGGCAGCCGAGCTGGTTGTACCCTTAAAACCTATGTCACTATTTGATTACCATGTCACTCTAAAGAAACATGGTATACCGGCCCTCGTGACTTACTAAGAGGATGTCATGAGAATACTCTAAATTAATGGAATGGGAAACCATGCCATTAGTGTCCTTATGAATTAGGTGCCACACTTTTGGACCTCAATTCTATCTAGCTTATCATGTCCAAGAACGAGCGACCATCGCTATATGAGCGCTTATTCTTATTATCCTGGCACCCAATTAGGGAGCCGATTCCACCTAGTTTTATCATTAATTGTGGTTGTACCGTTATTATTATCTTTGTACATCATGTTCAATCCTTGAAATTCTATTCCACAAGATCTACCTTAAAGTCCCTATAAGCTTATTCCATTGAAACTCTATATTGGCTATAACCATAGTGGATGTCGAAAAATACACGATCAATGCCTGCGCATATAAGGGCCCGATCTGGTCCTGGGAGGAGCACCCGAAAGTACTAGTGTCCATGGGAGTTGTAATGATCACGGTGTGGCATTGCACCGAAGTGCATGACTAGCTTGATTAGACATTCCACAATCTCATACTCGACTTGACATGACATGACTTGCGTGACCCGGAAAGGGTATTTATATACTTGCTTGAAACGTGATAGCCAATTCCCGACATGACATGATGAATATACTTGCTTGAATATCTTGACATTTATTGATATAAGCTCTTGGGAGACATGCTAGTTCACTCAATTATCTCTTGTTATACTCTCTCTCTCTTGTCGTTTTACATAAACATGCATAGCTTTATTGCATTCATGTAACATGTAATTTACTTAAAGCAAGTTAGCTCTTGAAATATAATTCCTACTGAGCGTTCGCTCATCCAGTATTTTCCCCTATTTTTCAGGTAAGTCTGATGACGAGACTCAATCGGATGGGGAAGGTCAAGAGTGAAGAGATTAGAGCTCTTCGTCTATCAAGCGTCTACTAATCTTATCTTTCTATATTTTTGAGTAAATCGTTGTACTTTTCCCTTTATTGAGTCTTAGCACTTTCATTAAGTGGATTGTAATAGAAGTACTTTTAAGGTTGTGATTGAATAAAGGATTGGGTTATCTTTACTTTTACGCACTCTATCTTTGTGTTGAATACACTAACGCTCTGATTGACATGATCGATATAAACTCGTCACGCGTCTCCGAGTTCCTTCCGCGCTCGGGGCGTGACAGTTTTTTGTGGTATCAGAGCCTAGGATATTCAATTCCTAGGAAACCCAAGTCCAAGGATAGGTTTAAAACCTTCTACCGGTGAGATTGGGTAGAACCAAGGGTTAAGTTAACTTAGAATCAAAACCTTTGAACATAATCACATATTAATATAGTTATTGTAATTGTAGGACAATGGCTGCCGAACGTGCCCAGTGGCGCAACATGCAACGCACTCTGCAAGGCATGACCCAGGCACTTCAACAGGTGGCACAAGGAGGTGCACATCGTGGAGCAGGAAATATCCACCAAAGCTTCAAGAACATGAACCCTCCTAAGTTCATGGGATCCACTGATCCGGATGATGCCGAGCACTGGATCTGGGAGACCGAACGTATCTTTCGGGTTATGTAATGCACGGACCAAGAGAAGGTCTTGTTAGCAACGTTTCAATTGGAAAGGGACGCCCGCTGCTGGTGGGAGTCGATAGAAGCCACATTAGATCAAGGACAAGTTACTTGGGAGGAGTTTGTTGAACATTTCAACAATAAATATTTTTCGGACCGAGTCTAGGAGAAGAAGGCCGCCGAGTTCGCCGCTCTCAAGCAACGATCAATATCGGTGGCCGAGTATGAGGCACAATTCTCGAGGTTATCCCGGTACTCTATGCATTTAGTCAGTGTCGAGAAAATGAAAGCTAGGAGATTCCTAAATGGGCTCAGACCCCAATATATCACACAGCTGGCGCCGATGGACATACAGTGCTATTCAGAGATAGTACGCCGAGCTCAATTACTAGAAGACGCCACGGAGCTATCTGATAGGATCCGTGGGAAGGATAAGAAGGAACAGGTCACTAGTTCGGGTTCCTTCAAAGCCAATTTCAAGAAGAGGCCGAGTAATGGAGGTACTCCCTCCCAAGAGTAAAAGTTCAAGAAGACCAAACCTTTCTCCATCACCACTACACCTTCTAAAGTGGTGTGTAAACACTGTGACAAGGCAGGACATAAGGCCAAACAATGTGGGAGGAAACTTGGAGCGTGTCTCCGTTGTGGGAGTCGTGATCATCGGATTCCCGACTGTCCCCTACTCAATGATCAAGCCGGTGACGGAAAGCGTCCGGTGACAAAGAATGCACGTTTTCAAGCTATTAAGGAGATAGAACAAGACAAAGGCAGACTAGTGGAAGGTACATTGAAAGTTTGTTCCAAGTCTGCATATGTCGTATTTGATACTGGTGCATCGCATTCTTTTATTTCTAAGAAGTTTGCTAATCCATTACCCATGGAACCGGAATGGATGAAATTAGTTCTCTCAACTCCTCTCGGAAACGAAGTTGACCTTACTCACCATTATCAAAATTGTGAAGTATTGGTAAAGGGAAGAAATCTTCCTACCGACCTATATGATGTCATATTAGGAGCCGATTGGTTATCCAAACACCAGGCAACTGTGGATTGCCGTAATAGCAAAGTTACTTTCAAAGACTTTCCGGAACTGGTCTATACTAGCCATAAGAGTCGGAGCAAGTCATCTCTTATTTCGGCTCTCTGAGTTAGCAAGCTAATAAGGAAAGGATGTGTATCTTTCCTTACTTTTATCACCATAAAGGAGACTAAGGAGACTAAGCTAGAAGACATCCCAGTTGTGCAAGAATTTTCGGACGTGTTTCCGGAAGATTTGCCTGGATTACCTCCACAAAGAGAAGTGGCCTTCACTATCGACTTGGTCCCTGGTGCTGGTCCAATTTCTAAGACACCTTATAGGATGTCCCCTGCCGAACTCAAGGAGCTGAAGGAGCAATTGATGGAACTTCTTAAGAAGGGTTTTATCAGACCAAGCACTTCCTCGTGGGGAGCACTGTGCTATTTGTAAAGAAGAAGGATGGATCCATGAGGTTATGCATCGACTATCGACAGTTGAATCATCTCACTATCAAGAACAAGTATCCACTGTCGAGAATCGATGAGTTATTTGATCAAATATCTGGATCCAAGTATTTCTCGAAGATCGATCTAAGGTCGGGATATCACCAACTAATGATCAAAGATGAGGACATTTATAAGACCGCGTTCAGAAGCAGGTATGGGCACTATGAATTTATTGTTATGCCTTTTGGACTAACAAATGCCCCTGCTGCCTTTATGCAGTTAATGAATAGTATATTCAGGCCTCATCTAGACCAGTTCGTGGTGGTTTTCATTGATGATATATTGATCTATTCAAAGACCAAGGAAGAGCATGAGGAGCATTTGAGGATTGCATTGCAGATATTGAGGATGAATCAGTTATATGCAAAGCTCAGTAAATGTGAATTCTGGTTAGAAGAAGTATCTTTCTTGGGTCATGTTATATCGAAGGACGGTTTATCCGTAGATCCATCAAAGGTTGAAGCTGTACGGAATTGGGAAAGACCGATCAACGCTAGCGAGATCTGAAGTTTTCTGGGTCTTACGGGTTATTATCGGTGATTCATTAAGGATTTCTCCAAGATAGTCGTACCACTCACAAGGCTAACTCGCAAGGAGATCCGTTATGAATGGAGTGAGGAATGTGAAAGAAGCTTTCAAGCTCTCAAGGATCACCTAACTATAGCCCCGGTCTTAGCTTTACCAATTGAAGGAGAAAAGTTTGAGGTATATACCGATGCATCTGGCATTGGCCTTGGATGTGTTTTAATGCAACAAGGAAGAGTTATAGCTTATTCTTCTCGCCAATTGAAGAAGCACGAGGAGAACTACCCAGTCCATGACTTAGAATTGGCTGCGGTAGTGTTTGCGCTGAAGATATGGAGACATTACTTATACGGAGTGCAGTTCACTGTATAGTCCGATCACAAGAGTCTCAAGTATCTTTTCTCTCAAAAGGAATTGAATATGAGGCAAATACGTTGCCTAGAATATTTTAAGGATTTTGACTTCATAATACAATATCATCCTGGAAACGGTAATCCTGTAGATGATGCCCTAAGTCGAAAGCCAAGAGCGATTTTAGCAAATTGTATGATTCAGGAGTGGAAGTTGCTAGAACAATTCTCTAAACTTAATATAAGCATAGACAAGGACAGTAGGTGTGTCACATTATCCCATATGAGCATACAGCCAGACTTGCTATCCAAAATACAAGGACTTCAAGATAATGATCTCGTACTAGTGGAAATCAAAAGCAAGATTGGAGAGCAATCAGATTTCAAGATAGCTTCGGATGGAAGATTGTTTTTCAGAGATAGAAATTGTATACCAGATTGTCAGGAGCTAAAGAAGAAGATTTTAGATGAAGCTCACAGATCAAGGTACACGATTCATCCAAGGTCGACTAAGATGTACCAAGATTTGAAAAGGACCTTTTGGTGTCCCAATATGAAAAGAGAAATAGCGGATTTCGTGTCTCGCTGTCTCACATGCCAACAAGTCAAGGCCGAACACCAAAAGCCTGCCGGTAAGCTACATCCTCTAGATATTCCCAAATGGAAGTGGGAGGATATCGGTATGGACTTCATTATGGGTCTGTCTAAATCAAAAGGAGGACATGATGGAATATGGGTTATCATCGACTGATTGACCAAATCGGCATACTTCTTGCCAATCAAGAGTCGATGGTCAGTTGATGTTCTTACTGCATTATACATTAAGGAGATAGTCAGGTTACATGGAGTACCTGTCTCAATCGTGTCTGACCGAGACCCACGATTCACTTCACACTTCTGGAAGGGTCTACAACATTCGCTAGGAACGATACTTAACTTTAGTACAGCTTTTCATCCTCAAACGGATGGTCAGACCGAGAGAACCAATCAGGTAGTTGAAGATATGCTCAGAGCTTGCATCATTAATTTTGGTGGAAGCTGGCATGATCACTTGCCTTTGGTTGAATTTGCATACAATAATAGCTACCAGGCAAGTATACAAATGGCACCTTTCGAAGCTTTATATGGAAGGAGTTGCCGATCGCCTTTGTGCTGGGACGAAGTTGGCGAGAAACAACTATTAGGTCTAGACATGGTAAGGGATACCACTGAAAAGATTCAGTTGATTAGAGAAAGACTTCAAGTTGCTCAGTCTAGACAAAAGGCTTATGCTGACATAAGAAGAAGAGATCTCGAATTCCAAGTCGGAGATCACATATTTCTCAAGATATCACTTGGACGTGGAATAAGGAGATTTGGTGTTAAAGGCAAGCTTACACCAAGGTTTATCGGACCTTTCGAGATACTAGAAAGAGTTGGCGAGGTTGCTTATCGTGTCGCCTTACCTCCTCAATTGTCCAAAGTTCATAATGTATTCCACATATCCATGTTGAAGAAGTATGTGCACGATCCGTCACATATCATTGATCATGGAGACCTGGTGATTCAAAGGGATCTCACTTATGAACAAAAGCCCATGAAGATCCTCGATTGCGAGGTACGAACATTAAGGAGCAAAGTTATTCCCATGGTCAAAGTGTAATGGAGTAAAAGCTCATAACACGAAGCCACATGGGAGACCGAGGAGTCTATGAGGAAATGATTCCCAGAATTATTCTAAACAGGTATGTACTCTACACTCTCCACGTCTATATACGATTGAATTTGGGGACCAAATTCTTTTAAGTGGGGGAGGGTGTAGTAACTCTGGTAAATTAAAGGACTAGAAAGTCTAAATAAATTAAAAATAATAATTAAACAAGGCCCAGACCTTGTACATGACCCTCTTACGTCCTAAAAAGTCTAACAAAAGAACTTATGGACACTACTATTGTATTATAATAAATTTAAGAATGACATGTTATTTTTAGGTAAGCATTTAATGCACAACGTAATTTTAATTGAATTAAGAATCATTAAATATCGAAGAAAATGTCAATTTATATTTTATTACTAATTTAGAAGATTTAATATTCCATATTTATTACATTATAATCTTATTAGAAGGGAGAAAGATATATATATTAAAGATATGTAAAAGATAAAAGAATGAGTATATATGCAATTTCGGTTCTTTCAAGAGGATTGAGAAATGGTCAAAACTCAATTGACGCCTCTTTGTGTAGGCGTATCCAACGTGAAACGTGACTTAACACAAGTCGTTATTTATGAATTAGTGAAAATCAAATAAAGTGTATAGCTAAAGAGTTATAGAGATAGTACGGATATATACATAATATTAGTCTTTTGAAGGTTAAGTGAAAATGTCAAAAATGAAATGACGCCATACCAATGGGCGTGTGTAACATAAGAAACGACTTAAACAAAGTCGTTATTTTATTATAAATGAATGGTGCCAGTTTTTCAATTAAAGAATTTTGGAAAAACTAATTATATGAAAAAATAGAGAAAAATGGAAAACTCGTACCCCTAAAATTTCCCATCAAGATCACATCAAGAAAAAAAGATAAAAATCCAGAAAGATTGTTACACCTTAAAATAACAAATAAGGGAAAGGTGAATGACGCCTCCGAGCAAGTCGTCATTTAATTTTGACGACTGTGTATACAAGCGTCATTTACTGAAATAACGCCCCAACCTTAGGTGTCATTTACAAACCGACCCTTTGGTGTTTGGTTCGAACATGGATGTTATCTGGGTAAGTTTTGAGTAAGGAATGGATTGATACTTGTATCTTTAAGTTTAGTAAGGATTCTACCATGGAAATTTTAGTTCTAATCGAACTCTTAAAAACCCATTAGGATTCCTTCCCTATAAATACCCCCTCCCATCGAGCCAACCTGTTGGTTTTTCTTCATCAAACCTATTGCTGTTGTCGATCGTCCAAGCATCGAGGAGCCTTCCTCTCCATCCTGTTAGTAATACGAGGAGGGGTTTCCATCATCTTCCTCTTCGTCCTGCCGTGGTGAACATGAAGAACTTAGGAGTTCTTCGTCTTCTTCCTGCGGGTTATCTGAGACAAGAAGGTGAAGCTCTCTTCTTCTTTTTCCGGTACCGTCGCTGGAAAAGAGGCTGCCGACCTCTTTGGGAAGCTATCATCATCTAGCTGCTTCTTCTTTGATAGGGGCGGCTGTTGCGAACTGCTACTCTTATTATATTAACTTCCAATAACTCTGGTAGAAACAGAGTATAGTATTAAGGGATTGTTTTCTTCATCTTCATCATCGTCTGTCAACCAAGTCATCACCCAAAGGTAGGTTTTCTCAAGACTTCGCAAAATCTTATAATTACTAAGTGAATACATGCATATAGGCCTAAAGGAGTTACTGATTTCGTTTTCCAGAATGAATTTTCTCCATTTACTACATGAATGAAACTGACGACCCAAGATAGGGCGTCATTTAAAATCAACGACCGTGCAAACAGTCGTATTTTCCTAGATAGTTAATAATTGTACAAAGTTTAAAATTTAATAACTATGAACTCTTACATGTACACTAATGCATGACTGTGTCCATAAATTCTTGCTATTTTTCCCTCTCTGTTCATGTCATTTGTTTCTTGATCGGCCATATTTTATAAAGCATGTGTCTGTGATGGTACCTATTAGGTACAAATCAGATGATAGGAATTAGCGACCCTGACTAAGTCGTTATTTGAATGGACGCCCCGACACATAGGCGTCAGATTCATGATAAATAATGAAAATGGAAACGTACATAAATTTCTGGACTTGATAATTGACGACATATACCCTACCCTTTAATTTGTTATATGACGCCTCTGACTAGGGCGCTGTTTACTAAATTGAAGCCTTCATGAAAGGCGTCATTTTTATAATAATCAAAATTGGAAATTGTTTATAGATATTAATCTGGATGTAACGACTGAGTGAACAGTCGTCATTTATTGAACTGACGACCCTGACAAGGGCGCCAATTCATAAAATGAAGACTTAAGCTCAGGCGCCATTTGACTGATTCCTGATTTTTCGTGGTTTTTATATATAACCCTTGTTAATGGGTTATGCATATCGGCACTATATTCCATTCCGTGAATATAGTCCCATGTTTTCTCGTTGTTTTATTGATTACCCACTAATTCTCGGTTATAGATGAACTCTCCATGGGACATTCCGTTCCTTTGGACCAGTGGCTTTATCATAGAGACCTCCGTAAGACTCCGCTAGCCTTGGATTCCCTCAAGGCAGCCGAGCTGGTTGTACCCTTAAAAGCTATGTCACAATTTGATTACCATGTCACTCTAAAGAAACATGGTATACCGGCCCTCATGACTTACTAAGAGGATGTCATGAGAATACTCCAAATCAATGGAATGGGAAACCATGCCATTAGTGTCCTTATGAATTAGGTGCCATACTTGTGGACCTCAATTCTATCTAGCTTATCAAGTCCAAGAACGAGCGACCATCGCTATATGAGCGCTTATTCTAGTTATCCTGGCACCAAATTAGGGAGTCCATTCCACCTAGTTTTATCATTAATCATGGTTGTACCGTTATTGTTGTCTTTATACATCATGTTCAATCCTTGAAATTCGATTCCACAAGATCTACCTTAAAGTCCCTACAAGCTTATTCCATTGAAACTCTATATTGGCTATAACCATAGTGGATGTCGAAAAATACACGATCAATGCCTGTGCATATAAGGGCCCGATCTGGTCCTGGGAGGAGCACCCGAAAGTACTAGTGCCCATGGGAGTTGTAATGATCACGGTGTGGCATTGCACCGAAGTGCATGACTAGCTTGATTAGACATTCCACAATCTCATACTCGACTTGACATTGATGCGGGACGAGACCACGGACACGACAAGCTCGTGACTGCCCCTTAACGAGGGAAGCGTCGGACGTGCACGGTTGGGAAACCGGCAGTGAGCTAGGGTGGTCGGCTCTCACTTGTGCCCGGATCGGGTCACGGGACGGTAACGCTCTCTCTCGCAGCAGCGGTGATATAAATATAAAGCGAGCTAATTACCCTATCATGCTCTCTAGCAGCGGCATAAACAAGCATATATGAAGTTAAGCAAAATGCCAAGTAAGGAGCGAGGACGATACCTCCACGCGCTCGGCGTGGGGACGATAGACCCGGCCGAAACTCGTACTCCCGGAACAATAATACACAAGATTACAGCAATACAAATCACTGCCCACTCCACGCAGGGAGGTAAAGGGCTACACAATGGGGTCCGGGAGGACCGAATTCGGGTTGACGGGCGGCTTCTTGCGTTGATTCGGCAACACCCGAACTAGTGACGGTGGGGCCCACGTGCTGTCCGGAGGGGCCGTGTGGGACCCGGTGGCACCGCTGTGGTGGTGGATGCCTGGATGAGCGCTCCCTGGAGTGGAGGCGCGCTAGTTCGCCTGCCGGAGGCCGGGCGGCTCCGATCGGCCCCGGTCGGAATAACCTGCCACGGATCTGCAACTTCTGGTTTTCAGCGCGCGTCCCGGTGAGAACGGACACTGCGATCAGCCTCGATGTGGGATCGACACGAAACTGGTACCGTTGGAAAGCTCTCTTCAAATACTTCAACCTAGGCCTAGGGATCAGACCTGGATCTGCACGGATCTTGGCTTTAAGGAATTTTTGAGTTGCTGTTGTATAGTGACCGGACTCTCTGATCTACAGGGCTATCCTCTGATAACTGTCGTTGATCGCAGGGTGGATGTCCGATTCAGCTCTTGAGGTCTTCATAAAAGGTGTAGGACATAGAAAGATGGAAAAACAAGTTTGGACAAGTTTGGATGTGGCTACGAATTGATAGGATTTTTGAACTGAAAGTGGGTCGGATCTGGAAATGGGCTGAAAGTACTGTAGCTGAGATAGAACATGAATTTTTAAAAATGGATAGAGGATGAAGAAAAATCAATAAAAATGGCGGATGTAGGGGATGATGGATAGAACTCCCAATAAAATTGGGAGGGTTTGGAAAAATCAAAACGAGGGTCGGAGGTGAGAAACACAGGGCTGCTGTCACTGTAGATAGAGACAAAACAAATCTGGGAATGAAAGATGCACGAAAATGGAAAAATACTAAACGAGGGATTTTAGACCTGAATGTTTTTGTGTATATGGGAATACAAGATAGGAACAACCTCTGAAAATTTTAGATCAAGAGGATGTCGGAGTTGATAGATGGAATTCCGAGAAGAAGCTTCTGTCCAGGATGGACAGAACACCAAAGTCGACTTCGCGGCGGCTCGAAGGCGGCACGAACGGCGGCGGCGGCACCGGAGATGAACTCAGAGATTGAGGGGGAGGAGATAGAAGGGTTCCACTCTAGAATTGGGGGTTGGGGATGAAGAAAACCAGGGGGCGAGAGAGGGGAGGTCGAAATTCCCACAAGGGGGGCTCTTGCACAATATTTTTTTCACTTTCATTAATTCAATCAATTGGAAAATACAAGCTATATATAATAAATGTAAAAAGACACTAAATGCCCATAGATCTAAGGTTTGGAAGGGCATATTAAGGAGTTCCTAAATATTTCTCCCATGTGGTCAAAACTTTAACCATTAATCTAATCAAACTTGGACCATTTTCATTCAAACTTACCTAATTTTCACCAACCAAGCCTAATAAGGCCAAAGAATGGGGTGCCCCCCTTCATGGGCTTCTCATGGGCCTAGGCTGGTCCAAGGCCAACAACTCAAGTCTAATAACCCATGTCTAGACTTGGGCCTTCCAAGTCTTGGTGGTCCATGAGAGGAGAAAGCCCACTTGGGCCTTAAGTGGCTATTAAGGTCCAATATGAACTAGGCTTCTAATGGACTCTACTAATGGCAACCTAGCCATGGACTTTACATTACAAGTGGCCCATTGGCTTGTTATAAGCCTTACAAGGAGCCCAAATGAAAGAAATGAAACAAATTCATAAGTACAATCCCATACAAGTCATAACACACAAATACGTTCCACCCGTATAGCTTTTGATGCCCCCATCAATTCTCCCCGGGTGGGAGGAACTTGACCCCGTCGAGTAGGGGTATGGATGCTCGAGTACTCCGGCGGATCCATCACCGTGCCAAGTAACGCGGGTATGCTCCACTCTAAGTGACCGTCACCTGCTCATTCCATATATACTAGATATGCACAAGCTGCTATGGGCCAGAGGTGGACACTCCGAATGAGGCACTCTCAAAAAGGGAGGTGGCGGCTCGAAGACTCACTAGGAATCACCGCTGAGTCCCTGTAGGTGACTGATCTGGGTATAGATGTAGAACCGACCCCATACTCATCGAGTGAGTCCAATCGCCTCTTACTCATAAGAGAACGACAACGAGCTTGCACAAGACACATGCAGACCCTCAAACTATACACAAAACAAATCACACAAACAAACCACACAAAGAAGAGACAATACCGACTCATATATGACCCTAGACATACCTAATGTTAGTCCGACCCGTACATGGGTGACGGCGGACCAGGACACCCGAACGTGTGCCATGCATGCATGTTATGTAACCGGAGATGGGTGGCATGGAGAACACCTAAATGGCAAAGTATGACCCAGTCATGCATGGACGCCCCTTTGGATTTGGGAGACTTGAGAGGGCTAGGGAAGCTGGGTGTGGAAGGGCCGGATGTGGGTGTACCGGAGATGGGTTTAGGTGGGTCGGAGAAACCAAAATCTCCGTTACCCCCAAATGATGGTTCGGACCTTTGGCTATGTAGTGGTTGCTTGGCCCGAGTGAAAAAGGCATGATAGTGAACTCCGCGGAAGAAGGGTAGTGAGTATGAAAACTCGGGAGGTTCACTAGTGAAGGGGTCAAAAGGGTCGAAGAAGGTGTGACCCCATGAAGTGGGTTCCAACATGACATGGTCCCAAGTTTGGAATTCATAGTCACCATCATACATTATGATCGGTGGGACGACGGACATGTGTAGAAAATAGGATTCCTCCCTTGGGCAAAAGGGAACGAAGTCGGACTCGGCCGGCATCGGGAGGAATAGAAGAATCTCCGTGGTGACACACCCCATGGTGCACTCGGAGGTAATGGACCCGAAGGCCGGATGGGTGAAGCTAAGACTAGCGGGTTAGTCAAAGCCTCGGGCCAGAAGATGCGTCAACTCCCATTGTGAATCTAATCCCATGATAAGATTGTCCAACGTATCAACATGGTGACGAGATCGAAATGTGGTATGGAATGAGTTGACCGGCACTATAGGTAGGATGGGATCCATGGATGGAAAGGGAGGTGGGACCAAACCATCCTTGAGCCAACTAAAAAGCAGCTTTGTGATGTATAGTGTACCCGTTAGAAATACGGGCGGCTTGGGCCTTGGTGGCTCCAAATGAGATGGTTCCGAATCAAGTTCGGAAATAGAGAGTGAAGACATTGGAGCTCTCATGGGTGAGGAAAGAATGTCCTTCTCATGGTGAAGGGGTCCTTGGGGTGGCTCTGGGAACAACCAATCTACCCCGATAGACCGATCTAGGCTAGTACTAAACCGATCTAGGCTTGTACTAAACCTTTGCACTTGTCCCATCATGGCTTGGAACATTGCGCCCACTTCATCGGGACTATAAGCTCGGGATGCGGCCATGGTTGCAAAGATGGGGTTGGGCCCCCTAGGAATGGAGATGCAAGACCATTTTTTTTAAAGTTTAAAAGTAAAATGTGATGCTAACTAATGCACCTAGACATAACCAAAACTCGGTACGCGGCGGAGATAACCGATCCGAAGACCACTCGCGCAAGTGTGCGACCTTCCCGATAGGCGTAGCCTAACGTTCGGACAACACCTTTTGATATACCGGGTTATTGAGATGCAATGCAAAAAGACACTTTTTTTTTGTTTTAAAACAATGATGACCCTTAACACGACTTAGACAATGACTAATGGTTAGACGTAAATGACACTCTTTTTTTTTGACACCCTAGACTCAACTCGCTCTGATACCAAATTGATGCGGGATGAGACCATGGACGCGACAAGCTCGTGACTGCCCCTTAACGAGGGAAGCGTCGGACGTGCGCGGTTGAGAAACTGGCAGTGAGCTAGGGTGGTCGGCTCTCACTTGTGCCCGGATCGGGTCACGGGACGGTAACGCTCTCTCTCCCAGCAGCGGTGATATAAATATAAAGCGAGCTAATTACCCTATCATGCTCTCTAGCAGCGGAATAAACAAGCATATATGAAGTTAAGCAAAATGCCAAGTAAGGAGTGAGGATGATACCTCCACGCGCTCGGCGTGGGGACGACAGACCCGGCCGAAACTCGTACTCCCGGAACAATAATACACAAGATTACAACAATACAAATCGCTGCCCACTCCATGCAGGGAGGTAAAGGGCTACACAATGGGGTCCGGGAGGACCGAATTCGGGTTGATGGGCGGCTTCTCGCGTTGATTCGGCAACACCCGAACTAGTGACGGTGGAGCCCACGTGCTGTCCGGAGGGGCCGTGTGGGACCCGGTGACACCGCTGTGGTGGTGGATGCCTAGACGAGCGCTCCCTGGAGTGGAGGCGCGCTGGTTCGCCGGCCGGAGGCCGGGCAGCTCCGATCGGCACCGCTCGGAATAACCGGCCACGGATCTGCAACTTCTGGTTTTCAGCGCGCGTCCCAGCGAGAACGGACGCTGCAATCAGCCTCGATGTTGGATCGACACGAAACTGGCACCGTTGGAAAGCTCTCTTCAAATACTTCAACCTAGGCCTGGGGATCAGACCTGGATCTACACGGATCTTGGCTTTAAAGAATTTTTGAGTTGCTGTTGTATAGTGACAGGACTCTCAGATCTGCAGGGCTGTCCTCTGATAACTATCGTTGACCGTAGGATGGATGTCCGATTCAACTCTTGAGGTCTTCATAAAAGGTGTAGGAAATTGAGCTAGGAAGATGAAAAAATAAGTTTGGACAAGTTTGGATGTGGCTACGAATTGATAGGATGTTTGAACTGGAAGTGGGTCGGATCGGGAAATGGGCTGAAAGCACTGTAGCTGAGATAGAACACGAATTTTGAAAAATGGATAGAGGGCGAATGAAAAATCAATAAAAATGGTGGATGTAGGGGATGATGGACAGAACTCCCAGTAAAATTGGGAGGGTTTGGAAAAATCAAAACGACAGTCGGAGGTGAGAAACACAGGGCTACTGTCACTGTAGACAGAGACAAAACAGATCTGGCAATGAAAGATGCACGAAAATGGAAAAATACTAAACGAGGGATTTTGGACCTGAATTGTTTTGTGGATATGGGAATACAAGATAGGAACAACCTATGAAAATTTCAGATCAAGAGGATGTCGGAGTTGATAGAAGGAATTCCGAGAAGAAGCTTCTGTCCAGGATGGACAGAACACCGAAGTCGACTTCGCGGCGGCTCAAAGGCGGCACGAACGGCGGCGGCAGCACCGGAGATGAACTCAGAGATTGAGGGAGAGAAGATAGAAGGGTTCCACTCTAGAATGGGGGTTGGGGATGAAGAAAACCAAGGGGAGAGAGAGGGGAGGTCGAAATTCCCACAAGGGGGGCTCTTGCACAATGCTTTTTTCACTTTCATTAATTCAATCAATTGGAAAATACAAGCTATATATAATAAATGTAAAAAGACACTAAATGCCCATAGGTCTAAGGTTTGGAAGGGCATATTAGGGAGTTCCTAAATATTTCTCCCATGTGGTCAAAACTTTAACCATTAATCTAATCAAACTTGGACCATTTCCATTCAAACTTACCTAATTTTCACCAACCAAGCCTAATAAGGCCAAAGAATGGGGCGCCCCCCTTCATGGGCTTCTCATGGGCCTAGGTTGGTCCAAGGCCAACCACTCAAGTCCAATAACCCATGTCTAGACTTGGGCCTTCCATGTCTTGGTGGTCCATGAGAGGAGAAAGCCCACTTGGGCCTTAAGTGGCTATTAAGGTCCAATATGAACTAGGCTTCTAATGGACTCTACTAATGGCAACCTAGCCATGGACTTTACATTAAAAGTGGCCCATTGGCTTGTTATAAGCCTTACAAGGAGCCCAAATGAAAGAAATGAAACAAATATACAAGTACAATCCCATACAAGTCATAACACACAAATACGTTCCACCCATATAGCTTTTGATGCCCCCATCAGACATGACATGACTTGCGTGACCTGGAAAGGGTATTTATATACTTGCTTGAAACGTGATAGCCAATTCCTGACATGACATGATGAATATACTTGCTTAAATATCTTGACATTTATTGATATAAGTTCTTGGGAGACATGCTAGTTCACTCAATTATCTCTTGTTATACTCTCTCTCTCTCTTATCGTTTTACGTAAACATGCATAGCTTTATTGCATTCATGTAACATGTAATTTACTTAAAGCAAGCTAGCTCTTGAAATATAATTCCTACTGAGCGTTCGCTCATCTAGTGTTTTCCCCTATTTTTCAGGTAAGTCCGATGACGAGACTCAATCGAATGGGGAAGGTCAAGAGTGAAGACATTAGATCTCTCCGTCTATCCAAGCGTCTACTAATCTTATCTTTATATATTTTTGAGTCAATCGTTGTACTTTTCCCTTTATTGAGTCTTAGCACTTTCATTAAGTGGATTGTAATAGAAGTACTTTTAAGGTTGTGATTGAATAAATGATTGGGTTTTCTTTACTTTTGCACACTCTATCTTTGTGTTGAATACACTAACGCTCTGATTGACATGATCGATATAAACTCGTCACGCGTCTCCGAGTTCCTTCCGCGCTCGGGGCGTGACATCAGAAGATCTGTCCCTACTAGAAAGAGAAGCTTCATTAGAAGATCTGTCCCTACTGGAATCTGCATCATATCCAATCCAGTCAGCTCCATAGGAGCCACATCTGTGTTGATGTCATTTACAACTTTCAGTTGCTGTGTTTTCTTGTCTCTTATTTTTATTTTGAACCTTTATTCAAGCTATTAGTCAGCGGAGCAAGCTGTGTTGCTCAGCGGTTACAGAGGAGGATTCCTCTGGTCAGCTAAGCTGTATTGCCCAGCGGGTCAAGCTGTTAGGCAGCGGATGGCTAAGCTGTACTGCCCAGCGGAAGCAAGCTGTGATGCTCAGCAGTTGTAGGCAAGCTGTGAGGCTCAGCGGTTTAAGCTGTGTTTTAGTAGGAATCCACACTTTGGTTTGAGTGTGGGGTGGATGTAGGTCTGGAGGACCGAACCACCTAAAAATATTCTGTGTAGTGGTTTGTTTGTCTACTGTTTTTAGCTAGATGCATGCTTAGGCTCGATGTGTTCTTTCATCTAGTGAGTGGTTTATTCGCACACATCATATTTGATTGAATATGGGTCTGCACACCAGTGCATATAGAGTAGATCAAAAGTTCAGTCTATCTGATCTTTCCATTTCGTTCAAAGAGAGCACCTGTGTCATACAAGGCACCTATTTGTGTTAATTCCGCATCATTGTTCGGTTACAGGTTTTAATCGGACAAAATTTTAAATAGGGGATTCATTCAACCCCCCTTCTGAATCTGAGCCTTGCACCTATCACTAATTAGGTCTCTAGTAGATAGGATCCCAAAGTTCCAATCTTTTTGTAAGTTCTTCAACTTACGGAATCAGCAGGGTGTAACGGTCGTGTCTAGGTGCGTTACACCACTGTAGCGGTCGCCCGATTACCGTTACGCCTAACGTGTGCAAAGTTTCAATTTAATAAAACTCTTTTATTCGTTTTATCTATATAATTATCTATAAAAATAGTATTTATCCTTTAAAATCCATGAATATGCTAAATAACCTTCTAGAATATGGGCCAAACTTAATGGGCTTGGTGCTTAAATCTTTTGAGTCTTAATTGAATAGGTTAGGCTAATTATTTAACACCATTGGGCCTTATAACCCATTTATTAGTTCAGTAATCCATTTGTTAATCTATTTAGCCCTTATAAATTCCTAATAAATTCTAGAAAATTCCATTTATAATCCAAAAGCTATTTATATAAATTCTGGGGCACTACACCCTCCCCCACTTAAAAGAATTTGGTCCCCAAATTCAATACATGGATTGTGGAGAGTGTACTTACAGTTGAATAATATTGGGAATCTTTTCCGCATAGCTTCTTCGGTTTCCCATGTTGCTTCTGAAGGGGCGTGATCTCGCGCGGCTCCTGAGCTGGGTAGATGATCACTGAACAGTGAACTATAGAGAAAGGGAGACGGATCAGGGGGCCCAGGGGAGGTTCCCTGGGGAAAACCCTCCGATGCTTAAGTCAGTAGAGCAATGGTGGAAGATAGGGAGGGAGGTAGAAAGAGGTGCACGAGATCCCCCTACACCAAGGTGGTGAAGTGGTTCCTGCTCAGGGGATTTTAAGCGTATATTGCCCTTACCTTTCACTGGAGGGAGTCCCAGGTTTATATAGTGTGCTCACCTTACGAGTCCCGTAAGCGGAGGAGTTTCAGGCGGGAGTTACGTCCTCATCGTGGGATCTTTACGTCCTCATCGTGGGATCTTCGTAGCCTTGAGGGATCATGGGTCTCTTATCCTCATAAACTCTTGCTCATAAAGGGCTCTCAACGGCAGTGTGGATAAGCAATCGTCGGTCGGTCCGAGCATAAAATGTGCCAACCCTGTCTGGGCGATAGGCATAGCTCGGATGAAGATAGGTCAGAGTGGGCACTGAGCGCTTGCCTCTATCCCGATGAGGGGATAACTCGGGCATGGGTCTTCCTCCGTTCTGACCGATGCTCAGGCCTTCCGAGCCTAAGGGCCGCCGAGGAAGGATGAGATCCCGAGTAATCTTATTGGGCTTTTTAGCCTAAGTGGGCCCTATGGGGCTGTCACTTGGATGAGCTGAGCCTCGTTTGGTTCTGATGGACCTAGTTTGGCTGCTCTTAGATGGGCTACACAAATCCCCCTCTCCACTTGTCCCCCTCCTACTCCCGAGCTTTAGTAAGCTCGGAAGAGTAGCTGTTGGGGTTTTAGACCAACGTGGCTCAGGTGGGTGGAGATCTGGCGGTGTTAGGACGCCACGTGTCGTGATCACCTGGGCCCGTAATAATGATGATCCTGATGGATTTGAATTGAAGGGACCCCCTTTCTCGGAGGTCGGAACGACGTGCTGCCTCCCACGCGGGGATATAGGCGTTGGGCGCTTGCTGTCATTCCAGACTTCCTTCGTCTTTAGGGTTTTGGCTCTCCTCCGTTCTTGCTTTTAGGCTCTTCGATGCGTTGTGAGGACATGATGGAAGAGCAGAGGCTTGCAGCGGCGTTCGGGGAGTTGGCAGAGATAACTGCGGAGGTAGTCCAGCGGCTTCCTCTTCCCCCGGAATCTTCGGGGTCCCGAGATCGCCTTTCCTCAAACTCTTCTCTGGATTCCATGGCAGACTAGTGCTCGGATGCTGAGGAGTGGGAGGATGAGCTAGTGGTGAAGGAACCAGTTCCAAACTGCAGTGAACTGGGGGAGGCGGATGTGAGGAGGCTGGAGCATCAGTATCGCCTGCCCCACAAGTTCCACTTTGTCGCGACTTCTCCACACAAGACGAGCCTGGACTCTCGTACAGGCCACATCTGTACCTTCCTTCTGTCGTGGATGGGTGGGTTCCACCTTCCTTTCGAACCTTTCGTTCTTCAGCTTCTCAATTTTTTCCTGTTGGCGCCCATTAAGTTGGTAGCCAATTCTTATCTCCTTCTTTCCGCCTTCCGCATTCTCTGCCGCCAGTGTGGAGTTCCTCCTTCCTTAGACCTCTTTCACTATTTCTTTGAGTTGAAAGCACATCCTTCGACCGGGAAGGGTTTCCATTTCATCTAGGCGAGGTAGAACAGGAGCTGTATCTCCTTGGCGGCGAAGGATTCTTCGCATAAGGGGTGGAAAACTCAATTCTTCTGGGTGGGGATTAGTTCAGTGGAGGAAACCTAGAGGTGCCTAGTAATCCCCAATTTCCACCCGAATATCCCTCCCAGGCAGGATGAGTTCCCTCCACATGAGGAGAAATATGCAGCTATCTTACTGAAGCACCGCCAATCCACAACAGAGCTGGTTACTCCAGAGAATATCGAGCGGTGTCTTTTTACACTGCTACATTTGTCGGGCTCAAGTGCCAAAAACTAGGTTCCCCTTTGGATGTTGGGATCATTTTTTCTTTCATGAATATGTCTTCCTCTTCGTGTAGACACCAGGCGGCAGGCTTTAGAGGAGGCCGCAGAGGTGATCGAGCTTGGCGATGACTCGGCTGCTCCCACTGTTCACTCCCGAACCAGAGATAAGGGCAAGGGGGCGACCCAGGGTGAATCCTCCAGGCCGCGGGGGTCCAAGCGCAAGGACCCCATGGAGGGCATGATCCGGGCCACCGCGAGGGCCAGGAAGTGGGCCAAGAAGGCCAAGGTCGTACCCGCAGTTGAAGGGGACCTTGCCGTGGCTCGCCCCTCCGCCGAGCATGATGGGGCCGACCCTATCGGGCGAGCTCTCCCACCCGCCGAGCTAGAGGGGGCCGAGGAGGTTGGGGCTGCTCCTGCGGGCGGCGACGATGTAGGCTCAGCCCTTCGTTCGGCCGGAGCCGAGGGGGCCGAGGCTGCTCCTGAGACTGGCAACGGTGCTGGCCCGGCTCTCCCCTCGGTAGGAGCTGAGGGGGCCGTGGCCGAGGCTGGCGCTTCAGGTGGTGGTGCAGGTGCCGAGTCGGTCTAGGTTAGGGGACTGCAAGAAAATCCGACCGTGGCACGAGAGGCGACCGAGGCCGGGGCTTGGTCCTAGCCACTCGGTGTGGCGCCGGGCGATGATGGGGGGTTCTCTGTTCCGGCGTCCTTGGAGAGGCTTGGTATCTCGGGCCCTCTACACCAGGTATGCCGCGGTATAGCCGCGAAGGTGAGGGGGGGAGGTAGGCAGTACTCTCCGTCCGCGGCCCTCGCTGGGGTTATGGAGGGCGGCTTGGCCCTAGCCCAGATGGGGTCGACTCTGGCAGAAGCGTACGCTCGATCGAAGTGGGAGCGAGTGAACCTAGCCTGGACCTTTGGTGGGTCTGATAGGAGGTTGGCTCAGCTTGCCGCGTGATGGGCTTCGGCGGGAGCTTTCCTCAGTCAGGGAGCTGGTGCGGTCGAGCCAGGTGGAGACCCGGTCGATAACCGAGCAGCTAGCTAAGGCCCGCGAATCGCTCGAGAGGAAGAATAGGCTTCTTGAAGAGGAGCGCCTTGCACGCATTGAGCTGGATGGCCTGTGGGAGACCGAACGTGCAGAGCTAGTAGACCGAGCGGAGGAAGCCAAGGGCCTTCGGCGGGAGGCCGAGGCTGATCGGGTCGAGGCGGAGAAGCAGGCGGCGGAGGCCGAAAAGCGGACGGTTGAGGCCGAGCAGAAGTCAATCGAGGCGGAGCTGGAGAAGGCCAAGCTCGCTGGTAGGGTGGGATCGGCCGGGGCGGAGGCTCTCGAGCAGTACAAAAGCTCAGAGGCCCACCGGGTCGACCTTAAGGAGGCTGCCCTCCCCTACTACGAGTTAGCACTTCACCAGGGCATCCGCAAGGGGTTCAAGCAAGGCAACGACCGGGCCGTCTCTTATGCCGAGGAGCAAGCGTCCGGGGTAGTTGACTTCTCGTCTGGGCAATGCTATGACTCAGACTTGTCATCCTCCAGTTCCTCTGCTTTGGCATAGGATGAAGAGGATCACGGGGGCTCTTCGTTAGAGGGGTCACCAACTCTGGATGCCTCGGGAGCGCACGCAACCGAGGTAGTTCCCACGCCAGTGGGGTCAGTGCCAGGGTCAGCTATCGCCGAGGATGCCGGGGGCAGACCGTTTAAGCTCTCCACTTCCGGGCTTCAAGGTGGACCGGAGGCCTGATGTATCTGCTTTGCTTCCTCTTTTTGTATGTCTTTTTCCTTTTTGTAGAAAAAACTTTCTCTTTTGTGTAGAAAAATAGATAAGGCAATAGCGTTATGATGAAGACTTATCTGTTCCATATCGCCACTGCCGTATTTTGTTCAGTGTATCTGCAGTGGTTGGAAAGAGCCGATACTTTCTGCGTGGATCTCGCCTGATGGTTGGGTGAGCATCTGACAGGGTGTCTTTCCGTTTTCTCATGCTTTGAATGCCTGGCCGCTTCGTGTATCCCGTTGGGGCGGAAAATGAGAAGTTTGAGGTGACCGTTCATAGGGAGAGATCCCTTTGGCGTGTTTTCGAGGAGAGAATAATTTAAGACAAATAGTCTCCCTTCGCCTATAAAAGGTCTGAAGGGCGTTCCTTCCTCTCCACCGCTTAGGGGTTTCCCTGACAGTCTTTCCTCATTCTTTCTTCAAGTAGCATTGTACCGTTATATTTGGAGCATGGAAGACGCCCCGGATGATGAAGCTGCCGATGACGGAGGGCAGAGAGTCCTTCTTGCTTCGGGTTTGAAGGAGGTCCGATGGCCGGCGGACGGGTCTGAAGAAGGTCCGACATGTGGAGGCACGTCGTCTTCTTTTTATCAGTTCTGGCGGCGCTTGCAGGGGGGGCGAGATGGTGGACGGATGGGGGCATCAGGCATCCCTGCCGCCCATCCCTTCTTGCTCGTTCCAAGGAGGGGAGGAGGAAGCCAATCAAGCTCCCTTCTTCCCGGGCTTTCCCCTGCCTCCTCGTCCAGCTCTACTGGTTTCTTTCTCCCCCCCGCAGCCTCTTTTTCCCTCTTCTGCTCTTCTCCTCATTTCTTTCACTCTTCGGAGGGTGCCTGCACTCTCTTCTTTCCAAAGAGTTGGCAGGTTGGTGGGGAGAATGCTTTCATATGCGTTCCCTCTCCCCTTTCTCTTCCAAGTTCAACTTGGAAGGTTGCCTACTCCTTCCTAATCCCTCTGTCACCTTTGTCTCGAGCTGCCCGAGTCAACGGGGTCGACTACCCTTTATCCGAGCCAGTTTCTACACGAGGCAGAGTCAGTGGCTGGACGCAGGAAGGTCAACCAAGTCAGCCGAGCGATGGGCTCATACGGTGATGCCAGATGGATTTTTTGCTTTTTTGACATGTATTTTCTTGGCTTCGGCCTTCCTGATGTACAAGCGAGTTGTTTGAATAAAAGAAAGGAGCCTTTTATTTTATCCCATGTCGTTTACACAATGCTCAGTATTAAAAAGTAGAACTTGCGTAGTGTAGTTGCATTCCAGGTTCGAGGGATGAGCTCTCCTTCCATCGTGGATAGACAGTATGCTCCCTTTCCGAGCGTCTCGACCACTCGGTAGGAGCCTTCCCAATTAGGGGATAACTTGCCCGCCGCCTCAAGTGGTCGAGAGGCTTCGGCTTTCCTGAGGATGAAGTCTCCTGGTTGAAAGTGTCTATCTCGGACTTTGGCATTGTAGTATCGAGTGAGGTGGCGTCGGTATTCCGTTGCTCGAATGCTGGCACTCTCTCGGACTTCATCTGCTAGGTCAAGGTTTTCGAGCAATTTCTGGTCGTTTGCCTCAGACGAGAAGTAGATGACTCGGAGGGAGGGGTTGCCAATCTCCAACGGGATCACGACCTCGGTACCGTATACCAGCTGAAAGGGGCTTTCACTGGTTGCCGTTCTGGGAGTCGTTCTGTGTGACCAAAGTACGTTTGGCAATTCCTTAAGCCAGCTGCCCCTGGCTTTGCCGAGCCTAGTCTTGATGCCTTTTAAGATAGCCTTATTGGCATTTTCGACCAGCCCGTTGGCCTGAGGGTGGGTGACTGAGGTGAAGTGATTGCGAATGCCTAGGTCGGCACATCTGTCTCAGAAATAACGAGAATCAAATTGCCAACCATTATTGCTTACTATCACTCGGGGGATGCCGTAACGACAGATGATCGACTTCCAGACGAAATTCTAGACGACTGTCTCGGTGATCCTTGCTGTGGCTTCGGCCTCGATCCACTTAGTGAAGTAATCGATGGCGACGATAATGAACTTCTTCTGGGCTGGGCCGTGGGGAATGGCCCAAGGACGTTGATTCCCCAGCGAGCGAAAGGATAAGGCTCGGCTAGGGTGATGAGCTCCGTTGCTGGCTGATGGACCAAGTGGTCAAATCGCTGGCACCGATCACAGTGTTGTGTGTAGGTCAAGCAGTCACGCTGCAGAGTGGGCCACCAATAACCTAGCCGTAGCAAGATCCTGGCGAGCGACCTACCTCCTAAATGTGCTCCACACAGACCATCCTGAACTTCTTCGATCGCTTGGTTGGCTTCGTCGGTGCTGAGGCACTTCAGGAGAGGACCAGAGAAGGATCTCCGGTAGAGAGCGCCATCCAGAGTGACGAATCGCTGAGTTTGGTACTTCAATCTTCGGGCTTCCTGAGGGTCGGGAGGCTCCTGAGAGTCTTGGAGCCACGATAGGTACGGGGTACGCCAGTCGCCTGGGGAGGCCGAGTCAACAGCTAGGAGCTCCGAATCGATGCTCGGCCGCTCTAGCTCTTCGAGAAGGACCGATCGAGTACCCTCGGGGTCAAGAGAGGAGGCCAGCCGAGAGAGGGCGTCCACTCGGGAGTTTTCCTCCCGAGCTATTTGGACTACCTAAAAACTCTCGAACTATTGTACCACGGTCTTGACCAGCTGGAGGTATTTGATCGTCGGTGGTTCTCGAGCTTCATAACTACCATTGACCTGGCTAGCGACCAGTTGAGAGTCAGTGTGAATCCGGACTCGCTCAGCCACTAACCGCTGGGCCATGCGGGCTCCCGATATGAGGGCCTCATACTCAGAAGCGTTGTTAGATGCTTGGAAGTTGAACTTCAGGGCATACTGTAGCTCTGCTCCTTCGGGGGACTTCAGGAGGATCCCGGCGCTGCTCCCGGCTGAGTTGGAGGACTCGTCGACGAACAGTTCCCAGGTCGGCCCGGGCACGGACGGAGATATTTCTTCAGTCGGGATGGTGCTCTCGGCGATGAAGTCAGCGAGTGCCTGGCCTTTAATAGCCGAGCGAGGCCGATACGATATATCGTAGGCCCCGAGCATGATGGCCCACTTGACGAGGCGTCCCGAGGCTTCAGGGTGAGCGAGGATCCTCTTCAATGGTTCGCCGGTCAGCACGGTGATGGAGAGCCCTTAGAAATAGGGTCGGAGGCGCTTGGCCGAGGTAACCAACTCTAGCACGAGTTTCTCGGTTGCGGGGTACCTTTTCTCGGCCTCATTGAGCACCTTGCTGGTGTAGTAGAGTGGTCTCTTGGTTCCTGAGTCATTTCTGACTAGGACCGAGCTAACTGTAGATGGAGTTGCCAAGAGATAGAGATGCAAGGCTTCACCTGGGATGGGCTTGGAAATCACCGGAGGCGAATCCAGGAACACCTTAAGCTTGGTGAACACCTTTTGGCATTCCTCATCCCACGTGAATGTATCGGATGCCATTTTAGGCCCCCTCAACAGTTTGAAGAAGGGTAGGCATCGTTTAGCCGCGTGGGACAGGAATCTGTTGAGCACGGCAATGCGCCCGGTAAGGCGTTGAACATCTTTGATGCAGGTGGGTGGGCGCATGTCCAGGATGGCCTGGACCTTGTCGAGGTTGGCCTCAATCCCACGCTGGGTGACTAAGAAGCCCAAGAATTTCTTGGACCTTACTCCGAAGGTGCACTTGGTAGGGTTGAGCTTCATGTTGTACTTCAGGAGGGTGTCGAAGGTTTTCACTAGGTCGGCAAAGTGGTCCTCGGCCTTGGGGGTCTTCATGAGCATGTCATTAATATAGGCCTCGACGTTCCGACCGAGCTATCCCTCGAACATATGATTGACCAGCCTCTTGTACGTGGCTCCAACGCTCTTCAACCCGAAAGGCATCCGGGTGTAGCAGTGTACGCCGAAGTCGATGATAAAGGCGGTCTTCTCGATGTCTTCGGGGTGCATTCTGATCTAATGGTAACCTGAATAGGCATCTAGTAGGCTGAGTATTTCATTTCCCAAGGTTGAGTCAACCAGTTGGTCGATGCTCGGTAACGGATAACAGTCCTTTAGAGTAGCCTTGTTTAAGTCGGTGAAGTCCATGCACATTCGCCACTTTCCCGAAGCTTTTGGTACAAGGACGACGTTAGCCAGCCATGTCGGGTATAGGACCGGTCTGAAAAGACTAGTCTTTTGCCCCTTGGTGACTTGCTCCTTGATGATCGCCTGCTTCTCTGGCGCATGCTTCCTTCTACGTTGTTGTATGGCTTTGATGGTTGGATCGAGCTTGAGCTTATGCATCACCGTCTCCTCTGGTATCCCAGGGAGTTGATCATCAGACCATGCAAAGACTCGGACGTACGCAGAAAGAAACTCTTTGTATTGTCGTTGGGCTTCAGATGTTAGGTTGGCTCCAATCTTTACTCCCAGGGTCGGGTCGTCGTTTAGGAAAACCGCTAGCAATTCACCTCCAGGCTCGGCGGTTGCGGATATTTCCTCGACTTCCCGGGGGCCCCTGTTCTTCCCGTCCGGCCTTATTGCTTCGACCGAGATATTGTAGCACCTTCTGGCCATGGCCTGGTTACCTCGGACTTCTCCCAACTCATTTTTGGTGGGGAACTTCATCTTTTGGTGATAGGTAGAAGGCTTTGCTTTCGTTCGGCTGAGGATCCCTCGACCGAAGATTGCATTGTATGCTATCATTCCCTTGATCACTATGAAGTCTGCCATAATCGTAACGGTTTTGGGTGGGGTGCCAATAGTAACCGGTAGGCTGAGGGCTCCCACAGGATAAGTGGCCTGGCCATTGAACCCGCATAGGGGGGTTCGGATCGGGCGTAGTTTAGACGGATCCTCCCCCATCTTAAGGAAACATTCATAGGATAATACATCGGAGGCACATCCATTGTCAACTAGAATCATGTCTACGTTACAATGGTTTATTGTGGCCGATATGACTAGGGCGTCGTCATGCGGGGTGGTCAGCCCTTCCAAGTGTCGGTCGGAGAAGACTATGACCTGAGGCTCACTCGGCGGGGCCTTGGGAGGCTCGATGGCTCGGCTTGCCCGCTCAGCATGACGCTTCCTTCCTCGGCCACTATCTCTTCCCGATGCAGCTCCTCTGGCGATGACGTTGATATGGACCCTGCGAGGGGCATTATCGATTTACTCTGGGGCACCTCGGTCCTCCTTTTGCCCGGCCACAAACCGGGACAGGTGTCCCTGGCAGATGAGGCGCTCGATCTCATCCTGGAGCTGATGGCAATCGCCGGTGTGATGCCCGTGATCACTGTGGAACAGGCAATGCTTGCTGTGATTACGGCTTTTCGACCTCAATGGCTCGGGTTGGCGGAGGAGGCCCGAGCCTTTGATGTCTTCATATATTTCGTATACTGGAGCGGTTAGGGGAGTGTACCGCTCGTACTTTCTGGACGGTTCTTTGTGCTCCCCATCTCGGTTCCTCCTCTTTCCTTGGCCTGAGCTTGACTCGGGTGCTCGCTTCTTGTCCCCCTCCCGACCCGAGCCGGTTGCGCCTCGGCATGCGCTGAGAACTTCTTCGCACTCAGCATGACGTAACGCCACAGTCACTAGCTCGGCAAGGGTCGAGGGAGGGTGGAGGACAAGTTCACGGCGGAGGTTCTCGTCCCGGGTGCCTCCGATCAGCGCGGTTATGGCCGAGGCTACATCTAGGCGGGGGATTCTAAGGGCTTCCGATTTAAATCAGTTGATGTAGGCCCAGAGTCTCTACCCTTGAGCTTGTTTGAGAGCCAAAAGCCCCGCTACCGACCTTGGGGGGCCGCTACCGGCGTAACTCTCCTCGAATACTCGTCCAAACTGCTTGAAGTCTCAGATGGATTCGGGGGCGAGGGCCCGGAACCATGCTTGGGCGCCTTGGACCAAGGTGGTCGCAAAGGCTCGGCATTTGTTGGCGTCGGACGCTCCATGAAGGGTCATGAGGGCGTCGAAGCTGTCGAAGTGGTCGGCCGGGTCACCTTGGCCGTCGTAGGGCTTGAAGGTCGAGATGGAGGTTCTGGGAGATACCTCTGCCTTCAAGATATGGTCGAAGAACGGGGATCTCTCCGCGTCCTTTGGTGGAGAGGTCTTCTACAAGGCTCGTAAGATGCGCTCCTATGCTGCGAAGCACCTCTCGAACTCTCGTAGACGTAGGGACAACTCCGGCTGTTGTTGCCCCGTAGGGCTGAGGGGGCGTGATGGCAGGCTGTCCTGGCGCTCCCTGGGGACTTCGGTCTCCGAGAGGGGACGGCGTGCCCCATGCTTACCCCATTTCGGTGTGGAGGAGGCCTCTTGCTCCGGAGGGGGGGCTTGTGAGGGTCCTCCTCCCTTGTTGTGAATAAGTTGCTGCCCTCGGAGGGTGAAGCGACCTCCGGCCGTGTACTGGGACACGTTCTCGTGGGGGGGGGGGCTTTCTGGAGGGGCGCGTGACCTTCCATCCCTGGCCACCTGAGTCCTCATGAGTTCCCCGAGGACATCCTGTTTTATGTTGAGGGCTTGGAAGGCATCGACGCGGGCGTTAAGCAGTACTCCTACCGCGGTGGCGGGAGGGGGTGGTCCGTCGGCAGGGGTGCTAGCATTGGAGGGGGGATTTTGTAAGGCTTGAGAAGGGACTTCTGCCGCCGCCACCATGGTCTTTCCCCTATCGCCGGAGGACGTCCTCCTTGAACTTCTTCGCACCATACTGGCTCTTCCGTCGTTTCCCACAGACGGCGCCAGATGAAGGGGCGTTATCTCGCGCGGCTTCTGACCTGGGTAGATGATCACCGAACAGTGAACTGTAGAGAAAGGGAAACGGATTAGGGGGCCCAGGGGAGGTTCCCTGGGGAAAACCCTCCGATGCTTAAGTCAGTAGAGCAATGGTGGATGATAGGGAGGGAGGTAGAAAGAGGTGCACGAGATCCCCCTACACCAAGGTGGTGAAGTGGTTCCTGCTCAGGGGATTTTAGGCGTGTATTGCCCTTACCTTTCACTGGAGGGAGTCCCAGGTTTATATAGTGTGCTCCCCTTACGAGTCCTGAAAGCGGAGGAGTTTCAGGCAGGAGTTACGTCCTCATCGTGGAATCTTCATAGCCTTGAGGGATCATGGGTCTCTTATCCTCATAAACTATTGCTCATATAGGGCTCTCAATGGCAGCGTGGATAAGCAATTATCGGTCGGTCCGAGCATAAAATGTGCCAACCCTGTCCGGGCGATAGGCATAGCTCGGATGAAGATAGGTCGGAGTGGGCGCTGTGCGCTTGCCTCTATCCCGATGAGGGGATAACTCGGGCATGGGTCTTTCTCCGTTCTGACCGACGCTCAGGCCTTCCGAGCCTAAGGGTCGCCGAGGAAGGATGAGATCCCGAGTAATCTTATTAGGCTTTTTAGCCTAAGTGGGCCCTATGGGGCTGTCACTTGGATGAGCTGAGCCTCGTTTGGTCCTGATGGACCTAGTTTGGCTGCTCTTAGATGGGCTACAGAAATCCCCCTCTCCAGCTTCATATGGCCATGTTTTCTTCCATTGTATCTTGACCATAGGAATAACATTATTCCTTAGTTGATGTACCTCCCGTTCCAGAATCTTTATTGCTGTTTGCTCGAACGTCATATCCTTATGAATCTCCAAATTATCATAAGTGATAACATGGTCAGGATCATATACATACTTTTTCAGCATAGAGACGTGGAATATGTCATGAACTCCTACTAATTGTGGAGGTAAAGCCAGTCTATAAGCCACCTCACCGACCCTTTCAAGAATTTCAAATGGGCCAATGAATCTTGGAGTTAGCTTTCCTTTAATGCCAAATCTTTGAATACCACGGCCTGGAGAAACTTTCAGATATACATGATCTCCCACCTGAAACTCCAAGTCACGTCTTCGATTGTCAGCATAAGATTTCTGCCTATCTTGTGTCATCTTCATTCTTTCTTGGATGAGCTTGATCTTCTCTGAAGAATCCCTTATAAGATCGGGGCCTAGGACTTGCTTTTCCCCTATTTCGTTCCAACATATTGGTGATCTACAGCTTTTTCCATATAAAGCTTCAAAGGTTGCCATCTGTATGCTAGCCTGATAACTGTTGTTATATGCAAATTCTACCAGAGGCAAGTGATCATGCCAACTTCCTCCAAAGTCAATAGCACAAGCCCTGAGCATATCTTCTACCACCTGATTTGTTCTTTCAGTCTGACCATCAGTTTGTGGGTGAAATGCTGTACTAAAATTCAATCTAGTCCCTAGTGAATGTTGTAGACCCTTCCAGAACTGCGATGTGAATCGAGGATCTCTATCAGATATAATAGTGATAGGCACACCATGTAATTTAACAATTTCTTTTATGTAAAATGCAGCTAGAATATCCACAAACCATCGACTTTTTATGGGTAGAAAATGTGCAAACTTTGTCAATCGGTCTATGATTACCCATATACCATCGTGTCCTCCTCTGGTCTTAGGTAAACCCATGATGAAATCCATTCCTATACTTTCCCATTTCTATTCAATAATATTCAAGGGATGTAATTTACCTATGGGTCTAAAATGCTCTACTTTTACTTGTTGGCAGGTGAGACAACGGGACACGAAATTAGCTATTTCTCTCTTCATATTGGGCCACCAGAAATTTCTTTTAAGATCTTGATACATCTTTGTACCACTTGGGTGAATGGTGTACTTGGAATTATGTGCTTTTTCTAGGATCAATTTATTCGTATCCTCGTGATCCGGTACACACATTCGGCCCTTGAATAACAATATTCCGTCATTGGAAACAGAGAAATCCGGCCTTTGTTCTATGTTGGCTTTAATCTCCAGTAACGTGGGATTATCATTTTGTAACTTGACTAGATCCTCTATTAATGTTGGTTGAGCTCGGATATTAGCCATGAAGCAATCCTTTTCCTTTATGTCCATATCTAAGTTCATCTGAGTAAATTGAGGAATAAGATTAGTCATACTAATCATAAGACTTGATAGCATTCCCATTGGTTTTCTACTGAGTGCATCTGCTACAGCATTCGCCTTGCTAGGATGATATTGAATAGAAAAATCAAAGTCTTTAAGATATTCTAACCATATCCTCTGCCTCATATTTAACTCCTTTTGAGAAAATAAATATTTCAAGCTTTTGTTGTCCGAGTAGACCGTGAACTTTCTCCATAGAGATAATGACGCCAAATTTTTAAGGCGAAGATAACAACTGCTAGTTCTAAATCATGCACGGGATAATTTTCCTCATCATGTTTCAATTATCTTGAGGAATAACAGATTACCTTTCCATCTTGCATGAGGATGCACTCAAGGCCAATGCCAGATGCATCCGTATATACTTCGAATCCACCACCTTCTACTGGTAGTGCTAAAATAGGAGCTGTAGTAAGATGATTCGTAAGCGTTTGAAAACTCTTTTCACATTCCTCTGACTAGACAAAATGAATTTCTTTTCTTGTGAGTCTAGTTAAAGGAACTGCAATCTTTGAGAAGTCCCTAATGAACCTTCTATAGTAACCAGCTAGACCAAAAAAGCTTCTTACTTCTGATACAGTTGTTGGCTGGCTCCACTTTCTGACAGCTTCCACTTTCGAAGGATCCATAGCGATACCTTCCTTAGAAATAATATGGCCTAGGAATGAAACGTCCTTGAGCTAGAACTCACACTTGTCAAACTTGGCATAAAGTTTATGTTCTCTAAGTATTTGCAAAGCTATCCGCAAATGTTCTTCATGTTCTTCCTTTGTCTTGGAATATATCAAGATGTCATCAATGAAAACAATGATGAATTGGTCCAGATATGGTTAAAAAACACTGTTCAAAAGTTGCATAAATGCTATTGGGGCATTAGTTAACCTGAACGGCATTATCACGAATTCATAGTGGCCATAACGACTCCAAAAAGCCGATTTATAGATGTCTTCTTCTTTAATTCTAAGCTGATGATAACCTGATCTGAGGTCAATATTGGAGAAATATTCTGCTCCCAAAAGTTTGTTGAACATATCCGAGTGATTTTGATGATAAAAAACCCAGGACATTTATCTTGTAGTACCCCAGAAATTTATTTGATAATTTTATGGCATTATTAGCAATTAAATGGACTAATTTGGAGTTATTAATCAATATAAGGCCAAATGGTGTTAATCAATTAACCCAACTCACTTAATTAAAGTCTAAAGGGTTTTTAAACCATGCCCATTAAGTTGGCCCATATTCTAGAAGGTTATTAAGCTTATCCTCAGAATTATAAGGATAAATACAACTTAATATAGATAATTAGGCGGATAATGAATAGAAGACTTTGATCAATCTAGAACTCTATCCACGTTAACTGTAACGGTCCATCGGACGACCGTCACAGACGTGTAACGCACGGTGTCTTGACAGTTACACTATGAACCAGAAAACTAAAAGAGTTTGATTTTCTTTGAACTCTGGGAACGAGTAATGTAACGGTCTATCGCGAGACCGCCACATAACCCTAATGCGTAGGTCCTAGTTCGTTACAAACCTATTAATTCCGTGAGCAAAGGAACTCATGAAAAGATTGGAACTTGATGTTCCTATCCACTAGGGATCGACTTAGGAAGGATTGTAAAGACTCTAAGGACTCTTAGGGATTAGGATTTGATGAAACAAGGACTCTAAACTCGATCTAATCCTCAAACCCTAGTCTAAACTCTATAAATAGGGCATAGTTCTGAACTGTGCGACCCTTACTTTTTAGGCGTAAGGAAGCAAGGTAAGGAGTCATTATCTCAGGTAAGTTCTTTAGAATAATTTGTTCACAATACTTTTGACTAACGCCCCTCCAAATTTCACATCTTTAGGTCAAGAGGTCGTGGAGTTAGAACCTAAATAAGTTGCTGGAAAAGTCACAAGAGGAGGAGAAGAACTAGGGCAAGGTTCTCAACCAAATTCAGGAACTACAGTCTAAGTAAGAGGTAGGTTATCTCATGAACGGCAAAAACAACTTGATAGGACTAAGAGCCTCTGTTTTGATTGGATTTCATGCATGCTAGATCATCAATTTCATGTTTTATTGGTTCTATGCATATCATGTTTCCCTTAGCCCTAACTAAAGATTAAAGACTTGACTATCCATCTATTCATCAATACCCATGCATATAGACAACCTTTACTTTGTTAACATATCTAGAAACTCATGATGTTTTGATAAAAGACATGATGTGAGTTGATCTCTTAGCTTCTATAGTTGTTTCTTGTTAGCAGAGACTGTAACGCATCACAGAAGGACCGTCACTTCCATGTAACGGCCCCACGATAGACTGTTATACTCCCTGATTGGATTTGGGTTTCACGGTTGATTATAACGCGCTTGGATAGACAAGTTACATTCATGTAACGGCTGGATCCTGACCGTCACAATCACAATGACGCCCCATCTCCAGACCGTTATACTCTGTGTTCTGTCAACCCCAAGACAGAATACAACCTGCCAATATTATTATTGTTAAAGCCTAGTTACCTAAGTTTTAACCTGATCATGTGATTTTAAGGTTATTTGATCATTCATGATAGGTATTGCATGTTTTGTGGTCTCACTTTTATTGAGTTATGTTAATTTTTGAAGCCAAATTATATAGTTTTGTATTATAAAGAATGACTTTTTAACATTGTATTGACGGAGTTTTCATCATGATTTTCAAATTTGAGTATACATATCTCTCTCTGTCAATAGAGTCAATTCCATATGTACATGGCACATATTCCGGTATGTTGTCATTAGTTCACACTTTGCACTATAGGAACACAATCTTGGACATGAGGACCTCTCTATTGGATATTCCTTCCAATGGACTAGGAAATCATTATTTCAAGGCCTCCGTAATTCTCCGCGAGCCTGGGATTCCCACTAGGACGCCGAGTTGGTTGTACCATTAAAGCCCAATAAATAGAATACACTATCATGGTTTCTGATTCTTGAAATGTAACGCCCTTTAACTGGATCGTCAGGCTCACGTAACGGCCCAGTGCCAGACCGTCACATTCCTCTGAGTCTATTTTTATCTTTCTGGACTGTGATCATTGTAACGGCCCATTAATGGCGCGTTACATGGTGTAACAGCCCAGTAAATGACCGTTACATAGATTGTATATGTTAACCCAAGGTTTGACCAAGGGTTGATATTTCAATGATTCTAGACAAACCTTGATGATCTAGAACTTATCATATTGCTTAATAGACTTAATGTAATATACCGTTATGCTGTCGATTTATTCTATAAGCATAACATAGTTTAAATGTCATTCTTGATCTCATATATTCAAATTATAGCATTCATTCATTGATTATTGTTATCATGGAATTATTGAACTTATTACATTCTTGGCCATACTTTTCTGTTATACTGCATGGAAGTAGCTTAATTTATAACTGAAGATGCGATCGAGCACTGATTGTGTTCAAGGGCTCTATGCTAGTTCCCTCGGCTGATTACTGGAAACATACTATTTTATAAACCATGGGGTATGATGCTACTGGCGTTGCATTGCGCTGGGAGTACTATTTCTATAAATAAGTGAAGATCCACGGCACGACATGACATTCTTGCTTGATATTCTACATAAATTCACGAAGCACTTGCTCATAAGCATAAGATGCTAAAGTGAGGAATATGTGGCTTGCTAGTACATTCTCGATATATTCTTGTTCATGAAAGGCCAATATCATGTTCTTGTCCTATTCTTACTAGTTCATTCTTATTCTCATTCCATCTTCTATGATAGTCTTGTTACTTTGATTTAATCGCATGATCATCGCATTGCATGATTTTACCTTATTTATTTAGAGCAAAAATGTTAATCACTTTAATAGTGCCTTCATGTTGATGCGAAGATACCTACTGGGCAAGTGTGCTCATTACCTATTTCCAATCTTTTTTAGGAAATGAAAGTGAGTCGGGTTCGGATTCAGATTATTCCAGTAGTGGATCCGAGAGCGATTAAAGATGAGTGAAGACTTAGGAAGTCTATAATGTCTACATTGAGTCAATGTAATTTTCCTATTTCTTGAGTCTAGTAGAATGAAAATCAAATTAGTGATTGTATCTTGAATATTGATCTTTTATGAAATAAAGTTGAAGTTTGATTCAAATTCTGTGCAATTGCATTTATGTGTGTGATTGTCTTGCGCTCTGATTGTTCTTGCTTGCAAGAGGCTTACCATGCCGGCTGTTCGCGCTCCCCGAGCGAGTCTTCCGCTGTAAATAAGGCTCGGGGCATGACAGTTAAATTGGTATCATAGCCTAAGTCTCAGGACTTAGGAAAAAGAGTCATGTCATAGGATAAGTCCAAGGTTTAAGGACCCATACCTATGAACTAAGGAAGAAATTCCACACCCATGTGAGGATTGGGTAGAACCCGGGATAAGATAACTAATTAGCTTTAAGAATTATTTTGTTCATTCCAATTTCATGAGAAATAACAAGTTGTTATTTTCTCTCAGGTACCCTATTTTCCGAATGGCTCATCGTGTAGATTGGGATGGTATGCAACAAACTGTTGCCGGCCTCACCCAGGCATTGCAGACTATAGCACAAGGTGGGGCAAGGGCTGGTGACCTTCATCGCAATTTCCGGAGTCTAAATCCTCCGCTTTTCTATGGATCTTTCAATCCAGACGAAGCAGAAAATTGGATTGATGAGATGAACCGGATATTTGATGTCATACAATGCACTGATCAGGAGAAAGTCTGTCTAGCAACGTTCCAATTAAATAAGGATGCCCGTACTTGGTGGAAGTCGGTTCCGGCACCTCCGGCCGATGCGCCACATACATAGAATACTTTTCTCACTTTATTTCGTGCCAAATATTTCTCTGAGCATGTCAAGGAAAGGAAGGATATGGAGTTTGCCTCCCTTCGTCAAGGGATGATGTCAGTAGCAGAGTACGAGTTGTAGTTTTCAAGACTAGCACCATATGCACCACACCTTATTAGTACGGAATTATTAAAGGCGAACCGATTTATGGACGGGTTACGGCCCAGTTTCATTTAGCAACTGGGGACACAGAATATCCGCACTTATGCGGAGATGGTTCAAAGGGCATATTTATGCGAGAGGACCTTAGAGAAGGTCGAAAGGTTGAAAGGAAAGGGAGAAGAATCTAGCCGGCGCTCAGATCGGCATTATAAAAAGGAGAAGTTTAGCATCACGGAACCATACAAAAGCCGTGATAACAAGAAAAGATCAAGGAACGAGAACGGTGGAAGTTCCCAAAAGAATAGTAAAAAGGTTAAAGAAGAGAAGGAGCAAGTCGCCTCGGCGTGCACCTTTTGTGAGAAATTCGGCCAATCGACTGAAGAATGCTGGAAGCACCTAGGTGCTTGTTTGCGCTGTGGAAGTAGGGAGCATCGTGTTCCAGATTGTCCCCTTATGAAAGATCAATCAAATAACAGAGGACGTAGGAGGCAGGCTCGCCTCAATGCAGTTATAGATGAAGAAGAAGCGCCCAGGGATCAAAATGATGGGCTCATGGAAGGTACTCTTCAAATCTGTTCTCGTCCTGCATTCGTGCTGTTTGATACTAGTGCTTCTCATTCTTTTATCTCCTCCACCTTTGCAAAGACCTTACCAACTGCATCAGTTCCCCTACCTTCAGATCTTGCTATTACTACACCTTTAGGATCTGGAACTAAACTTACCAAGTATTATCCCGATTGTGAGGTGGTAGTAGAAGGACACAATCTCCCCGCAACCTTAGTATGCCTCTATATGAAAGGTTATGATGCCATTTTAGAGGTAGATTGGCTTGTAGACCATGATGCTTACATCAACTATCGAAATATGATTATATCTTTCCGAAAACCCGGTCTTCCAAGATTTTCCTTTCTTGGCATCAAATACAAGAAGCACCCTACCATCATCTCTTCTCTTCACGCCTGTAAACTTATCTCAAAAGGTTGTGAAGCTTTTCTTGCTTCAGTCATTGTCACAGAATCTAAGGAAATTATCCTAGCAAACATTCCTATTGCAAATGAGTTCCCAGACATGTTCCCATCTGAACTACCTAGTTTACCGCCCGAGAGGGAAGTAAACTTTACCATTGAATTCATTCCAGGTGCGACACCTGTTTCTATAGCCCCTTACAGGATGTCTCCCACAGAACTTAAGGAACTAAAGAAGCAATTACAGGAACTTCTAGACAAGGGTTTCATTAGACCTAGCACATCCACTTGGGGTGCGCCTGTTCTATTTGTCAAGAAGAAGGATGGTTCTCCCAGATTATGCATCGATTATCGGCGACTGAATCAGCTTACAATCAAAAATAAATATCCATTGCCGCGTATTGATGAGCTCTTCGATTAGCTTTCGGGAGCAGAATATTTTTCTAAGATTGACCTCAGATCTGGTTATCATCAACTTAGAATTAAAGAAGAGTATATTTATAAATCGACTTTTCGAAGTCGTTATGGCCACTATGAATTTGTGGTAATGCCGTTTGGGTTAACTAATGCCCCAGCAGCATTCATGCAACTTATGAACAGTATCTTCCAGCCATATTTAGACCAATTCATCGTCGTCTTCATCGATGATATGCTGATATACTCCAAGATAAAAGAAGAACATGAAGAACATCTAAGGATAGCTTTGCAAACACTTAGAGAACACAAGCTATATGTCAAACTCAATAAGTGTGAATTCTGGCTCAAGGAAGTCTCATTCCTAGGCCACATTATTTCAAAAGAAGGTATTGTTGTGGATCCTTCAAAGGTAGAAGCTATCAGAGATTGGAGTCGGCCAACGACTATATCTGAAGTAAGAAGCTTTTTGGGTCTAGCTGGTTATTATAGGAGATTCATAAAGAACTTCTCAAAGATCGCGGTTCCTTTAACTAGACTTACTAGAAAAGAAAATCTTTTTATCTGGTCGAAGGACTGTGAAAAGAGTTTTCAAAGTCTTAAGAATCATATTACAACAGCCTATGTTTTGTCGCTACCAATAGAGGGTGCTGGATTTGAAGTATATACGGATGCATCGGGGATTGGCTTAGGATACGTCCTTATGCAGAATGGAAAAGTGATTTGCTATTCTTCAAGACAATTGAAGCATCACGAAGAAAATTATCCTGTACATGATTTAGAATTGGCAGCAGTGATCTTCGCCTTGAAAATTTGGCGTCATTATCTTTATGGAGAAAAGTTCACGATCTACTCAGACCACAAGAGCTTGAAATATCTATTTTCTTAAAAGGAGCTCAATATGAGGCAAAGGAGGGGGTTAGAACATCTCAAGGACTTTGACTTTGCTATTCAATATCATCCTGGCAAGGCTAATGCTGTAGCGGATGCACTCAGCAGAAAACCAACGGGTATGTTATCAAGTCTCATGATTAGTGTAACTAACCTTATTCCTCAGTTTGCCCAGTTGAATTTAGATGTTGACGTTAAGGAAGAAGATTGCTTCATAGCTAATATCCGAGCTCAACCTACATTGATAGAGGATTTGGCCAAGTTACAAGAGGATGATCCAATTTTACTGGAAATTAAGGCCAATATTGAACAAAGACCGGATTTTTCTATTTCTAATGATGTAGGATTGCTATTCAAGGGCCGAATGTGTATACCGGATCATGAGGATACAAAGAAATTGATCTTAGAAGAAGCACATAAATCAAAGTACTCCATCCATCCAGGAGGTACCAAGATGTATCAAGATCTCAAAAGAAACTTCTGGTGGCCCAATATGAAGAGGGAAGTAGCTGACTTTGTGTCTCGCTGTCTTACTTGCCAACAAGTGAAGGCGGAACATTTCAGACCTGCAGGAAAATTACATCCCTTAAATATTTCCGAATGGAAATGGGAAAGTATAGGAATGAATTTCATTATGGGATTACCTAAGACAAGAGGTGGACATGATGGAATATGGGTAATCATAGACCGATTGACTAAATCTGCACATTTCATACCAATAAAAAGTCGATGGTCTGTGGATATTCTAGTAGCATTATACATCAAAGAAATTGTTAAACTACATGCCATCCCTATCTCTATTATATCAGATAGAGATCTAAGATTTACATCACAATTCTGGAAAAGTTTACAACATTCACTGGGGACTAGATTGAAATTTAGCACAGCTTTTCATCTACAAACTGATGGTCAGATAGAAAGGACAAATCAGGTGGTAGAAGATATGCTCAGGGCTTGTGTCATTGATTTTGGAGGAAGTTGGCATGATCACTTGCCTCTGGTAGAATTTGCATAATACAACAGTTATCAAGCAAGCATACAAATGGCACCTTTTGAAGCTCTATATGGGAGAAGTTATCGATCACCAATATGTTGGAATGAAATAGGGGAAAGGTAATTTCTAGGCCCTGACCTTATCAGAGATTCTACAGAGAAAATAAAGCTCATCCAGGAAAGAATGAAAATGGCACAAGATAGGCAAAAGTCTTATGCTGATAATTGAAGACATGACTTGGAGTTTTAGGTAGGAGATCATGTGTATTTGAAGGTTTCTCCAGGTCGTAGTATTCGAAGATTTGGCATCAAAGGAAAGCTAACTCTAAGGTTCATTGGCCCATTTGAAATTCTTGAAAGGGTCGGTGAAGTGGCTTATAGATTGGCCTTACCTCCACAGTTAGCAGGAGTTCATGACGTATTTCACGTCTCTATGCTGAAAAAGTACGTATATGATCCAGACCACATTATCACTTATGATAATATAGAGATTCAGAAAGACTTGACATACGAGCAAACACCGATCAAGATTCTGGATCGGGAAGTGCGTCAATTAAGAAATAAAGTTATTCCCATGGTCAAGATCCAATGGAAGAAAACATGGCCATATGAAGCAACATGGGAAACCGAAATGGCTATGCGGAAAAGATTCCCAGAATTATTCAATTGTAAGTACACTCTCCACAATCCATGAATTGAATTTGGGGACCAAATTCTTTTAAGTGGGGGAGGGTGTAGTACCCCAGAAATTTATTTGATAATTTTATGGCATTATTAACAATTAAATGGACTAATTTGGAGTTATTAATCAATATAAGGCCAAATGGTGTTAATCAATTAACCCAACTCACTTAATTAAAGTCTAAAGGGTTTTTAAACCAGGCCCATTAAGTTGACCCATATTCTAGAAGGTTATTAAGCTTATCCTCGGAATTATAAGGATAAGTACAACTTAATACAGATAATTAGGCGGATAATGAATAGAAGACTTTGATCAATCTAGAACTCTATCCACGTTAACTGTAATGGTCCATCGGACGACCGTCATAGACGTGTAACGCACGGTGTCTCGACCGTTACACTATGAACCAGAAAACTAAAAGAGTTTGATTTCCTTTGAACTCTGGGAACGAGTAATGTAACAGTCTATCGCGAGACCGCCACATAACCCTAACGCGTAGGTCCTAGTCCGTTACAAACCTGTTAGTTCCGTGAGCAAAGGAACTCATGAAAAGATTGGAACTTGATGTTCCTATCCACTAGGGATCGACTTGGGAAGGATTGTAAAGACTCTAAGGACTCTTAGGGATTAGGATTTGATGAAACAAGGACTCTAAACTCGATCTAATCCTCAAACCCTAGTCTAAACTCTATAAATAGGGCATAATTCTGAACTGTGCGACCCTTACTTTTTAGGCGTAAGGAAGCAAGGTAAGGAGTCATTATCTCAGGTAAGTTCTTTATAATAATTTGTTCACAATACTTTAGACTAACGCCCCTCCAAATTTCACATTTTTAGGTCAAGAGGTCGTGGAGTTAGAACCTAAAGAAGTTGCTGGAAAAGTCACAAGAGGAGGAGAAGAACTAGGGCAAGGTTCTCAACCAAATTCAGGAACTACAGTCTAAGTAAGAGGTAGGTTATCTCATGAATGGCAAAAACAACTTGATAGGACTAATAGCCTCTGTTTTGATTGGATTTCATGCATACTAGATCATCAATTTCATGTTTTATTGGTTCTATGCATATCATGTTTCCCTTAGCCCTAACTAAAGATTAAAGACTTGACTATCCATCTATTCATCAATACCCATGCATATAGACAACCTTTACTTTGTTAACATATCTAGAAACTCATGATGTTTTGATAAAAGACATGATGTGAGTTGATCTCTTAGCTTCTATAGTTGTTTCTTGTTAGCAGAGACTGTAACACATCACAGAAGGACCGTCACTTCCATGTAACGGCCCCACGACAGACCGTTATACTCCCTGATTGGATTTGGGTTTCACGGTTGATTATAACGCGCTTGGACAGACGCGTTACATTCATGTAACGGCTGGATCCTAACCGTCACAATCACAGTGACGTCCCATCTCCAGACCGTTATACTCTGTGTTCTGTCAACCCCAAGACAGAATATAACCTGCCAATATTATTATTGTTAAAGCCTAGTTACCTATGTTTTAACCTGATCATGTGATTGTAAGGTTATTTGATCATTCATGATAGGTATTGCATGTTTTGTGGTCTCACTTTTATTGAGTTATGTTAATTTTTGAAGCCAAATTGTATAGTTTTGTATTATAAAGAATTACTTTTTAACATTGTATTGACGGAGTTTTCATCATGATTTTCAAATTTGAGTATACATATCTCTCTCTGTCAATAGAGTCAATTCCATAAGTACATGGCACATATTCCGGTATGTTGTCATTAGTTCACACTTTGCACTATAGGAACACAATCTTGGACATGAGGACCTCTCTATTGGATATTCATTCCAATGGACTAGGAAATCATTGTTTCAAGGCCTCCGTAATTCTTCGCAAGTTTGGGATTCCCACTAGGATGCCGAGTTGGTTGTACCATTAAAGCCCAATAAATAGAATACACTATCATGATTTCTGATTCTTGAAATGTAACGTCCTTTAACTGGACCGTCAGGCTCACGTAACGGCCCAGTGCCAGACCGTCACATTCCTCTGAGTCTATTTTTATCTTTCTAGACTCTGATCATTGTAACAGACCATTAATGGCGCGTTACATGATGTAACGGCCCAGTAAATGACCGTTACATAGATTGTATATGTTAACCCAAGGTTTGACCAAGTGTTGATATTTCAATGATTCTAGACAAACCTTGATGATCTAGAACTTATCATATTGCTTAATAGACTTAATGTAATATACCGTTATGCTACCGGTTTATTCTATAAGCATAACATACTTTAAATGTCATTCTTGATCTCATATATTCAAATTAAAGCATTCATTCATTGATTATTGTTATCATGGAATTATTGAACTTATTACATTCTTGGCCATACTTTACTGTTATACTGCGTGAAAGTAGCTTAATTTATAACTGAAGATGCGATCGAGCACTGATTGTGTTCAAGGGCTCTATGCTAGTCCCCTCGGCTGATTACTGGAAACATACTATTTTATAAACGATGGGGTATGATGCTACTGGCGTCGCATTACGCTGGGAGTACTATTTCTATAAATAAGTGAAGATCTACGGCACGACATGACATTTTTCCTTGATATTCCACAGAAATTCACGAAGCACTTGCTCATAAGCATAAGATGCTAAAGTGAGGAATATGTGGCTTGCTAGTACATTCTCGATATATTCTTGTTCATGAAAGGCCAATATCATGTTCTTGTCCTATTCTTACTAGTTCATTCTTGTTCTCATTCCATCTTCTATGATAGTCTTGTTACTTTGATTTAATCGCATGATCATCGCATTTCATGATTTTACCTTATTTATTTAGAGCAAAAATGTTAATCACTTTAATAGTGCCTTCATGTTGATGCGAAGATACCTACTGGGCAAGTGTGCTCATTACCTATTTCCAATCTTTTTCAGGAAATGAAAGTGAGTCGGGTTCGGATTCGGATTATTCCAGTAGCGGATCCGAGAGCGATTAAAGATGAGTGAAGACTTAGGAAGTCTATAATGTCTAGATTGAGTCAATGTAATTTTCCTATTTCTTGAGCTTAGTAGAATGAAAATCAAATTAGTGATTGTATCTTGAATATTGATCTTTTATGAAATAAAGTTGAAGTTTGATTCAAATTCTGTGCAATTGCATTTATGTGTGTGATTGTCTTACGCTCTGATTGTTCGTGCTTGCAAGAGGCTTACCATGCCGACTGTTCACGCTCCCCGAGCGAGTCTTCCGCTGTAAATAAGGCTCGGGGTGTGACATATCTCCCATGTACTTTGTTTTCAAGCAAAGCTTCATGTTTTAAACCATCAATTTCACCCCATGTCAAATTTGTGTTAATGAATCCTTCCATGTGTTAAATCGAATATAAACCAAATTGTAATCAAACTATAACACAAGCCCATTTCAAGCATCGAACCAATGGATAAGTTTCAAGTGAGCTAACACTTGATTTTTGCAGGATTGGAGACTAGCGGTCGACCAGTGGACCCGTCGCGGTCGACCTAAAATAACAGAACTCAAGTCTGGCGATCTGTGAACCTGGCGGTCGACCGCTAGAATCTAGCGGTCTACCTATTTTCCCAGCAGCCAAATGGCTACAGGACGGCCCCTGGCGGTCGACAGCTGGCCTCTACAGGTCGACCGCCAGCCCCGAGCTGCCAACAATTGTTGACTTTTTATCATTTCGAGAAAAGCCATTCCTCTTGGATTTGTTTAATCCCAAAGCAACCAAACTCTCCAGAAATTGTGGATCTGGTCTGGGGGAGTCCTTGGACCATTCAAGAACCTATAAAACATATACAAGAGGGATTGGAAAACCCTAATGCTCATTGTGGATCAAAGGAGTCTATCAAAGGTGGGAAGGAGGAAGCTTGCACTGTAGACATGAACAGTGCTCCGAGAAGATTTCTTCATCCTTCTTCCTCCTTTCAAGAGTGAAGATCAAGCCACATCTGAAGAAGATCAAGCCTGGATCAAGTGGATCTCAAGCTGCATCCAAAGAATCCTTCATCAACTAAGGGGGAGCACTAATCAAGCCCTTGTTCTTGTATTTTTCATTTTCACATCCTTCTCAGTTTCAAAGTGTGTTGGTTGTAATCCTAAACCATTTGTGTGTGTATGGATCTTCACAGATCCGTGTGTGTGTGTGCAGTCAAGTTTGATTGCTTTTGTGTGTGTGTGTGTGTTTGATCTTGTATCCTTTCACAATATAGTGTGTGGATCCTCACGTTTGGTGAGGGGTGGACGTAGGTTGCTGCTGTGGCATCCGAACCACCTAAAAATCGTTGTCTCCGTGTGTTTTGTTCCTTTTCTCCTATCCGTCTTCAGGGCATGCTTGTGGATTTAGTTTATTTGCTATCTTTAGATCTAGTTCTATTGATCACCATCAAATAGATCCGTGGTATATCAAAAGCTGGAATCAGACTGACAAGGTTACTCTTGCCGGAAAGACAACGGTTTGCGTGAGTAAATCTATGGATTTCTTAACTCCGCCTTGTACCAAAGGCTATTGTAGTGATTATCCTTGATTGATCTGATTTTTACTGCATTGGTTTTTTAGCATTCTTGCATAATCTTAATATTGTGTATATCTGTGGTAAAATTTTGTGCTCACCCAATTCACCCCCCCTCTTGGGTGCCATTGATTACGGGACTTCAATTGGTATCAGAGCCAATGCTCAATTTTATCAGATCTAACGATCTAGAGCAAGATCCGATCAATGGCAAACAAGGGAACTATGCCTGAGGGCCACTCAATTCATCGTCCTCCTTACTTCGATGGCTCGAATTATTCCTATTGGAAAAATAGGATGCATGTCTTTCTAAGAGCCCATGAGTATGAGATATGAAGAGTTGTGGACAAGGGTCCATACAAACTCGGGGATGACGAAGAGAAATGGACACATGAAGAAATTAAAAAATGCACTGTAAATTTCAATGCTATGAATATTATGCAATGCGCTATTCATCCTAATGAGTTCTCTCGTGTGTCTATGTGCAGCTCAGCCAAAGAAATGTGGGACAAGTTGCGTCTCATATATGAAGGAACCTCAGAGGTTAAAGAAACCAAGGCCAACTTGCTCGTCAGTGATTATGAACTGTTCAGAATGAAGCCCAAGGAAACAATCTCAGAAATGTTTGCAAGGTTAACTGAGATCACGAATGGTCTCAAGAGCCTCGGGAAGGAGTACACAAACTCCGAACTGGTGAGGAAGGTCTTGAGGTCACTTCCATCCGCGTGGCACACAAAAGCCACAGTAATTGAGGATTCCAAAAACCTGTCTACATTGCCGTTAGATGAGCTCATAGGGTCTCTAATGACCTATGAGATAAACATGAAGAGAACCACTGAGGAGGACACAAAAAGGAAGAAAATTGTTGGACTGAAAGCTCATCAGTCTGATGATAACCTGCAAGAAGATGAATCTAGCGAAGGAAGTAATGAAGAAGAAGACTTGGCAATGATCACTCATCAAGTGAGGAAATTCTTGAGAAGGAAGAGGAACTTTCAAGGCAACTTCAGAAGGGACCCAAGGAAGTTCAATCAAGTTAAGGGTGAATCAAGCAAATCAAGTAGCATAATATGCTACGAGTGCAAGAAGCCCAGGCACATGACAGGAGAATGCCCAGATCTTAAGAAGAAATTCAAGAAAGATAAATTCAGAAAGCCCAAAGCCATGGTCGCCACGTGGAGCGACGAAGAGGATGAATCATCTGATGAAGAAATTCAAGAGCTGGTGGAGAACTTGTGCCTTATGGCACATGAAGATGACTCAACCGAGGTAAATTCTGACTCGGACCTTATTTCAAATGAACAGTGGGAGTCGGAATATGAAAAGCTGTATACAAGATACATAAAAATCAAAAGTGAAAATAAAGATCTCAAGAAAAAGATTGGTGAGTCAACCCATGATGATATTTATGTGAGATTTAAGAAACTTGAACAAGAATGGTTTGAGATATCTGAAGAAAAAGAAACTCTGCTTCAAACAATTTTTGATCTTGAGAGAATTAAAGAGGAACTTTCATGCAAAATTTGTGAAATTGAAAACATATGTGAAAAACTCAAAAATGAAAAAGAAACTCTGACTTTCTCCATGTCAGAAATCAAAAATGAAAATGTGAGCTTGAATAAAGAAGTGACTGACCTGCAATCCACTCTTTCTGTGCTTGTTAAAGGGAAACAGAACCTAGACAACATTTTGGGAGTTAAAGTTAACTTCCGAAGAGAAGGATTGGGGTACATACCCCAGAATAAAAAATCTTTTGAACACAAGATCACCACATCTCACGTGCATGGACAAGAAAATGACTATGCTTCATGTTCTCACACCAAACCCCAACATGTCCAGTCTAAGCCACACAGACACCAAGGAACATTCTCACATGTTAATTACTTTCACTGTGGTAGATTTGGCCATGTGATGTCCAACTGCTGGTTCAAACAAAGCACACCTAAATATCATGCTCCATGGGCAAAAAGGACACATTCAAAGAGCTGGACTAACTTTTATGGACCCAAACTTGTTTGGGTACCAAAAACAATTGCATGAGAAAATTGTCTCTTGCAGCTATGTCTTGAAGCAAGGGGGAGCAAATGGTATCTAGACAGCGACTGCTCAAGGCATATGATAGGGGACAAGAAGGTGTTCTCCAAGCTACAAGAAAAGGAAGGAGGTTCAGTTGCTTTTGGCGGGAAGGACAAAGGTAAAATAATCGGAGTTGGAGACATAGGTAAAAATTCTGAGACCTTGATTGAAAATGTTCTTCTGGTGAAAGGGTTGAATCATAACTTGCTGAGTATAAGTCAGTTGTGTGATAAGGGTTTTAAAATCGTTTTTGATGTGACTCACTGCCTTGTCATGTGCAAAGATTCAAATGAAATCAAATTCATCGGTAGAAGGAGCAACAATGTGTACACCATTGATCTTGATGATGTTTCAATTGATAATGTGTGTTGGTAGCTAACAACCATGAGAATGCATGGCTATGGCACCGAAGACTAGGTCATGCTAGTTTTGGAGTGATCTCTAAGCTGTCTAGACATGACTTGGTGATAGGTCTGCCCAAATTGATAGTTGAAAGTGATAGAATTTGTGAGGCTTGCACAAAAGGCAAGCAGACACGTGCCTCTTTCAAAAACAAAAATATTATTTCTACCTCCCGGCCTCTAGAACTGCTGCATATTGATTTGTTTGGCCCCACCAGGATATCCAGTCTAGGAGGTAAATCTTTTGGATTTGTAATTGTTGATGATTACTCCAGATTCACATGGGTGCTATTTTTAGCCAATAAAAGTGATTCCTTGATGGAATTTTGAGTGTTTTGCAGGAAAATCTAAAATGAAAGAGGTCACCTCATCACTACCATACAGAGCGATCACGGTGGTGAGTTTGAAAATCATGAATTTAGCATCTTCTGTGAAGAGCAAAGATACACACACAACTTTTCATCACCAAGGATGCCACAGCAAAATGGAGTAGTGGAGAGGAAAAATAGAACGTTATTGGATATGGCTCGGACCATGCTTAGTGAGAACTCTCTACCCAAGTACTTCTGGGCTGAGGCGGTAAGTACAGCGTGCCACATCATCAACAGGGCAATGGTAAGGCCCATTCTAAAGAAAACTCCATACGAGCTCTACAAGGATGAAGCTCCTAAGAACTCAATGAGTGTCAAGGCTAAGGATGAACCATTGAAAGAAACCTCAAGTAATAGTGAAAAAGATGAAGATCCTACACTCGAGACACTACAAGAACCACAAGTGCATCATCCTGATCTACCCAGCTCCTCCACTCTTCTAAAGGATCATCCAGCTGTGAACATAATAGGCAATTTGGAGGATGGGGTAAGAACTAGGTCCTCTCTAAGGCAAGTAGAAGAGGAAGACTTGATGGCCTTGCTATCACAAGAAGAACCCAAGGACATTCGTGAAGCTCTTCAAAATGAATCCTGGATTCAGGCTATGCATGAAGAACTGCACCAGTTTGAAAGAAACGAGGTGTGGACTCTCGTGCCGCGTCCCAAGAACCATCTCACTATTGGAACCCCTTGGGTTTTCAGAAACAAGCTAAATGATGCGGGATTGGTGGTTAGGAATAAGGCACGGCTTGTAGCCAAGGGGTATAGCCAGGAGATGGGTATTGATTTTGATGAGTCTTTTGCACCGGTTGCTAGACTTGAAGCTGTTCGAATCTTATTGTCCTATGCTTGTTCCCTGAACTTTAAGTTATTTCAAATGGATGTTAAATCTGCATTTCTTAACGGCTATATCAAGGAGGACGTTTTTGTAGAGCAGCCTCCAAGTTTTGAAGATTCTAAACATCCACAACATGTATACAAGCTCCAAAAAGCCCTATACGGACTAAAGCAAGCACCAAGGGTGTGGTATGAATGGCTAACCTCATTTCTGGTTGAAAATGATTTCAAGAGAGGTAAGGTTGACCAAACACTTTTCACAAAGAGATCAGGTAAAGACATTTTAGTAGTTCAAGTGTATGTGGATGACATCATCTTTGGAGCTACTAACAATATTTTATGTGATGAATTCGCAAAAATTATGCAAGGAGAATTCGAGATGAGCTTAATGGGGGAGCTAACTTTCTTCCTTGGATTGCAGGTGAAACAAACTTTAGAAGGAATCTTCATCAATCAGGCCAAATATACTATGGAATTGCTGAAGAAATATGGGATGGCAGAAGCAAAACCCATATCAACTCCCATGGCCACTACCACAAAGCTGAATAAGGATGAAAATGGTAAAACAATAGACTCTACACTGTTTCAAGGTATGATCGGATCACTACTGTACCTTACAGCTTGTCGTCCTGACATTCAATTCAGTGTATGTCTCTGTGCCCGTTTCCAGTCATGCCCTAAAGAATCTCACTTATCAGCTGTCAAACGCATTTTCAGATACCTTATTGGCACTGCCGATTTTGGCTTGTGGTTTCCCATCGGTAGTTCTTTTGATTTAATTACTTATACCGATGCGGATTATGCCGGATGCATTGTAGATTGTAAAAGTACAAGTGGGCACTGTCAGTTTCTCGGTGGGTGCCTTGTCTCATGGGCCTCCAAGAAACAACATTCAGTAGCTCTCTCAACGGCCGAGGCTGAATATGTAGCCGCCGGAAGTTGTGGAGCCCAAGTACTTTGAATCAAAAATCAATTGCTTGATTTGAATGTTGAAGTGGATTGTGTGCCCATCTTATGTGATAATACGAGTGCAATTAGTCTTTCTAAAAACCCTGTTCAACACTCCAGAACCAAACACATTGACATTCGGCATCATTTTCTAAGAGATCATGTAGGTAAAGGGGTTTTTGAGTTCAAGTTCATTGACACACTCAACCAATTGGCTGACATCTTCACAAAACCCCTAAATCAGGATCAATTCAACAAAATCAGGAGAGAACTTGGCATGTGCAAGGGTGAGGGAATACGTACTTAGGTCTGCACTAGGCTGTTTTTATGTTGGTTAGATTATGTGAGATGCATGCATTGTGTGTGTTTCATTTTTTATTGTGTATGACCATACCTAGCATGTGTGCCTGTACCTATATTTATATACACTTCTTCCTTGACTTTTTCCTAAAACTGCATATTCCTTGATAGATATATGTGGACTCGTGATCTAGTGCTCTAAGCAGTCTCTACTCAAGGGTTTCCATGGTCGACTCATGCTTGATATCATTCGTGGCTTAGCAAAAGAGAAGAAAAGATTTAAAAAAAAAGGGAAAAAGAAAAAGAAAAAAATGTTCTGTGAAAATGGGGGAGTCCACAGGGTCATGGAGCCCGTTTCTATCTCTGGTGATCGCTGGCTCAACTCTTTTCCTCTCGGGGTCCACATTGGGGCTTCTATACCCCAGCGGTCGACCGTTGGCTTCGTGCCGGTCGACCGCCAGTGGCGAACCACCCCAATTCAACCACGTCCGAACCCCAATATAAGGGGGTTTTCCTCCCCTTTTCCCATTCTATTGCCTTCCACTCTCTCTCCCTTACTCCACCCTAAACATAGCACACCTCTCTCCGACCATCTAAGCCCTCAAAACTCCTCATCTTCTTTCTCCCACCACGATCCAGCCAATTTATCTCCACCTCAGAACAACTCGTCGCCGGCGTTCGTGCTCTTGTGTCGCCCTTCCCTGATTTCCAGAGCGTGAAGAAGGTGTTCACAGTCCTCCCTGGTGTCTCTCTCTCCATCCCAAGGTAGAGGTATCACACTTTCAGCGGGTTTCTTAGTCTAAATGGCACCTAGAAGGAGTGCTCGGCGTCTTCTCCAAGGGGAACCTAGTGCTCGAAGACGTGAAGCTCCGGCCGCTCCTCCACCACAAGCTCCCGCACGCAGGTTACCTCCAAGAGCTATCATCGACCCTCGTCTTGTCGATTTTCAAGAGATGAATGAAATCCTGCCCGACATTTATACAGTTTTTTCAATGCAACCGGGGGTGGCTTGACTTTGTCACTAGATACAACCGGTTCCATCCCTATCTAGTACAATAGTTCTATGGTAATTTGGTGGAAAGAAATGGAAGCTTGTACACAATGGTTCAGGGCATTGAGATCCGAATTAATTCAGAATTATTCAATCTTGCCCTAGGTGTCTCTTCACATGGTGCAGACATGATTTTTGGGCATGGTGAGGTTGAGGCAAGTTTCATTGCCATGACGAGCTGTGATTTTGTCCATGGTGTGAGTGACCTCATTGAGCTCAATGCCAACCACTTTCCCGCACTGCAACGGGTTCTCCATCATATGTTTACAACACTTATTTATCCCAAGAGTGGCAGCCGAGATGAAGTGACCGAAGTGCACCAATTTCTGTTCTATCATGTTATGAATGGCGAATTAATTAACATGGGATGGCTCGTGACTCAGCTGATAAGTCGATGCCGGACACACTTATGACGGTCCTTGCCATATGCTTCTCAACTCACTGGAGTTTTCACTTTTGTCGGGGTCCCATTGGCAGATGAGCAGTTTGTTCTGGTCCGCCATGATGACATTTATAATGAGCATAAGATTTTCTCCGATATGGGATATTACCGTCATGCAAATGGTGAAATTCGTCGTGCTGTCCCAGTTTATGGGGAAGATAATGTCAGTGAAGAAAAAAATGAACTGGACCCCCAGCAAGATCACCAAGATGCACCTGCCCAAGTCCAGCCCGAAGATGTGCCTCCTCCACCGGCTCTCCCTCCACCACCGCAGTACGTTCACGGGGAGTCTTCCACTCAGGGTGCTGGGCATTGCACTTGGGGAACTATGAGGCTCTAGACCGGCGTCTTTTAGGCATGGAAACCCGCATTGACTCCTCTCTTGGGCATCTGGACACTTTTATGGATACCATGATTGGACGAATGGACTCCTTCACCCACACTCTGGATGATCTCTCTACCCATTTGGCCATTCTCTTTGCCAGCCATGAAGATAACCGTGAGGCTTTCCGCCTCACCAACCACTCCCTTCTTTCCATCCGTAACCAGCTTCTTCATCACGATGAGGTTCTCCATAACCTTGAGGATTGTTTTCCTCCTGCTCCTGCTCCTGCTCCTGCTGGCTCCCCCCATGGTGATGATCTCCCGGACGATGTTCATGTCACGGAAGCTGCGGATCACCCTGCTGTGTAGCTGTTCTTGGGTCTCTAGTGTTACTTTTGTCCACTTTTTGTATCCCATGCCTCTCCTTTTTGCTGATGTCAAAGGGGGAGAAGTAGGCTATTAGGCTCATATATATATGCTATGTGTGTGTGTGTGCCTGCTTGCATGCATGTTTGTCGTTTGCATTTTAGTTTGAGCACGTTGTATTGCATTTGGTTATTTGGTTATATTGAATTAGTGGTTTGCATTTAGTGATTGCATTCCCTCTTTCACCTCTTGCATTCCGTGTACCCTGTATGGATCTAATGAGATTGAATGGAAGAATGCACTCCTTGAATTCACAAGATTGGCTCTCTCCTATCTCACTTCTTGTCAATATGGCAAATAAGTATTGAAAGGCTGGTATGGATTCGTTGACATGCTTGTGTTGGAAGTGATATGTTGCGTTGATATGGACGTGTTGAATGCCTTCACATCGTGAGTTCAAATGTTTCAACTTGATGGATTTCAACTGAATTTCAAATGAGATTGATGTCGCTTCCAAAACTCTCTCATAGGCACATTGGTGAAAATGCAAATCTAATGCTGAGTTTTTGTCATCATCAAAAAGAGGGAGATTGTTGAACATATCCGAGTGATTTTGATGATAACAAAACCCAGGACATTTATCTCCCATGTACTTTGTTTTCAAGCGAAGCTTCATGTTTTAAACCATCAATTTCACCCCATGTCAAATTTGTGTTAATGAATCCTTCCATGTGTTAAATCGAATATAAACCAACTTGTAATCAACTATAACACAAGCCCATTTCAAGCATCGAACCAGTGGACAAGTTTCAAGTGAGCTAACACTTGATTTTTGCAGGATTGGAGACTGGCGGTCGACCAGTGGACCCTTGGCGGTCGACCTAAAATAACAGAACTCAAGTCTGGCGATCTGTGAACCTGGCGGTCGACCGCTAGAATCTAGCGGTCGACCTATTTTTCCAGCAGCCAAATGGCTACAGGACGGCCCCTGGCAGTCGACCGCTGGCCTCTGCAGGTCAACCGCCAGCCCCGAGATGCCAACAATTGTTGACTTTTTATCATTTCGAGAAAAGCCATTCCTCTTGGATTTGTTTAATCCCAAAGTAACCAAACTCTCCAGAAATTATGGATCTGGTCTGGGGGAGTCCTTGGACCATTCAAGAACCTATAAAACATATACAAGAGGGATTGGAAAACCCAAATACTCATTGTGGAACAAAGGAGTCTATCAAAGGTGGGAAGGAGGAAGCTTGCACTGTAGACGTGAACAGTGCTCCGAGAAGATTTCTTCATCCTTCTTCCTCCTTTCAAGAGTGAAGATCAAGCCTGGATCAAGTGGATCTCAAGCTGCATCCAAAGAATCCTTCATCAACTAAGGGGGAGCACTAATCAAGCCCTTGTTCTTGTGTTTTTCATTTTTACATCCTTCTCAGTTTCAAAGTGTGTTGGTTGTAATCCTAAACCATTTGTCTGTGTGGGGATCTTCACAGATCTGTGTGTGTGTGTGCAGTCAAGTTTGATTGCCTTTGTGTGTGTGTGTGTGTGTGTGTGTGTTTGATCTTGTATCCTTTCACAATATAGTGTGTTGATCCTCACGTTTGGTGAGGGGTGGACGTAGGTTGCTGCTGTGGCATCCGAACCACCTAAAAATCATTGTCTCCGTGTGTTTTGTTCCTTTTCTCCTATTCCTCTTCTGAGCATGCTTGTGGATTTAGTTTATTTGCTATCTTTAGATCTAGTTCTAATGATCACCATCAAATAGATCCTTGGTATATCAAAAGCTGGAATCAGACTGACAAGGTTACTCTTGTCGGAAAGACAGCAGTTTGCATGAGTAAATCTATGGATTTCTTAACTCCGCCTAGTACCAAAGGCTATTGCAGTGATTATCCTTGATTGATCTGGTTTTTACTGCATTGGTTTTTTAGCATTCTTGCATAATTATAATATTGTGTATATCTGTGGTAAAATTTTGTGCTCACCCAATTCACCCCCCCTCTTGGGTGCCATTGATTACGGGACTTCAAAGTTGATCGAAGAACTCGTCAATACGCGGCAACAGATACTTGTTTTTGATTGTGAGTTGATTCAGTCACCGGTAGTCGATGCATAGCCTGAGAGAGCCATCCTTCTTCTTGACAAAAAGAACTGGCGCACCCCAAGGGGATGTGCTAGGTCTAATAAAACCCTTGTCTAGTAGTTCCTGCAACTGCCTTTTTAGTTCCTTGAGTTTTGTGGGGGACATCCTGTAAGGGGCTATAGAAACAGGTGCTGCTCCTGGAATGAGTTCAATAGTGAAGTTCACTTCCCTCTCGGGTGGTAAACTGGATAATTCGTATGGGAATACATCTGGGAACTCATTTACAATAGGGATGTCTACTATGATGATTTCCTTGGATTCCGTAACAATGACAGAAGCAAGAAAAGGTTCACATCCTTGCGAGATAAGTTTGAAAGCATGAAGAGAAGATATGATAGTGGGGTGTTTCTTGTACTTGATGCCGAGGAAAGAAAATCTTGGAAGACCGGGTTTTCGAAAGGATATAATCCGATTTCGACAGTTGATATAAGCATCATGATCTACAAGCCAATCTACCCCTAAAATGGCATCATAACTGTAGATATATTTCTCCTCCCGTCCATCCCTTAATGTCCTCCCATGTATATCCTACCACATCCAACATGGAAAATGAATGAAGACAAGGGGAAAGGGAGAATAAAAACCTGTGATTGCCACCAAGGCGTCGAACGTGATGAACACGCCGTACGTTGGAAAGAGGGAGAGGTACTCGCCTGTTGTGCAGCGGCGAAGAAATGCGGTTCAGGAAGAACCGCCTATAAGATGCACGGTCTCACAATAGACCGTCTAAGAACGCTGCAGAGGACGTGGGATGAATCACTCCTGGCAGTTGAACGGCTCTATCACGACCGCAGGAAGAAGAAGGACGGTCCAGTTCGTACCGCACGTCTGCTTGAACGGATGGTAGAGAACCGCGCGAGACCACCACGCCATAAGTTACAAAGGGTCCAACCTCCACCCTTTCCGACCGGCCAGAAAGGATGGGCCTCGCGTTAGTGTACTGCTAACCTGCAAAACAAAGTGTAGAACACGAGAAGAAACCCAAGTTAGAAACGTGGAGTGTAGCAAATGCTCGAATGAAGGGAAATAAACATAAGTATTTGAATGGGGGATACCTGGGGGACTTTTAAACCCCTAGGGCGTCAGAAAACATGGGAGGGTGTGTGCATGACAGTGCAAACAATGAAAATGTGGGAGAATGGATGTGTAGAAACAAACATGCAATGAGAAGAAATGAGACCATCGAATGCAAAAAGACTCAAGACTAGGACTACTCCCTGAACCGGAGGCCTATATGGACGTAGAAGGCCTCCCTCCTTGGTGCTAGGTCGCTCAAGAATTCAGCAGGGCTTCGCCGTCGACCAAAATCTCCCCCCTTTTCAAACCTGGCCTCTGGGGTCTATTTATAGAACACCTAAAGTCCTAGCTCGGAATTAGGGTTTAGAAGCATTTGCAGGTCAAGATTATCAAATAAAAGATGAAGATAATTCCATTATCTTTCATCTGGAAGAAACGGCACTCGAAACGGTTGAGGATTCGTGGAGAAATGGTTGGATAAAGTTGGGGATAAATCCACGAAGAGAGAGAGAAAATCAGTTGAATCTTCAGCAATCGAGCAGATGAACGGTCTAACGATAGACCACACATACATATGGGCGGCTCATTCGGGGCCGTCCAACCTTGTCGGTGGAAATTCATCAATTCATAAAATAATCCAAATTATCCACTGAACCGGCCGAATAGTTTGTTGTTGGACTCTCATAAATGAACGGCCAGGATGAGACCGTTCAAAAGTAGAGTGGCCAAAGACAAACGTACCGTTCTAGCCTTGTGGGTGATAAATAGATTAATTGGATAATTATCTGAGAAAATCACCAAGCGTAGGACTCTGAGTGATGAGCGGCTACCACCAGTCCGTGCATCGTATTGAACGGCTAGGGGAAGACCGCATAAATGATTATCGGTGAAAATTCAGAAAATTAACCAGAATATTCCAAAATATATGGACGGCCTACTATCAACCGCACATTGATTGAGCGGCCATGGATAAATCGTACATGTACATGGGCGCTTGAAACTTATAGAAAAGCTCAATCAACCATAACCAAGACCCATTAAGCCCAGAATTGAAACAAACCTGGCCAGGGAGGGAGGCTACCCATAAAACTGGCCCAGAACGTGCCCGAAAATAGCCCCAACGAGTGATGGACAACTCGAGGCATCAATAAATGGGAGTAAGAGGAACGACTCAACTTATCGGCAAAAAATTGGTGTCAACAGATGCCCCTCCTTAACGTCCTCTTTGCAGGGGAGCGAGCGGAGGTGAAGCGAAAGTGACATGGAACATGGAGATAAAGCAGAAATGCAGTGGAGTGGACCGAAAAGCGGGTGTTAAGGTAAAACTGACACACATTTTTACCAACAAGCGACAGGAATCTTCCGGAAAACTCTGAACCAAATGCAAGGAATGATAAAACCAAAAGTTACACCAGTCTGGAGGAACTAAACTAAACGAAATGAAACAAATCGATAAGACCAACCTCATGGGGGACACAATCCCGCGGTCCAATGAGGAGGCCAAAAGCAGGCAGCAAAAGTAAAGGAAACAGGCTAAAGCTGCAGACTGAGACCTCTTAATCAACCAAACCAAGCGAATTGACCAAAGAGAACCTTCCAACTCAGAGTGGAATTAGTTCCTCTTACTCAAACACTGAATGCACAACTAACCATCGATGGTGGGACATTTTACAGGCAAACCATGGGTCATGAAAGCTCAAAAAGATGCGTATGATGCATGCTGGGCTAAAATAAAAGAAATCGTTAAAACAAATGCAAAGAAAGATTAAAATATAAAATACTCGAGAATAATATTGCTAAGCTGGGAAAATCAGAGTCAAGATACCATCCGCAACCACAACGTGCAGGATAGAACCATTCTCCCCATGACATCCCAACCTAACGGCCTATCCGAAGATTACACATGTGAACCTGGATCATCATTATTTTTGTTAAAGGGGAACATCAGATCCTGGAATACGTAGATAACCAACTGGTTCTCAAGATAATATAGCATAGTACTATATAGTAATGCAATAAGGGTGATAGGGTTAGAAGGCCATACCTGACTTACCTGTGCAGGTGAAACGGTAAGTTTTTGGATTTTCATTTTCAGATTTTTTTGGATTTTCATGAATAAGACAAACAAGATAAACATAGCGATTAACATAACAACAAACAACATGCCATAACATGACGATCAAAAGAATGGAAAACAACACAACAAGATGAACAAGAACATAGGCAAAGACACAAACAACACGTATGCATGAACATGGTGTGACAAGACAACATGCGGCGGGACAACACACGGTTGGGATAAGAATCATGATGGATGATCACACGTGAAGAGGGGGATTTCTGTAGCCCATCTAAGAGCAGTCGAACTAGGCCCATCAGGGCCGAACGAGGCTCAGCTCAGCCAAGTGATAGCCCCCTATGGCCCACTTAGGCAAAAAAGCCCAATAAAGATCACTCGGGATTCCACCCTTCCTCGGCGGCCCTTAGGCTCGGAAGGCCCGAGCATTAGAATGGAGGAAGGCCCATGCCCGAGTTATCCCTTCATCGGGATAGAGGCAAGTGCCTTGCGCCCACTCCGACCTGACTCCATCTGGGCTATGCCTATCGGCCGGACAAGGCTGGCACCTTTTATGCTCGGACCGACTAAAAAGTGCTTATCTGCGCAGCCGTTGAGAGCCCTTTATGAACATGAGTTTACGAGGATAAAGGAGCCATGATCCCTCAAGGCCATGAAGATCCCACGATGAGGACGTAACGATCCCATGATGAGGACGTAACTCTCGCCTGAAACTCCTCAGCTTACGGGACTCATAAGGTGAGCACACTATATAAACCAGGAATTCCCTCCAGTGGAAAAGGCCAACACACGCCTAAAAACTCCCTGCGCAAGAACCACTTCACCACCTTGGTGTTAGGGGATCTTGCGCACCTCTTTCTACCTCCCTCAATACCTTCCACCATTGCTCTACTGACTTAAGCATCGGAGGGTTTTCCGCAAGGAACCATCCCTGGGCCTCCTGATTCATTTCCCTTTCTCTACAGTTCACTACTAGGTGATCATCTTCCCAGCTCAGGATAAGCGAGAGATCACGCCCCTTCATCTGGCGTCGTCTGTGGGAAATGACCAAAGAGCCAGTATGGTGAGAAGAAGTTCGGGGGGGAGGTCCACCGGCGATAGGGGAAAGGCCACGGTGGCGGCGGGGGAAGGCCCCTCTCAAGCCTCCCAAAACCCCCCCTTCGGTGCCAGCACTCCCGCTGACGGACCGCCCCCTCCCTCTGCGGCAGGGCTGTCGCCCCCTCCTCCCACGGCGGTAGGGCCACCGCTCAACGGCGGCGCTGACACCTTCCAAGCCCTCAACGCGAAACTGGACGTCCTCGTGGAACTCATTAGGACCCAGGCGGCCAGTGATGGAAGGTCACGCGCCCCTCCGGAGAGCCCTCCCAGCGAGAACGTGTCCCAACACACCACTGGAGGCCGCTTCACCCTCCGGGGGCAGCAGCTCATCCGCAACAAAGCGGGAGGACCCTCGCAAGCCCCACTTCCAGAGCAAGAGGCTTCCTCAATGCCAAAGCGGGATAGGCATAGGGCACGCCGTCCCCTCCCAGAGATCAAAGTCCCCAGGGAGCGCCAGGACAGCCTGCCATCGCGCCCCCTCAGCCCTACATCGCAGTGGCAGCCGGAGTTATCCCTCCTACCGTGAGAATTCGAGAGGCGTTTCGCGGAGCAGGAGCACACCCTGCGAGCCCTGCAGAAGACCTCTCCACCCGAGGACGAGGAGAGATCCCCGTTCTCTGACCATATCTTGAAGGCAGAGATATCTCCCAGAGCCTCCATCCCGACCTTCAAGCCCTACGACGGCCAGGGTGACCCGGCCGATCACTTCGACAGCTTCGACGCCCTGATGACCCTTCACGGAGCGTCCGACGCCATCAAGTGCCGAGCCTTTACGACCACCTTGGTCCAAGGCGCCCAAGCATGGCTCTGGGCCCTCGCCCCCGGATCCATCTGAGACTTCAAGCAATTCAGAATAGTATTCAAGGAGAGTTTCACCGGCAGTGGCCCCCCAAGGTCGGTAGCGGGGCTTTTGGCCCTCAAACGGGCGCAAGGAGAGAAACTTCGGGCCTACATTCTCTGATTCAAATCGGAAGCCCTGAGGATCCCCTGCCTGGACGTCGCCTCGGCCATTACCGCACTGACCGAGGGCACCCGCGACGAGAACCTCCGTCGCGAGCTTGTCCTCCACCCTCCCTCGACCCTTGCTGCACTAGTGACTCTGGCATTGCGCCACGCCGAGTGCGAAGAAGTGCTCAGCGCATGCCGAGACGCAACCGGCTCGGGTCGGGAGGGGGACAAGAAGCGGGCGCCTAAGCCAAGCTTGGGCCAAGGAAAAAGGTAGAATCGAGACGGGGAACGCAAGGAACCGTCACGGAAGTACGAGCGGTACACTCCTCTAACCGCTCCAGTGTACGTGATATATGAAGACATCAAAGGCTCGGGTCTCCTCCGCCAACCCGAGCTAATGAAGTCGAAGAACCGCAGTCGCAGCAAGCATTGCCTGTTCCACAGCGACCATGGGCATCACACCGGTGACTGCCATCAGCTCCAGGATGAGATCGAGCGTCTCGTTCATCAGGGACACCTCTCCCGGTTCGTGGCCGGGCACCAGGAAGACCGAGGCGCCACAGAGGAGATCGACAATGCCCCTCGAGGGGTCCACATCAACGTCATCGTCGGAAGAGCTGCATCAGGAGGAGATAGCGGCCGAGGAAGGAAGCGTCATGCTGAGCAGGCGAGCCGAGCCATCGAGCCTCCCAGGGCCCCGCCGAGTGAGCCCCATGTCATAGTCTTCTCTGACAAAGACCTGGAGGGGCTGAGCACCCCGCATGACGACGCCCTAGTCATATCGGCCACGATAAACCATTGTAACGTAGACAGGATTCTAGTTGACAATGGAAGTGCCCCTAATGTATTATCCTACGAATGTTTCCTTAAGATGGGGGAGGATCCATCTAAACTCCGCCCGATCTGAACCCCCCTGTACGGGTTCAATGTCCAGGCCACTTATCTCGAGGGAGCCCTAAGCCCGCCGGTTACTCTTGGCACCCCACCCAAAACCGTTACGGTCATGGTGGACTTCATAGTGATCAAAGGTATGATAGCATACAACGTGATCTTCGGTCGGGGAATCCTCAGCCGAACGAAAGCGGTGCCTTCTACCTATCACCAAAAGATGAAGTTCCCCACCAAAAATTGGTTGGGGGAAGTCCGAGGTAAGCAGGCCATGGCCAGAAGGTGCTACAATATCTCGGTTGAAGCCACAAGGCCGGATGGGAAGAACAAGGGCCCTCGAGAAGTTGAGGAAAAATCCGCAATCGTCGAACCTGGAGGGGAATTGCTAGCAATTTTCCTAAACGACGACCCGACCCTAGGAGTAAAGATCGGAGCCGACCTAACATCTGAGGTGCAATAGCAATACAAGAAGTTTCTTTCCTCGTACATCCGGGTCTTTGCATGGTCTGATGATCAACTCCCCGGGATACCGGAAGAGACGGTGGTGCATAAGCTCAACCTCGAGCCAACCGTGAAGCCCATACAACAACGCAGAAGGAAGTACGCATGAGAGAAGCAGGCGATTATCAAGAAGCAAGTCACCAAGGGGCAAAAGACTGGCCTTTGTAGACCGGTCATGTACCCAACGTGGCTGGCTAACGTCATCCTTGTGCCAAAAGCTTCGGGAAAGTGGTGGATGTGTGTGGACTTCATCGACTTGAACAAGGCTACTCCAAAGGACTGCTATCCCTTACCGAGCATCGACCAACTGGTTGATTCAACCTCGGGAAATGAGATACTCAGCTTCCTGGATGCCTATTCAGGTAACCACCAGATCAGAACGCACCCTGAAGACATCGAGAAGACCGCCTTTATCACCGACTTCGGCGTACATTGGTACACCTGGATGCCTTTCGTGTTGAAGAACGCTGGAGCCACGTACCAGAGGCTAGTCAACCATATGTTCGAGGGACAACTCGGTTGAAACGTTAAGGCCTATATTGACGACATGCTCGTGAAGACCCCCAAGGCCGAGGACCATTTCGCCGACCTAGCAGAGACCTTCGACACCCTCCTGAAGTACAACATGAAGCTCAGTCCTACCAAATGCGCCTTCGGAGTGAGGTCAGGAAGTTCTTGGGCTTCCTAGTCACCCAGAATGGGATCGAGGCCAACCCTGACAAGGTCCAGACCATCCTGGACATGCGCCCACCCACCTGCATCAAAGATGTTCAACGCCTTACCGGGCGCATTGCGGCGTTCAGGAGATTCCTGTCCTACGCGACTGAACGATGCCTACCCTTCTTCAAACTATTGAGGGGGCCTAAAATGGCATCTGCTACATTCACGTGGGATGAGAAATGCCAAAGAGCGTTCGCCGAGATTAAGGAGTTCCTGGCTTCGCCCCAATGCTTTTCAAGCCCATCCCACGTGAATCCTTGCATCTCTATCTCTTGGCGACCCCATCTACGGTTAGCTCGGTCCTAGTCAGAAATGACTCGGGAACCGAGAGACCGATCTACTACACCAGCAAGGTGCTCAATGAGACCAAGAAAAGGTACCTCGCAACCGAGAAACTCGTGCTAGCATTGGTTACCTCGGCCAAGCACCTCTGACCCTGTTTCCAAGGGCACTCCATCACCGTGCTGACCGGCGAACCATTGAAGAAGATCCTCACTCACCCTGAAGTCTCAGGACGCCTCGTCAAGTGGGCCATCATGCTCGGGGCCTACGATATATCGTATCGGCCTCGCTCGGCTATCAAAGGCCAAGCGCTCGCTGACTTCATCGCCGAGAGCACCATCCCGACTGAAGAAAGATGTCCGTCTGCGCCCGGGCCGACCAGGGAACTATTCGTCGATGGATCTACCAACTCAGCCGGAAGCGGTGCCGGCATCCTCCTGAAGTCCCCCGAAGGAGCAGAGCTACAGTACGCCCTGAAGTTCAACTTCCAAGCCTCCAACAACGCTTCTGAGTATGAGGCCCTCATATCGGGAGCTCGCATGACCCGGCGGTTAGGGGCTGAGCGAGTTAGGATTCACACTGACTCCCAACTGGTCGCTAGCAAGGTCAACGGCGATTACGAAGCTCGGGCAACACCGATGATCAAATACCTCCAACTGGTCAAGGCTGTGGCCCAACAGTTCGAGAGTTTTGAGGTAGTCTGAATAGCTCGGGAGGAAAACTCCCGAGCGGACGCCCTCTCTCGGCTAGCCTCTTCTCTTGACCCCGAGGGCACTCGATCGGTCCTTCTCATAGAGCTAGAGCGGCCGAGCATCGATTCAGAGCTCCTAGCTGTTGACTCATCCTCCCCAAGCGACTGGCGCACCCCCTACCTATCGTGGCGTCAAGACTCCCGAGAGCCTCCTGACCCTCAGGAAGCCCGAAGATTGAAGTATCAAGCTCGGTGATTCGTCACTCTGGATGGCGCTCTCTAACAGAGATCCTTCTCCGGCCCTCTCTTGAAGTGCCTCAGCACCGACGAAGCCAACCGAGCGATCGAAGAAGTTCATGAAGGTCTGTGCGGAGCGCATTTAGGGGGAAGGTCGCTCGCCAAGATCTTGCTACGGAAAGGTTATTGGTGGCCCACCCTGCACCGCGACTGCTCGGCCTACACGCAACGTTGTGACCGCTGCCAGCGATTCGACCACTTGGTCCATCGGCTGGCAACGAAGCTTATCACCCTAACCGAGCCTTATCCTTTCGCTCACTGGGGAATCGACATCCTCGGGCCATTCCCCACGGCCCAGGCCCAGAAGTAGTTCATTATCATCGCCGTCGACTACTTCACTAAGTGGATCGAGGCCGAATGTAACGCCCGATAATTTTGAAATAAGAATAAATATATTTAGGAAGAAAACCTATACCTAATACATATTCTTACAAATAAGTATATAATGTTTAATAAATAAAATTTATTCAAATGAATAAATGTCCAAGTGATATTCCTTTAGGGTTGCTCGGATCGAACCTGCCTCTGATACCTAGGACACGGACTAATAAAAGTTAAACAAATTATGAGGAATAAAATCCCTATATACATACAAATTATTATTAGGTATATGAGGGTTAGTAAATAACCCACACACATTGTAAGGGACCTTAAGTCTCAACCCACTCGTCTATATATCTATGCATATATATATATATAATGCAAATAATACAACGTAAATAATTAAGGCCAAACTGTATACACAACCCTCTGACATCCTAAAAAATCTCACAAAAAGAACTCATGGACTCTACCATTATATTATAATAAATTTAAGAATAACATGTTATTTTTAAGTAGCCATTTAATGCACAACATAATTTTTATTGAATTAAGAATCATTAAATCTCGAAGAAAATGTCAATTTATATTTTATTACTAATTTAAAAAATTTAATATTCCACATTTATTTCATTATAATCTTATTAGAAGGGAGAAGGATATATATATAAGATTTAATTACATTAAAGATATGTAAAAGATAAAAGAATGAGCATATATGCAATTTCAGTTCTTTCAAGGGCATTGAGAAAAGGCCAAAAACTCAATTGACGCCCTTGCTGCAGGCGTATCCAACACAAGAAACGACTTCATGCAAGTCGTTATTTGTAAAATAGCAATAGGATCTATAAAGTATATAGTTAAAGAGTTATAGAAATAATAGGGATATATACATAATATTGATCTTTTGGAGGTTAGAAGGCAAGGTCAAAAACTAATTGACGCATGCACGTTCAGGTGCATACAATGCATATAACGACATTAACTAGGTCGTTATTTCTTTAAGAATGAATAGTGCCATTTTTTTGCATTAAAGAATTTTAGAAAACTAATTATATGAAAAAATAGAGCAAAATGGAAAATTCATACCCATAAAATTTTCCAACTAGATCACATCAAGAAAAAAAGATAAAAATCTAGAATGATCGTTACACCTTAAATTAACAAATAGGGAAAGGTGAATGACGCCTCCGAGCAAGTCATCAATTAATGAATTGACGACTGTGTATATAAGCGTCATTTATTGAAATAACGCCCCAACCTGAGGCGTCATTTCCGAAAGAGGCCGTTGGTGTTTGGTTCGAACAAGGAAGTTAATTGGGTAAGTTTTGATTAAGGAAATAGATCAATACGTGGAAGTCTAGGTATAATAAGGAGTCTACATGGGAAGATTTAGTCCTAATCGAACTCCTGGAACCCATTAAGATTTCTACCCTATAAATACCCCCTCCCATCGAGCCAACCTGCTGGCTCTTTTCTTCAACATACGATCTGCTGCTGCTTGCGTTTTCTTCTACCGTTGAAACAGCAGAACAGGTTAAGCTGCAACCTTTGGCCGTGGATGTATCGTGGAGAGGCTAAAGCTTCTCGCTACTGTTGCTTCTTTCACAGTACGAGAAGAACCTAAGGAGTTTTTCAACTTCTTCTTCTTTCTGCTGCCGCTGGTTCTTGTTGTAAAGGGGAGGAAAATCTTCTTCCTCTTCTTTGTTGCACGAAGAATGGGAGGGAGGAGGAAAGCTATTCCTTCCTCTGCTTCTCTATTTTCAAAGAAGCTGATGCGTGCTGCTCTCACCTTTCTGCAGCTTCGTAGAAGGGTTGCTGCTATTGCATTATTGAGAGTTGCTGCTCTTCGTTACTCTGTTACAAATAGAGTATCATTCTTATTATTGATTCTTCACGTTCTATCAACCAAATCATCACCAAGGTAGGTTTTCTCAAGAATTGAAGCCCAAGATAATAATAATTAAGTTGCATTACATGTTTGCATTCTATAGTCTATGGTTTGCATGTTTATTTCAATTAATTAAATAATTATAACATGTTTAAATATTTTTTTATCCATGCAATCCTATATCTAAAATCACAAAAAATACGTGACTAAAATCCTCATGATTATTCCTAAATTTCCATACCCAATATGGTGTATATACTATAAGCTTACATAAATTAAAATATATAATCACGTTACTCTGTGAATTCTATAGGTTACTGTAATATGTTAGTTATAGATTTTTTTCTTTTGATGACTTGTTTCTAATCACCGGAGCGTCCTTTGGATATGAAATTTTATGGGAGTATTATTGAGGTAGAGACCGAGGTAGTGAGAGTGGTTGCACCATTTTTCGTGCCCCCTATCTCAAGATTCCCCATCTCTCAACGAAAAATTATTTTGAACATCCAGTTAGGTAGAGTTTTTTGAGCCCGTCATTTCGATATATAGAACGCCTGATTCCGACGTGTGTACGTCGAGAACCGGGGCTGTGAAGATTGACACTTTATTGAAATGACGACAAGTTAAATGTCGTCAAATTCTTTTGACGCCATCGTACAACGGCGTCAAATTAATTATTATATATATATACATATATTTATATATACATATAACTTCTAATTATATCTTTGATAATCCATATCTACTAAACTATGCAACATAAAATTATAAAAAATATATTTTTGGAATCCTTGAATTTTTCTCCTAATCATCATATATTCTATTTTTCTAAATTATTTTATATAATTTAATGTCTCTTTGAATGTATATTTTTGAAATTATTCAATTAAATAGATATTGATGTGAATTCTTGTTACATAAATTAAGTTAAAAATCATAAAATTAACGTCTCTCTATGTGGACGCTAATTAATAAATGACGCCACCCACGGGCGTCAAATAATATAAGTTTATTTAATTATAGTTAATTATAGAATTGGATGGACATGAATTCTATAATTAACGCATGCATGTTCTCACCGTTTTCTCCCAATTTTGACCCATACCGCGGGTCTTCTGGCACTCTCATCTCACGTCCGTAGATGGGGTCCTTGTTTCATGATTGATTCACGTTATACACCTCAACTCTCGGTGACATACGAGCCCTCCGTTAGACATTCCGTTCCTTCGGACTGGCAAGTTAGCCATTGGGACCTCCGTAAGTCTCCTCGTAGCCTTGGATTCCCTCAAGGCCGACTGAGCTGGTTGTACCTTAAACACCTTGTACCCATTTTAATGTCACGTCAGTCTAGAGAAACGTGGTAACCCGGCCCTTTCATGGTGCTATTCTTGGCCCATGGGAGAAATTCTCTTAGCCGGTGGAATGAGTGATCATTCCACTAGGTGATACATTGAATTGGGTAACTTATTGCTAAGTACCAATTATTCAGCTTGCATCATGTCCATTGAACTGGTGACTATCTTGCTAGTCATCTATTCAAGTTATTCATGGCAACCTATCTTGGTGCCAATTCCACCCAGTTTTTCGACATGTCATAGTTTCTATGCTTTCACGTGGATTTTATCGCAAGTCTGTCCCTGCTCAAGGGTTTGGTCCTTGAATTCCGTGAATTCTACGTTATCGTTCTATTTAAAGCTTGATCTTGAAACTCCTTATTGGCTATAAACTATCGTGGATGTCTAGATCTATCTTTAAATGCTGTGCATATAAGGCTCGATCTGGTCCTGGGAGGAGCACCCGAAAGTATTAGTACCCATGAGAGTTATATTGATCACGGTGTCTGGCATTACACCGAAGTACTTGTCTCTCTTGATCTTTGGCATTCCACACTCTCTCTCTTTCTCTCGTGACTTACGTGCGTGACTCGACTTGCGTGACTTTACTAGCGTGACCCGAAATGGGCAAAGTACTTGCGTGAAATAGCCAATATTCTATAAATCTCTCTTGGATATCTCTTGCTTGAAAGTTTTTACATGAAATTGTCAAATTCTTACTAGTTTTGTTTCACTTGCTTGGTTAATTCTACATGCATAGCCTTACTGCATTTACATGTAAAAGATGTAATTACTTAAACCAATTGCTTGTTCTTGAGATATAATTCCTACTGAGCGTTCGCTCACCCAGTTTTATTCCAATATTTTTCAGGTAATCAGGTGGCTAGCGAGACCGAGACTCACATGGGAGGGACAAGTGTGCAAGCGAGCTCTGGAAACTAGTGAACCCGAGTCTTTTGTCTTTTCTTGAGTCTAGCGTGGTGTCTCTTATTTAGTTGCCATGTCTAAGTCTGTTAGTATGTCGTTTTCTTCCTTCCTATTGTAATGTAGTTGAGTCTTTAAGTTGGAAATTGAAATTGTAAGACATTTATATTTGAAATAAAATTTTATTATTTCCCCAAATTATTTGGTCTTATACGACTGCTCTTGATTATTCACGACTGTTTAACTGCCACGTTCCGAGCAAACGACACGTTCCGCTGCTATCGGTTCGGGGCGTGACAGAGGTGGTATCAGAGCTTTGGCTTTCACATCCTCAAGTTTTTAGGTTCTAATGATAGGTCAAGTATCCTTGTCAGTCGTATCAGAGCTTCGGCTTTCAATCCATAGGTCATTAAGCTTAAGTGATAGGTGGAGTATCCTTGTCGATCATCCTATAGGAATTTTGTGAGAGATGGGTAGAACTTGGGGTTAAAGTTATAAAAGAAAGATAAAATATTTACATTTCATTAACATTAATTCTTGAGTAAATAAATTATCTCCCCACTCATCTTTGCAGGAACCTATATAAAATGAAAGCATCTAAGCCAAGCTTTGTTCCCGAGATGGTACTAGTAGATGTCCAAGCTTATGCGGATCTTGTTAGAAGAGTCCAGGAGCTAGAGAAGGCGGTGGAAGAAAGAGAGAGAGTTGAAAGGATAGATCAAACAAATAATTCTAGAAAGTTTACTGCTACCAAGAGAAGGATAAATGAGGGTGATATTTCACAAAAGTGTAAGGAGTGCAAGAAATGTAAGAAGTGTAACAAGGAGGGAACTTCGACAGATCACTCGCAAGGTAAGTGTAAATCTTGTGGAAGATATGATCACCAATCGAAGAAGTGTTGGCGGAGTTCGGGAGCATGCCTGCGTTGCGGAAGCTTAGACCATAAGATAGCAGAATGTCCTATTTTGACCCAAAATCTTCCAAGAGAAACTCAAGCTGTGGCCGAATTTGCCAAGAGAGAAGTTGTGGAAGGTACCCCTCACCCGTAATCCTAAACTAATTCTTTTCCATACTTAAAATTTCTTCTTTACCTGTATAGAATCATAATAAGTTATAGCTAGTTCTCTGTTAGGAATGGAAGATGATGTGAATTTGGGGACCAAATTCTTTTAAGTGGGAGAGGGTGTAACGCCCGGTAATTTTGAAATAAGAATAAATATATTAAGGAAGAAAACCTATACCTAATACATATTCTTACAAATAAGTATATAATGTTTAATAAATAAAATTGATTCAAATGAATAAATGTCCAAGTGATATTCCTTTAGGGTTGCTCGGATCGAACCTGCCTCTGATACTAGGACAAGGACTAATAAAAGTTAAAGAAATTATGAGGTATAAAATCCCTATATACATATAAATTATTATTAGGTATATGAGGGTTAGTAAATAACCCACACACATTGTAAGGGCCCTTAAGTCTCAACCCACTCGTCTATATATCTGTGCATATATATATATATATAATGTAAATAATACAATGTAAATAATTAAGGCCAGACTCTATACACAACCCTCTGACATCCTAAAAAGTCTCACAAAAAGAACTCATAGACTCTACCATTATATTATAATAAATTTAAGAATAACATGTTATTTTTAAGTAACCATTTAATGCACAACATAATTTTTATTGAATTAAGAATCATTAAATCTCGAAGAAAATGTCAATTTATATTTTATTACTAATTTAGAAAATTTAATATTCCACATTTATTTCATTATAATCTTATTAGAAGGGAGAAGGATATATATAAGATTTAATTACATTAAAGATATGTAAAAGATAAAAGAATGAGCATATATGCAATTTTGGTTCTTTCAAGGGCATTGAGAAAAGGCCAAAAACTCAATTGACGCCCTTGCTGCAGGCGTATCCAACGCAAGAAACGACTTAATGCAAGTCGTTATTATTAAAATAGCAATAGGATCTATAAAGTATATAGTTAAAGAGTTATAGAAATAATAGGGATATATACATAATATTGATCTTTTGGAGGTTAGAAGGCAAGGTCAAAAACTAATTGACGCCTGCACGTTCAGGCGCATACAATGCATATAACGACATTAACTAGGTCGTTATTTCTTTAAGAATGAATAGTGCCATTTTTTTTGCATTAAAGAATTTTAGAAAAGTAATTATATGAAAAAATAGAGAAAACTAGAAAATTCATACCCATAAAATTTCCCAACTAGATCACATCAAGAAAAAAAGATAAAAATCCAGAATGATCGTTACACCTTAAATTAACAAATAGGGAAAGGTGAATGATTCATCAATTAATTAATTGACGATTGTGTATATAAGCGTCATTTAATGAAATAACGCCCCAACCTGAGACGTCATTTTCGAAAGACGCCGTTGGTGTTTGGTTCGAACAAGAAAGTTAAATGGGTAAGTTTTGATTAAGGAAATAGATCAATACGTAGAAGTCTAGGTATAATAAGGAGTCTACATGGGAAGATTTAGTCCTAATCAAACTCCTGGAACCCATTAAGATTTTTACCCTATAAATACCCCCTCCCATCGAGCCAACCTGCTGGCTCTTTTCTTCAACATACGATCTGCTGCTGCTTGCGTTTTCTTCTACCGTTGAAACAGGAGAACAGGTTAAGCTGCAACCTTTGGCCGTGGATGTATCGTGGAGAGGCTAAAGCTTCTCGCTGCTGTTGCTTCTTCCACAGTACGAGAAGAACCTAAGGAGTTCTTCAACTTCTTCTTCTTTCTGCTGCCGCTGGTTCTTCCTGTAAAGGGGAGGAAAATCTTCTTCCTCTTCTTTGTTGCACGAAGAACGGGAGGGAGGAGGAAAGCTATTCCTTCCTCTGCTTCTCTATTTTCAAAGAAGCTGATGCGTGATGCTCTCACCTTTCTGCAGCTTCGTAGAAGGGTTGCTGCTATTGCATTATTGAGAGTTACTGCTCTTTGTTACTCTGTTACAAATAGAGTATCATTCTTATTATTGATTCTTCACGTTCTATCAACCAAATCATCACCAAGGTAGGTTTTCTCAAGAATTGAAGCCCAAGATAATAATAATTAAGTTGCATTACATGTTTGCATTCTATAGTCTACGGTTTGCATGTTTATTTCAATTATTTAAATAATTACAACATGTTTAAATATTTTTTTATCCATGCAATCCTATATCTAAAATCACAAAAACTACGTGACTTAAATCCTCATGATTATTCCTAAATTTCCATGCCCAATATGGTGTATATACTATAAGCTTAAATAAATTAAAATATATAATCACGTTACTCGGTGAATTCTATAGGTTACTGTAACATGTTAGTTATAGATTTTTTTCTTTTGACGACTTATTTCTAATCACCGGAGCGTCCTTTGGCTATGAAATTTTATGGGAGTATTATTAAGGTAGAGACCGAGGTAGTGAAAGTGGTTGCACCATTTTTCGTGCCCCCTATCTCAAGATCTCCCATATCTCAACGAAAAATTATTTTGAACGTCCAGTTAGGTAGAGTTTTTTGAGCCCGTCATTTCGATATATAGAACGCCTGATTCCTACGTGTGTACGTCGAGAAGCGGGCCTGTGAAGATTGACACTTTATTGAAATGACGACAAGTTAAATGTCGTCAAATTCTTTTGACGCCATCGTACAATGGCGTCAAATTATTTATTATTATTATTATATATATATATATATATATATATATATATATATTTATATATACATATAACTTCTAATTATTTTTTTGAAAATCCATATCTACTAAACTATGCAACATAAAATTATAAAAAATATATTTTTGGAATCCTTGAATTTTTCTCCTAATCATCATATATTCTATTTTTCTAAATTATTTTATATAAATTAATGTCTCTTTGAATGTATATTTTTGAAATTATTCAATTAAATAGATATTGACGTGAATTCTTATTAAATAAATTAAGTTAAAAATCATAAAATTAACGTCTCTCTATGTGGACGCTAATTAATAAATGACGCCACCCACGGACGTCAAATAATATAAGTTTATTTAATTATAGTTAATTATAGAATTGGATGGACATGAATTCTATAATTAACGCATTCATGTTCTCACCGTTTTCTCCCGATTTTGACCCATTCCGCGGGTCTTCTGGCACTCTCATCTCACGTCCGTAGATGGAGTCCTTGTTTCATGATTGATTCACATTATACACCTCAACTCTCGGTGACATACGAGCCCTCCGTTGGACATTCCGTTCCTTCGGACTGGCAAGTTAGCCATTGGGACCTCCGTAAGTCTCCTCGTAGCCTTGGATTCCCTCAAGGCCGACTGAGCTGGTTGTACCTTAAACACCTTGTACCCATTTTAATGCCATGTCACTCTAGAGAAACGTGATAACCCTGCCCTTTCATGGTGCTATTCTTGGCCCATGGGAGAAATTCTCTTAGCCGGTGGAATGAGTGATCATTCCACTAGGTGATACATTGAATTGGGTAACTTATTGCTAAGTACCAATTATTCAGCTTGCATCATGTCCATTGAACTGGTGACTATCTTGCTAGTCATCTATTCAAGTTATTCATGGCAACATATCTAGGTGCCAATTCCACCCAGTTTTTCGACATGTCATAGTTTCTATGCTTTCACGTGGATTTTATTGCAAGTCTGTCCCTACTCAAGGGCTTGGTCCTTGAATTCCGTGAATTCTACGTTATCGTTCTATTTAAAACTTGATCTTGAAACTCCTTATTGGCTATAAACTATCGTGGATGTCTAGATCTATCTTTAAATGCTGTGCATATATGGCCCGATCTTGTCCTAGGAGGAGCACCCGAAAGTACTAGTGCCCATGGGAGTTATATTGATCACGGTGTCTGGCATTACACCAAAGTACTTGTCTCTCTTGATCTTTGGCATTCCACACTCTCTCTCTCTTTCTCTCGTTACTTGCGTGCGTGACTCGACTTGCGTGACTTTACTAGCGTGGCCCGAAATGGGTAAAGTACTTGCGTGAAATAGCTAATATTCTATAAATCTCTCTTGGATATCTCTTGCTTGAAAGTTTTTACATGAAATTATCAAATTCTTGCTAGTTTTGGTTCACTTGCTCGGTTAATTCTACATGCATAGCCTTACTGCATTTACATGTGAAAGATGTAATTACTTAAACCAATTGCTTGTTCTTTAGATATAATTCCTACCGAGCGTTCGCTCACCCAGTTTTATTCCAACATTTTTCAAGTAATCAGGTGGCTAGCGAGACCGAGACTCACATGGGAGAGACAAGTGTGCAAGCGAGCTCTGGAAACTAGTGAACCCGAGTCTTTTATCTTTTTTTGAGTCTAGCATGGTGTCTCTTATTTAGTTGCCATGTCTAAGTCTGTTAGTATGTCGTTTCCTTCCTTCCCATTGTAATGTAGTTGAGTCTTTAAGTTGGAAATTGAAATTGTAAGACATTTATATTTGAAATAAAATTCTATTATTTCCCCAAATTATTTGGTCTTATGCGACTACTCTTGATTATTCACGACTGTTTAACTGCCACGTTCCGAGCAAACAACACGTTCCGCTGCTATCGGTTCGGGGCGTGACAGAGGTGGTATCAGAGCTTCGGCTTTCACATCCTCAAGTTTTTAGGTTCCAATGATAGGTCAAGTATCCTTGTCAGTCGTATCAGAGCTTCAGCTTTCAGTCCATAGGTCATTAAGCTTAAGTGATAGGTTGAGTATCCTTGTCGGTCATCCTATAGGAATTTCGTGAGAGATGGGTAGAACTTGGGGTTAAAGTTATAAAAGAAAGATAAAATATTTACATTTCATTAACATTTTTTTTTATGAAACCCTACCTAGGTGCAATAGGACAGTGCACCCTCTATCAAGGATAGAGAGAAAGCCACTCCACCATCACAACACTAGGAGGTTAGTTTTTATTAATGATCAAGGGGAAAAATTTACATCATCCGGATGCTAGGAAATCCTAGCTTGTCCATTCGAACAATTCCCTTTATATGCTTAGGGAGTTGTTGAAGTGAGAAGAAACAGAAATTACATTTGAAATTACAAGCATAATTGGCCAAAGAATCAGCTACATAATTTGCTTCTCGATAAATGTGGCTGATTGAGTCAAAAGTAGATAATAGCCTCCAAATTTCTCTCACATAGCTTGTGATCTTCCAAGGACAAGGAATTTTCCGAGTGATCACTTGCACAAGGGCTTGAGAGTCACATTCTATAAGGGCTGGCTGAGTTGAGACTGCCTTTAGGATTTTAATTCCATCCATGAGAGCTCTGGCTTCAGCTATGATACAATTACTCTGAGCATAGTAGTGAGAAAAGGCAATAATAGGAGTACCCGAAGCATCTCTAATAATGCCACCACCACCCGAGATATCTGCCTGCTTTGACGCTCCATCAGTGTTGAGTTTGAGATAAGGCCATGGGGGGCATAGCCACTTAACCAGTTTAAATGGCAATTCCTTTATGTGCTGAGTTGTGATATCAAAGGTAGCCAGGATCTGCTTCCTTTTAAGATCTGGTTCCTGCAAGTTAGCCAGCCTCATTTCTTGTTTAACCAGGGTTATGATTTTAGAAATCAGAGCATTCGGCTAAGGAGAACTATCTTCATGGATTACAGCATTCCTGGCAGACCAGATCTCCCATAATCCGTGAGCAATAATCCCAACAGTAAATAGTCCAAAAGCAATGTTACTATTAACTGCGTGAACAGATTGGGATATAAGATTCCTTGCAGTTCCACCTGAGATTGGAAGACCTTTGGCTCTGAAGAATGACCATATGTTGGATGCCATATCACTCTCAATAAACAAATGGTTTGTGTCCTCCTCCTGACTTTGCTTACAACATCTACATTTAGAGCAAAGTGGCACACCCCTGCGTTTTATGTTACAGTCTGATGGCAGACAATTATGTATAACCTTCCAAGCAAAAATAGATATTCTGATGGGAATCCATCTAGACCAAATTTGTTTCCAGCAAGATTGAGATTCAGACAGTTGTGTGTTAAAATAACTATGGTAAATGGAGGATACAGTGCAGTTTCCTCTTGAAGATAGACTCCATATAGCCTTGTCAGGGATATCAGTAAGCTCAATATAGTGTAGAGCTCTTTTGATATCATTAGGGAGGACAGTATCAACAAGGTTAACCATATTCTGATTTGGCTGAGTAATGATTTCTTTGACTGAAATTTTGTAATTCTAAATGAGGTGAGGAGAAACCATAGATTCTAAGTTACAATCCCCTATCCAGGTATCTTTCCAGAAGTTGGTGTTTTGACCATTGCCAGTAATGAATCTCTGATGTTGGATGAGAATGTTTTTGGCACGCAGCTATCTATTCCTTGCAAACCCCTTCATCTCTTTGAAACCAATAGTGCTGATGTGGTTGCCTCTGATATATTTGGCTCTGAAAAAATCAGCCCATAGGGAGTCAGAATGCAAAACATGCCAGAGCATTTTAACCCGAAGGGCAGTCTCCATGTGCCTTAGGGACATGATTCCAAAACCCCCTTGGGATATTGGTTTGCATATCTTCTGCCAGGCCCTCCAATGTTTCCGGTTACCATATGGGGATGAGCCCCAAAAGAAATTGGCAAGTGATTGATCCAAAATGTGATGAATTCCTTCATGAAGAGGATAGGAAGTGAGAATGTAAATTGGAATTGAAGAGAGCACATGTTTGATAACAATCAAACGCATTCCTTGGGAGAGGAATTTAGTTTGCCATCCTTCAATCTTCTTTTGAACAGTAGCAATAATACCTCCATAATGAACTTTTTTAATTCTGCCCAGAACCAAAGGGTAACCCAAGTATTTGTGGGGAAAGTTCTGTCGAGCATACCCTATAATTTGTTCAATTCTGTGGGAGACTGATTGGCCTTGTTTTGAGTGAAGAAAGTAACCACTTTTTTCAACATTAATGAGCTGACCCGAGGCTTGTTCATATGATCTCAGAATGGCCATCAGATTATTGATGGAGCTAGTAGTAGCATTAGCAAAAATGAAGGTATCATCTGCAAATAAAAGATGGGAACTAATAGGACATCTCCTAGGACCAGAAAACCATCTAATAGAACCATTCTCAAAGGCATTTTGAAGGTATATGCTGAGAGAATCTTGAGCAATTATAAAGAGAAATGGTGCAATGGGATCACCTTGCCTAAGACCCCTTGTAGACTTAAAAAAACCAACAGATTCTCCATTTAAAGAAATTGAAAACCAGCAATTGTTAATCATGAGATTTACCATGTCAATGAATATGCTATTGAATCCAAATTTCTTCATCACTGCTAGCAGGAAGTCCCACTCGACCCTGTCATATGCCTTAGCCATATCCAGTTTTAAAATAACATTACTCCCTCTGACTTTTCTCCCAAGTTCTTGGGTCATCTCTTGTGCCAAAGCAATATTATCAGTGATGTATCTGCCTTTAACAAAGGCAGACTATTCCTTGGAAGTAATAGTGGGCAGGAGACTGCTCAGTCTGTTGCATAACACCTTGGATATAATTTTGTGGGAGAAATTGCACAAGCTGATTGGTCTGTACTTAGAAATAGCAGAGGCATTATTGGTCTTAGGAATGAGATTAACTAGAGTTGTTGTAACCTCTCTAGGAAGGGGCCTTCTTTTAATAAAGAATTCCTGAACAGCATTGACTACTTCCATATCAATAGTAGACCAAGCTTTTTGAAAAAAATACCCAATGAATCCATCCGGACCAGGGGCACTATCAGGGGATATAGTGAAGACTGCCTCCTTTATTTCCTTGTAATCAGGAACATCACACAAAAATTGGTTGTCATCAGCCGATATCAGGTGAGGAATGCAATTAAGTAAGTCCCTGTTAATAAAATGCTGTTGAGAGGTGAAGGCTTTGTGAAAGTGGTCCACAGCAATGTCTTTAATTTTCTGACTGTCTGAAGTTGTAGTACCCAATTCTGTCTGAAGATTCAAGGCTCCAAGATGAGTGGTCCACTTCAATTGTATTAATACAGTCCTTGAATTCAGACATAGATTTCAAGCAAGGAGCATTGCCTCCTACTTTTTCATCAATGTTTAAAATACAATTGAAGTCACCCGCCACAATCCAGGGACCTTTGATCAGCGAATGAACATGGAGAAGAGAAGTCCACAGAGGTAATCTCTCAAGACTACTACATTTGGCATAAATGAATGATGCATAAAAGAGAGGTAAAGCTGAATTATTTTGCTGCAGTGAAATATGTTGCTCATCTTGATGAATTATAACAAAATCAAAGGGCTCTTTCCACAAAATCCAAATATGAGCATTTTCCTCTTGATTAGCCAGACAGTTATGCATTCCAAGCTTCTTGCAAGTATTTCTTAGCAGGGAAGTTTTAACTTTGGGTTCTAATATGATGATACAGTCCACATTGTATTCCTTGATTAAGAATTTTGCCCGACCAAGAGACAAATCATTTCCAATACCTCTAATGTTCCAAATAATGAATGTCATTGGTCTTTTGATGCTAAATGAAGGTTACCTATGGAGCTAATCCTTTTCATGCCTCTGGTAATTACACCTGGCCATTCCTTGTATAAAGAGGTTATATTGCTGATCTCTACCTGAAGAGCAATGTCTTTACATTTTTGCTGAAGTCCTTCCTGCTGCAAGGTTGGAGGTTCACCCACACTGAATTGAATTGATCCTTCCTTTATTACCACACTATTGGAAATATTTTGGTTTGAAGGGAGCTTGGAAATATCCTCAGCAGATAGCTTCAAGAATTTAGCAAAATCAGTCTTCATTGTTTGATCAAGATTCACATTTGATAATGAGGTCTGCTTGTTTCTTGGATAACCTGGAGTAGGAATTATTGTAGAATCACTGGGATCTAAGCTACCATTAACAACTTGTTGCAATGGGCAATGTGGAGGATGTTCTGAGTGTACTAGTTTATCATCAGAACATAAAATCTGCTTGTCCTCATGTGGAATTGAATCATCTATTGAAGCATGATTTTCTTCCACAGGGATTAGTGGCTCAGCTGTGGTGAAATTAGATCCTTCGGAGCAGTTAATTAGCTTCATATCCTCAGAAGTGTGGTGGCAATCCAAGTTCAAATTATCATCAACCTGCTGTAGAATTGCAAATCTATTTACATTTGCAGCATTAGTTCGAACAGGAAGGGTGCCTGGCTGTCGGGGCCTGTAGGTTTGAAAATTATGCTTTTGGACAGGGTCAGGAACTAAGCGGCGATGGCTTTCTTTATTAGCTTTCTTCTTACATTCAGCAGCAATATGTCCCAACTTATGACAGAATGAACATAGATTAGGTAAGCAATGGTAATTCACCGGTTGCCAGAAGCCATGTCCATCCAAATCAATCCAAATCCGTTCCTTACGAGAAGCTGAGCTATCTAATTCAACACAGGCTAAAGCTTCAGAAGTATCGGTCATGGCCAAAGTATTTTCATGAATTCTTAATACCAGACCAAAGTTACCGGCAATTGAACACATACAGTCCTCATTGTTGACACCCGTTTTATACCCAATAAGTCGGGTCATCTCCTTATTTCATGCTATATGATGCTCCGAGTTGTTCACTCTTCATTGAGTCTCTTGATCAGTTGAGGCCTGTTTCTTGGGTCTTAATTCCTGGATTAAGAATTGGCTTTTGGTAGCATTTCGTTGGCAACAGCTTAGCAACCCTTTATTGCTATTTTTGAAACTCAATGGTAATAACGATCCGAACCAGGCGTGTTGTTTCATTATAACGCATGGGACCTGGACCGTTACTCTTTGAAGAGTCCTAAGGCTTAAGGCCTCATTGTAAAGCTTATCCTTTTGATTCCACGATGATAATAACGGTCTGTCGTGCAGCCGTTGTTTCATTCTGACGCCCTATGCCTTGGCCGTTGCTTCCTTGAAGAGTCCAACTTGTTGGGTCTTCTTCCCGTTGATCTTATCTTTTAGGGATAAGGTTGATAGTAACGGACGATCCTTGATGCGTTACTTCTAAGTGGCGGTCTGTCGTGCAGCCGTTACTTCCTTCAGAGAGTCCTGGCA